>OZ026587.1:8394765-9631015 GCA_964020215.1 Aurelia sp. 3 sensu Dawson et al. (2005)
CTAACGACAACAAGGTTGATCTTGTGGCCGTAAATTCAGAAATACTGACAGGCTGTCTCCCTTTAACTCATCACAGGAGGTTGTATGTATCGAATATGTAACCAAACATCCAAAATCCATCTGTTTTTCGTTAAAACGTAGCTGAGGAAATTTCGAAAAAGTTCCGCGAGATTGAGTTCCGCGTTATTCACTGGCGTATTAGGCAAAAATCCATAACGCGGAATTGAAAAACGCGGAAATTTTTCAAGCACTGAAAATAACGTTATTTATTCAAAAGCATCCTTCTGGATCTTAGGAAAACTCCTAGAAACAGTATATTTGTGTGATGTTAAGGTTTGGCCTGCTATGGGCCTAACATGGGTAAGTCATTTGGCTAGTCCCATCGAGGTGAATGTGTTTGGTCCTCTACTGTTTATAATGCATTTTAATGCGGCTCACACTGCTCTACAAAATTCTAAAATCATAACGTACGCTGATGATACAGTCATATTTGTGTCAGGCAGTTCCTTAGATGAAGTTGAAGGGAAGCTAAATAATGACCTGCAAAGCCTGGTTCGATGAAAATGAACTACTGGTAAACTTGAAAAAGGGAAAAACAGAATCAATGATCTTTGGCACAGCTAAACGACAAGGTAAAACAGAGGAAAAGGAAATGAAAGTTGAAGTAAATGGAACATCGATTGCAGGGACTTTAAGTTACAAATATCTTGGAGTACATCTAGATCAAACATCGAACTTTGCAACCCACTTTGACAAGATTTATAAAAAGGCTACAGGAAGATTAAATCTACTTCGACGCATCAGGAGCTCCATTGACCCTGCGAACGCTGAAAAGATCTATCGCACCATGATAATGCCTGTTTTTGGATATTGTGGCTCGCTGTCCCTCGGATGGTCTTCAACTTACAAGAAAAGAATTGAGAGTCTTGAGCGTAGAAGCCTTGATGTTATTAGATCGACCAGGGTTGCATCCGTCAGCTTACGTGTGCCTAGTATCGAAGCAGGAGTGAAAAAGAGGTCCTGTAATTTGGTGTTTGATACTTTACAAGGCAATGTCTGTGATGCAATGAAAAACTACTTCGTTATAAATGCTCATGGGAAAAATACTAGAAATGACCAACAGCTCGTTAAGTTGCCTCAAGTGAAAACAGAATTTGGACGCAAAGGTTTTTATTATCTGGCAGGTAAAGAATTTAATGACTTGCCACTAAGTGCCAGAAAGATTGAATCTAGACTTCTTTTCAGACGATTTTTAGCAAATCATTTTATTTGATGTAAAATTATTTTATCTGTGGATTGAACTGTATTGGACTCCTGTAATTAGTTTTTTAGATCTTTAATTTATCATGTTCTTAAATCATTAATTTATTAAGTATCAGGACCCTAATGATAACAGTATATGATGTACTGATAGGTCATCCTGTTAAAACATTCGATTATTATTATTATTATTATTATTATTATTATTATTATTATTATTATTATTATTATTATTATTATTATTATTATTATTATTATTATTATTATTATTATTAAAGCGAACTAAACCATCTTTCAAAGCCAAACAGAAAATAAAATATAAAAACAAACACTGTTGGATTACGTAAACGTTTCGATTAAAATCTTCATCATTAATCAATATTATTATTATTATTATTATTATTATAATTATTATTATTATTATTGTTGTTGTTGTTTTTGGGATGAATTTTGGATGTTTGGTTACACATTCGATACATACAACCTTCTGTGATGAGTTAAAGGGAGACAGCCTGTCAGTACTTCTGAATTTACGGCCACAGGATCAACTTTGCTAATGCTTTTGAATAAATAACGTTATTTACAGTGCTTGAAAAATTTCCGCGAGTTCCGCGTTATGGACTTTTGCCTAATACGCCAGTGAATAACGCGGAACTCAATCTCGCGGAACTTTTTCGAAAATTTCCTCAGCTATGTTTTAACGAAGAACAGATGGATTTTGGATGTTTGGTTACATATTCGATACATACAACCTTCTGTGATGAGTTAAAGGGAGACAGCCTGTCAGTACTTCTGAATTTACGGCCACAAGATCAACCTTGTTGTCGTTAGACCATTGACCTCGATGGGCCTAAGCCAAATGACTTACCCATGTTAGGCCCGTAGCAGGCCAACCCTTAAAATCACTCAAATATACTGTTTCTAAAAGTTTTCCTAAAATCCAGAAGGATGCTTTTGAATAAATAACGTTATTTTCAGTGCTTGAAAAATTTCCGCGAGTTCCGCGTTAAGGCTGATTTCCAGTCAGTGAAATTTTCCGAGCGGGCGGAAATTCTTTTGTTTGCGAGAGAAAATGTCGCTCTGAAATTGAATGGATAGTTACGGCTGAGCAACTTTTTATTGTCTAGAATTCCGCCCGCTCGGAAAATCCCGCTGACTGGAAATTGGCCTTTATGGACTTTCGCCTAATACGCCAGTGAATAACGCGGAACTCAATCTCGCGGAAATTTTTCGAAAATTTCCTCAGCTATGTTTTAACGAAGAACAGATGGATTTTGGATGTTTGGTTACATATTCGATACATACAACCTTCTGTGATGAGTTAAAGGGAGACAGCCTGTCAGTACTTCTGAATTTACGGCCACAAGATCAACCTTGTTGTCGTTAGACCATTGACCTCGATGGGCCTAAGCCAAATGACTTACCCATGTTAGGCCCGTAGCAGGCCAACCCTTAAAATCACTCAAATATACTGTTTCTAAAAGTTTTCCTAAAATCCAAAAGGATGCTTTTGAATAAATAACGTTATTTTCAGTGCTTGAAAAATTTCCGCGAGTTCCGCGTTAAGGCTGATTTCCAGTCAGTGAAATTTTCCGAGCGGGCGGAAATTCTTTTGTTTGCGAGAGAAAATGTCGCTCTGAAATTGAATGGATAGTTACGGCTGAGCAACTTTTTATTGTCTAGAATTCCGCCCGCTCGGAAAATCCCGCTGACTGGAAATTGGCCTTTATGGACTTTCGCCTAATACGCCAGTGAATAACGCGGAACTCAATCTCGCGGAAATTTTTCGAAAATTTCCTCAGCTATGTTTTAACGAAGAACAGATGGATTTTGGATGTTTGGTTACATATTCGATACATACAACCTTCTGTGATGAGTTAAAGGGAGACAGCCTGTCAGTACTTCTGAATTTACGGCCACAAGATCAACCTTGTTGTCGTTAGACCATTGACCTCGATGGGCCTAAGCCAAATGACTTACCCATGTTAGGCCCATAGCAGGCCAACCCTTAAAATCACTCAAATATACTGTTTCTAAAAGTTTTCCTAAAATCCAGAAGGATACTTTTGAATAAATAACGTTATTTTCAGTGCTTGAAAAATTTCCGCGAGTTCCGCGTTATGGACTTTGCCTAATACGCCAGTGAATAACGCGGAACTCAATCTCGCGGAAGAATCTTGTTCCGCGGTTTCCGCGATTTCCGCGAGTTCCGCGTTATGGACCTGGCCCTTTATTTGCCGCTAAATCAGCTTGCTTTGATACTGTCTTGATGATTAGACACAACAAAATCAAGTATCAGGCAAATTTAATAGCATTTTAAAAAAACTTCACAAATTATCAACTGGCCCCCCTAATTGATAATTTGCGAACTTTTTTTAAAAACGCTATTAAATTTGCCTGATACTTGATTTTGTTGTGTTTAATCATCAAGACAGTATCAAGGCAAGCTGATTTAGCGGCAAATAAGGTAGTTTTCACGCGTTTGCCCGTTGTTGTGAACAATTTCATATTTTAGGCCTAAAGCGTGTGGTGATTGCAAGTGTCCTCGTAAACATTGGCAAAAGTTGTTTGAATGGGTGGATTTGATGACGATTCAACGCACTGTACAATGTTCTACATATCCACAATGCTCCACCTTGGTTGCTGACCAATTCAGGGCTGTCTAGAAAAAACTTCGCAAATTATCAATTAGGGGGGCCAATTGATAATTTGCGAAGTTTTTTTAAAATGCTATTAAATTTGCCTGATACTTGATTTTGTTGTGTCTAATCATCAAGACAATATCAAGGCAGGCTGATTTAGCGGCAAATAAAGTAGTTTTCACGCGTTTGCCCGTTGTTCTGAGCAATTTCATATTTTAGGCCTAAAACGTGTGGTGATTGTAAGTCTCCTCGTAAACATCGGCAAAAGTTGTTTGAAAGGGTGGATTTGATGACGATTCAACGCACTGTACAATGTTCTACATATCCACAATGCTCCACCTTGGTTGCTGACCAATTCAGGGCTGTCTAGAAAAAATTTCGCAAATTATCAATTAGGGGGGCCAATTGATAATTTGCGAAGTTTTTCTGAAAGTTTCTAATTTCGTCCAATTTCCTTAGATTCAGCCGTTTCACCTTGCATTTGACAGTTTTTTGCTCTATATTAGATGGATCGAAAGAACTTTGCAAAAACTTTGCAAAGTTTTTGCAAAGTTTTTGCAAAGTTTTTAAAAACTTCGCAAATTATCATAAGCCGTACACACCCACTTATAAGAACCAAGGATTAAGGTACACACTGACACAATGATAAATTAAACTATATACCATTTTATTAGAACCAATCCATTTATCCATTGCATAAGAACCCAGACCAAGCTCGAAAATTTTAGGTTCTTACAGGCCTTACTGGGAATGGCGTGCGATCGCTCTCGCACGCCTTGGCGCACACCTTCTGGTTCCAAGGAGTGCAATAGATCGCACGCCTTATCTTTCCAAACAAGGATTAAAATCTTGTATTCCTGTGTAACAATAAGTCAATCAGGAAGTACTAAATCCAAAATCCTTAATAATTTGATAGTTATCATTAAATTGTTTACAAAAGATAATCCTGCAGGATGTAATATAACTCAGACTGAAGAGTTATTTCTTTGACCTACTGTTGCTTCTTGACAGACCAGTTCCTTTCTCGATTTGATCAATGTTTAGGCCCTTTTTCCGTCATTTTGCATCCATGAAATGTTTATAAAGTTGAATTTACCAATACCTCTAGTGCTGGTAGGACAGCGAGAAAAATCACAAAAAAACTTCGATCTTTCGACTTTTAACTAGAATTTGAGTGATTCAAATCCGTGAAGTAGTCTTGGTGTTATGAATTTTTAAAAGTGGGAACTTTTTCTGACTCACTCGGTATGCCTTATCAAGCGCTTTGTTGGAAACCTTGATAGTTAAGAAAAAGGAGATTAAAACATCTATTCCTGCTTGATATCGATAACAGAGTGTTTTGTGCTCTTTTTATCTCTATTATCCACAATAACAGTTTACTTGAAATTGTGAACTCTGATGAATCAATGTTTTCAAAAATCAAACACTTTTCTTTCAACAGTAAAAGGTAGGAATAACTTTGAATTAGTAAAACTGGTCAAGTAAAACTCCAGTCGACATATTTTTGATGGTGATTTGCAACTGCACTCCATCACACGCCTAAAGTGGACTAGGAGTGCGATTTGCCACTCCCCTATCAAAATATTCCCAGTAAGGCCTGTTCTTATGTGTGGGTATTTACTGTTAAGCTTTCAAACTTATATTTAATTCTGATATTGGGTAACAGCAAAATCTTGACAAATATTTGTCATAAAGGCAGTCTGCCCCCTAGTATTCTGACCTTCGTTACAGCTTTACTTACCTTATTTATGCTGGAGCTAATTTCGTGCATTACTGAATCTCTATGACCGTGATTTCTTTGGACAAAGCAAATTAGCACAAACTTCTAGAACGCACAGTAGGCATCTTTATCAATGTTATTTTCATTCTTTGAAGGGGACAGACAGCTTTTGATTACAGAAAATTTCGTTATTTCTCACAAAGTATGAAAACAATTTCCCAAGAAATATGCACCCAAGTGACATTCATGATCATGTATACTGTAATGGGTGTCCCAAAAAAAGTTACCAATGGAGCTGTTATTGGAGTGAAGGTGGTTGTTAGTTGTTATTAACAATTCACATAAAAATTCATTATACATATACAATACCCAGATAAGATTAGACCAATATTTATTTCATTTCTGTATCTACACATATTGATTTTCAACCAGTATTTTCCTGAAAAGCAGAGTTATCTCAAAGTGTATGGAAGAGTTCGGGTCAATTTCAGATAAACCTACAGCTTGAAATTTACAAAAATTGGAGCTTTTTCAACAAATTCCAGTAGCAAAGAGCACTTGAAGGGTTGAACCCCAAAACTTCACTCATTAAAGATAGTATCTTATTCCCATAAGCAACAAAAGTATGATACTTCTAGTTCACTAGGCTGCACCTTTCCTAAGTTTGGATACCAGTGTACAAAACTGGCAGGTGTTTTCATGCTCTTCGCTCTCATGGTTTAAAACTTGAAACATACTTTTATCTCAAGATTTTTGCCATTCTGGGGTGGCTGCGACTGAAGGATCCATATTGGCAAAAATCATTGACAAAATTTTAACAGATCCAAGTTGCTCTTTAAGTGAGAGGAGAGACTGCCATTTATGTTACCAAAATTGAGAAAATGGTTGTTTTTCTTTAACTGCTGCAATGGGAAAAGTTTTTGGGACACCACCCAATTTGGAACGTCAATATCTAAAGGGTATTATTCAAATTGTTTGGTTGTTGCCACCCGTCATTACCAGTTACCAGAAATTGTTTTTCCCAGTCTGGCAACAAATGATTGTCTCTGACAAACATGCCCATGACTAGTTTATTGGTAATAGAACTTTACCTGGGACATTCTAGTACAGTTCAATGCACCCATCATACAACATACTGTACACAATTCGAGGATATTATCAGTAACAATTTTCAGTCAGGGTACCAAACTCCTAAAGCATTGTGACAATGGGAATACCCTGGTTATATATTACTTTGTTTATTACGTTCTAACCTTCTAAGTATGTTACAATTCAAGACTTTTTTCCAAAGGGTGGGAATCTGCAAAACAAACGAATTCCCCAGATTTGGTGTAGAAAGTCTTACTTCTGGAAAATCTTTCAAAACAATTCAATGAATCCATGGGTAGTGAAAACCTTTGTATACCTGTGATAATGAAATCTGCAAAGTATCTTCAAAAATGGCACAGTCCTACGTCACCTGTTACACTTTTTACAGTAGCTTATTTTGTAATGTAATTGCTGTCTGCAGTCTTCCATACACTAGATTTAGGCATTTAACGGAAAAAAGACAATTTTATACTTATGTACAGAAGCATGTTTCAAAGCTGTAAGGAGAGCTGTCGCTTTCACTGAGGGAGAGTTTATTTATTCAAAATCCTGTAATAGCTTAAATGCTTTAGGAGGTTGCGATTTTTAATGAAGAAGTCGTGGCCACAATGTCGTTTTTTATTCTTTTCACTAAGAAGTTCACAAGATTATAGACAATTTAGACAATTTTGCAAATTTTGGTCGAGAAAACCATGTTTGGGGCATTTGAAACTTCCAGACTTCTCTTGTCCTAAAAATGCATGGGAATGTTTCTCTTGAACTCAACCACGTGCTGCAGGTTCGATTGGCTTTTCCGGTGCGCCAAACTGCCTTACCCTGGTGAACTGCCCGGTGAAATAATGAAGCAAACTCTGGCCAATTACAAGATATGATTCTCTTCTGTGTAAAATGGATCCAAGTGAAACCTCTGGCACAAATTTGTAGACCCCGGCGAGAAGTTTTTACTATTTTTGCTGCATAGTCAAAACTTGTGACTCTACCTGACATCTATTTTGAGATAGACTTCAAGTTAATTAATAAGAAAATTATTTTGCTGTCGGAGGCATGTAATTTTTTTCTATTATTCAATATAAAAATTTACAAAACAAGGTACTTAAGACTATTGGACTACAATCTACTAAACTACATAACAAGAACGATAACCCGGGAAGCAAGAACCCATGACTATCTCAAGGGTCATTAAGGTACAACCCTATAAGCTCTAGTCATACCATACAAACTGGCCAAAATTGTGCCCTCATGGGGTTAAATAAAGGCCTGATCCATTATTAAGGAAACTTTACCTTACAACAAGCTTGCACAAACTCGACATTGACAGAAGCATGACTTTGGCTTGAAGGAGCTTTATTTAACCCCATGCAGCAAAAATAGGGCCAGGTCGAAAACTCGGAGATCTCGGAGATGTCGGAGATCTCGGAGAATTATCTCCGAGTTATTCATCTCCGAGTTTTCGTGTTGGCCCTATATGCATAACTCGAGAACTCGGAGATGTTTGGAAATCTTTTCGAAACTTCTCTAAATTGTCTCTTTCACAATGTTTAAGCCTTTATTCACTAACAGCATGTAAAAATTTTGATCATAGAGAAACATGCCCCAATGACTGTAATGCGTGTTTCGGAGAAGTACTGCCCCTGGATTGACAAGGACCTGAAGAAACTAATGCAGACCAGGGATAAGCTAAAAAAGGCTGCAGCCAAAAGAAAGTCCCAATTCCTTATGGACTCTTATAGACAGGTCCGTAACAAGGTCAATGTCCTAAATATCCAACTAAAGAAGCAGTACTATACTAATAAGATCTCTGCATGTCAAGGTAACATGAAGGAATCATGGAAGGCAATCAATGAACTCCTCAATAAGAGATCAAAATCCAGTAACATTGATTGTCTTAAAGAGTCTGGTTCCGAAACTGTTCATAAAAAAGATATTTCTAATGCAATGAACAGTTTCTTCTGCTCAGTAGGCAAGGATCTTGCTGAAAAAATAGATCCAGCCCCAAATCCCCTTATTGCAGGTGACTATGAAATTAACAAACATAAGGCAACATTTCATTTCAGGACTATTGAAGTGCAGGAAATCAGGGATGCATTTGCAACTGTCAAGACAGCAAAGAGCTTTGGGACTGACAACATCTCTAGCTACTTTCCGAAGCTTGCGCTGCCTTTAATTGAAAACTCGCTTGCTTTCTTGTTCAATACATCCATTGAAACAAGTCGTTTCCCCGACTCATGGAAAGTTGCTAGAGTTACTCCGATCTTCAAAGATGGAGACAGGGCTGATAAGTCCAACTATCGACCAATATCAGTCTTGCCTGTCATCTCAAGGCTCTTTGAAAAATTAGTAACAAATCAGCTGTACCAGTATATGAATGATAACGGCCACTTTTCATGCGGCCAGTCCGGCTTTTTGCGTCTTCATTCAACAGTAACTTGCTTGCTCAAAAATACTGACGACTGGTACAATGGAATGGATCTTGGAAAGCTTGTGGGTCTGGTGTTCATTGACCTTAAAAAGGCATTCGATACTGTTGATCATAGCATTCTCTGCAAAAAGCTTGAGCTTTACGGTGTACATCATCGTGAACTCTCTTGGTTCAAATCCTATCTAACGAATCGGAAACAATTTTGTAGGGTTAATGGGGTTGACTCTGAAATCGGGGACATGGAAATTGATGTGCCACAAGGTTCATGTCTTGGCCCTCTTCTCTTCCTTGTTTACATCAATGATCTCCCACAAGCAGTCCTGGATTCCAACGTGTCCATGTATGCCGATGATACCAGTTTGTGCTACCAGTCTCACGATATGACTCGGCTGAATGAGGCTATTAACAGTGATCTTACAAAACTGGACACTTGGCTACAAGGCAACAAGATTTCCCTGAATGTAGCAAAAACTCATTCTATGCTTATCTCCTCCAAGCAGAAACATAGTAGTCTCAAGGGTCAAAATAAGAACTTGAAATTGAAAATACGTGATAGTGAGCTGGATGTAGTCAAAAAGACTAAATACCTCGGTTTGCAAATTGACTGTTCTTTGGATTGGAAAGAACAGATCAAGACAGTGTCTGCCAAGGTCTCCAGGGCAGTTGGATTTCTAAAACATGCGAAGTCTTTTCTTCCGAAAGAAACTTTGCAAACTCTCTATACAGGTATTGTGGAGCCTCACTTTCGATACTGCTGTTCTGTCTGGGGCTGCGCTGGTTCAAATGAAATTAATCAGCTACAAAAACTTCAAAAGCGTGCTGCTAGGATAATAACGAATAGCAGCTTTGATGCCCCAAGCAGACCTCTTATCGAAGAGCTGGGATGGCAGACCGTTGACCAACTGATTTCCAGTGAGTCTAAGACAATGGTCTTCAAGTCCCTGAATGAGCTGGCTCCACAGTATCTGTGTGACTTGTTCACCCGAAATTCGCATTGCTCATCATATAGTCTTCGTAACACTGGGACCGACTTGAGGTTACCGATGAAAAGGTCAAACAATGGCCAGAAATGTTTCTCTTATAGCGGTGCTAAACTATGGAATAGCCTGTCAGCCGAGTCAAAGCAGGCAACCTCTCTGCATAGTTTCAAAAAACTATTTAGAAACAGACACTTTTTCCTTTCACTTTTACTGTAAAGTTTTTAACATCATTGTATATAAGTTTTAGATATTGTAAATAAGGTTTTATAGTTTAATTAGATCCATAGCTTTTTCCTTTTGTATCATATTGTAACTAATGTTTTTATCGGAGGGCCCCTTGAAAACCAACTTGTTGAAGGGCAACCCTCCTTAAAAGAATTAAATATGAAAATATGAAATATGAAAAGGATTAGTTTCGTGGTGTAAAAACGGCATCTCCCAGTTTTTCATCTCCGAGTTTTCGTGTTGGCCCTATATGCATAACTCGAAAACTCGGAGATGTTTGGAAATCTTTTCGAAACTTTTCTAAATTGTCTCTTTCACACTGTTTAAGCATTTGTTTCACTAACAGCATGAAAAAGGATTAGTTTCGTGGTGTAAAACCGGCATCTCCGAGTTTTTCATCTCCGAGTTTTCGTGTTGGCCCTATATGCATAACTCGAAAACTCGGAGATGTTTGGAAATCTTTTCGAAACTTCTCTAAATTGTCTCTTTCACACTGTTTAAGCCTTTATTCACTAACAGCATGTAAAAGGATTAATTTCGTGGTGTAAAACCGGCATCTCCCAGTTTTTCATCTCCGAGTTTTCGTGTTGGCCCTATATGCATAACTCGAAAACTCGGAGATGTTTGGAAATCTTTTCGAAACTTTTCTAAATTGTCTCTTTCACACTGTTTAAGCATTTGTTTCACTAACAGCATGTAAAAGGATTAGTTTCGTGGTGTAAAACCGGCATCTCCGAGTTTTTCATCTCCGAGTTTTCGTGTTGGCCCTATATGCATAACTCGAAAACTCGGAGATGTTTGGAAATCTTTTCGAAACTTCTCTAAATTGTCTCTTTCACACTGTTTAAGCCTTTATTCACTAACAGCATGTAAAAGGATTAATTTCGTGGTGTAAAACCGGCATCTCCCAGTTTTTCATCTCCGAGTTTTCGTGTTGGCCCTATATGCATAACTCGAAAACTCGGAGATGTTTGGAAATCTTTTCGAAACTTCTCTAAATTGTCTCTTTCACACTGTTTAAGCATTTGTTTCACTAACAGCATGTAAAAGGATTAGTTTCGTGGCGTAAAACCGGCATCTTCCAGTTTTTCATCTCCGAGTTTTCGTGTTGGCCCTATATGCATAACTCGAAAACTCGGAGATGTTTGGAAATCTTTTCGAAACTTCTCTAAATTGTCTCTTTCACACTGTTTAAGCATTTGTTTCACTAACAGCATGTAAAAGGATTAGTTTCGTGGCGTAAAACCGGCATCTCCCAGTTTTTCATCTCCGAGTTTTCGTGTTGGCCCTATATGCATAACTCGAAAACTCGGAGATGTTTGGAAATCTTTTCGAAACTTCTCTAAATTGTCTCTTTCACACTGTTTAAGCATTTGTTTCACTAACAGCATGTAAAAGGATTAGTTTCGTGGTGTAAAACCGGCATCTCCGAGTTTTTCATCTCCGAGTTTTCGTGTTGGCCCTATATGCATAACTCGAAAACTCGGAGATGTTTGGAAATCTTTTCGAAGCTTCTCTAAATTGTCTCGTTCACACTGTTTAAGCCTTTATTCACTAACAGCATGTAAAAGGATTAATTTCGTGGTGTAAAACCGGCATCTCCGAGGTTTTCATCTCCGAGTTTTCGTGTTGGCCCTATATGCATAACTCGAAAACTCGGAGATGTTTGGAAATCTTTTCGAAACTTCTCTAAATTGTCTCTTTCACACTGTTTAAGCCTTTATTCACTAACAGCATGTAAAAGGATTAATTTCGTGGTGTAAAACCGGCATCTCCGAGTTTTTCATCTCCGAGTTTTCGTGTTGGCCCTATATGCATAACTCGAAAACTCGGAGATGTTTGGAAATCTTTTCGAAGCTTCTCTAAATTGTCTCTTTCACACTTTTTAAGCATTTGTTTCACTAAGTTTGACAGTCAGAGATTCGAGTAAAATGGAGCACATGCAGATATTGGAGATAGGATGACATATACAAAGAAGCAGCATTACGAGATTGAATTGTAACAACAATATAACAACTAGATCTACTGCAACGTTTATAATCTTCATATACCGTAATGAGGGCAGCAGAAAGCATTAATTAAAAGACACATGTCTCAAGCATAAATTTGATTGATACTATGCCAAACTGAGGTAAACAAAATTATGCCAGAAAGAGTCTTTGTTTTTTCTGTTTAATTTTAAGAGCACAATAGAGCGAGTATCTTATTTGTTTCAAGTTCACCAATGATTATTGCTTTCTGCTGCCCTCATTACGGTATATGAAGATTATAAACGTTGCAGTAGATCTAGTTGTTATATTGTTGTTACAATTCAATCTCGTAATGCTGCTTCTTTGTATATGTCATCCTATCTCCAATATCTGCATGTGCTCCATTTTACTCGAATCTCTGACTGTCAAACTTAAGTGAAACAAATGCTTAAAAAGTGTGAAAGAGACAATTTAGAGAAGCTTCGAAAAGATTTCCAAACATCTCCGAGTTTTCGAGTTATGCATATAGGGCCAACACGAAAACTCGGAGATGAAAAACTCGGAGATGCCGGTTTTAAACCACGAAATTAATCCTTTTACATGCTGTTAGTGAATAAAGGCTTAAACAGTGTGAAAGAGACAATTTAGAGAAGTTTCGAAAAGATTTCCAAACATCTCCGAGTTTTCGAGTTATGCATATAGGGCCAACACGAAAATTCGGAGATGAAAAACTGGGAGATGCCGGTTTTACGCCACGAAACTAATCCTTTTACATGCTGTTAGTGAAACAAATGCTTAAACAGTGTGAAAGAGACAATTTAGAGAAGTTTCGAAAAGATTTCCAAACATCTCCGAGTTTTCGAGTTATGCATATAGGGCCAACACGAAAACTCGGAGATGAAAAACTCGGAGATGCCGTTTTTACACCACGAAACTAATCCTTTTACATGCTGTTAGTGAATAAAGGCTTAAACATTGTGAAAGAGACAATTTAGAGAAGTTTCGAAAAGATTTCCAAATTTCCAAACATCTCCGAGCTTTCGAGTTATGCATATAGGGCCAACACGAAAACTCGGAGATGAATAACTCGGAGATAATTCTCCGAGATCTCCGACATCTCCGAGTTTTCGACCTGGCCCAAAAATAGTAAAAACTTCTCGCCAGGGTCTACAAATTTGTGCCAGAGGTTTCACTTGGATCCATTTTACACAGAAGAGAATCATATCTTGTAATTGACCAGAGTTTGCTTCATTATTTCACCGGGCAGTTCACAAGGGTAAGGCAGTTTGGCGCACCGGAAAAGCCAATCGAACCTGCAGCACTTGGTTGAGTTCAAGAGAAACATTCCCATGTATTTTTAGGACGAGAGAAGTCTGGAAGTTTCAAATGCCCCAAGTTATTTTCGCGAAATTTGTAGATCTGCACCGTCTGCACCATTGCATTCCTATTTATTTGGATAATATGCTCATATCTCCTCTAAATACACCCCCCCCCTGGCGCATGCTTGGAGGGCGAGTTGGTTGTTCAAGTTGACTCAATACATTAATCGTTGTTTCGTTCTTTGTCTGAAACGACACCGCCACGTAAGCAACGTGAAGTGACAACAGCAACATCATGAATTCACTTCAATGAACGAGAGTTGAGGACGCACGTGGGTGAGCGTCAACAACAATCTTCCTCGCCAAGAACTTGGAGTCGGACCAAGACGGAGAATCAAAGGCGCCATTGGAAAGCTGTTGCGAGCGGTCATCCTCATTTGAGCTTCTACATATATACAGTAGAAACCATCAAGATGGCTTCAGTACGACACAATTTCCACCTTGACTGCGAACGTGCAATCAATCAGCTGATAAATAATGAACTGGCGTCGTCATATTTCTACCTCTCCTTGGCATATCACTTCGACCGAGATGATGTCGCATTGAAAAACTTCCACCAGTATTCGTGCAAGTTGTCTTCAGCCAAGAAAGCTAACGCTGAAAGACTGATGAAGTTAATGAATGAAAGAGGTGGTCGAGTAACGCTCGCAGACGTGCCTACACCAGCAAACAACTTTGGTGAGCCCATCGAGATCATGCAAGTTCTCCTTCAGCACGAGAAGCAGGTGAGTAAACCAACCAGATGCATCATTGCACAATATACTGTTAAACAGACCTTAACCCACAATGAATGGTTACGTAGGCTGCACGATTTTTATCAGAAACTAGGATCAGGCCATACCGCCATAGTACTAAAGTTTTCTTTATTTAACATGAACTTTGTCCACCAGTATGGAATGTAAGATTTTGGTGCACCAGACAGCAAAGTTGTCAATGATCAGTGTGCACCAATAGATGTGAACTAGGTGGTGCAGCCACCCACATGCGCCAGGGGCGCATCAATCTAGGGGAGTCTGGGGGCATGCTCCCCCAGAAAAATTTAGCAATTACAACCTCTAGAATGGCATAAACACAACCAAATTTTGCTCTTCTTCCAAAAGGCAGTTTGTCAAGGAAGCTGATTTCCTGAAATATATACATTAGATAGAATGTTTGATTTCTATCAGTTTTTGTAAAAATTGCCTTTGGAAGCAAATTATAGAATGCAGAGCATTGCAGGGCCCACTCAATATGTGAATGGCAAATATTAAATGAATGACAAATATCATGGGGCCTGGATTCCATAATATTTTGTGTAATATGTCGAACCATTGTAAAACATTGTAGACAAGCAAATCAATTGGTGGGGTAGGAAGAGAATAAGGTCTGGGGGCAAAGCCCCCAGGAAATTTTTTGATGATGCACCCTCCATTTTGGCTTAGAATGCTTTTCCTAATCCCATATTTGCTGGTGCTAAAATGGAACATTTCGGCATAAAATCAAAATTGCCTATTTCCATGTTTTTACAAGAGCTTAACTTAGAAAGTTTCCTTTTTTTCATGTGTGCATCAAAACGAAATAAATGCAACTTGTGCACCACAAGGTTTTCCCACTATTTTGTGCACCGGTTTGTGCACCAATTTTTACTCTGTGCACCGGACATGTCCGGTGCACATCGCTTTCTTTCCATACTGGTTTGTCCATTTTAGTACTAACAGTTCTTTATTGGTTTCTTGTTTTTTGAACTGAGAATTAGTCGCCAACAACACTGCTGCAGTTTCTTGACATTTAAAGCATCATATAGGAATAAACAGTGAGTGTTCTGTTGTGTTGAAAACACACATGGTAGTTAATATTGCTCAAAAATAAAGGTTCGACAATATAGTTACTGTAACATCCATGCTTTTGACTTTTAAAAGTTTTTTAAGACTTCGCAGACATATTAGTACTAGAGTTTCTTAAAATTTTTGGCCATCTTAGTACCAGTTTCTTATAATTGGGCAAAAATTCACCTTTATGGCTTGTTGCCATGATATCTCGCCTTGCAGGGGATTTCTCACGGAGACCACAAGTTGTTACTTATTGCCTTTACATGAAAGACAGAAGGAGGACAGGAAAAAGTTAGCCAAAGCTCATTGGTTTGAAACCATTGCCATAACAAAGACCCAGGGGGGCACTCAGCACATACACATACAGGGAGGTAAGTCCGATATTTTTGGGTCAGAATATTGTGAAAAGTGATTTTTGGGTCCAAAGAAAACTAAAACTATGTTCATGATATTTTTTTATACCAAACATCGTTGAACTGATGTTTCTGGGTTCATCAGGGGTAATGCTCTTTTCTATTTGCATCGTTTTGGGACATTTTATGTTCATTTATTGGTGGGACATTCCATGTCAAGTGTAACCAAGAAAAAGTCAAACCTGGAGTCAATGTCATGGATTTTCTTCAGAATTTCCTACTTTTTTCAGCAGGTTCAGTGAAAAAACTAGGTGAAATTATTTTTTGAATCGGTCATGTGGTTTAGGAATTATGACCGGTTGAGGTTTTGAGAAATGCGGTCAACGACGAATGACTAGCCTGCGTGCAGACTCTTGATAAAAAATTGAAAAGATAGGGAAAAGTAGAGTCTGCGCAACCGAGCCACTCTTCTTGTTCGCTGACGTCGGCATTCTATTCTGAAGCTTCTTATCATGAGAGACTGTTGTCAAATCCCTTTGTTTTCCATGTTAGGCAAAATTAGACACTAGTGAAATGGTGCTTATCCCCATGACCTTCCCATACAGAAATCACAATAAATCACACAACTGAGGGCACCCTTTGTATAGCAAAATGAAAGCTTGAACAGCAGATTTAATCTCCTCTATGAAATGTATTGTACCCATAATGTCAATGCTTTGTCAAACGTTTCCTCATTTGAACAACAGAAATAAAACGTTGTTTATCTAAAAGATAGTTGAAGGAGACAACAGAAATTTGCTAGACCATTCAAATTAGGTTCCTTGATTTCGAGGAACCCTTGAACAAGAATAGTGGCTCAGTTGCGCAGACTCTACTTTTTTCCATCTTTTTTATTTTTATTAAGAGTCTGCACGCAGGCTACGAATGACCGGTTGAGACCAGAATTCACTAAAACCAGTTCTATGTACCCTACAGAGTTGGGAATAGGCTCATTCGAAAGCTCTTGCTGTCCAGAAACTGAAATTTCCACTATAAAATCTCCATTGTCTATGCCTGAAAGCCTAAAAGTGCAATGAAAGTTTTGACCTTTGACCCTGACCGGGAGGCAATTTTGAAATTCAAAAAAAAATTTCCTTTAGGTAGTGCAGGTCATGAACAACATTCTCTGAAGTTTCAAAGATGGGCTGATCAGGGGAATAGGAGTAGTGCCTTCTTGACCACTGACCAGTCAGAAGCCGTTTCGAAAATTTTGAGATTTTTCAAGATTTGAAAATTTGCTAATTGAAAAACTTGAGGTGATAAGTAGTGGAATTTCTCAACAGAGGTTTAAGCTGATTTAAGTGATGTTTTCATGATTTCAGTTTTATACCATTGGGGTACCTTTGCCTTTGAAAGACTCTATGTTGAAATTTGGAGAGTGATGATAATTCTAGGTGCACATTGCTTACTTTAAGGAGAATGTGTAACTTGGAGTGTATTCTTTTTCATACACTTGTAACAGGAGTTGCTAGTTTTATTTTCTTTCATTATGATATACAGTATGTAGAAGATAACTTAAAGCATCTCCCAAGGCTAAGCCTTGTTACAGTGTTTTCAAGCCTGTCATTATGGGAATAGTTAATCCATGTTGTGACTCAACTCAATTGTGGCAGTATTGTATGTATTGCTATTTCCTGCCAAGGAAATACAGCAGGAAATCACAATATCACATGAACACTCCTGTTGAACAGCTGGGAGGTGATATGTCACTTCTAAAGGAAGTCAGATATCATTGCACAGATTTACTTAATGCTGAATAGATAGCTATGGAATTTTAATTACCTCATGAAATCTGGTAGATTTCACAATATAGATACAGAGTGCTGAAAATTGTCCTCAGTTTGAAGACACATTGAGGGAGGAGGATGTCAACGTTTGACCAGAGCTCGAGTGATCATAAACTAAAGAACATGAAGAAGTATTGCTGTGATCCATTTAAAGAGCACTCAGCTAAAAAAGTAAAAGATCTAAGACTTGTAACAAAAGAACAAGCTGCACGACATCCATCATTGGTGCAGATAGGAATGAAACTATGTTGCCCTTGTAGGAAGAAGTTGGCAAAACAGCAAAAAGAGACATTGGCAAATCAAAATCAAGTGGACACCTCTTCTTCAGAAAGTCTATCGTCAGCTGAAGACGAGATACCCAATGAAGAGATATATGTCTCACCAGAATTTGAATTTGAAACATTGAATCAGTCTCTTGTACTTATTGGCGAGAGTCCATTGAACAGGCAAATGGTTCAAACAAGGGTTAAATACCTACCCAAGAAAAGGAAGAGAGCTCAAACAGTTTTAGCAAAAAAGTTTGATGCAGTTAGAGGAACGCCAAAGTCATCAAAAGAGGAAATTTCATCTGAAGATGATGATGCTGATGATAAAGAAGGTCAGATCATTGAAAAACTTAAAGAGAGATTCCACACCGCAAAGAGCCGAAGTGAAAAAATAATTGTTTTGACAATCTTTGGGCAAACATGGAGTCGTAGGAAAATGATGTTGGAGTTTGGATGCTCTCAACGAATGGCAACTCAAGCCAAACACCTTGCAATCCAGAAAGGCATCTTGGCAACCCCAAATCCTAAAGCAGGGAAGCGCTTGGCAACTGAAACAACCTCATCCATTGAAGCATTTTACAGACATGACGACATTAGTAGGGTAATGCCTGGGAAAAAGGACTGCTTTAGCATTCTGCGAGATGGAGTGAAGACGCATGTTCAAAAGAGACTAGTCCTAGGAAACCTTAAAGAAGTTTATCAGCAATTTAAAGAAAAGAATCCAAACACGAAAATCGGATTCGCTAAGTTTGCAATGCTACGGCCAAAGAAGTGCGTCCTAGCTGGTGCAAGTGGTACTCATTCTGTTTGTGTATGTACAGTACATAATAATGTAAAATTAATGATGAGCAATGCAATGATGGAAACTATGACAGCAGCCGAAGCAGTGCCTCTCAAGCACTATGGTCACGCACTGGCTATGACAATGTGTAATCCAGCACTTCCATCATGTCATTTGGGTGAGTGCCTTGTTTGTCCTGGGAAAGAACCTCTTAAAGACATGTTAACAAAATGCTTTGAAGAGAATGATGTTGACGAGGTTGAATTCAAGCAATGGGTCTCAACTGACCGGTCAAAGCTTGAAACGATGGTACAGCCAATTGATGATTTTATTGACACATTTTTGGAAAAGTTAAACAATCTTCGACGTCATGATTTCATTGCAAAGCAACAGTCAAATTTCCTAAATGAACGAAAAGAAACACTAAAAGAAGGCGAGTTCCTGGTAATTGGGGATTTCTCAGAGAACTTCTCATTCGTTGTGCAGGATGAAGCCCAATCATTTCATTGGAATAATAGCATGGCCACTCTGCATCCATTTGTTTATTATTATAAGGAGAGCGGAGAAGTCAAACACAGCAATTTTGTACTTCTGTCAAACTGCAACATTCACGATACTGTTTGTTTGTTTTCAATTTGTTTTGAGTGGGCTTGTCAGGATTTCTAGCTACTGAAAGCTAATTTAGGCCCACCTTGCATGCCGCATCCAGGCATGGGACCCCTAGTTTAACGTCCCTTCCGAAGGACGACGAGGTGAGTTGCGAGGACAAGCCTCCGTGGTCACCCATCCGGAGTCTGACCTCACTCGACCAAGCTTAACTTCAGTCACCTGACGAAGACTGTATAAGCGACTCGGCCACTCACCCCTGTTGCTGTCCATCTCTTTCAAAAGAGACTAATAAGTCATCTGAGTACTAAATTTAATTCGTTAGCTAAGATAATATACTTTTCTGATGGCTGTGCAGGCCAATATAAGAATTGCAAAAATTTTGTTAATCTTTGCCTGCATGAAGAAGATTTTGGTGTTCCTTGTGAGTGGCACTTCTTTGCTACTAGTCATGGCAAGGGGCCCTCTGATGGCATAGGTGGGACAATCAAAAGAGAAGCCACTAAAGCAAGTCTCCAGCGTCCTGATAATGACCAAATTCTATCCCCTCACCAGTTGTTCCAATTCGTAGAGGCCAATCTGAAGGGAATAAATGCAGACTTCGTAGATTCTGAGGAGAGGAGTGCAGAAGAACGACTTCTTATCGACAGGTTTGCAACTGCCAAAACTATTGCAGGCACACAAAAGCTCCACTGTTTTATCCCAATATCAAGATCTTCATTGCGTGTTAAAGAGTACAGTGGCAGCAGCACATCTAGAGATGTGTCCATCAGAAAGGGATGTTACGAAGTTGTCAAGGACAATCAAATAAGAGGGTATATTGCTGTCGAGTATGATCGTGAATGGTGGGTCGCATATGTTATGGAAGTTTATCCTGAACGTTGTGAAGTGAAAGTCAGCTTTTTGCATCCACGTGGTCCAAATCCATCTTTCTTTTACCCACGACATGCCGAGATCCTTGTAATTGATACTTCTGATGTACTTACATCACTTGACCCAAAAACAACCAGCGGTCGCACATGCACTATATCTAAGGATGAAAGTCAGCGAGCAACACTGACCCTGCAAACAAGATTTAATCAAGGTTGAAACTTACAAACGCTAAAAGTCAGCTAGGAACTGAAATTAGAGCAGTATTCACAATTTTCCATTGATTTTGACATTTTTAGGCTTGGTGAATTGCAATAACCTTCATTTTTGGTAAAATCCCAGCCTGATATTTCTTTTAATAGATCCCCTTAAAAACACATATATCTATATTTAGAGAAAAACCTCTTACTGTCTGACCTGACATTCAGTAACTGTGCATTCATATCATTGCTGATGGATCTAAGTGGAAATATCACTTCATCCCCTTTTCTGTCATTGGTTGTTCTCAAACTGAGAGGACTACAAGCTCAAGTTCTCCTTAAAGTAAGCAATGTGCACCTAGAATTATCATCACTCTCCAAATTTCAATATACAGTCTTTCAAAGGCAAAGGTACCCCAATGGTATAAAACTGAAATCATGAAAACATCACTTAAATCAGCTTAAACCTCTGTTGAGAAATTCCACTACTTATCACCTCAAGTTTTTCAATTAGCAAATTTTCAAATCTTGAAAAATCTTAAAATTTTCGAAACTGCTTCTGACTGGTCAGTGGTCAAGAAGGCACTGCTCCTAGACCCATGATCAGCCCATCTTTGAAACTTCAGAGAATATTGTTCATGACCTGCACTACCTAAAGGAAATTTTTTTTTGAATTTCAAAATTGCCTCCCGGTCAGGGTCAAAGGTCAAAACTTTCATTGCACTTTTAGGCTTTCAGGCATAGACAATGGAGATTTTATAGTGGAAATTTCAGTTTCTGGACAGCAAGAGCTTTCGAATGAGCCTATTCCCAACTCTGTAGGGTACATAGAACTGGTTTTAGTGAATTCTGGTCTCAACCAGTCATTCGTTGTTGACCGCATTTCTCAGAACTTTAACCGGTCATAACTTCTAAACCGTATAACTTAGACCACTGAAATTTTCAGGTACGTATTTCATCTGCAGTAAACTAGAAACAAAATTTGAGGGAAATACAAAATGTTGCCATTTTTTTGCTGGTTACACTTGATATGGAATGTCCCTGGTTTCTAAGTATAAAATGAGGTGATATTTTTGGGTTGCAGTGAAGCTGAAATGATATTTTTGGGTTGCCTGAAAATTTCTTGGACTGACCCCCCCCCCATATGCGTATCTGCTGAGTGCCCCCCTGGGAACAAAGACTTGTCATTATCAAATGTGGATTGACCTCAAATTGGGCTATCCTGCCTGTGTCTGATCATTATTGGAAAATCATCCTGGCTAGACAGGACAGGTTCAACTTTCCATGTAAATAAGAACATTGTATGTGTTTCTTTAGGGCCACTAAGGTGTCGTGGCTAGGCAAGATATCCAGGGAAGGCAGGGTCACGCAAACTTCCCCTTAGTCAGGCAAAAATGTTTTAGTGGACTTTTTATTGGGCAGACCTCGACATTTTATCTCCCATGCTTTTAAGGATAGAATTGTTCCAACATTTTAATGTAGGCATAAAATTGATGCAGCTTCATCAGATAGATTCAGTGAATAGTACAGTACCTACCTTGATGTTAATAATCATCATTTTGATGATGCCTTGAAATTGTATTTTATGAAAAACATAGGATGGCTGGATTTTGGATTTTTCCAGTTCTCAGGGGCACATCTCAATACAAAAATAATTTGAGTTCCTTTTCTAACAGTGCAAGTTCTAAAAACTTAGGAGCAACTGAAACCCTGTTTATACAATGGCAGTATGAAACAATTATGGCATAAAACTGTGCTGCATTGGCTTTTCTGTTCAAACAGAATCACGGTTACATTATACCGGCACAAAATGATACAATAGGTTTGACCATGCAAAGAGTGAGGATTTTGTCAAAGCACATCCTTTAGCAAAATATTGAGTAAGTTCGCTGCTTCAAGCCTGATCAGTGGCATGGCCATGGGGGGTAATGGAGAGGTCAGTTGCCCCTCCCTCACTATTGCGCAAAGACAGTTCTCAAAGATTCCTTTAAAAACGCTGAGAAAAATGGTGGGTATATTAAAGAAGCTGATGTCTCGCCTATCTTTAAAAATGATGATGGAACTAACAAGAAGAACTACAGGCCAATAAGTGTACTTTCTGCACTCTCAAAAGTATTCGAGAGACAAATCTCACAACAGATGACTCCTTTTGCAAATACAAAGATTTCTAGGCTACTTTGTGGCTTCAGAGAGGGGCACAGTGCTCAACATGCCCTCTTTAGATTAATTGAAAAATGTCGCAAATGCCTGGATGATGGGGGCGTCGTTGGTGTGGTACTTATGGATCTGTCTAAGGCTGTTGATTGCCTACCTTATGATCTCCTGATAGCAAAGCTAGAGGCCTATGGCTTCGGCAAGAAATGCCTCAGATTTATAATTAGCTATCTCTCCGGTAGAAAACAACGAGTGAAAATTGGGTCGACCTTCACCGACTGGCTCGATATTGTATCAGGTGTGCCCCAAGGTTCTGTTCTGGGTCCTTTGCTATTTAATATATACGTCAATTATTTGATTTACTTCATCCAAAATACTGAGATTTGCAATTTTGCAGACGACAATACCATTTACTCTTCTGGCACTAATTTGGATGGAATTATCATTGACCTGGAAGAGGATCTATGTCAAGCGCTAGAATGGTTTGAATCAAACAGGCTGGTGGCCAATCCATCTAAATTCCAGATGATGCTCCTCGGTACCAAACGTAGTGATAAAATATGCATGGAGATAAGTGGAGCCACTGTATGCCCATCAGCCAGTGTAAAACTTCCAGGCATTACAATCGATGCTGGTCTTAAATTTGACCAACATGTCAAAACCCTGTGCCAAAAAGTGAATAAAAATGTGACAGCATTTTCTAGGGTAGCTAAACTGCTAGATCTAGACAAGGCAAAATTGCTATACAACTCCTTTCTGCTGTCAAATTTCAACTACTGTCCTCTAATTTGGATCTTCTGTGGAAAGCGATGTAATAAGGAGATAAACCGAGTGCATAAACGTGCACTACGTGCACTGCTTGGTGATCATGAATCCACTTTTGAATGCCTCCTCACCAACAACAATGAAATAGCAATCCACACGAAAAATTTACAGAAATTAATGACAGAGATATATATTTCATTAAATCATGAAAGTCCATCATTTATGGGAGAATTTTTCGTGCAGAGGGAACTGACGTATGATCTACGAATCAAAAACACGCTACGAATTCCGCCTACCAAAACGATATCTTTTGGCATAAATTCCCTAGCCTTCCGAGGAGGCATCCTCTGGAATGCCATGCCTGATACAATAAAGAGTGCTGAAAACGTATTCAGTTTAAGAAAGGCATGAAAGCCTGGAATGGAGACAAATGTAGCTGTAATATATGTAAATAAGTAGATCTATATTGTAATTTTTCTTTTTCTTGTATGTAAATAGTTGGTATTAATTAGTTTGTACATAATTATTTATGTATATTAACTATTTCCCTACCAACTGTAGATTATTATTATTATTATTATTATTATTATTATTATTATTATTATTATTATTATTATTATTATTATTATTATCATTATCATTATCATTATTATTATTATTATTATTATTATTATTATTATTATTATCATTATTATTATTATTATTATTATCATTCTTTATATCTCGGCGATGATGTTATGCCGGCGTTCTTCTTGGGAGCGGGCTGCAACCAGCAGCTTTAGGTCTCAAGAGTCTTTCTCAGTATTCTTGCAGTGCCCAAAAGAGTGGCTTTCTGCAACTGCGCTGTGCTACTTTTCAAACTAATCTTCATCCAGCCTTCCAAGTTCTTTGACACAATTCCTAAAGCTCCAACAATGATTGGGACAATTTCAATATGTGAGCATTTCCATATTTTCTTCAATTCTCTCTTGAGGTCTGAATAATGCTCAATTTTCTCTTGTTCTTTCTCTACAACTCGCTTGTCACCAGGAGATGCTATATCAATGATGAAACACCTTCTAGAATCCTTTTCAAAAACCAGAATGTCAGGACGGCGATGTTCAATGTAATGATCTGTCTGTATATTAAAATCCCACAGAATTCGCACGCTTTCATTCTCAATGACGCTCTCTGGTTGGTGATTGTACCATTTTACTCCCTGAGCCAGGTCATATCTCTCACAAAGTTCGAGGTGGATGATTTTTGCAATATTGTCGTGTCTGTTCTTGTAATCTCGTTGCGCCAGTTTTTTGCATTCTGCGATTAGATGACTAACTGATTCTTCCCTTTCGCCACACATTCTGCACTTGTCACCTATGTCCTGTTTATCAATATGCTTCTTAATCCAATTTGTGCGCAGAGCTTTTTCTTGGGCAGCAAATATCATTCCTTCTGTTTCTTTTTTCAATGATCCATTCCTTATCCAGTCCCAAGACGACTCATCCTTTATATCATCTATTTCTCTGATCAATTTTCCATGTAAACTCTTTTCTCTCCATCTTTTGTGCCTCTCCTCTCTTCTTGTCTTCTTCGTATCCTGATCACATGTTTGCCTTGTGATCACATGCTCTTTGCTTACAGCCTGGAGAAGCAGCTCATCTGATGCACTGACATATTTTGCCAAACTTTCTACTTCAATCTGCACACAATCTTCTACACCTAGCAGGCCCCTTCCTCCTTCTTTCCTTGGAATATAGAGCCGATCAACATCACTTTGTGGATGTAACATTTTATTCATTGTGAGTATTTTTCTTGTTTTTCTGTCAATTTTCTTCAGTTCCTCCTTCATTATCATTATCATCATCATTATTATTATTATTATTATTATTATTATCATTATTATTATTATTATTATTATTATTATTATTATTATTATTATTATTATTATTATTATTATTATTATTATTATTATTATTATTATTATTATTATTATTATTATTATTATTATTATTATTATTATTATTAAATAATTAAAACTGAACCACCATCAAAATAAACAGAAAAAGATAAATAAAAACAAGACTGTTTAAGAACAAACGTTTCGATATTCAAATCTTCATCAGTGTTTACAATCCACAGAACAGCCAAGTATTTATACCCTAAAACTTACAAAATAACACTTCCATAAAATCGTGGTAAAATTCCCCCGAGTCCCCCCTAAAAAACATACCAAACAAAACACCCAGACCACTAAAGTATTAGTTGTAAAGCCAAAACTTTCAATTTCAAAAAAATATTTTTTGTAGCCAACTCCCTTACTTAAATTTTTATGTTTGCGGCATCAGAATGGAAGCTCTTTGTACGTGAAGTCTCAAGCCAAACCAGAAGCATGCCCCCAACGATCCTCCTGGGATTTGCTTAAATTGCTAAATCCCTAGATGGCAAGACAAGGAATTCCACCCTGACACCACGTGCACCCTGACACGAAATACGGAAGGAAGCATGCCCCAAGAGAAAGCGAAAGACTTATTAAAATGTAGTGACCGGATTTAGGCGGTTCCACAGGCAAACATATCCAATTCAATATCAGCCGCCCTCTCATTTAGGCCCTTGGGTGCAAATGTTCCCAATTTGTATTGCCAAAATAACTCCTTCCTTCGAAGTGAGTAAACATCTGAAGCCCCATCAATGATTATTATTATTATTATTATTATTATTATTATTATTAATTATTATTATTATTATTATTATCATTATTATTATTATTATTATTATTATTATCATTATTATTATTATTATTATTATTATTATTATTATTATTATTATTATTATTATGCAACTATTATCACAGCTTTTACAGTTGTTTTATGCTGGAAACTTGCTAAATATCAAGTGACGACCTCTGACCTTAGATATTCAGCGTATACCTCAGAGTCCTGGCAGTTCCTAAAAGACAAGCTTTCTGTATCATGCCAAAATGAACGTTGGGAGTAATTTTCTCTAGCCAGTTGAAGTGAGACCTGGAGATTGTTCCTAACGCTCCTATCACCACTGGAATCACCAGCACCTCACGGCAGTTCCAGATTCTGTTGAGCTCCCATTTCTGGTCTTGATATTTTGCTATCTTCTCCTGCTCCTTTTCAACAACATGAGAGTGTCAAATGAACATGCGATGTCAATTATCTTAACACATCGCTTGTCTTTATCCATCAGGACAATATCTGGTCTCGAATGTTCAAGTACTTTGTCTGTTTGAATTTGCATGTCCAAAAGAAGTTTCACACTCTCATTCTCAGTGATGGCATCTGGCCTATGGTCATACCACCTTTCAGAGTGGTCCAAACCATTATCCTTGCACAGTTTTTGTATTGGTTTTGCGCCAAAACTTTGCATTTAGAGACCACATGGGCCACTGTCTCATCTCTCTCACCACATAGCCTGCAGAGTGGGGAAACGTTCTCCTTGTCGATGCGGTGCCTTGTCCTTGTTGCTTGTTCCTGTGCTGCCATTATAGTACCCTCTGTTGCCTTTTTAAGGTCTCCATTCTTTAACCAATCCCAGCTTCTAGAGTCCCTGAAGTCCGTTTTAACAAAGAAGACACTGTGCAGGTTTTTATTCATCAAATTTTCCTTTCGCCTTTTCCTAATTTCAACCTTTGGCATCCCTTCGCTGACCACTTGTTCCTTCACAACCTCTCTTAGGAATTGTTCACGGCTCTCATTTACGTAGTGGAAAAGATTATTACGTTCCATCAGGACACAGTCCTCGATGCTTATCAGTCCTCTCCCACCTTCTTGTCTGCTTATGTAAAGCCTGTCGACATCACCTTTTTTATGGAACATATTGTGCAGAGTAAGGATTTTTCTTGTTTTTCGGTCGAGCTCCTTCATTTCACTAACTGTCCACCCTAGAATACCGGCACTGTATCTAACGATGGAGATGGCACGAGAGTTAATAGCACTTATAGTATTTTTGCTGTTCAAATTTGATTTAAGGATCACCTTTAGCCGTCTTAAGTATTCTTTCTTTATGGTACTCTTCATTTCTGAGAATTTCATATCATCAGCTTCTAAGATGCCTAAATATTTGTAGCCTTGATCTGTATCGATCTCTTTTATTCGCTCGCCTGACGGTATTTCAATTCCATCCAAATGGACCAGTTTTCCTCTCTTCAGTATCAAAATACCACATTTGGAAATCCCAAATTCCATTCTTATGTCTTGGCTGAAGATTTCTACCGTGCTCAGTAGCGTTTCCAGGTGTCTCTCTATCTTGCCAAAGAGCTTTAAATCATCCATGTAAAGTAGATGGTTGATGACAGGAGAGCCTTTCCTGAATTCATATCCTGCCTTTACTTTTCGTAATATCATAGATAGAGGCATCAATGCAAGGACGAAAAGCAGAGGTGAAAGACTATCTCCTTGGAAAATGCCTCTTTTAATCTTGACAGTTCCTAATCTCTCATTTCCAGATGTTAGCTCTGTTTCCCAGTTCAACATACTTTGCCTTAAAAGTTTCTTCACATTGTCGGCTACTTTGAAGATATCTAGACATTTCAAAATCCATGAATTGGGGACCATGTCAAATGCATTATTATTATTATTATTATTATTATTATTATTATTATTATTATTATTATTATTATTATTATTATTATTCTTATTAGTATTATTATTATTATTATTATTATTATTATTATTATTATTATTATTATTATTATTATTATTATTATTATTATTATTATTATTAGGATAATGCGGAAAATCAAGTTCCTTTCTCGACAACAGAAGATCACAATATCCTTGTACAGAAAAATGTTTGGAGCTACGCGAAGAAATTTATCAAGAAACCATCAGAGATCTTACCAACATTTCCAAAAACTGATTGCATCGAATACTTCAAAAAGACCTTCAGTGTCATTAATCCCAGAAAACTCTTTAGGGTACCTGATCACATACCAAAATTCGATCAGCCGTCTATCGAATTTGACTTAAAGGAACCAACTTACCAGGAAGTAACTAGAATTATTCGAAGAATGAAAACCTCGGGTTCCCCCTGCCCCCCTGGACCAAATATCCATAATTTGTTTGCAGAGGATGCCCTGTCTCAGAACGTACATCCACCGTATTTTGGTAGAAGCATGGAAGGCTGGCTCAGTACCTTCTACATGGAAAAGGGCGGTAACGGTGCTAATTCACAAAAAGGGTGATCCCAATGTTCCTGCAAACTTCAGACCAATAACACTCGAGTCTGTGCCCCTGAAAGTGTTTACATCCCTGATTCGTAACAGGATGTTTGACTTCCTTCTCAAAAACAAATATCTTGAACATAACATTCAAAAAGGCTTCATACCAAAAATTTCGGGAACTTATGAACATACAGCGCAAATGGCTTTTCTTATCAATCAAGCTAGATTAAAGCAACGATCTCTGTTTATCACATTACTCGATCTTCGTAATGCTTTCGGAGAGGTCCATCACAATCTCATCCAAGAAACACTCAGATTCCATCATGTTCCAATTGTGATCCAAAACCTAATAAAGGATTTGTACACAGATTTTAAAACGTCAGTCATTACCACAGGGTATGCAACACCATTTATCCCAGTGACTAAAGGTGTTCTTCAGGGTGATTGTTTAAGCCCTCTTACGTTCAACATGATATTTAACATTTTCATTCAACTTATACGAAAAGAAGATTACTCGCAATTAGGATATAAACATGATGCATTCTTAAGGCCCAGAAATTGGCTCCAATTTGCAGACGACGCATGCGTAGTAACCGGCCAAGAATATGAAAATCAGATCCTTCTGAACTGTTTCACAGCTTTCTGCTCTTGGGCAAATATGGAAGCGAGGCCAGACAAATGTAAAGCATTCGGCATGATGAAAGTCAATACAAATTGTAGTCAAGTTAGCCCAAAGGTGTTTGTCTCAAACCAGCGAATCCCTCCTGTTTTATCCACTGACTCATTCACTTACCTTGGTAGAAGTTTTAACTTTAAAATGGACAACGAAGAGCATAAGAAAAAGTTACTGGAGACAACTAATCTGCTGCTGGAAGCAATAAGTAAGCTACCACTTCATCCGAAGAACAAGATTCTTCTCTATTCGACGTATTTCATGTCTAAAGTGTCTTGGGACTTGACAATTGCCGACTTAGACATCACGTGGGTCAAACAAAATCTAGACTCACTAGCGCACAGGTACATTAGATTATGGCTTGAAATACCAATCAGTGGAACATTGGATATAATTAGTCTTACGAAAGAAAAATGCGGGCTAGGAATTATTGACCCGTCTACGAAATTTTCCCAGTGCCAAGTTTCGCTTAGGAAATGTTTAAAGAAGTCCCCGAATGGAGACATACAATCACTACATAAAGTAACTAGTCGTGATAGAAATGTGCAATATGACACATACGCCAATGGGAAGGAGGTAATCAAAGAAAATAGAATGAAGAAAGTCCACAGGATCACACATGAATTGTCATCACAAGGCCTTATACTGAAGGCTATTCTTGAGCACACTACAAATAAAATAACAAGCATTGGAGTGAGGCACAGAAACTTCTACCGAAGAACATCTTCAACTTCTCTGTACGTTACTTGAATAGTAGCTTGCCTACAAAGAAAAATATGAAATTTTGGGGCAGAGTCGAAAGCGAGTTGTGTAACTTCTGCCAACTCCCACAATCCCTTCTTCACGTCGTCTCTGGTTGTAAATCCATGCTTGAAGGGAAAAGATATACTTGGCGTCACAACTCTGTCCTCTTGACGATTGGCAACTTCTTAACAGGAATAAGGAATGTTAAAGTCTATGCTGATGACATTCCAGGCTTCAGACCATCAGCTGTTATCACTGGAAAAAGCAAGCGTCCAGATCTCCTTGTGATCAATGAGGGTGTATTATATGTTCTCGAACTGTCTGTTGGCTTCGAAACAAACATTGGAAATAACGAGGCTCATAAAAAGCAGCGCTACGAAAATCTCCTGAAAGACCTTTCATCCTCATACTTGCGTGTGGAATACATAAATCTATCGATGGGAGCAATAGGAACAATCGGCATTAACGGACACAAAGCGTTTATGAATATGTTGCATAATTTATCAACTAGTAAGCAAGAACAACTTTACCTGGAAAAGAAAATAATAACAATCTGTGTACGTTGTACGTACTACATATTTTGTAAGAGAGACAGTGAATGGACAAGTCCAGAACTGTTAACGTTTTAAATTCTTTTCTTTCAAGATGTGGACAAATATTATATTTCGAACGTATTAGCTGCATACTTTTCAATTTATTTTAAGGAACATTTTAATTAGAACTTGTAAATTTCCCCATCATGCCTAATTGAGAGTGATGGGTGTCATCATGTATAGTAGTATTTGTAGGGAATAAAAAGTTTCCATCATTATTATGAGTCATTACTCCAGCTCTAGACAATTTAATTGCTAGTGAACAATTCTTTTTCCTTTACAGAACATTTTGAACATTTAAACATGTAATTGAACTTTTAGGTATCTTTCTTTTTCCTTGGTATCCAGTTGTATCCAGCAGTTGTATCTCTGCCTGTTATTAGAGAGGAGGTCGACTGGTATAGTATTAGTAGTTTTAAATTTTGTTGAAAATATATGAAGTTTCCATTATTATTATTATTATTATTATTATTATTATTATTATTATTATTATTGTTGTTGTTATTATTATTATTATTATTATTATTATTATTATTATTATTATTATTATTATTATTATTATTATTATTATTATTATTATTATTATTATCATATGTTTATTCCTTTGTTGCAGTTGTCAAGTATGATCTTGGGAGATGCACTCTAAGTTGTGTAAATGGGATCTGAAACAGGGATGAAGGAGACAGTTTTCACATGGATGGGCAAGCTCAAGTTCTAGAAGGGAGCAAACTCTAAAAAGACTGAGTAAAAAGACATTTTTAAAGGGTTTGTGCAAGGATATAAGCCTGCATTTGCACATAGCAGAAAAATCTAAATATAGCCCATTGAAATTGATGGCCCACACGTGTTGTTAATAATCGATAGCTAAAGAAACAATGCTGTGTTTGCGCATTTTCTTTGTTCCACTTATAGAGAAGCATATTTACCATTGCACACTCCCTTTAAGTTACTGGGTGTGCCAAAATAAACTATGCACTTTCCTTTGTTCCTTTGTTCCTTAGCAAATTTTAAAAATGTTCCCTGAAAATATTTACGCCAAACAAAAATTGTGGGTTTCTCTAGTAAAACATTGTTTTTGTATCTTCAAGTCATTACTTTTAGAAAGAAGGCAGTCGTCCGCCACATAGAACTGATCTCATAAATGAAAAGGACAGAAAGATGTTATGACAGTTTAGCTGAATTCAGAAATGGTTTTCAGTTTTTCTAAAATATTTTGGCAGTTTTACGATTTTTTCATACCCACCTTGATTCGAAGATAAAGTTTTATCATTGAAAATAGTTCTTTGAGAATTGACATATCGATCATGGTGGCTAGCGCATCAAAATTTGAAAGTAAAAATCAATTCAAAAAGAAATTTTAAAAATCTTCTTTTTTGTCTTTCACATTTGTCTTTCTTGAGTAACAGGAGATAGACCTGGGCCAAGTAAAAGAGAAGAGACTTACTGTTATACCGGGTGACCCAGAAAAAAGTGACCCAAGGAAATCTGTTATAGAAAGAAAAGTAAGTGGCCGATTAAATTGTTTCAAACATTGTTCTGTTCTTAAAAAAGCATCCTACGTTATGAGTACCTTCTGTATTTTTTCTTGGCAAGTAAAACTTCCTGAATGAATTAAGGATTTGGTGGAAAAGGGCTTACTTGATTTTCTCAGAAACTTGTCAAAAACAGGGGATCGATTTACAGCCTTTTCAGATCTTCAAAACAACGAGGAGCATGCTTCATTTCACAGGAAGCTCATTTGAAAATGTCCATAGTAAGTTTATAGCTGCTAGGTACTTATTCCAAGGTAAAATGAAACCCGCTCCTCGTTGGTTTGAAGATGTGAAATGGCTTAAAATCGATGCCCTGTTTTTGACGACTTTTTGAAAAAATCGAGCAAATCCTTTTCCACAAATTCCTTAATTCGGAAAATTTAGCGTGCCAAAAGCGTTGCAAAAAATAATCAGAACGCAGGCCAGTCCCTAAGGGACGGAACAACATTTCAAGCATTTCAATAGGCCAGTTACTTTTCGTTCTATAATAGATTTCCCTGGCTCACTTTTTTCTGGGTCACCCGGTATTATGTTATATTATATCATATCATATTATGTTATATTATATTATATTTTATTATATTATATTACATTACATGATACCATACCGAGTGAGTAAAAAAAACGTTCGGCGTTTGAAAGGCTACTGCTCCCTGAGTATATAAACAATGATATTTTGCTGTACCTGATTGCATAGCTAACATGTTAAGTTATTTTGGAATTTTTCGTGACTAAAATCGGTCTCTACGTTCAGATTCTGTAAGCGATTTTCTTACTGAATCCCTTTGAGAAACCTTAAAAAACATGCTAAAATTACAAGTAAGAATCCCTAATGTGTTTACCTTACAGAGATAACTTTCAGCACGCTTTAGCACGTGCTTTCCTTCGACGGGTTGAAAAATCTTGCCCCTAGTGTGAATAACTTATTCAGGGGGATTCCATTCTGCCACGAGGACAAAATATATGAACACATCCAAGAGTCATTATTGCTAGTAAGGAGAGCAAAGGGAAATCTTGCTTGATGTTTTCACTCGTTTTTGCAGGTTTTCGAAAGGGGCTTTCTGCAGAAAATCTCCTATTTCTACTGGAAGGAATGACAGATTAAAGCCGGGCAAATTACTGAACCTAATTTGACATATCGAGGATAAAACAAGACAGTTTCAATGTCATTGAATACATTGAATGAAATTGCTTTGATATTCAGGGATCAGGATTTTTTCAAAAGCCGGGCGTTTTTATTGACTCACCCGGTTTCTCCGTAAATAGAGGACTTAAAAATTTACAAAAAAGTACTAGCATCAAATTGAGCAATTTAGCTCAAGAGATTAAATCATAAATATTCAACATCATTCCAGTATACCATTCATTGTGGAAAAGTGCATAGTCTTTTTTACGCACCCAGTAGAATAGGGTACAGTCAAAAAGTTTGGGGGTATGTTGCACTTTTGTGGCCGCCTCCTGCAGGATGTCTGCGAATTTTAGTGCTTGGCACTTTAGATGATAGTGCTTTAGACCAAATAATCGAATTTGCAGATTATACTTTTTGGTTCTAAGTCTACAACCCAACCCATGCAATTACTATATTTGGTTGCAGGTTACCTTCGCATGTATTTCTATAATTCCTCTTTCTGTAATAGTTATATGTAGTCTTATGTAGCTTTTAATTATTTTTAGAATGGCCGCAGGGTAGACATAGTATTTCGCTCCCTGTGGCATCGTCTTAGTAGCATTGTAACGTAGTTTGTAGGTATTGTATTAGTAATGTCTGTAAAATTTTTAATTGAATATAGAAAAAAAAAATGATATTGTAGCTTTAGACTCTACCTTTCTATCTTAGAGCAATGAACATCTCTTGGCTTTGACATCTCTTGCTGAGAAGTGCAAGGATCCAATGCTTCATGATTTCATGGAAGAATATTTCCTCAACCCCAAAGTTGAGCTGCTGAAAGAGCTTGGTAACCACATAACAAATCTCAAGAAAGTTGGAAATGGCCTTGGTGTTTACATTTTTGATCAGGAGACACTCGGGAAATAGAAGATAGGACTGGCTACCGAAAGTTTTTGTGGCTATTCGTGTTGGACAAGAGGGTAATAAAAGGTGCTTTTGTATTGATCATATCTTCAGCATTTCCCCTTTGTAAGTTTGTTGCAGAACAAAGATCAGATATTTATCTACTAAATTTACTTTTTGCTCTCCTCAGAAGAATTTGAGAGTGGACAGGCATATCATATAGTCCATAATGTCCCTTTCTGAATTCAATAGATTTATATTTTTGCAGCATTAAATACATCGTAGATTATTTATCTTTGTTACCAAAACACACAACGAACAAAACAAGTGTGGAATAAGGGCCGAACGGCTTGAACACGGTAGCAACAATTTTTAACGTTGCCTACGGTCAACAATGGCAACAAATATGGAGATATTTTGAATTTGGGGGTATCTGGTTGAAACGTTTCCATTGAAATCCGATCAATGTAATTTACACATTTTTGTATAAGAAACTAAGAATTTGGGCCAGTACTAAAAGTTTTTAAAAATTAACAGATTTGAGTACTCAGCGTTTCTTACGAGTTTCTTAAAGGCTTTGTGCGATCCTGAAAATGTCAAAACAACGTTTATTGAAGTCCTTCCAATATCTAAACATCACTCAAGTTCCTTGTGAGTAACAGGATACAGGAGCAAGTGAAAAAAGAATAGAAATACATCAAGGATTTTTTTCCTTTTTCAAAACAAATAGTTTTTTGAGTTATGTCGTAGCATTGGAGTTTCTTAATCTTTCGGTGACTTTGAGGGTGTTTTAAAGACTCAAGCAACTTCATTGCTACAGTCAACAGGCCAGTAGCATGCGGAACAGACCAGAAACAAGTGGAACAACCCAGTCACAACCCAGTAACAGCCCTGTGACACAGCAGCATTAACGACAATGAACTGCAATGACCCAAAAGCAGCTATGCAGATGGTAATAATGGAAAAATATCTTGTGGATTTGCTGTCGACCAAACATGCATGAAAGCTTCTTAAATGAATTTGTTGATGTGTCGACGTCTCTTTATGGCGAAGTTACGCAAACTGGCAAAATACAAGTTTTGCAATAACGTATGCCTTACACATCGTTTCCAAAAAACGCTTGCCACCATGAGGGGAGGGGCATGGCTAAATTTTGGGTAAGGGTTTGCTGAATGTTCAAAGTGATACCATTGGCTATACAAATCTGTACGAGAAAGGTTACTGTCTGATTGCTCCCACCACGCATTGACGTGGCTGCAAGATCCACAAGTCTGATTGGTTTAGTTTCGAAGTGTCACTCACTTTAGTTTTTCATTTTGAAATGTCAACAAGAGCCAAATGAAAGAGAAGAGAACTGAAAGGAAATAAGAATAGTGGCATTGCCCGAAGAAGAGAAGTTTTTGGTTCCTGGCTCGTATAACATTGCACCGTATTCCAACTCGCTTGAGACAGATTGTTCCTTTTCTTCTCTTTATCATTTTTTGCCGCTACGTTTTCATTTCACGCTGCGAAGTATTTCGAACTTCTATAGGGATAGATGGTGCATGTCTTCTTATTCTTGTTGTGGCAACATTCATTTTCCTCCTGTTGGGTTCAGTCACGCTGATTCCATGCTTTGTTCCACTTGTTCCTGGCCTGTTAATGGCTTGTTCCTCTTGTTAATGGCCTGTTTCTTGCTTGTTCCGCTCGTTACTGTCTTTTCCCCACATGTTCCACTTGTCGCGTGTTTTAGTGATATTGATTTATTTAGAAGTTTATTTATAAACTGTCTTACAGGTGAGTCAGAAACGTTTTCCCCGGTTTGAAACAAGTCAAAGTTTAAATTATTATCCTATAAATTGTATTAACAAGTCATGCGATTTATGTTTTTTAATTTGCTTTGTATATTTACCCCATTTACCAGGCAGCAAGAATTGCTGTTTGCAAAATGACCAGATTTAATCTGTTTACAGCTTTTCACTTTGGACTATTTGAGCAAGATATATTTCTGCAGTGCGGCGGATGGTGTTTCAGTATAATAGAGGGAGTTCTTACAGTGGGGTAATATCATTATTAGTACAACAAGTACAATAGAGAGTGCACCGTTCCTGCAGGGGATAGCAGGAGTAATACAAAAGAATCTCATGAGTGCAGTAAAGGCTTAGACGCAGCACTATCTAGATTTCCTCAGCACCTCAGCAGTACTGAACACTCTCCAATGTAAGTAATATTGTCCATTTGCCATACTGATGGTGCCCCTTGCAGCAACTGATGCTTCCTAGTACTCCTCCACTGTACTAATAGCCGTAACCAAACGGGAAATGCAGGGGCACTATACTCCCCCCACCCTCATTTTTTTAGTTTTTCATCTAATCTGACCAGCTTGTATCACTCCCAGTAAGCAAATTCAAGAAACATCCCTTGTATCAGCAATTTCAGCGTATTCTCTTTGCCCCTGACAAATGTTCTCCGATGAGAAATCCCAATTTCGCATGAAGTCCCCTCTGTTTTCGCCAATACACATTTGCCAATGTACCGTTGTATACCGTATGATCACGAATTATCGATTTAATGTGCGATAGCTCTTTGCATGGCAGAGGGGCTAAACTTAGATCTAAGCAAAGAAAATTGCAAGTGAGATACAAATATTCAAAAGGTAGTAAAGAAGAATGATCTCAACATGTAAACTGCATATTGTTCAAAATATTGAGCTGATTTAAAATGTCCTTACAAAAGACTTTTCAAAATGGGAATGTTTTTGACTCACCTGTGATATTTAACTGCGTGTACTGTATTGTTTAAGAGTATTGAGCCTACCTAAGGGCTATAAAGTTATGAATTTATTTGATATTTTATCTTTGAAGTGAGTTTTGCTTTGTGGGATGATATATTGCTCCTTTGGATTATAGGCTTCTTTATATCTACAACTGAACGTACTTGTTACTGATGCCCCTTTTTTCAATAGTCGTAGTGAAGATGAGAGTGAGACTGTGTCTTTTTTGCACCAAACGCTGGGATCACTGCAGTAGAGAAGGCCTTACTAAGTCGCTTAGACCATATCGTGACGCGGAACTGGTGTGGATGGGTCCGATTCCCGTCCGCCTGACAGTTCAGGTTGCAAAGTCCGAGGAATACACCACTGTGTCGAGGCACCTTCGGTTCGGGTATGAACTTTAGCGATTATAGACTTAATCGGCTGAGGTTTGTTTACACCCAGTTCAAGCCATGTGATCGATCTCGTTATGACTTTCGAATGTTTTGAATGTTTCGTCCCATGCATCCTAAATGAATCTAGAATCTATTGCAATAGTCTTTTTGCGTACCTGGTACTAGCCTGAAACTATCTGCAAAATTTGATGGTTCTGTTGGATGACTACACTCAAAGCGGAAGAAGCGTACCACCTATTCTTTCAATATTCAAATAGAATCGTATCTTCATTTGATTTTGTGTTCTCTGCATGAAGAAATCAGTCAACATTCTTATTCATTGTGATTACCAAGGAAAGGAACTCCTATTGTAATCCTTCGCCCAACGAAAGCAATGTTGAAATAGAACGGAGGCAAATAACAAAGCAATATTCGAACAATCATCCAACCATGAAAAAATCTACTTTCAGATAATCTTCGAACTTATATGGCACGCTTCTTCCGCTTTGACTGTTACATGAAATAAAAATCTCAGAAGTTGTGAAGAAACAGTAACCACGTAGCAATTTTGATACTTCATCTATCATCTTAGCTCTTCCTTCTCAAAACTTAATGACACTCGTTTCAATTGATTGGTGGTTACGCTTTGAATGTAATATCTCAAAACCTGCTCTGCAAAGAACTTTTAGTATCCTTAGTTTATTTAAAGTTCCACTACATTCATTAACTGCTGTCGAAAATACATAAAGTTAACCAGAATAGCAAATTACAACAGATGACAAAGATAATTGATGAAGTTTACAATAGGTGTATGTAGAATTTTGTATGGAAAGGAATTTCTTGAGGAGGAGCGCCCTCAAAGGACAGATCAATCGAGGAGAGAGCAGCCTCAACGAAAGGCATTTTACTCATATTATGACATAATGTTTAGACTGATCAATGCAAGGAAAAGTAATCTTATCGAATAATTCAGGACTGGTACTTGGCGGAGAAAAGATGTAATTCAGATTGTTTTTGAATATCCGATTCCATTGAAAAAACAACAAATTGTAAAATCAGAGTTGAAGGATCAGGTTGTTAAAACTAAGCAACCCATTTAGCTAAATCCTTCGACTAAATTTTGATACATTTCTCACAGTTTCGGATTCTTTACTTCTGACGGTTATTTGCCAAGAATCGCTAATGCTCAAAATTGCTCAAAAGATTGGCAAAAAGTGATATTCAATTTGAGAAGGACTTTGTCACAAAATATTCTTTGTCGTCTCTAGTATGTATTGGAGAGAATATCTACATTTTATCAGTTTCCATGGCGTTATAAAGCAACCACGCCAATAGTTAGAAATTTCTGATGGCTCTTTATTTGAGAGCAAAGTTTACTTTAATTGAGTGCCTTGAAAAATTCTTAGCTGTTGGTCTATTTTCCTACCGTAGAACTTTTCAGAAATTTTGAATATCCTTCGAAATTGTAGTATTGGTATTAAGACACGGATTCTTTAATTGATTATTTATTTTCCTTCTCTTGATCCTTGTGTCTTGGTTTCTTGTCTTGTTTTCATGTGTCTTAGTGGCCCAAACAAATAAAGGTTGCAAACCGCAAAGCCACAGAAACATCTAAATTTGTTCAGGCTTTGCGGTATGAAAGTTTTCTCCTGCGAAGGAGTACTAACACACAGGAATACAAGGGAATTTTATTCGAATAACTTTAGAGCGTTGGGCCTAAGCCAACGTTCAGTTGCACACATCAGTAGCAGACGAAACAGCAGAAAACAAGACAAGAAAACAAGACAAAGGCCAAAACAAGGTAAATAGATAATCAATCAGAACATCCGTGCCCTAACACCCTTGATTACAGTGCACTTTGTATTTAAACGTGACGTCATCAGATTACTAAATCGTAAACCAGAAGAGTGAGAGACTTTTCCTTGATACTAAATTGACACTAATAAACTATGGTTGTCTTGGAATAATTCAATGTTTCATCAAAAAGTTTAGAAATTACGATGATTTTCGGTTTTTTTTAGTTTTCTAGAATTCATGGAAAAGAAAATAAACACTCTTATTCTAAGAATACTGACGATTTTTGAAACGTGCAACGGTATAATTATAGTGAAGTAGCTTTTAAGTCTCTTCGAAACAATTCCTCTTCGCTAAATCGGTCATCGAATTTGCACCAACCTTTTCAAAGATTTGGAACCTATGTTGCATCTGTGAGGGAAGCGACATTAGGAAGGTACCAGGGGATCACGAAGATTCTTTACACCTGCGAAGGATATCTTATGCCGTATTCAGACTAACACAGCTAAAGGAGTTTCATCTAAACCAGTTTAGATTTCAACCAATCAAATGCATTTGACCTACTTGATTGACCAATGAAAAAGCAACATTCGTTTTGTTTAAGCATCAAACAAATCAGCATAACCATTTGTTAAATAACCTTTTTTTGTTGATTTATTTAAACAAAAAAACATTGTTTAAGCTGATTTAAGTTGCAAGTGTGGATGGCGATAATTTTCACTCCGTTGGCATCTGGTTGGGTTCTTGCTGAACAATATTGCTTCTCTATGTTGCCAATTGATAAGTCTTAATTTGAAGGATCCATAGCAAAAGGAAAGCCTTAATTGCACAGTAAGATGCTAAAATTGTTCATCACTCGCTATAAATCGTCTTCCTTACCTGCTAGCTTGAAATTAAGGAGAAGCAGAGTCCTCAACAATGCTTCATAAAGGGATGTTTTACATTTTACAATATCATTATCCTGACAATTTGTAACAATTTAAAACAAAAGATGTGATCCCAAATCTGTAATTAAGCAAAACAACACTGTGTTCATTTTACTTTGGCAGCTGTATCGAGCTCTCGGGATGTTCAGTGGCCAGAACATAGGCTCTTTTAGCGAAGACGTGGATATTGGTTAGGTTGATACAGCAGTGTCCATATTTCATTTTGCATCAACATATTTTCCAGTTGTCTTAGGTCGTGAGGTCACAGAAAAGAAAAGTTTTATTCATTCATTTCTTTCTTTCATTCATTTATTCGTTCATTCATTCATTCATTCATGCATTTATTCATTCATTCACTCTTATTCTTTGAAGCTGGTTTTTACATAGTATAACTGATTCAAGCCAACTATCTAGCTACAATCATATCATGAATACATACTAGTCATTTATATATCTCACAGTTCTTCATTGAGGGTATTCCGACACCACTTCTGAGCATAACGTATTACAACCAAAGGTTGTTTTTATTCCAGATAACTTACAAAGATGGTTAATACTGGAGATTTTGCTCACACCAAGAGTAATCTTATTTCGGCGACCTGCTCGTGTCTGCCTCACACTCAAAGGCAAAGTTCAATTTAAGGTGCAGTGATGAAACGAATTTAAGGTGATGACCAATTTGTGCAGTGATGAAACGAAACTGTGCAGTGATGAATTGAATATTGTGCAGTGATGATTTTTTTACATTTTAGATTTGAGATATTTGAAAGCTGTTCTTAGCTAGCATTTTCAGAATAGTGACAAATGAATGCTCCTTTTCCATGAAAGTCTGCTTTGCAGTCCTTGTGCTAATTCCTGTTAACCTAACAGGAAATTTCGCTCTTTTGTTGAAACTACTTCATATCTTCATAGTTTGTTCAAACACAGTGTTTTCATGAAAAATACAATGCAGGCAGTTTTTGGTAAGAAAGTATGAATATTGTCAAAGCCAGCTTGGAAGAGAGTTGAACTTGAAGAGGGTAGTCAGAGATTGGAAACAAAGGCACGATCAAATTTGGGCAATTAGCTGCAAGTCAAATTGCCTTAGAACAAGAAGAACCAAGTGCATCCTAGCCATCCCATCAGGGGAGCATGCCCTGGACCCCCTAGATTTATGCATCTGTGATCTCTGGCATCTTGCTGCACAACCTCTACATGGACAAATAATGGTGCTCGGCAGTCAGTGAATAATTATGCTGTCACACCCTTTTGACCCAAAAACTGCAGTTTACGCTGTTTTGTGCAGTGGTGAAAATTTCTTAAATTAATGCCTCAAATTTGACGCTTTATGTGAATTCGGGTTTAGATTTGAAACGTAACAGATTAACATTTTATTTACCTGCTAGTTGCAAATTGGTTTCACTTCATCAATATAACAGGACGGGGGCTGCAACGATCACCAGCGAGACCAAAAATCTAAGGCAAGAGTAATCACTCTTTGTAAGTCGCACTTAATTTGACCAAGTCATGAATGTTACGTACAGGCGAAAAAAGTCGCGTTAATTATGCTCCGAACAGAGCTTTGTGCTGTGATTTTCACCTCGGTTTTGGTATCACTATGCTTAGCTTTAGGTATCAAAAAAGGAAAGGTGGCAGAATTTTACTTGGACTCAAAATTTGATCTTTCAACTACAAGTACGATTCCCCTCAAGGTCAGCAGCGAAATTCAGTGTGTTCAAAAGTGTTTGCAGCAAAATGATTGCCAGTTAATGAATATCAAGTATGTTTGGGATGCTGAAACTCAGTATAATTGCGAACTTAACAAGAAAGCATTGAATCCTGGCATGAACTTGAAGATGCATCCTGCACAGGGTTGGAAAGCTGCTGAAATTGAGGTTTGTTTGTTTGTTTGTTTGTTTGTTTATTTGTTTGTTGTACCGTATATCTCAAAAATCATTTTCTAATTTGACAAACAATTGATTATTCAATTAATACTTAAACATATTTAAAAAGATTAGATTAAATTGCAAGTGTCACGACGAACAGTTTCATCTTTGACCCTCAGGATGACATGATAAAAAGACTGAGCAAGTTGGTGGAATTCTTTTTATCAGTCTTTTTATCATGTCATCCTGAGGGTCAAGAATGAAACTGTTCGTCGTGACACTTGCAATTAAATTCATATTCTGGCTGCGTGTTCCAAAACAGAATCAAACTAAATATAACCAATTTTTTTCTTCATTTTGATAACAAATTTGCAATCGATTTTTACTTGCAGTACAGTACAAAGCCACATAAAGAACCTGTGGTCTTCTGTCATAGGCTGAAATGTATCTAGCGGGGCTCAAAAGACAAAGTATCATGGTAGCGGCACCACTAGGAACATAGCTGAAATGCTCGAATTTCCAAGGAAGGAAGAAGGAAAAAATGGAAAACGAAACAGAAGGACAGGGAAAAGTACGGAAGGAAATGAAGGAAGGGAACGACAGGAAGGCAAAGAAAGAATAGGGATAGACTGGGGCCGTCTGCAGAGTAAGATGAGGAACGTGTGTAAGAAGAAAGGAAAATGATTGGCTTGCTACCAGGGTGGAAAAATTGTGTTCAGCCCTGATTTATAGGACACTTTACAGGATAACAGCCTCAATGGGTTCTTAAATCAGTTATTGATTATCGTGCTTGTATGGGCCTTTGTACTGCATGGAATTTTGGCATTTTTTATTTAACCCTATTAGTACTGGAGGGGGGGGGCGTTTTTCGCCCCCTACCACACTTTTCTACATTGCACTAAAACGGCCGGTAATTTAACCACCAAACTTTGTGACTTTTAGTCAAATTTAATTGGCAATTAAATTTTTAACATTAACTCTGATCACGTGACCACAGCAATACCATATTAGGAGAGTGGTCAACAAAAAATTCTTAAAACCTCCATAGATTTTGTCTCGTTTGTCCGATTGATCTCAAACATGCACCATTCGATTGCATTTGATGAGTAGTTTTATTTGATATATATGTATTTCATATTTGTTGACATCAGCAAAATTTAATATCTATGACGTCATTGACATTTATGACGTCATTGCTCTAATGAATAAGTGTAAGATATGAAAAATCGTTGTCTTTTTGCTTCAGCTTATTTATTTGATTACTTCTGAGTCCATATTTACTAGATATAAGGACAAGACTTAGAAATAACTGCAAAGAAAATCTGTACATGGAACAAAAAGCTAATTAAAAACTAATTGTGCTAAAAATAGAAACTGAAAATATCTCAAAAGCATGTATTTTAAATCTGCAACATGTTTCCTACAATTTGAGACAGATTTGGAGAAAATTGGATGAAAGGTAAATTAAATATAATTTTTCTTCTTAAGAAGGTAAAAATAGCCAATTTTCTATTGTTTTTTGGTTGCCTGGCAACGAAACACGTGACTAATTAATATTCATTGTTATATTTCAATAGCTAATTGTCTAAAGAACAATAGGAGTAAGTCTTATTGTTTTATGTTTTGTAGTTTCGGAGGAGGAGAGGAGGGGCGAAAAACGCCCCCCCCAGTACAAAGTAAGTAAGAAATCGCCCAGTACTAATAGGGTTAATGAAACTTAGGGCATTTTGCTGTAAGTCTGCGATGGAAATATTTGGATACCTTCGTCATTTTCAAATTGGCAGCATTTTGATTATTTGTGAAAGAATTCATGGAAAATCATGAAATATTAAACTCATCGTAAATCCTTAATCAAGAGAGGAAAAATACTTCAACCTTCGAGAAAACAATAGTTGAAAAAGGTCTGCCATATGGTGGCAACAAGAAAAAATGTAGCAGTTCTGGTTTAGAATTAAGAAATTTGATGACGGCACAGCCTCAAGTATGATAAATGCCACCATTCTGAAACCAATCAAAGTATCAAATATATTTCCGTCGCAGATTTATAGAAAATTAAGCTTTTCAGGCATTTTATTTCGAAGAAAACGTAATTGAATTTTACACTCATCTTTCTAAAGATAGGACCCTATGCTGCATTCTGACGATTTTTTATGATAGAGCATTTTTAAGGACCGCTGCAGGTTTAAAGATACCTTTCCGGAAAGACGAAATCGGGCATCCTCACTAACATTTGATGGAGCCATCGTTGCGTTATCTAATACGTCACTTTTTGTTATTGTCATATAGGACATTTTATTTCACTTATAAACGAAGACTTTCAAATACTCTTTACGTTCATAGAGAATAGAGGGAGTTGATGCTCTGCTTGATTCACAAAACAACAACATTGACGATAGAAGTAAAGAATCTCCAACCTCTGCAATCTCAACTAATCGCCTCACGCCAACACTACCTACAACTGGTGCTGGGCCTACATATCCCATTTCCCCACCTTCCTCAAGCCAGACCAGGCTCACAGGATTTCTAGATTTTACAACATCACCCTCCAGCGTTGAATTACCAACATTTAAATCTGATGCTAAGGACGTTTTGGTCAGCAGAAGCAATGATGATCCGTTGCAATCAATCTCAGATGCAGAATCCTATACAGCAAGAGATATTATTAAAGAGCCGATGGATGATATCAGTTCATCACCTTTCCTCCAGATAGCTGCAGCATCAAAGTCATCGTTAACCCATGCGAGCCAGTTTGCAGTTGCAACAAGAGCAGATACTAATTACTGTACTGCAGCAGCGTTTTTTCTAACCTTACCATCGACACTAGGAGTAACACTTGAAGCGTCTGCAATACCTAAATCTCCTATGGTGCCTAATGAATCCATTGTAACCAAATATTCTGCCACATTTGATGATGTCCCACATAAAGGTTTTGAAGTAGTTTCCCCCAATCCTAAATCCATAGATGTATCTATTACTTCTACTGACACGGTGATGACTGCCTCTACATCATTGAAATTTGGTAGCTCTTCATCTTTAGCAGAAGTGTCCAAAATCACCTCTGAGGATCTTCCTTTGGTGAAAACAACAACGACAATTAAAAGTCCTCTTGGTGAGGAAATCACCAAAGTAGCTTCAAATGCTGTTTCCATCGCAGCAACCGTGACAATTTCAACAAGTCTTGGCGCAGAAGTTAACAAAGTAGCCTCAAATCTGGCTACAATTACTACAACAACAGCAACAAATCCTCCTGATGCAGAAATTGCTGAAGTAATCTTCAATGCTGTTTCAGTGACAACCGCAACAACAACTTCAAATCATCTCGGTGCACATAATACGGAAGTTGCGTCAGATGCTGCTTCAGTGACAACAGCAACGACTCTTTCAAGTCTATTTGTCGCAGCAGAAATAACCGGGGTAGTCTCTGAGCCTGTTTCTACAACAACAACAGCAATGACAGCAGTAGCTCCAGTCAATGTGGATGCAACAACAACATGCACAAATACAGAAGTGATTCCTTCAACATCATCAGAAATCACCGATCTTTCACACCCAATGAGCGTGCCAGATACTTCAATCCCCCCTGCTTCCCAGACAGCAACAGAACCTCTGGATGCCAGCACTATAGATAGCATCACTGTTCATCCAGAGGCAACAAGTCCCCCTTTTTCGTCAATAACCGATGACATAACTCCAAGTACTAGCACTGCAGTTGTAGCTTCTAACACCATACCAGCAGGAGGTAAGTGTTGTGTTGGTGAATAATGTATCGTAACAAATAGTGCAAGCATAGTACAAATTCTGGATTGGCAAATGCAACTAAAGAGCTAAACAAAGGGTGGTGAAACCTCAGTCATCTTTGAAAGATTTTACTTACCATTACAAAAATATGATTAAGCCAAAAAAGTCAAAACTTTCAAAATTTTCTCAGAATTTTCTTAATCCTTGTTATTGCAACATTTGGCGAACCACGTTTTGTAGTAAAACACAGTGGATTTAGATTTCCTTTAGTCACTGTTGCTGTGTGTTAGCTTTATCTCTTTCCTACTGTAACTGCTTAAATCTGCTCATCTAAGTGTAAATTGCCTCTCTGACACACTACCAAATCTTTCAAATTCCTGAAAATTTGCACTTACCGAAGATCTTTCATTGTGTCCAAAGCTAGGATTTCTGTCCTTTGAAACAATCCCCCTATGTTGGACCGACTAAAATTTTTTGGACCGACTGAGCGTTTTGGCTGTTCATACTCATTAGGAAGTTTAATACAAGCAGTATGGATTAACTGAGGGCTGCTAAAATGAGGGGGTCTGGGGGCAAAGCCCCCAGGAAAACTTTTGAAAACACATCCTCTACTTTGGCTTAGAACACCTTTCCTAATCCCATGTTGGCCGGTCCTAAGAAAGAATTTTGCCATTTTGCAACAGGTTTTTTCATAATCTGGCAACTTCAGGATAAATTTCAAGTAAATGCAACTCTCTTTGGCTCAGAGAAACAAATTTTCCCAAGAAAAAGTAATCGCAAACAAAGCTAAAATCGCTTTCAGAGTGAAAGAAGCAGTCTCTGACATATTTTCTCAGTTTTTTTATTCAACTTCGCCTGTTTTGCTTTGCAGTGGACGTTTTTCCTGCCAGGCCAGGCTGTGGTTTTCGCACTGTAAGTTCACAATGCAGCATATCCAAAAAAAGTGCCTTTCTATGTATGATTCTGCTTCATTTTACTGGCTATTTTGTGCATCATATAGCTTTAATCTTTAACTCTTAAATTGAAAAGCAATGGCTCGCATAGCAGCTTTTGTTATGACGTTTTGTTATGGCGTGATCTTCTGTACAATCACTTCTTCGCCTCCAAGCACAACGACGGAGACTGGTTTTAGCATGTTTTTGCCTTTGGCAAGGCATTCTCTCGTGATTTTTAGTATCTACAATACTAGCGTTTAGTTGAACAACCTTTGACGGATAACATTTGATGGATAACCAATTTTTTATTTCCTTTTTGGGATTCATTCAGTAGTGTCCGACTCCCAACGCCATTCAATTACCACCACCGACGCAAGGGCCGCCGAGAAGCTTTGGAGGAACAAAACTGGGCAAAATGTGGAACGAACCTGCGAGCTGAGCGAGCAGAAAAGCATTGCGATCCAGCTCTTTAGATTAGCTTAGAATGACCTAAAATGCATTTTAGAAAATTTCCTGTAGTCGAAATGTCAAAACGTCTTCAAATACGAGGCCCTCTAGACCCTGAGGCCCTGGAGACAAATCGTACACTGCTCCCCTCTCAGTGGCCCTGCCACTACCGACACCCCAGTACCAGACTGGAAGCTTTGAGTATTTACAAAAGCTTTGCGCCGATCTTATGGCATAAAATTACCTTTTGCTTTGTCTTAGAGCCCTCGCAATCCAGTAATTGCTTGAACTAATTTAGATTTGGGTGCTTCCACGACTGTATGTCTGGGAAAATTTTTTAAGATGCCATCCTCTTCTTTGGCTTAGAACGACTCTAACGATCACTGTGTCGATCATTTCTTGCAAAATTTCTAACTGTCGTCATGGACCAACCTTTGCCTAAAACATTCAGAAGTCGGACCAACCTGGATTCGAACTATCCAAGCTTTGTCGTGGACCGACTTTTCGTTTATGAGAAAGTTTTTGGACCGACTCTGAAAATATTGGGGGGGTGTCTCACCCCCCCCCCCCCACACCCCCCACACCCCCCTAATGTGCGTCCCTGTGTTCTGACTTCCACCTACAGGCATTTGGAAGCTCAATAAATGTCTGTCCTTTGTCTGACCCCTCTTCGCGTACGTTCTGTGTTTTTCTAATGACTAGGGCAGCCGCACATTGGATCGAGATGGATAGTTACCGGGAGGAGGAGGTAATGCTGTGGGGCTAAAACTCACCAGGCCCCGTAGCTCTCCTATCCTCTGTGCTGAAATCTCCTTCAAGTCCATGTTTGATATCTAAAGTGACTTTTCTTGTCACCCTTTGTTTAGTAATTCACATTTCTCTTTAGTTTACAGCTGAGCATATACTGCTATGCAATCCTGCTCAGTATTCCGGCGGTCTTCTTAATACATTGACCACCCATGGAGGGATATGCCTGCCAATAAGGTCTCATTTTCGGCTAAAAATTCCGGGACAGGATCTCGTGCTTATTTATTCCGGAAAGGTATGTCAAGTAATGCTACTGGAACCACTTTTACAAATCGGCAGTTTTTATGAGTTCTATTCCGGGACAGGCATCATGTTTTCGGAATTTTATTCCAGACAGGACTATAGATTTTTTTCCAGGAGGTACATCCCCGTTGTTTTTCTCCCAGGTAGACCCCGGGTCAGTATTTCGATAGGTGTAGTAAAAGATTCCATTATTATGTGTTCACCACTAGATTCTTCTTAAAGAAGCCAATATTTGTCCTTGCCATGCCATTTTGGGTTTCTTTACTTCCATTTGAGTACAAAAGGTTTTAGAATCTGCACTTTGGCTGTGAATTGATCCATTTTCAAGGAGAAATTGGAGTACCCCCACCGTCTAGTGTTTTCAACTTCCCTACTGAAAAGCACTGACAAAGTGGTCGTGACAAATCTATAAATGAACTTACTATAAGAACTATTTCAACTTGCAGTGTACCGAAGTTGTAGTCAGCTGCTTGATCATCATCCAGACGCGAAGAGTGGAGTCTATGATCTTACTATTGGCAAGCATCGATGTGTGATGCTGAAGGAACATTCTGCTTCGTGTACCTATGGTGGATGGACGATGGCAATGAACATTGACGGAAGAAAAGTAAGAAGAGGTTCTTCTTGTTTTCTTTCAATCGCTGTCAGTTGGTCATATGTGTAAACTGCATCAGTAAGGCATTGGTTTTCAGGCCATGTCAAAAACAAACTTACAAGGGAAAATTTAACAGCTGCACACTTAATTGCCAAGTTTTGTGAAATCAAAAAAGCGCCTTATTCAAGGTTATGATAAATATGGGAGATTGGGGAAGATTTTAACAGAAGAAAGTGCAAAACACTGAGTTTGGGTGGAAAGCGCAGTTTGACGAGAAATCTCAGGATAAGGCAAGCGACGACAGTCATTGTGAATTTTTTAATCATCATTATTAATCAGTTGGAATCAGAAGACATGTTTGACAAATCCAGTTAAATTGAGACAATCCAGTTAAATCGACATATCCATGGTAAATTAAGAAATTACGAAAATTAAGGATAAGACATAATCAGTACGTTTCGAACCATACTTGGTTCATCTTCAGCAAATAATTAGTCGTTACACGGTAATTTATACCGTAAGACAAACAAGTAATTAGAGGTAAGCAAGCGAGCGTTACATTTCCTACGCGAGAGGGAACCCGGGGCCTGAGTCCCAAGTGTACAAAATAAGGCACATCAAAAAAGAACTAAAGGGATAGAGGACTGCTGGGAATTGAGTTCAGGTCCAGTTTAGGCACTGACTTTGGCCCAGAACATGCTCATTCTAACCCGCTACATAGCTAGCTACGACAAAACTTGGTGCAATGCCCAAAATTCTTCCGTAAATCATGAAAACCACGGATCTGGCCTCTAAAATTCCAATTCATTAAACAAGGGTATGGGGAAGAATTGAATAGTGTATTGAAGCATATGGCAGGCGAAAGTCACAAAATCCTGATAAACCTAGTTTATCACCGATAAACTGGGATTATCACTTTGATAAATTAGGTTTATCGCGATTAACTAGGTTTATCAACTGATAATCTGGGATTATCAACATTTTGTTGATAAACTGGGTTTATCAAAATGATAAACTCAATTTATCAACGACAAATTTGATAAAGTAGGATTATCAACTGATAAACTAGGTTTATCGAATTCCATTGTTTATGAGCGTGCCTTCAGTCCCACTACCCGCATGTAATCAAATATACTGCAGGCCAAGGCCTAGCATGTTTAGTGCGTTTATTGGAACCAGAACATTTTCTTTTCCGGTCTTTTCTTTGGTATTGCATGTGACAAAGGGAAACAACGCCAGATATTGCGTTTGAATGCAAACTTTGAAAATCTTCATCGTCGTCAAAACCGTTCATCATGATACCATCTTCCATGTTGACTTTGTGAGCTCAACTTTGAGCGCCAAAATCATAAATGCGCACCCGCGGCCGTTTAAAAGCTCGTCTCGTTTACGAACAATAGAAACAGAAAATTCTCATAAACAATGAAATTCGATAAACCTGGTTTATCAGTTGATAATCCTACTTTATCAAATTTGTCGTTGATAAATTGAGTTTATCACTTTGATTAACCCAGTTTATCAAAAAAATGTTGATGATCCAAGTTTACCAGTTGATAAACCTAGTTTATCGCGATAAACCTAATTTATCAAAGTGATAAACCTTGTTTATCAGTGATAAATTAGATTTATCAGGTTTTCGTGATTTTCGCGTGCCATAGAAGCATGAACATAGGTCTACAGTCGCCAAGTTTAGAATATCCCGCACATTTTCTGCCCCTTGAAGTAGGCAGGATGCAGCAAAAAACAAGGTCGCAACGCACATGTACATTATGTGCAGGTACCCCATTAGGTGATGAGGCCCATTTCTTACTCAGATGCTCTGAACCGAGTCTTGTAGAAGCCAGAGATAAGTATTTTGAAAATATAAGGGATAGCTTTGCGGTGAATGGGATGGGAGCGATAATGAAATCTATATATATAAGCGATGAAGAGTTTTGTTACGCACATTCCTGTTTGTGACACTTTCCCGCACGCAGTTCCTCACGTCTACTGCTTACTTCCAAAAATTTCAGAAAAACGATGAAAGATAGCTGACGGTAAAGGCTTTCTTGTGATTCAATACTTTTCTTCGTACAACATCTTGGGGTAATGTGAGGAGGGGTTTTGTACCCAAATTTTAGCAATTCAATTCAACAATAGGCCTTAACCATCGACCTTTCTTTGTGGATGCTGATGGCAGCCACAGAAATGTGTTGGTAGCGTTCAATCTTAGCTGAAAACAAGTTTTGCAGTTGCTTTTTCCAAACACGGAGGGAGTAAAAGCTTGCAAATGGCTGATATTATGTTAGCTGCAGTATCTATCTGGCTTGTGGTAAAGTATTTTGATGCTCAGGTTGGATATAGCGAAGTTATTGCCCTATTTTGCAGAGGCTCTCCTCTTGGCTTTGTCGCAGTGTTACAAATTCAGAGTTTGCCATTGTAGTTTTTCAAGTCTTCTGCTTACATATTTACTGATTACAACACATAGATTCTTTACTCAATTCTTAGGGAAGATTTAGCTCAAGTTACAAAGTGATTACGCTTGAAACTGATTTTTGACGATTTTAAAGGCCATTCGCACAGCTGTAGTTTCTCAACTTCGGCCAAAATGGCATACCGTAAACATCAGACCTGTGACCCTAGAAACACAGAGTCAAACATCAGACCTGTGACCCTAGAAACACAGAGTCATCATTGCGCGCGACGAAGGAGCGTGCTTACTAATTGCGAGGTAGTGAATTTTCGTTTGCTGGCCACGCATATTTGTTTTGTCTATTGCTTCATTGCCGCTGTTCAAAACGTTCGCATACCTGCAACTTTCCTGATCACATTTATTGATTGGCGACGACGCAGCAAATCGAGCAAATAAATGCTCGTCAATAGGATTAACTCAGCACAATAATCTGTTGACCCTGCTTTCATCACCCTCCTTCTAGTCATAAAACATGGAATAGGGAATAATGGAACAATTGAATCCAGTTCAAGAAAACAGCAAAAAATTCATTTACAAATTTAGTGTGGCTTTATTTGAGTTCAGAAATATCTTAGAGTGCGCGCAGTTGATAACTTTTAGTTACTTCTAGTTTCCAAATGTTAACGCGATGACTGGCTCAAGGCCACAACCAAAAATCCTGTTTACCTGTATAAAGGATGTTTGATTGCAAGTATAAAGCTTGATTGTTCTTTAACCAAGCTATGTTACCAAAACAGAGTATGATTTAAGTATGTTATGCAATATTTTCCAGAATTCCAAACATAAATTTATCGCAGCAAGGGAAAGTCTTCGGTTATTACGAAAGGGGTGACTTGGAAATAACCTCAATAACAGTTCAACAATTCACTCACCGCTGGGGCCAAGCTAAGTAACATAACTGAGGTGTGCAGGGTCCGAATTTGGCAAAACAAGTGCCATTTGGTGACGAAATAGCTATTTCTTGGGTTCTGTTGTTGGATGAAAATAATGCAATCCAGTAACTGCCTTTGCTACTCCCATGATTCATCGCTTTTCCACGATTTCAAATTTATGTAGATATCCGTAAATAATGATGAAAGGCAAGCCAAATCTGCTTTAACGTCGATGACCATGTTATGTTACCAGGTCTGAAATTATTGGTTATCGGTCCTAGGTCTATTTTTCAACGAGTTAGTAAATGACTGCATAACTAATTTCTTTCTAGCAGTATCATCTTTTGTACTACGTTGTTTACGAACTCTGAAAGGGAATTCAGCACAAAAAGATCAAACAATGGACAGATTTTCTCCTGTAAGATCATTTCTAGGTCTTTTTACTTGTATCATGCGTGCAGCCGTTAGCTTGCCAACTCGCAATCATGAGACGTTCTTTTGACCGGACCCGGGGACTGTGCGACCCGGGACTTACAACCCCAGATCATACGACAATATGACCCCAGGCCCAAGTTTTATGCATTTGGTTAACAAGACTATGTTATGATGTATCAATACTTCCATTGTCTTCAATGTCAACAGAGGTGCTCATGAGTTACTGGGGATCTGGATAGAATGAAGAAAAGTTTCTATTTAAGATATAACTTTCCAACTTCTTTGTTATTGCTCTAAAAAAATTAGAAAGGCTAGAAAGACTGGAGTAACCCTAATCCAGCAAAAAAGTGCATATTTGTGGATATACAACATAGATATTCATCGATTTTATTTCCATTCAGTGGGACCGGTTTTGCTTACAACAACTGGCTTTCGAATTTCTTGCTTCGTTCTTAGCTCAATACGAATACACGGAATTCTACGAGACAATGAAAACTGTGACACGTAGTGATGTCTTGCGTGGTCACCAAACCATCGGTTGTGAAAAAATGTTGTAAGTTAGATGTATCAAACTTTGGATCGGGGTGGTGTGGTTGAATGTTCGTATGATCGTGTGGTCTTGGGTCGTAGGGTCCAGTGTCATAAGATCCGGGGTAGTGCGGTCGTTACGGTCCAATTACAAGGACGTATTCCATGCCACTGAATCCTCCATTTGAGGCTAAAGGTAACGCATGGGAGCCAACAAGACATTCTATATTTCAATTGAAAAGCTGAATTCTAGCATACCATTGTATTTTCTCACAGAACACTTTATTTTTATTTCCTTACATATAAATGCACACATCTATTCATAAATGTACAGTTGTACACGAATGTTTCTTTCATATAAAAACTGCTTATAAGAAACTCCATTCTTAGATCATCAAAAATTAAGAATCTCCAGTGCAAGGAAATATAACTTAGAAGCTATTCATTTCATTTAAGGAGAGCCTTGGCACAGTTTTACTTATTTTCACTTATTTCCTGTATCATACTATGCAGGAAACAAGTATTACTACTGCCTTCGCAGTTTCCTGTATTGCTGCGAAGGCCCTAGAGCAATTTTAAAGATTGGTAGGCTCCTACAACAGTGGCAGAAGTTGTGGGGATTGCAGAACACTGCCCCCAAATTCCGAGGGGCATTTCACTCCAAAAATTCTGGTACATCTTTGGCAAGATCCTTTTGTTTCCACGAATGTTCCACCAAAATTCGTATAAATCCGTCTGTTCTGAAAAAAATCATGCACGCGTTTTCGAATGATCGAAATAGTCTACCACTTGCCAAATTCGAAAAGTCTAGGAAATTTTACTGAAAAGTCCGAAATCCTTGGGAAGTATCGAAACTGTAATGAAGAGACGAGTCACTATCTGATAAAAGCAAAGAAAAAGAATATGCTCAAAGCATATTGTTCAGCTTTTATCTACGCTTGGACTTCTTTCAAATTTGAGAAGAGAGTGGTCGGGAAGGTTAGCAATATTTCCAAGTGATTTTGGAGCGTGGAAGGGAGAGGTTTTCCACTCGAAATCTGACCATTCAAAGAAGCATCCTGGGAGCCACTTTTTTGATATTTGAAACGAATCTATGTATGGCATGTATTTATCAATAGGCTTCAAGTTTGACCTAAATTGTATTAAGAGAAACAACCATCCGACCCCCCGCCCCCTTTCCAATTCCTGCGTACGTCGCTGGTTCAGAGACTGCTGTATCTATCGATAGAAGATTTAGAGCATCAATAGTCAGCAATTAAGGAGCCATTGTCAACCCAGGGTCCTTTGCAGGCATGTTGCAATGTCAGATTATTTGAAAATCAAATTTGGCATAAGTAGGCGGAAATATGTACCCACTTTGCAGTAGATAAAGTGATGGAAAAGTCATCTAAAGTCAAATTTTCATAATCAGTTCAACTACTACAGTGGAGACTCATATTTTGTGCTGGGCCAAATTTGGTTTTCAGACTTTCTGAAGATGCAGCTTGTACACAAAGGACTCTAGGTGACAATGGCTCGTTAGCAAATCATACTCAGCATAGAGCAATCAAAAGATATCTCAGTTTAGAGAAAAATTGCAGGGACAAACTTTAACATTTGAATGAATTTCAAAAAGAGGCCGGGGTGAAGGGCAAAATTGTCTCATTAATCACTCTGAAGGTAAGACAAGCGAGGGAACTCTGAAACATCTGCTACTAGATTCATGTGTTGAAAACATAACGATTTTGTTAAGGTTTACGTGAGGCTTATTTGAGGGTACAGGGATGTTATAGAAAGGGGCATGTCCGAGTTTCTCATTTTCTGGCGTTATGAATGATCATAACGGCTCTGATTTCAAGCAGGGTTGGTAACTTGGCTTCTTTAAGCCAAATTTTGGAAATTTGGCTCTTTTCCTTTATTTTGGAATCATAAATTAAGTTTGGCTTTTGGCTTAATTTTGGTTTCTTTTGATAAGTTTGTCAATTTTTATTCAATTCTCTTCAAACTGGACTACATTTCTAACCTGATTTGTGTGCAAATGTTGTGTGACGATCAGAATCTGGGACATTTTTCTTTGCAAGACAACATGAAAGACAAAGGGTTTTCATCCGGAGCTGCACAACATAGTATGTGAAAACAATTGAATGTAAGTGTTCAATGTTTAAAATAACAATATAACAATAGGTGGTACAACAATAGATTATTGTTTTGAAAGGTTTGGCTTTCTCCGATCTCGGTTCGGCTTTCGGGAGATCCGGTGATCTACCAACCCTGAATTCATGCTGAATTTGAATGGTGGTCACTGAAAGAGTAGAGTAACCATAAAAGCACTCCGCAGGAGCTAGGAATGTTAAAGCGCGAGCGAAGCGAGCGCTTTTACTTCCTAGTATTAACTAAAATGCTTGGTTAGCACGAACATTACAACAAACACCAAAACCGTTATGTTTTTGCAGAGAGTATTGTGGATATGCAAAGACCTTCCTGGGTGAAAATCCATATCCTAATTCATAATTCCTCTCACAGTCGCAGAAACTTAGTTAGATGTTTAGTTTTCTAATGCTTGTTGCATTTTGTTACACATCTTGTAAACAGTTAGCCCATGGTTCCTTGTAACATCGTTGTTTACAATGATCATTATCATTTAAAATATGCATTAAGTCAAATCCATGTTGACTTGTTTAGCCTTCAGGATGTTTTTTCTCTATTAATTTTAGAACACCTTTAACTCTACATCAAACTATTGGACACAAACAATCCTGCATCAGGAAGAATTCGTTGCGAATGCATCAATGGAGGGGAAATATAATGCGTTCAATAGCCTCAGCTTCAGTGAAATTTGCATTGGCTTCAAATACCTCGGATCTACTCATTGGCTGATGATCATTACAAGTGGCTCCTCTCTACGTCAAGTATTTGCTGATGGCAATCATATTAACACCTACTATCATAGCAAATCCTCCTGGAGGTCTCTTATGCAAGGTGCGTCTCTTCAGCCATATTGTGACTTGCAAGGTGTTAATATAAAGTCAGCTTCCCATATGATTGCAAGAATTGGGATTTTGTGTGACGATGATTACCTTTTCTCCTCACCGAATTCATTCATTGGATTGGGGACGACGTTGAACATGCCCTGGTACTGTGGTGATCGTCCAAAAGTGTCATGTGGAAACGTAGCATCCTGCCCTCAAACAAGCAATGGCAAGAAGGCAGAGGCAGCATTCTGCTATATCTTGATCAAGTAAACTTGGCTAAATTCATAACCAGCTGGTGAGTCGAATATAAGTTTAAGCCTTTGGCGATCTATGGAATCAGGGCCGAAGCCAATGGGGGGGCTGGGGGGGCGGAGCGCCCCCCCCCCAGCAGACCATTTGTCGGAAAATTTTGCTCTCTTGTCGGAATTTTTGTGTTCTAAATGACTAGTTTTGGAGGATTTTGAGGAGAAATAATGGAGAAAAACATGAATTTTTTAGTGTAAAAACATAAATTCCAACAGAAATTATTGAATTTATGGCATATTTTTGATTGATATTAACTAATTGTGTTGATTTCAACGTTGAATTGCGAAATGTGGCCAAATTTTAGTTACCGCGGAGTTAGATCGGTACAACTGTTGTTGTTGCTGTTGTTGTTGATGGTTTTTTCGTCGGAAAATTTTGGTTTTTCGCCCCCCTACGCAGGCATAGCTGGTATCGGCCCTGTATGGAATAAAAAGTATATGACCGATATTCAAAACGAAAATGTTACTCTGTCATTCAAATGCTAACTTAGATGAGAGAATTTTGTTTAGTAAAATCACACATCGTTAAGGACCCAACAATAGACCTTTTTATTTCTTAAAGAAGAGGTTTTGATCGGGCGTCCAAATCCGGTTGATTTGTGACGGAAAACAAAAGCATGACCTCCCTTCTCGATATAACGATGCTTGCTGTGGCAAGAAGTTACTTCCGATTTCAGAACACTTTTCAGAGAGTTTATTATCGACAAATTTGTGCAAAAGGATTAAGAAATGGTTCATTTCGCATAGAAGTATTTATGGTCTTTTTGCTTTGTCGCTTGGTATTTTAATTGATTGTTAGCTGACTTTTCTTTCAATTGAATAACAACGGTTGAAAACAACAAACTTCGATTTGCAACTCGCAAAATGAAACCCTTGCATCCTCGCACTTTTCAGCTGTAACTGTTACACAACAAAATCAGGTAACAATGAATGAAAACAATGAGAAACAGGGCCAGGAGGCAAATAAAGCCTCCCTGTGTATCTACTAAATCATTCGTAGCTCACTTTGAGTCAAAGTCATCGCTGTTCAACTCTCTGTAAAGTGTCCTGAAATCTGAACCAACTTCTTACTGAAGAGCTGAAACCAGCATCGTTACAACCAGTACGGGAGTCATGCTTCTGTTTTCCTTTACAAATTTACCAGATTTGGACGCTCGATCCAAACCTCTTTTTTAAAAAGCAAAAATGTCCATTAGAAAATTGCCTTTAAGGGGTTGTATGGGAATCGAGATGCATAGAGATGCAAAAAGATGTGTATATATGTTTTATCGATTACACAAAAGCTTTTGATAAAGTCAAACATGTAACATTATTTGAAATGCTTCAAGAACTGGATGTTAACGGCAAAGATTTAGAACTAATAAAGAATCTCTACTGGCAACAACAGGCAGCTGTACGCGTTGGGCAAGATATGAGTGACTGGGTAAACATAGGAAGAGGTGTAAGACAAGGGTGTGCTTTGTCACAAGAGCTCTTCTCACTATACACAGAGATGATAAGGAGGAAAGTCAACCACATGGATGGAGTAAACCTAGGAGGGTGCAATGTAAATAACATCAGGTACGCAGATGATACTGCCATTGTCGCAGACTCAGAAGAACAGCTACAAAACCTCATTGACATAATAGCGGAAGAAAGTAGAAAATTTGGCCTAGAGATCAACAAAAGAAAGACTTTCAGCATGACCATTTCAAAGAAGAATACAAGTCCAAAGTGCAAAATAGAAATTGATGGAATAGAAATCAAACAAGTAGAAAAATTTGAATATTTAGGGAGCTTAATAACATCAGATGCGAAATCAGACCAGAAATAAAGCGAAGAATTGGAATCGCAAAAACAGCATTTAAATCTATGTCCAATGTGCTCACTGCAAGAAATATTAACAATCAAACTAAACTTAGACTTATAAAGTGCTATATATGGAGTACAATGATGTATGGATGTGAAACGTGGACAATAAGTGAAGCAATGAAGAAGCAACTCGAGGCGGCAGAAATGTGGTTTCTACGAAGGATGATGAAGATCTCCTGGACAAAGAAGATAACGAATGAAAATGTATTGAGAAGAGCCCAGACTGAAAGACAATTAATGAAGCAAATAGTGAAGAGACAATGTAGCTTCTTGGGGCATGTATTGAGGAAGAGAGGCATCGAATACCAAGTGGTAACAGGAAAAGTAGAAGGAAAAAGAGATAGAGGAAGACAAAGACAGACATTTCTCAGTTGGATAGGCAAATGCTTTGACAGAAGTGGCATGGACATTACTCGATTGGCAGATAACAAGACTTTGTATCATGCTGTGACAGCCAATGTCAGAATCTGACAAGGCACTGTGCGACGACGACGACGATGGGAATCGAAAAATCTGCGTTCCATTCCGGTTCATGATTTATGTAGCATTGAAGTCTGCATTGTCATTGTCAGAAATAGAATTTTAATTTCAATACCAAGTAAATTATGGACCAGGATGGAATGTGGAATCCTTATTCCCAAATATGTCCCTTCCTGATTTCGTGGTCTGAATAATGAGCGATTTTAACAAACAAAACACTCTCCTGTAAGTTAGCCTTTGACTGATTGATTAACATTTCAGTTTTGAATATCGCCCTCGTACAACGGGGGGGGGGGGGTTCTTCCATAGTAAAGGTACCTGGGGATGTGCCGCCCGCGAGGGTATACTTTTTCGGACTTCTAGTCTAGCCAAGGGTGTACTTTTTGGCAATTTTAGTCGAGTTAGGTCTAGGCAAGGGTATGCTTTTTGGGAATTTTGGTCAAAGAGATGTCAAAATTCGGTAATTTTTGTAAAAAAAACCCAACTTCTTAAAAATTTTGGTCTAGAAAATGCGAAAATTTGGCAAGTTTTGCCTAGAAAATGCCAATTCAGAGCACTTCTGAAGGAAAAATTAGTCTAGCCAAGGGTATCATTTTCACAAAAATTGGTCTAGCCAACGGTTACATTTTCAAACTGTGGGCGGCACCCCCCTACCCGAAATTTAGCCGAGAACCCCCCCGTGCCTCGTACTATTTATTTCACAGGCCACTAAACAAGTAAAAAATTTTAGACTGACTTCTAATACATATATGCAGAAGGCTACAAAGACTTAGTAACTTTAAATCAAGCTAGTTGTTCATGGGAAAAGACCAGGATAGGATTGATTGATTTTGTTGAAAAATCTTCAGAAAAGCTGGAAATTCAGATATGATTTATGTTATACTCTCTGCCTCAATATGATGATGGTTCTGTTCATTATATACGGAAATCAGTAACTCCTTTTCAATTTTCAGATGTGAGAGGCTGATAATCATCATTAGCTGTCTTCCTTGGATGTTGGTTGATGATCACGCTGGTCAGCTGAAATTTGGATACATGGTTATCAAAACGTGATTCTTTGAACGTTAGTCACTATTCACAACGTCTGTTCCCTTTAATGTATCTTTCGCCTCGATATGACGTGGAGCGAAATCCATCGTGTTGCCAGCACCACACGAAATTATCATGTACGGGTATTGTGTACGTGTTTTGAAGATTTGATTTAGATGATGAAGGAATCAATATTCAGATATTCTCAAGCTTCCTGAGCTTAGGACGGATTTGTAGTCAGCCAAACGCATCTTACGTTTGTAAGTATGGCCAACTTACGATGCTAGCAAGTGATAGGACATTTGCATAAAAATCTATCTTTGTGAGAGCTAATTTTATTATCTTTGATAAATGCATCTAGACGGAATAAATTTGTCGTTTTTCTTTCTCAGCTAGAGCATGACCTCAAGTACTTCTAGGCCTGATATGCTTTTGACGTAATCTACCGGGTGAGTCAATAAAAAGAATCCCCGTTTGAAAAATCACTGCCTCCTGAATATCAAAATGATGATATTCAGAATCATATCATCTAATAGCAGACATGTTCAAATATACCTCAAAATTTACCTGACTGAAGTCAGCCGCTCCGTTTTGAAATTATGAAGGAGTTTCCCCACAAAGCTCTCTTAAGAAATCTTCAAAACAGGCTATGACATAGATTTCCTGAACTTTGTGCTTTACATCGATGAGTTCGGCACCCTCTAACATCTTTTATTCTCTCGGGAAGACAAAATCTTCCGGAATAACGTTGTTCTGTCCCCAAGAATGATGTTTTAATCCCGCAAAAGGAATAAAACGTGTTAAAATATGTACCGGTTGAGTCAAAAAAAAGTTTAGGCGTTTGGAGGACTGTGGAATAAAAAGTATGTGACCGATATTCAAAAGTAAAATTTCAATCGATCACTCAAAGGCTAACTTAGATGACAAAATTTTGTTTGGTAAAATCAAACATCTTAGACCCAACAACAATCAAAATGCTTGCAAGGGGTTTGCACCCTGGATAATGTCTGTGCAGTAGTTTAGGGGTTGTTCAGTAATAGAGGGATAACATGATGTCGTTGGAGGGATAACATGCAGTAGAATTGAGGCTGTTCAGTTATTTAGAGGGATAGCATACAGTAAGTAAGAGGGCAACATCATGTCGTTGGAGGGATAACCCCAGTAGATTTGGGGTTATTCAGTAAGGTAGAGGGATAACATCGTGTCGTTGGATGGCTGACATCAGTAAGAGAGGGGCTATTCAGTAACTGAGGGGGATAACAAACAGTGCCATAGAGGGATAACATCATGTCGATAGAAGGATAACATCAGTATATGAGGGTTTGTTCAGTATTTTGCTTGGATAACATCGTGTCGATAGGGGGATAACATAAGATATTTTAGGGTTGTTCAGATATATAGAGGGATAACTTGCAGTAAGGTACAGGGATGAACTTGTTCGCTTGGGGAATGTCTTTAGAAATCCTTAATGCGTTTTTGTAAAATCGGGAGTCATGTGCAGTGAACAGCACTTCGGATAAACATGAACTGCATCAAACACCGTCACGCCGTGGAGTCGTTTGCAATGTTATCAATGCTCGATTGTAAATGGATGAAGAATTTTGTGAATATTTGCTGCAAGCACCGCAAAAGAAGAAGTCGTTAGAAAACGTTCGCAATGGAGGTGATCAATTTGATCCCTTCATCAATCTCATTGCACTAAAGGGCGAGAAACCGAAGAGCAGGAAAGGTCTTGCTGCGGAATTCGAAAAAATTGTATTGAATTTCAAGTAGAAACTGTTTAGTCAAACAAAAACAGGAATGGTCAAGTACCAGTTTCCTTGTATTAGAAACCGAGAGTCCTGCCGACACTGGTCACAGCAAGTCATTACACTTTCTCATATTACCGTGGGGGGGCTTATTAATTTCGGACACTCCAGAGGGGGGCCTAATAGAGAGGGGGGCTTATTTACAAAATTAAATGACCTGGATACGAATGGTAGCTTTTCAGTTCTTTTACTCCATATTTTGCAGATTCAACATACAATCTTAGGAGTCAAATCAATAAATTCGACACAATTTTTATCCTAAACCACATCAAAATAAAGATGAAAGCCCGTTTAGCAAAATAAATGCATATCTTTGGCAATTTCTGTAATTTGATATAAGTGGGGGCTTAATAGAGAGAGGCGCTTATTCAAAAGTTTTGGCTCAGAGGGGAGGTGCTTATTAGAGAAGGGGGCTTAATAGAGCGGGAGGGCTAAATGAAGCTTTTACGGTACCTGAAATTTTGTATCAACAAACGAAAATGATTGATGAGAATGATGTGTGATCGAATCGCAGTGTAACACAATTCTGCGCCATTGTCAGTCAAAAGTTTCCCTGCTATTTATACAAAGGGAAGGCGGTTCCTTACCATAAATGTTCAAAGCTGACAAAGGTTCACACCAACTGACAAGGTGGTTTGGTTTCTAGCTACAAAGTTGTTTGTGTCTGGATAAACTTGATGCATAGGAAAATATTTTCTTGCACTTATCACATTTAAAAACGGTCGTAGTGTGCGCTGATACAATGTGTCTTTTCAGACCCCCCCTGTCTCCATATCCTTTGCCACATTTAATTTCCTCACAGAAGAAATAAGCATCCTTCGGATCGCAACATCCAAGTTGCAGATTAATAATTAGTCACTTGAATCATATCAGTCTATCGAGGGGCACATCACTTCTCAAAATAGAGTACGTGATTTTTGTGATTTTGAAATCACATGATTTTTTTTCTGTGATTTTTTGTGCTTTTAGTGATTTCCAATGATTTTCCCTGTGATTTTCCATTTATTTTTCAGTGATTTGTGATTTTTGGTGCTTTCTATACGTGATTTTGCTCGTCATTTTGTGATTTTGTATGTGATTTTTTTGTGATTTCAAGGGAGGTGTACGAAAAAAATCAGTGAATTGCCCCTCGCACTCGCAGTCTATAATCAATTCTTGTTAATTCCCTTTCAATTCATACTACATCTAATGTATTCTAACCATAGGCATAGACTTATGTACCTATTATTCAAAAGAAGGGCATATTTTTCTGAGTAATAGGCCTATGCGAAAGCTAACGTGTTCTGTTTTAGGTTGAAAAAAGACTGAACACCAGAATGTTGTTTATAGAAAACATTAAGTAAGAGATTTAGCACCAAAAGAATATTTTTCGTTCCTAGTCGCATCCCAAGTTGTGGCCATCAGTTCTCCGTCGTAGGATTAATGACCCCATTAGGAAAACAATGTCTTGTCAATATAACACCTAACAATGCGATAGTGACAACAAATATCAGGAAGGTGAATGAATGATAAATTTACCTGAACTAAGCAATGTTCCCAGCTCACAACAACCCCCGACTCGAAAGCAATAGACAATTTTGTCATCAGTGCACATGATCTTTCTATCGCATTGTTTGTTATCCCTCTGAGAAACAAAACCAGCTTCAAATGGTCCCATCGACACGATGTAATCCTTGTACCTTACTGCAAGTTATCCCTCTATATATCTGAACAACCCTAAAATATCTTATGTTATCCCCCTATCGACACGATGTTATCCAAGCAAAATACTGAACAACCCCTCATATACTGATGTTATCCTTCTATCGACATGATATTATCCCTCTATCGCACTGTTTGTTATCCCCCTCAGTTACTGAATAGCCCCTCTCTTACTGATGTCAGCCCTCCAACGACACGATGTTATCCCTCTACCTTACTGAATAGCCCCAAATCTACCGGGGTTATCCCTCCAACGACATGATGTTGCCCTCTTACTTACTGTATGCTATCCCTCTAAATAACTGAACAGCCTCATATCTACTGCATGTTATCCCTCCAACCATAGTTGATAGAAAGGACTGGTTGTGAATCGCGGCAAACTTCAATCGCAGCCGCATTGTTCTCTTTAGTCATGTTGAGACAGACTCAAAAAGCCGTCACGTGACATCAAGAGTGCACACTTTATCGCGCGTGTCGATTTGTGCACTATTAGAGGATAGGTCTTAGGTAGGCTAAACAAAGTCTCAAACGTATACAACGACAAAAATAAATACTTTCAAAATGTTCTTGTAGTTGATATTCAATGATTCTTGTTTCCCGGCAAAAGATCTCAGCTCTGATAAAGGCAGTTAAAACATGTTTAAAAACTTATCTTTTTAGGCAACTAAAATAGGTCAACTTTTCCCGACGAGCGGGAAAAGTGGATTTATCTTCAAGTCAAAACTTGTATAATATGGGAACATTAGAGAGTAAATGATTAGATAGATTGATGGAAATATATTTCAAAATTATTTCTGTTCGATAAACTTCCAATCTTTGCTTTTTATCGCAAGCAATCCTATTCCCGGACGAAAATATAACTGCTGTCCTTATGCTGGGATCCACTATTGTTCTGACTTGGAAGGCAGTGATCGAGGCCCGATCGCTGTTGACAGCAATGTTCAAATAAAATATTTGCAGTTTTTGGCTCTTAGTCACTGGTTTCAAAACAGCAATCACAGTAACAGTAAAGCCTTTTTCGCAATTTAGACTGCGTTCACACGATGCCGGCACATTTTGAAAACGGTAGGAAAATTGACAGTGAAAACTCGTTCCTGGACTTTGATGCTGAAGAAAGGTACCTACACACTAAGAAGCGACCAGTCTCGATCCAAAAGCGTTGAAAAATGATCTGTTTACGATGCTGTTTCAAATTTATACCGGTTAGAGTTCCGTTTTCAAAATTTACCGTTTTCGATATCTGCCGGCAAAAAATGTGCCGTTTTCGTGTGAACAGGAGGCCTATCCGCCACATTTTTCACCGTTTCCAAAATCTGCCGGCATCGTGTGAACGCAGTCCTAGAACAAAACAGAATAACGTGGCAGGATAAATATAAGTGCAAAACTTTGGCAATTTTTCTTGACTGCCGGGGTAACCGGGGTTAGAGAACTTAAATGAAGAATGGAATCAATGAATGCAATTCAAGGCTTCCCTGAACTTGAGTTATCAGGCCCTTACTTTGAAATAAAGGTTATTTCATTTCTAAATAGGATTGATTTCCTTAATCAGCTTCATGGGCTGCACAAATCTTTTTATAAGAAACGGCCTATGAGAAACCCAACTCTCATATGGTCATACCGCAAAAACTTAAGGCTCCAGTGCTGGGGAATATCACTTAAGAAACTATGTATCTCTGCTTTGACAAAGGACATTCTTAACATATCTTTAATTCATTTTAAGAAAATTTCAGTACTCGGCCAAATCCTTGGTCTCTTATAAAAAATAAGTATATGCCAAAACCATGCGACAACGGATTCCGGCCAGATTCAGATCTGCGGAAAGGGGGAACAAATAACAGTTCGCTGATTTAATCGCATTCTCCTTATTTGCCCCTCCCTTACATGGGCCTGATGTTAGGCAAAGACCTTAACCCCTTTCCCAGTTAAGACTCGCTGACAGCCACATCGAACTATAATGAACAAAAGAAGGAAAAAATCATATGATACAGTCGCTAAAACAGGCTTAAAGCTTGAGGCTTGAAACGTTCGTCAACAACTCGTACTCCAGAGATATCGTTCACGATTTCTGTTTTTCCGTGCTAGGGAACTTAAAACTTCGAAACCAGGACCAGAGTATTCTTGCTGAAACTTTCCTTCTTCCTCCTACTTGTTCCACCAAATAGTATTCAGCAATGTGAGCCTGGAATTTCGAGAAATGCTACGGCAGAAACCCTCATATGTTAATTTTCCTTTCACTTTTTTCGCCCTGTTTTGAAAGCGAGTAACACATGTGTGCACCTTAGATCGGCAAGTCCTTTGAACGCGCGGGTTCAATAACATAGAACAATGGGCTATTGTATGATTCATGACCAGTCCTTTCTACTGACTATGCTCCAACGACATCATGTTATCCCTCTATCGCACTGAACAGCCTCAATTTTACTGAACAACCCCTACACTACTGCACAGACGTTATCCAGGGTGGTTTGTATGGGAATCGAGAATTCCACATTCCATTCTGGTCCATGATTTATGTGGCATTGAAGTTTACATTGCCAGCTTGAGATGCTGAATTCCAATGTCGATAGAAGGTAAATTATGGACCAGAATAGAATGTGGAACTTTCGTTCCCTGACATGCACTTTACCAGCATTTTCCTAATTTCTGGGTCTATAAGATTACCAAACAAAATTTTCTCATCTAAGTTGACCTTTGACTGATAGATTAGCATTTCAGTTTTGAATATCGGTCGTATAATTTTTATTCCACAGCCCTCCAAATGCCTAAACTTTTTTTTTGACTCACCCGGTACAAGTCATTGCGATAAGGCAAAGACATGCAAGAAATTTGGTCGCGACATTTTGCAGTTTTTGGAAGTTTCTTAGAAACGCTTTCTCGCGAAAGTTCCTCTTCATTTCGGAACGGAGTGGCTAATTTCTGTCAAGTAAAATTTAGAATATATTCGAACATATGCAATTTTGAAAGACACATTTTCCAGCATTATTCTTTCGATATCCAGCGAGCTGTAGGCCCGGGGGGGGGGGTAACTTAACTTGTCCATGGTACGGGGTTGTGTATTGTACGGGGTTGTGCCAATTTTTAGGATACCTTTTTATGATAGATTCCGGATTTATGGGTATGGTTTTCAACAATTTTTGCATTTTCCGGATCTATGGGTATAGTTTTCTGTAAGAATTTATTATTGGTGAGCTGTTTTGGCATTTCGGGATTTCTGGGTATGATTTTTCAGAAAATTCTCCAGATTCATGGTTATACTTTCGAGAAATTTTTCCGGATTTATGGGTGGCACTTTTACGATTTGAATGGCACAACCCCATATCTTGGAAACTCAAGTTACCCCCCGGAACTGTAGGCCTTCAAACGAGGGCTCTTTTTTGACTCACGCAGTATTTCATAATTTCCTATGACAAAAAGGTGTTAATTTTCTCTTACAACTTTCTTCAATTGAAACTGGTCATATAAAGTGGAATATCAATCTGATGATAAATAACTCCATTAATTCATCCAAAGTGCATATCATGAGAGATTTTACTTTCAAGCAGTTTAATGTTCATATTCACTCAAATCATATCACCTTTCAAGATTTTCAGTTACAGTTGGGTTGTTTTTTTTAAACACCTGGTAGAGAGTGAGGGCAATATTGACAAATATTCGATCATAACTGTTTACACTCTGGGGGATTTTCCAATATTGATATCCTGCCTTTTGTTCTGGTTTGGATTTTCATTAATTTTACTTTTGTCTTTCTGTTAAATTTGCTTGAATGTAATGAGTTATGTGTTGAAGTTTGATAAATGCTGTACTTTAATGAGCGACAATAGCTGCAAAATTAATGCAAATGTGCAAAATTGATAGATTTTTAAGGCTGCATTTTTGATTACAAAGTCCACTTTGTAATCTAAGAAGGGGCTTCGAGGTCAGTAAGTAAGAAAGTCCGTCACGCTCGTTAATGCAATTGATTACCGTTTTATCTCTGCTAATGAGCACTGAAAAAAAAGAAAGCGCACAGAAAGTGCATGCGATACAGAAGTTTCCCGCGATCCTATAGCAACATTTGACGTCGGCTTATTTCATGTTAGACAGATTTGACACCATAAGATGGATAAATTACTAGGATGTTTACCCTGGCACAGCAACAAATTCACCCAGAATTGGCACGTTCTTGACTTCATTAGCAGCTTAATTATGTCAAAACAATCGTTTTCTAGAACGAACGAATCATTAGCCACTTATTGATAGTACTCATTATGCAAATAACTCAACTTAATCAAATAACTCAACTGCACAGAGGCTAGCATTTGCAGCATAACCAAAGGTAGAAGGACCCCCCTCCTACACAGCAACGGATGCAATCATCGCAGGTGAAGTTGAGACGAAAGGTGCAGAATCCCAGCAAGCAATGGCGCCATGGACTGGGGGAAGGGACGTGATCACACTGAACCAAAACATCTTCATGCATATCATTCTGCACAGAGGAATCTTCGTGACTGCTTGTCTCAAATTAGATGCCCGCGAATAGCAACAACTGAAACGTTCTGTAGGGTTCTGCATAAGTAATTTTGCGTTATCGTAAATCTCACATGACATCTCATTTGACACAGATGCACCAATAGATTTGTGCACGAACTATAAGCAAACTAGGGGTAATGACTTTTGATTTTTGCGTATCATTCTCGTTTGACATAAAGACCAAAATATTGCCTTTGACCTTGAGGCGATTCTTGTCCTTATACTAGGCGCTCGATTTTCCATTGAAGGCGACTTTAGCAGCAACACTCATCTCTCTGACTGTAGCAAAAAACAGAATCAACGATCATTTGGGGTTATGAAGAAATTAATAATCAGATAATCTTATGCTTGTTTAGCTCAGGACGGACTTTGTAATCATCCAAAAGGATCTTATGTTCTTAATTGCAATGTTATGAGTGCAAAAATACCAGAAAGCTGCAATATTTTCATTCGAAGATATTTGTTCAAAATACATGATAGAAATATAGAGCAAGTTCGCAAATTTGGATGGAAAGAAACATTGTTCTCAAATATTATCAGATATTATGCTCCGATTCATCAGTGAGTTTTAAAATTGAGATGATGTGCAATTTTGAGTCGTTCTGAGTTATTGGAAGACTTGCTTAGCCCGCTTCTTGTCAATAAATTCAAACATTTTGGATCAACTGCTATTGATCAACTAACCGGCTGGTATGCATCTTCAATTTGTCATTTCGAAGTCAGGTATTTATACCGGGTGAGATAAAACTGTAGACATTTAAAGGCCTGGTCGCATCATTGTTCAGATTTCTAATTTCATAACATCTGCGTAAATAACAAGTCAGCTTCAGGTGAGAAATTTAATTTGGTGAAATTTGTTCCATTGTCACCGGCAAGCAGGGGTGGTAATTGATTGCCAGAAGGTATACCTACTGTATATCGTTTTTGCCCAGGAATAGATACCGACCTGCGAAAAGTGGGATGGACATGTCCACCCCGTGGCACCGCCCTTGCCGACAAGTGATTTGTACTCATGTACAAAGAAACTCATGTTTACCGACAAATGAATTGCTTCGGTCTGTCAGTCAACCAGAGAATGTAAGGCAACAAAAGGGTGGAATATCCTTTCCATGCTTTCGTTTTCAATTCATATCGTTGCTTGAAAATTCAAGAGCGGCTACATAAAATTATAAAAAGAACAAATACCTTCTCTTTACTAGTAAAACCATTCAATGACCATAAAATGATCGAAAATGTTACTCCTGCTTCTATTCTCAAGTCTTAAGTCCAATTTCCAGTCAGCGGGATTTTCTGAGCGGGCAGTATTTCAGACAATAAAAAGTTGCTCAGCCGTAACTATCTTTTCAATCCCAGAGCGACATTTTCTGTCGAAAACAAAAGAATTTCCGCCCGCTTGGAAAATTCCACTGACTAGAAGTCAGCCTTTATTGTTGCTTACCAATTAAAGAGAGGATCTATTGATTAAATCGTTACAAAGAACTAGTAGATTTTCTTTACTAACACAACTTTTTATTGATCGTAGAATTATGCAAAATTTTTTTCTTCCTTTACTTTAGACTCGTATTGCTTATCAATTCAAGTGAGGATTTCACCTTTTTTATCAACAGAAACGTGTTGAATGTTTACCATGTGTTTGTTCTCAACTCTTACGGTTGCTTACCAGTGTAAAAGAAGATATATTGACGGCATCGTGGACGGCATCGTGGACGGCATCATTATAAGCAACCAGTGTCTTTGCTTTATAACGCAACATCTTATAGATTATAGCATGATGGTACATGCTATATTCCTGCTCAATTTTCTACTTTTTTTGTTACTTAGCAAAGCAAGAGATACATTGATAACATTACAACATCAGGTATCTATGCTTTAAGAGCGTAACCTTTGTTAATCATGGAATGATCGAAAATGGTACTCCTGGTTTTTTCCAATTCTTATAGTTGCATATTATTTCAAGAAAAGATACACTGATGACATCGTTACAAAAAAACGAATATCTTCTTGTTGCTACCACGTCCTTTTATTGATCATAGAACGATCGAAAATGTTAATTCTGCTTTTTTCAACTGTTATCGTTGCTTAGAAAGAAAGATAAGGAAATAGAAATAACCCTAAAAGGTTCTTCGTATGCCACCTTTTCATGCGAGTGAGGAAAACTTAAGGTAGTAGTATAGCATAAATATATCGTTCAAAATAAAGGTGTCCGCAATGGTGACATCATATTCCAAGAACAAATATCTCCTCTTTACTAACACATCTTTGTATTAGTCACACACAATGATAAAAAATGTTCCTTTTGCTTTGCTTTTCAACTCTTATCTTTACTTGCCAATTCAAGAGAATATGTATTGGTGGCGTCATTATGAGAGAATAGACACCTTCTCTTTGCTAAAGCAACGTTTAGCATTATTGAAAATGTCATTTCTGCATTCGTTATCAATTCTTAAACCAGGTGAGTCAAAAATTAGTTCCCGTTTGAAAGGCAGCTGCTTCCATACCATCAAAGCAATAACATTGAAAACTGTCTTGGTTTATTGCCATATGTTCTTAAGTTCTCTCTGGTATAACTGGCCATAAAAAACTTGCACAAGTGAGTGAAAACGATGAAATTTCTTCAGATTTTCTTCCTAAAAAAGATGACACTCAGACGCATTCATGAATATTTTGTCCTCTCGGATGCCTAAATGTAATCCCATCGAATAGAATATTCATGCCAAAGGAGACTTGTTCATCATCCCCGGAGGATAGCACGTGCAGAAATCAAAGCTGCAAGGCTTGTACAAGGCAAAAATGTTAGAAGACCTTGGTCATGACGTTGGGCTCGTTTGGAAGGTTTCTAGGAAAGTCCTGTTCGAGAATGGCCATCAAAATTTCAGAATGGAGCAGCCTATTTCATTCAGATAAATTTTAAGTAGATGTTAATATTTCTTGCCATTGAATTATCAATGTTTCGATATCAAGCAGGCGGTAGCCTTTCAAACTGGGATTGTTTTCATCGCTTCACCGCGGTGGATGCTTACCAATTCAAGAGGATATATTGATGACATCTCTATAAACAACAAGGATATGTCCTTTTGCTAACGCTTCCTTTTATATCGTAGAAAGATCGAAAATGTTGTTGCTCCTGCTTTCCCTTCTAACTCTCATCGTTGCTTTTGAATGCAAGAGAGGCTATATCGATGACGTCATTCTCAATAAAAAGTACTTGTGTCCAAATGTAAGGATGGAAAGTTATGCACAACAGAGCAGAATACAGTGTGTAAGCAAATGTTTACGAGAAGAACAATGCGCTTTAATAAACTACTAGACTCATTCCAAAATTCTCTTGTTTCGCTCCCCCTGCAGACTTGTCTCTACAACAGAAGCGATAACAACAACAACAACAAGCGAAAGTTAGAGGGACTTACGTCATGAGTCTAATAAACTACAGTGAGAATCAAGAATATGATGAAACTGCAAGATTGCATGCAAATTGCGAGGTATCTATTGCTACTCACAATTTTTTTCTAACGTTTGACTCCTCATAACGTCACAAAAGTAGGACTGTAGTATCACAAAAGGAATAACACTGAACTTGATTGAATGTATCAGGAGAAAGTTACTGTATCTAAAGAGATTACAGTTTTAAAAACTCTTGAGCAATTTCATTTGACAAAAATGCACATTTATATCAATCAGTATGTCATGAAAGTATTTTATTTTAATATCGGTTGCAGAAACTTTGAATATTTGAAGCTGCCGTAACGAATTTACAATAATGAGACCGTTATATTTTTGGCAAAATGCTCCTGCACTTATTTAGGACGTAGGCCTGTTTCAATCCAGATAAAATTTTTTCAAAACACTGTCCTCTGATGTTAGAAAATTGTCTTCTGCATGAGAAATGACACTTTGGGGGTATACAGATACCCGTAAATAAGGGTGTTAATCATTTTGCTCAGATAATCGGCGATATTTGCTTATGTAAACATGATTTGCTAAAAAGCAAGGCTATCTCTCGAAGATCATTGGGCCCCCCGACTCCGCCCAGCCCCCTCCTTCTCAGCTCCCCGACTCCGCGGTCCCTGAAATCAAGATAAGTAACCGGGGGTAACATAACACGTTGAGGGTACGGGTATGTGCGACCCATATGGGTGCGTTTTGGGTTAAAAATTCTCTAAACAAGGGCCCGTCTTTCGGCCGATTTTCGTTAAACATGGGTGTGAGTTTTCCAGAAATTAGCAAAAAAATTGTCAAAAATGGGTAGTTTTCCCCCAAAATTCATCATAAAAGTGGGTATGACGGCAACTATCGGTAATAAGAAGAGGGTAGCTTTCTGAAAACCGGCGGCAGACCCTTGCCCATAAGCAAGTCATGTACCCCCCCCCCGGGGGGGGATAAGTACTCTCCGCAGTCCGGGCTGTTACTGTACAATAGGAATGGAATGTAGCAGCTTGCGCATGCGTATTTGTCAAATCCGTTGGTGATTCTGATTTCTCAGAAAACAGTTTGGACAGCAAACCGTTCACGTCAGGTTGCCATCATGACAGACAACTTGCAGAAAAGCTTGCCTCAAAAACAAGGTATGACTTTGCTTATTACGCATTACTTTTAGGACGCATAGCAAACCAGCCTACGCCAAGAAAGTTATTCTTACATTGTGATGAATTTGCGTTTGATTAATGCGACCTTCAACATAACACAACACCAAAACTGAATGGCCTAAAAAGTGTCTGATCCTGGCCGGGCCGGAGTGCTTTCGCACAGAAAAGTAATAATTGCTACTAATAGTAAGCAATGATTATTGTCTTTGAAATGAAAGGCTGCCACTAAGAAGCAGTAGGGATAGCAGCAGCCCCAGTTCCTCTCACAAAAAGCTTGAATAGCAGCCTATCTGTAGATTTTAATACGCTATATGGGCCTGGTTGAAATCAAAGTGCAGATTTACTCTCACTTTCACACACTATGCTTTCATAAATTAAGACATACTCCCTGACGACGTCTTTGGGGTCGACGGTATTGTGGTTTTTGCTTATTTGGCATCAGTTTATCGGTTATCTCCTTAAAATGGTGCGGTATTTTGGCTTTGAAGAATTCTGCAGGAACGGTTTTTGATAAGTTAAGGCTTCAGGTTCAGGTTCAGGTTCAGGTTCAGGTTCAGGTTCAGGTTCATATATTCCACACAACATACATTTCATAACTAAAATACAACAAATTTAAATAACAAATGATTTTACAAGTCAAATAGAAAAGTTACAAATTTGCATGAGACAAAAAATATCAGTTTGATATGTATGGAGGGGAATCATTTAAAGGAGGAACTCCCTCAATAGCAAGGCTAATCGAGGAGGGAGACCCCCCTGCTCGCAGAAAGATTTTCACAGAGATCAAATTAGATTAATTGAATGGGAATCTCCAATTTGGTTATTTAGGGATGCTTTTTTGTTAGTTGAAGGTTAGTTGTCAATGCTTTTTGCAAGTAGATATGACTTTAGTTTATAGCAAAAGCAAACCAAGGATACAGATTCTTTAATAGTTGTAGGAATACCATTCCAGGATTCAGCACCAGTGAAACAAACAGATCTTATGCCATATTGAAGAGTGTTTTTCCGAGTCAAGAAAATGTCATTCTTAGAAGCCTTTTGAGTATCATGTTGATGAATGGATTTGATTGATTCAAAGAAATTGTAAAAACAGACAGGAGAAATCTTATTGATACATTCATAAACAAAGGAAAGAAGTTTTAGTTGAAACAAATCCTGCAGTTTCAGGATCTTTAGATCAGAGAAGATAGGAGAGGAAGGCGAGGAAAAACTTTAAAAGGCGAAGCTCTGATTATTCTCTTTTGCAATGAGAAAATTGGTTGAATGTGAACATCATATGCAAAACCCCAAACCACAATTCCATACTGAAGAAAAGGAGCAAACAAAGAATTGTAAAGACATATCAACACATCAACAGGAAGAAAGTGTCTTATCTTGAAAAACATGCCACAAGTTCACTCAAATGGTATTTCCAGCTGAGATTTTCATCAAGTAGAATACCTAGGAATTTAACATATTGAGATTGTTTTACAGTTTGTTTACCAATTTTTATGTTAATATTATCTGTTAGGGGGTGGTTTCTCTGTGACCTGAAAATTATAAAGTTAGTTTTCTCAATGTTTAAAGACAATCTGTTAGTGTCAAGCCACTGTTTAACATTTAATGTTAATGTTAAGTGTCAACCCACTGTTTATTTTACCTAATTCTTTATTGACAACTTTTTCAAGTTCACTAATTTTATCAGCTTCAAAATATATGTTAGTGTCATCAGCAAAAAGATAAAAACAAAACTTAGGAGATGAGTTAGGTAAGTCATTTATGAAAATAAGGAAAAGCAGAGGACCAAGGACAGAGCCCTGGGGTACCCCACATGTAACACTAAGTAGGTTGGAATTAAACCCATTAACAGAAACATATTGTTTTCTATCTGAGAGGTAGGATCTAAACCAGTTAAAAGCTGGTCCACGTATTCCATAGTGTTCAAGTTTGTCCAAAAGAATTTTGTGGTTTACAGTATCAAATGCTTTTTGCAAATCAAGAAAAATTCCACAACCAAATCTTCTGTTGTCTAAGCTTGGTATTCATCAGTATTGTCAGAGAAAGGTAGGAATTTTCTGAATGGGATGAAGCTGATGATGTGTTTGATAGAAGTAATGATGACAAATTAACCATTGAAATTTGCCATAAGGATGAAATCATGGAAGGAGAAAGTCAGACTGTAAACTTGCAAGCTCAACTTACTTTCAGTAAATATGGAATGAGGGATGCCTTTTCTACTGCATAAGCCAAAGCAAATGCTGTTTCTTCAAAAACTTTCCTAGTACTCTGATTTATATATTAAGGGTCACAAAATGATCAAAGTTTCCTATTGCTAATGACAAGCATGATATTGGGAGATGCATTCAAGCCAAAGTAAATGGTGTGGCTGCAAAAATCTCCTGGGGCTTCACCCCATACCCCCAATCTCCATGCCCCTCACTTAATTTACCTTGGCCACACTGCTGGGCAGATTCTTTGGATAACAGGGGTGGAGCTGAGTGGTATTCAAGTATTAACTGAATACATACTGTATTTTTCGCAAAAATTTGCTTTTTTCAAGCTTTGAAAATATGTTTCCCAATAGCAAAGCTCTGTGCAGGAGATGCCAAGTCTAATCCATTGAATTTTTCAAGAGCAAATTTTGATATCTGGGATTATTACAGCCCAGTTTGTCATGAGGTATTCAAAGGCCATCCCAAATACTAACTCTTTGTTTCCGTGGCCCTTTGTGACATTAACTGCCATGGAATGTATTCAGCTCTTACGCTGAATACTATGGTGAGGTTCCTTGTATCTTTGCTTTTGACTGTCCATGTGCATGTTGGATTGAGTTTTGGGAAACAGCATTGTTGAGGTGTTTCAATAATATTTTTTGATCAGAATAAAGAGATCAGCTCACTCTTAAGCAGCGTTGTTTTTGTAACCTTATAGGAAGTTATTTTATGGGTGTACTATGGCTATAGGTCTACTAAGGTGAGGGCCTTTCACTCATTCAAAAATATTATAAGAGGCTTTTTAGAACAAAATTATTTTTACAGATATTTGAGGGATTACTCTTGAAAGCAAAATAAGTTTTGCAAAGGTTTACAAGTTTTTTGGGAGTGAAATGCCACTCGATAATGGGGTCCTTGATTATTCAAGTTTGCAACATCTTGAATGGAAAAACTTTCAGATTCTACCAGATTTATTTGTAAAATGTTGAAAAGTTCTAAAAGATGTGGTGAGCTTATGGATGCATTTTTTGAGATGCAAAATGCATTTATGAGATGATGAGGTGGGCTTCATAAGCACAAGGATTTTACCCTTTTCCAAACTTAAAGGACTTTGATGTCTCAGAAGACTTTTTGATTCATGATTCATTTGGCATGCTACTAAGTTTTGTTGTATGATACTTGTTGAACAGAAGTTTTGACCACTGCTGTTGTAGGAAAATAAAGGCAAAATGAATAGGTTATTCAATGTTGCCTCCAATTGGACTCTATCTTTGTGTTAATGAGCAGCAACGGTGCTTCCTTGATTGAAGGTGTTGTGGTGCAGCAGTACTGTAATCCACTGACTTTGCAGCCAAAAGACTCAGGTGGATAGGGTTTAGTCACATACATAGGAAGAGCTCTATCACTTTAGGATCATAATAAGGAGCTGCAGAGTCAATTAGTTCTTTTCTACCTCTGCAGTTGGTGCTAAAACAGCAACTTCACTTCACCTGCAGGGCAGAAACCAAATGATTTCTTGATTCATCAAATTTTGTTTCTCATTTTTCAAAACAGAGTTGCATGCTGTTAAGTATACAAATGCAAAGCTAGACAGAACTTCAAGAATTGATCCTGATGAAGTTGCTGCAACAGCTGAGGTACTCTTCTATGCAGGAGATATCAAGAAGTTTGAATGTCATGGCAAATTCAAATACCAAGTGGTAACAAGAAATTTTAGATTGATTATCTTCACTTGCTGTACAGACCTTGTCCACATTCACACTCAAAAATTATTGAGAAATATGGGCAGTTTCTTCAAAATTTTTGTTTCAGAAATTTTTTGCAGCTTTCACTTCCAAGAATTTGTCGACCCAGCCAGAAGGAGGGGGCTGTGGGGTTTCAGCCTTCCAATAATCCATTAAAGTTTGTTCTTTTCTTCACTGAAAAGGCTTTGAAATTTGAGGTGATGGAAAAGAGATTCATATAAATTAAAATGTAACAAAGTTATCAGAGAGATATCAAGCTATTTACGTTTATATAGAATGAAGAAAGTTCCAATGAACATTCTTGTTCCACTGGCTAAACAATATCTACATTTGTTGAAATCATCAAATGCAAAAGGCTAGAAATAGAATCCCAGCCAGACTCCTTCAGTGCAGGGCTTTCATCTCTGTCGATTCTCTTTAAGTCCCCTTTTCTTAATAGCTTTCTGTTCATCATGATCTGCTGCTCTTTAACTTGGTGAATTCTTCACAAAAGGGATGTCTACTAGTGATCTGAAGGGTGTGGTCACAAAGAATATTCCTTGGTGGGGGTAAGCACCCAGACCTCTATCCCTCTATTCTTACTTGCTTCACTTGCATCTGGTTTCACTCCCCCCTTTGTGAATTTCATTCTGACAGGCCTGATTTTATCAGAATGCAAAGGCAATTCATGATAATTCTTTTTGTGTGTATGTAGGCAAGGGTAGGCCTGTACTTTATGCAACAATGGGATAGCAGCAAGACCTGTGTATCTCCACACCCTGATTAGTAGTCTTCTATTACATTACAAGTTTTCTACAGAAGAAGAAGTTGGATCAAGCCCTCAGGGCTTAAGATACCTTCATCAAAGAAAACTCTCTGCATTTTGAAGAAACAGTTTCATAGTGGGGTTCGTAGGGGGTGTCAGAAATCATAAAGCCAACTTCCAACTTCCTACTGGAAGCCAACTTCCACAACATATCCCAGCAACTCTTACTCAACTGAATGATTTTGTAATCTCTGAGGAGAAAATTCTGAATATCATTAGATCACTTAACCCTAATAAAGCACATGGCTGGGATGGAATATCTGTGAGAATGATCAAACTTAGCGATAGTGCACTGATTATCCCGTTAAAGTTAATATTTGAAAACTGCTTGAGACAAGGAATGTTTCCCGAAATATGGAAATATGCAAATGTGGTGCCAGTGCATAAGAAAAACGAGAAAAATTTGAAGGGTAACTACCGTCCCATTTCTCTCCTTCCGGTTTTTGGGAAAATATTCGAAAAACTCATATATGACTCTTTATACCAACACCTCGCCTCGTACGACCTTCTTAATCCATGTCAATCAGGTTTTCGACATGGCGATTCAACAATCAATCAGTTACTTTCGATAACGCACACCATCTTCAAAGCCTTCGACTGCAATCCTCCTTGTGATGTTCGATCTGTGTATTTAGATATTTCCAAAGCATTTGACAGAGTGTGGCATGATGGCCTCCTGTATAAGCTAGAGCGTTGTGGGATTTCAGGACAACTTCTTTTTCTGGTCAAGAGTTTCCTTAAGGATCGAAAACAACGAACCGTTTTGAATGGGCAGTGCTCGTCGTGGGGAGATATTTCAGCTGGAGTACCCCAGGGCTCTATTTTAGGACCTCTATTTTTCCTCGTGTACATAAACGACCTTACTGAAGATTTAAGGTGCAATGTTAAGCTTTTTGCTGATGATACTTCGTTGTTCACAGTAGTTGAAGATTCCAATGCCGCAGCAATTGACATGAATCATGACTTAGAATTGATAAATCAATGGGCTCATAGCTGGAGGATGTCTTTTAATCCTGATCCACAAAAACAAGCTGTTGAACTAATATTTTCAAGGAAGAAAAATGAAATTGATCATCCAGTCGTTCTCTTTAATGACACACCTGTGAAGAAAGTAATTGAACATAAACATCTGGGAATTGTTCTTGATTCCAAGTTGTCTTTTTACGCTCACATCAAAGCAGCTACCTCTAAAGCAAGAAAGGGTATTGGTATGCTGAAATTTCTCTCCAGGTATTTGCCCAGACATACACTTGATGAACTTTACAAGTTGCATGTTCGTCCCCATCTAGACTACGGAGATGTTATCTACCACACTCCAACAAAATTATGCGAATTTAGTCACAACGAAATCTTAACAAGTTCTATGGAAAAGTTAGAGTCCGTCCAGTATTCTGCTGCCCTGGCTGTAACAGGAACATGGAGAGGAACTTCGCGAGCGAATCTGTACGCAGAGCTAGGCTGGGAGTCACTGAATTCACGAAGGTGGAGCAGACGTCTCACGCTGCTCTACAAAATTGTGAATAATCTAACACCTTCTTATATGACAGAACCAATCCCCCTTCTTCAGCAGTCGCATTACACTCTTCGCAATCCGGATGTCATAGGGCGAATAAGGGCAAGAACAGAAAAATTCAAGTCTAGTTTCTATCCTAGTTGCCTTACTGAATGGAATGAACTTGACCCAGAGATTAGACTTGCACCATCTGTCACTGTTTTTAAGAAAAAACTTTTGTCAATTATCCGCCCCCCTGCAAAATCTGTTTTCGGGATTCATGACCCAATGGGATTATCACATCTTACTCAGCTTAGAGTGGGTCTCAGCAAATTGAATTTTCACAAATTCAGGCATAATTTTAAGGACACTATAAACCCAATGTGCCCTACGAACGATGGTGTTGAGGATACGGAGCACTTTTTGTTGCTTTGCCCATCTTTTGTGGTTCAACGACAAAACCTCCTTGCTGAAATTCTTCCACTGTTACGACCATTTGGGTATGCTAATCTTTCAAATGAGGTTCTAGCGCAGCTCTTATTGTATGGTGATGAAAACCTCCCTAATGATGTTAACAGGAATATACTCGAGCTAACGTTAAGATTCATTAAGGAAACCGGTCGTCTAGATTAAGCTCTTTCCAAACTCTGCTACAAACCACGCAGCCACCAAGCACTCTTTCTTTGCAACACCCTTTTTGTTTTGTTTATTTTTTTATTTTATTTTATTTTATTTTTTTTTTTTTTTTTGTTATCCATATCTTTCTTAATAATTATGTCTGGTTTTCGTTTAAATGTTTTTCTTTTTAAATTTTTCTTTTTTTTAAGGCCTCGGGGTTGTCATAGTATTTTGCTCCTCTTGGTATCGTCGTCGTAGTATTGTAAAGTAGTTTAAGTAGTGTATTAAGTAATTTGTAACGTAAATTTTTGGATTGAATATATAAATATATATAAAAAAAAAAATCATAAAACTGCCAAATATTTTTGACAACGGTATTGTTGAGGAGACGAGGTACGCTTTGTTCGAGGAAACTAATGTGTCCCCCCGTGTAGTGCGTTAAAGCTCATGCGCCTGTTGGAACTTCAACCCCAAAACGCTACTGCGCATGAGCTATGACCTACTGCAAGGGGGGACACATAAGTTTCCTCGGACAAAGCATATCGCGTCTCCCCAACAAGGTAAAACCGTCATTTCCACGTTTTTTTATATCGCATCTCGTTTCTGTGTCGCAGAGGACAGCCTTGTTATCATTTTTGCGACCCAACTAAACTGAAAAACTAATTCCAGTGCCTGAAATGCGCTGGTAAAAATAAAAATTGGTAGAATTCCCCCCAATTTGTATCTTATTGGACATTGGTGCATAGCTTTAGCCTCCGTTTTTGTAATAGTTTAACTTTTAACTTCTTATTGCAGAAATCCGCAAACCGCTGAGACCGAAAGGAACCGTAAATCCATCATTTTTACGGCCAAAAACTGTAAAAACCGTTCTAAAAGGCTAGAAACCGCAAACCACTGGATCCTACGACCCCCACCCCCACGTCATAATTTGTTTCCCATTCATATTGAAGCCACTGCTCAGTCCCTGCCTCTCTCATTCATCTTAGGGCCTGTTTATATGAGGAAAAACACCTCACCTGCCAGACCCGGGGCTGAGAGGTGATATTCCACCTTCCCATAGAATCCTTTGTATTTTCATTTCGCGTTTACATGAGGAACGCAACACCACCGGTATGGTGAAATCCCACCTCAGCAGAGGTGGGATCTCACCTGGGTGAGGTGAAATTTTTCCATATAAACGAAACACCACCGGTATGGTGAGGTAAATTGAAATTATTCGTTGATTCTTATTGGTCAGTTCGATCTGATTTCACGGAAGAGAGACTTTACTCCATGTCGCCTCTCAGCCCCGGGGCTGACAGGTGAGGTGAAATATCTCATATAAACAGTGGCTGAAATTTACCTCGCCTCTTAGCCCCGGGTCTGGCAGGTGAGGTGTTTTTCCTCATATAAACAGGGCCTTAATAAGTTGAATGAATTTTTGCACCTTGCTTCAATATCTAGCTTCACCCTTTTCTTACAGGGTATGCCAAACTTATAAACTTTTGATCAGCCACGATAAATCGCACGAAGGCTTATTAGACGATTGATGGTATAATCTCTAGTCAAAGTCCCAAATGATACTTGGACATCTTCTTATTGTTGATTTTTCGTCAGCCTACTTCCCAAGCAATAAGCTAGTCCTAGAAAACCATTGGCTAAAGTTAATCAACTTTAGAAAGTAAGGAACTTGAAAGCACAAAGAGGGATCAAATACTCTTTACCACCGTAATTCAAAGTGAAGGTTTTCAATTGAGAAAAGCATCACTAAAAGATTTTGAACGGCTCTTACTGCTCTTGCAACTGACTATAACCAATCCACTTCTTAGTTCTCAATTCTTTTCCAAGAGTTTCTCTTTTTGTCTTAACCAGCTCCGCCTTCAGAGATTTGATCGTTTTTTTCTATCGATTTGAGGCTGAATTCTAGTTAGATTTTCCGAGCGGGCAGAAATTCTGTTTTTTGCAAGAGAAAATGTCACTCTGAGAGTGAATAGAAAGTGAATCCTGAAAAACTGAGAAACCGTTAGTGTGTAAATTTCCGTTTGCTCGGAAAGTTCCACTGCCTAGAAATCAGCCTTTAGGCTCTTTTCAAACCAAAAGCTGGCCCCTTGGTCGATGAACTGCCATTGCTTTCCTGACAATTAATCGTGCAGTGAAGCCAGCCTTAAGAATCGTTTTCTCACTTTTGCAGAATCGCTTTGATCAATGGGATGTGCAGACATTCAAGTCTTTTGAGGTACTACTTATGATTTAGCTGCAACAATAAATTTTATATCCCAGGGAAATGTACTGGAGCCTCAGCCTCACAAGACTCTCCTTTCATAACTATTTAAATAACGCACAGGATGAGGTTGGGTCCGAGGGGCAAATCACTTGTCAAAATAGCGTACGCGAGTTTTGTGATTTTAAAATCACATGATTTTCTTCTTTGATTTTTTTAAAGATTTTAGTGATTTTTTGTGATTTTTTGTGTGATTTTTCAGTAATTTCTCAGTGATTTGTCATTTTTGTGCTTTTTGCAAGTGATTTATATGTGATTTTGTGATTTTTGTATGTGATTTTTTGTGATTTCAAGAAAGGTCTACGGAAAAAAATCAGTGATGTGCCCCTCGGTTGGGTCTTGGTTGCAGGATTTACAGGAGGACATAGCGAGAAAATCTAAAGGGATATCCTCAAAGTCGAAAATTCAAGTTCTGATATATTCATCTGTAAGAAAATTGCATCACTTCAGTATAAACAGAATGAAGCAAACCATCATAAATGCTTCCAGTCATCAGTAGACAGTAAAAATCCGCATGAAAGAACTGGATGTTTTTCAATTTTATCTTTTTCTGTAGAAATTTAAGTCTTGATTTATAGTTTCAACAAAGGAGAACAAGGATTTCGGAAATTATCATTTAATGGTCCGGTCCATATTTTATTCATTTTTAATCATATTCAATGCAAGACCAGTTCAAATTCAAGACAGCGACAGTTCCATTTATGATTAATACCATTCCAACGATAGGAAATCCGATTTAATGAATTATTCAACATAAGGTCATGGTTAACTTTTTTGTAGTTTTCGAAGCAAAACTGTGCTTGATCTTCAGGATACAAATTTTGGAAAGGATTTGGGTATACTTCTATGAATGAAGACAACCAGCAACTGAGAGTGCGTGATTACAATTCCTACGTGAAAAAAGTAATCAATAGGGCAAGCCTGAAGGACAATACCTTGAAATAATTGAGGTGCTGGGAATTAAGTGAACGACGATCGCGTAAAATCGGCAGACTTTCATAAATGAGCTGATCGAAATCATTGCTAGCTCTATCCAACACTGAAAAGCTTCCAGCGACTTGGTGTGACCTGCTTGGTTGATGTGGTGACATGATGCTGATGTGAAAAAAATCCTACAGTTTGATGTTTGCTGATGAGTTGTCATATCTTCTCTTTGGAAAAATGATAAAAGAGACATTTTTGGTGAATTAGAGATATTTCATCCCTATCCTTTAAATCATAGAGATTTCGGGAAATGCATCAAAATTTATTGAAGTTCGCCTTTATTTACGCAGATTTGTTTTTCATTATGATTAATATATTCTTGTTGTTGTTGATTAGATATATTATATATAATTCTATATTCCTGGGTGCCACTAAACATGGTATAGATTTATGGCGCTTCCAAACAGGGTATCCCTCTCCACCAAAAATGCTTCCAACAGGGTGCACTATTTTGCTGTCTTACTTGAGTAATATGGGGATTTAAACTTTGATATTGTTTTCTCGCCAGTTTCTCCTAGAAAGAGTACTTTGTTTGAGAAGGAAAGTAAAGAAAAGCCGGTTACTTCTTATTGTTTGTAATCTCGATATTTGTTCTGATGCATTCATCCTCGAGAATCTGATCTTAGCAGTTACTGAAGAGCTTTCAATATAATTTGAAATACCCTGTCCTCCAATTAAATGGACTGTCAGACGAGAGTCAGACGCAAAACGCAGGTAGTAGATTCTGCGTGGCAAGATCCCATAAGCATTTTTACATCATCCCTCTCTTCTATGTAATTACCACGAAATTTATGGAGCAGCTAATCCAGTAGCTTTCGAGAAGGTATGGTTGATCAAATCATCAACCAGACTCAAACAATCTTATTTTTTGGTAATCAATCTTACTTTGCTTTCTTCCAGTTGAAGTTTTCTCTTCTCAGCGTCGGTGTTGCTCCGACTATGCACAGACAAGATTGCCATTAATTCGACTTTCAGACTTTTCCGATCAACAAAGTAAGCTAGCAGATGCATGAAATTGACATCGATGAGCTATATCTTTCAATTTACCTTCAGAGATTCGAAGCAAATTCGATGCATTCAAAAGCTCAGTTGGCGAGTCAATGCTTATCCTAATGATTTTTAAGTTCTAAGGTCCTCGCAGCGCCACGCGCAACTGCCACTTAAATCTCATTATCTCAAGTTTAATTATTTTTAGGAGCAAAGGTTGTTACACTACCATCAACAGTGGTCAAAGAAGAACTCAGTGCAGGTAAGTGTCTTTGCAACTGCGACACTTTTTTTGCAAAATTGATAAATTTATCATGTTGCAGATCTTCATCATTGAGCCCTCCATCAGATTAAAATCTTCGTCGCATTCTCCTCTTATTTTGCCTCAATATTTCAGAAGCTTAAAAGTTATTGCTTCAAATACATACACACGAGAAATGAATATATTGTTTCACGATCATGTATATGAGAAGTGAAATGCTTACTTTTCAGTAGTTGAATTAGAAAACATAACCTTTCTGCAGCAGATGTTTAGATCTGTTCTTCTTTCGATTATATACTCAATGAGATCTCTCATCAACACCCTTTTGCGTGAACAGTGAGTGAGTTAGGCACCCAGGCTGCAGTGTATTGTTTGCAGCCTATTTAGTTACATCAATACCTACACTAATCAGCTGTAAAGATTTCTTTATTGGCAATCACAAATTGCTTTGTATTTGTACAATAGCGTGCCTATCAAAAGCTATGCGAGCTTTTGTAAAATAAAATTTGCCATGGTGTGCCTTGTTTATTCCCAATACCAAATCAGTAACAGATTTGTCTATTATTTCACAGATCATACAGTAAATCGCAGGGTAAATAGTATGGTAAATCGTACAATAAGTTATACAGCAATCCTTACTTTTTATATGTAGTGTATATTTTGTAACGCACGGCTTAACCAGCTTTTCTAGACCAGATTAATTTTGCCCCAATTCAAATCTTTTTCTATTTTGTTGGATTGGCCAAGGATTAAACTTAATGTTCGGATAATGGTTTAGTTTGGGCTTGTTTGGCTTCCAGGTGTGAGCAGGGTATGGGTAGCCTTTATTATATCCTTAGTTGCATTTTTCTTTCCAATTGTTTCATCAAGATTGAAAACTACAATATACAATTTTATATTACACTGTGCCAGGGTCTTCACTATGGATGGCAGTTACAGATCAAATTAATTTTCTATAAAAAAACAAAGAACAAAACCACGAAGCCACGATACAATACACAAAACGACAACAAAACAACTGAGCCAAGGCAGATTACTGATCAAAGAAACTAGAGCTATTCAAACTCGTAGCTGTAAAACGAGAGAAAAATGTTGCAGTGCATTCCCTTTCCTGTTATGTTGATTTGTGCTTTACAATGTTTTTATCATGTTAGTTGTTGAGACTAAGTAACAAATATAATTGTTGAATCGTAATTACCAGCCGCAATTGGAGCAAGAGCGAATGTTACATAGTAATGTAGATATGTCTGTTTTATTTAGTTGTTTTTATGGTGTTATGAAAAGAATGTAATGCACAGTGCTGCAGAATGACATACAACTAATTTTTAAAACCTTGAAATTCCCGTATCACTGCAGCTTTAACTTATTTTCAAGAATATCCAAAAATCAAATCATGGAGCTCGAAATTCTTGATCTCTTGGATGGTTCAGCAATATGACTTTCTAACAATAGAGATGTTTTAAGTCAGGCAGTAGCATCTACAGGCTGAAAAGCTATGTAACAATGGTTCTATCTCGGTAATGGTTTTGATTCCATCTTTTATATGTTCTATTGTAGGAGAAATGCCCTATAGCAAAAGAATCTCAGTTGGTTTTCAGCATGGGTCAGGTACGGATTTCTCAATTAGTGAATCGTCCGATTGACTAAATCAATAAGATTTCTTGTATAAGATCAAATAGTCTGGCAAATAGACTCAGAAAGACCGGGTAAGTAAAAAATATGGATCTAGGGGAAGAAAAGTCATACTGTAAAACCATTGAGTGAGAGTAAGAACAAACATATACTGCAAAACCATGCAGTGAATTTGGAGTCATGTGTATCAATGAGGCAACTACCAAATTTTTCAACGTTGTTCATGGGTTTTAGATGCCTCTAAGAATCCATAAATCATTTTCCTCAAATTGCTGAGAGTCATTTACAAACTTACTTTTTAATCGGATACAGATATTGATAATGAAGAATTGTGCTTCTTCGTGCGTGTTATTGATCGGAGAGTATGATCAGTTTTTAATATTTTTTAAATATATCACCAAACTAATGTGAATACCCTAGTGGGACTTTCTGGTATTTCAAGAGAGGTGGATACCTGGTCTTACTTCACGAAGTAAATCAGATGACAACTTTTTAATTGTATACGGTATATTCCCTTCATTCGATTTCAGAAGCCTGTTGGAAGCAACACAACCTCGCCTTTGAGAAGAGAAATGCGCAGAGTATCGCAAGAAAAGACAACCCCGTTGCTGAAGACAAAAGATGATCTTTCAAAGAAGCCCGATGAAACCTCACGAAATGAAGCAAAAGGAACAACCACTTCCGACACAACTGAGGCCAAAGTACTTCCTCATATACTACCCCACGAGAAGCACGACCAAGAGAAATCAGAGTCAAGACTGGGAGGTGCACATGCTGCTGAGAGCAAAGTTACTTGCGATGAAGGTTATGCTGCTTCAGCAGTTGGCTCTGAGACAGCTCTCGTCAACAGGCTTCCTAGTCCTCTTGATACTCCTCTAAATTCCCAAACTCTAAGTAACAAAATTTACTGTCCTACCAGTTCTGGGTACAGTACTGACAGTCCTGGATTTTTCCAGGGAGATAAGCCAAAATGTAAGTCAATATTAGAAGATGTTATTCCGAGTCATCGTACCATACGTAAGGCTTGTCGTGTTCCGGGGAATAGCAAAATTGACGAAAGAACAGTCGAGACGCAAAATGTAAGTACGTCTGGATCTAGGTTCGGTGCAGATGCATCGATGAAAGGCCAATCAAAACTAGACCTGGTTGCAATATCCAATGACGTATCCTTTCCAAAGGCTAAGCAAGTGGGTCCAGTGACACCTAGCCTCGATTTTTTGGATGCTGCAACCAGTAATAAAGCACGATTGGGCAAGATAAATCTCTCAGAGGAAAAGGCTCCTCGCAGTGCAGACAAACTTTTCACGTATACTGGTCAGGCTAATGGTAATACCGCTATACAGTGTGAAGCTATGCCTTTGAAAAACGGAATTGCAGAAAAGCAGGGCATTGAAAAATCACTTAAGCAGAATAACAATGGCATGGACTGTAAAAAAGATTCTTTTTTCGAGCAGCGCATATTAGCATCTAAGGAGTCGCAGCCAGAATGGGTCAAGGAAGCACGTGCCAAAACAGACTCTGGTATCACCTTATCGACTTCTAAGAAAGATGATGTTAGCATTTCCCTTGATACCATAGCAATTAAAACATGTGGAGAGAAATCAGAGAAAGTGAAATCCTCAGACGTATGCGAGGAAAATACATCTGCTTTTGTAGAGGAAGAGAGGAAGGCTGGTCAACAAGTGGGGGAATTCTTTGAAGAATCAAAAAGCTATGAAGAAGAATGGCCTTCATACAACGAACGAGTATCGATTATTGAGCCATTGACTAACTTAGGCCCATATCAAGATGATGTTGAAAATATTATGCTCTCACGCCTTAGCAGCAAGATAGGCTTAGCGTATTACCGCAATCCATTCAGTTTACTTGATGTCTCTCCCGCCTCCCCTGCTGATACTGTCGTTGGTGTTTCGGATCAATTTCAGAGCGTGTTTGTTCGATTTAGAGTTGTACCTCAAGGGAAAGGAAAATTGATGACATCTGATGGAAACATTATTTATATTGGTGATTTTAAAGATGGTGAGTAAATAAAAATAGCAGCATGAAAAGGGGGCTATTAAGAAACGTATACATCGAAAAGAAAAGAGTATCGGCAACCGAAACATTATATATCTCATTGAGAAAGCTAAGCATTCGGTAGTGCGATTCATGGATGAATCCGATTCTTGTAAGTAAAAAAGTAAGGTTAAAACTGTCACTTGGCTGTGGAATAAAAAGTTCGTACCTGATATTCAGAACTAAAATGTAAATCTGTAAGAAAACACCTTTAAAAGAATGCATGGCAAGACGAATTTAGCAAATTTTTGAACTTACGACAATTTTTAGGACGGTCCTTCTCAACCAAAAGGCTCGATGTTGTACCGGGTTAGAAAAAAATTTGTGTTTTTCGGAAGCTGTGTAATTAAATGTTTGTGGCCGATGTTCAAAACTGACATGTTAATCAGTCAGTCAAAGGCTAACTTACTCATCTTTAAGAAGACGCAAAAATTAAAAGAATGCCCATGTTCCATTCTGGTCCATGATTTATTTGACGTTGAAATTCAAATTCAATGCCATTGTCAGCTTTAGTAATGAATTTTCATTTCAATAGCATGAAAATCATTGACCAGAATGGAATGTGGAATCTTGGTCCCCATGCAAACCCTTTTCCAATATTTTTCTAATTTCTGGGTCTAGAAGATGAGTAATATTGCCAAAAAATTTCATGTCTCACTTATTCTTTTTTTAACAGATAAAATGTTACAATAAATCTTACATTCTACTATACGTTTATACGTTTCTACGATACAACACTACGGGGACGATACCATGGAGAGCGAAAGACCATGACTACCCCATGGCCAATTTGAAAGGACGCATATTGTTAAACTAAATGCAACAGCGCAACGAACGATTTACATATCTAATGAATACTATAACTAGATTTCGTCCCACATCAGTTGTAGGTCAACGTTGCAGATTCTTTAAGAGCACAACTCATTACATGTAATGAGTTATTCATTGGGAGTAAATCAAATGGCTGACATCTGATGTGAGACAGAATCAGAGTTAGCCTTTGCTTGATGGATTAATATTTCAGTTTTTGGTAACAGCCTCGCACTTTTTATTCCACAACCCTGCCCTGCCCTGCAAACACGTGAACTTTTTTTGACTCGTTCAGTGGGTAGAAGGTTTGACCTCAGATATGCAGATGAACCATTTCCAGTTCTAGGAATCTATCTCACATTAGGTCGTCATAAACTTTTGTTATCTCGGTTTTGTTCTTTATTTTTGCAAATTTCACCCTTGCGTTAACATCTAATATTCGAACCATGGTATGCGTTGTTGGCTCTGGTGGATTATGTACTTTGAAAGCAAAATGCTTTGAACAGCCTTAATACTGGAGTTTTTAACTGGCTTTAGTGTAAATCTGTAAATTTTTCTCTTTGTACGTCGCAGGAAAAAGGGATGGTTTCGGCAGCGGAATCATTGTAGATCCATCAACTGATATCTATCATGGAGCAGGATATTACCAAGGACACTGGAAGAAGAATTGTAGGTCAGTAGACATGCATGTTTTTAAATGAGACTTGTAGACATTAGTTCTGCGAAAGGATTAAGAAGTCAAAAAATTTTCCCTTGAACATCAGGGCTAAAAAAAACGAAGTAGCTTGGTAGCGGCGCTACTATGAAGGTATCTGAAAAGCTCAAATTTGCTAGGAAGGAAGAAGGGAACAGGGGTAAAGAAACAGGGAAGGGGAAGAGAAGGGAAAGAAATAAAGAAAGGGGATGGATGGAGGGAACGAAAAAAGGAGAGAAAGCTACAGGGTTAGAATGGGGCGGTATAATTGGGAAAAAGGAGAAAATGTGTTGAGAAGAAACGACATTGCTTAGCTTGCTACCAGGAAAGAAAAATTTTTTGATCCCTGTGAACATGTATGTCATACTTCTACGATTTTAATGAACAACTTCAATAATGAAGGCACTGTTTCTTCAATTTTCCGTCCCTTTAATTTTGCAACGAGGCAAGCAACATATGCAATGGGGAAGACTTTTCGTCCTGCCAAGAGGATAGCATGCGTTAAACCCTGATCATTTCGGTTCTGTACGGTAGTAATCTAGACCTTTTTACGTCTTAAAAAGGAGGTTTGAATCGAGCGTTCAAATTTGGTAAATTTTGCCAAGGAAAACAAAGCATGACCCCCGTTTTCGCTATCAACATTGCTAGCTGCGGCAAGAAGTTGCTTCAGATTTCAGAACACATTTCAGAGAGTTAATCATAATTAATGATAGCTTCAATCAAAGTGAGAGTTTGGAATGATTTAGTTCATCACACATGGGAAGCTTTATCTGCCATATGGCCGTGTTTCTCGTTGCTTTCATTCATTGTTAACTGATTTTTGTGGTGTAACAGTTACAGCTCAACAGTGGGAGCAATCAAAGGTTTCATTTTGCAAGTTGTGGATCGAAATTTGCTCTTTTCAACCGTTCTTATTCAGTTGAAAGAAAATTCAGCTAACCATGAATGAAAATAACGAGAAACAAAGCCAAAAGGCCAGTAATGCTTGCCTGCGTTTAAACTGAGCCACTGCTAACTCACTTTGCGCAAAGTAGTCGACAATAAACTGAAAAGTGTTCTGAAATCCAAAGCAACTTCTTGCTGCAGCTAGCAGTGTTTCTTATCAGAACAAGGGTCGTGCTTATGTTTTTCTTTTCAAATCTTACCAGATTTGGATACTCGATCCAAGCCCCTTGTTTAAGAAGTAAAAAGGTCTATTGGGGAAATTTGCCCATGATTTTAACCTGATTTTCTAGGTTTTTTCGAAAGGACCTTCTCAAGAAAATCCTTTGTAAGTTCTGAACGAGATGACTGACTTCAGCCAGGAAAAATTCCAAAAACGATTGAGCATCTTGGCTATTGAATCGCAGTGCAAAATATCATTGTTTCGATGTTATGGGAGCAGCATCTTTTCCAACCGTTGCGCATTTTCTATCTCACTTGCTACTCACTTAAATTCAATGTTTTCTGATTCCAATACATCAATGTTTTCTGTTTCATTTTACATTTTGATATCTCCACTTTGTAGGCATGGTGCTGGATCCTTGAAGCTAGTCTCTGGTATGCACTACAATGGGGAATGGTATTTAGACAAGCCTCATGGTAATGGCATTCTGCGATACCCTGATGGAAGTGTATTGAGAGGACACTTTGCTGGAGGATCACAAGAAGGTTGCTTCATTTATTACTCCAGTGAAGGCTGTATTGAGTTACGAGACTATCAAAGCGGAAATCTGCTTTCAAGCAAGCTCTTGCAGTCTCCCAATGAAGCTGTGTTTACACAAGTTAATGGCCTTATCAACAGTAGAGACTTTTGTAAGGCGGTACAAATCAGTACTAATGCCCAGGGAGACAGCTCCCGGTTTTTGGTTTCTGGTCTTGATGCTGAAGATTGCATGACACCAGTTGAGAATTTGTTCCGTTCAGAAGCCCGGGATGGAAGTGATTTGGTCAAAAAGGATTCTATTGATTCTGCCATTGCAAAAGGCCCGAAGGATAGTGACCGTAGTGTGAAGATTAAAAGCACAACGGATTTAGAAGTGAAGCATTCCAGTAAGGAAACTGAAAATCGCGAACAATCAAGAAAATATGATGCATCGTTTGTTAAAGAAATTGAATTAGAAAATTTGCTGCAGCACTTCATGAGTGCCTTTCACAAAGAAAATGAATTCTTTGTCAGGCATCAACTGTCAACAGTGAAAATATGCAGTGAGGAAATGCTACAGAATGCTAAAGATGAACTTTGTGAGATTACCAGTGCGCATCAAAGCAATGTTAGCAACTTGATTGCATCTGATACGACAAGCGAAGATTTTCAAAGTGTAAATTCCAAGATTGATGATCTTACGAGCAAGTTTGATGGCCTTCTCGATTTGTGTCGTAGCATGCTTGATAAACAAGACGAGACAGAGAAAAGAATTTCGGCTCTAGATGTTCACGTTGCAGATATCGTTTCTGAGAGAAATAAAAAAGCAACAGAAGCACTACAAAAGTCTTTAGATGAAAAAGACACGCAACTGTCGATGGCTGAAAATCTTTACAAATGCCAAATCTGTCATGAATGCAGACAAGATTGCGTCGTTATGCCGTGTATGCACATGCAGACATGCAGTAAATGCCTAGCAAAGATACGTTCACGTGGCAATGGTGTTACGGCCAAATGCCCAATTTGTCGTACTAATATTCATGGCGAAATTAATATCAAGTTACTTTAGTCAATTACTTTATGGTAATGATTTCACAGAATTTTAAATTCCGTAGATGAAGGGAGCGTTATTATGCTGCAGGTAGTTTCAGTTTGAAAGTTATTGGATTAGAGTGGAGCGTCCATAATTGCGCCAAAAACGTTAATCTCTTGAGAATTCAGCAAGATTTTATATCTCCTGTATCCATATGTATATAATAACCTCTAAATTCTGGGGATTTCTGTTGCTAGAGACGGCAAATCGATACAATCGATACATATTCTGTGATTAGAGCACTGAAAAAGATTGTTTGCCAGTGACGGAATTATACCAGGTGACCCAATAAAAAGTGAATCGTTCTCAACAGTTAACACAAAATTGATTATGTTACTAATCATAAAAATTTCTCTCAGCGCTTTTTTATCAAGGATCGTGCTAGTTTCTAGATTTATTTTTATTTTCATTTTTAAGAAAGAAGACCATGAAATCGTTGCTTGAAAAACTGTCTTTTGAGCTCTTGTAATGTACAACATCATTAACTGTCGTGAAAAGGGCATCTTGGCGCTTTGATGTAAAATTTTAAGCGCCTTTGAAAAGGAAACTTTTAAGATCGGCAAATCAAATATTGGTACTTTACAAAACGTTTCACCTTTCTTGGGCTACCCAAAATTTGTTCTTGAACATTTTGGCTTAAGCTAAAATGTCGCTGTGCTGCTCCTGTAACACATCGAGTAAACAAACATTGAGATGGATACATTCTCAATTTCATTATTCGCCTTTCATCGAGAGCTGTGAATTGTAGTCGGCTCCCTTGCTGCCATGCGTTGCATTAAGCCGGATCTCCACTAGGCGAAAAAATGTTGAGGCGGAAAAATTTCCGGCAATCTCATTAGCTAATGGAATTGTCGACGCGGAAAAATGTCGAGCCGCGAATAGTAGGAATGCGTTCTACTTTTCGAGGCTCGACATTTTTCCGCCTAGTGGAGATCCGGCCTTACGGTTGAAAAAGAACAGCGCCGAATGAGCTGTCATGTACATCAAAAACCTGCAGATAAGAACCTACCACCGGCTGAGCCAAAAGAAGTCCCCACTTTTAAAAATTCACAGCACCACGAGTATTTCACAGATTTGAATGATTCAAGTTCCAATGAAAAGCCGAATGATCGAAATATTTTTATGATTTTTTGCTGTCTTGCCACCACTAGGAGTATCGGTAAAATCAACTTCATAAAAATTTCATGGTTGCAAAATGACTGAAAAAGGCCTAAAAGTGTCATCAAATTGTAAGGACTCTCCTTACACGGAACAATACGCAATGGGCGTTTCACCTCTCCCAAGAGTTATACGACATCAATTTGCAAACAAATACTAAAGATTTTCAGTCCCAAGTCGCAGTAGGTGTAAGTGCACAGCAGATATCTCTCACCCATGAACAGTTGCATTTTCTTTATTGATATATGCGAAGAGTCCCTTATGGTCTGCTCAATGTTTTAGGCCATTTTTTTCAGTCATTTTGCAATCACGAAGGAAAGTTGAATCGGTGAGACAATGAGAAAAATCACAGAAATGTTTCGATCTCACTGCTTTTAACTAGAATTTGAATTATTCAAATGTTCAAATCTGTGACATACTCTTGGTGCTTTGAATTTTTAGAAGTGGAAACTTTTTCTGGCTCACCGGTATTTTGCAAATCAGCCTGGGTTCTCAAACAATGAATACATATGATAGTTTCTTATAAACAATTGAAAATTTGACAATTTCGTCAATTTCAGCCTTGGGGCTCATAATCCACCAGGTTCTTATATGCAGATTTTCATTGCAATCAAGGTATGAAATACCTGATGTCAGACATTGCACAGTCATGTGTGTTAGAAGGGAGAATTCAACGCTTTAGCATTGCTTTTCTTCAGTGTCTCTCAATGTACACGATCCTTTTTCTGTTATGTTTTATCAAAATGAAAACACAGATTCCAGTGGAAAGTTTCGGTTGCGATGGTAACAAGCAAGTTTGAAACAATTACATTCGTTAGAATTCTTTTCAAGCTTTTCAATGTAATATGACATCTATTAAATTCGAAATTTATCATTTATCATTTTGCGTTCAAATCCGGCTGAAACTATTCGTTTATGGTTGCATTTCCAGCAACACGAGGGAATACAGAGAGCTAAAATAATGACCAGTCTGTTTTGAATAGCCAAATGCAGTCTTGCCATGATCATACAAGGACTTGTTAAATTTTAGTTGGTTGTTGTTGTTGCATAGCAGTACAGCAGTGGAAGTAGCTGTATTATTAGGTGGTTAAAATGTGCGTTTACTTGAAATAGAGCTTTTTACATCTTAAAAAGGAGGTTTCGATCGAGCGTCCAGATCTGGTAAATTTGTGAAGGAAAAAAGAATGACCCCCGTTCTAGGTATAACGACGCTCGCCGTGGCAAGAAGTTGTTTTATCAACGATAACTTTACTCAAAGTGAGTAAGGGATGATTTAGTTCATACAGGGGAAGTTTCATCTGCCTTTTAGCCTCGTTTCTCGTTTTGTTCGTTCATTGTTATCATTGTTAGCTGATTTTACGGTGTAACAGTTACAGCTCAAAGGTGCGAGCGTACAAGGGTTTCATTTTGTGAGTTGTAAGTCGACTTAAGCTGTTTTGTTTTGAAAGGAAAGTCAGCTAAAAATGAATGAAAATAGCGAGAAACTTGCCCACGCCAGCTAATCTGTGCGCCTACTGTGGTGGATGCGAATGCGGGAGGTGGGGCATTATGCTTCAGAGGTGGGGCATTATGCTGCAGAGGTGGGGCATTATGCTTCAAGTGGTGGATACGAACGCGGGAGGTGGGGCATTATGCTTCAGAGGCGGAATTTGTGCACTGGAGGATGAAAGTTGAACAGTTTCAGGATTCACGTGGAGTTGCAATGGTTCGATATTTTATTGGTGAGAAGTTCTGAATTTATATATGGCTTGTTATGGATGAATTTGTTCCAGATGCTCCGTTGAAGAAGAAGAGGGATAAGGAATATTGCAGGTCTGTTAATTCAACAGCAAAACGACGAATTTTTTTAAACGCGACTGAGGAAAAATTTAAAACTTTCATATTGGAACGCCTCGATGATTTTATTAAAAACCTCAAATCTAGTCTCGATATCTTTTGCATCTTTGTAGACCTTGTGTCGAAAAATGACTTTCCTCTCGACAATATTGCATGGCAGCTTTTTTTAGACGTGGTAAGGTTTTACAACGCAGACAATGTTACTGGACTCCGATTTGATGATGAGAATTCCTCGAACATGTTGTTTTGGATATATGGGCAATGCAAATTTCTCCCCTGCCATAAAGCGGGTAAACTTTCCATGCATGAGCCATTGCCCATATATCCAAAACAACGCGTTCGTATCCACCACTTGAAGCATAATGCCCCACCTCTGCAGCATAATGCCCCACCTCTGAAGCATAATGCCCCACCTCCCGCGTTCGCATCCACCACAGTAGGCGCATAGATTCGCTGGCGTGTTGCCTCTGTGTAAGCTGAACCATTGCTAACTCACTTTGCGCAGGTCTGTCGACAATAAATTCTCTGAAAGTGTTCTGAAATTTGAAGCAACTTCTTGCTACAGCTAGCATCGTTAGATACAGAACTGGGGTGATGATTTGTTTTCCTTCACAATTTACCAGATTTAGACGCTCGATGCAGACCTCTTTTTTAAGACGTAAAAGAAGACATTTGTAAGTATCCAAATTACCATGTAAACTATACCTCCATCAAACCTGAACAGAAAATAAGATATAAAAACTATTCATTCAAATTACTACACGTTTTTTATAAGAAACTATGACCAGGCCATAGCACTAAAAGTTTCTTAATTCAACATGAAATGTTGTCCATTTTAGTACTAAAAGTTTCTTGATTGTTTTCTTATTTTTTGAATGCATGTATTATCAATGTGGTTGCTAACACTGCTGCAGTTATGTTTCTTGACATTTAAAACATCATATAGAAATAAACAGTGTTCTGCTATTGTTGAAAACACGAATGGTTAGTGAATATTGCTCAAGAATAAAGGTTGATCCATTTATTTGCTATAATATCCTCGCTTTAAACTTTTAAAAGTTTTCATAAAATTTTGGCCATCTCAGTACCAGTTTCTTATAAACCAGTTTCTTATAAAAAAAACGCGTGTTGATTTGAAGCTTTGATGGTTGTTTTGATGTCTGTTGATTATTTTTTGACGGCCATATCACCGATTCATTTCCCGTGGGGTATGAGTTTGTAATGGCAGCTGCTATTTGACTTGATATTTAATTTAAAGTCTTCAACTTTTAGATTTAAATGAAAGTACGCCATAACAAATTAGTTATGGATCCTCATGAAACACAAATTCATACTTTTCGGGAGCTCAGACGTGCGAAGTCTTAAAAAGACCTAAATTTTAACCCCCGGGGGGTACATGACTTGCGGATGGACGGGGGTCTGCCGCCCGATTTTCAGAAAGGTACCCTCTTCTAATTACCAAAAATTGCCATCATACCCACTTTTATGATGAATTTTGGCGGAAAACCACCCATTTTTTGCTATTTTTCGCCAATTTCTGGATAACCCACCCTTGCTTATGGAAAATCTGCCGAAAAAGGGACCCTTGTTTAGAGAATTTGGGGCCCAAAAACCCACCCATATGGGCGGCACATACCCGTACCCTAAACATGTTATGTACCCCCCCGGGGTTTTAACCATGTGTTTTTGGAAACGTGGAAGTTCTTATGAGATTAATTATCGTTGTAAAGAATCAAAATTGTCAGGCCTACCTTTGTGTGTTCTATGTTTTTCCATCCTCTCCGTTGTCCTGTCGATTTAGAATTTTCAGCTTTTTTAAACTGCGTTACACCACTGTGATCAATACGAGTTTGAGCAGTGTTTGAGGTTTCTAATTTTCTCTGGATATTTTATATTTAGCAGATACTGTAATGTATACCGTCTGCTTTGGAATTCATCAATCTGTTCATTTATTGATTAATTTTTGGTCCACAGATGGGCACTGCTGCGCAAAATTGATAAGATATATAAATTGAATAGCCTTACGTTTTAGTTTAGCGGGAGTCTACCATTCCATATGTCTTGTCTTGTCATTCATTCATACAGCACATCCCAGCATATAAGAACCTGAGGGGCATTTCACTCCCAAATTTCTCGTACACCTTTGGCAAAAATCCTGTTTTCATTTCATTTATTTTATTCCATTTTGATTTATTTCAACGTGGTAATTACATTCAATGGAAAACAACTGTTTTACAATGTGCCCAGCTTAAAAACCTAACTTGCTTAATTACATGAATTATTGCAAAACAGCTTTAAAATCCAATATATAAGAAAAAGAAAAATATATAAAAAGAAAGGGGACTCTGAAGTCAAAAGTATGTGCCGAACGTTGATTTACATCATCAACGTCTTTGATCTTTCAACAACGTTTTTAATCTCGTTTTGAAAGCAGATAGCGAGGGAGCAGTTTTGATTTCATGGCTTAACTGGTTCTAAACAGTAGCTCCTCGATAAAGCTCCGCTGCCCATTTGAGGCTTTGAACAGTGGAATCCTGAGATCAGTGGTGGTCTTACGTAAGGTCCAATTGCAAGCGAATCGGACAATTTTTTAGACATCGACTTCATGTACGGAGGTGCAAGCCCATGCAAGGCTTCATATATTATTTTCATCACCATTTTCATTTTATAATATTTATACAGGTTAAATAGTTTCATAAATATATCTTTTTCAACCTAACCTGTTTAAAAGATTGAAATGATTACCAAGACAAAAGAGAAAATTACTACCCTACCCTAATTTACAACATCATACCAAACTAAGGCTATAAAAGAGAATGTGAAAATGAAATAAAAGTTGTCGCCGACTATAGCTGTTCTTTGAAGGTTTTCAGGAGGGGGGGGGGGGGGGCAATTTAGTAGCTCTTTCTAGGCTGCTCCACAGTTTTGCACCGCGATAAGAAAAAGCCTTTTGGCCACTGATCGTATTTAGCAGAGGTATCTTAAGATCAGTTTCTGATGAACGCAGAAGCCGTTTTCTTTCATCCGAATATTTTGCGAATAATTTTCTCAAGTAGTTTGGTGCAGGCAACTTTAAAGACTTGCAAGTTAAGGTGGCTGTCTCCTTTTTTACAAGATTACTGATAGTTGACCAGCCAAGGTTCTGAATTATTGGAGCAGCAGAGGCATCGTATGGGCTACTAGTTACAATTCTAGCAGCTCTATTTTGGATTTTTTGCAAGACGTCAATCTTTGATTCACTACAGCAGCCCCACACGGAACAACAGTAACTCATATGGGGCTCAACAATTCCTCGATACATTTTGTTGAGTACATCGGGTGGAAGATATTTCTTAGGATACTTAATAAGTCCAAGGGCTCGATTAGCCTTGGTCTTGATAGTATCAATGTTTTTGTCCCTGTTGAGTTTCTATCTATTTGAACACCTAAGTATCTTGTGTTTGGTAATCATTTCAATGTCCTGATCACATATTGAAGAAGATGGTGGAGCATCAGGCTGGCTTTCGATCTTACTGATGTTTGGACCAGAGCCTATAATAAGTGATTGCGTTTTAACAACGTTCAGAGAAAGCTTTGTTTGCATGCAACCAATCCTGTAGCTTCAAAAGATCTAAGTTTAGGTCATTTTGTAGGTCATCAATACTTTTTGAAGAGAGGGAAATGGCCGTATCATCTGCATGCATGCTGACATGAGATTTTTGCAAGGAGAAAGGCAAATCATTGATATAAATCAGGAACAAGAGTGGACCAAGGCAAGAGCCTTGAGGAACTCCACAATTTATTCCCTTCACATCAGAGGAGGTGCCATCTACCCTGCAGAGTTGCTTACGATTATCCAAGTATGATGTGAACCAGCCATGTTCAAGGCAGTCACTCCATACATTTTCGGTTTTTTCAGTAGGATTCCATGATCAACCGTGTCGAAAGCCTTCTTCAAGTCAATAAAGATTAGACCAGTGTATTTTCCTTTATCAATATTCAGGTACAAATCATTGGTGCTAGCCTGGACTTGCTACAAGCCTCTCTCTCTTTTAAATTCGAAATAGTCCGGAAAATGCGCATTTTCCGGACTATTTCGAATTTAAAAGAGAGAGAGGCTTGTAGCAAGTCCAGTGCTAGCCATAAGGGCTGTGGCAACCGAATGTAAGAGTCGAAAACCAGACTGATGCTCATATAGTGATTTATTTGCATCCAGGTATTCATAAAACTGTTTGAAAATTAATTTCTCAAATAGCCTAGATATGAAAGGAAGAACTGATATTTCTCAAATAGCCTACAGTTCGACCTGTCATCTCTTGCGCCACTCTTGAAGATGGATGCAATACGCGCTATTTTCCAGTCCTCCGGAAATTTTCCGGCAAACAGTGATTTATTGAAGAGATCACACAAGGACCCGCCGACAACTGGTAAAGAAAATCTTCAAATAAAAACTCGCAATGCCATTGTGACATGAACCATGCGATGTCTTAATCTTATTCAAGGTTGATAATAATTTATCTGCCATGATGGCAGAAAAAGAGAAACTTACTGGAGGAGTTTCAAACGGGTATGCACCAGACAAGAGTGGATTGGCATTTTTTGGATTTTTCTCACTAAGTTTGTTCCCAATGCAGCAGAAGTACTAATTTATTGATGATGCAATTGCTTTGTTACCCCTAATTGTTTGGCTGTCTACAGTAAGATAAGGCACAACTGTAGTGTTCGACTTTTTGTTAATATCTTGGTTGATGGTTTTCCAAATTTACTTGAGGTCACCTTGAAATTGCGTTATTTCTTTCAGAGAAATACTCACGTTTGAGTTGTGTATTCAAGTTATTTAGCCTGTTATGCAAGCTGTCTCGAAATAAATCAATTCTTTGATTGTTAACCACCTTAGTTTTGATATTAATGGAAACGAGGTATTTGTCAAAGGGACTGTTTGTGACTACGCGAGCTGCCCGATTGTGTAGCTTTTGCAATTTTCTTAGAATGGTATCACCAGCACAATCCAAGATAGAACAGCAAAATCTAAAAAGCGGATCTACTATGCTGAAGTGCATCCTTAGGATGGTTTGCAGCGAAAGATATCTCTTAGCATATTTCAGCATTCCTATTCCTCGTGAGATCTTACCGATAGCAACGTTGATTTGCTTATTCCAGCTTAGTCACGGATCAATTTGTACCCCAAGATATTCAATATTACCTGTTGATTAAATCTTTACGCAGTTTATTTGAAAGAGGGAAGGATTGCTTGAATCATTGCTATCAAATCTTCTTAGGTTTTTTTTTCTATTCATAATAAATTAAAATTAAACTTAAATACATTAATACTGTACCGCCCTTGGTGTAAGAAGACACAAGGTCATCTGGCCTACACCAAGAACGGCACTTACAATTTTCAAATACAACTTCAAAAGTAACGAAAACTACTGGGAACAGGAAAAGAAAACAGGTAAATGAAGCAAAAATTAAAGGAGAGAGAGAGACTTGCAGTTCCAAACCAAACTCAAACCATGCTATGTGTCTAATCCTTATATCGTAGGTCTAACATCAATTTTGTACCATCACATCGAAACTGATGGTACAATGACAATGGACGTAAAGCACTATTAGAGCATTTGGATGGTTTGGTGTGGAACTGTATAGAAGATAGAAAAGAGAGCTGCTAGATGATTGTGCTATGCCAAATTAATTTCGTGCTAATCCACATATACTAACATGCCACCCAAGCGATAGGACAAAGAAAACCCGTCCCCTCACTTAGGCAACACGCCAGCACCCACAATCAATTTAACCTGTTTGTTTTTCCGATGTACTCAATCGTTGCTTCAATTATTATCCTGTTGTCAATCATATTCATATAAGGACTGCCATAAAGAAGCAAGTTGCACAAGGTTTCTGAATCCAGGTTTGCGATATCAATACCGGACACTTCAGTGACAGTGCCAAAGAGATCCTCTCGCAATTGATTAAAGCGGGGGCAATGCAGGAGATAGTGCTCATTGTCCTCATTAGCCGCACCACAATCACCTATAGGCCTAAGGCACTCAAAATTGTGATGAAATTTGTGCGCATTAAGATCACTGAATTGTACGCGAAGCTTGGTTATATTTCTAATACCCTTTAAGTCAGATACTCCATAAATAGTATTTCTGACCGGTCTCATTAACGCAATCAGTTTCCGTTTAAATTCAGCAATGGTTTTGGAAGCGCGTATTTCAGTTGGTAGTTTGTTCCATTCATGTAACGTGTTATGAAAATAGGAATTGGAAAAGCGATCGGTTCTGGCTCTATTTTGGGCATAGGCTTGAGGATTAAGCAGATCATAAGATATCTGCCGTTCAGGAGGAATTAGAGAAAAAAGATATGCTGGGTACTGTGTCAACTTTATCTTGAAGAAATGGCATAGTCTTCTATACCATCGTCTCTGGTACAAAGATTCCCAACCAAGTTCATCGTAAAGCTTTTGCTTACTTGTACCTCTCCATGCCCCAGTCACAGCCAAAGATGCTGCATACTGCGTTGGTTCAAGACGCTTTGTAATAACTGATGACAAGTCAGGGTCATATTTGTGGTAAACAATATCACCGTAATCAAGGTGGGGGCGTACATACAGTTTGTACATTTGATCAAGTACATCCCTTGATACGTATTGTGACAGGTGTCTTATCAACCCAATCCCCCGCCTGGCTTTCGAAATAGCTTCACTCACATGACTTTTAAAACTCAATTTGGAGTCAAGAATCATTCCAAGATGTTTGTGCTCTGTTTTGCTTGTAATTTCTTCATTTCCGAGTCTCAAAGGAGGGTGGACTGGGCGCAACTTTTTAACGGAAAAAAGTACCTCTTCCATCTTGTCAGCATTGAAGTGCATTTTCCATTGCCACGCCCACAGGGAAACTTTTTCTAGATCTCTATTCATATTTTGGGCAGAGACGGTTTCATTTTCAACCACTGTAAATAGAGAAGTATCATCAGCAAATAATTTGACGTCGCACTGTAAGTTATCTGTTAAATCGTTAATATAAATAAGAAAAAATAATGGACCTAATACCGAGCCCTGGGGTACACCAGCAGAAACTTCCCGCCAGTCAGAGGATTGCCCATTTAAAGTCACCCGCTGCTGTCGATGTGAAAGAAAGCTTCTGATTAGTTCCAGAAGATTGCCCGAAATACCATTACTTTCAAGTTTATAGAGTAGAACTGCATGCCACACTCTGTCAAAAGCCTTGGACAAATCTAGAAATACAGCTCTCGTTTCCCTTCTTGGAATTTGATCAAAACCACTGTAGATTTTGTGGGTAATGGCCAACAGTTGATTTACAGTTGAATCACCAGGACGAAACCCAGACTGATTCTCACTAAGAAGACGATTGGCATTCAGGTGTTCATATATATCATCAAACAGAAGCTTCTCAAATATTTTCCCAAATATTGGTAACAGCGAGATTGGCCTATAGTTTTTCTTGCTTTGTCTGCTCTCCTTTTTGTGGATAGGGATAATGTTGGCTTAAGTTGGAGTCAAGAAATTTCTTAGGTTAGGTGCAGTGCCAAGGATCATGCTCTGTGCTTTTGCGACATTAAGAGACAATTTATTACCCTGGAAGCCACGAACTAAGATTCTGAAGATCTGAGTTGATAGCATTGCACAGGTCAGAGACTGATTTCGAGGAACAGGAAATGCTTGTGTCTTCTGCATGCATTGTGACCTTCGTTCTTTGTATCAGGCAAGCTACCCTGGGTACCAGAGCCTCGAAATTTAGATGAAAGGAAGGTAAGAGGAAAAGAGAGAAGGATTCCTTCCTTATTTTTTTCTTTTATTATTTTTTGGCTCTGGTACACAGGGTACAGGCAAGCGGCAAGTCAGTGATATAGATCAAAATAGGAGTGGGCCAAGGCAGGAGCCCTGAGGCACTCCACATTTGATGTCCTGTATTTCAGAAATGTTGCCATTTACCCTACAGCATTGGTTCCTATTAATAAGGTATAATATGAACCAGTCAATCTCTACGCCTTTGTCTCCATAGAAGTGCAGCTTAGCTATGAGAATATCGTGATCAACTTTGCCATAGGCTTTCTAGTCAATGAAGGTGACTCCAGAAAAGAGCCCCTTGTCAAAATTTCGATACCCATCATTGGTACACTTTAGTAAGCATGTCAATAAGAGTGAAATAGCCTGGAGCCCGACTGGTCTGAGTAGAAAAATTCATTCTCAGTAAATCAATTACCTGATCGAAGGCTATCTTTTCAAATAATCTTGCAACTACTGGAAGCATGGAAATAGGACTATAGTTAGCTCTATCTTCGGCGGAACCATCTTTGTAGATGGGAGAGACCCTCGCAATCTTCCAGTTTCCTGGAAATCGACCTTGTGAAATGGACGTATTCAATGTACTGCACAATGATGGTGCAAGAACAGGGCATCCCAATTTTGAGAAATGAACTTGATATACCGTCAATGCCAGAACTATGAGATGTTTTGAACTTTCTCATTATTTTATGTATGTATGTATGTATGTATGTATGTATCATTTGCCACATAAAATATATGTACAAGCTACTATAATAAATATAAAAAATAGATACAATACAATACTTTAGGTTAAAAACGTAAAAAGGAAAACACCCCTAATTTACAGTAGCATTAAAGGGTCAAGCTGACCTTATTTCCATAATGGTCACCTTAGAGGTGCTGGACAACAGAGAAAAGATAAAAAATAATAACATTGATAAATTTTGCTTAGATCGTCAGGGCGAACCATTTGGAAGTAGTAAAAGCGCACTGATTCTCGTTTATTGAATAATCACCATTAAGAAGTGGGTTTTCTAGACTGACGACGTGATTCCTTGTATTCGTTCAACATTTATAATCTGTCGTTTTAACTTCACTCATACAAAGGACTCACGACCAAGCGGATTCTAAACAGGGACTAAAATCTTACGAAAAATCAGAAGAAACTTAGAACATCTTCCATCCTACGAACGTCGAAAGAAAATTCGAACGTCCCTTCGAACGTCACTTCGAACGTTGCTTCGCTTCGAGACGTCGAACTTTGAACTAAAAACCAATCAAACGCTACAAATAGGCACGTGGGTTGACCATATTAAGAAAGATGCGATCTGATTGGTCGCGCCGTGAAAGCGGCGGACTTGGCCTAATTAGTCCCTGTATTGAAGCATTTTTTTTTTTTTCTATAACAAATAAAAAAGTTAAAATACAACTAAACAACTTAAATCAATCTACTGTTGAGATGGAGGCGAAAAACATAACGTTATCAAGTCGCCTCCAAACTCAACAGTTCAAATCAATCAACTAAATTACAAGAAAATTATAAGTTACACTACTTGCAGAACGGTACTTAAACGAAACAATACTATACAAACAAGATAAAGATTTACATACATCCTTGTAGTCAAAGGCCATGTTTTAGGGGCTACTCCGCTCCCCACCCCAACCGGAGAGCAGAGCCACCCCAAAACATCCGATACAGAGGACAATGACAAAGTTATCGAAATCGTTTTGTAAGCTTGACGAATTTAGCTGTGCATTTCAATATCATTTCATTCGCTTTCTCATTATAAGCTTTGCTACCGAAGAGAAGCAGATCACATAAGTGGTCATCAGGAAGCTGGGAAATGTCATTGCCAACTATATCAGATACTTCATCAAGCAGGATCTTCCTATGAGCTCTGTAGAGATGGCAGTGCAGGAAATAATGGATTGTTGATTCGACCCCAACATTACATTTACAATTAGGGCTTTCACAAGCAAAATTGTGATCAAATCTGTGTTCGTTAAAATCCGAAAAATGAACACGAAGTCTTGTCAAAAGAGCTGACTCATAGCTGTTGGTTAATCCATGCAATGACTTCTTGATAGGTCGAATGATGGAGATCAGTGACTTTTTAAACGAGGATATGGTCGGAGCACTTCGTATGGTGGGGGTCAGGTTGTTCCACGCGTTAATGCAAAATGGGAAAAAGGTTTTTGAGAATCTAAGTGTGCGTGATATGTTTTCTCTAAGCAAAGTAGGATGCCGTAGATTGTATTGAATATTATTTTCTTCAGGAATGTAATCACGAAAAATAATGAGGGGCTTGATTGTTGACAATCTTATAAAATAGACATAACCTACGATACCATAGTCTGTTACTAAGCGTCTCCCAGCCAAGCTCCTCAAGAAGCCTGTCCTTGTTCGTACCCTTCCATGCGCCACTAACAGCCAGTGCTGCCTTGTATTGGGTTGATTCCAGTTTACGAGAAAGGGGCATGCTTTGATCATGGTAAATTACATCGCCGTAATCAATATGAGGTCTGACGTAGAGCTTATACATCTGGTCAAGTACATTTCTTGAAACATATTTTGACAAAAAACGAATAATTCCAATGCCACGCTTAGCCTTAATAATTGCTTCCTTCACATGCTCAGCAAAGGAAAGTTTTTCATCCAAGATTAGTCCGAGATGTTTGTGGCTGCTGCTGGCAATTATGTGATGGTCATTAAAAGTTAGAGGGGGATGCTGTTCCCTTGAAAGTTTCGTCGAGAATATGACTTCTTTAGCTTGCTTTGTAGGATCAGGATTAAAACTCATTTTCCATTGGAAAGCCCAATTTTGTATTATTGCGAGGTCTTGATTGAGAGTGTCTGCTGTCATATTCACATCGGAAACCGCTTGAAACATGGAAGTATCATCGGCAAAAAATTTCACTTTACATGTTACACCTTCAGCGAGATCATTTATATAGATAAGGAAGAAAAGAGGCCCAAGGACAGATCCCTGAGGAACTCCTGCTGAGACGCGCTTCCACGGAGATGCCTTGCCATTCAAGACTACTCTTTGGTACCTCTTAGAGAGGAAATTCTCAATTAGGAGATAAAGCTGACCATCAATTCCGTTTGATTGCAATTTAAGGAGAAGGCCTTCGTTCAAACCTTGTCAAATGCCTTGGATATATCGAGAAAGACGGCGCGCGTTTCCTGATGATTTTCAAATGCCTGATATATCTCGTGTGTTATAGACAAGAGCTGATTGATGGTAGAGTCCCCAGGACGAAAGCCAGATTGATGAGTGGAAATAAGGTTATTTTCAGACAGGTGTTTATAGACTTCATCGAAGATAATTTTTTCAAAAATTTTACCACATATTGGAAGGAGAGATATTGGTCTATAGTTAGTTTTAACCTGACGGTCACCCTTCTTATGAACAGAAGCATAAGCATAAGCATATATTAAGCTTATATTAAGCATAAGCATATAAGCTTACGCCGTATTGAAGCATAAGGACATAAGTCCCTCAACTGAAGCGATAACAACAACAACAACGAGCGTAAGTTAGAGGGACTTATGTAATGTAGTCTATGGGTTTTCTATGATTGGTATCTTCGAACTAAGTTTGCAATTGCAATCAATTTTGCATATACGCAAATAGTCGTTCATAAACGCAATAGTCGTTCATATACGCATATAGAATCTGCGATTTCACTGCTTTTTGTCAGGAATGTCTCATCTACCACTAGGAAAGAAATGGTGGTCATTTTCGAACGTTTATTAATTAGTTGGTTGATAGTGTTTCAAGTTTCTTTCATGTTACCTTGAAAATTGGACATTTTTTTGTGAGAAATACGCCTTTTTCAGTTTGGTGTTTAAGCTATTAACCCTGTTTCTTATATGTCGGTATGTTTGCATTAATAGAGCAGACCCACATTTTACAGCAGGCTTCTCAAGTTTATCTCTTGACCTCAGAGTGTATTTAGCGCAGAGGTAATCCATGGGCAATATCTATCAGAGACCCTGCGTTGAAACATAGGGGCACGCTTTTCTATTATAAGCGAGACCATATTTGTCCAGTTCTTCATGTCTTTTCTATTAAAATGTCTCTAGATATGTTTTCTAGAGAATCCATAAAAGTCCATAAAAATCCTATTGTTCTGAAAAATCTCGTACGCTTTTTCGAATGAGTGAAATGCTCCTCGTAAGAACCTAAAAAAATAAGAATCGCAGGCTTATTTCTGAATTATGCACCTAATTAAGAAAGTTGATAGAATGATACGTTTTCACTACATGGTCAATAAATTTCGACCTCCTGCCTTGCTATTTGTGTACTATTTGGATCAGATCATAGATAATATCTATGATCAGATATAAACTTGATAATAATAATGCTTAACCCTATCTGACCTGGGGGGGGGGCGGATTCCGCCCCCCCTCGTACATTTTCATTTATACGTTTTTCCGTGTTTGCTGAATGCCTCTGAGATTTAGCAAGTTTAACTTTCTATCATATAGCAATCAAACTGTAACAATTCTGGTGTTCTATTTTTAGCCTTGTCTCCATGGTAACTAAGTTTTCATGCCACACTCTGTGCAAAATATACATTGTATCTCTCTTAATCCTTTTTAATTGGTCCAATTAAGTCCAAACTATGAATTTACATCTATTTCGATCTACATTTCATTTCTTTGCGAAAAGTAAAGTTTTACGACCTTTAACACACTTTCATTTTTATGACGTCATATGACATCATAATGGTAATTGTGCTGTAGCAACAACAACAACAATGCTAATTAAACTATTGTTTCAAAAATTCATTGTTTATATAATGAACAACCTTTGTGCCAAATTTGGTTGCCATATCTCAAGCAACAGCAAAGATAAACAGGGGGGCGGAATCCGCCCCCCAGGCATTGAGTGTTTCAAATCGCCCAGGTCAGATAGGGTTAAACAAATATGGGGCTTACAAAGAAAGTAGCCTTCAAATTACCCTAGGTACCAACAAGGGCAGATTTTGTAATACAATAGCATCAGTCGCTTTGGTTCACACCTAAATTCAAAGCGATTAGTGAATGCAGACAAAAGAAATTCCCTAAGCAGAAATTGAAAACAAACGAAGCCGCAAAGTTGCCCTGAAACCAGTACGGCGAACTCTCGTTTGGTGCGGGCGATGGGAGGTTTTTAAGAGAAGGTATGTGCTTATTACGAAAGAAGATGGATAAATCTAAAGTTCTGTCTCGCGGATTTTGTTTATTTGATTCAGGAGCTGAGGAGTGACTGCGTTCATCTGAGCAATAAATATGCAAAAATTGTAATGCCCTCTGCTCGGTTTCTGAATCAAACAAACAAAATCCGCGAGACAGAACTTTAGATTTACCCTTCTTCTTTTGTTATAAGTACATACCTTCTCTTAACCCATTTCTGCCCATTGTTCCCTTTGGGAACATCAGGTACAATTGTTGTTTACAGTGAATTTATCAAGCCTTTTGCTATTATTAACAAATTTATGAGTAAATGGGAGGTTTGTTATTCACCTAAAACAGGTTCAAACATAATTTAGTGTTTTAGTCATTTTCATGGATGTTGCAAAATGTTGCATTTCGCAATTGTCTACCTGTCAATCAAAGGCATTGACAGCCGTTGCCAAGAGCCACGCCCTTTTGAAAACCATCATGTCTATAGACAGTCGAATAGTCATACTTTGTATCAAAATATAAATTTTCAATATTCATCCTGAAATAAGAAGGAGCAGTCTGGTTATTCCTTACTTGTTTCCAATGGGAACAATGGGCAGATCTGCAGTTTTTCTTTTCTTGCCCATGAAATATAATTCAGCAGTTACTCACACTCAAATGCACAAAAGTGTTGCAAGTTTTTGTTTGGCATCGCTCTGTTTTGAAATCCAAAGATCAACATGCTAAAATTGACTTGAAAACAGTGCTATTTTTTGACTTCAGGATTAACATACAGTGGCTGTCTTCCTTCTGCTACACAACCCGAAGAAGGAATGACTTAGAAACTTGGCTTATTTCATTTCATCGTCGGATTGTCATGTAATCAAACATTTTCTGCAACAATACTGTATCTATGCAAATGATGATAAAATAAATACGCATCTTACACTCTAAGAAGCCCCTGAAGCAGTCATGCTGAGCAACAAGGAACGTTGTGACATTGATACAATCGTGATTGTACTGTCTGTGCATGGGAAATCACTGATGAAGAAGAGATTTGAGGTTGGATGGGATGCTTTGGTACTCTCAAAAGATGTAAGTGGCACCCTCGAGTTCGGCTGTAAGGAAAGGGAAGATGAACCATAAAGCCGAGATCACAGAAACTGCTGCAGGGAAAAAATGTTCAATGTCACCAAAAAGAACAAAAAGACATAATCAGCTTTGCCTCCCATTTGAATGTGTTGTAGTCTTCGATACCGGAGTATGAATGCATCAATCAGTCTTTGAAAAAATTGCCTTCAAGATTTCCAAATGGTATCCATACGACAAAGGATACGGAAAACCTAAATCTTTGATTTTATTAGTCATAGAGCACAAAGGAATTGTGCGCTTCGCCTTGCCGTGATGATGAACTTGCAAAAATTGCTTCAAATAACTGTCCCCTTCAAACTTTCAGATCAAGTAAGAAACCTTCGGCAAACTTGCTACGCCGTTACAAAATGTTGCGTTTTTGGCATACGTTGCTACATGGCATGACAAAACAACTGAAAACGAATTTCTCTACTCCATTGCTAAGGATTATGTGCCAGAATCAGCGACAGCTATTGCTAAAGGAGAAAATACCCACGTAGTGCCACATGTGCAATCATAGATCACTTTTCTAACCCACTCAAGATGCAAGTTCGTTGCAGATTTTGTCAAAATAGAAAACAATTTGAAAAATTGTTTAGTTTTTTACTTTATTTTGGATCCAAGTATTGTCTGTTTTGATGGATTTCATACATAGCTTATATTTTCTGATTGTATTTAAGATGTTTCCTCCACTTCAGAATTGTTACATTCATGTTTACACTGCAAAATTACTGTAACATGAAAAATTTTATGTTTGAAAATGTCTACGTATCTTCCCATTGTTCCCAATGGGAACATAGCCGTAATTTCCACAAAAATGTACGAAATTAAAAAAGAGGTTTTTTCTGATGATCAGTTACATGAAAGTTGTTACTCACGTGAACGGCGCACATTTCTGATAGGTATTTGATACTCTGGGATTAAATGGGTTAAAAACCTCCCTCGCCCGCATGAAACGAGAGTTTGCCGTACTGGTTTCAGGGCACCTTTGCGGCTTCGTTTGTTTTCAATTTCTGCTTGAGAGAATTTCTTTTGTCTGCATTAGTTAATCGCTTTGAATTGAGGTGTGAACCAGAGCAACTGATGCTATTGTATTACAAAATCTGCTGCCCTTGTTCTAGGTACCAGACCAGAGAAATAAGCACCTTTTTTTTGGTCGCTTTTGGTTAACTTGGATGTAGACTGGCTCCACTAGCCCCTCTATTTCGCTGTTGTTGTTGTTGCTGATGGCCAGCTCAATGAGGGACTAGTTGCCAAAGAGTATTAGACTGGTTCCACAATCTCTGTATGCTCCTTAGAGCTGATCTGTCGCTAATACAGAGACTTGTTGCCAAACAGTATCAGAAATCGGATTGATTTGATAGCCTCGTTTTCATAATCGTTGCATGCTTAAAATTCGGACCACGGAATTAATGTTTTTGCGGTTGTGTTGCTGTGATCAGTAATCATCAAACAAGAATATTCTTGAAAACGATTGAAAACAGTTTGTGACTCTGACAAAATTGGAGCATGTATAGTGAACACAAAATTAAAATTTCAGAGAAGTTCAGAGTGACTAAAGATCAAGAAACCAAAGATTTGACATTAGAAATAATATTAGCATTATACATTGTCATTTTTAGCAATCAGCTAAGTAGCATCTGAAAAACAAGAAATTTTCAAGGGAAGTGTTCTTTATTTTGTTCCAGTGCTTTGTTTCATCAGAAAGACAATCTCTCCCCAAGATGAGTGCCATCTAAATGCATACTGATATGAGATCTGATAATAATGAAGCAGCTATCTTGCTTTGGATAATCCTTGTGGATTAAAAACATTGACATCAATGCAAAGTGATGGGTACTATTAAAATCACAAGCAAAAATTTCACCCACTTTGGTTTTTCTTTGTGCAACCCAACACCAGACAAAATATAATTTGGCACACCAAGGCAATAATGTGTAATAAACCATTGGATTCAGTCACTTATGAATGTGGACCATTCTTGGTTATGCTAACAAAATACAGTAATGCAAATTTTTAGGCAAATCCTTTTTTAAGACTACCAAATTTCTACTTAGGCAAATCCATTCATTAATCAAACCAAAACCACTGAATTCAAGAGTAAACAGCTGTAAATAAAAGCCCAACAGAAAGGCAAGAAATTCAGTATTCACATGCCAAGTAACCTGTTAGCAGTTTAATTGTTGTTATGAATTCAAATACATGAGCTAAATGTAAACGAAAAGTGACTAACCTGGACTGGGCCTAAACTGATGGACTGATACAGTAGCAACCAACCACCACCGGCAGAGAGTTGGATGTGCTCGAAAATGCCTCTAAAAACTTGCAAAAACATCACACTTTGCCATGTCCTGTCAGAGCACAAACAAGTATTCCTTCCCATTGCTCATGTTACAAAAAACGGCTGCCACAATCACCACAACTTCGTTGGCTTCTGCTCGATCGAGCTGCAAACTGCGACAAGGAGATCCGACGCCATTATTGCTTTTCTTGAAAATCTCGGACCATGCATTGGCCTCACTTTGAAAAGGAGGCTTCGTGGAATTAAAAGTAAAGAGGGCAAAAATCGATTGGCTACAAAGGAATTAGCTATTGTTTTCGCCAAAATGCTCCAATCAGGTTAGGAGCAGATTTTTCCGCTCCAAAATTCCGATTTGAGATACTCTTTTAGACTGGCTCCACTAGCCCCTCTATTTCGCTGTTGTTGTTGTTGCTGATGGCCAGCTCAATGAGGGACTAGTTGCCAAAGAGTATCTCAAATCGGAATTTTGGAGCGGAAAAATCTGCTCCTAACCTGATTGGAGCATTTTGGCGAAAACAATAGCTAATTCCTTTGTAGCCAATCGATTTTTGCCCTCTTTACTTTTAATTCCACGAAGCCTCCTTTTCAAAGTGAGGCCAATGCATGGTCCGAGATTTTCAAGAAAAGCAATAATGGCGTCGGATCTCCTTGTCGCAGTTTGCAGCTCGATCGAGCAGAAGCCAACGAAGTTGTGGTGATTGTGGCAGCCGTTTTTTGTAACATGAGCAATGGGAAGGAATACTTGTTTGTGCTCTGACAGGACATGGCAAAGTGTGATGTTTTTGCAAGTTTTTAGAGGCATTTTCGAGCACATCCAACTCTCTGCCGGTGGTGGTTGGTTGCTACTGTATCAGTCCATCAGTTTAGGCCCAGTCCAGGTTAGTCACTTTTCGTTTACATTTAGCTCATGTATTTGAATTCATAACAACAATTAAACTGCTAACAGGTTACTTGGCATGTGAATACTGAATTTCTTGCCTTTCTGTTGGGCTTTTATTTACAGCTGTTTACTCTTGAATTCAGTGGTTTTGGTTTGATTAATGAATGGATTTGCCTAAGTAGAAATTTGGTAGTCTTAAAAAAGGATTTGCCTAAAAATTTGCATTACTGTATTTTGTTAGCATAACCAAGAATGGTCCACATTCATAAGTGACTGAATCCAATGGTTTATTACACATTATTGCCTTGGTGTGCCAAATTATATTTTGTCTGGTGTTGGGTTGCACAAAGAAAAACCAAAGTGGGTGAAATTTTTGCTTGTGATTTTAATAGTACCCATCACTTTGCATTGATGTCAATGTTTTTAATCCACAAGGATTATCCAAAGCAAGATAGCTGCTTCATTATTATCAGATCTCATATCAGTATGCATTTAGATGGCACTCATCTTGGGGAGAGATTGTCTTTCTGATGAAACAAAGCACTGGAACAAAATAAAGAACACTTCCCTTGAAAATTTCTTGTTTTTCAGATGCTACTTAGCTGATTGCTAAAAATGACAATGTATAATGCTAATATTATTTCTAATGTCAAATCTTTGGTTTCTTGATCTTTAGTCACTCTGAACTTCTCTGAAATTTTAATTTTGTGTTCACTATACATGCTCCAATTTTGTCAGAGTCACAAACTGTTTTCAATCGTTTTCAAGAATATTCTTGTTTGATGATTACTGATCACAGCAACACAACCGCAAAAACATTAATTCCGTGGTCCGAATTTTAAGCATGCAACGATTATGAAAACGAGGCTATCAAATCAATCCGATTTCTGATACTGTTTGGCAACAAGTCTCTGTATTAGCGACAGATCAGCTCTAAGGAGCATACAGAGATTGTGGAACCAGTCTAACTTGGATGTACAAATCATTGGTACAAATTGAAAATTGAATTGGATCGTTAGAGATTGGTAACGAGGTGAGATTGGGAGGGAGGCTGCCAGTTTGCAGTTTGTTCGACAAATTCCGGATTTGAAGAAACTGGAAAAAGATCTCATCTGACAGCTCAGAGGATTTCAGCCTTAACATGTTTTAAATGTTTCTGAAAACACAAGAAATTCAATCCTTAACTTCCTATGTGAATTTTTGATGAGATCGAGTTGCAATGGATGCAGCCCTTCAGTTTATAATGGCCGCTTCGAGGTGCGATCATAGCATTTCCGTGACGAGGCCCCGAAGAAGTGTTTTTGGCCAAGGAGCAAACTCAAGATGTTTTCAGCAATGAATTGGACTAGGAAGAATCTCATTTGAAATCCAGTGATTTACTGTATCGAAAAAAGAAAACTAATTGTCAAGGTAAGTTAATATCATTTGATAATTAGCAGATTTCGTTTGACTTGACAAATCTAATGCAATTTCAGTGAGACCACATCTCCGTTCTGTTTGTGTTCGCCATCGCTCGCTTTTCGGTGTGGTGCCCGGAATTAGTACAAGCACTTAATTAAATGATTCAGGTTTTCACCAGGAAGGGGTGCATTTAAACTATCGAATAGTCATGTAGCTTGATACAAATTTCGTTTCAATTTGGCCGAGGTTCAATATGAAGTTTTGTGCAGTTAGGTAGGCCATGATTCGATAATGCGAATCGAATCCCGCCCGACTCCTGACAATTTTGTCACTGTGGGTGATTGTTTTGCCCATTGTCTAGCTGCTGTGACTAATAATCAAATATCCGGTGTAACTTTATTTTACTCTTTGAAATTTTTGATGAGACTTTGTAGGAAGTTTATTGTCTGATTCCAAATTCGTCAGAGCTAAGAATTGATAAAGTTAAGTCAAAATAGATCGAATTTCTTTTTCAAAGAGATTATTGGACTGGCAAACTGTGACCTTAGTGGCTTTGTTGGGGATTTCACAACTACATTGATGCTGGATTCTTTTCTGCTTTATTGGAGAGCAGCTGACTCAGTGACTGACCCCTTCCCCAGAGTAAAAATTGAATAAGAGGTTTAATAATTATCAATATACTCAAATTGATCGACCAGGGGTGGTTCTCAAAGGAAGGGTTTTGGGATCATCATCATTCTGTGATTGTGTGTGGGGAAGATATTGTGATACCATCATTTTCTAAAGATAGAACTAGAAATAATTTTCATTAGTGAGTGCTGCGTACTGGTCGTTGGCTTTGCGCTGTGGTAAAAATTGTTGTTGCTGGAGCGTGCATGAAGAATTTGAATCTATTACTCTACCAGGGGAGTGAGAATGAGGCTGACTCTGCATAAAAGGTTGCGTCTAGGGTATAGCCCCAGAAAATTCCTTGTTAACTACGCCCTTGAGACGGTGGAAAAATGAGGGGACGACACTGTTTTGATTTGTGAAGCTGAATCAATAAGGCTGTGTTAAAGTAGCCTGCGTGCAGACTTTACTATTGTGGAGGAGTTTGAGGGCGAAAAGGAAAAAAAACGATAGTAAAGTCTGTACGCAGGCTAGTGTTAAAGAAAATTTTGTGTGTTTTGAGTGCTCAGAGTTTAAATTTCTGAAAGGTTTAATAACAATCTCGATGTTCACTATACCCCTCCTTCGTGAAAGCAAAGTTTTTTGAAAGCGTACAGGTGAAAATAAGGCAAAAGCATGTCAAGGATTTACTTTTGACTAAGCATGCATTATTTGCAAGGAATTGGAAACTTTAACTTGAATGTTTTTGAACAACTTCGTAAATTTTGTCGCAAAAATTACCCGGCGGGAGCACTTCCATCCCGTAAATGAAACTTACATAACTGGACAGTTCAACAGGCTTTACACAGGTCGCTTCGTCAGTTTGCAAACTGGGATGCAAACGATGTTTACGAATATGGGGATCTATTACTCTACCAGGGGAGTGAGAATGAGGCTGACTCTGCATAAAAGGTTGCGTCTAGGGTATAGCCCCAGAAAATTCCTTGTTAACTACGCCCTTGAGACGGTGGAAAAATGAGGGGACGACACTGTTTTGATTTGTGAAGCTGAATCAATAAGGCTGTGTTAAAGTAGCCCACGGGCAACAACCAACATCAAAGTCAAAATTGTACGCGATGCGAAATTCAAGGATTGAAGGATAGTTCAAGGATTTTATAAGTGTCGAATGTAATGTTTCAAATTTGTAAATTTCTTCACAATCATTGCTTTACTGTCTTGAATTTTATATGTCTGCATGTCTGAAATTTATTCCATGTTGATTTTGATGATAACTCAACTGTGGTCCCCGATCGCAGCTCCTTCTTGATACTTCAGAGTCAGATACTTCACCGCTAAACTTTTGTATAAAGACGACAGTTCCCTATTTTTCATGGCATTAAAACTGTAAACATGGTCTGCACTTACCTAAATTATGTTCCCCCCACTATTTAAAACTGTTTGCTATGCGAAAAGCAGTAAAAACTCGATGCCATTTCAATCTTTTCGTATGCGTTGCAACGGGATGTGGAGAATTCAATACATGCAGGTATTTCCCCAGGCAGGCATTATTTGTTACGCAAACTGAACAATGGGTTATCGTTCCAGACCTATATTTATAGTTCAATGATTCAAAAGCCGCTAAGCCGCTGACCACAGTGATCGTCGTTAGGATTAAAGAATTGTTGAAAACAGACAGAAAAACCGAGATCCAAAACGCCTAGTGAAGCCACTGCGCAGGAATATATGGCTGCTTCGCAGCAACAACTCAAGATGATAGTCAGAATGATTCAGATAATATAACAGATGGCAATTTTGTCATGAATGCCAGTCTTTTTTAATTTCTAATTAGATGTGGGGAAAGGTTGCCTAAGAACAGTAAGGGGTCATCGACAAACAATTTTCGTCAAAGTTAACGGAATTGGGCTGTTAACTGCTTGACCCCCCCTCCCCCCTTCTTAACGGACCACTAAGTTCATGGCTACATTTTCTCTTGTCGCAAGCGTCCCACAGACTCTCGTTATAGGCCTATTTTGTGTCCTTGGTTGGGGCCTAAGCCTATTGCAACTTCTTCGTGCAGATCGCAACATCAAAATTAAGTAGCGTGAGGCCGAAAACTTTTCTGCTACGAGTTATTCTTTCAGGATTGATAATGAAATATTCCTTATTTCAATTTTAGTCACAAAAGTCAAAATTTTAACGGATTTGAGCTGGACCCCCTCCCCCCCCTAATGGCCCAATTCCGTTAACTGTGATGAAAATCGTTTGTTGATGACCCCTAAATAAACTATATCCTTTTGATTGAAGTGGTGTGGGGAAGATCCTCCCTGTGTCTGTGAAGCCTTATGTAAACATGTTTTCAAGTTTTTTGATAATTCAGCCCCTTCCTACATGTCAGAGATGTTCTCACCAGTTTGCCAGGGCTGGATCACTTGAAGATCTAAAAACAAACTAAATCTACCATTTCCAAAGACTAACACAGGGCAAAATGGTCTCTCCTATATAGGACCCACAATTTGGAACAGTCTATAGTTGGGCCTAAAATCTTCTAATAATGTCAACAGCTTTAAGCATAAGATCAAAGATAAATTCTTTAATGATCTTCAGAATTGAGAAAATAGCCCAATATATATGTCATTAAATGTCTAAAAGCATTAACAGCAATTATCCATTAAGAATATCAAAAATGCAACTGTACTGTCAACTTTTCAACAATAAACATTGTTTCTGTTCTTTTGTGAAAACTTTTCTTTCATAGACACGGGGGGGGGGACTATTATGGAAACAGGGTTGTATTGACCTTTTAATGCCATCCCTGCCATTTTTAAACTGGAGGTGCTTTAATCTATTTTTTGCCTTTTAAATTTTTATTAAATACGTTTGTAAGTATAGATTCTTCTTTTCCTTTAATTTTTTATGATCTTACAGTCCTTTTTATCACTTTGATGGCAAATTTTACACATGTATATACATACATCAACAAGAAGTCAAACAGCTTGAACGCGGTAGCAACAATTTTAAAGCTTTGAAAGTTGCCACAAATATTGGGACATTATGGATAAGGATTATCTGGCTGAAATGTTTCCAATTGAAACCCAACCAATGTAATTTATGTTTATGTTTTGAAAATTTAAAGCTGAAGCTTCTTCGAAGCTGACCAGGTCCCATTGGCCTAGGTCTAGGGTACTTCTTGCCAAAAGAATATTTCCGGATTACATTCAAGCTGGAAAGGGGGTACAATTCATGCTATTTGATTATTTGTACTGTATTCATCACAAAATATGCTTGTAAATTCAATATTGTTGTGAATAATCATCCCTCCCAAGAATCTGTTGTCAATTGGAGATGATTCAACTGTCTGACAATCACAGTGAGTCTTTTATGTAGGCATAAAGCTGTCTTTTGTTCTTCAAAGCTATTGACGTCATCTTCATTGAAAACCTGAGACAAGCAGTGGTTGACACTGCTTTCGTAGCACGGGAAAGTACTGTTTCTGACATTTAGGGTGTTTTAGATACTGTATGCAACTGCGTTGCTACTGTGAGCAAGAGAGTGCCAACATAGAGGTCCAAATCTAGAAAAGGAACTTGGGCTCTCCATGATTTCACCATATAGCAATTGTTTAGACCCTGTTCACACGATGCCAGCAGCTTTAAAACTGGTGAAAAATAGGCCTTCCATTCACACAAAAACGGCACAATGTTTGCTGGCAGATTTTGAAAACTGTAGATTTTGAAAATGGAAGTCTAACCACCACATTTTGGAAATGGCATCCTGGCAACATTCTAAGATGTTGAAAACAGAACATTTTTCGACACTTTTGTAACAAGACTGATCTATTCCTAGGGTGTATGCACTGTATGTTTCTTTGGTATCAAAGTCATGCAACAAGTCTTTACCATCAAATTTCCAACTGTTTTCAAATTATCACGGCATTGCGTGAACACTTGCTCACATTTTGCTACTGTCACATTTTTCACAATTTTCAAAATGTGCTGGCTTCATATGAAGGTAGTCTTTATCTTCAATTATTTTTGAATTAACAGCATTTGTTGTATTTAGGGTTGACATATTGTAAATTAGGAGAGTGACATATCCAGGTAGCTGCTATCTTGTATAGCTTCATCAGCTATGGTTTTATCAAAAGATATTGTGGTCATGTAAGTAGCCATGTAACATTACTTTTGGACAACATAAGTTATTTTAGTTTAGACCAAAGCCTGTTGCCACTTGAGGAAATTTTACTTCAAGAGTTCCATATTAGGAGATTGTTCTGGCTTAAAACTTGTAGCTTGTTCAGGAAAACATCAAAACATATGACTGCAAACCTCACCAAACAACAATTTCTCAATTTGCCATCATTTCAACATAATTTTCTTTGAAAAAAATGGAGGGGGGCTCTAGCCTCAGCTAACGCAATGGCTGTGCGGTCCCTGATACAGTAGATTCTCACAGGATTGTTCAATCTAGCATCCTGTGTTAAATAAATGTGCTTACGGTATATTGCTGGTGATGATGCTCCATATATGAGCTTTTTATAGTTTTTGTGGTGTGTCATCCCATCATCAAAGTATTAAATCTCCTTCTTAGTTCACAGTTTTGGGACAACAATCGTCACCCATTGATCTTATGTATGAGCAATCATATTTGAGAAGAAGGATGATGTATGGCAATACTGTAGTTTTCTTCCCAAAAAGTTGTGCGTGCAGATAAGTTTTTATGTTCATGTCCATGTTCATCATATTCATTCAAATTCTCTACGTACAACAACCAACTAAAATTTACTGCAATAATACATAGCAAAATAAGGTATACAATGAAGATAAAAAAGTAGGTAAGAGAATTCTTAAAGGATGAGCTCTCTCAGTAAGTAGTTAAAAGCAGTCTGTTCCCTATTGTTCTGACCTTAGCAACAGCTTTATTTACCTTAGTTACATTGGAGCTAAATTCATGGATCACTAGTCTCTATGACCTTGGTTTCTTTGGATAAAGCAAATTAGCACAAACTTGTGGAGTGTACAGTAGAGATCCTTATCAAGTTTCTTTTCATTCTTGAAAGGGGATAGACTGCCTTTAAACGAATCAAAGAGAGGCCCCCCCCCCTGGAATCCGTGAACTCGTTTATTGTGAGCAGGCCTTCCAAGGAGAGGTATACTCAAGCTCTACATGCACCTGGAAAATCCTAGGAGGTTGATAAATTGAGCACCAAGGTTAATACCTTTTTTAATGAATATGCATGTACATTTCATTGCAGCAATCCAACTTTTGGCCTCTTCTTGCTATTTCTTGCTCCCATTGTTTGTTTTGGCCAGTATCAGCAGTTCCTTTTTATTAATCTTTAGGTTTTAACTGCTTTCTTACTCGCATCTGACATTTTTTGGTTCTGTGATTGTGTTGAGCCTGATTGTGAGGCAAGATTTGTAATCAAGTGACTGGTTTTTGCCATACTTCTCTGAAAAACTTTGTTGACATCCAATCTGTTGAAAGGACAATGCTTTTCATGCAGTCGATATTCTGAAGGATAATCTTCAAGTTCATTTGGAGTCACTGTGTATTAACCATGCAATTGAAATTCAAGCATTTTCTTGTTTGAAGAATGTTCAATGTTGAGAAAGATTCATCTTGTAGAAACAAATAATTGGAGTCTTCAAATCGTCTTGAATAATTTGAATCCAGGGCCGTAGCTACATTGGGGGTGCTGGGGGTGCGGCACCCCCCTTGGCCATATCTCAGTCGGCAAATCAAGTAAAAGTTACACTCAGTCGGCAAACTGAGAAAATTCCTGAAATCTGCACGTTAAATTAGCATAAACCAGTCGGCAAGTCATTTGAACTTCAATTTACAAATCCTACTTACTTAGAAACATCTTGGCACGATTTAAGGCAACAAAAGCATAAAAATTTTCTGCTCGCTTCGCTCGCATTTCGATACATGCGTCAGTGTATTATTGTAGTACCGCCTAGGTTGCTATGATGTGCATGCACGCACCTTTATTAGATCCAATCAATCATATGATCCAATGAACCACAATTTAGGCATATCTTTATCTTTATATGTGTATTCCTCTATTACTTTGGTAACATGATGCCACTGGTCTTCTTTAAAGATTTCTCCACTTCCCCAAGCATCCAGCGTTACAAAATTCTATGCATCCTACTTAAACCTTCCTTAACTTTCATCAACATTGTATCCTTTTTTACGATACCGTGATATTTCAACAATGTAGTGAAATCATTAAGTCTGGGGAAACGTTTTGTGTGCTTGTGCTCTTCTAAAAATTTTCAGCTTGCTTCGTTCGCATTCTCTTCGTATTCCACGTATTCAGTAAAATGCTCATGGAAGGGAAGAGTGGAGTTAAAAGCCACCCTTCCCTTGCATGAGCATCGTTGTTCTTTCTAGACTTTGATCAGAGTTTTAAAACAAGCCAAACTTCAAGTTCGTCTTCTTGTTTCCTTTGGGCACGGCACATTCTTGTTTTTCCTAAGAGTTTAGGCAGTGCAGATCCCTAGATATTAGCGACGAGTTCGTTGAACTTGGCCTTTCTATCCTTAGGTTCTTAAATGGTTCTGGGTGGCTTGGGCTAAAAAATAGCGTCTACAGCTAAAGGATGTGGCCTCCAAAAATTTCCCGGGGGCAAGCCTCCGGACCCCCATTTGTGCCCCCTTCACTCCCAACTTACCCTCCTCTGAAGGCAGGAACCTGGCTACGCCACTAGTGGAGAGGAACTTGAGCCCCTCAACAAGGAGTATGTGTGTGTGTGACAAAAAGCAACGCTCAAAAGCCATGCCCAGCAGTCGGCAAACGGAGAGCATGCACCCCCCTAGCTTGACACCTCTAGCGACGGCCCTGTTTGAATCTGCAAAAGATATTATACCTCAAGAAAATGACGTTTCTCTGTAGGTTGATAAAAGGTACTTGTTTCCAGAAACCATGAAGCTCCATTTTATGACAAACAATAACACAAAACCTAATGTTCTGGTTCCTAAGATATTACAGGAAAGCATTTCTACCCATCTTGTTAGAAGTTGCCACCTCAAAGCAAGAAAATAATTATTTTATTTGGAAGTTTAGATCATAGCATTGCAAACTGATTTGTGTTCGTTGTTGATCCACAAAGTTGACATAAGAAATTCATAATGACAACACTTTGACTAATTAATGAGATGGGGCTATTTGCAGTTAGATTATACACAGATATGAATTTGAAGCAGGTTCATCCAGGTAGAGATGAATATCAATAAACATTGAATTATTAATCATTCTCTTGGCAGCATTAACACCCATATGGTCAGCCTTAGATTTGAAATTTCTATGTTCAACCAGTAGTGACTTCCAGGGTCCCGAATAAATGATTTATAATCTATTGGAATAAGTTGCATGTACTTGTCAAATATTCAGAGGCTTATCTAAAACTATCACCAATGGCTATATTCACACTTTTTCGATTGCTTTATATTTTGTGGCTAAGAACATCGCAAATTGCTGCAGAGTGGTCAAAAGGCAAATGCTTTGAAAATGCTGCAAATATTCAGATTTCCTTTAAAATGACTAACAGGTATATTCTCAAAGAATTCCCAAATTTTTTTTTATGCAAGGTGAGAATTCTTGAGGAGTATGATGAAGTATGAAAGACAGTGAGAATTTGTAAGAAATTTCCTCAAGTATCTCCCAAGGACTTTTAGGTGAGAAGACGGTTATGTTGCTGTACCCAAGGCCTGTGCCATGGAATTCTGATCTTTTTATTAACTTTTGACGGAAATGTTCTGTTCTGGGGCTCAGTTTCGCATCATGTCATTGTTTCTAAGTTTGCTCGCTGTTGGTGAAAAAGCTCGCAGTTTTAATGGCCTATTAACGAGTCACCTTCCCACCTTTTGATTCCCCGCGTTGTTAGAAGAATGTGGCAAAGGAAGCTTCCCCCACATTTCCTTGACATTTCTAAGAGCAAAATCAATCTTCCCACGTTTCAGTAAGTTCCTCTTCCGTTCCAACAAATGATCTGTCAGACCTTTGTCCTCCCAAGGATGCAGTTGCGCATACGAGATTACATCAAACAGCTTTTTAGAATGTTCTAAATAACAGCGTAGAAACAGCAGCAGTCTTGAGAAATGACTCAAAACGTTGCCTACATGCAGCCTGGGCCTGTCCCCCGAAGCTTAGATTTCGTGAAAGGAGTATCAGGGCTTTGTTCAACCAAATGTTATTGCGTGACAGTTAGTTCTTTTATGACATTTATCACATTTCACTCTATTCTAACTGAGAGGATCAAATCCCAAGCAAGTATATTTTCGAAAAATAGTTAACAGATTCAAGGAAAGCCTAACTGAATACCGTTGTTGTAATTTATCGCTGGGAAGGTAAGTGTGCCGCAGGTTTCTTTGGAATTTTTGTGAAAGAATGGCATTGAAGTAACGTGTGAGAATTTTCCATTCGAACAATTTGTGCACGCTAAAGGTGGCGTTTAAGAGAAGTCAGGGGTTTATAACGAAAGAAGAAGGTTAAATCTAAAAATCAACATGGCGCATTTTGTTTACTTCATTCAGAAGCCGAATAGTGATTATTTCATTTAAGCACTAGACATGCAAGAGTTTCAATACCTGCTGCTCAGCTTCTGAGTCAAATAGAAAAAATCCGCTTTGCAGATCTTTTAGCCTTATTTCCATTCAGTGTCATTGTGCGAACGAGCAGAATTTTACACAGTAAAAGCTTTCTCAGCCGTAACTTTCTTTTCAAGGGCCCTTATTGATAACAGCACCTTTGTTGCTGAAAAGGCAACCCTGTATAGATAACTATATTATTATCATTATTATTATTATTATTATTATTATTATTATTATTATTATTATTATTATTATTATTATTATTATTATTATTATTATCATTATTATTATTATTATTATTATTATTATTATTTGCGACTTCACTCCTAAAGTTCATAGTCTGGAGGAATTGTTCATCAAATGTCAAGCTGCAACAAGCAGCCTCAGACACTCAATACTTTTCTTAGTATCCCAGCTGTTCCAAGGAGGGCTGACTTCTGGATGCAGTGAATATCACCTGGTAATCCTAAACTCTTCAAATGTTCTTTTAACTTTTTGGGAATGGAGCCAAGGGCCCCAACCACTATTGGAATCACTTTTGCTTTAACATTCTATAATCTCATTATTTCCAGCTTTAGTTCACTGTATTTGGTGATCTTCTCCCATTCTTTGTCTGCAATATTTTGGTCAGCAGGAATGGCTACATCAATGACAATGCATTCTTTTTCTTCCCAATCGACGATGACAATGTCCGGTCTTCTGTGCTCTATGACTCGATCAGTTTGGATGGAGAAATCCCACAAGAGTTTGTATCTCTTGTTTTCTACAACAGGACTTGGCTGATGTTGATACCATTTGTCTGTATGCTCCAGGTCATATTTCTTGCATAAGAGCCAATGGATGAAGCACGCAACTTTGTCATGTCTACGCTTATACTCCTTTTGGGCAAGTTTTTTGCAGCCACTAACAATGTGCGTGACATTCTCGGCCGCACCGCCACACAATCTACATGTATCATTTTCCTTATTATTATTATTATTATTATTATTATTATTATTATTATTATTATTATTATTATTATTATTATTATTATTATTGATAGTGTCGCACACTGTCCTTTGTCAGTGGTGATACCAGCTTGAAACTTGGTGTCAACAAGACTCCTCAAATTTCGAGCACTTTACGGAGGATCCTTGCAGAGTAGATGATGACAGTCTTCTGCAGTTCAACAATTCGTGTTCCTATTCCAAGGTCATCTAATCTTCTGGAAAGTTTCTTTGGGGTTGTCCCAAGTGCACCTATTACAATAGGAATTACTTTCGTTCGCATGTTCCATAATTTCTGTACCTCTCGTGCTAAGTCTTGATACTTTTCTATTTTCTCCATCTCTTTTGCATTCACTCTACTGTCATACGGTATGGCAAAGTCTATAATTTTACATTCTTTCTTTTCTTTATCAATAAGAATGACATCAGGTCTTCTGGCTTGAATGACATGGTCTGTCTGGATATTAAAATCCCACAGCAACTTACAGCTGTCGTTTTTGGTAACCGTTTCTGGTTGGTGTTCATACCATCTTTCTGATACTGCCACACCATATTTTCGACAGAATTCCCAATGGATCTTTCTTCCCACGCAATCGTGGCGTTTTTTATACTCTCTTTGGGCAAGCATATTGCATTCACTAATAATGTGATTTACTGTTTCATCTACCTTACCACACATACGACATTTGCTTTCCTCTTGTGTGTTGTCAATCTTGGCCTTGATAACATTGGTTCTTATTGCTTGTTCTTGGGCTGCCAGAATTAACGATTCAGTTTCACGTTTAATTCCTGTTCCTTTGAGCCACATCCATCGTTCTTTTCCTGTTTCATCATCCGTTTGTCGTAAAAACTGGCCATGAAGTGTTTTATCTTTCCATTCCTGTTTCCTTTCAATTTTCTTAATATTATTATTATTATTATTATTATTATTATTATTATTATTATTATTATTATTATTATTGTTATTGTGTCTTTCAGTTTTTGTGCGTTTCTATTCGAGGCCAAGACCAAACCATGGTCCTGAGGCTTTAAGTCCAGTCTTTTCTCAGGTTATAAATAGAGCTCTCCTCAGGATGTGTGATGTTCCTAGCAAGACAATCTTCTGGATTTCTTCGATGCAGATCCTTCCAGGGATCTTTGACACGTGATCATTCATTCGCTTTCTGATAAGGCCAAGGGCTCCAACGATAACAGGGACAGTAGTCGTTTTCATGTTCCACATTTTGTTTACTTCTATTTCCAGGTCTTTGTACTTTGACAGTTTTTCTGTTTCTTTATTACCGACATTCCGTTCAGATGGCACAGACATATCAATGAAAATACATTTGGTTTCTTTCTTGTCTTTAATCACTATATCGGGCCTGTTTGCAGTAATCTCTTTGTCAGTATGGATTGGCATATCCCATAGTATGACTACATCTTTCCCTTCCATTACTGTGCTTGGCTTATGTTCATACCATCTAGAGGGCACTGCGATATCATAGTGTTTGCAGATTTTCCAGTGCATGTAAATTAGAGCTTTGTCATGTCTTTCAAGGTATTCCTTTTTTGCCAGAACTGGACATCCTGATATAATGTGATCTATGGTTTCATCATGTTCGTGACATAATCTGCATTTTGGGTTCGTCCCGTCTTTAATGATCTTATTCCGATAGTTATTTGTAGCAAGGCTCTGGTCCTGTGCTGCGATAATAAATCCTTCAGTTTCCCCTTTCAAACTGGCACTTTTCAGCCATTTATGGGTGCCTTCCTTATCCTCATCCACTTTGTTAACTCTCACGGGATACTGTCCATGCATCGGCTTCGCTTCCCAGTTTTCTTTCATTATTTCCATAATTCTTTTCTTGGCGCATTTCTTTGCTTCTCTAGCGCACTTTGTAGGTGACGCATTTTCCTCTACTTCAATATCATGCATTTGAATTTCTCTCCTAAACTTATTTGCTTCTTTTTGGACTGAGTACAATTTCTTCCGTTCTTCATGGTAGTAAAGTTGTCGCAATAGTTTCTCTTTTTTCCTTCTGAGATATGTATCTAGGCCTATGGTAGTAGTCTTGAATGTGCACTCTAATTGGATCAATCCACGCCCTCCTTCTTTTCTACTGATGTAAATCCTATCAACATCTGCTTTGGGGTGGTTCATCCTATACGTAGTTAGCATCTTTCTTGTTTTCCTATCAAGCTTCCTTATTTCTTGTAATGTCCAATTAACGACATTGAAACTGTAAGTGAGAACTGGTACGGCAAGTGTGTTTATTATTATTATTATTATTATTATTATTATTATTATTATTATTATTATTATTATTATTATTATTATTATTATTATTATTATTATTATAACTTTAACAATAAACTTTCTACTCGCTCGCAAAATGCCGCTGTGTGGAAATAAGGTTTCAGATGTATCTGCCTCATTTGCAATAAACTCGTGACCTTTCTAAACATCTATCTTTCGCGTGCACAAGGCGACAGTTTGTCCTGCTGGTTTCAGGGTAAATTTTGCGACTTTGCTTGTTTTGAATTATTGGTGGAGAAAATTTCCTTTGGCTGTTCTTGTTGTTCGGCTGCAGCAGTGGGCCCCTTATCACGGTTCGAGCCCACAAGAAAGATTTTCGCAAGAGATCGAGAGCAACACAGAAAGTTTTATCCGCTGCTGCAAATGCGAATCTTCATTCGTTGTGATACTTTGTCGTGCTATGACGTTCATGGTCATTTTTGTTTTCGTTAGGAACCTGTTTATGTACGGAATTTACAGGTTGTTTAAACTAGGAAATCTTGTTGTTTGTTGAAGAAGTCATGTTGTTTCGGCAGATTTTTCCTGATGATTTTCAAGCCTTCTTTAACAAATTAACCTGTAATTTCGTAAACTCATCACGAGCTTTGCAAAATAGTTCCGCGATATTTTGTCCAGAGTCCTATTGGAATGCACAGATCTCTGCGCATACCATTGTTTTTTCCCGAGACTTTGAGTTAGAAATACTTTGTTTTTTAGTTTTATTGCTTGAGAGCACATGTTTTATGCATGCTGTTTCAATGGAGTTTTTGCAAGCAAGTGCGTGCGGATGATGTTCATTTTTAGGAGAAAGAATGCTTAGGCTTGAGTTTCGTTCTGGTAATGTAGCTACGCTAGGTGTCGTAGGAAGTACACTGGTCTTAAAATTACTCAACTTGATATTCATTCCTATCGTTAAAGATTTCTTATTGCTGTAATGGAAACCGCACTTAAATCGATCCCAATATCATCGTTGCCCAAAAACAAGCACAAAGGAGATGAAGACTGTAGTAGGATGCTGCACAGTTACTGTATTGTTAACTCAGCTATTATTTGCCCCCCCCCTTCCCTAATAGATTTTTTAAATGACTCTGTCAGGAGAAATTTATGGTTAACTTCTTGACTTCTTGCAGCTACATGTTGTGCAACTTCTCAGAAAGTTTCATTGAAATATCTTTCCAAATGAGGGGGAGGGAGACAATTTTCTGGGACTGACCCTGGAAAAATCGCAAATGCTCGAATCTCAATTATCGCGAAAAGAGAAGCAAAATTACATTATTTTGCAAATTCCTTTTGTAGTGTAGTATTATTTGATGTATTCTATCATAATTGTCATGTTTGGCTGGAAAATGTGCTCCAAATTTAATTTTATCGCAATTTTCCTGATTTTGGCCAATTTTGCCGCTGTTCTTGACCACACAAAGGAAAATCGTGACGTCAGCAACTATTTTTAGGGTATTTCTTACATTTTCAGAAAGTACATGCCTGAGGCTTTTAGCACACCAAATTTGGTTGCCTTACCGATTACCAGTCAAGAGTTAGGTTGGGTATGTACCGGGTGTCCCAAAAGGGTTTCCCTGTTTCAACAGTTCCAGAAAAACAACCATTGTCTCGTTTTGAGCGATTTAACTGGCAATCTGTTGCTTTAGGGCAAATTGAATCCACATAATTCTTTCGATTATTTGGTGAATAAATGACCTCGAAATATGGATTTTCCCAGAATTTTCATCTCGACAAACTCTTGAAAGGGAGGGAAATCTTGTGATGAATATATGTTCCATCCCTTTCACGTTTTACACCGTATGTGTGAAGAGGATACACAGGCTTGTCAATTTCGTAGATGTTTATTCAGATTTGCATTATGCAACTGCGGACCACATGACCTTATCTTGGGAAATGTACTTTTTCTTGAAACAACAAGCAAATTGCACTTTTTACGGAAAACAGATGAATACTATCGTTCTTGAGTCTTCTTAAGGTCACGTACTGTTGGAATTTGTTGAAACGGCTCGATTTCGGTGGATTTTGAGCTGCATGTTTAACGATCTTATTGATAAACTGTCTTGGGCTTTATTTTGACCTTCGCAGGTACTCTGTTTTTTGCAAAAGAAAATAATGGTAAAAATTCGATACGTGCGGAAACAGAAATGAAACAAATACCCAGATCTACGTTGGGCGTTGAAAAATAGATTCCTGTTTGAATCTTATTAGAATAGCATGTACTTCTACTAAAACAACGGCTCTGAACGGGAAACTTTTGGGGCACTCTGTATATCTATTTTATTTCTAAACTGTTTGCATCAATAGACATAATCGGCCATGGTTTGTTTACATCCATTTCAAGTCTTGTGATGAATCTCTTGATCAAACTTCTTTTGATTTCTCTGACATATTTCGTACCGTGCAAAGTTGTGCCATAAGTGCAAAAAGTAGAATAATACTAAAACTTCCCAATGGTATGGTCAAATGACTTGAAATGGGTAAAACAAACTTTAGCCGATTAGGTCTGTAAGGAATCGTGCTATCGGTAAATGATGAAGATGATGATGATGATGATGATGATGATGATGATGATGATGATGATGATGATGATGATGATGATGATGATGATGATGATGATGATGATGATGATGATGATGATGATGATGATGATGATTATGATTATGATTATGATTATGATTATGATTATAATTATGATTATGATTTTTCTTATTCTGTTTCAGAGTTGCAGTTTTCATTCATGTTATGTGATAACACAGTGGTAGTGAGGAAGCAACGCGTGAAATCCTATTTATTTCATCACAAAAGATCCCATAATGCCTGTGCCGGAACAAGTTATGGTCCAACACGTTGTGAAGATTTTCCCGGGTGATATTATTCCAGGCGTTCACTCTACAAGTTTATGGATTGAAGAACATGCGACCACAGTTGATGTCATCGAAGGATTACTGGAAAAACTCTCAATCACCGCTGAAGCTAAAAAGTTCGATTTGGTAGAAGTTTACAATGATACTGGTGAATTTCCGGAAACGCCAGAAATTCGTGGCCGATCGCGGACAATGCAAGAGTTTGAATCCCCAGTCAAAGTACAACGTGACTGGCAGTTTAAGCAAGAGTCTGCCGGAAATTTAGGTGAATATCGAATATACCTAAGGCAGAAAACTGAGAATTTAGTTGCAGATAAATTACCGGATGTTCAAGTTACCTGGATGGACGGACTAAGCACTTCTTTGACGCCAGATGATTTTAATTTTGATCCAGTTTTCCGTGAGGATGAAGAAATAGACGATTTAGTTGACCTACCAGTTTTAAATGAAGAAATTCTTCTGGAGAATTTACAGCGAAGGTTTAACCGTGGAAGAATATACACATATGTTGGAGGAATTTTGATAGCAATTAACCCGTTCAAATATTTTCCTATATACAATCCGAAATACGTATTGTCTTATCAACATAAAAAACTAGGAGAGTTGCCACCCCATATATTTGCAATAGCAGATATAGCCTACCATCGGATGTTGAAGGACCGAATCAACCAATGTATTGTTATTAGCGGTGAATCAGGATCCGGAAAAACAGAAAGCACCAAGCTGGTCTTACATCATCTAACAGCGTTAAGTCACAAGACGCAAGCTACGGTTCTTGAGCGAACTATCTTGGCAGCTGGACCTGTTTTAGAGGTAAGTTATCAGCTATTCGGCGATTGAATATGGTCGTAGGATCATTGTTATTTGTTTCTGTGAATAATGGTTGGATCATGTGATCGGTATCAATTTCCTATGAGAAAGTAGTAAACTGTGTCTGCACAGGGAGCCTCGATGAGGAGAGGAGGCGAGGATGAAGTACATGCCCAACTGAACTGATTGTAACATAATTGCCTGGCCAGAAAGCATCTTCAGTCAAAGAGCTGAAAAGAAAACTGTGAAATGTATTTCGAAGTACATTTTACATTTTGAAGGTGTTTTGGCACAGTGGTGTAATCCTCTGACTTTGCAGCCAAAACAGTCAGACAGAGTGGGTGTGATACCTGGTGGGGCCCCACTACTTGAGCGTCATGACAGGGGTCGCAGACTCGATTAGCGCTTAGCTACTTCTGCGATCCCAGGGTTTGATGCTAAAAAACGCAACTTCAGCTTCACATTCACACCAAGCTACAGTTCAGGTTTAGTAATTTTGCTCGTCTTTAATCAACACATCTCTCTTCCAAGCCTCCTTCTCCAATACAGTACAATTTGGTTAGGATTGCACTGTCAACCTCAACCCCACCCACGTCTACCGAATGCCGGTTTTCGCTTTGCTTTCTGCTGCACAATTTCAATTTCATAATCCTGCCAGTTACTGCTGCACAAAAAGATAGTTGCCTTCGAAATAATCAAATAATTAGATTCTTTTTTCGCTCATTTGTAAATATATGATATTGCATTTGATTTTCATCGTAGCAGAATTGGTGGTTATGAGATGTGACCCTGAAGAGATACTGGCTGTCCCAAAAAGTGTACATATTTGGTTGAGTCCAGCGATGTGGCTTTAGCTTTTATCAGTGGCTAATCTCTCTCAAAATGTTCCGTGATAGCCAGCTTGAACATCGATACCTCGTTTGTTGGTACTGGTGCTTTCAGAGCAGAAGTAGTACTCCTAAAGGCTCAATTTTGCTTCCACCTTCAAACCAGAGCTTTGATCTTGTGGCCAAAACAAATTCTTGAAGCACATCGAAATTAACAGCTGAAATCAAGAAGAATTTAAAACAAGCACAATGGGTGACTTCTAGCTTCTAATGGCCAGTACACTGATGCAGTCTAGACTTAGGATTTTCGTCCAAGTTATCGGTATTTGAACTCAGTATTGGCATTATGTTGCAATTTTTGTGTCTTCCCATACAGATTTCTTTTTTTCGCCCAGGCTTTTGGAAATGCGAAGACATGTCACAACAACAACTCAAGCAGATTTGGAAAATTCACAGAAATAACTTACAGAACGGATGGAGTTGTATGTGGGTAAGAATGTCTTTAGATTTTAAATTTTATTCATTCATCTACGGGTGACTTTCTGGTACCTGGAAAAAATTAGAAGGTGTGAAAAACAATTTTCCAGAGTTTACCAGGTTTTTGAAAATAGATTGTCCACCAATCATTGTCAATTTTTTTTCGTCCAATATTTTCTTTTGCCTATCTGTCAGGTATTCGATGAAATCCAGAGTTGACACCAGTGACATAATTTCGATATGATACTTCATTCAATCTCCAGCTGTTGAAAACACGATTTTATAAAACAGGTGGTCGAAAACCTTAGGCCTAGGGCTAGCGAACAACAGCATCAACGATCTCAAATCGAGGCTAATCGACGATGTCATCACAACCTTAAAAGTTTCTCTTTTGGGGCGCAAACTTGAAAAAACAGGAACTACCTCTATCATAAAATGACGAACAATAAGATTGTTCATACATTTTTCGTATCACGTCGGTTGGATTTCGTCAGAAATTGCAGTAATCAATATAATGCAAGGTCCACCGCAAGTGGATATCTTTTAGGCTTCTGACACAGACACTAATTGATCTTTCATGAAGAAGCACCAATAATTACATGCAGTGGCCTGCTATTTTCCTGTTGTTTTCAGAAAGAGATCATGTCCTTCGCCCGAGGCAAACATAAAACTTCTGGTCAATTTCCGTGGTCTTGCATAGCCTAATGATGCATGCGGTCTGATGCCATTGTTTTTCACCTCCTCGTGGTTTTCTGGGTAATTTTACAATGCACACGTTTTTATCATTTTCTATTATCATTGAATACAAACGTGACACCCGTTTATTGTTGGTCAATGATTTATCGACCCTATTTTGATTCGGAGGCAAATTTGCACCGTCCCCCTAGTAGATTGTTTCTGCTAACCCTCTGCATTGATGAAGCCTATGGAAATGAAAACTTTATGCCTCTTCGCAGACATCTATTGTGCTGCTAGTATGGTGGGTGCACACCACGCTCATCCATGATTTTGCTGAGTAAGGGGTTTATTTGAGGCAGAATCCTAGGACCTAGAATCTAGGACCTAGAGAAAAAGGTTAAATGCTACTGGACTCGAGACCATAGAATATCGTCGATTGTGCCTGACCCAAGTTTGATATCCTTAGTTTTATGGGATTATGCTGTTTCCTGTAAAGAGATAACAGTGAAGTGAATAGCCCTAAAGTCCAACAATCCCGAAACTTTCTCGCAGATCTGGTATTTGTACGGTATCAATTACTTCAAGGTTGAGCTATTCTCTTTTATTTAAAAGGAGGTTACCTTCGAGATTTTCCCATGCTAAGGGGTCTTTTCGCCAACCGAAATGTAAGAGAGAAGGGTATTCTATCAAATGGTGTGCACGAGCGTGGTGTACCTTTTAGCATTGCATTGCACCCACCGGGGCTACTAGTACAAAAGTTTCTTTGACGTATTTTCAGCAATAAGGGGGAGGGAGACAATTTTTGAGGACTGACCCTGTCAAAATCACAAATTCTCGAATCACGATTTCGCGAAAAAAGTAGGAAATTTGCTTTATTTCGCAAATTTCTTTTGAAGACTATTGTTGTTTGACGTATTTTATAATAATTCTCATGTTTGGATTGAATTTATGCTTTTGACTTTATTGTATTTTTCGTGATACTGGCCCAGTTTGCCGCTTTTCTTGGCCATGCAAAGAAAAATGCTGATGTAAGTGTTACTGATGGCTTATTCATAGCTAATTGTTATACTTGAAGAAAGTAAATACCGGAGCTATTAGCGCACCAAATCTGGCTGCTTTACCAATAATCAATCAAGAGTTCGGTAGGGGGCTTTTTGCCCCCCTAAGCAAATTAGGACGTGTCACATAGCCCGACCACTCTGAGGTTAAGAGTTTCCTTAACAGAGTTGATGTTCATTGAGGTTGAAGGTACCCTGATGCAAAGTTCCTCTTGTAGAAGCGTCCTGTCAGTCGTCGTTATAGTTATCAACGCATGCCATGAACTTTATGGCATGGTTATACAAATGCAGGCCTCTTATACGTTCGGGCATGGTATGTGTCATTGTTTTGGGGGTATTTTTCAGACAAAAATTTAAGCTTTAAGGTGTCGTATTTGGCATTATCATCAATAGACGTATATGGCAGGCGAAAATCACAAAAACCTGATCAACCTAGTTTATCACTGATAAACTAGGTTTATCACTTTGATAAATTAGGTTTATCGCGATAAACTAGGTTTATCAACTGATAAACTGGGATTATCAACATTTTTTTGATAAACTGGGTTTATCAAATTGATAAACTCAATTTATCAAGGACAAATTTGATAAAGTAGGATTATCAACTGATAAACTAGGTTTATCAAGTTCCATTGTTTATGAGATTATTCTGTATCTATTGTTCGTGAACAAGACGCGCTTTAAACGCGGGTGCGCATTTATGATTCTGGCGCTCAAAGCTGAGTTCACAAAGTTAAAATGGAAGATCGTATCATGATGAACGGTTTTGAGCACGATGACGATTTTCAAAGTTGGCTTTCAAGCGCAATATCTGGCGTCGATTCTCTTCGTCACATGCAATACCAAAGAAAAGACCGGAAAAGAAAATGTTCTGGTTCCAATAAACGCACCAAAACATGCTAGGCCTAGGCCTACAGTATATTTGATTACACGCGGGTAGGGGGACTGAATGGCACGCTCATAAACAATGGAATTTGATAAACCTAGTTTATCAGTTGATAATCCTACTTTATCAAATTTGTCGTTGATAAATTGAGTTTATCAATTTGATAAACCCAGTTTATCAAAAAATGTTGATAATCCCAGTTTATCAGTTGATAAACCTAGTTTATCGCGATAAACCTAATTTATCAAAGTGATAAACCTAGTTTATCAGTGATAAACTAGGTTTATCAGGTTTTTGTGATTTTCGCGTGCCATAGACGTAAGTTTGGGGTACCGCTTTGGAAAGATGATACATTTTTGCGATCATATTTAAAATCGCTTGATTACTTGATTTTGATCAAGGATATATTATGTTGGCATTAGTTTCTTATTGTAATTAATTTTTAAGGTATGCTTTTTATTTTTCATGTAAATTTTGGAGGCAGATCTTGAGAAAGTGATAGATATCAAGCAGTGATTTCACTTGTCAAAGTCGTTCATTTCCCTTACCTGCCTATTGCAGTTACCTCCCCCTGGAACTGCAGAATTTGACTTTACGATAGATTTGTGAAGTTCGTCCATTATATATTGTTCTTTTCTTCGTTTAGCTTAACAAGTATCGAGAAATTTTTAAGATTTTGATCATGTAGGTTCTTCTCTGGATTTTAATTGCCCGTCCTAAGACGCTTTGTATTTTGTACCCTCGCAGATGCCAGTTACCAGTGTTATTAGAATATGCGATTACTTTTACCGTTATCGCTGACTCTTCTTTTTCAGAGCTGTGATGAGAAAATATCTTCTGGAGAAATCAAGGATTGTTGCCCAAGCGGAAAGTGAAAGGTCAGTTACCATTATCTCTTTGTCTGTGACACAATAACCCCGTTATCTTCAAAATCTTTTCTTCGGTTGAAATGATTGAGCTCAAAAACAACATTAAAACGCAAAACATTGTGAGTTCAAATATTGTTGGGCATTTCAAATGTAGCACTTGGTCCAGATCTGTAGATTGGTGTAAAAATGGTGGGTGTGCAATTAAACCTGTGCATGTAGAAAGAAATATTAGCTAATGCATACAGAACTGCAACTGTCTAATCCCTACTAATATGATGTATGAATGCAATCTTCTACATTATAGGAACTACCACGTCTTCTACTATCTCTTGGTGGGTGCTAATCCAAGTGAAAAGCAAGCATTGCATCTTCACCAACCCCAAGATTATGGTTACCTAAATAAGGTAAGTCTTTTAGCCTTTCTTCTGCTGGTTGAGTATAACAAAACAATCCCTGTTTGAAAGGTTGCTTCTCCCTGGAAATGAAGAAGATGGTGTTGGCAAATATGTTATTTAATGATGGACATCTTCAAATTCATATGTATCATTACTTGACTAAAACTTGCCACTCTGATCTGAAAAATTATAAGGGATTTTGTAAAAAGGACCCCTTCAAGAAAGCTTCGCAACGTTCCTAAAATCACGAACAAATTTTCCTAATATTTCTGCCGTACAGCGATGACTACAACACGGTTGTGCTCGTGTTATCCTCTTGTGAGGATGAAAACACCTGTAATGAGGCTGCTATGCTCCCAGAGATGACATTTTCGTGCTCTCAAAAGGATAACATACTTTAAGGCACGTGAATATCCTTGCCCTTAGTGAGTGGTCATTTTAAATCCTGGGTACCGGGATGTATAATTTTTCTCAGGGGCATGTAACTTTTTTCCACTGTTTTGTGGGGGTACGAAAATATTAAGAGCAATTTTTATGGGGTACAAAACTAGTTTGCTTGAAAAATGTCAGATGAAGCCATTGATCAAAGAAGAAAAATAACAGACACCTGGAATTGATGAATATTTGAACTGTATAAAAATCGCTTGGGACAGCTTGGTATCTTTCCATATATCTATGTTTTATGCACAGAAACGTCTGGATGGGGTACTAAACCATTTGCTGAAAGATGGTGGGGTACGAAAACTGTTTCTTTGTTCAAGATGGGGTATGGAATTTTCCCTAATTGTGCAAAATTATCCCCCGCCCTGGTACCCAGGATTAAAAGTGACTATTCCCTTAAGGCAGAAAATTTGGTCTTGATTTGAAGCCTGCAGTGAGGATTTCTCAAAAGGGCTTTCTTGAGAAGATCTTACATAATACCAAAATGGAATGGCCGATCTCAATCAGGAAAATTCTAAAACGCATTTGAAAATGGCTGACTATTGAATGGTACACTAGCCAATATCATTGCCTTGACATCCCACAGGCTGTAGGAAACTCTGAATTTGGGAAAAGATTTACGTACTATACGTAGAGTTATTCCTGCCCTAATTTATAATTTTTTTCGTGATATATCGACTTGTTTTCTTTTTCTGTATACTTCTCCTGCTTAGACACCATTTTGATCCCTGTGCGCCGCAGCATATTGACATGACCTCAAGGACCCTGCAGAAATTATGCCACTAAAACGGAAACTCCTGGAAGAGAGGACTTTTCCGTTTCATTTTACCACAGCTGTGCATAATTGCTCTAGGGCATTTGAGGTCATATCAATCTGCCGCCACAGGCAGCGACTAAAATGGCGCCCAGCGCAAGAGAAGTACAAAAAAAGGAAAAGAAGTCGATATATCACGAACGAAATGATGAATTAGGATAGAAATAGCTCGATGCATCATACATAAGTCTTTTGAAATCCAGCGTTTCCTATAGCTCATGGATATTTGGGGATCAGTGGTTTTCAAGCAAGGAATGTTTTTCTTTATTCATCCTGTACTTTATGGCATACCGGGTAGACCATAAAGAACTTCACATGTTTGAAAATCAGTTATATGTAAAAGAGGCTTGGGAATGACTCATGCATTTTCCGTGATTATTCTTCTATTTGCTCAAGCATTGTAAGTTGGTAAAACCGGATTTGTGAAATTTCTTCACTTCGAAATTCACAAAAATGATAAAGCAAGATACAATTGTATTTCTTTCCCTTAAGGCTTTGAAAAGCGAGTATCATTAGTATCAGATCGCAAACGTGTTGATTGCACGCAAATAAGGTCATTCTTAAACCGTTACGCCCATGAAAGGTATTTCCGTAAGGAGGTTTATATAATTTAGACCGACGGTTTTAGATCTTTTCGCGCATTTCTAAATTTTTAGTTTTTTCCCGTACTCAGAAAATAAAACAAAATCACAAAGATACTTAAGCTTTCTGGATATTAAGGAAACCTTTGTCTTGGGCGGTCCTCTTATGACTTTATTACATTATAAATTTTTACGTGAAGATTGTGGCTTTATGTGTTTTATTATTTATCATTATCAAGTTCCTAAAGAGTTTGCTATACTAGTGCTAATTCAAGTCAGCTAAAAACTTAAAATATACATGTATACATTGTCAAACAGATTAAATATAGTAGATATATATAGCTAAAAAGACCTTCAGCATAAGAATCATAAATGTTAAAATAAGTTTGAAATAAAAATGTGACATAATCGGCAGTGGCAGGTTTCTTTAGACCAAGATTTTGATTTTGTTCTCATATTCAGCAAGAGATGTGGAATCGTTGGTAGATTGTGGAACGGTGGCCCAGACCTCCGGGCCTCTGAAACGAATCGATTCTGGGCTATATGTAACAGTTCTAATTCTAGGATGAGAAAAATCGTTGATATTCCTCAGATTATATTGACTTTCATTTTCACAAATATTTCTTCCATAAAGATTGGATTTAAGCCTTCAATGGTCTTGCACATCTTAGTCTTAAAAAGCTGTAAATTTCTCTGTTGCACAGTTTATTGATCCATCCTTTTCCATTAAAACCTTAAAACTGGATTCATAGTCCTGATGCACAACTCTTAGTGCGTTCTCTGGAACTTTATCAATATAGGCATAACGGAATAACCAGACCCAGGACCAATAGGACCGGGCCCTAACGGACCGGATCCCTATGAATGCCAATTCCTTTCCGTCGTGAGTTTGTAATGACGGTACAGAAGTTTCATTTCGAAGATGAAGACAAGGCCAATACAATTATCGCTGAAAAGAAATAACTAAACTCTGGATACCACATTAACTGCAAGAATGCACAATCTGCTCCATTGATCATCTAATCAACAGACGAACTTCCAGCTGAAAGGAACGAAGGCCCACGAAGATCCATGCATGATCAACCCTAGCAAGGCCCTGTAACTCACTTCAATTTCCCAAGGACAAGATTCTCATTGAAATTCAGAACAAGATTTAGATAACATACAATGCCAAAATCTAATACAAAACAAACCTACCACTGCTAACTGTTTTAGCTTTCTTCATTTTAAGATGATACATTGTTAAACCTCAGGGGGCTTTCTAGGAACCAAGAAATAGGCTCTAGTGTGTAAAAAGCAAGTAGCCCATTATCAATGTACCCAATCAGTCATCTGGAAACATGGAAATGAATGGGTATTCTGCCGGGGTCGGGTCCGTTAGGGTCCGGTCCTACTGGTCCTGGTTCTGGTTTTTCCGTTATGCCCTCATGAAGGGGGCAATGCAGTAGAGAGCATACTGCTTATTGCTAGCCATTTGACGGTAAGCCCGGCAACATGGTGCTCGAATTTCAGCTTATTGTCTTTAGTAATGCCTAGCAGCTTTTCCTTAAATACTATTCAGTACAGAAGCAGTACCACGCAGAGATCTTCTCGCTGGAGTTGTTGCTTTATTACGACAATTTGGATATGCAAATCTCCAAAATAATGTTCTAATGCAGATTTACTGTATGATGATAAAAACTTTTCTAACGAACTTGATAAAAATATACTGAGAACGCTACAATTTATCCACAAATCTGGTCGATGTGATTAGAAAATTTCTTACTACGTTATAAGACATAAAACCACAACCACCATTTCCCATTAAAGGAATACATGTATATCTTTGTTTTATTTTGTTTGTTTTTTTCGTTTTATTTTACTCATAAATTGAACGTCTACCTCAAATTAGAAACCACGCGATATTTGGCACAAAATCTAAATTACGCATCCAATCACTTGAATTGTTTCGATCGAAGATATTTCTGGTGATGGTATGTAATTTGAGACAGACAATAGTTTTTGTCTCTATGTTAAATTGGCCTCGGGGCAGTCATAGCCATTTTGCTCCTCGGGGTATCGTTCCAGTTGTATTGCATATATTGTATAGTTGTATATTAATTTTGTAAAGTAGTGTTGTTTGTGAATTTATATTGTAATTTTTTAGTGGAACAAAAAGATGCTTTACTAATCTTAATGGGTCGTTGAAGTATTCATCAATTTCACTTTGAGGCTTTTGTTGATGAAAATTAATTTCTATCACGAAGAAAGAAAAGTTTATGAAATTTTAACAACTGCTAGTTTACAGCCAATGAAACTTTTGCCTTGAATTTTGAATAAAAGACTCATTTTTCCCATGCACGCCTTCTACTAGAGTGTCGCTATAAAGTTATTGCGTGCTCTTTGAAGTACTAAGTTAAAGATTAATGAAATTATTTGAATTTGACCATGATTTTGCAAAAACCCCCATCAATTTTGCGAAAGTAGAAAGGAAGGAAGAAGATGATGCAGGTTTTATTTGAATGAACTTTGGAAAATGGTGCAGGCTTTATTTGAATGAAGGTTGGAAATACTTGATGTGCGGCATGGTTCGTCAAAATTTGGTAACTCATCAGAATGAATTAAAAACCCTGAGTGAACTTGCATGTGCTTTCTCTTTGTTGATTTGCGTCAGCACGTACTTTTGCACGAGACAGACAAGCAATATTGACCTAAACTTAAACTGTGGCATTGCATGTTGGCATGAGTGCTTTCTGCTTATTTTAGATCCTGCTATATTGGTTTATTTAGAGTAAAGCCTTTGGGCAAAGCAAAAATACAATGCAGCCTAATGATAATAGTATGTTTTAGCAGAGTTCGTTAGTTTGAATGATGAAGGTGCGGAAATGGCACAATCAAGTGAAATCGCTCAAAATATATTGAAATGTAAATTCTGGAGAATCGCAAAGGTTGTGTTTACATTTAAAATATCTCCATTTCATGAAATCGTTTTACAGAGTCAGTGTTATACAATTGGTAACGTGGATGAATCATATGAATTCCTGAGACTGCAGCAGGCTATGAGAAGTGTTGGCTTTTCAGGGGAAGTTCAGCAAAGGTTTGTTAACTCATTATTTTTATGAATATTCCAATACCCCTGAGGATAAATCATGAGCCTCCTCCACATTTATAAAAAATTAATAAACATTTCTCATAATAAAGAGGTTGCTTAACGTTTCGCTTTTGTTGCATCAGCACCAACCTTACAATAATTGTGAGGTGGTGCTACCTAACATATATTACGATAAGGTAAAATGGCAACGACAGCCTAACATTGAACTTCCCTAATACTAATTGTATTAGGTAGAATGCCTACCAAAAGCGTTGGAACACCTTTGCTAATTTTGCCTTGTTTCGCAATTTCCCCCTCTCCCCCTCAGAACAATGTTTTTTTTTGTGGTAAAAAATTGGGATGACAGGACGATTCGCATCTCTGCTGGAATCCAAATCAACATTGTTTCGGGGTTGAAGGGGTTTTAAACCCAATCGCTATGGCTAGAAATGTGGATTGTCAAGAAATAGAGTAAGTGTTCCAATGACTTTTTGGCAGGCATTGTAGGGTCCTTTTGTTAGGTGTTGTTCTCGTGTTGCACCATTGTAATTAAATTACTAATACTCTTGAGAATTTACTCTTAGTGAGGGTTAAGGGTAGGGGTGAAACTTTTTTTGTCATTTAGCAAAAACCTAAATTTTGTGTTGTGGGATAAAGTAACTTCACAATAAATTGCCCTTTATGGCCAGTTACTGTGCCACCAACAGAGCGGACTGTACGTTCTTAGTAGTTAGTCTGGCTCCACTAAGACCCTGTCCTTTGGCTAATCTAATCTCATTGGACTGATGTTGTTGTTGTTGCTTTAATGAGGTCCTTGTTTCCCCAATGCTGTAAAACTGGACTAAAGCCTCTTATCTCTCGAAGCGTATGGACATGAGTTGTCGTTATAGCTGTATCAGTTGAGTCAAGCAAAATTATAATATTTATTGAGTCGCCTTAGTAGTCTTCGTGTTTCATTCATGCCTCGTTTGGAACATAGTTTCATAAATCATAAAAGCCCTTAAGAAGTCCTGCGTGGCAGGACGAAATATTGGTATCTAATAGATATATCTTGACTTCGCACGTAGTTGCTGTTGTTCTTCGTCGCATTGCGGTGTTCCTGCTCTCAAATAGACCATTTGCCAATTAGGAAAAAGGGACTGAGGCGAGCGCGGCCAATTCCGACAGCCCTAGTAACAGTGGGAAACCCGGGGAATCCTCTCCACTTCAGTGAAACGAGTAAGCCGCAGTGAGCGGTCTAGTCGCTGTGCAAACTTTAATATTTTGCTGTTCATTTCCCCTTCCAAGAGTTGTTTGATACTTTTCTACTATGGTAAGTGTTTTCCCCTGATTTTCGAGCGATTTTCTCATTATTTCAATCATTTTGGAATGTACTTCGAGGCTCTTTCATTCGACGTATTTTGATACGATTTGTGTTTAACTTTTGAAAGAAGATTCGAAGGAAAATGTACGAAATTCGTAGATCAACCAGGAAACCTAAATGTGCTTCAATCAAGTTTCACATTTTGCTTATACTTTTTGCCTTTCTCATCTGAAAATTAACTGTGCAAAGAATAAATGTTGAATTGCTTTATTTTTCGGAGATCTAAAAGATTAATTTCAGGTGAAAATATTTTTTTAAATAAATTGCACTTGGCAGATGAAAAGACTGTTACGTTTACCTGCTCGAAGCACATTTAGGTTTCCTCGCTGACTTACCCAAATTCATCGATTGTCCTTCGAATCTTTCTTCAAAAGTTAAAAGTCCTTGGACTTGCAGTTTGTTGTTAAATCTACCTTGAAGTTGAGCTATTTTTACCGGAAGGTAAGAGCAGATAATTTGCCATTTAAGAGAACGAAGAGCAATGTTTGAAATTCTTCAATGGATCCATAATAAAGCTTCGTAACATTTGAGCTAATTTTACAAGTAACAACAGTCGGAATAGTACCCGTTGAAGGCCATTGAAGAGGGAGAAGTTTCCGGCTGACATGGCTAAACATTGAGCAGCCTTCCGATGGTTGAAAATACGTCGAGTTCAAGTGCCTCGCAGCATTCTCCAAAATGACTGAAAGGATGAGAAAATGGCTTGAAAATCGAGGGAAAACACTTACCTTACTAGGAAAGAGCCAAATAACTCTTGGAAGTGGTAAATAGATAGTTCAACATTCAAGTTTGCACAGCGACTAGACCGAACAGTACAGCTTGCTGTGTGTATTGAAGTGCAGAAGATTCCCCGGATTTCCGACCGTTACTAGGGCTGTCGGAATTGGCCGCGCTCGCCTCAATCCCTTTTTCCTAATTGGCAAATGGTCTATTCATAGTTTGATAACCTTACTATTTCGGAAAGAAGCCGTTCCCTTTCGTAAGGAGCATTTTGATGCTTCTGACTACTGTAGAAGGTGCCCCGAAGCTCGTTTTCGAACGCAGTTTAAATTGTGACCTGTTTTAAGCCTGGCCATCGTGAGAAAAACCACCATAGCAACCAATGAAAACGCACGGGATAAAATAGAATGCCAAAAATGGTCTGCTCGGTGATCCTGCGGACCCCAACAACTGGGTCCCTCTAACGATTTCAGCGCTGCAACGATGTAATTTGAACCAGCAGTAAGCAATGACAACGTTATCTTACGAAAGATCACAGAAAGGGTAATTGGATTATTGGAAGAGATGTATAATTTTCGAACCGTTAGGGCCTTGTTAATGATCTTTTAGAAATTTTCTGTGGCTTTGGTCCATTGGATATGGTGTGTGTTTGCAAATTTTGGAAACGAAACGTTCTATTTTTAAAAACCTGATGATTTGCTGTTCTTTAAGTATTTTTTCTGAAGCTTTTTTGCACTGAAACAGACAGTGCAAAACTGAAACAAACGGAAACGAATAGACTAAAACAGGCCCTAGCCCTACTCAGGCTCATTTCTGTCAAATTTTGCATTATTTCTCGATGAAAATTCTTTTGGGAAAACTAATTCATTTTGTATAATTTTATCGTGTACTGTAGTTGTGATATCACCTGTTTTCAATCGTAGGCTCTTTGCAGTACTGTCTGCCGTTCTTCACATTGGTAACGTAGAATTCACACCGGTAAGGTCTTTGAGTTGTGTCCTTATCAGCCTATTTCGTCATCTCTGATCTATTTTAAAGCAAATTTTACTCGCCATACCTTTGAAATACTTTATTTTGACATTTTCGATATGAAACTAAACATATGTTTTGATTGTGCTTTATTGATTTGTTTTTAATTGTGGTTTATTGATTCGTTTTAATGTGATTTATTGATTCAGGGTAGTCATATAGAGTGCTTTTCACGAAACAGTTTCTAATTGCCTCGTCCTCCTCATTTATTGGTTGATCAGTAGAACAACAAGGCTTCTTTCTGCCCGAAAGTAGAAGGCTCAAGACAATGCAAAATGTTATAAGGTCCTGTGCAAATATGTGTCTTTGGATAGTGTTCCAACAGTACATTGCTGTTCCGTGCTTGTAACTGGACAATATAAATTTAGTTGGTGTCTCGCTATTTTCTAATTAGTTCATAGATATCCAGTTTTAATTATCTCTGAAATCATTAAATCATCCCTTGCATGTTGTTCCTTATGTGGCTAGGAGAACTTTATAACTGTTTTTACATTGCTATCGTTGTTCATTGCAATATTCACAGACACCTGTTTGAACGAGGGAAATATGGATGACAGTGCTCAATGCACGGCCATGTGTCCATCATTTCTTTTTCAAATCACTCAATTTTCAGTTGAATTTGAACCGCTCCCATTACGTCATTTATCTCAACGGGGCTTTGCATGAAAGCGGGGATGCTTGCATTGACAGAATTGACGCTTTCCAAGAAATTTAGGTGATGCGTTATATGACATATAACAAAGATTAACCATACCTAAAATGATAACGTCATCATTTTCCTGCAATGGTATTATTTATGGTGTTTCCATGAAGATGATGCGTTTCCAGAAGAATAGTTTCGAAGTCATCCGTTTTGGAGCGGTTCCTTCACTCATGAAGACGAAATGATGGAAACTGGTCTTTAGTGGAACATCATGATTGTTCAGCGACCGGTAAGAATAACTTTACATCGACAGAGCAGAAACTGCGCACGCATGCGCGAAAACTCCTAGCTTTGAGCCCCCCTAGCTCCCGGCAACAGATCCCAAAATTCGGCAACACTTGATATTTTGTTCCTTGGGCCTTAAACTCTTGATTTATCGTTTCAAAAAGCTTATCTATCCAAACACCTTCTTATCTCATATTGCTCGATGACGTCATTTTACACAGTTCTGCTCTGTCATTTACATCATGATATAACTAGCTACTATCAAGTGTATTGTCGTTCACTTTTAGAAAGAAAGAACTGAAGATGCTGTCGACATAAAAGACAATGGGGTCGTCGATATTGTTTCAGAATTGTTGAAGGTAAGCTTCATTGGAATTTCTTTCAATAAACTTCAAGTGTACTTTGTATTCAGTCTCATGTAACAGTGCAATCTAGGCATCCTGTAGCTCCTTGTAGATTTTAAATTTCTCACAATAAGTTGTATTGTCGTGTAACTATTGTTGGTGATGCTATGTGCAATAGCTGAAATTTTGTTCAATGTTTAGAATATGCGAAAGAATTCCGTATAGTTTTACCGAAGTCTTTCTTCTACAGGGTGTCTCAAAAAAATTGTAAATTGATTAAATATTGAAAAATAAGGACAACATGAACAGGCTCATGGAAAGATAATCCTGTTCCTAAGATTATGAAATAATTTTAGAGACTAAAATCGTGCAAATCGGTTGAAAATTCACTGAGTTACGAGCTCTCGAATATCAAAAATATGCGCTAGCTGAAACCAGAGACCCCCAGATTACTTGTATTGCAAAAAGCTCGAAGACGGAGGTAAGAGAAACTTATCCAATGTCATACCCCTCGTTGATATCAGAGCAAACCAAAGACGACTTCTGAAGTAAATTATTTCTTGCGATCATTCTCAAAATTCCCTAACATTGCATAGGTCCAAAAACAGTGGTTCAAAACAAAATCGGCGAGAGACTGAATCTGTTTCCTCAAAGCATCCATATGCTTGACAGTTAGGTTATCGAATACCTGTGTGAATCCCACTTGTTTCGCACTGAAACAATCGAGAAATAACAGAAACGACGGCTTATGGGACTTTTACCAAAAATGCCATTTCGAGGCCTCTGGTTTCAGCTTTCGCACAAACTTGAACTTCAAAAGCTTGTAGCCCCATGAATTTTTATCGAATTTGCAAGATCCTTGTGTCAAAAATTAATTTAAAATCTCAGGACAAGGGTGACTTGACCAAAGGTCCATTCAGCGTATCGTTATTTTTTAGTATTTAATCAAACGTCGAACAATTTTTATGAGACACCCTGTATAACCAAGTTTTATTGCGGCATTATTTGTGCCAAATACAGCAGTTATCCCTAAAGTGTAATTTTACGGCTTTTGCATATTAAAGATCATCATGTAGTTGTACTGGAAGGATGACGTCTTTCCTGGCAATGACCATAGTCTTTAATTCTGTTCAATAAGTTTTTGTGCAAGGGAGACAACACAGCCACCGAATTTGCTTGCCTCGATGTATTGACTTGCTGCATAATTTACAGGTGGTAGGTACTTAACAGTAAAGTTAAAGTTCTTTTCTTAACAGGTTGACAAGCAAATTCTTGTAGACGCATTCACCATTCGCAGGATAGTAACAAGAGGGGAAGTACTCATTAGACCATATAAGGAAGCCGAGGTAAGCTGTTGAATTCTGATACTCCCTTTTGTATGTATGTGCGCAATTAGATTCATTGTGGAAGTTTTGTTAGTTTCATTGTCGAAATTTTGGTGACTTTTCAAACAGGGGTGTCGTTTGGAACATACACTATTTGTTAAATGCAAAGCATAGACAATGTTATTGCAGAAGACTGAACCAGTGCAGGTTCCGCATTCCTTGGCTTGCTTGGAAAGCAGTCTAACTCACGGCGACTCTCGAGTAATAGTTTTCATTCCTCTTTCAAGGCAATCGCAACCAGAGATGGGATGGCTAAAGCTTTGTATGGCTCTATCTTCGACTGGATCGTACTGCAAGTAAGTGTGCTGTCGAATTTGCCGGCATTCACCATAGCCGCATGACGTAGTTTCTGCTGTAAATGCCTAAAGCATGTATGTTGTTGAGGGTTAAGTTATATGTTAACTGTAAACAGATTCAAGATCAGTTTATTGCTGCGTTCCCTTGTCTTATATTTAACACAAAAATAAAGAGGAGAAGCATTTTACCCGATGAATTGTTTCAAACAGTAATATGAAATTTAATTCTGGTGACTACATTTGAAAAGAAACATTGGTAAAACCACTTACTCTTGGTTGCTTTCATTGACATTACATCATAGAGGGGCTTTTACCCTTGAAAAAACAGAGCCCATTTTACGAAAATCATATTTTACTTATTTGAACATATTATACAAGGCGGTACTGTAATGAAGTTCAACAAAGTCTCTCTGTTTCAGATCAACCAAACTTTAAAGTCAAGACATAATCCTAGGATGTCAGACGTCAAGGTATCTTATCTCTGTCTTAACGTTTTATTGATGAATAACCAGGAAACTATGAATCTATATTTGGTTTGTGTTAACTGCTTGTAACTGTGTGAGGAAGTCTCTATAAGTTCCAACCACCTTTTATTTCTTGGCAGTGTTCATTTGTATCCTTCTAAAAGTATGGCCTGCGTGCAAGCTTGCCTTTGGAAAATTATAAGAGCCAGAATGTAGAAAGACTGCGCATCACTAAGAGATTTACGGTATGACTGACTCAGCAAAATGAAATCTGTGAACGCAATTTGTTCTTTCAAGCGCTTCAGCCTCACGTGAAAACAAATAAAAAACTTGTTTTGCAAGCTGATTGTCTTGCTGTTGGCAAAATCTCTAACCAGGTTCTAATTGGCTTACATAAACATGGATTTATTCGTAAAATTCGAAAAATCATTTGCAAATGCCTAATCTTTCTATTTGCTCGTGGACTAAAACACGTTCCACAAAATTATAACTTGGGTCTCTCTCTCTACATTTTTCCTGCCATCTGTTTGTGTGTGCACCGGAAAACAAAGTTCATTAGCTGCATAATGCGGTGTGGCATTCCGTTGGTTTTCGTTGCTTTAAACTAATCACCAGTGAATGAAGCAAAGATACATAGGATGAATGAATATAGACAACTTATTGTCTATTTTTGATATATTGTTGTAATTTTTTTCGTAGGCATATTCAATTGGCGTGCTAGATATTTTTGGATTTGAAGATTTTGAAGTGAATAGTTTCGAGCAATTCTGCATCAACTTTGCCAATGAAAATCTCCAATACTACCTTAATCAGCACATATTCAAGATAAGGCAAGATGAGTACATTTCAGAAGGACTACAATGGGATACTGTTACATTTGTTGATAATGAATCCTGCTTGAATCTCATCAGTGGTAGGCCAGTCGGCATGATCAACTTACTCGATGAAGAATGCAGGTATATATCACTGTTTCATGAGTTCTATTATGAGCGTTGGGTTAATCAAAGGTTACCATCGTTTGCTATGATTTATTCGTAAATTTTCGACTAACTTCCACAAGACGAAAGTTGTATTTTATACTGAGAAGTATGGTTCATGGAAAGTAAAATAAGAAAGTTGTTCCAGCTTTGCAATGGTCCAAGCAAATGTCAAATTGCAGTGTCGCATTTGCAGTTGCGCAGGGCAAATATCTGCGGCCCTCGTGTTTTTGAATACTCCATCTTCAGTTGAATCCAACATGAGATGCGTAATAGCTGACCCCAGCAACTTTGGCCTTTGTGTACCCTGTCTTTGATACAGTCGGATTTACTGAGGTGAAATGATTGGCGCAAAGCAAATTTTTCGATGTTAATGCGCAGAAAATTTGCTCAGAGCCTTACTTCAGACAACTTTTCTCCAAATCACAGCGATTTTTTCGCTTCGTAGGAAGTAGAATCCATTTCTCCTTCTTTGCAGCGAATTTTTACAAGAGGCAAAGTCAGTCAATCAAAGCGCTTTTGAGCGGCATCAATAATGTCATTGTGGATAAAGTAACTATTAAAATTACAAGTTTTTTCAATAGCAACGTTTCGTAAATCCACCATGTTTTTCCCTGTTTTGGCACTAAGATTATTCTTAAGTGGAAGAAATCAAAAAGAATCTGGAGGTGGAAAATTCAAACCAAAAATTCTCTTCGCGCAAATTTATTCGCTTAGTGCAAATCTCCCTTAAAATCAAAAAGATTTTGTCGGCAAGGACAAGGACATAATTCGGCAGCGAGGCTAGGACATAACAATGTCGAGGCTAGGACATAATTTTGTTAAAGCCTCTTTGACTCGTCGTTTGATTTGCTCCAAATCATGCGAATCGGTTGGTGGCTCTTGTGTGCGGCTGTACTTTCGGGTGGTGCATCTTTCCTGATTTACTCGGTAATTTTTATTTCTTTCTATGTTAATTGCCACGGGGTTGTCATAGTCTGTTGCTCCACGTGGTATGATCGTCATTGTAATGTTTCGTAGAGTAGCTAATTTGTAGGTAGGGTAATAGGTAATTTGTCTTGTAAATTTCTAATGGAGTATATAAAAATAAGAAATGTTGTAAGTTTGCCATAGGCATTGTTCGAGAGTCCAGAGAACCAGGCACGGCTCCACGGCTTTGAGCCGGAGGAGGGATTTACTGTTTGATGTCACATCTGACAAGAGGAGGTTGGATGATTTAATAAACAAGCTTGGAAAAAATTGTGGGTTCTTTTTACAACGGTGACTGGTTTATATACTCTAGAGTTCTAAGAAATGCGGGGAGCTTGAAAAATCTGTCTATTGTGACTTCATAAAATGAGTAACGAAGTTGGTATCCAGACAAAGGCTTAACCTTTTTCTGGACTCTGTATTTCTCTAAAATTTCTTCTCGTTCCTAAGTTGTGAACGTTTCAGCTTCGAGTTTCTTTACTGAACAAGCTTGAACACGAGCTAGACATTGTTAACTGCTCTGCAACCTTCTCTCTTCAGAGTTGGAGCTCTCGTTATTCAACCATCTCCTTAGAGTTAGTCCCTCGTTATGGCATTTTAATTTGATCGAACAATGACTGCTTGGTACAAATCTCTGTTCTGCTAACTTCTGGTTTTGTTTTCTATCATTTAGTTTAAGCATGGGAACGGACGAGAGTCTCCTTGCAAAGTTCAACAAACATCATTCATTGAATCAATATTACGAGAAGCCACCGACAAAGGAACCTGCTTTCAGTATTGTTCATTATGCCGGTACAGTCAAGTACAGAGTCAAGGTTTGTCATTTTAACGTTGTGGTATAGTTGAAATGCCTGCCAGAAGTCTTGGAATACTTTTGCTAATTTTTCCTTGCAATTTCCCTCTCTCCCCCTTTCTGCTTTCTACTCAGTCGAGTGTTCCGACCGGACTGGAAACCTTTTGTTTACGAGAGAAAATGTCGCTTAACATTTGAATAGAATTTCATGCATGACAAACGTTTTGTTGTGTAAATCCCATCCGCTTGGTAAAATTCTGCTGAATGGAAATCAGCCTTTAGAACAATGTTGTTCCGTGACGATACAATGGGGATGGCTGGAAGATTCTTGGCTCTGATGGAATGTTGGAGCAATAACTTTGCAGATCAACAATGTTTCAAGGGTGAGGGAATGCTTAAACTGATCATTATGGATAGAAATGTGTATTATGAAGAAATGGCGTAGGGCTCTAAGGAATTTTGGCAGGCATTGTAGATTTTATCTGGAAGATAGCCATGGGCAATGGCAATGTTTGCAGAACATGTCAAGAGCAAATTTTCACATGATATTTGGTGAAAAGAATCCTTTTTGCAAATATTGTGCATTATTGAAAATATTAGAAGCTGTTATTACCTTAGTTTTGATCATATCAGATAATTTCTGAACTTAGAGGGTTGATTTTTTGTGAATTTCATATCACGTACAGGAAATTTGAGTTTAAAGGCTTATTTCCATGGATCTGCATTTTCCGCTTGGAGATGCTCGAGGGCATTTAAGATCAAGTGATTTCCTATGAGCCTACCTTGCAGCTTTGGTACGACAAGCATGGCTGCTATAAATGACAACAACGTAAATTCACTGATTATGTCATTTCGTAGAATACTGAATCATGATTGGATGTAAGAAACAGAGAGGAAAATGACGCGATGCAAAAGTCGAGCGAGTTTAACTTTTCCTCTAGCTCACAAGCAGCTCATTAGCATAAGGAACTTCTGGGTCAACGGTATTTTCATCTAGATAAGCATGCCTCGCAGAAATTCCCTCGAGCATTTTCTGCTCAAGCGGAAAATACAACTCCATGGAAATAAAATAAGCCTTAAAAATATAAAATTATATTGAAATCTTGAAATCATAGGCCATGTTTTCCATTGAATACTAACAATGCGGTAAAGCTTCACAAATCTTGTCATTTACATTTTTCAAACTAAAATACTGTTATGAAAATGAAATCAACACTTAGCTACCATCTCATAGTTTTCATTAGACCATTTTATTCCCAAAGCTTGCCTCTTGACCGCTGACATTTAGCGCAACTAACCGACTGGAGTGAATCTTTTTATTTAGCCATCATCACCTTAGAAAATCATAGAAATCATTGTTTTGTTTGATTTTCTATCAAGTATTCTTTTTTTCAAGGATTTCAAAGCCAAGAACCAAGACTTGATGAGGAACGACATTGTTTGTTCGTTAAAAAACAGCAAAATGTTATTTGTTCGAGAATTGCTCGGCTCTGATCCGATGGCTGTTTACCGATGGTCGAAACTTCGGCATCTGCTTTGTGCTATTTCGCTTTTTAGAAAAGCTGGCGAGGCACGAAGGAATGGTAAGCACTATCGATGTATTTGTTTTAGCTCTGTTTGGAGGATGATTACATGAGTGAGTTAACTCGTCTGCATCTCTGCATTGGCTCCAGATCATTAAACAGCTTGAAATATTGGCTGGAAAAGGCAGCTTTATTATGAACTTAAGTATTATAATAACCACAACGGGCATCTAGAAGGTCATTTTAGACAAATCAGGGTGTGAAATCGACATTGCAGTTATTAATCCAGGTTTTAGATATTCAAATTGATTGGAACAGGCCATGATTGTACATGAACGTATCGAGACAGCTTATTTCACCATCAGCTGAATTAAAATTATACCGTGCAAGATGTTATCCCACAAACTGTTCACGAGCCATGCGTTATTAAATTATCGATCGTACGATTTCTAAATAAGGAAGGTCATTAAGATTGAAATAAATAAGAAAGTCCTTTGAGATTTCATAAAATACAGTGATATTTAAGAGTTTTGTTGATAAACAAAACAAAGCTTAATCAACAAAATGCTTCTATACCATTGTATCTTTTTAGATCTCAAAGGACCTCCTTATTTAGTTTTATTTCATTGGCCCTCCTTATTCAGACATCGTACGATCGATAATTTAATTATGCATTGCTCGTGAATAATTTGGTGCTCAAAATCTTACACGTATAATTCTAATCCAGCAGAGGCTGAGACGAGCTGTCTCGAAACGTCCCGATAATTTCATGGACTTGTTTAATCATTCTGAAATTTATAACCTTATTTGTCTTGAAAATTGGAATGTCGATTGTACACTGATTTGCTGCCTTTTCGGAAATGACCCTCGAGATGCTCTTCGTGGTACTAATATTAAACTTTAAAAAGCTTGGTGTAAAATTCTAAGACCTGACTGAATTACTTGAAAGATATTTTAGCTACTACCTAGCGAGAATTCTATCAATGACCTTTTCAGAACTCTTCAATGGTTTCAGAAATGCGAGGTTTTCTTCTCTTTTTAAGAATTCAAGAATGATTTTGAAGAAAACTTAAAACCATTGTAATTTCTGACTTTTTGACAAGCAATGAAATAGAAAACCTTATATAGTTTATGGATGTCTGCAATATGGTATACAGCAAAGGTTTGTCACAACTCTGGTTTACGATTTAGAGAATTTGATGCCGCCAAAGCCTCCAAGAAGCGGAAATACATAATACGCAATACCTTCGAAAACTATTGTAAACTTATGAAAATTCCTACAGTGGGATGATAGCAAAGTAGCTAAAGTGTATTGCAGGCTAATCAATTAACAGAAATAGGCAATAGAATGTTTACAACCACCGTTTTCTACCGTTTTAAAGATTTGGAACCTATGCTGACCCGCTTTTTGCTTCGCTCTGGTCTTCTACTTGACAGCATCCTAAGGTGCTCCAGGTCAACCAGTAGTAACATTCCAACGCAGTAATTCAAAAAGGGGGACATGGTTTTTGTAGTTGGTGGTATGTGTACAGTGCACTAGCAGAGGAAGAACTAATCTTTTATTCAATTTATTCGCCTAGGAAAACACTTCCTGAAATACAAGAATAAAGCGAACTGGGTATGTTAAAACGAATTTTTTGTGAATAATAGCCTTTTATTTTATGCATCTGTTAAGCGTCTTCTAATACCATTTTATTAAGTTTTATTTTCAATCGAATTGGAAGTGCTTGAGGGGGTGGGGGCTGTAAGAAGTAGGAGGATAATTCATAAAGATTCCAAGTGTTTAAGGGCGCTCCGTTTCCAAAAACTGTAAACAGATCTGTCAAACACCACAAGTACCATTGTTCATCGATTGTTCATCGATTGTTCATCCATTGCTCATCCATTGTTCATCCATTGTTCATCCATTGTTCATCTATTGTTCATCCATTGCTCATCCATTGTTCATCCATTGTTCATCTATTGTTCATCCATTGTTCATCTATTGTTCATCCATTGCTCATCCATTGCTCATCCATTGGTCTCTGCTGTTTGCTTCGTAGCTTCACCAAAGACATCAAAAAGTGACTGTGTAAAATCCCCATATATCGGAGCAATCGTACAAGATATGAACGTTTGGTTTGCTCCGCAGTGGATTACAAGGATTTTTGCGTCAAAATAACGCTTTACTTTGAAAATCGATGACAAACCCGTCTGCTATTACCTTTTAAAATACTGCAAAGTCATCATTTCGAACGAAATTTCAAGACAGAGCTCGTTCGGGCTGCAGCCATTTTGATGGTAGCTATTAGAATAATGGATCTGAGTGAATAGAGGATATTGCTGTAGCGTCTGGCATTCTAAAACAGCCCAATCTGTCGAAGAATCATTACACTATTAGCGACGCTAACCTGTTTAGGGTTAGAGTGAAGAAGAATTCGACGGTCTCTTATTGTAAGCTTATTGATACATAAACATATTGAACAAAATATATACAAACATTTTTCTCTTTCTCAGACTGTATCAAAGTCACCAACGGAACGGTAAGCTGCTATTAATTATTAAAGTGCCTATGACTCCTGTTAATTAATCAATTGATTGATTTATGTATTTATATATCATTAGGACAAAAACACACCGTACTTGCAATACAACAATATATCATCCATTGCCAAAATGGGCACAAGGTCCTCGAGTTCTGGCTATGGAAATTACTTCCAATTTTCAATTTTTAATATAGCATTAGGCTGAGAAAATTAAGCAACAAGTGTGGATTAAATGGAGCTAAGATGTGTCTGAAAATAGATGTCAGAAGATTCCACGAAAGCAAAATTTACAAGCTTGAATCCATGATTGATGGTGTGATTTTTGCAGACTTCTCCAACATCTTTGTTACTAAAAACTTTGAAGAATGAAAGGTTAAGGGCTCCTTCTGTTTTAATTCCATTCATTCTTAAACCGACCGGTATCTTTGATATAGGATATACTGGACTTTTTATCAGCCAAGGGTAAAAAAATTAGGATACAGTATCAATAGAAACATTTTAAGATGACAGTATATACTGAAAGATTCACAAGCGTTGTAATGTACCAAGATACAAATTCTAATTCGTTGTTTCTATCAGGTAAGTCAAACAAGAGCGAGACGGTCAACAAATTAATTGCCTTAGGCTTTGATCGTAACAGCATATATGTCTGTACTGTTTTGCTTTCAATCTATGCTCGCAATTGTTATCCGGTTGATGTTTTGTGGGTAAAGTAATTTAGTTGAAATTGAATCTGCAGTGTTGCTGACACTAAGAGAACTAGACTTAGAACCTTGAGTCCGTTGTTTCCATGTGCACTTTGCTTTGATGATGGCGGTTCGGTCAACAGAGACGCGTGATATTACTCTGAAAAACATGACCCTATTCAGGCCCAAACTCTGAGCTTCCTAAAGTACCAATCAGATTGCGAGATTTGTGAATTTCTATGGTTACGGCAAATATGATGAAATTTTCGATTGGATTGGATTGAAAAACTGACAACGTTCGGACGAAAGTCGAGAGTTGAGGCCGCGATTCCATCATAATTCGATTGATGAATGCAGAAAAAAGGGTCAGTTCTTTCACTGTTTCATTATGCGTCCGCGTTCAGCAAGATTTACCGCAGGGATACAAGTGAATCATCGTATCGTCATAAGTCTATAAGAGGACTTTTCGAAAACATTCCTTCTATTCACTACAGAAAGATTTAATGATCATGAGTGATTGAAGCAACTCAAATGTGTTCGTAAACGAATTTATTCGCTTAACGCACTTTCAAAGTTACGTAAATTCATCTCGTATTCGTTTCAATTCGTTTCAGGTAAATGCAGTTCACTTAAATTTTGTAAAAATTCGTTTCATTATTTCTTCATTTGTTTTTAAGTGCTTCAGTTCAATTAAATCTTGTTTCAAAATTGCCTGAGAAATGCTTTCTTTCTTTCCCTTTTCGCTTCAAAGTCTTCCTTCAGCTTAATTTGTTAACTTGTTTTAGTATTTCTTGTAATTCACGTCTGTCATTGTATTCCTATACATTGAGACTGTCTAGGATCTACTCAGTTAGGACTGCTTCTACAACTCGGAATTGGCCAATCAATTTAGGTGAAAAATAATGATAAAAATATCCTTTCTTTGCGACAGAAAAAAGATTAGAATTCCGCTCGACAAAGAAACAGCAAAAGAACAACGAGAAGTTTACAGGAAAGCAACTAAAGTTTTAAACAGGTATGATTGATTTTGAAATGATAAAACTAGGTTTGGTTGTTTGTATCCTTTGTTGTGTATTTACGTTCTCAAGTGATTGTGCCACTGGTGTCCCAAACTTGACTATTTGTTCAAAGTACGATTTATCTTATAGATGGTGGACAGGAATTGTTTACAGTCATCGTTTGTGTGCCTCGTTTTTAAGCAAAATCGACAATTGCAAATATATCTTTGCATCAATACAAGCTTGGTGTTTTACAATATGACAAAAGAAAAGATAGAACTCTAAACGCCAGTCTAAAAATAAACAGTTAAGCCCGAAATTATTCATACCCATACCACAGTTGGAGAATTCTAAATCGTTATATTATCAAGCCAAATCATAAGATATTTTATTCTTTCAAATGCCTCTTGTTGTGCTTGCTTTCAAATTTTTATCATATTCTTGCCAAACTCCAGTCACAGTAAAATTGGTCCTCAAATAGAACAATGCAAAATGCACAAGATTTGGTGTGGATATGAATAATTTCGGGCTCAACTGTAGCTACAATATGCTGTAAAATTTTTGCAGTTAAGGAATGTTAAATCAATTAATGTCTTTTTCAGAGCGGAGGCAGCAAAATTAAGGTTAGTTCCATTTTAAAGATACTTGTCAGCACGTTACATTTGTAGCATGTGCATACCAGGATTAAACATGGAGAACATTTACCAAACCGAATTTTGACAAATGAGATGCCTGTGATCTGTTGTTAGCACATGCTTCAAATCTCCGCAAGATTTTGAAATTGATCGTGTAAAGTTTCATGGGCTGATTCTTTTAAACTCAATTACTTTCAGGAAATTTTAGATAATTGGTCATAATTTCAGATAGTTCTAATAGAACATTTTTTATGTCATCATGTTAAGAACTGCAAAGATTTTATCATTCATGAAGAGAGTATGAAATGAAGTAGCATTGACAGAGATTAAAAGCCCTATAAACTCTTAGTCAATTGAGGAAAATTAGTAATAGAGGTAAAGGTAACTGAGGAAGATTTTAACATGGAAATGATTTTCAAAAGCAGTTGTGCTCCGTTTAATAATTAAAAATCAATATGAAAAATTGGTAGATTTTTCAAGAAAATGTCAGTATTTGAAGGTATACCATAGGTGGTAGTAAGCGACAGTCTGTAGTGTTTGTTTGTATGATTTACAATTTAGCAATTTGATGACACCAATACTTAGAAACTAGCAGGACTGTAAAACGCTGTAGGCCGAAAAAATGATAATGATATCCAAGTTCTGTCGCTGTGGTAATGGCAATTTACGTAAAGTTCTCGCGAAGCAGTTCATTTGGAACACAGTCCGTGTCGTCAAGGGTCGATAAACGAAGAAGACGCTAGATGTCATAACTAAAACAATATTTTCCACTCCAAGTAATATTTATACAAAATGAACAGCTTTTGATGAAGTTATATTTAAACTTTGTAATACGAATAATTCCTGCAAGTTTTGTTGGGGATACATGGTACTCCCCCTTTTGCTTCATCTCTTTGTTTTAGGCTCAACTTAACTGCCAATCAGCGCGGGGACTATGAACGCATGCGCTGTAGACATCACTTGATTGTACAAATATTTGCAACCGTTTCGAAGATCGTTGCAGTGACAGCGAGCAGTGAGGGAAGATTCGCAGCTCTATTTACAGGAAACTTTGCCTACGTTTTATCAATTCCTGACTGCGGTTGTGATTGATATGTGCCTGCAAGATTTCATGACCGCTCGTTCTGGAAGCTTGGTACAGAAGTAAATGTCAAGTGGTTAATCTCGCGTGGGGTAAATTGATGGCCTAAGCGGCGCTCCCTGGCCTAAGCCAAACATCAGCACTTTATTTGAGCATTGCTGTCGAAAGCCCAGTACTCATATCTGGATTTGCTGTATTGGCAAAATTCCACGAACCAATGCATGACCATAGCATTTACTTATCAGCTAAATTCGTTTCTTTTCCAAGCTTCCATGAAACGATATCGTGAGACGTTTTGAAAACTGTTATTATTGTTCCCCCATTACATAAAAATTGATTGCTCTGTGGCAGATGTGGTTTCCTGCGAACGTCTTACATCCGATTGCTTCTCAAAGGACTAAGAATTCGTGATGAAAATAGTGACATTACGTAATCAAATCGACAAAAATTTACACACTACGCATGCGTTCATAGTCCTCGAGGTGATGTCCACTGCCTCGTCAACTTGAGCTCACACGTATTCCCAACAAAGTTGTGAACAATAATGTTCGTTTCATTGATCCACGCACTTTGCTAGTGATATTTATAAGTTGTATTTGCATTTCTATAACAATGAATCAGTTAGATTGAAGCTGGTGGAGATTTTCTACACCTGATAATTTGATGAACCTTGTTTATTCGATATCTATCTTTTTGTTTCATTTCGGCATAATATCATCTTACAGAAAACGATGTTTAAACTTTATTTGCTTTGAGGGAATAGCAGGCGTGGAGTTACAGATTCGGCAAATTACGAGAGGGCTTTTTTTCAGGAGATTGCCACGATCTCATCTTTTGATTGTGACACCAGGTGGGAGGCGCATTCAACTTAAAACTTGATAAAGAGACTAGATACGACGATTATTTAAATGAGATAGCTCAGTATATTGAAGAAACTTCAAATATAATCAGGACGGTTCGAGTATATGAAAGGCAGTTCCATTGTTAAAGACGTTAACGGTCGGACAAGTCCATAGTATTATCACCATTATTAAGTACGTTCAATGGGGTCTCCTATCATTTTCAGCTAAGAAACACACGTGGATATTTAATTTCATTGTGATTTCTTTATTTTTCAGACGTGAACAACAGAAGCAGGTAACTTCTTCTGATTTTGATATTAACGCTAAATATTCGTATTTTGGAAATGAAGTTATAATCTCTTGCATTTCAACCAAATTTCAATATGCTCGTGGTACACTCATTTTTAACCCTTTCACCCCCGGAAGGGCCATATGGCCCAACAGTATTCATTGAGAACTGCGAATTTTTCAGGGGGTAAAGCATTTGGAATTTTGATTGATTTGAAAGGTTATGCACATTGCATTTATCTATTGCTTACTGAATCACTGATTATGATACCCCCTGGAAAATGACAATCTACATTAGGTTTTCCTGTTAAGCTTAATTTTAGCCGGGCGTGAAGGGATTAATGGCCCTTTAATCTTTAACAAACTAAGGTCTGGGACTGGTACGTAGTTGCTTGAATATAAGGGCCACTTTGATACAGAAAGTTTCTTATGCGTTCCTTAAATACTTTAAGCAGTGATTATTGTAATGGGCTTCCAGAGGCATCTATTTAGATTTTAGATTAAGTAAACAGAATTTACACTCAGCAATGAATCACTTGAACTTTATCAACAAAGATCATGTAATAATTCTCCTTTTCGAAGTTGAAGTTAAAGCAAATTGTCAAACGGCAACTTTCTTGAGTGTGCTGTTGATTTATGTGATATGTAAAACTTAAAAACCGAATAATAGGTTACTTTGAAAGCCAGCCAAAAGATGGCAGAAACACTGAGTGACAGATTTATACACTCTTTGTAACATTGTAATAAAAAAATTGACACAGATTTGAAAAATTAAATTCCGTTGCCTGATTAATTAAAGTCCGTTGTCATAATTTGAAATGTTTTATCTTCACGTCAATGAAGAACTCCTGAAAGCCACAATGCCTACCAAAAGTCCTTGGAACACATAGGCCATTTCTTGATAATCTGTATTACTATCCATAGCAATCAGTTGAAGTACCTCCTCACCCCTTAACAATGTTGATTTGATAATGCACCTGCAAAAATATGACAAAAATCTTGAAAATTAAGTTGAAGCCTCAACATGGTGGTAGAATTGAAACTTTACAAATTGTTTGCGTGAATTGTCACGTATATACTATTTATCAAACAGTTGATACATCTCTCTTACTCATCCCGTTTTTCTGGAAGCATAACTTGCATAAACAAACGAGATATATGTTATGATAAATCTGTTATTTTATGAGTGGCAGATTATGTTTATTCCATTTTTAGAAATACAATCGAATACGAAACGGCATGGAAGCAAAGAGACTAAGTGGGTACGAAATCCTTGATAATTCTGGAATACCACGAGGAAGATCCACAAAGTGCCCTACAGTCATCGGCCAGTTTCAGGTAAATATATATCACTTTTCTTTTGTTTTGAATTTCTGACGGTATCTTAGGCGGTTGGGAAAGGGGGGTCATTTTGAGCAGTTTTTTTTTCTTGCAGTGCTTGACATATCCTACAGTAAATCCCCGCATATAAGAACCTACTTTTTTGAGAGCCAGGCTGAAATAGACCTTTTCAAAGAGGTCTGGGACGGCGCGCTACTTTTCTGGAAGATGGCGGATACACGGGAATCTTCTCCGCGATGCTGAACTGGAGTTACAGTGGGAAAAGTTGTGAACAAAATATGGAATTTAACTCTAGTTATATGCTTCATGGAAGACCAGAGGGGCTTCAGCATGAAAACAAATACTTGCTTATCACATGAACGCAATGTTTAGCACATTTTACGAGGAAGAGACATTTATACCTTCGAGTTGTTTCAGCGAAGTTTGGACTTCGTGATGACCTCAGACTCGGTTAGATAAATTTAGAAGATAAATTTAGATTTCTGTTTGCGAGTTGGGCTTGTCCCCCGATGACTGCAGGAATACGAGCAGTCGTATGTATCGAGAACTGTTAAGAAACAAACAATGATTCACATTTCTTCTTTCCAATGCTAAAGTTACCGACCATGCCTTTCCAAATCAATTCAGCTAATGAAAAGTTTCTTCGATCTTTTAATTTGTTCATATGCACCTAACAAAGTTTGGAGTGCTTTGAAATAAAGCATTTCTGTATGCACTCCTAAAATAAGACCACTTACCTGCTCCAGACAGCTTAACTTGCAGAAGATTCCCATTTACTTATCATTTGTAAAAACTTTTGCTCCGATTGAGAAGTCAACACAACAAACTGCACAACTGCTCGCAGATAATATGTGACTAAGACTTTGCCTCCAAACAAAACAATATACTCATTACTTTAGCAAATCTTTGACTTGGAATCTCTTCCACATTGTACAATCAAGAAACGACTAAATTTTTTCTGTTTTCGTTCTGAAATCCACAACTGTTATGTCGCAAACCAGTTTCTTTTTGTTTGATCCAAGAAGCAGCGAACGAAATGACGAATACAAATTTAACGAAGAATGTTTTCCCGCCAAAGTCTCTTCTGCTACGAGGCTCCAAGGGTCTAGGAGAGGAAGGAGATGTTTGCCCCTATACGTTTGTACCAAAAGTGCCATCGTATATCTTTAGTTAGGGCAATAGATAAGCTCAGTTTGTTATAAATAAAAATCTAACATTGGCAACTAATCATCATACAACATGCATACAATCAAAGTTCAACGAACTCGAAGAAATAAACTTTTCCTTGTAAAATATCACTTTGATGTGATAACTAACTCTTTAGTTTGATGTTGTAAGATTTTGTGGGCATGTCTGGTCCTTTGAGTGCACATTAGCTGGAGTTAATTTCGGTTTTTGTTGCATTACGTCGCCCACTGCAACTGCATTTTAACGTTTGCAATGCGAAGGGGATTCCCCTTCGCAGCTTATCCGCCATCTTCCAGAAAAGTAGCGCGCCGTCCCAGACCTCTTTGAAAAGGTCTATAGGTTCTTATTTCAAAGACACTATGCCTAATATCAGGGTATACAGGTTCTTATTTGAAGAGTGACTTGTGTGGGTCCTTTCAGAGTCTTAAAAAAGATTTTCTGTCCTATTATTTGTGTCACTCAGGGCACTGTCACTGAGGTGTCCGGTATCGATATCGCAAACCTGGATTCAGAAACCTTGTGCAACTTGCTTCTTTATGGCAGTCCTTATATGAATATGATTGACAACAGGATAATAATTGAAGCAACGATTGAGTACATCGAAAAAACAAACAGGTTAAATTGATTGTGGGTGCTGGCGTGTTGCCTAAGTGAGGGGACGGGTTTTCTTTGTCCTATCGCTTGGGTGGCATGTTAGTATCTGTGGATTAGCACGAAATTAATTTGACATAACACAATCATCTAGCAGCTCTCTTTTCTATCTTCTATACAGTTCCACACCAAACCATCCAAATGCTCCAATAGTGCTTTATGTCCATTGTCATTGTACCATCAGTTTCGATGTGATGGTACAAAATTGATGTTAGACCTACGATATAAGGATTAGACACATAGCATGGTTTGAGTCTGGTTTGGAACTGCAAGTCTCTCTCTCTCCTTTAGTTTTTGCTTCATTTACCTGTTTTCTTTTCCTGTTCCCAGTAGTTTTCGTTACTTTTGAAGTTGTATTTGAAAATTGTAAGTGCCGTTCTTGGTGTAGGCCAGATGACCTTGTGTCTTCTTACACCAAGGGCGGTACAGTATTAATGTATTTAAGTTTAATTTTAATTTATTATGAATAGAAAAAAAAAATTATTTGTGTTTGAAGGGTTTTTATGGACCTATACCTAACTGGGGAGGAGCATCAACATTTATCAGCTAACTGGGGCAAAAATTAACTGAGTAACACAAATCAAACAGCAATGTTGCTACCCCTGCAATAAGAACCTGTATTAAGAACCTGTATTTCATCAGACTGAAACAGGTTCTTAATTGCCAGGTGCATAATTCAGGAAAAACAGCCTCTAGGTGCTTATTTTTCTAGGTTCTTACATGCGGGGATTTACTGTATTGAGACCTCATTTGTTCCCTTGTTAATTGGTTTAAAATACATGCACACACAAATGGTCCTTTGGTCACGCTGAGTAGGCCTTGTACTTACAAAGAGCAATAAGAAAGGAGCAGGCCATCGCCCTTTGCTATAACAAAACTACTGAGAGTGATTCAAAAATATAACCCCGTTTTGAAAGGCGACTACTCCATGGATATAAAAACGATGATGTAGGCAACTATATCACTTAATGGTAGACATGTTGAAATGTATTTTGAAGTTTACATGAATGAAATCTACTAATCTGTCCTCGAATTTTGAAGGATTTCTTCGAGAAACTCTCTTCCAGAAACCATCAGAACATACCCAGATCACAGTTGTACAGGGCTGTTGTCTGAATCGATTGAACCATCAAAACATGCCCAGATCATGACCAAATCTTCCTAATATTGATGCCTTACATAGGTCTTACAGCGATGACTTCAACATCTTTAAATAAGCACGTGTTTTCCTCTTGGGACGATGAAATTGCCCGGAATAATAAAGTTGCTATGCTCCTTGGGATGACCTTTTCATTTTCTTGCAAAAACATGTTTTAGCCATGCTGTAAGGAAGAAAATTTGGTCATGATTTTAGGCATGTTTTCAAGGTTTCTTTAAGGGGCTTTCTTGAGAAAATCCCTCATAATTTCAGAACGGAGTTGCCATTTTCAGTCATGTAAATTTTGAAGTAGATTTGAACATGGCCACCATTAAATGATGAATTTGCCAGTGCTATTGCCTTGATATCGAGGAAGCAGCAGACTTTCAAACGGGTTTGTTTTTCACACCCTCGCTTGAGCCTGTCTAACATTAGATGTCCCAATAGGGTTGTGACTTGAGCAAAACTGTTTCATTTTTTATTATTCAATGATATTTCACCTGAAATCTAATGTGAAACAGAATTCACAGCTGAAAAGGACGCAGGAAATTGCACTCGATGACTTAATGACATCAATAACTTCCAAAACTATAATATTTGCATTTATTATTAATTAGAATTTTGTGTCCTTACACTTTTTGATAAATAGAAAGGCAATGGCCTCATGGACTTTAGAAAACTGTATAAACCCTCCCCCAATTACAAAGAGAAATGGCACGTCATAGCTTTGCAGTCACAAAGGAGGCTACAGAGCAGGCCCTCTTTCTTCATACTTGGGGGAGGGTTTATGTAATTTCCTTGGGTCTCTGTGCAGTGGCTTGATAACAAAGCACTAGAATGGTGTGATTTTGTACCATGTGGTACAAGATGGTGTGATTTTGCACCATTCCAATCTTTCTGAAACAACATTGTACTTCGCTTTGTACCTGTATTTCATTACATTCTACAGCATTTTACATGCCATCCATGGTGGTGAAGACCAAATTTGTAAAGAGCTACCTCTTTACTTTTGTGTGTTCGTTTTTTACTGCGATTTAGATAAGATGCTTCTTTTTTGCTTTCTATAAGCATTGCTTGAGATGAAATCATTCGAAGGACCTATTATGATTTTGAATCAAAAAGAGTGCGTCTTTTCCTTAGAATTCTTTGGCTGAGTTAATGGATACTCTAAGCAAATCACATCCATTCTTCGTACGATGTCTACGCTCGAACAAGAACAAGGTAATTGATTTCTTATTTGATTTGACGCTTAATGGTCTCGTCCCAGACAAATCGCTAATGGTCTCTTTAAGATACCTTTCCAACTTGTTTGAAAAAATTCTTTTCGAAGTACCATAGAACTAAGAAACACCGAAACTGATCTTTCGCTACCTTTACGAAAAACTAACAATGCGCAAAGGGCTATATCTTTGTGTCGGCCTTAGCTTTGGAATGACCGTGAACTTGATTTTAAATAGGCACCATCTCTTGCAAACTTTGAGAAAAGAATCAAACCGTTTTAACTTGCAGCTGTTATTGCCATGACTTCCTGAAAAAGCAGTTCACATAGACTGACAGGACTAACCGTGCCTAAATAAATTAAAACGATTGAATGAATGAATGCTTATCTTAAGTTACTCAACCTACCATAAATTTACATACATTACACTAACAAACTTTCGCACCTTTATATTTTCGGACATGTCTTGCGTCCAGAAATTTTAATTCCCGAAATTGTTTCAGCTTAGAAAAACCTTATTAAAGCATTTTCACCGTTGCAAAATGTAATGTTTTCCTCGCGAAACGTTGTGCATTGACAATGAATGTAGTGAGAGTGCTCTTTGAGTCAAACATACTGTAAGTTGAGTAATATTCAAGATATGAAACAGGTTCACAATGGAATTCCATAAAGCACGCACGATTCTTTTCAAGCGATTCGATTTAAAGGAAGAATTGATAAGCACTACAGTTAATAGTTTTTTTGATAAGTGTATGCTGGGTTTTTTGGTAATTTTTTAAGTTCCATCGTACTAATCCTGAATTTTCTGTTCTAGGCGCCCCTTAAGTTTGAAACTGAAGTTGTGCAGAGACAGTTGCAATACACAGGAATGTTGGAAACTGTTAAAATTCGACAAGCTGGGTATCCATGCAGAATTCCAATTCAAGTAAGTCCTTTGTTCATGTGCTTCTTGGCCGCATTCGATAAAACCACCAGTAGACGATTACGCTAAGCATGGCGGCTTAAAACTCTTACCAAGATGGATCGCGTCTTTTAATCGAATTCCTATAGAATCGTTAAAGATTCGTAATTAGAAAAAGTTTCTCGATGCCATCTTTATTGTAATCATCTGTTCAAGGTAGTTCTTTCTTCATGAATAATGACACGTTGCAACTGTTCACTCAATATTATGATGACTATTGGAGTATATGTAGAACTTGGAAGCGCCGGGTGCAGGCAACAATTTTTTTGGCTTTTGCTGCGATGTTTCAGCTGTAACGAAGCGGCGACAAATAAACACACAACAAATTCGTTTTCTCGCTTTTATTCTTTCTCAACCTAACATCACAAGTTATCGTCTCTACCTACTCATCCTCTCTCCTCAAGCTCTCTCTCACTTTACGCCCACACAGTCTCTACCTAGTCACATGATCTTCTAAAGATATTACACTCGTTCCATACTCCTCGCGTTTCTCCTCACTTCCTCATACAGCTGACAATTTATCTAAACCATGCACTGCTTTGCATGCTGGAGAGTCCAAAGTCTTGCTGTCCGCCCGAATATTGACCACAGACTCCGATTGAATATGAGAAAGCTTTTGCCAAGAAGAAGATTTGACGTAAGATCCACCCAGACCACTCCGACTGACTCTGCTATCACGATAAATGTAGTTTAAAAACGTTTCCGAATTTCAAAATAGTGATGTTCGAAAAGGCAAATGGTTAATTAAGGGAAGTCTCTCTCATCTTCACTTGAAGCAATTGCAATCTGAAAAATTGCCATTCCCAATGACAGAGTAAGTCCAAAATCGTTTGTTTACGGTCCTTGTTCGAAAAATACACTTTGTATTTTGCATTGTAAATGCAACTGCCTATTGTCTTTTGATGTTCTTGATTGGTACATGAAAATTTGGTGATTGTTTAACAAAAGGAAAAACTGTAAACCAATGAAAGAATGGGTATGTGCCATATACAAGGTGTTTAAAAAAATCGCAGCCTAACTATAATTTAAAATATCAAAAAATTGACAAAATTCGAGTAAATGTGAATAATAGTTGAAAGTACAATCTTTCTTCTTTCTAATGATATCCATTTTGGATACATTAATGGAGTTATTTATCATTAGATTGATATTTTCTTATATATGGTCACTTTCAAGTGAACCATGCTGTAAAAGCAAAATAAACCCTTATTTTTCTGTAAATGTTATGAAAGAAATTTTTTCGAAATGTTTCAGGCCTAGAAGCACTTGAGGTGATAAGGCAAAAAACAATTTCATCCTCATGAGACGCATTTGTTCATAATGATAGAATATTCATTTAATCCACCCAACCTTGATATCAAAGTAGGTAGATTGTACTTTCAGATGGTTTGCCTCAAATTGATTCAAATCTTATTATTTCCTGAAGAATCTCGAATGAAAGATGGTTGCGTTTTTTTTAATTACCCTGTAAACAGAGAAATGCTAACAATACCGATTTTGTACCGTTCCAAAGTGTTTGGAGCCTCATTCATGATTTAGGTTCAAAGACCGATTCCTTCCAGACAGACTTTCAAGGTGGGATTTTACGCTTGCATTTGCATGACCGGCTTATATGTTTGTTATTACGCAGAAACGTTCTCCGAGTAGTCCTTGAAAGATTTCTAAACTTTATTAGATTCACTTAAAGTTGTGGCTTAATTTGGAGTAGGTCGCGTGCTCAGATGTCACTGTCAGATCTTTAGAATTTCTTTTCAGTTGTCAAAATTCAAGTTATTTTTTTTTCTTTGGACTTGTGTCCTTGCTGAACTTCTGCAACGCTAGTTAGAATCGCTATGATTTACAAAACTCAGATGCACATTTCTGATGATAAGTGGGTCGAGTTTGGGGCGTGTATTTGAAGCGGACTATTAATTTGGGCGACAGTGACCTAGATAACATAAATTCTTCACAAGAATGTAGGCATAAGATCGAACGAATAACGCTCGCAGCATTTTTCGTTGAACAAGGGTAGAGAAATGGAATTGCAAGCTATTCTCGAATGTTGTCGGGGATGTCATTCCACTTTTTGATACTGAAGAAGTGGAGACTTCGTTTTGCATATTCTAACATCATCATTAGTGGAGCGGCAATCTTTGACAAGTATTGAATTTGATTTCTTTTGCATAAAAGATGACCTGAAACTAAAGCACATGGAATACAAATTTGCACAGCACTTTTGTTTTCATATTTTATATTTCTTATTTTCATTCTTTTATGATGATTGTCCTTCAGAAAAAATGATTTATCAAACAGCTCTTGAAATATTTTGAACGCGGACTGTTTGGGTTAGAGACCTCGTTCGTTAAGATAATTCACGTTTCTTTGCTTCTCGTACTTCACTTGACCCTTGAAGCTATCTTGTGGAAATCTTGTTCAGATGCAGTTGTATATGGCTAGGCTTCCACGTAAAATCTTTATAGTTAAATTTTTGTTTCGAACGCGGGTGTTATTTTGTTTCTTGTGACTTAGCCCAAACGAGAAATGTCAAGTGAGTCAGTGTAGAAACAATTCTAAATTACATTCCAAAAGTTTGCTGTGGGGGCTTTGGTTGCAGCGTACTAAGCCCACCGATGTCTGTATTTCTAGCAACTTTTGTTTACATTTTGCTTTGGGGACAGAAAGGTATTCAAATCATCTTTAGCCTGTAAAGTAGGGTAGCTTCATCTGTATACAGGGGTCAAAATACTGAAGTTAAACCTCGATATGACTAGGTTCTAGTACATTTGTTCTCGTTGTTGTTAAGCCGTACACCAATTGCAAAAAGAAGATTCAGGTTTTGAAGGATAGGCATGAACTATAGGAATAGCTTTTTCAGCAATAAGAATAGCAGATATTGAAGTGCAAAGCGGGATGTGCAGTCAGATTAAAAATTTGATGATAGGAATAGAAACGACGATTATTGTTGGGGTCTTGTTTTTTTCAAGGACCGAGATACAGGGGGGTCCAGGGGGGCCATGGCCCCCTCAAATATTTTCAATAGTAGCTGCTGTAAGTCTTTATTCCTTTATTAGAATTTCAGACTATCAGATAGGTACTCCATTTTCCAATGTATATCTCGTTCAATTTCTGCCTTTCATTAGTCCAGGAAGCCCTTTGGCGGTATGTACAAGCCATCAAACTTGTCCTACGCCAGTGCCATGCGTACATCCAAAAATAGATTTACCTGTAATATCAATCTGTATCGAGGAACAAAAATTAGCGTTGTTTAAATCCAATTTGAGGATCCTGGTATCAATTTTTCCAGGGGAGTACCCCCAGACCTCACTCAAGGTTTTAGCTCACTTCTCTCGTCGTCCGGTATTCCCATGGCCCCCTCAAGTAAAAAATTGTATCTCGGTCCTTGGTTTTTTTCCTGTCAAATTTTACCAGACTTGGATGCTCGACCCAAGCCCCTTGTTATTAAGTAAAAAGGTTTATGAACTGTGCGAACACAGTCAGCCTCGGTGTCGAGAGAAGGCGAAGAAAAACTCTAATCGGAGTTCGCTGAAGCTCGTTTAATCTCTGTTTCTTTGGAGGTGTGTTAACTTATGTTTACATTGGCAATTCCAGATGTTAGTCATGAAAAGTAATCTTTTATTTTTGAAGATCATTTGATGATTTGATATCAAAGCAAACAAAGGATCTTTAAGTCAGCTGAAGATGGAAAACACGAGTGTCATTGGGAACGTAATCTCGAATTGCATACATTCTTGTTTGAATTTTACATAAGTATTTTTGGATGCAGACTCACAGAAATAACTTCAATATGTTCAATGAAATCTATGGACTAATGTCACATGAGAAAATCAATAGTTGGAAGAAAATTGACGGGTGGGAGTTTGCGAGGGGGTTAGAAATGAGATGCTTCATCTAGACTAATTCTTTATCTGGCCCAGAGCTTTGTAGTTTGTTTTTTAAATTTGAGCCCAATTTTTAAATGAGGTGTGCAATGGTAACTAAGCTTCTCTTCAAATAGAACAAAGAAAATGCTCAGACAAAGCATTGTATCTTGGCTATCTATTGTTCACGGCGCGTGTGTGACTTAATTTTGAATGGGGTATTTTGGATGATTTTGCTCTTTGCAAATGCACGCTTTTAACCGTGCACAAATCCTTTAAATAGTAAGATTTCTTACAAGGTTTCTAAACTGTTCGTAAAATTAAATTTCACAATTTATGAAAATTTTTGAGGACCTTCGAAAGACTGTAGCTTGTTAATCCCAAGGAATTCTGAGAGAAAGAACGAAGTCGTCAGCAAAACGTTCCTGTTTAGCACAGACAAAAGTTGAAACGTACTGCAACTTCCACTGGAATTAATTCCGGTGATGTAATTATCCGGAAGAATAAACCAAAGTTTCTTATAAGAGATTTCTTATCAAGAATTAATATAATTGGAAAATAAGAAAACCCTCCTATCTGTGATCGGGTTTTCCGTTGGGATGGACTTGCAATCTGAAGAAATTTTTATCTGGTAAGTCCGAGAAAGTCTGGGTGTAGGAGGGGAATGTAGGGATGGTAGAAAGATTTAGATTACCCGGACCCTTTACATAGATAGTCTTACAACAATTCCGTCAACTGCCTTTAAGGATCGGGGATTGGATGGAGGGCCCTTTGAACTTTTAGCATTTGGTGTATAATTTATCAGTAGGTCGATCGATTAATCAATACATGTAATCTTGATCGATGAATCAGATTCAAGGAACAGAGAGAAATCCCTAAATATTCCACGGTACATACCATTCGCATACCTTTATGATCTGTGACGTCTTTTATTTGTTTTTTGTTATTCCTGACCTTAAGACTTCGTCTATGAAAATGTAAAAATAGTCTTGTGGGTTCACGTATAAGCTTTTTGTGTGTTTTTCACAGTTTCGTTTCACTATAAATATATTTGATCGGTCTGTCAACTCATTCATGGCAACATCAAATCATTTTATATCACCACTATTCATATCGAGACATTCCATTTGATAATCTGATTTCAGATACTCAAGTTGTATAACTTTGGATACAATTTTCAAATAGGGATGCGAGGCGGTTTTGCTGAGAACGAAAGCTAGGATTTTGAGGATCAATTTGTAGATTATGTGACACATTGCTGTATGTGCCACCTTTGGGCTATGATAAAAAAATGAAATAAACAGAAGATAAGAAAGAGAGCCGTTGAGGTTACGTGTCCGTCGGTGTCTCAGAAACTAGTTAATAAACGCTTGTCCGTGGCCCCTGAAGTATGACAAACTTTGGCGATAATAACATCAATGTGAAAATATGCCTTTGAAATAGGTTTCAAGAATTTTCTAGAATAACGTAGCTGATCTTTTTATTTGCAAAGGAGGATCAAGGTTAGAGACCTGCTGTGTAGCCCAAAATTATTTTGAAGTGATAAGATTCCGAAGATCAGTTTAGATCATCTGCGTTGCGACACTGCCTTATTTGTCAAGGTTTGGGTGAGCGCCAAATTGAGTTAGACGGACCTTTTAAGGAGGGTCGAAATAAAAGTGAAGACTGTTAATCCTCTAAGCAATTTTACTTTCCAAGTCTGCCTTGCTTTCAGTATCCTGACAACTAGACCCAACTTCTTTTAGACTTAGGTGTGGTTATCAGGCTATGCTTTCAGCGAATCTTTGCTCATTGATGTTTATTAACCATTACGTCATGGTTTCGCTGTTCCCTTGACAACATGAGTGAGTGTGATCTCTTAAATCGTTTGTTTAAGATAGAATTTGATGTGTTAAAGGACCTGGTTAACCATAATCCTTTGCGGCATATTTTGGCATCTTTTGCAATATATATAATGCAAAAACGCGTTTATAAGGCCAAGCCAAGGCCACAAACGGAAGATCATGTCCTGATACCTTGATATTAGGAATTGCCCTTAAATATGTCTGTTCTGAGCAGCCACCAAAATGAGAGATAGTACATTATTTCTATTGATTTTCATTAATACTAGCAGAATGATCTCGTACAAACATCTCTCATATTTCCATATTTTACTTTAGTCCTGTAAAAAAGTAAGTACATTGACTTGAATCCGTTTCTTCTTTGTTTTCCTCTTCCCAACAATCAAAACCCTGGGTGAAATTAATGAGAACATGCCCTTATATCTGGATCTACACTGTGGTATCTCTCAACTAAGGGGTATCATTGAATGGGTACCGCTTGCAAGTTGCTTTGTTTTGCCTCAATGTGACCTTTTCACACATTAAAGAAACCTCAGGAACATCTTATGCCTGTTCTACTTATCACTAATAGCTCACAGCTTCGATAAAAGCACACTATCCAGTTGTTCAATTTTGCTTGTTTTGATGGAAAACCAAAGGAAGGACCAGAGGCAGAGCCATGCTGAAAAATTCGGGGAATAATGTTCTTTCTACTGCCAATAGTTGCAGTAGACAATACACCTTGTCCCCGCCTTTCTGGCAGTCGCCATTTATATGTTTTGCAGTTTCCAGAAGGGAGGAGCATGTTCTCGTTCTCTCCTCCATGACGCAACCACTGACTGAGACATATCAAGTTAGCCAAAAGGGAGTATTTCAAATTTTAGTCTGATGGATATATCCGGACTGGTTACCTGTGGTATGATCCTTTTTTCCCATTATCTCTGTGATATTGAGTATCTTGTTGGGGAGACAAGATACGCTTAACTGAGGACACTAATATGTCCCCCCGTGCAGTGGGTCAAAGCTCATGCGCCAGTCAGAGGTTCAACCCTAAAACGCTACTGTGCATGAGCTATAACCTACTGCACGGGGGAACACATAAGTTTCCTCGGACAAAGCACATCTCGTCTCCTCAACAATATCATTCAATCATTTTCGATCCATGGACATGGTTTATGGCGTATTAGAGACATTGGTGTCTAATCATTGTCACGGAATGCAAGACTGCAAGTATATACGATCGCTGTGATGTAAATCTTAATCGTCAAAAGTTTCCATTTTTGATTACAAAGTCCACTTTGTAATCTAAGAAGGGGCTTCGAGGTCAGTAAGTAAGAAAGTCCGTCACGCTCGTTAATGCAATTGATTACCGTTTTATCTCTGCTAATGAGCACTGAAATAAAGAAAGCGCACAGAAAGTGCATGCGATACAGAAGTTTCCCGCGATCCTATAGCAACATTTGACGTCGGCTTATTTCATGTTAGACAGATTTGACACCATAAGATGGATAAATTACTAGGATGTTTACCCTGGCACAGCAACAAATTCACCCAGAATTGGCACGTTCTTGACTTCATTAGCAGCTTAATTATGTCAAAACAATCGTTTTCTAGAACGAACGAATCATTAGCCACTTATTGATAGTACTCATTATGCAAATAACTCAACTTAATCAAATAACTCAACTGCACAGAGGCTAGCATTTGCAGCATAACCAAAGGTAGAAGGACCCCCCTCCTACACAGCAACGGATGCAATCATCGCAGGTGAAGTTGAGACGAAAGGTGCAGAATCCCAGCAAGCAATGGCGCCATGGACTGGGGGAAGGGACGTGATCACACTGAACCAAAACATCTTCATGCATATCATTCTGCACAGAGGAATCTTCGTGACTGCTTGTCTCAAATTAGATGCCCGCGAATAGCAACAACTGAAACGTTCTGTAGGGTTCTGCATAAGTAATTTTGCGTTATCGTAAATCTCACATGACATCTCATTTGACACAGATGCACCAATAGTTTTGTGCACGAACTATAAGCAAACTAGGGGTAATGACTTTTGATTTTTGCGTATCATTCTCGTTTGACATAAAGACCAAAATATTGCCTTTGACCTTGAGGCGATTCTTGTCCTTATACTAGGCGCTCGATTTTCCATTGAAGGCGACTTTAGCAGCAACACTCATCTCTCTGACTGTAGCAAAAAACAGAATCAACGATCATTTGGGGTTATGAAGAAATCAATAATCAGATAATCTTATGCTTGTTTAGCTCAGGACGGACTTTGTAATCATCCAAAAGGATCTTATGTTTGATTACAAAGTCCACTTTGTAATCTAAGAAGGGGCTTCGAGGTCAGTAAGTAAGAAAGTCCGTCACGCTCGTTAATGCAATTGATTACCGTTTTATCTCTGCTAATGAGCACTGAAATAAAGAAAGCGCACAGAAAGTGCATGCGATACAGAAGTTTCCCGCGATCCTATAGCAACATTTGACGTCGGCTTATTTCATGTTAGACAGATTTGACACCATAAGATGGATAAATTACTAGGATGTTTACCCTGGCACAGCAACAAATTCACCCAGAATTGGCACGTTCTTGACTTCATTAGCAGCTTAATTATGTCAAAACAATCGTTTTCTAGAACGAACGAATCATTAGCCACTTATTGATAGTACTCATTATGCAAATAACTCAACTTAATCAAATAACTCAACTGCACAGAGGCTAGCATTTGCAGCATAACCAAAGGTAGAAGGACCCCCCTCCTACACAGCAACGGATGCAATCATCGCAGGTGAAGTTGAGACGAAAGGTGCAGAATCCCAGCAAGCAATGGCGCCATGGACTGGGGGAAGGGACGTGATCACACTGAACCAAAACATCTTCATGCATATCATTCTGCACAGAGGAATCTTCGTGACTGCTTGTCTCAAATTAGATGCCCGCGAATAGCAACAACTGAAACGTTCTGTAGGGTTCTGCATAAGTAATTTTGCGTTATCGTAAATCTCACATGACATCTCATTTGACACAGATGCACCAATAGTTTTGTGCACGAACTATAAGCAAACTAGGGGTAATGACTTTTGATTTTTGCGTATCATTCTCGTTTGACATAAAGACCAAAATATTGCCTTTGACCTTGAGGCGATTCTTGTCCTTATACTAGGCGCTCGATTTTCCATTGAAGGCGACTTTAGCAGCAACACTCATCTCTCTGACTGTAGCAAAAAACAGAATCAACGATCATTTGGGGTTATGAAGAAATCAATAATCAGATAATCTTATGCTTGTTTAGCTCAGGACGGACTTTGTAATCATCCAAAAGGATCTTATGTTCTTTCTTTCGTCCGTACTCCTGGATAGCCACATTTTGATTCGCATGGAAACCCAATTCTAACCAGTAGTTCGGTTTACTTTTTAAACCGGTTTCTAGTGAAAGAGCGTAATTGATCATTTGGTTTCATGGTCATCACCTCTTCTGAGTTTCAGTTGGGAAGATTAGGAGAGAGACAATTGTCGTTATCATCCTCCTGGACTAGTTTCATTGCACCCTCTCTTTAATGATCTCCATTGAAATGTGCCTTTATTTCTGAGGTCTCTTTGAAGACATATTTTCCTTGACCTTCTTTTTTCCTTTTCTTAAAGACTATTTGAGTTGAGTAGCTTTCGAAAGTGTGGAAATTTGTTGTAGAATTAACAGTTAAGGCAACCGTTGTCTAATAGGAACAACATCAAATTGGAATAAGCAATAAGATTGGCGGTCGTCGTTCTAGTTTTTGAGACCGAATTGATACTATGTGCTCTTTGATGTGATACGAAGTATTGATTTGAATGAATGTTAGTATGAGATTCAGTGATCATCGAAACAATGCTGACCCTAAATTGCCTTCCCCTTCCATGATCCACAGTTGCTTGTACTGCAGAAGCCTCGGTGTTTGTGAACACTGCCATCCTTGGTGATCGACCTTGGAACACTTTTCTTAAAGTCATTCGCTTTGCGCCATGCAATTTTTCGGCCAGTCCCACAGATTTTGATGTGCATGGAGCGTGTTTATGCAGGAATGCTTACAGACAGTGGTCTGTCCACGAGTGGGGGGGGGGGGGGGTTCTCAGCTAAATTTCGGTTAGGGATGTGCCGCCCACAGTTTCAAGATGGAACCGTTGGCTAGACCAATTTTTGTGAAAATGATACCCTTGGCTAGACTAATTTCTCCATTAAAAGTGCCCTGAAAGGGCGTTTTCTAGACAAAACTTGCCAAATTTTCGCGTTCTCGAGACAGAAATTTTTTTGAATTTGGTTTTTTACTGAAATTACCAAGCTTTTACACTTCTTTGACCAATATTGCCAAAAAGCATACCCTTGCATAGACTAAACTCGACTAAAATTGCCAAAAAGATACCCTTGGCTAGACTAGAGGTCCAAAAAAATGTATCCCCTTGTGGGCGGCACATCCCCAGGTACCTTTACTATGGAAGAACCCCCCCCCTCCCGTGGGTCTGTCTTCTGCGAAATGTTCTTCAAATTCTTGATATTTGCAGTTAAAATGTTGAAGTTAAAGCATACAATAGCCTTAAGAATCATGGACAACCTGCTGCGTCATTTCCATGTACAATCATTTGATTTCGGGTTTCGCACTCAAAGGTGTGATCATTTTTCTCGTGTGAAGCATTTAAGAATTATTTTCACCCACTTCTTCAATGTTTTAATCATTAGTGAAGACATGAAACACACTTTTCATACCGCGTTGGGTAGCCAGTGAAAAGTCCATCTAAGCACTGTTAACGCATTTCGGAAACAGGAATGGTTTGCACGAGTTAGCCAAATTATTAGGACTGAGATTCTTCACAATTCATCATTGAAATATCGTATCGTTACTTGTTTAGTTCCTTTTATGATTATTCCAGAAACAACTTCCAGGGAAATTCACCCCATCCTATGAAAAACTTTCAACTCGCATTTTGAATCTTGCCCAAGAGCCAAGATTTTCATTTCTCTATTCATCATTTCTTTCATGTATGTATGACCAAGCTAGCAGTATAAAAGGAATAGACATTTGAAGTAGTCCTGTGCCGCACGTCCGTTTTTATCAGTCCAATGAGATGTTGTTGTAAAGCGAGGTCCAAATAAGATGCCGCACGATCTATTCTTTTTTAGCTTATGTGTCATATCGGTTTTGATGTGCAAAGATTTCCTCTGGTTGTTCGTTCTTCTGCTATTCAAAACTTGGCAGCAATGATGTGATGGTAGCCCATTCCTGCAGGATGATTTGCTTCTTAGATCTGCTCACCTAGAAGAGAGATATGAAGAGCAGACTGTCCTCGTAATTATCGTTTGGTGTTTTTCAAATGAGTTGATTTTTGGAACACCCGGGAATTTTACAGATCTTAACCGGTTGCAAAAGCTTCAAATCGTGCTGCAAGAGTCATAATGAACAGCAGCTTTGATACCCCAGGCAGACCCTTTTATCGAAGGGCTGGGTTGGAAGAGCATTGAAGAACTCATTAGTCAACTGCGTATGGATAAGCATGGGTAGTTAGACACTGCAGTTTTGTTTTAGGCCCCGCTCACAGTGCTCCTTTTTTGTACAAAATCGGAGAGAAAAACCTACTGATCTGCACAAAAACGCCACAAAAACGGAGGTTTTCAAAAACGGTATCAAAAGTGGATATCCACAAAAAGCGGAGGTGTTTGAAACGCATTTGATCAATGTGAGCGCAGATAAACGGAGGTTTTTGAAACGCTCCAATATCCAAAATGAGCTTCACAAAAACGGAGCAATGTGAACGCAACGCACAAGAACGGATATCTTTGGCTCCGTATTTGTTATCAGGCAGATCAATATGAACGCACAAAAACGGATGTTTTTCGCTCTGTATTTGTACAAAAACGGAGTAATTTGAATTGGTAGCTTTGATGCAACAAAAACGCATCCTAACAAAACGTAGCAGTGTGAACGGGGCCTTAGTGTATATGCTGCTACGGAAGAAAATTTACATGTTTCTGCGGAAGAGGTTTTAAGTTTTTTAAATGGATCTCTTACGTTGGCTTCTTCGTAGCAGCAAATAATTTCATCCACCGCAAAAGAACAAAGTGGCAATGAAGCACAACTGCAGTTTCTAACCGCCCATGGCATAAGACAACGCGTCACGACCTTTTCTTTCCATTTTACATTATTCAATTTTCGTGTGCCATAATCAGCAATAACCTGTTCAATCGGCTAACATATGGGCTCAACGTCCAAGCTGTCGCATGTCCTATGCCCCTGTATCAAGAACGGAAGAAAAGAGCGTACAGCTCGTCCGCAGGCGCCATAAAAATGAGGCATAATTTTCAGGGACGACCTTTAGTTTGTATGCTTGTAATGGAATAAAGAATTTTAGGAGTTCTAGGACGAAGTTCGAAACACCTAAAGAAAGTTTTGATGCTAAGACCAAAGAAATAATGGTCATTATGACGTTTCTAGCTTATTCTTGAGTGCATCAACTTTGGTTTTACATCTTCAGCGTAGTAACACCTGACGTTTTCGATATCAAGCAACATATCAGTCAGTGTCAGTGTTAGAAGCTACATCATAACTCATGCACTCAAAAATAAGAAAAAACCTGAGGTTAATACGACGAGTGGCCCTTTAATCGACTGTGGTGTTTCATGTGTTTGGTTGCTTTGGTCAAGTGAGCAAGAAAGAGCATTCGCAGCTTTCTTTCAAAGCCCCAAAAATGAAGTAAATTATTTATATACGTAGAGATCGAACCCATCTCGTATGAAGTTGAGTCTCGCAACTAACTTTTTACAGAAGTGTACTGACATGTTTTTTATGTGCGGGCCTCAGAGAGAATCAAAGAGAATACAACAGGGTGGTGTGCCTAGTGAGTGCCAACCAGGGAAAGGGCTAGACCCTACACGTCACAACTGTGGGATTGTATTTACTGCAAAACACACCCCCACACCCTCCTTCTTGTTTGATTCATAAGTAGATCTACAGTCAACTACAATAAATTGAAAATAAGCTTTCGAATGAGATATTCCTTATGCAAAGAACGTATATCAAATTGCCATCTTGCATTTAATGGCAATGCTCTAAAGACAGAGATTCATTTCATCCACTTTCAAAGTGCTAAAAACTAAAATATCACCACTTTGCTCCAACGTCACTGAAATCTCACTGGAAACCCTATATAAACCTAAATGAGTTGTTAAGCGACTATTAACAAGAAAGTCCAGACATCTCTTTGGCACGTCTTTTGGTTTTTTTCTTCCTTAGCTTTGGCGATCTTTAGATATTTTAAATCTGGCATTTTGCACGATCCTATATTGAAGCATTATATTATTTGCTTTGAAGCTTTGGTTTTGCTGCAGTGCTGCTGTCTAAATAGTTTTTAGCAGCATGCGCTCCACGTAATGACGGTTTTACGGCTCCTCTATTTCTCAACGGTTTCCAATTTTTTTCATGAAATAATGATTCGAGAAGTCAAATTATCACAACCTTGCAGATGAAAGATACGCATAATTGTCCACTACAATATAAAAGATGGTAGCGAGGCAGTCGTCTGAAGCCGGTTTTAGCTGAATTTTGAGGCGGTTTTACGGTTTTTCTGAAGCGTATTGGCGGTGTTACGGTTTTCGGTGACCCCCTACTACTCCCACTTTAAGAACTCTGTAATTTTACTGTAATCTTTGTTGATGTCTTGATAATCTTCAAAGACACCTTTTTTATTTTCTGAAAAGCGTTCATGCAAACGTGAAAACAAGACTAAATGTTGTCATCCGAATCAATGAAGGTACCGGGTACAAAATCGCCAAATTTTTTTTGTCTTTTTTCAATCCAAATGTATTGGAAGATCGTAAAATCTTTGTTTGCCGGACTGGTTAATCGGGATTTCTGTCATGCATAATGTAAAGGAAGGAATTGTTAGAATAATATTAAATTGTTGCTTTTGGATTATGAGCACAAAGTGCTTGAGGTTCAAGTTCTTGACATTCTTCAACATATGCCAGAAAATTCTGGATTCGTATGAAAACATCTATTCTCAGGTGTCTTACTATGATTCATGGCTTGTTTTGAAATGTAATGCGCCAACGTCCTGTCCTGCTATTTAGGAATGCAGAGGAAGAATGTGGTGCTGAAGCCAGACAGCCCAGCTTTTTCTGATGTAATTTCGCTTCATGTTATACCGGGTGAGTCAATAAAAACGCCCGGCGTTCAAAAAAATCCTGCTCCCTGGTTATCAAAGCAATAAAAATGAAAACTGTCTTATTTTATTCCTGATATGTCAAATTAGGTTCAGTAATTTACCCGGCTTTAATTGGTCATTTCTTCCCTTTGAAATAGGAGATTTTCAGCAGAAAGCCCTTTTCGAAAACCTGCAAAAACGAGTGAAAACATCAAGCGAAATTTCCCTTTGTTCTTCTTCCTGGCAATAATGACCCGTGGATGTGTTCATGTATTTTGTCCTCATGGGAGAATGGAATCCCCCTGAATGAGTTGTTCACGCTAAGGGGAAGACTTTTGAACCCATCCAAAGTAAAGCACGTGCCAGAGCATGCTGAAAGTCATCGCTCTGAGGTTAACACATTAGGGATTTTTGCTTGTAATTTTAGCATGTTTTTCAAGGTTTCTCAGAGAGATTAATTTTAGCAAATTGCTTACAGAATCTATACGGAGCAACTGATTTTAGTCAGAAAAATTTCTAAAACTACTTGAACATGTTAGCTATTCAATCAGGTACTGCAAAATATCATCGCTTATATATTCAGGGAGCAGTACCCTTTCAAACGCCGAGCGTCTTTTTTGACTCACCCGGTATTACTTTGGTATATGGCTTTCACTCTGTTGTCTGTTTGTTCAGTTGTTGTCCATGATATAGATATTTTTCAAAAATTCGTTTGAACGATTGTTTTAAAATAGGGAACAAAAAAATGTTTCCTCTCTTCATTCAATACCACAGGGAGCCCCCTTAAAAAGTAGCGAATCAAGCGAGCGTGGCATCTGCGAAGGAGCAATGAAGAATGAACGAAGAAAATGCGCTCCAACATTTAAAGGTAACGTGGGAAAATATACTCAGTTTGTATCATACAAGATGAGGTTCTGGCTGGCGTTGTCGTCCTGGCTTCTAAAGGTCCCTGTTGCTCCTTCGCAGATGTCGCGCTCGCTTGATGTGTCTCACTGGCAGAGGATGCATTTTGTCTGGTTTTTTTTTTAAGGGGGCTCCCTATGTCAACACAATTAAAAGTGTAGGCGTTAACTTTATGGTACCATTACAGTCGTTGCACCTGTAGTCATGATTTAATCAACTGTTGATCATTTTACAGAAAATTACTTACGCTAAATATGTTTCAACTACTAAACAGCACTTAGAGATTCTATGGGCCTCGCTGCTAGAAACTGCTTCTATCTGACAAAATTTTCACAGAAATTATGGCCAAATGGTGGTTCACAGCATCATTCTTTTCTCCATGTTTTCTCTACAGGACAAAGGATGCTGCTCTCGTGTTCGTAAATACGGTTTCTTTCATGAGCTTTGGGTGCCTCGAAACGAGATATTTCATACGACAACCCTTAAAATTCAACTCTTTTGAGTTGCTTCTTCCGTCGTTCTCTGTCAGTAGGCCTGTCCCCCCCCCCCGAATTTCTTCGGGCTCATATTGGTTGTTGATCTATGAAGCAGGGGAATGGTTCTAACCTTTGCGCTCGTTTCGAAGGTGCGTTAGATATTTTTTGATCGGAATTTCAAGAGCTGTTTCGCTGTTGCATTCGTCTAATTTTGGGAATTTGGCCATGCTCTGGTTATTTGAATCGCTCTCTATGACAGTTTCCAGTTAACAGTGTCAGTGGCAGCAAACAATGGACCTATGCCAGTAGTACAAGGTATGCAAATTGCGAATAGTGCCTCTCTCTTTGTTTGGTTAATGCTTTGCGCTGATCTGTAAGCTCAGAGTGACGCTTGTTTTGAGTTCTGATAAATTTCACACCCTTCAAGTCACGCGCGACTTTCAGATTCAAAGCTCTGCATTGCAGAATGCATTGTCATTGTGGAAATTATTTAACTCGGACGTTCTGCAAGTCTTATTTTTCTTCTTTGTCTGAATATTCTGGAGCAGTGAAATGTTCCAATAAAATCTTGGCTATTCATCATCATCATCATCATCATCATCATCATCATCATCATCATCATCATCATCATCATCATCATCATCATCATCATCATCATCATCATCATCATCATCATCATCATCATCATCATCATCATCATCATCATCATCATCATCATCATCATCATCATCATCATCATCATCATCATCATCATCATCATCATCATCATCATCATCATCATCATCATCACCATCATCATCACATCATCGTCATCATCGTCATCATTTGTTCATTTTATATAGGCTACAGTAAGGTAAAATAAAAAGCAAAGTAAAGTAAAATAGCTCCGTTACAGCTAATTTGAGCCTACTCTACTTTACATTTTGTATAATTACAATTTCTCAAGATAAATCGTAATGTTAAATTGCTTGGCTATTGTTGAATACTGCTTTAACCCTATTTTGGTTGGTGGCAATCCAGTAGATTTTTTCAATGACTCTGTCAGGAGAAGGATTATGGCCATGAAACTTCTTGACTTTTTGCTGCTACCTACTTTGCAACTTCTCAAAAACCTTCAATGTATTTTGTAACATATGAGGGGGAGGGAGACAATTTGCTGGGACTGACCCTCGAAAAATCGCAAATTGCAGAACTCAATTTTGCGAAAAAGGTAGGAGGACTTGAATTTTTTGGAAATTTATTTTGTAGAATAGTGTTATTTGATGTATTCTATCGTAATTATCATGTTTGGATGGAATTTGTGCTCCAAATTTAATTTTAGCGCGATTTTTCCGATTTTGGCTAACTTTGCCACTTTCCTTGACCACACTACATTGACCATACTCAAAATACTGAAGAGAACTTTAATTTTATTCCTGAAATGACAGACGAGAGAATGGGACATTATTGGAAAAAGAGTGTGTGCAACAACAACATTTTGAAGGTAAATCCTTATACCTCACAGAGAAGCAAATAAAAGATTCACATCTTTTACAATTGATCACCTACGACCAGAATTTTAACGGTCACTTATCATTAGCACGATTTGTTGAAAACGATGATGCGATGATTGCAGACTTGTTAGGTTTGGTGGCAGAACCCCAAAAGGCCGAACGACCCAAACGACCAAGTGGAAACCATGCGTATGTTGGAAACCATGCTTATGGTGCAAAAAGAAGCAAAACAAAGATGTTACACGATTTACGTAACAAATTCTGGTTATGTTTCAAAAACTAATGTGTTTTCTGTGATGTCATTTTCGTAGTTCAACCAAATCAAAATATGTTTTGAATCTTTAGGAGTTTACATTACAATCCATGATGCAATAGATGGAACATACAACGTCTGCGGGAATGATCGTTGTACCCTCAATTCTACAACTCATCCTATTGTCATTTTAATGGGCTGCAGCTCTATTTGATAGCAGCAAATTTAGGTTAAACCGAAAAGGTTGCTGTCAGAAATTATTGGCCTTTATACGTCACTTTTTGTTATCACTTAGATCTTGTTACATAAGTCTTAAATGATAGTTTTTCATTTTATTTTATAATATTCATGCACTGTAAGTATTCAACGGACAGTACATAATTGTTTGCAGACTGCATACAATGAGATATTATACACCAGTTTATTCTAACCATGCCGTCATACAAGTGAATGACGTCATGAATATTAGAATTTGCTGATGTAAGCAAATATAAACAAACTATAAGTCAAATGAAAGTACTCTTCAAGCCAAATCGAACGATGTATATATAACTTTATGATTTGAGTTAGCTGTGCAAAATTAGAGAGCTTTTAGTGTCTTTCTTTGTGACCTGTCTCCAAATAAGGTCATCTGGTGGTCACGTGACACAACAATGGGCTATGAAATTTAAATAGTTTGTAGCCAATTAATTTTTACTAAAAGTCAGTAAGTTACGGGTCATATGTAAAATGGCGTCGGAGGTAGCTGAGAATGTTTGGTAAGGACGAAAAATGCCCTCCCCTTCCTGGTCCAAATATGGCTGAAGACAAATGACAGAGATATAAGGCAACTTAAAGCAGGGGCTTGGGCGAGCTAAATATAGTCCATTGTGTTCCATTGCCTTTGATGATCTCACAAGATTTATCAAAACAATTGGATAAATGATGGCAGGCCCCAATCTTTTGTTCTATTTTCAAACTAGACGTGGATTTGTTCCAAGTCTCGCTCTTGATCAATAAACAAACGGAAGGGAAAAAGAAGAAGAAAGGGAAGGGGAAAGGGGAGGAGAGGGAAACTTGTGGACTATGCGTTCCGAAAACGAGGCTCGGCATGCACCTGCTCAAGTTTGATGGCTCTTCCGCTAAAATGAAAGAAAGCCACCGATCAAGTTCTTGATCGGTCTCGTTTCGGAAGACCTAGTCCATAAGTCTGACTCTCCTTCCCATTTCCTTTCCCTTTTCTTCTTCTTCCCTCCCGTTTGTTTATTGATCAAGAGCGAGGCTTGGAGCTAGACGCCATACATCCGTCATTTGTCTTTAACGTTGCGTTGACTTGAATGGTAGAACTTTGGTCAACAGAGACTAATAATGTTGCACTGAAAACGTGGACCTATTTAGGCCTGCGCAATAAGATGTTTTGGCGCCAATTCAGAAGATACTATGAGTTTTCTTATTTTATGATGTATTATTTGATTAACGTGATTTTGCTGCATCTCATCGCAAGGAGCTAACCGTTGCAAGCACGCCTACAGGCAGTCAATACATAATAGCAGTAGCCAAAAGCAGCCAACAGATAGTTTCGTTTTGCATTTTTCAGAATGTGTTTTTCCTGGTTTTCGATACAAATCCCTTTTCTTTAACATTTACTTCCTTATAACACGTCCGAAGAGACCATTATGAGAAAAAGGTTGCATCCATCTTTTAATGCTATCCCAGCCATTTGGATTGTTTTTGTATTATATTTCATTTTCCCTGATGTTTTTATACTTGCAACAGGTCTCTCTTTTGTCTTAAATAAATTATTGTAATTATTTCATGGTAAATTATACACTCATATATGCATAGATGCCTAAGTTAAGTTTGATTGATCCATGGACAAAATTACGACAGGGATACAAGGGATGGAGGTTGATCCGTCAAGGTAAAAACGAACTTCACAACTGCATGGAGACCATTAGGTCCAGAGGGGTGTTATATGGTATTAGGCCTAAATTTACCTCATGCACTGTCAATTATTCATTGATCAGATCTATCCTTGCCCTCATTGATCAGATCTATACTGTTCTCGAACGTCCACGTAGGTTTATCATGGCAAATGGCGGCACGCGAGGGGCAAATCACTGATTTTTTTTCGTACACCTCCCTTGAAATCACAAAAAAATCACACACAAATCACATACAAAAATCACAAAATCACAACAAAATCACATAGAAAAAGCACTAAAAATCACAAATCACTGAAAAATTACAGAAATATCACACGAAAAAATCACTAAAAATCACAAAAAATCACAGAAAAAAATCATGTGATTTCAAAATCACAAAAATCACGTACGCTATTTTGAGAAGTGATTTGCCCCTCGGCGGCACGCTTCACAACATCAACGACAAATTAGCAGCTGGATACTTTCCGCAAATCAAATGTGTAGTTTGATGACTAACGCCAGTTGCGTAGGTATCTTTTGTGCACTGTAAACATACAAAGAGTGCTGCAAACACTAGCAAGAAATTACTGCATTTTGATATTCTAAAGTGTCTTGTACTAACGCAGGTATTTGACTCCTGTTTGACCTGGGAACCAGCGCCAGTTTTCCGGTCTTCCTGAAATTTTGCTTCCATCGGACGTTTCTCTCCGTTTCAGTGGCTTTAAGAAAGAATCAGTGTGTCATCAGAACTTTGTGCACTATCCATCCAGATAGCATTTCATGCAAAAAAGCTCATATGGCCCATGTTTGCAGGTTTTATTCATCAAACTGTCAATCCGGATTCTAATGCATCTGTCATCTTTGCCTCCATTGGCGGTTTCGTTCCATTTCAGCAAGATCCTTGTTCAGTATTCATCCGGGTAGCAGTTTGGACAGAAAGGCTCCATTGTCATGGTTGCAGGTTTCATTCATTGTCTGTCCGGATGAATAGTTTTTCGCATTTCGTTATCACGCAAGGTGTTCCAAAAGATATAGATTGAACTTAAATACCTTTCATATTTGTATTGGTGTATTGAAAGTTGGAATCTTGAAAAATCTTAGTTTACCTACCTACCTTTTGTTCGGAAGATTAATTGTCTCACTAAATACATTGTTAAGAGTGACTTTCATCAACAGTACAAAATATAAAGGCAAAAGATTCCTTAAAGAGACACAGCAGTAGCTAAATTCTTGTGGCTCCAAGGGAATGTAGGTCCACGAAAGTCTAACCAAGAGCGTCGTCTCGCAAACTTACTATTTTCCTACATCTCCAGTAGATAGACTATGATCTCCATGAGTCATCAAAAGTGTGTCACATGAATCATTTTAACTGGGATTTGCTTGTTTGGAACCTGCTTTGTGATTTGAGAGTGCAACTGGAGGCGAAGAAGTTATGCTAGTTATTTCTCTCTCGCAACTATTGTACTGTTGGCCCTTGTGCGCGACGAGAGGAAATCCTTATCCGTTATGTGTGGGGCAATCTCCTGCCAAAAAATTTGCTGCATTTTTAAGAGAAATGTCATTCAAACATCTGATCACGAAGTAAACAATATACATGGTTTGGAATCTGAATCTTGTAATTTTATGTGGGAAAATGTTTCGGGTTGCACCTCAAGCTTTTGCAGATCTTGTGAATACACATATACTGTATGTTCTCCTTGTATGCTCTTAAGTTTGGGCTAAATAGCTGCCTGGGCGATCTTCTTATAAAAGACGAGTTTAACCAACTACGGCAGCTGACAACGTTTCAAATAATGCGTCTCAAATAACAAGTCTCTATCCTTTCCTTGACATACAAGGTGCGTTTCATTTCATTCCTCTCATTTAAACTTATTTAAGCACAACATCCATTCAGCTGATAAACAATACGAAAAGAGAAATGAATTACAATAAAGATTTACAATGGTAAGGTCAAATATGTTTCCTCATGCCCTCCCCCCCCCCCCCCCCCCATGTACTGATCTTCCATGGAATGGTGCAAACCTATTACCTATCAGCTCCAAAGGTGACATTTCAAATCTTTTTGAATCGCACAATGGATTTGGTGAAATAATCGACATTGATTATTATTAATCGATCATTGTTTCGAGATGCTAGTGTCCGTAATAATGATATTATCATCAAAGGCAATAAAAATAGAATGTGTCCTGTTTCAGATAGCACGATAATTAGGGTCCGTTTCTACATTGCTCATAGGTGAATATTTTTGGTGATGGGAACCTTACTTAACTGAACACTATCGGGAAGTTATTTGCACGCAGTTTTCGCTCTACCTTTTACTGACATGCTTGGAAAGAGTTGTTACTATCAAGCAGACTATTATGTGTCCGCGTAGCAGAAGTTATTTGACTCGAACACGGCCGTAAGAATACTGCCGTGTTCAAGTATGTGTCCAGCTATGTCCAAATTTTTGCTCTTGTAAAGGGTTGACCGTCCATTTTTAATGAGGCAAGATGGCTGTGTGTGTGCACATCATACACAGTGGTTTGTTAGGCAGACAAGCGTATGTCCGCTAGGTGCCAGTGTCCGAGATTGTTACCATACTTCTCGCTGAGGGCTTTATCCTGAATTTTTGATGGGGCGAGGCGATTATGTCTGCATCGTACACAGCAGTTTGTTAAGCATTGTCAGGTACAGGGCAAGGGTATGTCCGCTTCATGATAGTGTCCGCTATTGGCTTCACATTTGTCCACTTGTGAAGCATTGATCGTAATTGTTTGTTGACCCATTCATCAGAAATAACCAATGAAATACGCATATCATATACTGTTTCATGTCAATTATTCCATAGCTGAATTTCAAGTGAAACCACATCCATCCAGATTCTCTCCATGACGAGTCTGTATATTTTAGTCCGGCACGTGCTGACGTCAATGTTATTGTTTTTTCCTCTCATCTGTCGTTCCAGCTTTTAGTTATGTCGTTGGCGGGAATCCGTCGCCAGATTTTGCAAATACCAAAGGTTTTTCGTTTACATAAGTATTTTCTACTGAAGATAGAAGTATAAATAGGGACCTTGTTCGTTGAGGTGTTCAGTCGGAAGGTTTTTGGTTCGTGAGTGGTTGGTGCATGAAGTGCGTGCTCATTTTAGAATCTCTTGAGAGTTCTAAGAACAAGCCATTTGAAGTTTGGCGCTACTGTTCTCAGTACAGCTACAAGAAAGTGTTTGCAGTTTTACAGAAGGTGAAATTTGTTTTGCACAATCTGCAAAGATGGTGATTGCATGGGCGGGTACAACGAGGGTCGACTACTATAGTTCAGCAGTTGTACTCATTAAGAGTTTGTACGAAATTCCAAGACAGGTTAGCAAGCAGATTTTTATTTTTTCTTGTTGCTAATCGGTGCAGCTATTCTGCAGAGAAATGCTTCGCGTTTCGTTGAGTTGTTTCGGAAAGGGGTTTGTCAGCATTCTCTCTTCTATGCAAATTCTTAGAATATTGTCGCAAGGTTTGCACAATCAGGGACAAGTAGCCATGTTGCAATGACTAGTGGAATATAAGTAGCTAGTTGTGCAGTTACTGATGGCATTTTAGTTGTGTCTTCTAACTTAATTTTAATCCTAAACAATTTGATTGCACTTATTTTGAAATTGGCTAATGTAACATGCTGCGTTTTCCCTGACCGGGTAGCTGCTAGCTGAACGCCTTGTCCTCATATCAAATCAAAGATCGGTGGATGTGCGAAAAATTGGTACACAACCTACTTTTGTAGCAACTGTCAATGAACGATAGCAAGTTTCTTTTGTTGAAATACAGACATAACAACCCCAAGCCATATCAGAATGTGGACCAAACTAAATTACGTGGTCCCCGTTGAATAAGTGAAAACGAGATGAAAATGAAAAACAGTGTGGCAAATTTTACAGTCAAGCAAATTAGCTGATGCAGCATTAGTTCGTTGCCTTATTTAATTTGGGTATGTTTACAATTCAGGCATATTAACGCTAAGCTCTTTTAGGGCTGTGACAAACAATTGCAATTGTTGTCGTGATTTTCCTGCTATAAAATTCAACGCTTAAGTTTTCAAAGTATCTAAACACTTCAGCGAGTTTGTTTCAAGCAAAGCACGACTTTCCGTCTTGTAATTCATATCCACAAAATTTCCTTAAGCTGAACTCATTCATTTGAAACGTTATAATGCTGCTCCTAAAATATTACTTTCATCTATCGATGTAAAGGCCTCACGTCATGAAACGCTAACCTTTTATGGACAGATGTAGGTTTGAATTCGAACTTTTAAGACATGCGCTTGAAAGTAGCTGTAGTATTTGTCGTAGTCTCTTCTGTACATGCTCATCTTGGTAGAAAAAAATTCTATGAATTCTTGCAAATCTCTTTCCCCGAATTATAACCTCATAAGTTTTGTTTGAAATTCGGAACGAAAAAGTTACTGAGCAAGGAGTGTTCATATTTATACTTGAAAGCAGAAGGAAAGTGGTTTTCAGATAGCATGAAATGACTCGCAGAACGTTGAAACTCGGTAGCTACAATCAGTTTCAAAATTGTTGAGCCATTGAGGAAAACTAAGATTTTTGGCCCCCCTCCCCCCTTTACAATGTTGATTGGAAACAAACGTGACTTTTCTGTTGGTAATTTACGACTTTTCCGACTGATTTCAACATTGCAAAGGGGGGAAGGGGGCACAGTGGCAAAAAACCTTATTTTTTAGAATGGCTCAACAATTTTGCAACTGATTGCAGGTTTTGCAAGGGAAAAAATCCACTTTTTAGACTCAAAACTTTAACACATTTCAAGTTCAAACGTTCCTCTGTAAGATGTAACAATAATTTTGATGCGTAATGCAAACCATATAGCCAAACGCGTTATTTCTCCTTCTATTTTAAGGAGTATTTAGTGAAGACCTTCACGATAGCAAGCCAGCCACTGTTTTGCGTCACAAAGTGCAAGTTCATGGGAAATTTGTAAATTTCATCTGCTCTCTATAAATCAATCGTCTACCTCTTTTCTCTTCAATTTGAAAGATCTAAGTTCATCCCATGTTTCATTTGTGCGGCCATTTGCTATATGAAACTTGGTTTTACTGACATATAATCCATAGCAGTTGGCTTTCATCGTAATTGATCTCCTTGCTGTTACATTGGTCTGGTCTCGAACTTGGACCATAGCCCTAGCTGTAAAACAACTCCTCCTTGCATAATCTCGGAATGACGGAATGAGAATGTCATGTGTCACATGACATTTGCTTTGAATCTGCTTGTGCCAACCTTCAAATCACGCTCCCTCCCCTGGCATCCAGAATACGAAAAAAGAATATAATTACTTATGGGGCTGTAGCCACTAGGAGGGCGCTGGGAAGGAGAAACGTCTCTTCTCCTTTCTCCTTTGCAACGTCCAAGTAACTATATTCTTCTAACGCTCATAGACCACGGAAGTCTTGTGAGAGCAAAGCTACAGCTGCGCATCATTCTACAGTAGAGGCCTGGGTATGATGCAGTAGAATTCAATTGGGTCCAATGCGCAGGCTTTGACACAATTGAACTCGTAGTTGGAAGAGGACTTTTGGCTTGCTATGACGTAAACATTTTGCAATGCAGGCATGTGCGCAGGAGCATATTTACTTGTGCGCATTTGAAGCATGGTTCGTGACCCTTGATATTAATAAATGAAGGCCAAGCAAACATTGTAAGGATCGAAGCACGTGCGAAGCCAAAGATCTGTCAAGCACATAACTGCTTAATTATTATGACAACATTACGGAATACTTGAAGTTTCTCCAGTAAACACATTATCCCTTTTTAGATGAATCTTTATCTGACCCCTGTCGGAATTGTAGAAGCATTGATCCCACTGTGAGTCTGTCTGTTTTTGGGACGTCCGTCACTCAACAATTGTCTCCAGTACTTTTGAGTCTCCCGACAACCGGTACCGACGACCTCGAATTTTCGATTTACCGACTGACGGATGGCTTCCTTCATTAGCTAGTCCACATTTATTTGTTGCTTCAAAATTTTGTTTATGGTCCCGCTGACTCTTCGAAGATATCTTTTTCATTTAAAGTTTCCCTTAGTAGTCGTCTCCAGTATTTTCCCACTGTTGTTTTCACTTATGAAACTTAAAATTTCGTTATTAACGTTTCCAGTGATATCAGTTAAAGACCTGTTGTCGACCATGACCCTTTGCGCGCCGAATGACGGGCAAGACCAAGAGAATTTAGGCCAGAAGTAACTTTAGATGATTTCATTATTGACTTTCGTGGCTTGTGAAACTGAAGGGATATTTTGTGAATCGACGATCGTGAAATACGTTAGCTAATTGACAATCCAGAGTGCATTATGATTGGAAACTATCTCTTCAACCAGAGTTTTATTTCGTCATTATTTCGCTCCACTTTTTAAAACTTTGTGAAAGGGCTCATCGACAGATTTAAACAACTCGAAACCTTTTCGTAATAGTGAATAGTAAGGCTAACTTTAAAGTTGAAAGTGGTTCCATCAAACCATTCAAATTGTTTAGGGCAATTTTGGTTGGAGGCTGCTAAAACAACGAACACAGCTCCCCGAAAACGCATGTTGTTGTATCATTCCTTTGTATCACAATTTTTAATCGTCGTGTTCTCATTCCATATCCTTCCCTAAAATGGTTAAGTGCTCCGTCTTGTTTTATCAACCCAAATTCCTTCATGTCGCCATAACGCATAATCAACATATTTCGTTTTCATCTTGACAGGACTTCGTGAAACAGTATCGCCATTTACTGCCAAAAGGAGATCTCACTTCAAGTGAAGAAGTTCCACTATGTCTGAAAACACTTGGCCTGGATCCAAATCATTATCAAGTTGGCAAAAACAAGGTACTCGCTTAACTAATTTCACTTTCCGATCTCTTGTTCTCTTTTGTTTTCGGTTTAACTTCCTTTTATCTATTATTGGCTTCCTAAAGATGCTCACCCATCTCAAGTAACCTTATTTTCTGTATCCTCCCCCCCCCCCTTTCTTTTCCGTTCCAGGTTCACAACTTTTATCTATTATTTGGCTTCCTGAACATTCTCACTTCTCTTAAGTAACATCATTTTCTGATTTCTTCCCCATTTTCTTTCTTTCAGTTCCCCATTCATTTCATGCATCATTTCGTCACCTGAAAATTTGCATCTCTTTTGAATAACTTTAGTTGCCTTTCTTCTTCCTATCCATAGTTTCATTCAGAATCTTTTCAGGATTTGCTATGAAAGGTTACAAGGATATGAAAAATCGATCCTTCGCAGCATTTGATGGTCCACTTAGCTATGCCAAAAAAGAATCTGATTCGAAGGATATTTTATACATTTTGAAGTTTTTATTCGAATGCTCACTTTAGAAATATAACCTCCAATGCCACTTAATTTAAACTTTTTCTTGAAGTGTATAGAGATTATCTCTCGGTCCAGACTCTTTTATGACACAGATACAGGAGTATGACCCACGGTCCTGTTGACTAGTAGGACCGTATTCACGACCGAATATCTCTCGATCGATATAGAGATAACCTGCAAGTTTCAAGTGTTAAGAAGTTGCAAAATTGATTCTGGTTACCTAAATGGGAGAATGACATGTTGATAAATCTCCAATTTGGCAAGTAGCTAACATTTTGTCGCTTTAGGACTAGATTTAACAACTATAAAAAGAACAAACAATTTAAAGAACTCATTTAGATCATCATTAGCCTGCTTTACCAGCTGACTTCACTTTGACCAAAGGTCGACTTCCAAATCACATCTTCACATCAATATGTGGACCAGGGCAATCATTTTTAAGGGTCATTTTAATACATCTTGAATTATATATTATGTGGAATCATACAATGTTGCCTTGGCCAACCACCACTCGAATTTAAAGGGAATTGACATAACTATCGCGTAGTCGCTATGAATACAGGCATCAGAATTGTTTCTTTAGCTACACAACGAAACGGGAGTTTTTAGGATTATCAAATACTGCAGGTGACATTTTTAACTTGGCCCAAGCTAGCTTTTAACTTTTTCGACTCCCTTTGAGAGTAGCACCAAGATGATTGTTTCTCTTCCCTTTGGCTTTGGAAGGCGTTGCTTGTGAACAATTAGCCAGATCGTTTCAGTGAATTTTATTACATCTTCGAAAATTAAAGTAAATTTCCGATAAAATAGGTCTAGCAGGGCAGTAGACTTATGATGATGAGTCTCTTGTTTCCCTGTGCTCTTTGACTTAATGATGGCGCTTCGGTCAATAGAGACTCATAGTATTACTATGAAAAACCTGGCCCTATTTAGGTCCAAACTGAGCAATTTCTTCAGTACCAATCAGATTGCGAGATTTGTGAATTACTATTGTTAACGTGTAATGTAAAAGAATTTTCGATTCGATTGAAGAATTGAACACACTCCCATGGGATAGAGATTCGAAGCCGTGATTCTTTCCTAATTCCATTGATGATTGAAGAAAATAGGGCCAAGATTTTTACATTTTCATGATGAGTCCCTCTTGAGCAAGGTTTACCGCAGGGATACAAGGGACTCATCGTCATCAGTCTAGCAGGGCAGTTATCTTGATCAACCTTAGGTAAGCCATAAAGAATACCGGGAACGCTACCAGAGGGAAATAACTGACGATAAACCTCCTCTGTTATGATTTCCTGCTTGAGTAAGGTGTCCTGGTGAAAGAGAACGAGCCTATTCTCCCGCCTCTGACAGATTTCTCAAGTTTGTCAATGTCTAGTTTTGAGAACTTTGAGGCGTCAGCCAAAAGAGCCTCAACTTTGTCGATGTAGTCAGAGCGATTTAGGATAATAACTTCGTTCCCGAAAGTAAATTTGATCCTCAAAAGTTGGATTCTTAATGATGCATTGCCATGATCCTCGATATTCTACAAGGATCCATCATGAAATGTTCCGTGGACTTATTTCCCCAAATTTGACTCTCGACAATAGTATGCTTACCGAGTTACAGATAAATTTCCTACTTAATTGGGGGGTGGGGGCTTCCCTCTCCCCAAACTTCAAACGAAATGCTGCTGTGCCTCGGACTACATATTACCTCAGCAGACTGCGTGTTCAAAATTCAGTTTAACAGACAAATTGCTTTGCGTATTGTCGTTATACGAATCCAAACTGACTTTTTTGCAGCAACTGTTATTTTACTGGTGATGTTCTTTTTCCAATCCCAATCCAAAAGATTATGCCATGCATTAAGTCCATTTAAAATGCGGTGAGCCATTTATTGCTTTCGGATCTACTAAAAAGACCTAACGGTTTTTGAGTTATACATTATGGTAATCCTTTGAGTGCGCTACAAATCAGTATGAATAATAACCTAGAATTGATCCTTGACTGTGACCAGATGTGAAGGATTACAACACGAAAAAAGCTTGGATAATCGATAAAACTTATACAGTTTGCTCTTGGAAATTGTGGTTTAAAGATGGCCTTGGTTTAACCAGGTTTAACGAAACCGTGTGCTAAATGTGTCGTATGTCCCAGTCGAACATACCGTGTGATGATACCGTCGAACCGTTGCATTAGATCCAGAAGAGAAGAAATTAGAACTTCGATGCGGTGTGCTGTGTTTGAAGTTGTGATTCATTTGACCGTTTTCAGATCAGAATGAAACTAGGTTCACGTAGTAAGAGGAAATCTTGTTTGGCGGTTTGCTGTACTTTTCCATCTTCAGTATCAAGAATTTGATTTCCTTCAGGTATTTATGCGAGAGAGTCAATATCGAATCTTGAAAGAGAAGTTGCAACACAAGTTGAACAACGCCGCAAAAATAATTCAGCAATGGATGAGGGCGAAGTTAGAAAGGAAACGATACTTGCAATTGCGAAAAGCAGCCATTACAATACAGGTAAAGATTACAAATTTCCAACTTTTCATTCATTTGAAGACTTTGAATATAACTCATGGCTCACTTTTCTTGATCTTGTACAGGATTCTTGTACCCGAGAGAGAGACAATCTCTTTACTCGTGTTGTTTTGTAAGGTGTATCTCGTCAGATCTCTTGTTTCAAAAGGAAATGTACAGTTTTTACAGCAAGGAGTTACTTAGCACACAGCAGTTGCAGTCAGTTGCAGTCAGTTGCAGTCTTAGTTCAATTTCTCAACGACGTCTACTCAATACGTGCTCATTGGTCCAGTATTAAACGTCACTGTTGTGAAGAGCTTCACGACAAAGAGCAACCATGTAAAGGGCGACGAAACAAGAAGGCCAGACTCGAAAGCAAAGAGGGAAGGGCGTAGACCCAGTGGCGTAGCCGGTGGTTACCTTTGGGGCGTACCACTAAGGGCCCCCACTGGTTAGGGGCCCCAACAAACTACTCAAAAGAAAATCAACTCTCAGGTCGCCAAAAAACTAAGAAACTCCTGTACAGGGAAAATATGATTCGAGAAACTTCTAACTTTCTAACAAAGTATATCCAGAGCATAATTTTACTTTATTTTCACTGGTCCATACTACTCTGAAGGTACTTTAGAAATGTCTAAATACGGAGGGGCACTCTAATTGAGCGTAGTATATGGGTCCTCAGTCTCCTTACTTCACTATGGGCCCCCACGCACTTCCGCTACGTCACTGAGTAGACCACAAGCTTCACCCGAAGCCCAGTTATTGTCCTATTTGGATGGTCACAGCGTAAGTTGGAGTTGCATGCTGGCTTGCAAAGTTTAACAAAAAATTCTTAAACGAAGCTTCCAGTTACTTTTTTATTTGACGTTACGTCATTGTTCCCTCGCACCATTCTGCCCGCGCAACTGCACAGTAATATTCCGTCTTCTCATCCCAGTCACATGCCTAGGTGTCAGATAACTCGAACGTCATTAAGTCCTCATTCCGTGTAATTTCCGTCATCCCAAGCAATGAATGAAAGTCCTAAATTAACCTTTTTCCTTCTGGATCATGTGAGACAAAGCTATTTCGATATACACAAGATATTAAACACCTTAGTCGATCTCATCCTTGGTATTTAGTAAATGCTTAGCGAAATTTCGTGCAAAAACAAACCAGAATGTGTAAATTCTAGAACAAATGAACACCCGTTGAACTGTATGGCTGACGTAAGCTATTAAGTTCCTGTTCTATTTCGCTGCATCAGTGTGCCATTCGTTTTGTCAATTACCTTACACAACATGTCATATTAGACCAATTTGTGCAATTTTTGCTCCTTGCAGTGTCTGTACAAATATCTGGTAGGAATATTAACCGGACCCTTTTGCTGTATTGCACCATGAGATATGATTCAAGTTTGAAAGTTGCCAATAGCCCATGTACAATCTTTTATAGTCTTCTGTTTGCTGTCCTCTTTCCAGGTCCCTTACCGATCAGCCAATGTATTGACCAATGCCAGCCTGTACATCCCCATCCTTGAAGGAAATTGTCCGATTGAAACCATGAGACTTTTATGCAGATTGAAATAATGACTCACCAAACATTTCAGTGGCATCTGTTGGACGACTTTACTTTTATTTATACATTCCATTAAAAAGTTACAAGACATATTACTTATTACACTACTTACATGATACCATACCCCACTTCTAAGACTATACCATTAGGAACGAAAAACTATGTCTACCTACTTTATTTTTGATCGTGCGGTACAGAATAATCTTTGTTGAATTGGAGTTTATTGTTGCAGCGAGTGAAAACGTTGGAATACTGTGTCGCTTTTTTTGATGAGGCATTAACATTTCTCGAACCTGTCTAGCTGTCATTAAAGCAAAAGGCAAAGAAATTAACTTCATTGGTTTGCTTTCATTTCAATTTACAGTCTGCTTGGCGAGCTTACGTCGTAAGAAAGAAGGTTCATGCATTACAAAGGAAACTGGCAGTGAGACGCATTGAAGAGGCATGGTTGGTATTTGTGCAGAAAAGGAGAATCACATGTATCAGAAAGATTCAAGCAAATTGGAGAGGATATGTTGCCAGGAAGAGGTGTGTTTTTGTGATAAAACATCGACCTTGCGAAGAGCTTGTGGTCTATCATTTATGGATCTAGTCGTAATTCTGTGATATTGATAGCATTGTGAATCATGAATTTCTTTCCAAACAAATTCAGCAAGAATAGTTGAGTGTATTCTCTACATAAAAAATTTATACAGAAATATGGCTTTCAATCACGATTCTTAGTATCTTTTTTGCTTTTATAAGCATAGATGCATAGATACCTCCTAATCATTTGTATGCGGAATAAACCATACAGCTGAATATATATGTATTGCAGACAGCAAAGAGTTTTGACGGAAGCCAATAGAGCTGAGTTAGATCAGAGCCGTGTGGCTAATCTAATCTGCCTCCGTTGAGAAAATTTTAAGTTGAGGAACGTTGGGGTGTAAGTCTAGAGCATCGATTTGAAACATGAGTGAGTGACGATAAAGATACAATGTCATTTGAGATTAAAGAAAATTCGCCAAAAAATAAAAATCATTATGGCGTAATTTCTCTACAGATTTATTGGACTTGAAACAGAGCGGAAGAAGCTGAAAGAAGAAAACATCTATGCCAGGTGAGAAATATAATGGTTTCCTTGTTGCCATTTGGAACTTTATGACAACGAGTAACCTATCTGTACAACCAAAGCTTAACTTTTACACTTCCTTAGAAGGGGTTTTGTTTTCATAAGAACTGTCGAGCTGTAATTAAGCCTATTAATTGATAAATATTGCAGAACTGTCCTCAAGGCTTTGAAACTTGAAAATTCTAATTCTAAAAATCCAACTACAAATAATGAGGTAACCTGGTCCAACCTTTGACAGGTTACTTTTGAACTGAACTGTCAATTTAACAAACCCCAATCAAACAGCGTACAACATACTCTATAAGGCAAATATCAACATAAAGCCTAAAAATTTTTAATTCCTAAATTGTTATTTGATAACCCAACAAATTGCAACGCAAACATAGCTTCAACACGAAATGGACTAAACCTGTTGAAAGTTAAATGTTTTCTGTTTGCATATGATATTTTAATGGTATTTAAAATTCATTAAATTGATATCGATTCTACGAGAACAAACAGTTTTAAGTTAGTTTGTCCTGTAACCGTTTACTCAAATTTAAGTTAAAGGGGTCAAGTAAGGGATTACATTCTAAACGTAAAATCAATTACGTAAGTAAATATGAAGGTGAATTCCAATAGGTTTCTTTAAGACTTGCTTTGAAAAGCGAAACCCAACTAAAAGAGTGTTTAAAACCTTTTTGCGAGTGACCAAGACCTCATAAAGAACTAGTATTTTATGTTATCTTGCAGTAACTAGTTAAAATTTGAACCATCCCATAATCGAAAGGTGTGATAGAAATCATCATTCTTGGCCCTGTTTTGAAATGAGCCAAACAGAAGCAGCCAATTTTAGAGTGGTACCTAATCGATTTAAGGCACGAGTTATAATTCGCTGACGTAATTTCATTGGATTTTTTGATAATGTGATGAGAGTCTGCTGATAGAATTTAACAATCTCTTGTCTCAAACAATGGCGGACACTACGGAGCGAGGGGCTCGGACACTCCCAACTTTTGGATGAGCAATGAGATAAAACAATGCTTTTAAGGCCCCCCAAGTACTTAGCCAAGTAACCGGCTTTGATCTCAACTCCTTGTCTACAGGGTTTGGTCCACCATATAGGTTCGAGGTATCTTTTTAGCTGGACTTTCTTTCACATGGTCTCGCTTTTCAAGGCAATTTCGCCGTTTACATTACCTTAACATTCGATTAGGTTCGCTCATTGAACTTTAACTCAAAATGTGGTTGAATAAACTTTTTAACTAAATCAATACTAAAGTAATATTTATCTTACAAATACCAATAAAATTCTGCTTCTTAGTCAAAATGATACATCATTCGAGAACCCCGGAAAGACTTCATGCCTTCGTTGCACTTGCCCATTGCTGTATCGTCGAAGAAAGAAATTTAACGTGATCGTGGACGTGGTACGGCATAGTTCATTCAACTCGAAATACGTTACGAGGAATAATTCGCTGAAAAGCAGTTCGTTTCGACAAGAGAAGATTCGAAGCAACGAGAAAGTGCGATATAGAAGAAAGAGTAGTGACGTCATTCGCAATGGTTCATTGAAATGTCATACGGAGATGAATCGACGAAGAAATAGCGATATTTGCAGAACAGATTCATTTCGAATATGGAACGAGGTCATGCGAAAACGGAGTTTGACGAAAACGTAAGATCGACCGCTTTATATGCTGCAACGTTGATTTGTTTAAGTATTCTTCAAACATAATTCATATTTTCGTATAACACCGATGACATTGACATGTAACATCTTCGTCAGAGTGACGATATATTAAACCCCTTTGAATTTTGGATAAATGTTGATCCCTGAAATGTATATGATTTTATGAAACATTGGTAAATATTGCCTAACAGTAAACTAAAAAAGATGACGTGTAAAAGTAATGGACCCTGAAAATAGTTAACTAATAACTATAAGTGTGTATCCATCTATTAATTTAAAAATCTCAAAGGAATACAATAAAAGTTTCAAGAGATCATATTAAACCAATCAGAAAAATAATTTGGTAAATAGATTAAAGTATATTTTTAAAAGGTTTGTGAACTAAATCATGCCTTTTATATTAACTTAGATTTGCCGACAAAGCCATGTTTGAATGCCATATTATACGTTTTCTGCTTTAGTAACTCAGGCCAGGCCATAAGGGGGGGGGGAGGGGGTGGGCAGGACGCCAATATTTTGGCCGCTCATTCCTTAGAATCAAAACCTAGATTCGCAATAAGGCATGCGTTTCATGACGCATGACCTCTATGTGGACAGTTGCGAGTTTCCTTGCAACTCATATCGAGGCAAAGAGAAAGACTTTCAAATGTGAATTCAGCTTAACAACTGCGTTCACTGACAATTACATAACAGATGATTAATTCTGAATTGCAGAAAGAAAGCTGAAGCAATTGTAAACGATGCGTTATCAAAGACAATTTTTGGTGAAGGTGAAACTCAGGACAGGAAAGAAGAAATCAGGGAAGAGGTTAAAGACCGCGCGGAAAGTTTGCCGCCGATTCCATTGAGGAAAGATTACAGCAAACATGAATACATGGAGATACCGGACGCTGGGGAACTTAAAACTAAAGCGTTGTCAACAGGCAGGTTTTGTTTTGAAAAGTTCAATGAATATTGTTGTCATTTGTATAACATTTTCATCGTTTTCTACATTCGAAGGCAGTTTTTACCTAGGACCCAGAAGCAGTATTTAGGACATTGAGAAGCATTGTCCTGGTCCTTACTCTAGATTCCTATTGCCTGAAATCACAGAGAGTTGGCGGCTCTTGTGACATAATGTAGGAGGCTCGATAATGTGGTGACTCGAACCGCCAACCCTCGAAAGTCCAGCGTGTTACCAGTTCCTGCACCCATATTTCATTTGTCACTGGTCACAATAATAATCAGTGTCAGGCAGAAGTAGCAAGCAAACGATTTGCCATTAAGCCGTTCTATCAATTTTTACCGCTCAAGGCTTTCCGAATCGCTTTTTGACAAATACCAACGACGTAGCAGCAGCAATTGAAGGCTCCTCTAATGCATTTGTGAATATAATGATAGTGTGATGGTGCCTACTTCAATCGAATACATACGTGAGTTGTGTGGCACAGATCTTGCACAACTTGTAAACATTTAAGTCGTTTTGTTTCATCAAATTCATAACTTTTTGTCATTTGCTTCTTTCATTATTGTAATTTCAAAACATGCTGCTAATGGACAGCTTGCCTTGAAAATGAATCATTTCATCTCATTCATTTTCATTTTAGATTCTTTATACAGGGTGAAGTCTACAATGACAAAATTGATTTGCAAACTGCCCTATCATAACTGTGACCTATTATGTAACCGTAACCGTAATTTTGATATCCCTTTTCAAATTCTTCCAGGAAACTTGGTAGCACAGCCTCGTATTTATGAAGAGATTAAAGACGTGCTTGAAGGTATCAAAGTAATCGATCCAGAATTAGCAAAAAATGCAACACCTGACCCGAGAGCTAGTGGATTTTACGATGAGATTCCAGAGATCACCACCCTCCCAGCGATCACCAAACAGCGTACTGGATCGTCTGGATCAACAGATTCAAATGATTCATCTGGCAGAAGAACTCCACGAGAGGCTGATATAGAGAAACGCCCAAGCCGGACAAAGGCAATTGCTGATAAGGTGCTACGAAGGAGATCTTTCGTTAAAGAAAAGCCATCGATAGCCCCAAAGGCAACCTTAGAATCAGAGACGAGTGAAGGCTTTGTTCTTGTCCCTCCTAGTGACCAAATCCCAAACAAAAGAAACAGTATAGACTTGAGTCTGCCGGTTAATGAAAACAAGGGCAGCATTCTTCAAATAGTTCGCAATATAACGAAGCACAGAACAATCAAGAGAAGAGGATCAGCACCAAAGAGCAGACGTAAGTAGTAGCAAGATTATGTTCTCAAGATGAATTCAAACTTTAAGCATTTTTATTACCACTATACAAATAAGATTCGCCTCTTTCAGATATGGTCTCGTCGCCAGGAATCATATTTAGGCGTCATCAAGGAAATAGTTCACTGCATTATTATTATTATATTATGTTATATTATATTATATTATATTATATTATATTATATTATATTATATTATATTATATTATATTATTATTATTATTATTATTATTATTATTATTATTATTATTATTATTATTATTATTATTATTATTATTATTATTATTATTATTATTATTATTATTATTATTATTATTATTATTATTATTATTATTATTATTATTATTATTATTATTATTATTATTATTATTATTATTATTATTATTATTATTATTATTATTATTATTATATTATATACGTTATGTATACACGAGGAATCCCTTCAGCAAAAACCTTAAAATACATAAGCATAAAAAATAGATAATACATAAGCATAAAAAATAGATAAGTTTTGTGATACGCTAAATATCTTATCATCCTTTCTTATAGCTTCTCGTACTGCTGAGAGTCCCATGTCAAGTGGAGGAAAAGAATGGAAACCAACACAAACCTATGTTGTTAATGGAGATGCTGATCTCAAAGCATTCAATGAATTTTTATTCAAAAGGGTATGTCTGTGTAATTTGCTTATCAAGGATTGACAATTACTTCTCAAGTTTACAATTATATCTGCAATATGTTTGGAAGTAGTGAAATTAGTCTCAAACGCTGAATTCAAGTTTATAACCAAATTGATATAAAGATATTTTATTGTTGCTCTGTTGAAATATATTTTTATCATATGAGAATGTCTTTTGGGGCTGCTAGATACAAGGATTTCACCAAGTATTGATACGTTATTAATGTTTTTTCCTGATATTATCCACTACCAAATAATATACCACAATGTTACTCAACGCACCAATTTAAGGAACATTGCCGCAAACTAGACAGTCTTTTCTTACAAATGTCAGGTATAAGCAAGTAGTGTTCCACTACCCAGTGACAGTACAATGTCACTAAACAAGTTAACTTGGAGAAACTTTGCGGGAAAATAAGTGATATTCGTGTTTTTTCGTACAGATATCAGGCATGAACAAATACAAGAAAGGCGAACAAGATACAGTTGCTGAGCGACTGTTCAAGACAGCTTTGAATCAATATCATTCCAATTTGCTGACTACTTATGCCAATGTTATTTCGGTGAGTATCGACCATCTACAGGGTGTCTCAAAAAAATTGTTCGACGTTTGATTAAATATTGAAAAATAAGGACAACATGAACAGGCTCATGGAAAGATAACCCTGTTCCCAAGGTTATGAAATAATTTTAGAGACTAAAATCGTGCAAATCGGTTGAAAATTCACTGAGTTACGAGCTCTCGAATATCAAAAATATGCGACAGCTGAAACCAGAGACCCCCCAGATTACTTGTATTGCAAAAAGCTCGAAGACGGAGGCAAGAGAAGCTTATCCAATGTTATACCTCTCGTTGATATCAGAGCAAAGCAAATACGATTTCTAAAGTAAATTATTTCTTGCGATCATTCTCAAAATTCCCTAACATTGCATAGGTCCAAAAACAGTGGTTCAAAACAAAATCGGCGAGAGACTGAATCTGTTTCCTCAAAGCATCCATATGCTTGACAGTTAGGTTATCGAATACCTGTGTGAATCCCACTTGTTTCGCGCTGAAACAATCGAGAAATAACAGAAACGACGGCTTATGGGACTTTTTTTACCAAAAATGCCATTTCGAGGCCTCTGGTTTCAGCTTTCGCACAAACTTGAACTTCAAAAGCTTGTAACCCCATGAATTTTTATCGGATTTGCAAGATTCTTGTGTCAAAAATTAATTTAAAATCTCAGGACAAGGGTGACTTGACCAAAGGTCCATTCAGCGTATCGTTATTTTTTAGTATTTAATCAAACGTCGAACAATTTTTTTGAGACACCCTGTACAGTGTGATAAATTATCATTTATTATTACAGGCTTTATTTCAACCATTTCCTGAATACTTCTGGCGTGAGAATTCTTCTCCCCCGGCGTCTTCCCCCAAAAAACCATGATGTTGCATGTTTCACTTAAATGTTCAAAGAAAGTTAGGTTCAACCAGAAGCGAGCCAAGAGTTGCCAGTTTCCGTGTTAAAAATAACAATGCCTTTTGTTTGAGATTATAAGATATGTGACCCAAGCACTGCTTGATAAAAAGGCGATAAAAAAGTGCCCTATAGCAATGTCGGATGTCCAAAAGAACTCTTTTGACTAAACAAGGGAGTAGAATGATATTATATCGGGATTTTTTGAGTTCACAAATAACATCGGAGATATGAGTTCACAAAGTCAAAATTTAAAATGCACTTGAAAGCAGAGTTTTTGCGAAAGGGCATAGCCATGATCTGATATCACAGGCAATGTGGAAAAGACTTTTAACTTTGACCCTTAGTTTTCTCTTTTGAAAAGAACTATTCCTTGAAATGCTTCAATTGCTCTTGAAATGACATTCCTTCGAGGAATCGGTCCTTGCCTTGCATGCTATCCCATGTGCTTTTTGTACCAAAGGAGAGGAATAGGAGCACATGCACTATTATTTTGGACATGTGGCACGACTTTTTCATTCTGATCACATCTTTATTCGATTCGTGTGATCAGGCCGATGCCCATGTGTTTTTTATTCTTTTCAAAAGCGAAAAACTGAATTATAGTTTATAGATGCTTAACAACATGTCCATGTTACAAATCATGGCTAGATCCTTTTTCAAAAACTTTTGTTTCGGATGTACCTTAAGTTTTTGAATTTGCAAGCTTGTATCTCCAGTGTTTGGTGGACGATTTTTGAATGCAAGGTATATGCACCTAAGTTGAAGACTGAAAAAGACTTTATTTCATACCTCGTATTTTCAAGATATTCCTTGCTCTTTGCAGCGAAATGAAACAATTCGTCTGAAGTATGACGAAATGTCTGCATTGTTTGTCCAAATTCTCGAAAAAGAAGCCGAAAAGACTTAATTTCATACCTCGTATTTTCAAGATATTCCTTGCTCTTTGCAGCGAAATGAAACAATTCGTCTGAAGTATGACGAAATGTCTGCATTGTTTGTCCAAATTCTCGAAAAAGAAGCCGAAAAGACGGAAGAGAATTTACCAACAATCATGGGAGTAAATCTTTTTGGAGGAGTCGTTGATGAATTTGTCAAGCAGAAGTAAGTTAGATTTTGTTTTTGTATTAATGTAGGTGATTCGTAAGAAGCAGTATTAAAATAATTCAAAAATTCAGAATACGTTGAACAGCTTCATTGCCCGAAAATTCACTTTCTTTTCATGATAATTCAAAGCAGCCACTGTATTTCGATAATATTTCCCTGGCATTCATTCCTTATAAGACTTGCGTTTCCTGTCATGTATTCATTCTTTCATTCATTCGTCCATTCATTCATTCATTCATTTCTATTTATTCTTCCCCTCATTAGTTCATAGATTGGCTTCTAAATATTCTGCTTAGGCTTCCATAAGACATTTTCATGACATGATTTTCATGATTTTCATGACATCAACTCGTTGAAAAATTGTTGAATTGGTCCTTGGCTAGTGTCGACCAGTGTTGCATTTAATCATTCATTCGAGTTGACATTGTTCAAGATTTGAAAAGGAAAGTTCTTAATCAACCACTAACGTTTTTCAAATTTCTTTTTCAGTGCCCAAACAACCAAAAAGGTGAGTCTCTCCATTATGTTCCTGTTCGTATTATATAAATTTACAAAATTAATTGTTCCTGTTTTCTCTCGACTTTTGTGTTTCCACCCTGTATTTTCAATGTTTTCAAAAAATTGCTTCTATCGTTTTAGCGATCAATAAAAACTGAGAAAAGGAACAAGAAAACGAAGACAGAGGACTTTACTGTAAGCTCCCATTCAATATTTTCATCGGACTATTCACAGATTCGTATTGAAACAGTGGTTATGTCTTCAGATGTATTTTGTCAAATTTAGATTTAGATTTTCTCTCCTGTTGTCGGTTTACTCCCGGGCAGTGGCGGCGAGCAGTGTTATTGGTGTTATTAGTCTAATAACACTTTTTTCCAACGAAAGTCTTTAAATCAGTTTGCTGCTCCAACATGAGCTCGTGCAGCGGAGGAGCTCATTTTCTCCTTCACAACTCAGAGAGGTGACGTACAAGATTGTTATCAGTGTTTATTCATTTGGAGACCATCGAGACTGCCATAGAATAGGAGGATACTGCGCTAATTCTTCTCTTTTATCATTTGTTCATCCTGCACAGCAAGAATTCTTTTATGTCTTTCAAATGCTTTGTAAGCATTCGTCGCGTTATTAGATTCCAGATTCTAATAACGGAAGCAGCAAATTCTTTGTCTAGGAAGCCAATCTGTGACGCAGAATCACTTTGTTTGTGACGCTGGAAATGAAAGGAATTGGCAGCCCCGTTATTAGTTTTGGATTTCTAATAACGCGGCCACTCTTCACGTTGTGTACGCTGTTTGCCTTGTCGGTGGAAAGTTTCAAAACAAGTCGAGTTCAGCAAAATCGAGTACTCGAACGTAATTTGAGTGTTCAGAATTTATTCTCCTTTGTTTCAATGTGGGAAACTACTCTCCAGCAACGTCTGAGGCTGCAAAATGGGTAAAGGTCATGCCCAAAACTGATGATAAACAACCAAACAAGTAACCAAGTTTACAATACAAGACTTATCCATCGTTTTTTGGAGATGAGGCGAAGAAAATACAGTTTTCGGTTTGCATGTCTAGTCATCAGAGACTTATAGAATGTCATGAAAAAAGCTCCTTTGCTTTATTTCCTCTGTCATTAATTCCCTTCCATAAAAAGGTCTGGTGGGTCGCGCAGCCAAAGCAGATAGCATCCCACAAGTGAATCTCGTTATTACAATCAGGATTCTAATAACGGGCCTTCCAGGTGGCTACGTGGCAGAAGCTGCAAAAATATTTGACATGGCTACATGGCCTTGTTCTAGCCAGTGCTTACAAGACACAGGAATAGACCTCACTTCCAACCATCCAACAACATGTCAATGAATGTGAATGTTTCCGATACAACAGAGAGGATCCCCTTATGTAAGGAAACCCTTTCTTGCCAAATGACAATATAAAATTTCTAATAACAGTTTATGAAACCTGCCAGCCGCCCCTGCTCCCGGGGTGATGAAACACCGTGTAGAACGAAGAAACGACCCTAAAGATTGCCTGTCTTAGCTTGAATAACGATTGTATTCTTTCATAAAGATTATTTTCACGCAAATATGTCCTCACTGATTGAAGTAGCCTGCCCAATACTTGAGGGCTATTTCACATTTGGTAACAGTAGATAGCCCAAAAATATATTCACTCCACCATCATGATAACTTTTGTCTTCGAAAGAAGTATTTAACATAGCAGGATTCCACCAATTTTTACCACAGTTCTAACACATAGTATTGCTCGACAAGTGATGACTGGACAATGCCAGGTAATAACCATACTTGATGTTGCATGGAGTGTTTCCCATATTAGGATATTACCCCCATTTTAAAATGCATGTCACGCAGTGGCGCCGCCAGGATTTTTTATTGGAGGGGCGAAAAAGAATGGGGTCTGGGGCAGAGCCCCAGAAAATTTTCTCTTGGACCGCGCCCTCTACTTTGGCTGTAAATGCGACCAACGCCCCTTTTATGGATTGACCTTAAGATGAATGAGTCTGTTAAATAACACGAGTAGGGTACCACAAATAGAAAATGACGTTCAACCGGGGACCGAGCGTCCAACCTTTGGATCCCCAAAAATTTCTGGGACCAATCTAATATGCGCCACTCGGTAATGGAATTGTCAAAAGAGTTATCATGTACTCTCAGATTCAGAAATATGAAGTATATATGGTTTGTGAAAAAAAGGCATCGGGTTAAGTGGAAAATTCAAAGTCAAGGAGACATTGAGGGGGTCTAGGGGCGAAGCCCCCAGGAAAATTTTTGTGGATACGCTCTTTACTTTGGCTTAGAACACTTCTACCGATCACATTTTAGCCTGTGCTGCATTGGAATTGTTGATCACTTTGCAACTGTCATTTAAGTTAGCATCTCCGGTAAAATTTTTAAACATGGTATTCTTTGGCTAAGAATGCCTATCCTGAATGCCATCTTTAGCAAGACCAAAACGGAAACTTTCACAATTTTTAAACTATTTTCAATGAATCACATCCACATGAAAATTTTTGCGCAAACACACTCTACTTTGTCCTAGAACGGTTCTCACAAGCTCACAATACAATTTCCATGGCCTCAAAAACTATAAGTCTTGGACAATTCAATAATAGTTTGTCTTGAAAAGTTTTCAAAAGCCAACTTATGCTATGGCTTTAACACAAGTCTCCCAGCAACCTTCCAGCATTTCGCCGAAAGATTCTTAACATGCACTTCGTTATCTATACCCAACTACCAAAATTCTTTTTCCTCGTTCGTGAAAAAGATTTTGACTTCAGTCCTCAAGAAGCTATCTTGATGACATATACAAAACGTGGAGCGTTGGTAGAACATGGATCTGGGTGCTTCGGCACGAGAAATGCTGTACAGATCGTGGGAGAATGGAATTAAAATGGCAAGATTGTAGAAACCTATACTCATACACATTGTAATTGCCAAGATCATCGGCCATACCCCCCCCCCCCCCAACAATTTTTACGCCGGAATTAGAAGAATTAGAAAAGTGGTCCTGGAGAACATTGGAGGGGCGACCGCCCCCCCTTGCCCCCCCTTCCCGGCGCTTCTGATGTCACGCATATTCATGTCACAAGTATATATGAACAACTTCATTGTTGCATAATGTGCTTATCGTCGTACGATTTCACTTAATTTTTACCTTGCTAATGGTTATTTCACTGTGTATTTTTTCTGTAGGTGATCAATGGGCACAAATATGTGATGACAAACTTCAGTATTGCAACATTTTGTGAATTCTGCAGTTCGTTCATATGGGATCGAGGATTTGTTTGTCATGGTAAGTTAATGTTGCCTTGATCAATTAAGTCAAATTTTGTTTATAGAGTTCAGCAGAAATATTGACAGAAAGGCTTTGCTTCTAGACAACTAAAGAAAGGGAAGGCATTTTGAGCCTGGGCTTCTTAACTTAACGCTGAAGGTCGCTGATTCTGTTCCAGTCGGTTGGCAGAATGCATTCAAATTGTATCAGTCAGCTCAAGAGCAAATTTAATCCACCTTTGTGAGCTTTCGTCGAACGATAGATGCATCTGTATCGTGCATGAGTACCATTCAAGATCAAAGCTTCGAATGGGAATTGACGATCATGGTGATACTATGCCTGGCAGATAATTGTTTCGTTTTTCAAAAATATTCTTTTTCTGAGAAGCTTTTCAAGCAAATTGCCAAATGAACTCTTCATTTTTTTAGGTTGTCGATACACCTGTCACAAGAAATGCTCAGCAAAACACAATGCTCCATGTCGTGGAAAGTCTCCTGAAGACAGTGTCCCTAAATCAGTAAGTTTTCGCCAAATATTTTCAGTCTCCATTTGATATGGCAATTGGAAACTCAGATCAAAGGAGAGAAGGGTTGCTACGTTAAAGTAAATAAGGCCTTTTAACATGTCTATGTCACCAGACGATAGTATGACATACAGCCATTTTATGAAATCATAAATGTACTTCTGAAGGCAATTAATTTAAACAGCAGGGAACCGACCCCCCCCCCCCGCCATAATCAAAATATGCTGTTTCTAAAGACCCTGCAAGCAAGCTGTACTATCAAGTCCTGCACGCTTTGAAATTTTTTAGTCACATTTAAGTACATTTAAATGATTATTGTATTATAAAGGAAATATTCATTCCATAAGCGTTGCAGCAGTGTTGCAAACATCTTTTTATATTCGTATTCCATCTTTGTAGATTTTTGGTGCCAAACTGTCTCAGATTACAACGGAAGATACCCCAATTCCTGTTGCAGTGGCAAGTCTAATGCAAGAAATCGAGAAAAATGGTATGTTGGCGGAATGTTGTCAGTTATACAGTGAACACATGCGTATAAGAACCAATCAGTTGGAAGTCAGCCTGGTATCTTGAACAATTTATAGCATGGACTGGTTCTTATGAATGAGGGTCTTATTTAACAGTTTCAGCCTGTAAGCTCTATTAGATTGCTATACGCGAGTTTTTACTGTATTGCAGCGAGATATGCAAAATATTCTTTGAACACACACTATATGTGGCACATGTAAGGGGTTTGATTTAGAGATGCTGGGTCATTTTGAGATGTCTTTGTGTGAACAATCTATTGTGTCAACAAAATGATTTAACAATAATAACTATAATAATAATAACTAATAATAATAATAAATAAATAATAAACCACTGTTAAAAGCTACTACATTTCGATAAAAAATTTTTGTTAGGAAAGGGGTTTAATGAATTATAAATGATAAGTAATAATAACGATAATGATAATAATAATAATAATAATAATAATAATAATAATAGAACTGAAGAAGATTTTATCATCGAAACGTATTTTATAAACAGTTGTGTTTTTATATTCTTTTTTCTGTTTATTTTTGATGGTGGTTTTTGTTAACATAATAATGATAATAATAATAATAATAATAATAATAATAATAATAATAATAATAATAATAATAATAATAATAATAATAATAATAATAATAATAGAACTGAAGAAGATTTTATCATCGAAACGTATTTTATAAACAGTTGTGTTTTTATATTCTTTTTTCTGTTTATTTTTGATGGTGGTTTTTGTTAACATAATAATGATAATAATAATAATAATAATAATAATAATAATAATAATACGTTAAAACTTTCATAGCACGAAACCAAGTAAAAAGAAGATTTATCTTTGGTGCCTCTTACAATAGCTAGTTTCGCATATCCCGTGTATCTAAAAGTAATTACTACATTTTATGAGGTATTGAAAGCGATTTTGAAATAACGTTTTTTGAGGCGATCGTTAAAAAAAAACAGCTTTGAAGTCCAAACTACTAATGGAAGAGAGTTCCAAAGTGTAGATGCACACACTGAAAAGGCTCTGTCTCCATAAGTTCCAAATAATGCGGATATCAGTAACAGCTACAATAAAGATGCATAGCTTTTACCAGTGGCGAACATCTTTTACAATAAAGAACGCAAGGATTTCGTAGTGATCATTATTGATATGTATTTTCAACCATATGTTTAAGTATACAGTACGTGTAACGAGCTCATCACATTGACAGCTTATGTCATGCTGTGTATAGACCCTTTGTTCATCTGGTTTCTTACGTTGCAGGACTATACAGCGAAGGTATCTATCGAAAGCCTGGCCTTGCATCGTCTGTAAAATCATTGAAGAATGCTCTGTCATCGCCAAGTACGCATATTACAGCTTTCCTTTGTCATTTGAACATCACACGTTGCCAAAAAATATGCTTATGTTGACAATCTTCACTTCTATTAGGTCTCGCGTAAATGGAGTAAATATTTCGTTATGCGAAAGGCTAAATGATGCGAGTAGATCATTCAAGGAGCTAAACTTAAAAGCCCACACATGTTTAGTTCATTATGTAAAATGCTTTGAGCGATGCACTTTCTCGATTAATCGTGGAAGCTTCGTATTCTTATTCTAAGCAACATTGCAGAAAAGATGTCAAATTACAGTTTACCTTCGTTTCATCAGTTAAGAGTTATATTGATATCTCTCGTGTGATACCTCTCTCCTAGTGAGCGTGAAGATCTGATCTCTTCGAAGAAAGGCAGAAATTCACAATCAAAGTTTCTTTAATGTTTGATTGAATTTATCTAAACAATAGCAACCCAAAACCGTAATATCCTTACGTCTTTCTCAGATTGTCCAAACGTGGAATTCTCGACCTACCGTGTCCATGTGATTACGTCAACGTTGAAACTGTTCTTCCGTCAGCTGGCTGAGCCTGTTGTTCCAACTGATTTCTACGATGATTTTATTCGAAGTGCAGGTGAGTTTTACTTTCAATGCATAAAAGTTTCAAATTCATTTTGCATTCAAGACACATTATATCCGTTGGTGTGAAAATCTCCATTGAAGGCAACTGTAAATGTCATTTGTGTCCAGAATGGAAATTTTATTTCGAAGGTTAATCGTTAGTTTTATGGCGCGCTTAGTTGGTGACAAATATATACTTATATTTCTTATACGGCAACAGTGCCAAACTTGCAACGAGCCGATCAATGTTTTTGGGAGACTGAGAGGCAAAATTATGTATCAGATTTCTGCCTTTTTTGCCAAACGTTGTAATTCAAGATTTCTTTCTGTTACTTTGTATACGCTTAAAACATTAAGGTACTTCGTACGCTTAGATCTTCAGCACAAACGTTCAAACTTGCTTCTAAATTCCTTGCAGAACTTCAGTGCGATTCAGAAATACAGTCAAGGCTTTGTGATGTAATCTTACGATTTCCAAAACCCAACAGGGAGCTGCTGTCAAGGCTTATCTATCATCTTGCTCAGTAAGTGCTACTAAGTCTGTATGCTAATTTATTACCTGACTGAAACTTCAAAAAACGAGGCAATACAGAATCCCGTAACTCCTATTGGTTAACTGCACCTTTCCCGTGGGTTTCCCTTAGCCTTGTATAATAAGATACAAGGACGCCTTTTTGTCGCCACAGCAACTGCTTTAGGCATGTGGCATTTACAATAAACTCAAACGACATTGCAGTAACAAAATGCATTTGTCTAAATGATACGAGTTAAAATCAGAAGCTATCAGGTAATAAAACTCAAACAAACCCGGTTGATATGCGCATCATAATATCCTTGTTAATATTCATAAGATGTAATGCTTGTCGTATTTCCAGTGCACAAACTGGCTCTACAGGCAGACATACACGCGATCTACAATTTTTTTTAGATACAAAAGTGTTTAAAGCCAAAGATCCAAAACTATTGAGCATTGCTTTGATCCTGCCTCACAACAACAACATATTGAATTTCAAACTTCAGCTCCTCAGTTTCTCTGTTTATCATAAAGCAAGAGGGTTTGATGGAGAGATCAGAACTAGTTTTCTGAAATTCAAAATTCATAGAAATTCCATAACTCGTTAACTTCTGAATGCATTTCACCCTTTGTTGTATACGTCGTTGCCGTCAAGGGAAGAATAAGATAAAAAGGCCTGCAGGGATTATTTTGAGTTGCCCTCAGGATTTTACAGTTCTGAATAATTCATTTGTTTCAATACCACAGGGTTGCAATGCATGAAGATTCAAACAAGATGTCAACGAATGGCCTAGCTATTGTTTGGGCTCCCTGTGTGATGCGCACTTGTGAGAACTCTGATCCTATGGACGCCCTGCGACAGCTGCCGTTACAAACAAAGTAAGTTAACTTTTCTATTAAATACAGATTGGAGCGAGGAGATGTGAACTTGTTGTTATGCTGTGTGAATTTTATTACAAGGAGAACTAAACGTAGGCAATTTGGAGTTTCACTTTGTGCTTTTAGAATAGGTCTTTCATTCATTCTGTACTTTATTTCAAGGAGGTTGGAGGGATTTCTAGTCATTTCTCCCTAAGTCAGGCTCAATATGCATACAGCATCAAGGCATGGGATCACTAGTTTAACGTCATTCCAAAGGACGGCGAAATTAGGTGCTTGGTCAGTCCTTAGTAAATTTTAAATCAAGTAATGTGATAAAGAGCTTCAAAAGTGCTTTTTGAAAAGGCACTACTAGTGCGACTTGTGTAGAATTTTTTCAAGGAGTAATGAAGATATGGAAATGTTTTGCAATCAAATGGTAGAATTACTGATTCAATTTGTGTTTCACATCTCAATTCTTGTATTACATTTCGATTCTGATTTGTGTATGACAAAAGAAGTTTCGAAGTATTGTCATAACATAGATATTCGTTTTGCATAAGTTAGGTATGGACTCAAAACTTCTTATTCTAGACAAAGTGAATCTTTTGCAGATGGTCAAAGTTATTTTGTAATTACTTAAAGTCATTCTATAAGTATTAGTTCCCATTGTTAAGAATTCTCTGGATACTTAAAAGAGAAATGGGAACATATCAAAGGAGAGTTGTTTATTCTTACAGATGCCTAGAAGTCCTGATCGAAATGCAAGCCACAAAAATTCGAAGAACGATAGCTGATATTGAAGTACTCCAGAATGCAAAGCTTACTTCAGAAAGCAGGCTTAGCAATATACAAGAGGTTAGTGACCGTATTTTTAATCAAATAATCCAATGTGGATTGAAACAAAAAAGGAATTAGCCCTCTTCCTCTGCTGGAGAAACAATGTACTTTTCGAATGCAAACTGCAATAGAGATCTTTTGAAATGACTGCTAGAAAAATACATCTTATATGGCCATAAAGGTGTTTTGTTTGTTCTTCTGCAAATATTATTCATCGTCTAAATAACACTTCAATTTGGAAAAAATATTGAAAAAGATATGTGATATGGCCCATCGAAATAGTTCAGAGTCACTTTCTCAGCAGAATTACCGTGGCAGATCGCCTCTAAATTTAATGTCGAGGCGTTATGGTAATGGACTCATTTTACAGAAATTTGATCCAGTCGAAAACTTGCTGTAAGTGGTATCCAAATAGCCTGCGTGCAGACTTTACTTGCCATTGTGAATGAGAGCCAAGGCGGAACTTGTAAAGTCTGCGAATTAGCGTCCATAATTGAGTTCTGACACCTTGCGTAATAATTCTCGCCTTTTGTCCAGGTATTGTCTTTCAGCCAATCAGCATCTGGTTTGAGATTCTAAGGACCCAATCAAAAGTTGACAGAATCGTCTTGGGTTTCGCGACCCTTTGTGATCATTGTTTGAGAGACAAAAACAACAAACCGTCATCGTGACGTGAAGATTGAGGAACGTGCCGCGGTAAACAAGTTCGCCGACAAAGTTTGCCCAGTTTGTCTGTCTTCGGGACTTGATAACTTGGAATGAAACTATGTTTTGAAAGGAATTATAAAACAGATAAGCATGTTCTCACGGTTACGGAAGTCTACAACGATCGAGAGGCAATTCTTCGAAAGTTTCTCCGGGGATAGAAAGCATACTCGACTCGTTTACTTCAGGCTTAGGCCTGTGTTCGTCAGCGTCAGATGTGCAATGATGTGTCGCTAGTGCCCTTAGCTTCTTAGATATTTGTTAGCAAGTGGGGTTTTTGATATACTGGTGAGTTTTATATCCTTATTGCCTCTGCAGTTTGTAAATTGTACGCACTGAAGTTGTGTTGGTGGAAATCTCTTCACATGACGGGATTATTTCTTCCCGTTTGCGGAGTCAACTTATTGCGCAAGATTGAGCTCCTCTTCGCAGGAGGGACCTGTCGTTCAGAACTCAATTATGGACGCTAATTCGCAGACTTTACAAGTTCCGCCTTGGCTCTCATTCACAATGGCAAGTAAAGTCTGCACGCAGGCTAGTATCCAAACAGCTTACCACGTTGAACTTAATTAGTGTCACGGTGTTGATGCCAAATACTGTCCTCATTGTTAAGATGGCTTAGTGCGTCACCTAAATGTTTTGCTTAAGCTTTTCAAGGAAAATTAAGAGAAAGTTCTTTTCAGAGCTCAAATCTACTAAGAAGCAAATGCTCATCCATGTTTTGTCCTGTTTCAGGAAAATCAAGAAACTGGCAACTCACATTTTCAGCTGCTCAAAGACCAAATTGAAACGATGGACATTGAAAGGTAAGTTGAAAATACTTTGAGCTGAGATTATTACATTGTTCATTAATGCCCTGCAGTGCAGATTTTTATTTTCTGTCATTGAATTTTGTTATCAAGTAAAGTTTGCGTATTAAGTAGCTGAGAGGTAAAGTTACTCAAAATTAGGACCGCCTCAATGTTCCTAAATGCCTGGAAATTCAAATGTCAGTCATTGAGCTTTGTTCCTTAAAGTTGGGGAATCTAGCATTTGGACAATCAAATTTGAACGAACAATGGACGAAAGTATTTTATTGAACGATGCTTAAAGTTATATTCCCCGTTTGTCATTGATTGCACGGCAATATCTTTCTTCCTTAATGGAAAGGCATGCAGTCAGTCTTTAGCATTTCTCAAAAACTACCGATTATAGTGTGTTTTTGAGCACAGGTGAAACTCGATAACACCCATTTTTAACTCTAACTACCCTATGTCGTAAGCAGTATAACATTTCATTTCCCTGATTTAAGTACGTAAATAACTGGAGGTGTTCTTCACCCTGTGTTAACAGTAAAATATGGTTGTCTCCCTCGTAGGTATACGTTGCACAGTAAAATATGGTTGTCTCCCTCGTAGGTATACGTTGCACAGTAAAATATGGTTGTCTCCCTCGTAGGTATACGTTGCACAGTAAAATATGGTTGTCTCCCTCGTAGGTATACGTTGCACAGTAAAATATGGTTGTCTCCCTCGTAGGTATACGTTGCACAGTAAAATATGGTTGTCTCCCTCGTAGGTATACGTTGCACAGTAAAATATGGTTGTCTCCCTCGTAGTTATACGTTGCACAGTAAAATATGGTTGTCTCCCTCGTAGGTATACGTTGCATTCTCATCAGTTTATTCTGTATATCTTTAAATCATGATATGTTTAATTTCAGGGATCGATTAACAGAAAATCTACCAAACCTCGAACGAGCGAATTCACGAGGTGATCTCAGAATGGATTCAGATGATGGAATTACGTCAGATGATGGGTTTACTGATAACGATGACTCGGGATCCGTTTCATTCGAAGTTTCAGGTATGTTCGTAACTATCAGTTTTTTTGTTTGTCTTGCAAAGTTTTTCACCCAGAGAGCTAGCGGTTACAAAATGTGTATGTACAAAATGCAGTTACAATCTGCACTGACGCATAAAAAGCATACCGATGAACGTATCAGCGTCTTGGTTTGGTAATCTCAATTAAGCGCAACATGCTCTATTGTGATCTTCCCTTGATGATACAAATGTAGCAAATTTGATGAATTAAAACGGGTAAGAAAGATCTCTTTCAGTTTCACTGATGAGATTTAGCTCCTCGGTCCTGGGGATTGCACGTGACTTTCGAGAAGCTTTATACCACTAATGCACAGACTCTACTCCAAGAGAAATCGTAATTCTTTCTGAGAGGAAACCAATGGAATCTTGACGCGCGGACTACTGCTGCCGTCTTAGAGAATTTGTCGCACAATCCTCATCCAAGTTTGTAATTAAGCAATGTTACTTGACGCAGTGATCTCCTTTCAGTCTCGCCAATGAGATTTGGTTCCCGTGTCCTGAGAGTTTGACAGGCTTTGTGCTACTGCTGTTGCAAAGACTTTACTCCTGGAGAAATCATGAGTCTTTCTGAAGGGGAGCTTCTCAGTTTGCCAGTTTGCCTGCCATTTCCAAGGTGGTTTTTTCAAAAATAAAGGCGTCTCATTTAAGTTACACTCTCGCCTTCTCATGCGTAATAAAATACTAGTAATTTTATCTGATCTGTTGATATTTCCTATTTCTAGTAACCAGCTCACTGCTGCAGAATCCTCCGTTCCCCCTTGTCACAAAACGCAATAGTCCGATGACGAGGAAACGAGCTGATAACACTCAAACAAACGATGGAACATTCTCAACGGATTCCTCATTCGAAGATTTGTCAGCAGACATTGGTGACTTTAACGCGTAGATTCGAATTGATTAGGTATATAAGTCAATAATTTTATTTTTGTAATTCATAAAGAGAAGCTCGATTTAGCAACGTCGTAATGTGGACATGAACGTTGTTATGGTGTAATATATCAAAGTTTCGGCTGCAGGGGATTGGCCGATTCACAGATATTTTCAACTGAGATATTATTAAGTGAATGGGTAATTTTTATCAGAGTGGATTTCTCATGTAGAATAGAAGTAATTTTGTATCGTTGATCAAGAGATATTGGGTGTGATAGACCTATTCTGAGTCGCGATTTCGATTTGATGAAGGAAAAATGAAAAACCTTGACCTCCTCCCTAGCAACCTTTGACTTTCAACGTGTATGGTTGTCTTAGAAAGGCATGATTTAGCTATTTGTTGGGATTTATCAATTTTTGATGGTCATTAGAATTATTTTCACAAAATGACTCCAACAGGATCTACTTTAAACAGAAACATTGGGATTGTAAAATTTGGAGGCCTACCCTGCGCAAGAACATTATCTAAAATCTGTTGTTAGTCACTTCTTCTCGTAAAATGTAACATCAACCTTCAGTATTTAAAATCCACTACAAAATCGATTTGTTGAAGTGGCGTAATAACCCATACAAGTTTTATTCGAAATAAAACATCCATTTGGTAATTTTTTATGAGTTTAGAGACATTTCAAAGTATTGTTGCCCTCAGAATATACGCATGCTGGTATTACTGGCTTTAACTTACCTTTGTTTGTCAGAACAAACAACATTTTCGAGCAACATCGTACCTCAGTTTTAATAGTTATGAACTACAGCCTTTTTGCGGGGCTTGCAACGTTGCTTCGGAATCAGCATTTCCCAGGAAAAGCTCGAAGAAAAGGTTGATTTTCATTCATTTGAAAAATCTATTTTAAAGCCAGATACAAATGAATGTAGGTCGTAGGTTCGTTATTTTTGCACCGTAGAATCTTTGGTATAATTTAGATGGTCTAGGAAAGTGAAATATTTTTTAACTGTATCACCCTTCGCCATAATTTAGAGTAAATCAACGGAGTTAAAAGAAGCTAAGCTAGAGGGTTCGGGGCAATCTATGTATAACCAATAGTTTTTGATGTTCTCTGTCGATGAAAACAGTTGGATGATAAGTAGCGCATGTCATTATTGTGTGCTATGTTTAGACTTTGTTGCTTAGCAGCTGCACTTCATCAGGACCCTCAATTTACGCTCATCTCATTTAGTTGAATTGTTGTTGTTGTTGGCGCTTCACTGAGGGCCTTATTTCCCTAGAGCTTTATAAACGGCAAAAGATGTCGATCGTGGTCAATCGGCGACGATTTTCTGTAGCCCCTCGTCTGCTGTTAGAGGAAGGCGGTTTCTGCGATTATGGCAAGAATGATCCCTTACCGAAGTACTGATACCCAGTACGGAGCGGAGCTAACATATTATACAGCAGTGCTAGAAACTCATTTTTGAGGCATTTTAGACCCGGTGGTGATAAGAAAAAAATAGTAGATGATTTAAGGCCGACCTCCACTTCAGTAGTTTTGGTCGGCGATGTGCGCGTGTGCCTAGTGCGCGTGCTCTTTAGCAACAGAGCATGCGCAAATTGCGAACGCGCTGGTCGCCAACCGAAACTATTGCAAGTGGACGACGGTCTTTACGCACATTAGCTAAATTCTAAAAAGAATGCGAATCGAACGATAGTTTGAGACAGTTCGAATGAACACAACAGAAGCTCCAACACCACATAATCGAACCTTTTGCAGACCAGCTGAGAAGTTTCAGAACGGAGCTTATCCACTTCTACAAGCGTAGGGAAAATGAGTCGTAGTCGTGGCATTGTCAGTTCAGGAAAAAATCTAAACTGTGACAGGTAATCGAGTCTAGTTGCTTAGTCTCCGTCTGTTTTTCTACCGGATACTCTACCACCTTGAGTCAGCCTTGATTTAAGATTCTAAACATTCTGAATAAGCTTAATTTTCTACAGAACCACATCATAACATGGGACATTTCGGACGACTTATCCTGTAAACTTTCAAAGGGATGCTTCCATATACCTGAAAAGAAAGTGCGGATAATGCAAATTTGTGTCGCTAAAATCTTAATCTTCTGTTTTCTCAAAGGTTTCTACTTCTGAACCGTAGCCTTCTGGAACCCATATGAGTGTATGTTTTTGGCTTTCACCGAGACGAAGCTATGCGAAAATTGTAGAATCCATGCCTCCCCTACCTTCTCGGGCATATGGAAATGGTTTACGTCATATTGTACCAAGCTTTTTAAAATTTGATCGAAGATGTATCAAGTTCTTACATTGAGCTTGCTAAAACCTGTTGAATTCCCTGGTTTCCATAGGGCAAGGAGTGTGAACGCTCTTTTGCAATACCAAAGAGATTTCTGATATTTTCTTAGAAATTGTTGCATAATCGTAAAACGATGTTAATAATTGTTTCTTAATGTAAATAAAGATTTAAGATGTTTAATTAGATACGCTTTGCTTTCAAATCATCTTTAATTTCCAAGTTTGTTTATAAATAATTTGATCAGGGTTGGGTATTCCAATTTGTTTTTTCTCTTAGTACTTGATATGTATTCGAGCGAGGGGCGAATCACTCCAAAGATCTCATACACTTTCAACATGGGTCGCAGGAAACGAAGTAATAGTTGAAAATGTAAACGCAAACATACCTGTTTCTTTATCGTGGTTTCTTCTGCCTTTCTTGGCTTTTCTTTGCTTCCCTGCCATAGCTCAATTCATTGCTTCAAATTCGTAATGGCCTAATTCTGTTTCTCTTCAAAGCGAGGCTGCCCTCGTTTGCGGTTTTGTGATTTGGCGGCGGGAAAATACGAGAAAGTTAGAAACTATTACTTCGTTTCCTGCGACCCATGCTTTCAAGAGATTGGCTAGTTTCAAAATTGCATGTCAGTCACAAAACAGAAAGTCCATAGACTTGCATATTTCGTAAAATTAAGTTATTGAAAAGAAAAACAGTGTTGAAATCAACAGTAAAGCTGTATATGCTTGCCTGTTTTGCAGAAATCAGTTACATGCATGATTGGACTTGTTCCAAGTCTCGCTCTTGATCAATAAACAAACGGAAGGGAAAAAGAAAGGGAAGGGGAAGGGGGAGGAGAGCGAGACTTGTGGACTACGCGTTCCGAAAACGAGGCTCGGCATTCACCTGCTCAAGTTTGGTTGGCTCTTCCGCTAAAATGAAAGAAAGCCGCCGGTCAAGATCTTGACCGGTCTCGTTTTCGGAACGTGTAGTCCACAAGTCTCGCTCTCCTCCCCTTTCCTTTCCCTTCCCTTATCTTCTTCTTCCCTCCCGTTTGTTTATTGATCAAGAGCGAGACTTGGAGCAAGTCCAATGCATGATCCAAAACCCATTTTTTTGAGCAGAGGTAAGGCAGAGGTAAACCCCGCAAAACAAAGGGCAGGCTTGGTCAAGACCAATCGATTTCACCGCCCAAAGAATATATTTCACACCTTCAAGCGCAGCTGACCATAATGCTTTGCGTTCTCTGTATTTGATTTGAATGCATCCAAGAGGTGTGAAATCTAACCTTTACGGACGCCTTTATTTTAAAAGAAATTCGCCATTGCTAGGCTGCACTCTTGTCTTACTTGCCAAATCAGTTGATTTCGAAAGTACCCCTTTTTACCCAAAAGTAAAGTCTGCCTTTTTCGCAAACATTTATCGTTATTTTCACCGAAAAGTAAGCCGATTGGTTTGAATTTTTGGGGTCGGTTGATTTTGAACGCGATTTTGAAAGCACTCACTTTTAATTTGAGGCGGGGACCTGCTTTTTTCGCTGGAATTTGGATAATACCAAATATTCGTATTTTTCAAAATAGATAAGGTAAGGATTGTCTTGTCTGCTAAGATTAGGTTATTCCAAAAGTGCTCATTATTTCAAACCAAAAATAAGTACACTTGTTAGCGCGTTTCGTTAAAATTATGAAATACCAAAGACGTCCATTTTGAGTCAGAACATAAGGCCAAACTGTTTGCCTGCTTTGATAATTTGCCTGATTGCAAAACTGTCCATTTTCCACCACAGAGTCCACAGAGTGTACCTTCAATTCTTTTCAGGAGTTTTGAGGTTTTCATTACAGTTTTGCTGACCTTTCTGATTCAAGGCGTGCATGCGTTAAAAAGTGTCTATTTTCTATCAAAAACTACGACTGAATGTGCATTTTGTCCTCAACATTGGCACAATTTTTCACCGAAGACTAGCGGTTTTCTAGGCTTGCCTTTTCAACCAAATTAACCTGTTATAATATTACCCATCGTTAACAAAGGAAAGGCAGTTCCCTCGCTAACATTTTCCACGATATTTTTGTTTTCAAAAGTGCTCATTTTTCGTGGAAATGTAGGGCATACGTTTGCCTTTTTGCTGAGAATTCTCCGTTTTTAAACCGTGGACATTTAAAGATTGCTACTTTGGGGGTAAGCCCTACCTTATAGGGAGGTCCAGTTGCTTTGAGCGTTTTACCAAATGGCTACCAATTGTCACACACATACCACATTTTATTCCATCAGATTTTATAATTGGAACTTATTAAAGACTGCAGAAAATGTTCATGTCTATTTGTTAGCATAGACTATATGACCTCCCTGAGCTACTTTTTGAGGATTTTTGTAACCTCTCCTTTCCTTTACCTGTGACCTTTCCTTTGGCAACATTTATTTTTCAAATAGATTCTAAAAATAGTAATCCGAAAGTGCCAAAGTCTTATCATTGTTAGCAAATAAACTCTTACTGACGTCACAAGCTTGCAACAAATTTAACTACCCTGCGGTATCAGGATCAAAGCTAAGGAGCTTCATTGTTGCCTTTGAATAGAAAACGATGATTGTTGAGAAAGAAATAAAGGGAAGGTGTCAAAAGATAATGACAGATATTGCATTGAATCATCCTTACGTAATTGAACTACATTGAAGTCCCCTATCAAGAGAGACAAAGAAATAATCTATCTCCCTTTCAATCAGTAACTAAATCGTTCCGTTTTCAAGCGTTTACACTGAAACGTTCTATGCCGTTTTCAAAATCGTTTTCATTTGATGCCGGTTAGGAAAATGTTTTAGTTTAAACGGAAGGCCAAAACGGCATGATTTCGTACCGTTTTCATTTGAAAACCTGTAAGTGTAAACGGTGGGATAGCCGATACCTTTTATGACACCATGTCTCCGTCTCTAGACATTTCTCATGTACCAAAGAGAAATACTCTTTTTAGAGTAATACAGTATGTGTCAAGTCAAAATAGGCTTTGGATTTTTCCTCGAGGCAACATCGAATTAAAACTTCATAAAACTTGCATCTCAGTATCTAAGTTTCCAAATTTCTTCAAAAGTTTTCAAAAAGAATTTGGTTTCACTTTCAATAGAGCATTCCTACTTGTCAGCCGCTGAGTATTTTGATTTTCTACTTGCAACCTTGCTGATGCTTGATTACTGAGGAAAGCTAAATGCTGAAACGTTTGAACGAATGTGTTTTTTTCTGAATCCATAACGTATGACTTTGATGTAATATTGTGCAATTGCATGCTCAAATATTTTCTGCACTCCCGTACAAAATCCTTTTTTCTCACGGAGCGATGGACAAAAGGTTTCAGCGTTTAAACAAGAATCATCAAAATTCAAGTATTCAAGTGAACTCGAATTTTTTTCGAAACTAACAGAATTCTGAAGTATTATTAGTAACCTGGTTTTGAAGCGTGCTATGAGAGTGGGGCTTTGGGGGGTTCCAGAACCCGCAAACCCGGACTAGAATTAGCAAAAACCCTAAATCCCACAGGCAAAAAAGCCAAAACCCGAAATTGCACTTTTGAACTAAAATCTTCAATTTTCGTCTGTAATCTTCGATTATTTCCAGCATTTTTTGTTTTCACCGACCCCCTCCACCTTGTTTTAAGCATTCGAAAGCTGGTTTTTCAGTCGCAGTTAACTGCATGGACTGTATGACTTCGAAAACCCGACAAAATAGGAATTTTGAGTGAAATACCCGAGACAAAATGGCCCAACCCGCAACACATCTCTAAACCCGAAAACCCGCACGATTTAAACGCAATTCCCGAAATCCGAGGGCTAAAATTGACCAAACCCGGAGCCCGTAAAACCCCAAAGCCGTCTATAAAACTGCATCGAAACTCGTGATCATTCGCATTATTTAGTATCATTACTATCTTAGCTGAAAGTGGTTCGTCCTTTCGATATGTTCCAAAAGTGCGTAAACTTATTCGCCCTAACTTGGAGGCGAAGACGTTTACACACTTTGGAACATATCAAAAAAATAATCATTTTCAGCAAAGTTGCAAGCAAGCGCTCCCCGTTTGGTCTATGACGTAGATTTGTTTGGAGTCTTTCGTAACATCAAAGGCGTTAAGTTTAATACACGTGTTTTGATAAGGACAGTACAAGTGAGACCACCATAACGCCTCTGTAAGAAAATGCAGCTGACCTACAATTCATCTTGAAAGCGGGTACCCACATCAAGGTGTTGTTGTTGTACGCAAACTTATAGTAATTTTATCGCCCGGAATTCTACTATACAAATTGTTGTAATGACCTAAGCAGAAAGAAGTGAATCTTTCGATATATAATGACGCCTCTGTGAGCAAATTCTTTTCAACTTGACTGCTACGTAACAAGTTGAAGGTGTTGTTGTTGTACATAAAGTTGTGGTAATTTTACCGCTCCCCCCCCCCTTCCAATACAACTTCTTACAAACTACACGCATGGTTTTAATGAGTAAACCACAAGTAAACCAATTGACACATCATAGCGCCTCCATCAACAAATGCTGTTCAACTTGATTAGTACGTATTAAGTGGAAGGTGTTGTTGCTGTACACGAACTTGTAGAAATTCCATGAGCGATAGGACACCCAGTAGTGTGTAGCAGTTTGAAATTTATATCAGAAGCAACTTAACTTATTGTCTTTTGTGTTTTGAACCTATTTTTACTTGGTATACAACCACCTTTCACTGATTCGTAATTCTGAAATTTTTCGGTAGTTAGTCACCTTAAGTGCAGAGCCACCTTAACCGTAAAGCTCTAAGCGGGAAAAGTAATTACGAAACAGTGAACGGTGGTTGTATACCAAGTGAGAATAAGTTCAAAACAAACAATAAGTTAAGATGGTTCGCTTTTTGATATAAATTTCAAACTGCTACACACTGGGTGTCCTATCGCTCATGGTAATTCTATCGTTCCTCCCCTCCCCCTTCTTACAACCGCTTACAACTTCTTACAAACTACACAAGTTGTAAGCGGTTGTAAGAAGGGGGAGGGGAGGAAGTAGCTTCTATCCTCACTGCTTATCTGAATGGAATAAACTTGATCCTGAAATTAGACTTGCACCGTCGGTTGCTGTTTTTAAGAAAAAACTCCTCTCAATAATCCGACCCCCTGCTAAGTCCTTTTTTGGAATACAAGACCCAATAGGTTTATCCCACCTTTGTCAATTGAGGGTTGGTCTCAGCAAACTAAACTTTCACAAATTCAAGCATAATTTTAGGGACACTATAAACCCATTGTGCCCATCGAACGATGGCATCGAGGATACGGAACATTTCTTGTTGCTCTGCCCTTCCTTTGCAGTGCCGCGAAGAGGTCTTCTCACTGGAGTGTTAGCTCTGTTACGACCATATGGGTATGTCAGCAATTCTAACGAGGCCCTCATGCAAGTCTTACTGTATGGTGATAAGAACCTTCCTAATGACCTCAATAAAAGCATACTTCTTCTAACTTTAAATTTTATCCACCAAAATGGTCGACTTGATTAGAATATATCAAACTCCATCCTAAGCTTTTCAACCACCATAGCCTCTTTAGCAAATTTTTGTTGTTGTAGTCACGTGTATTGTTTGATTTATTCTTTCTTTCGTCTCGTTTTAACGTCAGTAGTTTTTACCTTTATGTTTTGGCTGCAGGGTAGACTAAATGCTTTTGCTCCTTGCGGTATCGTTCTAGTAGTATAGTAGAGTAATTTTGTAAGTAGAGTAGTTAGTAAAGTAATTTTGTTAGTAGAGTATTAAGTAAAATATCATTGTAAACTTTTATTGGAATAAAAAAAACAAAAAACAAACTACACACATTGTTTTAATGAGTAAAGCACAAGTAACCAGCAAATACTGCATTAACTGAATAACTGTGCACTGCTCACTGTTCAACATCGCAGTCATATGCTTCTGTGGCCCAAAAATTTATGTCGTTCTGTTGCTTCCTCCTCCGTAGAGCTATATACATGCTTCCTTCACAGAAGCTGTAGTAATGAAACACAACTGCAGGATCTAACCACCAATTGAAATGGAATTCGTTGAAATTTCAGCGCACCCATTCTTTCACTTTCTTACAAACCACAGGGTGTCTCTAAATAACTGTGACCTATTTGTATGGCTGCTGTAGAGGAGCTGCCCGTTCCATTGCTCTGTTCTTGACACTTTTGCAAAGAATAGGCTTTTACTTAGAGTTTGAGACCTCGTTTGAGCCCCCTGGAAAAGTGGTTTTTTATTTATGGCACAAGAAAGTTGAAAAAATCATTGATTCAGTTCTGAAGCAGCATTTTCTTTTTTCTCCAAACATTTCAAAATTACCCTCTTAAAGGGGCTGGATAATGAGCCGGTAGGGAAATTTTTTATTTGGCTGTTCTCTGATGAGCTAATTTGTTGCGAATATTCAATAGAATTCAAGACAAATGTCTCATCTTGGAAATTAGGCTTTGTACTCTGTTCTGATACAACAATGATCTCCAGATGTTTTGGAATTGTTGCGATATAAATGGATTTCCAACAAGTATTTTCGTTGATTTCCCCCCGAAGATCAGCCAGTATCTGGATAAGGACCCTTCCTTTTGATTTTAGCTAATTACAAAGAAATTTCCCCTTCCAAAGTGCGATATTTAATGCACAACCGTGGATTTGTCTATGAATTTCTTATCCAGCCCCTTTAAGGCTGCAGAATGGATTCCATCACAGAATACAACCTTTTCTGGCAGCGCACAGTGGCGCCGCCAGGATTTTTTATTGGAGGGGCGAAAAAGAATGGGGTCTGGGGCAGAGCCCCAGAAAATTTTCTCTTGGACCGCGCCCTCTACTTTGGCTGTAAATGCGACCAACGCCCCTTTTATGGATTGACCTTAAGATGAATGAGTCTGTTAAATAACACGAGTAGGGTACCACAAATAGAAAATGACGTTCAACCGGGGACCGAGCGTCCAACCTTTGGATCCCCAAAAATTTCTGGGACCAATCTAATATGCGCCACTCGGTAATGGAATTGTCAAAAGAGTTATCATGTACTCTCAGATTCAGAAATATGAAGTATATATGGTTTGTGAAAAAAAGGCATCGGGTTAAGTGGAAAATTCAAAGTCAAGGAGACATTGAGGGGGTCTAGGGGCGAAGCCCCCAGGAAAATTTTTGTGGATACGCTCTTTACTTTGGCTTAGAACACTTCTACCGATCACATTTTAGCCTGTGCTGCATTGGAATTGTTGATCACTTTGCAACTGTCATTTAAGTTAGCATCTCCGGTAAAATTTTTAAACATGGTATTCTTTGGCTAAGAATGCCTATCCTGAATGCCATCTTTAGCAAGACCAAAACGGAAACTTTCACAATTTTTAAACTATTTTCAATGAATCACATCCACATGAAAATTTTTGCGCAAACACACTTTACTTTGTCCTAGAACGGTTCTCACAATACAATTTCCATGGCCTCAAAAACGATAAGTCTTGGACAATTCAATAATAGTTTGTCTTGAAAAGTTTTCAAAAGCCAACTTATGCTATGGCTTTAACACAAGTCTCCCAGCAACCTTCCAGCATTTCGCCGAAAGATTCTTAACATGCACTTCGTTATCTATACCCAACTACCAAAATTCTTTTTCCTCGTTCGTGAAAAAGATTTTGACTTCAGTCCTCAAGAAGCTATCTTGATGACATATACAAAACGTGGAGCGTTGGTAGAACATGGATCTGGGTGCTTCGGCACGAGAAATGCTGTACAGATCGTGGGAGAATGGAATTAAAATGGCAAGATTGTAGAAACCTATACTCATACACATTGTAATTGCCAAGATCATCGGCCATACCCCCCCCCCCCCAACAATTTTTACGCCGGAATTAGAAGAATTAGAAAAGTGGTCCTGGAGAACATTGGAGGGGCGACCGCCCCCCCTTGCCCCCCCTTCCCGGCGCTTCTGGCAGCGCAGCGTTTACTTGGTTTAGGCATTTTTGAGAACAAGGAAAGTGCCGTATTGGAAGCACCATTCCTTTGACTTTCTAATGTCATAATGCTATTCGAGCTCTCAGATTCAAAGTTGAACCTATATCGTACGTATGCAAATGTATCAAAAACAGGACAGTAAATGTAAAGCTCCTCCACAACAGCTGCACAAATGAGGCACGATTTTGGACATAGTATATGAACCGGATGGTCTAGCAAAAAGCATTCATATTTGGTTGGGTCAATCTACATGAATTTAGCTTTAATCAATTGCCAGTTACTCTCAAAATGTTCCTGAGTAGTTAACTTGAACATAAGTCCATTCTCTGTTGATATTGGGGCATTTAGGAGACAAATATTTACCTTGAAAGATCAAATTTGCGTCCAATTCCAAACCAGAGCTTAAGGCCGTTAGCTAAGCAAGAAATCAAAAACAGATATCGAACAAAAACTTAGAAACTGCACAGTATCAACAAAGAAGGTACCTATATTCAAGATAGATATCGACCAAGGATTTGAAATTGCTAAGCAACTGACTAAAGCCAAGTTTCCTTGATATGGCCAACCAAATCTGTTCACGTACTGATACATTATAACGGCTCTATAGCAAATATGGTCGCACGTATCCGACGATCCAGATGTTACAACTTCTTACAAGATATACGCATTTTTTTTGTTATTGAACGCATAAGAGAACCTATTGATACGCTATGACGCCTCTATGAGCACATGCTGTTGAACTTGACTGCTGCAGCAAGTGCAAGGTATTGTTGTCGTAAACGAGGTTGTAGTCGAGGGGCAAATCACAGATTTTTTCTTCGTACACCCTCTTTGAAATCACAAAAAAATCACATACAAAAATCACAAAATCACAAAATCACAAATAAATCAAAAATCACAAATCACTGAGAAATTACAGAAAAATAAAACAAAAAATCACTAAAAAATCCCTAAAATCACAAAAAAATCACAGACAAAAATCATATGATTTTAAAATCACAAAAGTCACGTACGCTAATTTGAGAAGTGATTTGCCCCTCGGTTGTACTAATCTTACAGCCCCGATTCCATGAACTCATACAAACTACACACATAATTTTGTTAAATGACAAGTCTGGGCTTGGAATGATTGATGCTAAAATGAAAATGATACAGTTCTGAATGGTGTATCGCACTGTTTCCATCGCTTTTTGTCTTTGCCTTTTGAGATCGCTTATTCAAATAAGCTTCTTGTGCGTAATTACGTCATCACGTGCTGAGATCTAGGGGAGACATCGAGAGAAATATTTTCGTGTGATTACGTCACTACGCATGAATCACTCATTTGAATGGGTAATTTTGTAAGGACAAGACGTAAATGGCGGGAAAGAGTAAGATACACTGTTCAAGCATGGGTTTCAAATCTTTAAAGATCTGGGTGTGAAACTCTTTGACCTATTTCTTTGAACTGAGCGGCTTCAAAGAAACTTGGACTTTTCTGCAATCTTCAATATTTCCAGAATTACAGTGTTTTACTTCATTTGTAAGAAATCAAGAAAATTTTCGAAAAAAACTTAAAACTATCGTAATTTCTAAACCCGTTGAAGGAAGATCAAACAATTTTCAAGAAAACCACAGTTAATGGAGCCTACAATATGGTATCAAGCAAAACTCTTTCTCTTTTCTGGTTTGTGATTTAGAAATTTAATGACGCCACATCATAAAATGAGCTGAAATATAAAAATAGGCTGTAATTTCGACAAATATTCAAGATTTCTGAAAAGTCCAACGGTAGAATCATAGAAAAAAGGCTAAAGTTTCTTTCAATTCATTCAATTTAAAGAAATAGTTCATTGAATTTTACACCCGCCAGCCTCTTTACACCGATTTAAAGATTTGGAACCTATGCTCACTATTCATAACAGTAAAATCTTCATTTCATCATTAATCATACTAAGTCTACTAACCCCGGACTTGTCCTTTGAGAACAGCACCAGCAAACCCATTGATACATATTAACGCCTCCATCAGCAAATGCAGTTCAACTTGACCACTACGTAACAAGTACAAGGTGTTGTTGTTGTACACGAACATGTAGTAATTTCATCGCCCTCCATTCTTCAATTTCATACAAACTACACACATCGTTTTCATTGAGAACAGTACAAGCAGACCATTGATACATAATAGCGCCTTTATAAACAAAGGCTGTTGAACTTGACTGCCAAGGAACAAGTTAAAGAAAACACAATTCGAGTTCAACTCGGGTACCCGAATCAAGGTGTTGTTAGTGTACAAGAACTTGTAGTCTATCGCCTCGACTCTGCCATCTCTAATCAACTGTATTAAAACACAAAAAACATTCCTCCATGGTGGCTACCTGACTGAACACGCGCGAGGGACATACGACTGCAGACATTCTAATACGGAATCTTAGCATTCATATGGAAATCTTCCCTTGTAATTCCTGATATCCTCTGGTATTAAAACTCTGGTTCACTGGTCCTCTGGTTCTAATCAACTGTATTAAAACACATAAACATTCTTCCATGGTGGCTACCTGACTGAACACGCGCGAGGGACATACGACTGCAGACATTCTAATACGGAACATAGCATTAATATGGAAATCTCCCCATGTGATTCCTGATATCCTCTGGTAATCCTTTGTTCTCTCATACGCTCTTTAGGTAAAAGTTTTAACACATTATTACATGTGCCATTAGATTCTTCACTCCTGGGGCATTCAAAGGAATGGCCCGTTAATGTAGGACCCTGATGTGAAAGCCCCTCTCAGCAGAGCCTTTTGCAATGTCAAAGGCGCTGAAAACCTGAGCCCCGTCTTTAATTTTTATTTATTTGTTACTAAATAAGAAATAAAATTACATGTTTTAAAGACTAAAATAGATACACTACCATTCTAATACAGGTAAAAGATACTGGTAAAACACCCCTTACTGTTGTGGCAGGGCCCGGGGGGGGGGGTACTCATATATTTTTCTGTACGGGGACGTGCCGCTGAACAGGGTATCATACTGGACAGAGACGAAACAGTCACCTTTACGAATACCAACAAGACGTTTACAATAAAACAGCGACTAGACTGCAACTCGACTAACATCATCTACGCCATACAATGTAAAACATGCACACAAAACGGAAACGACCGTAGAAAGTCAAGGAGATTAGCCCTCTTTTGTTTCAAATACACACATTCACAAAGAAATCCGTTGTGTTGAGCTGTGACTGTAGCGGCCAATCAGATACGTGACAGACTGCCTTTAACCTTTATTCAAATTATTGTACAATTGTGATTACGTTAGTTCAGCTCTGAGGAAGCCTCGTATACCGAGGCGAAATATCAGCTCTTTTATACAATATATATAATCAACATTTAATCCAAATAATAGTCGTCTTTTATTTTGCGTCGTATTGTGGTGTTGCTGCCTTCTAATATCATTTTCAGGATTCCGACTCCGGGACAGGGTATCATTTTTGTAAAAATCGGCTCCATGACAGGGTCAATATTGGCATTTTTTGACTACGAAAGGTCGCTTTAGGCCATTTGCACTCGGCAAATGTGATCCAAATTGCTAGACGATCCATGCATATTTACCACAACACAAAACCACCTATGAAACTAGGGTGGAAAGGTTCTTACGTAAATATCGAAGGGGTAAATAGCAAGTTTTCAGGCAGTGGTTTCTTTTTCGAGGAAAGCCTCTTATATGCGGGTTTTCACTGTATTTCTAGCCGACTCTTTCACAATACAAAAACCACGTAAAAGGCGCAAGATCTAGTACACGTTTGAAGACCCATTGCTAACCATGATCCTTTGCGCGCCAATTGAAAAGCAAGACAAAGGGGATTTAGGCCAAAAAGGACTTTCAGATAACACGAAAGTCGCCTTTGGCGTCACAAAGGATCATGGTTAGCAATGAGTCTTTAATGAGCAAAGCAAAAGTAAAACAACAGATACATATCAACACCTCCTCCATAAGGATATGCTGTGCAACTTGACTACTACGTATTACTACGTAACAAGTGAAGGTGTTGTTGTTGTACACGAACTTGTAGTATTTTACCGCCCCGATCCTACAACTTCTTACAATCTACACACATTTTTATTGTTAACGACAGTACAAGTAAACCCATTGATACATAATAACGCCTTTTTTAACAAATGCTGTTGAACTTTACTACTGCCTAACAAGTGATAGAAAACACAATTCATATTTAAAACGGGTACCCATATCAAGGTGTTGTTCGTGTACAAGAAATTGCAGTAATTTTATCGCCCCGACTCTAGCTACCATCTCTAATCAACTGTGAATGAAAAAAAACATAAAAATTGCCTCCATGCTGGCTACATAACAAATCGCTCTGGGACCTATCATTCATAGTGCTTCTATGGAAGTCGTTTTGTTTTTCCAATAACTCCATTTGTTCTCCAAGATGTCACTTACGCTCCAACAAGAGCTGTGTCCATCCGTGTCCATCAACATGCAGAGCATTGCTTCCAAATCTTTAAAGGTTGGTCTAAAAATTGTAGAACCTTTTCATTCAAATTGATTGGCATGACTGTGCTCTGTGCTATAATGCCGCCGTTGGATTAGTCAGAAATCTTACATGATATTCGAAATTACACCGTGTATCATGTTTCAACCATGGTTTTTCAACCAATTTCAGGATGTGAAGTCCCGCGGGAAGGGGGTACATAGCATGTTGACGATACGGGTATGTGTCGCCCATATGCACATGTGTGGATTTTGGTCTCAAAATTCTCTAAACGTGGGCCCTATTCCCCGCCAATTTTCCTTAAACGGGCAGGATGGGCTGAAAATTTGCCAAAAATTATTTAAAGTGAGTAATTTCCGTTGAAAAAGTTCCCCGCAGGCAAGTTTGGTTGTAAGAAAAGCCTTTCTGAAAACCGGGCGGCAGACCCCCGTCAATCCACAAGTCATGTACCTCCCTGGGGACTCTTCACTCTTGGGGTATGGAAAGAATAAGCCTCTAATTTCGTAGAATATGACGTGGGCAGCTTCTAGTGGAAACTTTCCAAGTGTAAAGGTGTTTAGCACATGTGGTTTGTAAGTGAAGTTAATTACATTCAGCACCATCGAACATAGAATGAAGCAAGCCCCTCATTTGTGTCCGTGATGACGGAGGATACTTTCAGCGGAGTCCTTCCAAGTATCGAAGGTGTTAGATTTAGTGCAACGTTGTGTCAAAGGCACTCAGAAGGCGCTAGATTTATAGTACACATAGTTTTGCTACGGAGAGCACAAGTAAATTCATTGATACGCAATAACGCCTTTATCAGCAAATGATGTTGAACTTGACTCCTCCGCAATGAGCAAAAGAAAACACAATTCATACCTAAAACGGGTACCCACCTTAAGGTGTTGTTCGTGTACAAGAACTAGTAGTTTTGCGCAAAATTCCAGCAATTTCTTATTATCTCTCTATAGAGATCTTCCTGTGTTCATGCTGTGTTTGCAGTAAGTTCTGAGATCTTGTCGAAATCTTTTGTTCTCATAGAAATTCTACATATCTTATAACACCGGAGTACTCGAGCTGCAGAATGCGAGGCGGCATGTAGTTAACATTGGAATTAAAGCCACTTTTCAGATTGAATTTAATTCCCAATCTTACTGTTTCAACCTTCGAAGCTTTACATAAAATCGATTAGAGCCCCATCGCCCTTTTCCGATCACTGAAAAAGGAACCTTGTATTAATTGGCCTAAGAAAATTTTAGCGGAAAAGTTCTTGCTGTTGAATTATACCTAATTTCATTGTTTAAAATATAAAAACCATTTGTTGTAACTTTAGCCACCCTCTTCCGTAAAATCGTCTTCGAAAGACACAGCGTTAAAATCGCGATATCTTCATTTCATCGCCCTTTTCCGATCACGCAAGTTCACGCATGAATTTCGAGCAGCACCACCGCAGAGGGCTCAAGAAAGCGCAGTTTCCAGATGAAATGGATGCTATACAGATAGCAGGAAATATTTAGCTCATGTTATCGTTTGGTAAGTGAAATTTTGCCGCTTTATTCGTTCAATAACACCATAGTCGAATTTACTGTTGAAAGTTACAGGCTTTTACAAGATAACTTGCAAAGCTCTAGCATAGCAGCAACGCAAAATTTTTATTGCCCTAGGGAGTACGGAGATATTCCATACGTTGGACCTGAAATTTCTATTAAATATATATTTGGCGTCTTTGAATATCTAAGCTGGATTTGAAAAGCAGCAAATTATTTTTCGGCTGCTCTCTTGCCCATAAAAACACCAATTCTCTTTGGCCCCCTCCCATTCTTCAATGTTCCCTGGAATTAATTCAGACCCTACCTCATGCACATCCAAAATCAACGGAACCCCCTGATGAGGTTTCTTTGTTTATTTCACCTTCCTTCCACCCCGTCTCTTCATTGAGAGAGAATCCATTCACTAGCAACCATTCACAGGATTTGAAGCATAAGCGTACGGGAAGAAAAGATCTAGGGGGCTGCCCGACGCAAAGCCCATCGTTTACTAATATTTTTGCCCCACTAGGGCAAAATTTTGCCCGAGTGGGGCTGAGCTTTGAAAATCTTTCCAAAGTTGGGGGGCTACCGCCCCCCTCCCCGCCTCGTACGCTTATGATTCGAAGCCAAACCTCGTGATCGGAAAAGGGCGATATGTAGCCTATCTGACTGCAGTTAGAAGTTTACCCCCGGCTGGGAAGCCGGAGATATTATGATCGCAATTTTTTTTGTAAATGTTCGTTTAGAGTGTTGGAGTAAAGGTTGAAATGTTTTGACTGCGGTTCTGATGAACAACAGTAGAGGAACAAGGGAAAATATAATTACGACAAGAAAACGCGAAGGGAAAAATGGCGACTGCTTACGATTCCATCACATGTAGGCCTTTTTCAACCTCTCATATCGTTGGATTCACAAACCAGAAATAAGTAAACCACGTATGAACATGAAGCTCATGGCGTCAGAAAAGTATTTTTCGCGCACTTTTTTAATTAGAAAACCCAGTCCCCTTGTAAACAAACATCGCGCGATTGCACACAAAAAGCGCTCACAGCAGCCTGTGATCGGAGAAGGGCGATGGGGCTCTAGCTGTACCTTTTACTAAATAACTTCATCCAACACAGGTTAGATCAAACGCGAGATCAAATATTCAAATAAGATCCGTAGCGAGAACGGCCGAAGAATAAGAGCAGAGGACCCAGGACTGTGGGTATTTGGTCTGCGAATATACGGGGAGGTGCCGCAGGAAATCTGAAAAGCTACCCCGTCCTGGAGTCCAGATTTCTAAAAATGATACCCTGCCCCGAGCAAAGCGTTCTTAAACAATACCCTATCCTTGAGTTTCTTTGGACAAAATTGTGTCCCGCAGCCCCGCCCTGGATATCATCTATCGGAAATGTGGAAACTGGAAATGTTACCATCGAAGCAATGTAAATCCATGTAAATCACATTCGCGGAGTACAAATGGCCCATAACGACGTTTCGTGGTCAAATTTCATTGGGCTCTCACCAAGAAAGGCATTTTCAATGTCATATTAATTTCAAAACACAAAAACTATCATCCGCAGCAAAGAAAATAAGGGTGGACCAATTCTCAAAATTCACAAATTCCAAGAATTGCGGTAAGACCTATGTTCTCGACAGGAACGCAACTTAAGAACTTTCCATATACAAGTTTTTTTCACAAAAACTTGGAGGCCATAGTACCAAAAGCCTCTTTATTCAAAAAGAAACTTTCCCACGTCAGTACCGAGGGGCAATTCACTGATTTTTTTCGTACACCTCCCTTGAAATCACAAAAAAATCACAAAATCACAAAAAAATCAAATACAGAAAGCACCAAAAATCACAAACCGAAAAATTACTGAAAAATCAAACAAAAAAATCACTAGAAATCACTAAGATCACAAAAAAATCACAGAAAAAAATCATGTGATTTCAAAATCACAAAAATCACGTACGCAATTTTGAAAAGTGATTTGCCCCTCGGTCAGTACAACAAATTTCTTAATGTTTTTCCTTTTTCTAACTGCATGAATATCATCCAGTCTCTAACACTGCTGTAAATAGTGTTAAAGCCCGAAATTATTCATACCCTATGCGATATTTGGGGTACTTTGGATCGTTATATTTGTGAACAAGTGTGTAATATATTTCATTCCTTTAAATGTCTCTTGCTGTGCTTATTTTCAGCTTTTTGTCATCTTCTTACGGAACTTCAGCCGCCACAGTAAATTTGCTCTCAAGAACGATCCAAAATAGTGTGGGTAAGAATTATGTCGCGCTTAACTGTATAGTTCTCGGCATACAGTACAATTTTTGGCAGGAAAAGAAACCCAATTTGTCTAAAAACATAAAATTATAATGAATATCAAAGAAAAATGAAGGATCTGCGAAAATTTGCAATGAAGTGTCCTAATTGGGCATTTAAAACCTTCCTAGTACTTCTCAAACATAGTACTAGAGTTTCTTGGGGGTTTCTTAAATTCGCTTAAAGGTTTGGCTGTCCTAAGACTAGTTTCCTACAAACCGAGGGGCACTTCACTCATTCGAAGTATGAGATTTTTCAGAACAAATGGATTTTTGCGGATTTTCGTTGGAATTTTCTCGAAAACAAAAGGAGTTTCGCCATAGGTGTACGAGTTTTTTAGGAGTGAAACGCGCTCCTCGCTAAAAACCAATCGTTAATAAAATGTGAAACCAGTTTCGGAATCAAACTCCTTTTTGGACACATTTGTTAAATCAGAATTGGAATGTGGAAGCTAATAACCAGAACAACATGACCGTCAAAGAAATTGTTGATTGCGTGCAGTTTTGCATGTGTGAAATGAAAATAAAGCACATGGTCTGGCAAAACAAACCCCACAGAATCCAAGAATCTCACACGCGAACGTAAATAGGCCTAAAAAATGGCGGCTCGACCAACCGAATTGATGGACAAAAATTGAAGAAAACGAATTCAAAAAGAGAAAGTATCCAACTATTCAGGAACTAATTCGAATAAAGTACTTTTCGTACAGAGTTTCGTCAGTTTTCGTGACCGTACTCAAAAGATGTCGAAATCATGGCGCCTAGTTTCACACCTCGAAGAACAGGTTTCACTGCTCTATACAAGTTGTTCATTAAACATTCACACCTCGCTTTCCTAAGTTCTCGACATGCATTGTATTCTGTTTCCTAATGAATCTAATTGATTTTTATAATAGGTTGAATGTCATGTTTTTCAAGGCGATGTTGTAAAGTTGTGAAGGGGTACTCGTAAATTTGGGCTTAATTAACAATGGGTTCCATTCGATTTTTCATGAAGGTGCTAAGAAACTATTAGAATGCCGTAAAATCTTTTCCTAGCCTTCTCTCCTTCTCTACCTTAAGCAGAGCTATCTATTGCTCTTGCTGTCGAGATAAGTCTCAAAACTTCTCCTCTTTTAGGCCATTAGAGTTCAGATGTAAGATTGTAGCTTCGAAAAAATCAGTGCCTAAATTGTGAAACTGACGAAATATATTCTAGAAACTGAACATTTTTCTTCTGACGGTTTAGCACTTAGGCCCAATGCATTCATTCTAGATTGCGCTCATTCTAAGTTCCCTCTGAAAAATAGCCCTCAAAATACCATTGAAACGTAAGAATAGAAAAAAGGCGAATGATTACACTCAAGGAAAACACCATTTCCACGTTCAAACAATAAAAGTTGACAGAAAGAGAGTTTTAACGTGTGGGCGAGAATTGAGACAGCTTCGAGGGTCCTAAGAGCCATGACAATTATATAACTGTTTGATTTATAAAAGCGGGGAGTTTAATTTGAACCAGAAGTTAGAACACAACGGGAGAGAGAGCATCAGCTGCGAAAAGAACAAAAACAACGAATATTTAGAAGATTGATGAAGTTGTCTTCCGAAGATAGTTGACAATAAGACTGAAATACTTGATCAAAGTTGATCCTGCAATATTTTCAAGAAGAAATAGTCAAAGAAAGGAAAATAAAATTTGAAGAGAGAACAGGATTGACGTAATTTGTTGTCATTTGGGAAATAGTTTGAGGATGGATTTTCTACTATCAAACGAGGTAAGGAAATGGTTATTTCATTCATCACAAACAGAATTTTAGTGCTCGGATAAAATTTAAAGAAGAACTGATAAACAGTGGGCTGTGGGTACAAGATCTAGTTTAGTTGGTCTAAAGGTGTGCATGATGTTTCCAGTTGATTCGTATTTTGCCATTTTCTTAACCTCTCTCTTTTATTGAAGGATTTTTATTCACAGATACGTCGAAGCTATCGTTGATTTTAAGAGAATGAAAAGATCGCGGAGAAAAATTTTGAAGCTTCAGTAACAATAGAGTTTCTCTAGTAAAGCAAGAAAATATTGCACCTGAATGCAAAGCATCCTTGTTCTCAATATTCGAGAAAATAGATGCTTTGGACATCAGGGTAACTTAAACTTATGGGTGTATGTAGTCTGAAACGACGACTAAACCAAGGAAGGGTCCTCTTCGTTCCGACCAATTGCAGACAGATCAACTGCTTAGTAATTGAATGAAAAACCTTTAGCATTGGAACGATACTTTGTCCAACGACGTTTCACAGTCCTCCAGAGTACGCAATCGCGGAGAACATTTTGTAGACTACAAGTGACAAGACCTACAAGGTGACTTTAACTGAAAGGCATCGATTTTATTTCAGCAGTGATAAGCCCCTTGCAAGTACAGAGGCTTCATAGTCGGATAAACGTCAATTACATCTTGGCTGTATGTGATTTAGTTTCTCATAGCAGATAAATAAATAATCTTTTACTTTTCAGAGCTTCAATTTCACCAGCTCTCCAAAAGAATGTACTTGTCCTGCTTGCTTCGAAGTAAGATGTCACAAACGTGCTTACGTCAGGCGCTTTCGACAACATACGATGCAAGGATACAGGAAACAAACACGAAGAAACAAGTAAATAATACATTGTTTATATTCAGTTTATCTTCAAGCGGTCCCGAGAGCTCTACGAGTCCAACTACTCCCTAATAAACCTGGCAAGACAGGATTCATTTTGTATCCAAGCAGCATAGGCCTAGATCTTTGGTTGATAAGAACCAGGCAGATCTCTCTACTCCGGAGAGATAAGTGCCTCGAACAAGAATTAAGGTAAATGAAATAAAATTAGATAAAAGAATTTAATAAATTTGATTGCATTGTAGCTCATAGCAGAATGACCAAGATTTTGATGAATCATTTGCATTTTTCAACAGCTCCAGAAACGAGTTATGGAGACCATGGACAGAAGATGACTGCAGGACCAAGACCCCATCAACAAACTACGTACGTTATCTAGTTAACAATGCATAGCATCAAGGATTGTATTCCCATCTCAAGTAATAAATTTCACACCTGAATTTCTGCACAAATAACACACGACATAGCCCAGAAACCAAAAGTATTGACAATTTTGCGAGAGAATGAGAGTGGCCACGCCAGCTAAAGATTTGAACCCGTACGTTTTGCTTTTCCCATGCAAATTTCGTGTCACTAGCCTACAGATTCTCTTTCATTAAAGTCATGGAAACTCTGCTACCAACACTTCGCCAGCAAACAACTACTAACACTTGTTTCTTTCCCACAATGTTGATTCCAATCTTTAGCAGTTTACTTTTTGCATGCTTTCAGATCAAATTTTAACCGATTTTTCTTAGATTGTAAATTGAATTTCATCCAGGTTTCATCATTTACTCTATTTTATGAAGGTATCATTTTCTATTCTAGGAGCTGGAGTTACAAAAACTCGAAAACCCGTACGCAGCAGTCGAATCTCCTCCCCAGTTTCAACATCCAGTAAAGTAAGTAATCCTTTTGTTGATCTAACTGTACGACACGTGAAGACATGGCTTCATATAAACAAGGATAAAGATGGACTTCACCAAATGATAGGATGAAAATTTCAAAATGTTTTCTACATACAAAATGCATAACAACATTGGTCTGAAACATTTGAAAGGAACCAATGGAAGCTCTATGCGAAGGAAACTTGCGCTGGTGAATGTCAATTTTCGCAAACGAATAAGAGCAAACAGTATACACCAGTGGCACTTTTTTTAGGTTATCACGAAAACTTGCAAAAAAATATTTGGTGCTTGCTTCATTTCTGGAATACATAGTTTTAGTTCAATTTCACAAAAACATAAATCGCTGGCAACAGACGATTGCAAAGACCACAAGACTTTCCTTTTTCATCAGAAGTACACGGAAAGAGAAACTTGCAGGTCCTTAAATTCATGCATGGCATTGCATTTTACCGAATTTTGAGAAAATGGATGCTTTGGACACCAGGTGCAAAGGCGCCATATTGTCTTGCTTTACTAAAGAAGCTCGATTGTCAACATTCTTGTGATGGTAGACTGTTTGAGACAAGGTATGCAGTGGTGCCATGCATAAGTTCTGACGTTTTGTTACAAACAACAAGCAGCACATTTTATGCAAGAAAGAATGTAAAGGTGTTGTGGTGCAGTGGAGTAATCCTCTGACTTTGCAGCCAGAACAGTCGGACGGACAGGGTTCGATCCCAGGTAAATTCCCTCAACTTGAACATCATAACGAGGGGTCGTAGGCTTGATTAGCGCTTTGCTACATCTGCGAGTTCAGCGCTTGGCGCAGGAAACTGCAACTTCACCTTTACATCACATTCACTCCCGTCTCCCCAGATTTTCCTTGAAATCAGTGCATCGAAGATCCATAATTGTAATTAATAATTGAAAGGGTGTTGGGAGTTATGACTGGCTGAATTAGCCATGGAACTGGAGTACAGGCTAAGCTGACTAAGCAAGTCTGATAGCTACTGACAAACAACTGATATTTGTCGAAATCAAGACTGATGATTGGACCTAACCATGTTTATAACAATGATTGAATTAAATAGAAAAATGCACAAAATGACTGTTCACTGATGATTTTGCACGGCGATAGGTGCTCAGCTAATGACTACAGCTAGCTAGCTCCTCTTTATAAAATCTCCGAGACTACAAGCTTATCGCATTATATTATTCCTTTACATAGTCATGGCAAAATCTGTTCGAGCTTCTGAGAGAAACACCAGGAAATTTCCCCTTCATGTTATGAAATCGTCAAAGCTGAGAATAAACGTTTTGGGATAAGGATCAAACAGCAAAAGAGAGGCACAGAGCATGCGCAAACGCATTCGTTGATTTCTAATTTCCATTTATTTGATGAGAGCTTCCGATGTACAGCTATCTGCAACACCTACAACACAGCGACGGTTTTTACAGCAAGCCTGCTGCTAAATATTCAGTTTCCGTTCAGCTTCTTTACTCAAAACGTTATTTATTGATTCATAGCTCGCAAATTAACACGAAAATAATACTTCTGTTTTCAGGTTAGTATGGCCAAAGAAGCCTCTCGACTATATGTATGCACAAGGCGAGCAGCTATTAAAAGACTTCCCAATTCAAGCAACTTTGGAATTCGCATCAGAATCAGACGCAGAATCTGAAGATGAATATGATGATGATGATGATGATGATGATGATGATGATGACCAAACAGAACAGCAAATGGAAAGTCACGTCACGAGATCAAAGGAAACAAAGAACTACTCTTTGGATTAGAATGTAGATTGTATCAAATGATGGTCTTCAAGGATTGAGATTTTATAGATCCAGCAATACAAACAATTGCATGACAAACCAGAATAAGAAAATCAATCAACAACATCGAAGGCAAGGAAGAAGTTTTATAAGAACGCTGGTTGCTTGCATCAAAGAAGGTCGTCTTAGGGTCGCAGGAAACTTGAGGCACGGGAATAAAAAGCAAAGAGCATAAAAACGGTTCTCCATTTAGGCAGGAACATTGAGGGACGCGTGTCCAGAGTGCAAAGAAAATTATCTGTCTGTAAAGAAACAGTTAACAAATTTGCCGGGCAGTGGATGAAAAAAGTACGTGGCGAATATTCAAAACGTAAAGTAATCTGTCAGTCAAAGATACCTTAGATGTGAAAAGTTTGGTTTGAACTTATTACTCATCACTTAGATCTCAAAATAAAAGAAAATGCTGGAAAGAGATTTTTATGGGAACAAGAATTCGACACTTGATTTGGTCCAAGGTGTCCTTGCCATTGAAACTTTTATTGTCAATTTCAAATCTCTAACCAGCGCCTTTCAAATTTCTGCATCTAAAAGGTAATTGATTTTACTAGATAAAAGTTTCTCATCAAAAGTTAGCCTTTGATTGATAGATTAACAATAAACCTTTTAGCTATTCTACAAAAGAGCCTGGATCGAGCGTCATTTTTATACATTTTTATACACAGGTTCGATCAACTATGGTTCGACTGAGTAGCGTTAGACCTTCTATCACTATTGTACACATTCGAAAATTCTACAAAATGTGATGAAATATCGTTCGATCCACACTCTTTTTAGAATAGCTAAAAGGTCTATTTGATTTTAATCTCGGCCGTGCACCTTTTTCATCCTAAAGCCCGCCAAACATGTTGCACTTTTTACTCACCCGATAGATATGTGAAAACAATGAATCGAGTCTAAATCATGCTTGGCAACTTTTTCCAATCTTCAGCTGACCACTGCTGCTTGAGTTATAATGGCTTCTGCTAGCCTAGCAGCTACCGAAATTGATTGTATTGTCCAAATCCCTACCGAACCTTGGCCCCAGGGGGGTATTTCCTAACTTTCAATACGAGGGGGTCCGTGCCAATATTTGGGGTCCGAAAATTTACGTTAAATCAATATTTGGGGTCTGTGAATGACAACATGGACAAAAATTCAATATTTGGGGTCCACAAATCTGAAGATTTATTTTTATTATTATTATTATTATTATTAACTATTTATTTAAAGTAGGCATATACATAAGTAGCAATAGAAAAGCTAATTCAAGCCTACTACAAACTAAAATTTTTTTAAAAAGCAAAGAAAAAAAAAATATCTATAATTCAGAATAAATAGCTATGAATATACATATGTACAGATTTTTACAATGTTTTTACAGAATTTACAATGTTTTAAAATTTTCGATGCAACATTTATCCACTCAAGAACCCAACCTGAGCCACGAATGGTCTACACAGTCTACAGTTGCATTCCTCTCCTTTCCAGGTTTTTATTTTCCTTATATTAAGATTTTCCTTTTATTAAGATAGGAAGGATCGTGGAATTTGTCTTGCATTGACTTCACATGGAATGTAATGTGACCCTGAAGTTGTGAATCATGAAATAGATGTTTTGGAATTATTTAAAAACTTGGAAAGGTAAAGAAGCTCACACTGAAATCATTAAAAAATATTATAGGGATCCCAGAAATAGATAACAATATTTGGGGTTTCCAAATTATTAGACTCAATATTTGGGGTCCCCAAAACATTAGGCTTAATATTTAGGGGTCAGCAAAGAGATCGTGGCATGGACCCCCTCCGTATTGAAAGTTAGGGAGTACCCCCCCTGGGACCTTGGCACCAATTGGCAATCAGAAATCGAGACATGGCATATTCAAAGGAACGGACATAAACAGTTACGAATTACACAAAACTTTTTGAAAGTTTCATATTGCAAAATGACTTAAGTCAATTAGCTGAGGGAATTATTCTGGACTCTAGAGTAATTGATGCATAAAATTAATTATTTCAAAAGCATTAATAATAGCAACTTATTACAAATTTGATTAAACAGAAACAATTAGAAATGTATTTATTTTGCACTATGGTTAGGTTAGTTCTAATATAATCACATTTTGATGTACTGAAGCTGAACATTAGTAGGTAACTTTTGAACAAACATTTTAGTACATATATCTTTTTCAGACAATAGAGATTTTGAATAGATTGGGAGAAATACAAAATTTATAAATTACTACTAGGAATTGCTAATGTTACTTGAGTTTTATCAAATATTCAGTTACATCACATCAAAAAAATATCAAATCATTGTTTACCACAGCATGTTCTCTATGCTAGTCCATGTTCATCAGGCTAGGGCAAAAACTCAGATGGCATGGAAAACTTGGAAAATGCAGAAATGTTTCTTAGAAGAAACTTTGCCATGGAGCATCAAAAGCTCACTAAGAACTGGCATTTTACTTTCAAGGTTATGGTGCCAAACACATAATCTCTTGTATTTCCTCTCACTTTTTATCTCTGGTTCCAAAGGTTCTACCACTGATGATGTAGCATAGGAGATAGAGGAATGGGGGGCTATAGCATTCAAGGTTGCAAAAATTTGCAAAAATTGGCCATAATCAGAAAGAAAATTGACCTTAAGTTGGGGAGGGTTCTCATAGGGGTGTTTGGAAAGCTAAGACCCCGAAAACGAAGACCTAAGACCTCGAAAACGAAGACCTCGAAAACGAAGACCTCGAAAACGAAGACCTCGAAAACGAAGACCTCGAAAACGAAGACCTCGAAAGCTAAGGCCTCAAAAACTAGAGTTTCTTATAATTTTTGCCATCTTAACACTAATTTCTTATACCAGCACGTGTAAGAGCGGACGTTTCCAAGGATGCCTTCCAAAATGTGCATATTCTCATTTTGGAAAACGCGCTGGGGCAGTTTTAACCAACTAAAACGGAGCAATGTGAACGGGCAGCATAAACAGAAGCAGTGTGAACAGAAGATGAAATCGAAAACTAAGTTTCTCCAGAACAAAAATCACGAAAACGAAGACCTCGAAAACGAAGACCTCGAAAACTAAGACCTCGAAAACGAAGACCTCGAAAACGAAGACCTCGAAAACGAAGACCTCGAAAACGAAGACCGCGAAAATGGTTCCGGACATACACCAAAACTTTTTAATGTTGATCGAGCAGAAATATTTTCAATTCCTTTTATCAAAGCCACGGGGTAGACATGATATCTTGCTCCTCGTGGTATTGTATTTGTAGTATCGTAGAGTATTTTGTAAGTAGTGCAGTGAGTATCTTGTATTGTAAATTTTTTAATGATGATATAAAAAAAAAATCCTTTTACTGGAGAAAGGGATGACAGATTTTTTAATGACAGAGATGATAGAATAATTTTCGGCACCCTATTTCAAAATTTACATGAAAACATTTACATGAAAGTGTAATCTAATAAATAAGAAAATAGTCATCAAAACGACGAGCCATCACTAGCTATTTCAATTAAGTTCTTCCCTGCATGATGAAATGACGAACACAGCATTGAGACATTAAATAAAAGATATAATTTTCGATATAGTGTTGAGATGGCAAAAATTCTAAGAAACTCTGGTTTTAAGGTCTTAGCTTTCGAGGTCTTCGTTTTCGAGGTCTTCGTTTTCGAGGTCTTCGTTTTCGAGGTCTTAGGTCTTCGTTTTCGGGGTCTTAGTTTTCCAAACACCCGTTCTCATAGGCAATGGGTTTCTTATCGGGCGGCTTCACAAAATTTTATCTCCCCATAACCTTATGAATTTCCCATGTCAGGGCATTTAAAGGAACAAGTTTCCCATGCAAATGACTTCTTTGAACAAGATTATCAATAATGTTCATGGCATTCAAAGGAATTGTGCAAGCTATACTGTAAAACCTCTGAAAAAACATGGCTTTCCATCATGCTCATAGAAAATAGTGCAGAATATTGTATATGAAGATATTTTGTACAGGTCTGAACTCAGCAGAATTTGCCATTGCGATCAGATATTTCATACCATCAAATAATCTTAGAAGAGTTGTGAGAGCCCTTAAGGAGCCCCCTTACATTTTTGATCTATTATTATTCTTTTGATGTCAATCAGCAGAGCCCCTGGAAGAGAGGTTGAAAGAATTTGTAAAAGGAGCGAGTTGCGAGAGAGACGAAAGAGTTCAAGATAGAAGACAGTTAATCGTAATAGGAAAGGGGAATTTAATTGCTGTGACGATTTTGTTCGAAGTATATCTTGGTATTGCAGAAGTTGGAGTGTATATTTTTGACTGAAGTCTCACAACAAGCGCGCCTTCAGGAGTAGTGGTTAATAACCAAGCTAACAGAGTTACAAATTGAGTCTGATCCAAAAGAGCCCATACACATGAAAGGTCACTGGAGGCTGGAGAAATTCTATGCCACATGCCAATGGAAGAGGAATTTCTCATTGAGTTTTTTGTGCTGACTAACTTGTTTTTATCTTTGCTTAAAAAATCATGTACAGCTCCCATAGGCAGAAGCGTCACAAAGTATTAAACCATCAAGAACCTTTGCAAGAAAATCAAGGTTCTCATTACGTGACATCCTGTGGTCTCCATCTTTAATCAAATGAACATAAACATCATCAGATCTAAGTTTCTGTGCCAATTTCAATGACAATGGATATGGAACAGTTGCATCATTCATGCCATGAATAAGCCTTACTGCTCCATCAAATGGTACCTCAGCCTTGTCAAGTACCAAATTCTTACCAGCATCTAAAATGGCTTCATAAGAAATCTGATATGGCTGTTTATTATAATCAGACGGCAATAAAAAAAACTTGTTACGTTTGATGTTGTCCTTCTCTTGAATTGGTAAGTTCTTGTACCTCTTATAAAGTAAATCAGGTGCAGGGGCAATACCAACCAGACTGTGCACTCTTGATGGATTTTCCAAAGCAGCAAGCAGCATTATCCAGCCACCTATGCTGGAACCAACAAGGATTTGTGGACCTGAAAAAGACATGTTATCTTTAGCCGTGGTACACATTGAGCATTTTGCAAGCAAACCAATTAATCTAATGATCTATTATACAGGAAACAAATTTTCACCTCTTGCACTTATTACAGTGATGTGCCTCCATTCTCTAGCCTGTGTGCATCCCCTAATGTTTCCGTAGAGTTGAAACTTCCCGTTGAATTGAATTCATTTTCAGATGCCAATAGGGTCTGCGAACCAGTGAATGAAGGCCTGTTCTTAGTCATGTGCAGGTTCCGCAAAAACACATAAACTATATTTTGCTCTCTGATGACGCCATTTTGCAATAATTAGGATTAAGTAAAAACCACATGAAGTTGTTTTGCAAGACAATCGATTGGTAATTGACCTATGAAAGTAGTTCTGTGTTTTTGCGGAACCTGCATGTGACCAAGAACAGGCTTTCATTTGCTGGTTTGCAGACCCTACTGGTGTCAGAAAATGAAATCAATTCAACGGAAAAATTTCAACTCAATGGAAACCGTAGGGGATGCACGCAGGCTACCATTCTCTAATGCATGGATTTTTGTTTGATCAATAAGACATGCTGTGTATCTTTTTGTTAGAAGCAAGATCTATTTCAAATCTGAAAATCTGAATAATGAGGCAAAAGCATCAGCCCATGATTGCTTAAATGTTGAATTCAATCCGGGAAAATTTCTTCAATTGACTGAATGAAACTAAGAAAAAATACACTTAAAGTAACTCTGCTTTCTGCTCCAGTGAATGTCAAAATGCCGTTTGATAAAATCATCCTCGTAAGAAATCAGATAATTTGACCAATATATGTCATTCAACCTATCAAAAATAGTAAAAAGGATGTTGTTCTGTATAGTCTCAGCAGCTGAAGATTTATAAATCAGGATGTTTCCGTAACAGCTGGCTTTGCAAATCCTAGTTCAAAGGTTTTTGTTTATTTTAGTAAAGTAGATTTATCTCCAAAACTACTTGAAAAAGTTTCAATTTTTTTCACCCAATCCTTAGCTAGGTAGTTGATTGACAACTTTGCCAAGTCTCACTGAACACAACTAGGCTCGATTTCTTGAAATCAAATTTTGCATTATTGTGCACTTTTTGACATTGATGGGCAAAAGCGATGGTCAACAGATCATAGCCCATATAGAAGGAGTTGACTGCCTTTGAAAAGGTTAACTTTTCAATCTTTGTCCATGTGGATCCTAAAAGAAATAAATATTTTCTGAATGCTCATAAAAGTCCCGGGGGACTCCAATAGCATTGTTATGTATATGAAGTTGCTGGTAACAGTTAGTAACTTTTGATGGATAGATGCAAATGATGATTTCACAGGTGCACCATGGATGCCTATTGAGACTGGTGTACAGTATTCCCAACAGATCATGTACATTTGTTTGCCAATAGAAAAGTCATTTCAAGCCTGAGCTTCTTAGCATGGTAATCTCTTGACCAAGATTTATGCTCTTCTTTGTCAAAAAGTAAACAGAAATGTAAATGCAGGAAATCTAGCCTAGCTTTATTTTCAAACAAATTTTGCCAATAGGTAGGTAGCTGTCTGAAAACAAGGTGGTAAACCCCTTCCAACCAGAGTTTGTGTACAACCCTTTCTCCCACAGGAACACCTCTTGCAGGTCAACATCAAAACCATGTTGTATTGCCAGCCAGGGTGCATTCCATGTAAAACCTACGCCGAAGGTACGCTGAGCCCTAAGCTTTCGTACGCCAGGTATTTTCAGGGAGAGAGAAACTGATGGAAAATCTGTGTACTCAAAATCTGATTATTTTAAGAAACTTTCAGTACTGGCCCAAATTCTTAAAATTTGTTATAAAAGAAAGATATGTATCATCAAAAGAAACTGCTAAAAGATCACGGGGGAGGGGGGTTCTTCCATAGTAAAGGTACCTGGGGATGTGCCGCCCGCCAGGGCATACTTTTTTAAACCTTCTAGTCTAGCCAAGGGTATACTTTTTGCCAATTCCGTCCATCTAGTCTGGGCAAAGGTATCGTTTTTGGCAATTTTAGTTGATTTTAGTCTGGACAAGGGTACTCTCGAGTACCCAATTAACCGGGGGGGGGGGGGGGGGGGGGGGGTGAGAATAATCGGGGGGGTTGGAAATGGTTTGACATAACAATAATCGGGGGGTTGGAATAATCGGGGGGGGGGGGCTTGCAAAAGTAGAAAATAGTCGTTTTCTTTGGTAAACACGTATCTTTTATATATTTATGTGAACAGTGATGTTACTGATACATTTACTTTTGAGTTCTGGTTGTGTTGAATGCACTTCTTGAGACTTTTTCTTGCGTTTATTCAGAAACTATGCTTACTATAATTTCATTTTTCCAAAAATTAATAAAAGGGGGGGTTGGAATAAGGGCGGGGGGTTGGAAAATTTTTCAAAAATTAATAAGCGGGGGGGGGGCGATTACTCAGTACTCGAGAGTACGCTTTTTGGCAATTTTGGTCAAAGAATTGTCAAACTTCGGTAATTCCTGCAAAGAAACCCAATTTTTTTCAAATTTGGTCCTTAGAACGCAAAAATTTGGCAAGATTTGTCCAGAGAATGCCACTCATGGCACTTTTGGTGTAGAAATTAGTCTAGCAAAGGGTATCATTTTCAGAAAAATTGGTCTAGCCAACGGTGCCATTTTGAAACTTTGGGCGGCACAAACCTGCCCAAAACTTAGCCGAGAAGCCCCCTCCCATGTAAAAGATCGAGGACAACTTCACATTCACACCAAAGTAAGCAGATTTTCAAACACCACCATGCCAAGAACCACATTTTATTGAAGAAGTGGTGCTGCTACGCTGATGAAAAAGTCAGGTCTACGCCGAAGATCTTTGGGCTTAGTGCATGAAATGCACCCTGGGTTGCCAGCTCCTGACCTGCATTTGAAATAAAATGTAAATTATCAGGAAAATTGCGAAAGTCAAAACTAATACCACAGCCAGGAATCGAACCATGGGTCTCCCTCTTTCTGGGTAAAAGTCTTAACCATTAGACCACCACCATACTGTGCATGTGATTTGATTCTTGGTGGCTGTGGTAAGTTCTAATTTTCCAGATCTTTCCTGATAAATTAAAATGTTTCTGTTTGCACCAAAAAAGGCCAAATACTGGCTGCTTCCTAGCTGTTGAATATTTGTGTACTATGTATGAATGCTTGTATGTTTGCTCCTAGTCCTGTTGATTAGAGCCCATGCAACATCATATTTAACTGTTTCAATATGGCATTACTGTTATTGCTCAATAAGTAACTCTGTAAATCTAAACAGGCTTTACCCTGATCAGCAACTTTGTCCATAATTTCCAAGGTGTTATTCTTCCAAAGGCCAATCGAGAAATCTTCAAATTTTCCACTTGATTCACCATGTCCCATGTAATCAAAACACACATAAGAGATGCTCCTGTCCTTGCAGTATTTCTCAAGATATTTAGCTTTTAACCCATTCATGTTGGACATCAACCCTTGACAAAAAATTACTCCAATATCTTTGGCAGGTTGAGAAGGTGTGTACTTTTTGTAGGCAATGAAGTCATCTTTTGGCATCTCTCCTCCAATTTTCAGTTTCTGTGCATGCAACGACGAGCAATGACGGAACATTGAATTCAACGTTACGACCCTTCTGGCTCTCTTGCCACTCAATGAAAACATTGTATTCAATCGCCCTCTTGCACTTCGGTTGAGACGAAATGGAATAAAATACCAATAAAACAAACTCAAACTCCACTTCAACATTTGCCAGTTCATTGAAGTACTGCAGAAAGACCAATGTCCTTTTTTTTCTTTTCCCGCCAAAAAAGAGCCAAGAATAGAACTGTTGAATTAGCCTCATTGTGAGGCTTCCACTTTAACCTCACTTCCAAACAAACCTAAATTATTGAAATTAGCACCACCACAACCACCACACAGTGATATTTCTGTAGTGATCCAGAATGCGAAAATAAAGGAAGAAAATGCAAAATAACGGAAAAATAAAACTTGGTCAAAACTTTTATCATGATATATGGTCTTAAAGCGGATGCCTTAGGGTTCAAAATAAAGCAAAAAGTAGACTTTTGTGACTTCTGAGTCCGGAGATATTTGCCTGCAAAGTTGGATGAAACTGACATTGTTTACTTTTCATGTAATTTTTGGAAGATTTCTACAGAATGCTCAATTCAACAACAAATTCATTTGCTAATATCTCTGCCCAGGGTAAGATGAGGGAATATTGCATTTGCCATGCGCGAATCAGCACAGGGAGTCCAGGATACAACAACTATGTGGCATAAGAGCACAGTGTCCACTAGTGTGCACTTACGAACTTCAGGAGTTATGAAAGGGTACTCCCCTTGCGGATGGCAGACTGCGCTCAGTAAATACAGATTAATTTTCTACCCAACAAAATGTTATTAGGAACTAGCAAATTTAACCAGTATCTACCTTGTTTGTGCCTCAAAACTCCATGAAAATTGCATGCTGTTACATGGTGCAGTTATTTTTCTAGAATTTTTCGCAATCAAGGCATTTCTTATGGAGTGGCTTGATAAGGGCGCTCCCGATTTGAAAGGCAGATTGCGTTCATTGATTATAACTCTATTCTTTGCCCAAAAAATACTTTTAGAAACTAACAGATCTAATCAGTATCTGCCTTGGTGATGCCTCAAAGTCCCTTTAAAATCTCATACTGTTACATGGTTTAGTGCAGTTTAGTACACTTTTTAAATAGGATAAAAGCATTCAGGATTGTATATCTGAAGTCTGGGTTGCAGGGATTTGCGTTTGTCTGAAGGTGAACTGCAAAATCATAGGGGTCCAAAGTAGCAAAAAAGTGGCAGTGGACACATTAAAAATAAGATAATTTTGTTCCCTGCACGATCCTGAATGATTGCTTTGGCAGACTACCTGCTGAAATGTTCTACTTTGATAAAATCTAGGTTTGGCAGACATATTTTTCCTTAATTTTTCTATTTGGTACTTTTAATTTCAAATTGCGCATTTTTGGTGTCAATTTCCGGAAAATAAGTGCATTTAAGAAAAATAACCAGAAAACAAAAAAATTCGTACCAGAAGAGGCAATGACCGACCATTTTGTAAGCTAACATGTAGTTTTATCAATTAAAACAAACAGAGCTAAAATCGGATAACCCTGGGCAGAGATATTAGCAAATGAATTTGTTGTTGAAATGAGCATTCTGTAGAAATCTTCCAAAAATTACATGAAAAGTAAACAATGTCAGTTTCATCCAACTTTGCAGGCAAATATCTCCGGACTCAGAAGTCACAAAAGTCTACTTTTTGCTTTATTTTGAACCCTAAGGCATCCTCTTTAAGACCATATATCACGATAAAAGTTTTGACCAAATTTTATTCTTCCGTTATTTTGTATTTTCTTCCTTTAGCTGGATCACTGTGCACCAGCTCATCCCAGCAAGAACCATGCAAGAACTAAACCAGTATAGTGCTTCTTTCACAGGTGGCGGAGAACGGTTCAGCAATACTTGCACAATTCAGTAATACATACAAATGTACTGAGGTGTAACAAAAATTTTGACAGAAAAGCAATAATTCATTTAGACCATAGGCAACCATTTTTGAAATGTAAATACTGCAGCTATAAACCTTTACTCTCGATGAATCAGCCACAGTAAAAGGTACAGAATAAATCTGAAGAATGCACACACGATTATGACTATACTCTCCAGTTCATTTATAATCAAGTTCATACATCAAAATCGTAAAATCGTGTTGCCTACTCTCACTCAATCATAATTCTGGAATGTCTCCAGCATTACTCACGACAACACACCCAAACATTCATTCCTCACTCGTGCGAACTAATAAGGACTAATTTACCTAATAAGGAATATTGTCTATAGTCCCGGATCAATGGTCTGGTCTAGGTCAGACCTAGTCGAAATTGTCTATTCCATAACACTCCCCCCTGACTGATGCGATCAGTCACCAGAGAGTTCTATCAGTTTCTTCAAAATCGTGTTTTAACGTACGTGTTCACTTTGAAAGGCGTAAAGTACTAGAGTCCTTTCTCGACGACAATTTAACAGGAGTCCTTTCTCGACGCGATGCTATTTACAACTATGTACAATCAATGCGTTCGTTTCTTTACTTAATGTGTTCTTTGACATCTTCATCGGCAACATACTGTATCGAGATGTCACAGTTATCGTTTTCACTTCGATTCGAGTCTTCAGGTATTTGTTCTTCAATTTCTGCAGATACTTCGATCGGATACAAGTGTTTAATAGAACGAGACAATGTTATCAATTTGTCAGATGCATCATGTGTTTTCACGACGGCGGCGCGAATAACTGAATCTTGGCCTAACATTAGTTTCTCCACTTTTCCCATTTTCCAATTTTGTCTTGGTGATTTGTCCTCCACAGAAAAATATCTTTAAATTTCCGATGGTGTTGGAAGAAGAAACTCAGCAGAAACTAGAAATTTCCTCTGAAGAAACTACGAGGAAAGGGAAGTTTCCGTTTCATGCATCAGAAATCCTAGGAAATTGTGCCTTTCCTCTAAGTTTCCACAGAGAAAATTGTAATGAAATTTTAATATTTTTTGCTGTGATATGTACACGATATCTCCCTCTTTTATGGAACTGGTTTTGTTACGGCTGCTACTCAGATTTCTGTGAAACTCGCGTAAACTTGGCAGATATTCTCGTCTCCAACGTGACCAGAAATGATTTAACAACGTTTTCAGGTAACTTTCTCTCTTTGTCAAATCGGATAATGTCGATTTGGCTGCAACTTTTGATTCACTTGGTGTAGACAATAGCCTTTTACCGCAAACAAGACTTGATGGCGTAAGAGGTTCTTCTTCTAATTCACTGTGTATGTACGTCAGAGGTCGCGAATTCAATACTCCCTCAACTTCGATGAGAATTGTATCCATCTCTTCAAATGTTAGTCTTGCGTTTCCCAATACTTTCTTCAGACATCGCTTGACTGACTTGACCATGATCTCCCAGAAACCGCCCCACCAACTGGCTCGCGGCACATTGAACTTCCATTGAATGTTCCTTGCAAGAAGGTATCTCTTTAATGACTGTTCTTTAAAAGTCTTTGCGTTATCTGAGACAACTAATGACGGAGTTCCGCGTCGTCCTTGAAATCTTGTGAACGCTCGAATGAATGACTTTGTTTGTAAATCCGGACAAAGTTCTAAATGTACTGCTCTCGTTGTAGCGCAGGTTGTCAATAAGATGTAAGCTTTGTTCATTTCATCCAACTTGGCATAGATGTCTTTCACGTAGAGTGGGCCAGCGTAGTCGACTCCAACATTTGTGAAAGCGAAATCTGAATTCACGCGAAAATCTGGCAATGGTGGTGAATCAGGTGAATCAAACGATCTTCCTTGCAGGTGTCTGCATATGACGCATTTGGATAAAAGCGATCGAACTAGCTGTCTTCCTCTAATGATCCAAAATGATGACCTTAACTGTGCCAATGTTTCGGCAACTCCATTGTGCATTACAGCTGAATGTGCCTTCAATACAAGTAACTTTGTTAAATGACTTTCATGAGGTAACAGAATTGGATGCCTTGATTCCATAGAGATAGGAGCATTTTGAAGACGTCCTCGACAGCGCATGATTCCATCGTCATCTTCGAATACGCTCAAACTTCCCTTTGTTTTGTCAAAACTGCGAGAGAATGGTGTGGTCTTTTGAACGTGCTTTATCCAGACTGTTTTCGCTGACTTGATTTCTTCTGCCTTCAATGCACCTTGAGAGGTACCTTCTTTTGTTACTCTTCTTTTGAGGTTATTGCAGAAACGCAACACGTAAGCAGTAATGCGTAAAAGCTTGTCAATGTCGCTGTATGATTCGCAGGGTAATACATTCGATAAACTCTTGCTTTCTGAAATCACTTGATTCACTGAACTTGTTGTCTGTTCATGACGATTTGACTTTAATTCACGCTCTGCTTGACACACAACATCTGAAGGAGTGGCTTGTTTACACTCAAAGGTTAAAGTGTTTGGCCATGTTTTCTTCTCTTGCTCTAAAAATTCTGGGCCTTTGAACCAAGCACGATTTTCAACAAATTGCATTGCACCTACCCCCCGAGAAACATAGTCTGCAGGGTTGAGATCAGTAGGGCAATATCTCCAATCTTCTGGATTTGAAAGCTTACGAATTTCGATGACGCGATGTTGCACAAACTGATTAAATTCTTTGTCAGTTCCGAAAATCCACCAAAGAGCTATTTGGGAATCTAGCCAGTAAACGGTACGATTGATTTCAACAACTTCTTTCAAAGCTACTTTGACTGTATTCATTAATCGTGCAAGGATGAGTGCTGATAAGAGCTCTAGTCTGGGAATTGTTTCTCCTTTTAACGGTGCAACACGAGATTTTGAGGCAATAATGTTACAATCAACCTTTCCCGATTCTCTTTCAACCCTCATGTATACAACTGCTCCATATGCATCCTTGCTAGCATCACTAAAACCGTGTAGCTCTGTGGAAACGATTTTGTCTTCTGGGCTGTTCTTTAGAACACAACGAGAAATTTCTACTGCACCGGATTTCTTGATCTGCGAAGTTGTAGCTTGCCACTGTTGGTTGATCTCTTCAGATAATGGCTCATCCCAATCTACTTTCTCTTTGCACATTGATTGGAACATCAGCTTCAAAGGTACTACGACTGGAGCTAACAAACCCAATGGGTCATAACATTTTGACGTACAGCTCAATATATCTCGATTGGTCACTTGGTTTGGATCCACATTTTCAAAATTCTGGGAAAAGTTAATTTTGATGGTATCTGATGATCTGTTCCATGCAAGACCTAATACCTTTGCTTCATCCTTATCACAAGAAACTTTTAACTCTGTTTTGGCATAGCCTGAATTTTCTTCATCATCCTTGTCAGCTTCATCATTTGTATTGGTGAATCTTTTCTCTTCAGACTGGATCTTGCTGACCAATTCTGAACTGTTTGAGTCCCATTTGCGCATATTTAGGCCTGCTTCTTGAAAACAACGTTTCAGCTTTTGGTACATGTCAAACGCTTCCTCTTTTGTGGCGAATGAGGCAACATGGTCGTCAACGTAGACAGAATTCAATGCCTTTGATACAAACTCACTATCTTTGTTTGAATACTTGGACAAATGTGCCCTTATGGTTGCATTTAACACGAACGGGGAACTGACAAGGCCAAAAACAAGACGTGTAAACCGGAGTTGTACAACTTCTGGACGCTCCTCTTTGATGTTTTTGAGCCAAAGAAATCGAAGAAAATCTCGCTGTTCTGGTTTGATGCCTATGTTTAGGAAAGCCTTTTCAATGTCTGCAATGAGAACTACTTCATGCATTCGAAATCTTGTAAGAATGTCAAAGATGAGTGGGGCTAATGGCGGCCCTTTGTAAAGGCAGTCATTGAGACTTACTTCATTTTTGCGTTTGCTACTGGCATCATAAACTACTCTGAGACGTGTGGTGGCTCTATCTGAACGGATCACCTCTCTATGTGGTAAAAAATGGATATTACCCACACCTGACTTATCATCATTGCTTTGGACATGTTCAACAATGCCAGCATCAAGTTGTTCTTGTATAACACTGTCATATTCACTTAAAATCTCAGGTTTTGACTTCAGCCGCTTCAACAAATAATCAAGACGCTGTTTACAAAGACTGTAGTTGTCAGGGATAACCGGGTGATCTTCTTTAAATGGCAAGGAAATCTCATATCGACCATCTACTTTGCTCATAATTTCCAAAAACTTCTCATAGACGGGTGGTTCGTCATCTTTTATCCCTAATGTCTCGTAGTCCCAAAACCTTTTCAGTTCCGAATGCAAAGGTGGGCGTTTTGACTCACAGCACAGCACATGAGTTGACACATAATTGGTAGAGGAACCACTGGATTCTTCACTAGGTACATCTACTGGGCCTGTAAGGACATAGCCTAAACGACTTAAGATAGCTAATGGCCCTACATTTCCCTCCCCCCGTGCAGTGGGGCCTGTGATAAACTGCCAATAATAATCAGAGCCAATAAGGACATCTATTTCTAGAGTTTGACTCGCAGTGGAAAAATCAGCTAGAAGTGAAGTTGGGATGTTTTTAATGTGCGTGTACTGCTTTTGAGCAAAGTCAATGCATTGTCCTTCTATTGGGCTACAAATCAATGGGACAGAATAGGCATTTACAAATATTTGAAGGCCATCAGTGCACTGTATCCCTAACTGAACAATTTCTGATTCCCTAAACTTTGGTTCATTGTTGCCAAAGGTTTTGATGAGGATGTTTTCTTTTCCACTAACAGGAAGGTGTAAATAGTCTCTTACCCTCGCATTGACATATGACTTTTGAGAACCAGAATCAAACAAGATTCTTACATTTACTTCATTGCTAGGGCACCTTGGGGAAAATATTTTTGCTTTAGCTGTTTGCAATAAAACACATCTGTCATTTTTCATCATGCCCCCTACATATAAATTAGATGTATTGTTCTCACCAGTATTTTGTCCTTGATTCTTTTCAGCACACAAAGCAACGTGATGGCGTTTTCCACATTTGAAACACTTGATAGATACTGTGCAGTTGGTGGCAATGTGTCCACTACGAAGGCAAACAAAGCATCGCCCCTTTTCTCTTAAAATCTTGCGCCGAGCATCAATGTTGGTTACAACCGTACATTGTCCAGAATTGTGAGACTGCTTACAAAACAAACACCAAGGATCTCTCTTTTCAGTTTTAGATTGATTACTATTGCTTGAAAACAAAGCAGCAGAGCTTGTAGGTTGTTCTACTTTCTTCTTGAACAGAAATTTGGATTCTTTCTGTTTGCTAAATGGATCTGTTGTAGCACTGCACTTTTCTCTTATTTGTAATTCTTGATGGAAAACTTTCAATATTTCTTCTAAATCCCAAGTTTTACCTTGTGAATTTCTTGACAATACTATGCGAAGCTCCTCTGGAATTTTGTTCATCAAAAGTGGTGTCAGGAAAACTCCATACATTTCTGGCTTTATATTCAATCCCTTAAGGGATCTTACAGCTGCTTCTGTTTCGTCATGTAGGCGTCTTAACTTCACTACATCTTTGCATGATTCAACAGCCTCCAATTTACAAAGTGCGTTCATATGTGTTGAAATTATTGCTTGCTCATCTCCAAATCTCTCATGTAATAAGTCGACTGCTTCTTTATAATTTGCATCTGTAATAAGCAGACCGGAAAGTGCAGCTTTGGCCTCTCCCGACAAATAATATCGCAAATATTGAAACTTTTGTCCATCTGTAAGGTCCTCATCTTTGTTTACTGCTGCATCAAATGCATCCCAAAATGGTGGCCAATTGACAGGGTCACCGTGAAATGTTGGTAATTCCAGCTTTGGTAACCTGACCTGCTTTCTTTTGGTTCTCTGGCTGTCAAAGTCAGAAACAGACGCAGGGTAATTTGATACCCCCTCACCCTGAGACGTGACTGCAAGGGCATCTTCGATTTTAATCAAAGCTTCCTGGTATTCAAGATCAAATTTGCACTTTTCTTCAAGCTCCTTCGCCAAATCGTCCTCCTTGATGATCTGCAAAATATCCCCATCTAAAGTATCAATTTCATTAGTGTACTTTTGCACGGAAAGTTTAAACGAGTTAATTTTCGGTTTGATTTCAGATGACAATTTCCCTTCTGAGGGCAACAACGACAGAGCTTCTTTGCAAATTTGACGTACAATAACTCGCAACCCATTTCGTTTAATAATTTTCCTGATATCCTCCGACATTTTCAGTCTGTGTAAGGTTTCGACAGTGTCCACAATATAACGAATTTCTCCATAATATTAAGTGTTCAAGATCTCACGAATCTTCCTGTTTTCGAGCAAATAAACAACAAGATAGGCCAGAACTTCACAAAACAGACACAGGTCACGAATCCCGGGTCTCAACGGCACCATGAAATGTAAATACTGCAGCTATAAACCTTTACTCTCGATGAATCAGCCACAGTAAAAGGTACAGAATAAATCTGAAGAATGCACACACGATTATGACTATACTCTCCAGTTCATTTATAATCAAGTTCATACATCAAAATCGTAAAATCGTGTTGCCTACTTATGGCACGCCATGTGTAGCATTATTCAAAAACTCTCATTCAATGTTCAAAAACTTTCATTCAATGTTCAAAAACTTTCTTTCGATATTCAAAAAGTTTCATTCAGTGTTCAAAAAACTCTCATTCAGTGTTCAAAAATTTGCATTCAGTGTTCAAAACTTACATTCAGCGTTCAAAAACGTGCATTCAGTGTTCAAAAATTTGCATTCAGTGTTCAAAACTTACATTCAATGTTCAAAAAGCTTATTCAGTGTTCAAAGATTTCATTCAATGTTCAAAGATTTCATTCAATGTTCAAAGATTTCATTCAAAGTTCAAAGATTTCATTCAATGTTCAAAGATTTCATTCAATGCTCAATATGTTCATTCAAAGTTCAAAAAGTTCATTCAATGTTCAAAAAGTTCATTCAATGTTCAAAAAGTTCATTCAATGTTCAAAAAGTTCATTCAATTCAAAAAGTTCATTCAATATTTAAACCATTTTGTCATTGATCAAAAAGCTTTTTTGTTGTTCAAAAGTTTGTTCAGTGTACGGCTATGGCATCTAAAGCCTTTAGTCACTTACTGCACACTCTCTTCCCACAATTCTAAAAGACGTCTCAGACCGATTGGAAGTCTGACTGTCCCTCTCCAATGGTCTTTGGGACTGATGAATACCATTTGCAAAATACGAAACTGGATGGGTCAGGCGAACGAAATTTATGAAATTTATTCAACAATCAACTCACTTCGCAGAACAGACTTATCCGCATCAGTAATAACCTCAGGGGCACACTCATGGCTGCAAGAAGCATCTCAAACTTGGGGCACGGCACTTTTTTCCTTGAGCTAACGGAACAATTTCTGAGAATAAAAGGGCACTTCTTCGTTTTTTCCAAATCCTGGGGGTACGTGCCCTCAGTGCCGCCTGTTCCTACGGCTAGGAAGGGACATACATTTTCAAGGTTCTTATCAAAGTGCACAGCAAAATCCTGGGTCCAGAGCCAGAGAATTATTTCTCTGCAACTGTGGTGGTTTGGTGACTGGTGTCATATTAGCAAAAGATGGGCAAGCTTTTGGTGAAGGAGTTGAGCTATTCAATGTTGCCGGTATTAAATTGGAAGGTGGCACATCCCAATCGAAATTCTGCTAGCAGACCGTCCTGTGAAATAGATTTAGGGCAAGTTTACCTGCCAACAGGTTTCCATAGTTTTCCATGTGCCACGAAGCTACGTTTCCCGTCCATGCTGGCTGAGTGGCAAACGATTTGCTCTCACAAAATGTGGGAAATATTGACTTGTTTGCCTGGCAATATTGGCTAATGCTTGAGGCAGCCAACGGGAACTTTCATTAAGGTCTCTGAAAGTCGTGGCAAAGCAGATCGTTTATTTTCTTGCACTTTTATAAGAAACTGCCTATAAGAGGCTTGACTCTTAGACTGCCAAAAATTAGGAAACTCTAGTACTGGGAAAATATATCCTAAGAAACTATTCATTGTGATAAGTTGGTTCGAGGCATCCCAAGTCCCAACTATACTCAAGGTGAACATTTGCAGAGAGCAGAAAACCTAAAAATATCCTATTCAAATCAAAGTTACACCCTAGTTGCAAACAAAGTTAACAATGGATAGCCCCCAGGGGGGACTTCTATTGGCATGTGACAAGGGAGTCAGACAGTATATTTTTGAAAAACCCAAAAATATACTAAATTTAGACAATTTTAGACCCCAAAAATATACTCATAGCTTCATGGTATATGAAAACTAAAGGTGTTATAGCATTTTCGGCCGAAAACCTGCGATATTTCAGTGAAAAAGTCAGCCTAGCACTCATCTTGTCAAATTTTCTCATCAGCAACCCCAAAATTATACCGATTATGCACCAAATAGCGTACCCAAAGGTATACTAGACAACGTTTTACAAACCCAAAAAATGTCTGACGGTTGCTTACTAATAGGGAGTCCCCCTTGGGGGGTTGCCTAGCAAAAATATTTTATCTCCACTGTCTCATATTACTTACTTTAGTAATATGTAAACATTGGAAAGACTTCAAAAAACCTTCCTTTGTAATACTCACGAGGAAACAGGAAGTAAACATGAAGATTGGCAAATAAACTCAGCTCCTCTGCATTCCTCTTTGTTCCACAAAAAACACAAACACCAATCGAGGGAGAAACTTTTCAAAACAGAACTTCAACCTTGTGCTTTTTGAAGATTGTAATTAGAGCCCCCGTCCTTGCTTCTCACTTTGCCTCGCCAGTTCTTGGTGGCTGGCGAGGCTGTCAAAGGAAGGAAATTATGTCTTTGTGCTTGTAAATTGAATAGAAGTTTTTGAACTTTGAATACGCTTTTTGAACTTTGAATGAACATTTTGAACATTGAATGAAATCTTTGAACTTTGAATGAAATTTTTGAACATTGAATGAAAATATTGAACATTGAATGAAATCTTTGAACTTTGAATGAAATTTTTGAACATTGAATGAAATTTTTGAACATTGAATGAAATCTTTGAACATTGAATGGAATCTTTGAACATTGAATGGAATCTTCGAACATTGAATGGAATCTTTGAACATTGAATGAAATCTTTGAACACTGAATAAGCTTTTTGAACATTGAATTTTTCTGTTTGAATTTTGCAACAAAGGGCATGCAATACCTACTCTCACTCAATCATAATTCTGGAATGTCTCCAGCATTACTCACGACAACACACCCAAACATTCATTCCTCACTCGTGCGAACTAATAAGGACTAATTTACCTAATAAGGAATATTGTCTATAGTCCCGGATCAATGGTCTGGTCTAGGTCAGACCTAGTCGAAATTGTCTATTCCATAACAATTTTAGAGATTGTGGCGTAAAATTGACCAAAAGACATTTTTCGCCCCCCCCCCAAAACCTTTTTAGTTACTCTTAAACAATGATAGATGGAATGACGAAATTTCCTGACATTTATAGAAATTTAATTGGCAATCAGAAAATAAAATTTCAATGCTTATTGTTTTACACATTTTTTTAAATAAGAAACTAGGATCAGGCCACAGTACTAAAAGTTTCTTAATTTAACAAGAAATTTTGTCCATTTTAGTAATAAAAGTTTCTTGATTGGTTTCTTATTTTTTGAATGCATGAATTGTCAATGTGGTCGCTAACACTGCTGCAGATATGTTTCTTGATATTCAAAACATCATACAGGAATAAACAGTGTTCTGTTATGTTGAAAACACAAATGGTTAGACAATATTTCCCAATAATAAAGGTTCAACGATCTATTTGCTATAAAATTCATGCTTTCAACTATGAAAAGTTTCTTAGCACTTCTCAGACATAGTACTAGAGTTTCTTAAAATTTTGGCCATCTTAGTACTAGTTTCCTATAAACCAGTTTCTTATAAAAACGTGTATCACGTGACCAACAGATGCCAATACCAAGAAAATCATAAAAATGGCTCCAGGGATGTAGGAAGCATCTCAAACTTGGGGGCACGAAACTTGGAGGGCACTTTTTCCTTAAGAAAAAGGGGGAATTTTCTAAAATAAAGCGGGCAATTCTTTGTTTATTGCAAAACCAAGGTTAGCTGCGTTTACACTACTAACGCTTGCTTTTTTGTTTTCCACTCTTAAGTCCAGATTTCCAGTTATTAGAAATGAATCTTGTCAAAAATACAAGCATATAATTTTGGATAAATCTTGGGTAATTATCTACTGTGGCGGATTTAGGAGGCAGATAGGGGCAACTGCCCCCCTTCACGATGAAAATTCAGCTTTGGCGCCCCCTTTTTAGCAGGAAAAGCACCCCTTATCCTGACCCAAATGCACTTTTTTTCCAGTGATTTGTTCTGAATGCAGAGAAGCATATAAATTAAGGCATTATTCAGTAGAAAAACCAGAGAATTTTCTCAAAGAAGGCCCCAAAAATTTTCGCGCACTTTCGGCGCGCTCACTTTCAATTCTATTTTTGGCGCCCCCTCTCCAAGTTTCCCCCCTTCAACTTTGGTCTGGATCCGCCCCTGATCTATCACATGAATACAAAAACTAAATAGCTTAAAAGAGGAAAAAATTACATTTCGTCCAAAAGAAAAAATTTTTAAATCAGGTAAAGGCAATGTGCTCTTTCTACATTCTGAGAACTTAGGCCAACTTTAAAAGTGATTTTCCCCACGCTCAGTGGTCCGATTTCGAAACTTTTTATTTCTTTTTAGACCTCAGGATGTTCTCCATTTGAGATTATGAAGGTATTTTTTGGATATTTGAAATCAACTTTTTCCATTTTATTCCCTAATTTTCGAAATCTGGATCACTGTGGATTGCTCATTCAGTGAGGTAATGCAAAATTGCTGACGTCAAGTTAAATTTATTCTTTTGGTCTTGCCATGAAACAGGATAATTGTAAACCACAAAAGCTATCCATTAACCCTTTCCTGCATGACTTTTTCTGAGTCGATAAAAAAATTTTTTTTTGATGAAAATAAATTCATTTTGATGTGAATAAACTATTTTCATGCTAATTTTGACATTTTGATGACAATATGACATCATTTTGAATTGTTGTTCCACAACAACATTATGCGGCAAGGGTATGAAAATGTTCTTGGTAGTGAAAAATCAAAACATTCAAAAATACAGTTTCTGTACATTATTACACAAAATTACAAGCTATAAAGCCAAATGAATGAATTTCAAGTTCAAATTGTCACTTTGATGGAGTAAATGGGCCAGTGGTATTGGGGTCCCTGCGGTCCTTCTTTTCTCATTCTGTGCAGTTCTACAAAAAGATTGATTCGTTTTTGGTACAAAATGATAGCAGACTGTCTAATATACTTTCCATTAGTTAGGTAACTGTATATCATCAGGTATTTCCTAAAAAATGTCTCAAATGAACAATCTGACAACCACAAATAATACCGCTGACATCTACTGTGGCAAGTCCCTGAACTTTACTTCATATGAACATCTCTAGAACAGCACTTTCCCCATGAAAAGAAGAGGGGAACTTAGCATTTCAAACAGCTAACAGTACAATATCCTGGGAGCCAACAATGACAATTGTGTTGCTTCTGGTCAAAATCTGGCATACATCCTACATCATCATAGTGAACATCATTGATTGCACTGATTGATTGTCTTCTTCTTGGGGGGGGGGGATGGGGAACTGATGGCATCTTCTCCTTGGCTGTGTGCATGCACCTTCTGATGTGATATTGACATTGATCAAATTACCCAGAATTTGATTCCCCTAGAAGCTTGTAAAATCATTCTCTTCATCATGATCATTATCATAATCAGCTTCATAATCATGAGCATTATCATTATTTTCACACATTTCTCTATTGATATAGTCATCCTTCTCCTCATCCTTGTCATCACTGTTGAATGCATCAGGAACAGCAACCCCTAAATTTGTTTCCTCTCGTATCACCCCAAAATATGAGATCTGAATATGATTTGCTTTACGACCATCAATGACGTAGTTGGTATGGAGTTTGCCATTACAGTATATTATCTGGAATAAAAATAAAACAGGTCGATCAGTTTCAAATTGACTGTGATCAATGTTTAGTGTTAAATGTTTTTGTATTCAATCAAGTATTCGCTAAAGTAGCTTCTACCTGACGTACGTGGTCCCCCAAAACTCCCAACCCCCCTGAAAACTCCCACAATACCTCTCCAAGTTAGCCAGACCCTCCCTATCCACCCCTTCTGTTGTGTAAGTAATCATTTTTCACATATCATCTGAAACTACACAAGAAAGTATGCAGGATGCAGTTTATCAGCTGATTGTATGTGGTACACTGTTATGACCCTTCCTGCATGATGTTGTTGTGCAACAACAATCACATCCGCATGCCTGGTATTTAGCAAAACTAACAACCATAGTTAACAACCTCCTAAATGTATGTAACTAGGCTAGTTGAAGTAGAAAATATTTTTTATCATGTGAAAAAGGGGCTTACCTTTGCTGGGAGACGGCTTGAAACCTGCACTCTTGTCACTTCTCCAAAAATTGCTTAGGCCAAAGTTGTTGGCTCACTGGTACTTCGTGTAAGCAATCACAAGGTGAGTTCTTTCGAAAATTCATATGGACTGTCTGTGGTCTGTCAATCCACAGGGTCTTCAGTCAAAATAATCTCCTGCGCAGCGACGGCTGAGTTTTGAAAGATTGTTGTTGAGCAATGAAAAAACATGAAAAAATGGAAATTTTTTTTATCAGCTAAATAGTTGCAGTAAACATCGCTGATTCCATATCTATGATTCATTTTTCGATTTGAGGGGCAGAAGTGCGCTTTTTAAGGGGTTTTATAGGGGCTAGTCATTTGAAAAGAGTCTGGGGCGAGTGACGTATTCTGGTGTTCTTAGAAATTGCATGCCAGGTGAACAACTGATGAAAACAGTGGAAGCACCAGTATCACGCATCACATAAAGCCCATTAACGGAGAGAAACATGTCGAATTCGTCCTGGAAATGACAAAAAGACATTGCACTCATGACTAACGACGGCTTTGCAGGTAACAGCTACCTAGAAACGATTCCTAAGCCATGCGAGGATAAAACCGCTTGCCTTCTTTGACAAAGATGTGGACAATGGTGTCGAAGGGGAAGACATATTGATGGAATTCCTTTCAAAGCCTCAACGCATGTCGCATGATATGATACAGGCGACCTGTTCACGAATGGTGAGTCGTCCCAGTATCACCCCACCCCAAGCCTTGTATCAAAAACCATGCAAAACAGTAACCGAATTCATCATCAACAGGCCGCGCGCGGTAGCTAATGTTATTGTCAGGCTTGAACTTAGGCCCAATCTAACGGCCTGACATGAATCAGTATTTCGCTTGGCCAGTTTAAATTCATTGTCCGTGATTTCTTGGGGATAAACAAGATCTATCAATGCTATTGGTGTAAACCGTCATTTGAGGGCATTATTGGACAGCTGAGGTATGTTACATCAATTTGCATGACCCTTCTTCCATGGGTGAACTGATGCAGGAGGAAATCTGGAGCGAATCAACCATAAAGAATGAATTCAATCCAGGGTTGCCAGACCCGACTGGTCAGCAGTAGCCAAACATGGTTGCAAAGGAGGCCAAAATTTAGCCAAGTTTACAGTAGAAGAAATTTCATTGTTGAAGAACAATAGACCAATTGTTTAAGTTATCTAAAAGCCTCTTTGTTGCATTGAACTGTATGCTACGTTGGCCTTATTTTCAGGGCCCGGCACGTGTGCAAAGCATGCTGGATGGAACAGACCTTGAAAATGTTGATGGTATCATATTCTATATCTGTTTTAACATCTATTTTGTCAGTGACCATAAGAATAATTAGATCTCATTTTATGAAAACGCATTTTACAACAAAATTTAGAAAATTACAAAGAAAACAAAGGAATCATGCCTTGGAATCCGAAAAGGCCAAATGGTAGCCAGAAATAAGGTGGAGGCCAAATGAAAATATCCGTAGCAAAATACTTTCAAATTAGGCCAGATTTATAAAATCTGGCCTCCCAGTAGGCCAGTTGGCAACCCTGATTCAATCCCTTGCATTTCAAATAAAAGTTTGGTTGTCTCCGAAGAAAGACCCCACGAAAATATAAAAGATACAAACAACACACACGGCTGATTCTTTTAAATAATGAATGATTGCCTTCTCCTGATAAAAGAGGGAATGCGGAAGTAATGAAACAAACAAGGGTCTCTTTGAACCTCTTGCCCGCCATGCATGAAATTATTTTCATCAATAATGATTATTGCCGTTAGATATTCAGAGGAGTTGATCTGATTCATTACCTACAGGTAAGGACGAGGGAACCGCTATTTAAAAGTCTCCATGCATCGGAGAGAGAGAGAGAGAGAGAGAGAGAGAGAGAGAGAGAGAGAGAGAGAGAGAGAGAGAGAGAGAGAGAGAGAGAGAGAGAGAGAGAGAGAGAGAGAGAGAGAGAGAGAGAGAGAGAGAGAGAGAGAGAGAGAGAGAGAGAGAGAGAGAGAGAGAGAGAGAGAGAGAGAGAGAGAGAGAGAGAGAGAGAGAGAGAGAGAGAGAGAGAGAGAGAGAGAGAGAGAGAGAGAGAGAGAGAGAGAGAGAGAGAGAGACGACGACCAAAACATAGGCCCGTTGGCAAATATTTACGCCAATCCTACCTTCCTCAAACGTGGCCTTTCATCCCGCTTACAGCACTTCCAATTGCATCAACGGAATGAACAACACCAGCTTCAGTCTCTCCTGTCATGTCATAGCCGAAGTTGCTCTTTCCATTCTTTAAGCAAAATATGTTAACTCAAAATTATCGAACACAAGGCTGATGAATGAAAGACTGAACTGATGTCGCCTCACAAATCGTAACGATAATAATCCTTGCTCTTCGTTGTCTGGAAGTTGTGCATCAACAACCGTGGACGATGGCTGGGTAAAGGCTTAAAAAGGCCTCTTCACAGGCTAGTATGGCTACTATTCTTACAGCTGATGCCATTCGATACTCAATCACAACAATATTACCCCCTCTTGGTCGTTTCTTCGCGTCCACCATGCTCAAGTCATAGTTCCTCACTGTGGTGATCTAACCACGCACGCCGATGAGTCCAACGCAATACGTCACAAATTCCTCAAATTCCTCTTTGACCGCGCATTTTTATTCGCACAAAGAATCACGAAACTGGACACTTTAGAGATTAAAAAAACATACTTCTAGACATAATATGCTGGAAATAATCACATCATTCGATTCAGCGCTGTTTACTCGTTCAGATAAGAGCATAAAATCAATTTCGAAATTTTTTTCATTTTTCATGTCAGGGGCACTTTAACGGCCGATTTCTTCTTTGCACTTGGAAACACTGCATTTGGAAACCAGATGCAATTCCTCACCTTGTCTGTGGAAAATGCCCTGGAAAGGCCAAAGGGCCGAGACTTGCAAAATTGTTGTGAATTATCCCTCGTTTCCATGCCCGTCAAACTAGAGGACGTTCATCTGGCAGAGTTTAGTCCAATCAGAAAACAACAAAATGGAGTTTATCGAATTTTATGAATCTTCATACTGTTCCTCATGTGAAATTTTGGGTCAATTTTCCCCATGAGCGTAGGGGGAAATAAAATTCAGGGGGGCTGCTCGATAGAAGATCCATTGTTTACTAAATTTTGCCCGATTTTGGGCCGATTTTCTGCCCGATTATGGCTCATTTTTGCAAATTTTTCCAACGTTGGGAGGGCTGCAGCCCCCAGCCCCCCTGTCTCCTACGCCTATGATTTTCCCTTCTTTCTTACTTTTGCACTGATTCACTCGATCCCTCTCTCATCGAGTCAGTGCCTGAGAAGGTCATTCCAGCTGCGAAGGAGAGAAAGCACTCCTGTTGTGTGTCACAAGATCATCTCAGCTGACTTGTTTTGGTGGGCTGCTTTTCAGAGAAAACAACAAGTCCAGTGAAAAGTTGTGTTCTATCAAATTGAAAATCTCTTTTCAAACAAGAGAAACCACAAGAAACGACCAACAAATCACGCGACCTGTTGCGAATTGTCTCGTGAAACATGGAAAGGCTTTGTGTATGACAAACACATGATATTTCCCACACTTTTTAACCTTCGTTCAAACGATGTCAATCAGTGGATGACAGTGGTAAGAAACAGAAGCAAAGACCAGTAGTTTCCCTTTTCTACATCTCCTTGGCTGACGAGAAAAGATTACTGTGAAGTTGCTTAGGGCTGTTGCAGACCTCAGAAAATCTTTTTACTTGCTCGTTCCTTAGTCACTGTGGCTCTTTCCATTTAAAACATGGCAAACTCTTACGGAGGACACTTATATTTGTTGGCATTAGCGACTACCCTTTGTTGGTGCATTGTGTCAGGGCTACCAACGAAAGAAAATACTGGACATCAAAAATCGGCATCAGCAAATAACAGGCCAATAATTGGAATCCTGTCCCAAGAGATGTCTCCTGGTCTACTTCCGCCCAGTTGCAAAGGCGTTTCTTACATTGCAGCATCGTATGTAAAATACATCGAGAGTGCCGGTGGTCGTGTAGTGCCAATCCTTACCACAATGTCCGAGGAAGAAATTGAATATCTTTTTCGATCAATAAACGGAGTTCTATATCCAGGAGGAGATGCGACACTTTTTCACTCTCGATATTTTGACAATGCCGCACTGTTTTACAGGTTGGCAGCAAAAGCAAACGCTGCGGGTGATTTTTTCCCGATTTGGGGAACCTGTCTTGGATTTCAAGCCTTGTCAAGCATCACGGCTGGGGAACGAGTGGTATCAAGATCAGATGCCATTGATCTCACGTTGCCCCTCAACTTCACAAATGACGCTTTTCACAGCCGTATGCTCAAGGATGCGCCCCAGGGATTGACGAAGAAGTTATCCAACGAGGGACTCACCTATAACTTTCATCACAATTGTGTTACACCCGATACTTTTGCCAACAACAAGAAACTGAGAGAGTCATACAAAGTTCTATCGTATAACAATGATGTGAATGGGAAAACTTTCATTTCAACAATGGAAGGTAGGCAATGTAGGGAAATCACTTTAAACAAGTCTGCTTCTATATGAAGATTCAAAATCAGAATGCCAACGGTAAAAATATAACTGCAAGGATTTTGCTATTATTCTCTATTTCTCGTCTTTCTATATTTCACATACGTAAAAAATGTCGCAAGCCAGGCTTTGAGAATCTGATATGTGGCATATGTATCGGGTACTCAAGATTAGACTTATTCAAACAGTCTCAAGAGTCGTTGGGAGTCGTTGTTTTTGACTTCTTATGGAAATTATGCAGGTGGGCTATTTTAAGCCGAGACACTGCAAAAAAATTGAAATTTCACCACATTTTTTGTTGGGAAAATTTTTGGGAAACGGACACATTTCCCATGACTTCCCAAATGGGAAATGGAAATGTCTGTTTCCCTTAAATTTCCCATGGGAATTTTTCCATTTCCCTTAAATTTCCATCAAAGAACTTTCTTGGCGAACCCAGACCAGAAATATCAGTTAAACGATGCTTGGTATCAAGGAATATTATGAACATAATTCTAGTTTTCTTTGGACCCAAAATGTCACCTTTGGCAACATTCTGACCCAAAAATATCGGACTTACCTCCCCGTATTTGCATGTGCTGAGTGCCCCCTGGGCCTTTTTTACCCTTGAAGATGCTATAGTTTCTTATAGCAAAGGCGAAAGCAGAGAAATTAGCTTTAAGTACCTTGCAAACATTTCATAATTCTCTTATTCCTTAATAACAATCTATCTTCCCTTTACAGGCATTAATCAGCCATTTTATGGCACTCAATGGCATCCAGAAAAAAACTGTTTCGAATGGAGTTTGGACAGGAACATCGCTCATTCAAAAGATGCAGTTTCAGTGACGCAATATTTCGCTGATTTCTTCGTAAATGAAGCTAGAAAGAGCCAACACTCATTTGATTCAGAAGAACAAGCAAGCAAATATCTTATTTACAATTATTCGCCTGTGTACACGGGCGATGCAGGACACTTTGAACAGTGCTATGTTTTCTAGATGCATAGAAAGTGAAGCCTCATTTCTGTCAGGCGGAGAATTATATACTTCTAAAGATATATTTTCCAGTCTTCTGACTAGCTTGTAGAAAAATGCCATTGAAATTATGCCCAAAGGTGAATGTTTCTTAGAAACCCGAAAAAAGCGTTGATTAAGGCAAGGACAGAAGAACTATCACTCTGGATGCCACAACATATATCAAGTGAGTTAGAAAAAGTTAACAAGATGTGGAATAAAAAGTATGGAATCGATACCGTAAAAGCTCTATTAAGCCCCCCCTCTCTATTAAGCCCCCCTCTCTAATAAGCCCCTCCTCTCTGAGTCAAAATTTGAAATAAGCCCCCCCTCTCTATTAAGCCCCCCCACTTATACAAAATTCTAGAATTTACAAATTTTTCCGTTTATTTAGCTATACAACCTTACATGTTAATTTTAGTTTGATATGGGATAAAAACTGAGTCGAATCTGTGTATTTGAGTCGGAAAATTGTTTGTTGAATCCGCAAAATATGGAATAAAGGAACTGAAAAGCTACCAAATATATCCTTTTCGCTTGATTTTGTGAATAAGCCCCCCCTCTCTAATAAGCCCCCCTCTCTATTAAGCCCCCCCTCTGGAAGGTCCAAAATTAAATAAGCCCCCCGGGGGCTTAATAGAGCTTTTACGGTATTCAAATACGAAATGTTAATCTATCAGTCGAAAGCTAATCTAAATGTGACATTTTTTTGGCACGGGGCTAAAATGGGAATGAAAATTCCAAGTTTTATTCTGGTCCATGATTTCCTTGCCATTGAAATTTGAATTTAATACCAAAATCAGTTTCAGACGTAGAATTTCATTCAAGTAAATGATGGACCAGAATTGAACGTGGGAGTGGGATGTTCGTTTCCATACAGGTACTTTTAACAACAAAATTTTCCCATCTAAGTTAGCCTTTGACTGATAGATTAACATTTCAGTTTTGAATATATGCGACACGTAATTCCTATTCCACAGCTCTTCAAACGTGGAAACTTTCATTTGACTCACTCGGTATAACTCAAGGGACCAATGTCTTCATGCAGGGTGAATCTGGCACACAGGGTACGGAATTGCGCATACACTGATTTCGACATTATTCACATTAATGTGTCTAATTGATCAATTTTTAAATCAAGATTCATGAAGAACATACTCATTGAACAATTCTTGTTCCAAATGCAACGAAAGAATCAACCAACACCTTGCAATTCAAGCCAATTTAATGCATTAACCAATGCAACTACTTTTGTAGCAGCAGGCAAGGCAAAGTAGCACTATATTCTCTAAACCTTCAGTTAATAAAGCATGCCTATCCATCCATGCCTGTCAGCTAATAAAGCACGCCTGTTAATGGTCAACATAAGTGTGTGGTACATACCGAAGACACTACTGCTGATCACAGTTCGAAACCAACATAAAGAGCAAGGGCTAGGGTTCATCCCCCCCCCCCCCCCAAAGCTTGAAAAACTCTCAAAAATCAGCCTTTTTGGACAAAATTCTATCTGCAGTCAATAAACAATGGACTTCTATCTAGCAGCACCCTTGATTTTATCTTCCCTTTCGCTCAACCAATGTAAGCCGCGGAAACGGAAAAATATCTTTGCTTATCTGTATTTTCACAACCGCCAGGCAGGGGTGAATTTGACAAAGGTCTTCTTCCGAAAAGAAAGAAAATAACTGCGAAATTAAAAGGAGAAACGTAACGGGTAATGAGCAATATATCAGCCTTTTGTCAATGTCTGAATGATTTTTAATCACACCGAATAAATTTCACATTTTGGCAGCATGCTCGTCTCAAAAGAATGGTACAGGTTTGAAGCTGTTGCCTGCAGTTTGCTTTTCGTTGCAACGTGTTGCTGGAGCGTAAATATTCCCTTCTATGAATCTTTATCATACCAGCTTTGACTTTTTTTGGTCAATGGTCCACCGAGTAGCAGGTAATTTCACCTCGGAGGGGAGGAGAGCATTTTAGTATTGTTTGTGGTACAGGGACGTGTCATATTTTGCGGGTACCTTTTTAAAACTTTGCGGACTTCTGGGTATGCTTTTCAGAAATTTTACGGCATTATGGGTATGTTTTTCCAAAAATTCTCGAAGAATTATGGGTCCTGTTCTGGAGAAAATTCTGCAAGTGTATAGGAATAACAGGAAATTGTTCATGATTTCCACAGATTTGGCCCAGATTTTCATGAGATTCATTTAATTATAATGGCCCTAAAATTCTTCGAAATCTACGAAATTATGGGTATCAATCTTCCGAGCAAATTGGCACGTCCCCGTCAGACGATAGGTTGAGATAGCCCCGGAGAATTTGACACGGAAAGGATTAAAGATGCAAGGGGCTAACTGATCATAGTCACTCCGTTTGATACACGTTTGATGTACGTTTTTTTATCAGACACTGCTTCCAAGAAACTCAGCCCTCAGATCGCCAAAAATTAAGAAACTCCAGTAGCTATTGGAACAAAGAAACTATTCATTTTGATAAAGGAAATTCCCAACATACCTTTACTCTATTTTAACTTGTTTCCTGTACCAATTTACTGTGGAAGTATTTGAGTAATGTGTAAAGATTGTAAAGGCTTCAAAAAACCAGGTCTTGAAATGTTCACGAGGGGACAGGCAGTGAACATAAATGTTGTTTGGGAACCTTAATAAGAAACCAATAAGAAACTCCGAGTAATCAAAATCTGATAATTTTAAGAAACTTTCAGTACTGGCCTAAATTTTTAGTTGTTATAAAAATACATGCATGCACACTACACTTTTATACACATGTAACTATTGACTAATAGTTGTTTTTGATGCAAGTATTGTTTGTTATTCGCATAAAGTTCTATGGAAACACAATAGTTGATAGTTGAAATTAATAATCTTGACGTTTAAAGAGTTATCATTTCGTAATTCAGAAAATCCATTGTAACTTCTCTGGCACCCTTGGGGACTTTTCGTTAGGCGGCACTATGTTTCCTTCGTTCGGACACACCGCTAAAAATGGACGCAGTACAATCCATCTATTACGAAGGCATTCGCATCCTTTGTGTCCTGAATGCTTTCGGTAGAGTTGATTGGATAATTCACCAATGTAGCGATCAGAGATTTCGTTTATTGCCATCTGGTTTTAGGTCGGGTGGAGATAACTCTGCGTATAGTGTACCCTGGGTACCAGGAGCCTCAAAATTTAAATGAAAGGAAACTTTATTTTTCGTTTTATTATTTTTGGCTCTGGAAACAGGATTACGCATAGTGCGCGGCAAGATGCCATTTCACACATCACTCTCCCAAAAAAGTTGATTTCTCTTACATCATTCTGCTTATCGAAAGCGGTAAAAGGGATGTTACTCCGTTTAATCTGGGTAATCGAAAAATGTATAAATCTGAATGCTTCCGTCAACGTTGGCGTCACAAAACATAGTTCAAGCCATTTTGATGATATCAGACAACCCTCGAAAGTTTTTGGCATTTTTTCACCTCATCTTTCGCCAGGGCCGATACCAGCCATGACTGCCTAGGGGGCGAAGAACCACAATTTTCCCTCGATACAACAATCAACAACAACAGCAACAACAACAGTTGTAGGAACACACATTCAAGCTAGCCTGCGTGCAGACTCTTAAGTCAGTGCGGAAGCTTTCTTCTCCTTTTCGCTCCTCCGCACTGACCGTAGAGTCTGCACGCAGGCTAATTCAAGCCGGATCTCCACTCGGCGGAAAATGTCGAGCCGCGAAAATTAGGACGTATTCCTATTTCGCCATATTTCGCATTCCAACCTTGAAAACAAGACACTTAGTGAATATCAATAAAAAATATACCGCAAATTCACATTTTACGCACTGTTTCTCCTCAAAACCCTCAAAAACTAGTCATTTAAATCACAAAAATTCCGACAAGAGGGCAAAATTCTCCGACAATTGCATCCCTGGGGGGGGCGCTCCGCCCCTAACCCCGCCATTAGCTTCGGTCCGGCCTTTCGCTGGGTACTTGATCTACAATTCACAAAATGCCTTCAATAAGGACATATACATTAACTGCAGATAGATACTGCCGATATTTCACATTGCCTTGTTAGATGTTTTCAGGGCAATGAATTATAAATGTTTTAAAGTAGATATTTTCTCAAACGGGATTCCTGTGCTTGGTGGAGCGTTAGACATAGAATGTCATTTGAAGACAGATTTTGCAGGGAACCAGAAGCAAAGAACAATGGTTTCTTGTTTTAATGTCAAAGAATTAAATCGGCGTATTCTGAGTTTGCTCAGTAGAGGAAAGAATGAACTGAAATTGCTCAGATTCATATAATAGACCAAAGAGGAATCTAGAAATTAATTGCTTGGTCTTTCTCTCAACATGGAAAAGCCTTGCGCAAAGTACTACTCATTGTTGTTACCGGCAACTATACTTTCGATGTGCATCGTTTCGGGCCTAGCAATGATAGAGAACACCGGAAGAAAGAAATCACCTTCAGCAAATGAGAGACCAATAATTGGAATCCTGTCCCAGGAGATGTCTCCAAGTTTACTTCCCCCACGTAGTAAAGGTGCATCCTACATAGCAGCATCGTATGTAAAATACATCGAGAGTGCCGGTGGTCGTGTAGTGCCGATCCTAACCAGCATGTCCAAGAAGGAAATAGAAGACATTTTCGAATCAATAAACGGTGTTCTATATCCAGGAGGAGATGCTCCACTTTTCAAGTCTAGATATTTCGACAACTCTGTGCTTTTATACAAATTGGCGAAGAAAGCAAATGCAAAGGGTGATTATTTCCCAATTTGGGGCACCTGTCTTGGATTTCAAGCGCTTAGTAGCATCGTAGCTGGAAAACAAGTGGTATCAAGATCAAATGCTACAGACATTATTTTACCCCTCAATCTAACAAAATATGCTGTTCACAGTCGCATGCTCAAGTATGCTCCACAAGGGTTGATCAACATGCTAGCCAAAAAGGGACTAACTTACAATTTTCATCACAATTGTGTTACACCCGATACGTTTGCCAACAACAAGAAACTGAAAAAGACATTCAAAATTCTATCGTATAACAATGATATGAATGGGAAAACTTTCATTTCTACGATTGAAGGTAAGACCACAGCAGTTTCAGAATGTCCTAAAGAATTGCTCGACGTGTGATTAGATCACGGGGAAACCAGTATTCTCCTATCTGTTTATTGCTTTTATCTTTTGAATGCTGCGTAGCTTCTTTGGCATTGCGGTGGTGGATTGTACATGCGTGGTGAGAAATGCGAAAAAGAGGATATGCTATACGGTTCGAATTCACCACTTGCACCACTGCAGTGCCAAAAAAGCTACGCAGCGTCCAAAGGATACAGGCGACAAGCAGAAAGCAGAAGACTGGCTTCCGTTTGATTAACTCTATTTGGACCGGATTTTTCCGAGCATTCTCAGGCAGGAGGGGGGCGGCGGCGGCTAAATTAGCCCCCCTCAGAACTCCGAATTGATAAAGGCTAGGAAGGTGAAACTTGGCTGTCTGATGTAATTTGATGTGAAAAGTCCGAATATCTAATCTATTTCACTGTAATTATCGTACTTTCGATGACGTCATCAATGTTCTTTGTTTCTGCCCAAAAACAGTACTCGTGCTGATTTGATTGTAAAAAACTTATTCAAAAGGAATATCACGCTTGTTTTAAGTTTAATTAACAGATAAAGCATCAAATTATTATAAAAACATAACTTTTTGAAAAAATTGTGAATTTTGTTATCTTATATTTATTACCTAAATTCATTGCATATATGACGTCATAAATTACGTCATCTATAACAAAATGAAAAAATTAGTATTTCCATATTCTCATATTAATTGAGGGCTGCACAGAAATTTTCATCCAGTTACCTTTATTCTGTTAAGAATTATCTTAGTTTTAAGTTATAAAGGGTTTGACCGTAAAACAATCGAAAATTAAAACTACTCTTTCAAAAAATTATTGTATTTCCAGAAGTGATGAAATTTGGAGAGAAGATGTGTAAAAGATAGTTAGGAAAATTCACAAATATAAATAGCCTGCGAATCAGCAAAAACTACCCAGGTAAAACTGGGAGGGGGGCTGTTTTAGCCCTCCCTCCCGTTGATGATGAACTGGCTCCATGGACGGTAAGAAAACCTTATCTCTGAGATCTTAGCCACCAGAATCTTGACAATATTCTAAATATTCAGGGAATTCTAAGCATTTGAATTTCATGTTTGTGCAAGAGGTGAGACTAGAAGCTTCGCGAAAGTATTTGCAATCATTCTTGGTATTGTAAATGGGCTTTCCATTTGAAATCACTAGTAGCACGTTCGTGAATACTAATCAAAGTGAGGGTAGCAGCTAGCGTCTCATGCAGATATTTCGAATACATTTTGTGCCTTATGAACGGCAATCTATCTTCTCTTTCCAGGCATTAATCAGCCATTTTATGGCACTCAATGGCATCCAGAGAAAAACTGCTTCGAGTGGAGTTTAGAAAGGAACATCGCTCATTCAAAAGATGCAGTTTCAGTAACGCAATATTTCGCAGATTTCTTCGTAAATGAAGCTAGAAAGAGCCAACACTCATTTGATTCAGAAGAACAAGCCAGCAAATATCTTATTTACAATTATTCGCCAGAGTACACGGGTGATGCAGGACACTTTGAGCAGTGCTATATTTTCTAGATTTATGGGGTCTTTGCAAAGAATTGAACTGGTTTGCGAGACAAACTTCCTCTAAGTCTCAAGTTTTGCAAGGAAACCAGACTGTGCACTACGTGTATTTTCATAAGAAACAAAAAATTTGAGCCATTTTGACAATTATCATATTTTACTACTGAGAGTTTCTTAAGGGTTTCTTAAAGGTTTCAACAAGTATATCCTACCATAGTTTCACATCAACTTGATGTTGTGATTGATGCAAAAGGAACTAAAGGTATGTTAATCGGTGGGCGTCAGGGCAACATTCATAGGTTCCTATAACCCGTATGTGAAAGAAATCCACTCTCGTTGTGAAGTATATAAAGTTCGACTCAGGACACAGCTTGCTGGCCCAAGATTGCATCATATTCTATATACTTACTACGTTGAGCCCCAGTAAGTACTAGCACCCCACCCCTACTCATTCGCACTACCGTGGTGGTATGAGCGAGTAAGGGAGGGTGGGTGGTAGCCATTACCAGGACTCAACCTAATGAGTTGAATTAATCATATTCCATTCCACAAGACATCATGCTTAACAAGTTTGATCCGAGACGAAATCAATACAGAATTTAAGAACGCATCAGTATGGACACAAAGTCAGACCGTATCACACTCTCGTTGATTAGGGTAAAACTTTAAGATTCAACGTTTATCTTAAGACATCAAGTGCAAATCTAGAAAACGTAGCATGATCCTATACGACCATAATCTCCTGTGTACACTTCATCATAATTCTTGATCAATAGATTTTCTTCCACTTCTGTTGATGAAAATTGATGCTGATTCTTCGAAGCTTCATCAATGAAGAATTTTCCCATTAAATTGGATAAATAAACAGCTTCAGGCGACTTTGGTATGTCCAAATTTTGAACTGTTTCATGAGTTACTTTTTCAGGGTGCCATTGGACACCATAGAAAGGATATTTTATTCCTAGAAAGAAAATTAAGACATGCAATGACAGAAAAGCTGAATTCATGAATGTGAATGAACAAACGACGAAATAGATTTATGAAGGAAAATGTCTTAATGACCTCCGATGAAGTTGCATTCAACCGGAATACAGTTGAAGAATATTCTCAGGAGCTTTTTCATACCAGGAGACCGATAAAACGTTTGGACAGACAAGTCGTCGGGACACTTTTCCCATGGTGTGAAGCAAGTCTGCTTTTGACGAATTTACATGTTCCTGGAGCAAAGTTCCCCAAATATACATTTGGTCCACCCTTTTCTCTCCGCACTTCCCCTCCTCCTCACTTCACCATCACAAAGGAAAAAATTCGAAGAAAACGTTACGGAATACATTGACGTATTAATGATTTGGAATTGCTGTTTGGGTTGCCGATGCAATGCAAGGATATTCTCATTAGACCTTTTTGCACCACCATCTTTTTGCAATGGGTTTCTCCCTGTGGAGATTATGTACGATACATAACAGATGTACAAACCCAAAGCATTATGGTCTGTAAAATAACCTGGGTACCAGAGCCATTAAAGGGTAAACAAAATGAAGATGAAAATAAACGGGAGAGAAAGAAAGTTTTCCTTCAAACTCTTTTATACCTTTTCTTCTATTACTTCGATTTGCTTATCATTTCTATTTTTGGCCCTGATACCCAAGACACATGCATCAAAATATTTACATTTACAAATTGCAAAAACAGTGTAGGTAATCGTCAAAAGAATTACCTTCTACCACAGATACAAAAGTGTTGTTTTCTCTGTCTTTATCATATGCAAGCACTCTATACTCAGTAGTCAGTGCCTCTGAGTCAACAAAGGAATATTTTGTAATACATTTCTTATGAAAATGATACTTCACTTGCTTTGATGCAAATGACTGCAAAACACTTTTGGCTACTGGGCTGAATATTCTACTGTCTTCAGCTTCATTTGTTGTCACAAGCGGCAATGGCAAATCTGTTGCATCAGCATCTCCAAGGACAGACAAACCTCCACACATTATCAATAATGCTTCAAAGCCAAGACAGGTGCCCCAAATCGGAAAATAATCACCTCGCTCGTTGGCGTCAATTGCCATTTCATGCAACAGCCGTGCATTGTGAATGTATCTTGAATCTTTTAAGCTGGCGCCTCCTCCTGGCAGAAGAATACCGTTTATGGCCTTGAATAAGTCCCTGAGCTCTGCATCCTTGTAATGAGTGTGTATGGGAATGACTTTCGCTCCAGCAGCTTCTAGGTGCCTAATGTATGAAGTGGCAATGTAGGATTCGCCCTTAATATGCTCTGGAATGACTATACGAGATATTTCTTGGGACAAAACACCAATGACTGGCTTTCTTTTTTGAACCATGTTCTTTGTACAATATAGAACCGCAAATTCATTCTATTTCGCAAATTTGCCGAAATTTCTACCAGTTCATACAGAATTTAAAAGGCTTCCCCTCCCATCAGATGCAGCAGCCCCCGTTATCATGCCACCCGATCTACATGATATATAGGATTGCAATGTTTATGTTTTCGAGAAAATTTGATTGGTGGGCACATTGATAACGTCAATTCATTCCCGGTCATCACAACAGCGTCTACATAGGATCACCTGATTTCAAAAAGTAAACAATTAAGAGTCGGTTTAATTTCAGGGAGTTGCGCCTTTGCAAAATATCTTCACTATCACCAATCTAAGTATCTTTATTAGCATGGACTGTTTCATATTTCCAAAAAAGTGAATACGGCTGCATAGTTTTTAACAAATCTTTGCAAATCTTTGACTGGCAGACAGATTAACATTTCAGCTTCGAATATCGGCCACGTACAGTCTATTTCACAGCCCGCTAAACGTGTTATCTTTCTTTTACTCGCCCGATACAATAGCATGCGAAATATTTGGATCGAAAATAGCGTTTTAGAAGCAACGCTCTCATGGTCTTTGTCCAAACTGTGCAAGTTAAAAATAATCCTCACACTTAGTTTGGACTGCTACAAAATTGCACAAAAATTAATTTGAAGATCAGTTGCACGACTAAATGTTAATGGTTGTTCAAACATTTTGACTTTTTTAGGCAGCCTGTGGATCAAATTTTTAAATACTATGCTTCATGACAGCAAAGAGAGTAAGGCGACATTTCCTAGCACAGATAAACAAATGCATCCTCGACGGACATGTATAGCCCATTTCAGTTCAATAGACTTCAATGCCATGACTACCGCATTCTTACAGTGTCAACCTTTATGAAACTGGATCATTTTTCAATCATGCTTGAGAACCTTTAGAGCTATCTCGGAATCTCGGAACACTTACATTTTAAACAAAAGCAAATTTCTTTTTGCCTTTCGGCCTCGTTCTAGTTGTTTTCATTCACTGTGACTTTGTTAAGTAACAGTTGCAAACAAAAGTGCGAGCATGCAAGGACTTCACTTTTCACGAGTTAGTGAATCGAAGTTTGTCAAGTTATAATGAATACGGAGAAGAAAATTTGCTAAAAAATATGTGTTGCGTGTGGTACTATGGTAATTAAACGACAATGTTATAAATAAATGATTAAAGTACCAAGTGAAGCGTAGATGAAGAAAATTTGCTGTCCATGACGACCAGAGGAAAGTACAATGCAGGGGCGTATCCAGCCCAAAGTTGATGGGGGGAGCAATTTGGAGAGGGGCACCAATAGCGTGAGCAAAAGTAAGCGCGCCGAAGGCACGCGAAAATTTTTGGAACATTATTCTAGAAAATTATCTGGTTTTGATACTGCATAACGACTTAGTTTATATGTTTCTCCGCATTCGGAACGAAACACTGAAAAAGAGTGCATTTAGTTCAGGACAAGGGGTGCTATTCTTGCAAAAAGGGGGGCACCAAAGCTAAGTTTTCATCATGAACGGGGGGGGGGCAGTTGCCACCACCACTGGTACAGTGGTCTATTCTTTCATCGAGCCTGACAGGTGAAACATAACATTTCCCATTGCCATAGCTCAACTTGTATTCATGTTGTTTTTCTCATGCACAGTAGGCAACGCCTAATGGTTGCAAGAAGGCCTTTAATAAACGGACGAATCGAGAATGTTAGCAAAACTGATAAACATTAAACAGACTTTTATTTTAGCCTACATACCTTGGCTTGTTCTATTAATGCAAAAAATTACCACTATGAAATGATTTTTTAGAATGTCATATGATGAAATCATTTAGTCACCATCACTCCAACCACTAGATGAATAATCATCATCATCATCGTCTTCACTGTCGCTCAGTTCCATTGCAATTCGACGTGCAAGAATCGAAGCGACATCCATGCCTTGTTTGTCATCTTGCTTTTTCTCGTTCAGCTTACGTTCTTGCGCCTTTTTAAGCTGCATACCTGAAAGTAAAACATAATACACCATAAACATTGAAACGGACAGGTAGTAACCTAAAACCTTTTCTGTCGCTTTGGCCTACCTTTTATTGTTGTATTCAAATATAAAAATTTACAATGAGTTTTACGTTTAACTATACTTATCCAATTACTCTACAACACTACTGGCACGATATCATGGGGAGCGAAAGACAATGACTACCCCAAAACTTGGCCTTGGCCTACCTCTATAGATGGTTTATACCAGTCTAAATCATTTTTACTACAATTTATGATTATGAAGATGCCCTAACACTGCACATGGATAGAATAAAACGTTTTCATTCCATTTGAAAGCGAAAATTCACCAAGACCTCATTTCAAAAGTGTTTACAAATCCGTTATCCCAAAAGCACACGTTTATTCCAGTGTGCGTCAAGCTTGAAAGGAAGACTATTAGCTTGTGCCTATAAGGGAGCAGTAATTGATTTTGTAGGGATTGCGACGGAAGCAACTGATGACGAGTCTGAAAATTTTTTTGATTGACTGAACGATGCCATATTACTGGGGTAAACTTTTTTCCCAGTTAAAATAATTCTCATTTTTGCAACTAAAGGCCTTATCCTTTCTGTTCATATAAAATGTTACAATAACATGTTACCCCCTACTATACAAACTATAGTTACTATACTACACCACAGCGACAATACCAGGGGGAGCGAAAGACAATGACTACCCTATGGCTAATAGATATAGACATACAACTTTAAGCTACGTACAACTACATTACTGACGATTAAAAACTTATGGTTACTATGCTGGATGCTGTTTGAAATTAGATATCAGGTCAGGGTTGCAAAGAAATGAATAAAGCCACGAGCACAACTCGTTACGAAATTTATGGTGGATAAACTACTGACATCTAATATGAAGTAGAATTTACAAAGAAAAATAAACATTTACTTTAAGGGACCTGAAGGTTGCTTAGTACTAAGGTTGCATAAGATTCAACGATTCAAGCGAGGAGATCTTGTCGTTGAACATCAAATGAAAGACAGAGCATCAAAAAGTGCTCGATATCCTCAGTCCCATCGCTTGTTGGGCACAGTGGGTTTATGGTATCCTTAAGATTATGCTTGAACTTAAGGAAATTCAGTTTGCTGTCACCAACCCTGAGTTGAGTAAGATAGGATCGTCCCTTTTGGATCGATTTCATAGGATGATCAATTTCAATATTCTTCCTTGAAAATTTTAATTCGACGGCTGGCTTTTGCGGATCAGAATTAAATGACATTCTTCAAGCCCACTGACTTATCAAGTCCAATTCATGGTTCATATCACTGGCTGCTGCATTGGAATCTTCCACCACTGTGAACAGTGATGTATCAGAAGCAAAAAGCTTAACATTGTACTTTAAACCTACGGTTAAATCATTTATGAGCACAAGGAAAAATAAGGTCCCAGAAACGAGCCCTGGGGCATCCCTGCTGAAATATCTCCCCAATTAGAGCTCTGTCCATTCAGTAAAGTTCTCTGCCTTCGACCCTTAAGAAAACTTTGGATTAGAAAAAGAACGTGTCCCGAGACACCACATCATTTTAATTAGACCATCGTGACACACTATCAAATGCTTCAAAATGCCAAGATACAAAGAACTGACATCACAGGGAGGATTACAGCCAAAAGCTTTTAATATGGGCTATGCTATTGATAGTACCTGGCTGACTGTCGAGTGTCCTAGACGAAAACCTTCTTGATTTGGGTTGAGCAGATCATATGATACGAGATGCGAGTATATAGAATCGTATATGAGTTTTTCAAGTATTTTCCAAAGAATTGGCAGCAGAGAAAAAGGATGGAAATTAACATTTAGATTTTTCTCGATTTTCTTATGAACCGACACTACATTTGCATATTTCCAAATTTCGGGAAATAAGCCACGCCTCAAACAATTTATGAAAATTATTTGCAGTGGAAGAAGTAATGAAACATCGATTAACTTTAGCATCCTCACATATACTTCTTTTCAATCATGTGCTATATTAGGATCAAGTGATCTTGTCAATAGTCGTGCATTGAGGTATAAACAAGCCATTGGTCAACTCCGTCACAAACAGCCCGTTTTCTAGGTAGGTATCATAAGAATCTTAACTTTGCTTAGAACAATGTTTATCAGTGTCCAGTCCAATAGGTTTGCTACTGGCCCTAGGATTAGCCAAAGTTCTTCCTGCCTTAACCCTATTTTTAACCGGATGAAACAAGTGATTTTCTACCGGGGGACCTTTTTTCCGCATAATCATCTTCACAACTATGATAGCTATGACTATGAAACTTACACTGTGTCATAATCAAACACCTGAGAGTCCAAAAATGGCATCGATTAGGTATTAGTCACGTGATTGGTTATTATGCAACCAAGAACAGAGCAAATTGTGACGAAATTGAGCTATTAGCAAAGAAGGTAGACAGTTGGCTATTAAAGGATTGGCTAAAACAGGATAAAACTATCCAAATACTTGATGGCATTAGTTTGAGATTTCGCATGGCTTCATGTGAATATTTGTGCCTTCTAACTAATTAGCTAATCAAATGAAGACAATTCGATTCAATGGAAAGTTGTCTGCTCAATGATAATGATTAAACATAATCAATTTCTTATGTATTGGGTGAAATCAGGTACTTTAATCAAAATTTGAAATCATTGCATGATTTTGATACACAATTACTAATTCATTAGAAATATGGCGTCATTAAGATTTATAGTGTCATAGAAATTATAAATTGTGACACAACCCCTTCTCATATTTTGAGGATATTTATCTTTATAAAAGTGAATGAACGGAGATATAGCGACACGATCTAAATATAGCACAAAGGAAGGGTAGGCGCCACTTTTCTTCCTTTTGTTTTCATCAATCAAAGGATCAAATACAATAGGTTATATTTAGTTGGACCCAGTCCCAGCTAAGTTGCTTTTAACCCCGTTGATTTACTTGAATAAATGTATAGCCATTTATTCTTCATCGAAGGTGCTGCCAAGGTAGGTTTGAACAATGCCAATAAGGTCATAATTGTAAACCGAGTTGTAAGCTTCAATCATGCTTCAATAAGACAGACCCATAAATCAAAGGTGAACCTACGGTTGACTCACGTACGAAAGTCACTCTCATAAAAGTAGTAGCAAGGAAACCTCGTTGCGATGCAAAAGCTGGGAGTAGGACTGTGAAGTGGATTCCTCTAGGTGCGTGGTGCGTATGACGTAGTGGACGTAGTGCGAAATCACACTCCGCAAAGTCACACTCGAAGCTGAAGTGTTTGAAAGTGCATAACAATTTCGAAAGCACCCTCCCTATGGTGCTGGGACATCTTTTTGGACTGCCCCTTTTTTCTCTTGGATAGCATACCAACTTATATGCACTAGCAAAATGCTGCTTTAGGTGGAATCATCCTCCCATACATGGTCACAAACATAAATTTAGGTTAGAAAATGCTTAAATCTCGAGTGAAGGCAAAGTTGAGAATACCAGAAATGAGCCCACGTCGAGAAAAATTAAAAGCAAGGAGAAACGGCATAATCTATATTTTCAGGGCTCCTAAAATTGCTGGACCCCGGGGTAACTGCCCCTTGGCCCGTAAAGAAGACCTGGAAGGACGCTGCATGGCATCCTCTAAAAATTCCTTTCATTCATCCAAAGAAAAAGTTTACTTTGTTTTGTTTCCCTTTCGAAACAATGCAAGTATTTTTTCGATGACACGTATCAAGAAGACTATGTCCTTGCTCCCATGGACCTGTTAAAAAGGTCGTTGAAAGAAATTCCACTGCTTTTGTGAAATATCAATCAATCAGTTCCAAGGATCTTCGTCGATTCTTTAAAGTTGCACATTGCCAGGGCAACTGACCTTTGACCCAGTCTGAAAAAAAGCAGGACTCAGAGGAAGTTTAGTTTTATTTGTCCCTTTTCCAAAGCATCTGAAACGTGGAAACAGACAAAGGCTCATTTCGGCTCATGATGCCGTTTTAGGCCTAAAAATTCCTATATGTTGGCCGTCTCACTTCTCTTGCTAAAAGGTTCTCCAAATCCTTGCTGCGTACAGATCCCTGGTCCTCAGGGTGGCAGTCATGCAACGAGAAGCTGGCATTCTTTTTGGTCGAATGTGAACAAAGGAGTTCGTGTTGTTGTTTGTCCGTTGTTGACAACTGAACAACGGAAACCCTTGACGACTGCTGAGCCATTTGAGTTCACAAAGAGATTGCTATTCTGGGACGCATTGAATATCTAAGCATTCTTTTCTAATTGAATATGAACAAAAGCACACTGCATTGTGCGACTGACACTACGCCCACATCGACAGGAAGTTTGTGGCAAATGAATGCTGAACTTGCCAAATTTCACAAAAGAAATACCCCTGGCCATCCCTGATCTTGATGTCAAAGTACACATTGCATTGTGGTCGATCTCAAGCAATTAGACGATAACAAAGGAGTAACAAAGACGCATTGCATTGTTGTCGAAAGCCAGACAAAGACGCATTGCATTGTGGTCGAAAGCGGAAATTGAAACGATAGCAAAGACTCACCGTACATTCGTACGTGAGTCAAAAATCATGCGCAGTAATACCATTTAAGTGTTTCAGGGCCTGAGTTTATTTCTAAATCACCACTCGGCAAAAGTGTCTTAAAAACCAACCATTGCGTTTGGAGTATGCAGTATCTCATACACCCAATGTAAAAATATGCATACAGGAATATAAACAGCCTCACAGCTAAATGCTTTATGACCAATGACACCGAGAGAGATTCGTTTGAACAGTTCTATACTCGTGTAAAGTACCGTCTTCGCAAAGTGTTGCACGCGGGCGAAAAAAGGCAAGAAACAACAATAGCAAGAAGCATTCTGCTAGTAGGGTTATGATACCATTCTTGGGATGACGTCTTCGGCTAAACAAACAACTTTCACGAGCTAACAAGATTAAGGCCTTTGAGTATTTTAGAGCTTACCTTTGCGAATAGCATTCAGCAGATCATTCCGATCATCTTCCTCTGCCTTTGCTTCCGGCGGTGGATTCAGTGCTCGATCGCTTGCTGGTGCCAGTCTTTTACCTTGCTGCAAAAGTGCAGATGTCAGAGAATCAGGTCCATCTGGCCCACCTCCAGTGGCAGGAGGGGGTGGTGGTGCCGGGCCACCTGGTGGTGGGGGTGGAGCTCCTGGCGGGGCAGGCATACCTGGCGCAGGTGGAGGTGGTGGAGCTGGTGCTCCTGTCATCGGTGGAGGTGGTGGCGGTGGTGGTGCAGTTGTTCCCACAATAGCAGGAGGTGGTGGAGGAGGTGGCCCAGTCCCACCTTGTGTATTTGCTGGAGGTGGTGGTGGTGGGAATGTATTGCCACCACCATGTGACATTGGGCCTGGTGGTGGTGGTGGTGGTGGAGGAGGGGCAACTGGTTGACCCATATTCATCGGTGGAGGTGGTGGTGGAGCAGACCCTTTATTTGGTGACACACCTGGTGGAGGTGGTGGCACAGAGCTTGGTCTTCCAATTGATGAAGCTGATGAATGCCTTTTGGACATTGATGAATGTGCTGGAGAGGCATCAGGTGGGGGCAGCAGGTTTGGATCACTTTCTTGAATTGGCGTTGGCACACTTGGAGGCCTTCCTGTTGGAATGGTTTCAGTTGTGACTTTCTTTGTTTGGGGATTCACCTCCCATGTAGGTACATTCTTGAAATCCTTTTTCTTTATTTTCTTGACATTTCCCCTTGATGAATCACGTGATTTCTTTTCTCTGGCTTTTCTCTGTTGAAAAAAGACTTACTGGTTATATCACAGAAGGGACGAAAGTGAGTACAATGAAGTCAAGATGCATTTAATTAAAGAATAAAATCATTTAGTATGACAGATATGAAATATGAAAGCAATGAAAGATCTGATGAAGACCCAAGGGAACTACAAGGAAATAGTCCGACAATTTTGTCTCAGCAAGATCTAATACAAGCAGTTCTAGTTTGTCTCATGTGCCAATCAAACTACCACGATAAGAAAGAAAATCAAGGCTTGCAGATTTCTGGCTTAATGCTCCTTTTCAAACCATTGAGTTGTACAAAAACTGTCAGAGAAATCTTGATCTTATAGAACCCACAACTACAAAATTCCACATGTCGCACTCTTTTTTATGCATTCTGGATCGAGAACGCGTGACAGCTTTTGAGCCACCCCTACCGATAGGGATCTATACCTAAAGGTCCCCTTAAGATCCCCCAAAGGGGATTCTACAAAGTGACTGCTTTACAGGGGGCCGCTGCGTAAAAAATTTAAAAAATTAATAATACCTTGCTAAAATAACTTAAGTATGAGAGCTAAAACCTAAAATAACCTCAATACAAGTACTAATATCTAAAAAATTCAAACTAAAGTACTTATGATAAAAGATAATAAGGAGTAAAATCAAAACTGGTGAATGGAACGAAACATTACATTCAAACAGTAGGCTGCAAGTGGTGTTTTACTTTGCATTTAAACGAATCAAGCGAATTTGCACGTAACGCAGTATCATTTATCTCATGTTTGTTGTCTGCAATATTCATAAAAACTGGACATGAGATATGATCTATGTTCCGTAACTTGCTCGATTTCATAAGTAATTTTCGTGAGAAATGAGAAAACAGTGCATAATACAAGGAAAAAAGATGCTTTGAGAAATTTCTTACAGGACATTAAGAATTGAAAATTTCCTGTGACCACCTGGTCACACTGTCAGCCGGGTTTTTGCGCCCTGTCAGTCGAAGTGGAAATACCTCTTCATGTTAATGACACAGGTCACGTTCATCTTCATCATTCATTTTAGATCGCTACAATCAACTATGCAACTACAAAACAAATTTAGCAGGTCAAAGAGACCTTAAAGAAGGAGCTCTCTCAGTATCTAAATTGCCCGAGGAGAGCCCCCCCCCCACACCCCCCAATTGCTGTCATGCGTAATATACACAAACGAAACCAAGAGTACTTCAAAGATTTGAATGATTCACAGTCCAGTTTAAAGCCGAAAGATTGAAGTATTTTTGTGATTTTTCTCGCTGTCTTACCACCACAAGAAGGTTCGGTAAATTTAACTTTATAAAAATTTCATGGTTGCAGAATGACTGGAAAAGGGCCTAAAACATTGATCAAATTGTAAGTGCTCTCCTTACACAGAACAATACGCAAAGGGCATTTCACCTCTCTCAACAGTTATATATACGACATCAATTTTCAAACAAATAAAAGATTTTTAGTCCGATGGAAATAAATGTCCAGTGGATATCTCTCACACAAGAACGATTGCTTCGTGATTTAATCAATGTTTTAGGCCATTTTCCAGTCATTTTGCAACCATGAAATTTTTGTGAAGTTGAATTTACCTATATTTCTAGTGCTTGTGAGACAGCGAGAAAAATCACAAAAATATTTCTATCTTCCAGCTTCTACTAGTTTTCGGATCATTCAAATCTTTCAAATACTGGTGGTGCTATGAATTTTCAAAAGTGGGAACTTTTTTCTGGCTCACCAAATACAACCAAAAATAATGTGGAGTTAAATCGTCTTTGGCCACAGAAATACCATTATTTTCCAAAATAATGCATGCTAGATATCATATGAAGAAGTTTAGCGAGCGGCACTTCATTTGCAAGAGTTATGAAATTTTGTTTACCTAAGGGAGGTTTAGTCTGTTGGGAAATTTTTTTGTTTATCTTTCTTGCAAAACAAGTTTGGTTTCTTATGAAACTGTGACGCCTTCTCATTAGGAATCTGGAAGTAGAATACGGAATAATTCGTTCCTTACAAAACAGTTAGCTCCTGAAGAGCCCCAGGTCAAGGCTATTTCTGTCAAGTTTCATTAAGAATGTATAGAAGCAAAAAAGCTTGACCATATTGCATTCTGTGATAGGCGGCGGTCAAACCACTTACTTTATTCAAAATCTAACTTCATATTACTCTTTACAAAGACCTCCACTTCTAAATGATGTATAAGAGATAGGAAAAATTTCAGAAACAAAGCTTCCTACGATTCCAAAGAGGCTGAAGCCTACACAAGTATTGCAAAAATCAAGTTTCGCTCGCTAAACCGTCTCTTGAGGAGGCACTCCCATACTTCACTCGATGGGATGTGGTGCTCAACAGGGTGTCCTTTGTGGTAAAAACAGGGTGTCTTCTTCAGCCTAAAAATTACGCGACAGGGAATTATAGTTTATTAGAAATTATGCGACAGGGTATGGTTTCTTGGAGCAATTCATCGTGTATACTTTTGGCAAAATTTTTATGTGACAGGATATAGGATATGCTTTGGAGCATTTTTTATACGACAGGGTACAGAGTGTGTAGAGGTTCTCCGCATACCCCCGTCACTTCCCTAGTTAAGTATCTCGCCTGGGACTCTTTCGAATTATATCTTGTTTGCATTATTTTTGAAAATAATGGTGTAGTTCTATGGCCAAAAACTATTTAACTCTGCATATTTTTTGGTTATACTGTAGGTATGATATTGTGAACTTTGACATGACCCCCTGTAAAGCTGTCCTCTTGACTGATGGGGCTAACGAGTAAAAATAATAATAAAGTATCAATGAAAATGAAAGAATGAATCGTCCACCAAACAGCAAAGATACCAGCTCCCAGAGTCTTTGAACATACGAAATTGGTTGGGGTAGTCCCTTCAACCCCGTCTATGTACCCACCTATCATGCTCATTTTCCCACCAATCAAGTGCCCTTTCTATCGAAAAAATGATAAATGAAGATTAGCACAGGGTTGAATAAAAGACATAGCAAGACTGCATCTCCATAGCACTCTTCAGCATAAACATTTGTTATCGTTTCTCCCCTTATTTCACAGCTTGCGTTGAATTTAACTGAAATTGCTGTCAGGCGATTTCTTTGTTAACAAGAATTGATTTTGCGTGCGAGATCTAAACTAATTGTGTGTACTTTACTGGAAAGAAACAGCAGCAGCGACTGATTCTCTCGCTTATTACATGGATAGATAGCTGCTTAGACTGCTTGGGGCCATCGTGCATAAAAAAAATTAAAAATGATTGAAGGAATCAATCAATCATTCAATCAATCAATCAAAGTATACAATAAAAACAAATTTATAAAAACATCATAAAAAGCCCAAGTTCGGAATAAAAGTGCGACACAGCTTGCATGGACAATTTTTTCTCTCCAATTTTTTACATTCGCTTTAAGCTGAGCAAGGGATACCGAGTTTCCTATTGTTTGCGGTAACATTTGCCATAGTTGTGGACCTTTAAATCTTATGCTTTCTCTGCCGTTACTGACCAACCTCACCCAAGGCTGAACCAATTCGTTATTGCTACGCAAATTGTAATGTCCTGCATCGATGAAGGATTCAGGTCATTACTGGTTATCAGTCATAAGTAACTGAAGGTTTTTTGTATGAATAGAACGGCACAGTCCTTCTCTAATAGTTCACTATAAGTAGATCTGGCAGCCCTTATAAGTTATTTTGAAAGCCCTTTCCTGTATTTTGTTAATTTCTTGATTGAGCTGCCTGCTGTCAATCATCCAGATTAAAAGACGGTATTAAAATTGACTGGTAATAAATGCCCTCATGAGAATTCTTAATTTTCTCTGATCCATATATGGTGATTTGCGAGCAAGTGCATAAAGTTTATTGCTAGCCTTTTGGCACAGTTTGGAAACATGATTATCGAAGGAAAAGTTTGCTATCAATTTGAACTCTGAATAGTTTCTCATCAGAGTTATTTACAACGTCAGCATTTCCAATCCTAACAGTAACAAGATCGTCACATCTCTGCCCAAGAACCATTAAGTGGCATTTATCTGCATTTAATTTCATAAAGTTGTCGGCAAACCATTCTAAAGCTATACTACAATCATTTTCAAGCTTATGAACCATATTGTCAAGGTTCTTATTGCAGGTATATATAGATTGTATTACCATCTGCATAATTATAAACATATATGCGACTTTTGAATAAAGAGTAAAAAATCATTAATGTAAATACTGAATAACAGAGGCCCTAAGACTGACCCTTGTAGAACACCGCGTGTTAATGCTTTGCAAAAGAAGCCATAGGGGTGCAATTTTGCAATCAATGGATCATGTCTGATACAATCAAATGCCTTTGAGATATCCATCAATACAGCCCCTGCCTTACCACCTTCATCAAGGCTAATTTGAATATTTCTAACAGCCTTATGAGAGCAGGCTGGGCATTGTATCCTTTTCGAAAAAACCACAGAGAAGTGATGATAAAAAGGGTGTAATATATGCAACTATTTGTTTATCCATTATTCTTTCAAACAGCTTTATATACATATATATTCTCTCAAACAGGAGCATAAATGCATGGGTTCCTCTCCACAGTGCCAAATACCAGATGCCCATGCAGGATGCCAAAAAGAATTACCATCAAACAAACGGCTAGTTTCACAAAAGTTTACCATTTAGCAAAATGCAAACAAAGGGAAGAAGTTCACTGAATAACTATAATTGCAAATGACCAATTTCTAACTGACTGCTGTGAAACAATCCAGAACAGAAACAAGATGGGAAAGCAAAATCTAAAAAGTACTGACAGGATTTTGGTACCTACCTTTTTTCTTTTCTTGGATTCAAGTTCTTTATTCATTTTCTCCTTCCACAATTCAAAGAAATAATTTGGATCTGTGTAGAACTTCAGGGAGCTTTTTCCGTCGCTTCTAAACTCATTGAGACTGTCAAGTTCAGGAACAGGTTCACTGTTTTCATACACCTCTTGCATCGCATCTGGGATGGTGGATCTTGCTGTTACTTGGCTGTCACAATGAATAGTCATCTTGAAAGCCTTTTGCATGTTGATACTTTGTAAAGATACTGTAAAAGAGATGAAAATGATCAAAAATATGGAAAGTTTCCAACTCCTGTCCTTACTTAAGGTAGTGGTGAGCAATAGTAGAACAGAGATACATGATGTAAATGTACCATTTTGGCAGATGGCACAATTGTGGTAGGCTCAATTTATGAAATTTTCGACCCAGGTTTGTGTCTTATTGCTCAAAAATTAGTCTACTGGGTGAGTCAATATCAATAAAAAGATCTACAGTAGCATTTTAAAAATACTGCTCCTTGAAAATCAAGTCAATAATATTGAAAACTGTCTTGCTTTATTCCAAAAATATCCAATTAGGTTCAGTATAATTTACCTAGCTTTCGTTGGCCATTCCTTTCCATTGAAATGGCAGATTTTCTGCAGAAAGCCCCTTACTACAACCAGCAAAAACAAATGAAAACAGAACCAAGGTTTCTTTTGTTTTCCTTTTCCCCCAAGAGGAAAGCACACGCTAAAGCATGCTCAAGTCATCACTGTGAGGTAGACATATTAGGGAAACTTGCTCCTAACTTTTAGCTTGTTTTTCATGGTTCCTTTTGGTAGAACAGACAAGCTCTTGCAAAATCTAAATGAGCGACCAATTTCAGCCACGAACATTGTAAAAATTACTGAACATGTTAGCTATTCAATCAGATATTGCAAAATATAATTGATTATATACTCAGACAGCAGTAGCCTCTCAAACGCAAGGCCCTTTTTGACTCACCAGGTAACTGCAAGGTGTTGAGTCTCTAGAATTTGCTATTATTGATTTTACAGTGATAAAAATTCATTTTTGTTATGCGATTTGACAGAAAACACTGCTTGTGGGTAGAAATTTACCCTCAAAAATAAACATCTACCACCAAGTAAACCGTTTTTTCAGGCCTGATCTCGATTAATCGGGATGGATTTCGTCTACTTCGTGTTTCACTTCTGGTTGTGAGGTGGGTTTTCTGGTTATGATGTGGGATCGGTTTAGTTTGTTTTCATTCACTTACTTATTTTGTCTGTTGCAATAAGAATTATGAGTGACCTGCACTAAGAAAATAGCAGTAGTCAGTGAGTGCAGCATTAAGTGGACAAATGAAATTCCAAACAGACTAAAATATCTGAGTGCTTTAATTTTTTGTCCTTATCGTTCATTATCTTCTTATTATTATTATTTGACCTACATTTATTTGTCAGACCCAAACATTCATAGTTTTCACATTTTTTATGAGTCTGATGACACCAATGTGTGATGCTAGATATTGTAACTAGATTTATCTTATCTGGTCTCTTTAGAATAGCCAAAAGGACTATGTATAAAATCCCAGAAAACCCTTTTCCATACTAAATTTAATATAAAATAATATCCACAACCGATTCTGTAAAAATTTGAAGAATTTTTGAATACACACAACAGTGACCAAGAGACATTTCACTCATAAAAAGGGTAAGATATTTACAGAACAAAATGATTTTTAAGCACCTTAGATGGATTTCTCTTCAAAGCAAAAGCTTGCCTGAGTTTACACCCAAAATCCTGAAAATTTCTCGATTATTCTCAAAAGTTTGATTTAAAGTCAAAATGACCAGTAAAAACAGCATGAAAATAAAGCCATTCAGCCAACTCTTCATTGAAGCAAACTGATTTTTTACAGTTTTTCAATTTTATATCTCCTCCAAATAAAACAACAACACTACTTTGACATTTGACATTTGACAAAAAATGACAAACATTTTCCTGTCACGGGTGTTTAATTTGATATCTGTGTTAGGGAGAAAATCTCCTTTTTGTTGCAAGGCTTATAGGCCATAGGACATCTTTGCCACCATGTTGTAGACTATCATTTCCATTCTGGTGTACCTTAAGTGTAAAAGTCAGATACTCATATAACCTTATCAGGCCTAGGGTATTTGATGCTCTAGGAAGCCTAGGGGGGCTGATTCAGCCCTCCCCCTAATTCATTTCTGTTCTGGACAACCTAGAGCCATGAAACTTTGCATGTACATAGAACAGCATATGGTGAACCCAAAAATGAAGTCTATGTTTAGATACGTCACATGACCTTTTCATGACATCACATTGTTTGATTTTCGAAGTCAATAGGGTCCAGTACTAAAAATTTTCAATCGTTGATTGTGGGAAAACGAAAAGCATTAAGGACATCAGACCAATTTCATTGTATTCTATGTTTAAATAGCATTTTCTCTGTGAAGAAAATTTAATAAAAAGTTATGACATCATCACACAGGAATGCAAAGAATGTGAGCATGCGTAATGCAAAAATCTGCAAAACCATACATGCAAATTGAAAAATACATACCTATTTGGTTGGATAGAGCATCAAAAGTAATACGTATTCCTCTCCTTTCATCATTTTATCACATCAGCTGTAGATTTTATTAGCAATTATTTAAAATTTTGCACAGACATCTCTCAAAAATTGATCACGTTTACCCTCTGGAACGAATCTAATTTCTTCAAAAAATTAATTTTTGATTGTGAGAAGGATAAAAACTAAAAGTCAGAAAGTTTCAGCGGTGTAAGTGCACTTGGTAAAAATCTAAAGACGAAATACCACTAGGGGGTCCCCCTAGGCTTGATAGGGATAAGTCAGTCAGTTCATTGTGGAGGCCTGTCCTCACTTTCCTAGGTTTCCTGCTTGTTTCCTGCATGTTTTGCAAAGGTTTTAGAGGTAGTTAGCTGTTAATGAATGTTGTTAGAAGTGCAGCAACAGGATACATGGCATGGGCTTTCTCATTTTCCGTCTTCAATTTTCTAATTTATATGTGTTAAAACCACAATCTATTTCAAGGCTTCGGCTCTAGTAATTTCATACTGCAACTGCCCATATTTAGGATGACATGCCTTTAAAAACTTACTTCCTTGTCAATATATATCTTTCAAATGGAATTTCTACAAATTCACAAGACAGAAAGGGACTTGATTGAGCAGAATTAAATGAAATGTATTATATAATATTAATTGTTGGTTGAATTTGATGTTAAAAGTAAAGGGCAATATTTCTGCTGTTATCATTGACTCTTGTCTTTCTTTCCACAGTTCAATGAACAGGCAACAAGTCATGTGCATTACGTTACAAGGAAGATGAACTCAAAATCTTTAACAACATTTTTGGAATCTGCTTGGTGCACATTTGTATGTATTGTGATCTTGGCATGGGAGGAATTACACAAGAGAGTAGGACAAGGATGGTAGCAATCAAGGTAAAAAGCAAGTATCTGTTCTGGTCCCATGTATCTCTCTTATAGGTAGCTTGCTGAATTGACAGCTCAAGGCTCACTGCAGTTAGAGCATTTCTTTGCCTGAAAATGCAAAGTTATCCCTTTACCTCACTTCCTAACCCATGCTAATACGCCGTACTATGGCTAGTGTAAAAGGCAGGTCATGCAGGTCAACGCAGGTCAATAAAACGCAGGTCAAATCGTGTGCGTCAAACCTAGCGGCTATGGGCACACTGGCTGCAGGCTCGCAGCCTACTGATCTTGTGTAAGTATGATAGTCCAAAGGTTATTCCTTACTGAATTCACTGCGACAAAAAACTATACCAAGGGAAGTAGCAACGATCACTTTGATGTAGGAAGTTGTGAATGTGATTTTTGTCATACTTTTAGCCCTTTTAACAAAATAAATCTAATCTTCATCCTGTATTATCTGAAATTTGTTGTTGGCCTACGTTCATTATGACATGCGTGCATAAACAGGAGGGACCACACAGCCGGCAAGCTCCCCGCCCACTTTTCAATGTTGTGAGTTGAAATTTTCGCAAATTGAAAAAACGGTTGTTTGATGAGGATGGAGCCATATGTTTTAATGTTTCGTGAAGAAAGTTAATGTTGCAATATCACAATAAAGTAGCTGAATCACATGTATCACCTCGATCAGGTACTTTATTCAAAACACATTGATATGGCAGAAGGGGGTGTCATTTTTTCAAGGTGGCTCAACAATTGTGGTTGTACAACGTTATTCACTTGTAAATGCTATCTTTGACTTCAAAATGCAGTTTACTTCAATGAAGATTTCTTTTTAATGGCCAATAGGCAATATGATGGCCACTTATTCGCACAAAACGGCATTTTCTAAAGGGCGCGGTTTAAAGATTTTTTCCAGTGCCAAGCCCCTGGACCAGACCCTGCGCACAAAAGATCATGTGTTGTCATGTGTCTTGGCATTGAGAAGCGCAGGCAAAGGCAAGGACGTAGAGTCCGAAAGTTGACATTTCCATGCTCAGCAGGGGCCTTTGTAACAGGCATACCTCTTTTACCTTGCATGTGACACATCCAGTTGTATGGTTTCCACACAGCAAACAATGATTACAAAATTTACATGACATTGAAATAAACTTGGTTCCCTCACCCCGTAGTCATTTCCCCGTCCGAATCCCATATATCACAAGTAGAAACACCCACAATGAATCATCAAGGAGAGTATTATGAAATATAGGCCAAAAGATGACGAGGAAATTTGGCCTGCCTCGTGGAAGTTTTGAGAAAGAAGGCAACGTTTTCATTGAAATTCTTCTTCTACTGGAACTGAAGAAACAGAGACAAGGCCACAAAATTGTACGATGCTGCAACTTATAACTGGACCAGATTGAGGGAGAAGTTGATGTCAATGTTGTGATTTGCGGATGCGAAAAGGTAACTTTCCTGCAGTCTTCCAAATCAAACTTTCTGCACTACTCTTGCGCAAACGGCAGAAAGCCTACAGCCAGTAAGCCCATGGCCGCTACTTTTGAGCCGCATGATTTGACCTGCGTTTCATTGACCTGCATTGACCTGCATGACCTGCGTTTTACACCAGCCGGCCATACTATAAAATGTGCAAAATCATATGGAATTTTTGTGGGGGTCTGAACTCTAAAGTATCATGTGAGAGGGATCAAGTGCATAATCATGGCTTGTGATTATACAGCACATCAAATCATATAAGATAGAAACAAATGGTACATCAAAAATCATACGTTGTGATTATACAAGTAATATAATCACAAAGGATTATAACGTGTTCACATAGGTTTCAAAATCATGCTTCTTTGATTTCTTTATTTATGATCACATATGATTTCAGCCACTAAAGTGCTTGAATTTCAATTCTGCATAATCAGACATGATTTTCAAAGAATGAGAATCAAGTGTGATTATAAAGTCAGAAAATTCTATTGCTGCTTCAACTAGGATGCCACATACAACAATCAGATGTGATAAGCATATCAGATTGAGCACAACTCAAAAAATCATGTGTGCAATCCCGTGTAGAATCATGCATGATTGCATGCTTGATTTGGGCCAGGTTGGAAAGTTCGTACTGCGCACCGAAGAACTTCGGGGCGCACTTCAAAACTTTGGTGCACGAATGTAACAAAATTGGTGCGCAGAGCGCATAAATTACCAGGATTCTTGTCACAATAAGTCTGAACAAGAGGTGCTCTGAGTTGTAATTGGTGTTTTACCTAAAGTTGAGATGAGCCAGAAATTAAAATTTGTCCAACTGAATGAGAGCCAGATTGGAAAGTTTGCAGAATGTGCAGGGGATCTCTCCTACGTCCAAATTGTTTGCGCGGCTGCATTTGTGTCACTAAACAATAGTTCTATTGTTTCCTTTTGTTGTTTTACGAAAATTTCGCGGCTGGAACCGCGGCTGAAATTTAAAGTGCGCGGCAGAGAAATCGGCCGCGCAAGGCAAACTTTCCAATCTGGAACGAGAGCTCGCTGAACATAAAGATTATAAAACATTTATCATAAAAAATCGGAATTAGGCCATCCCTTGCTATTTCTATTTTAATTTTGGTGCGCACATTAATTTCATTTCTGGTGCGCAAAATTTTATCAGTCTCTCTTGGCATTCGGTGCACAGGTGACAAACTTTCTAACCTGGGACTTGGGGACCATCTACAAGTTGGACGAATTTTCGTCTGGACGCAGATTCAGATTCCAGACGCAGATTCATATTCGCAAATCTAATAGAAAATAATGTTAAAAAAGATAGGAAACAGTTTCAATTCACAATCTTGACTCTTATTCAACAAAATCACAATATGTAAGGCTTCATTTTGCGTAAAAACCGCATTTCTACCATTTACCGTTTTCCATGAAAAACGTCAAATGTGTAGACTATAGTTAGAGATATCACACTTGAAGCATTCGCTGAGGTCTAAATATTGCCAGAAAATATTTAATTTTGTAACAGTTGCAAAATTATCACTCTTATTCAACAAAACTAGAATACATAACGGTTCATTTAACATCAAAACCGCATTTCTAGCCCTTACTGTTTTCCAGGAAAAATGTCAAATGCATATAGATGACAGTAGCCGCATCAGACTTACATCATTCTCTTAAGTCTAAATTTTGCAAAAAATATTCAATTTCGTAATAGTTTCAAAATTCTCACTCTTATTCAACAAAATTAGAATACATAGTGGTTCATTTAACATCAAAACCCCTTACCGTTTTCCTGGAAAAACGTCAAATGTACATAGACAACAGTAGCCGCATCAGACTTACATCATTCTCTCAAGTGTAAATTTTGCAAAAAATATTCAATTTTGTAACAGTTGCGAAATTCTCACTCTTCCTCAACAAAACTAGAGTACATAACGGTTCATTTAAGATCAAAACCGCATTTCTAGCCCTTACTGTTTTCCAGGAAAAACGTCAAATGCATATAGACGACAGTAGCCGCGTCAGACTTACATCATTCTCTTAAGTCTAAATTTTGCAAAAAATATTCAATTTTGTAACAGTTTCAAAATTGAATATCGTTTGCAAAATTTAGATTTAAGAGAATGATGTAAGTCTGATGCGACTAACTGTCGTCTATGTGCATTTGACGTTTTTCCAGGAAAACGGTAAGGGCTAGAAATGCGGTTTTGATCTTAAATGAACCATTATGTATTCTAGTTTTGTTGAATAAGAGTGAGAATTTTGAAACTGTTACAAAATTGAACATTTTTTGCAAAATTTAGACTTGAGAGAATGATGTAAGTCTGATGCGACTAACTGCCGTCTATATACATTTGACATTTTTCCAGGAAAACGGTAAGGGCTAGAAATGCGGTTTTGATCTTAAATGAACCGTTATGTCTTCTAGTTTTGTTGAATAAGAGTGAGAATTTTGAAACTGTTACAAAATTAAATATTTTTTGCAAAATTGAGACTTGAGAGAATGATGTAAGTCTGATACGGCTACTGTCGTCTATGTGCATTTGACGTTTTTCCTAGAAAACGGTAAGGGCTAGAAATGCGGTTTTGATGTTAAATCAACCGTTATGTATTCTAGTTTTGCTGAATAAGAGTGAGAATTTTGCAACTGTTACAAAATTGAATATTTTCTTGCAATATTTAGACCCCAGCGAATGCTTCAAGTGTGATATCTCCAACTATGGCCTACACATTTGACGTTTTTCCTGGAAAACGGTAAATGGTAGAAATGCGTTTTTTACGCAAAATGAAGCCTTACATATTGAAATTTTGTTGAATAAGAGTCAAGATTGTGAATTGAAACTGTTTCCTATCTTTTTTAACGTTATTTTCTATTAGATTTGCGAATATGAATCTGCGTCTGGAATCTGAATCTGCGTCCAGACGAAAATTCGCCCAACTTGTAGATGGTGATTTGGGGACCATCTACAAGTTGGGCGAATTTTCGTCTGGACGCAGATTCAGATTCCAGACGCAGATTCATATTCGCCAATCTAATAGAAAATAACGTCAAAAAGATACGAAACAATTTCAATTCACAATCTTGACTCTTATTCAACAAAATTACAATATGTAAGGCTTCATTTTGCATAAAAACCGCATTTCTACCATTTACCGTTTTCCAGGCAAAACGTCAAATGTGTAGACCATAGTTAGAGATATCACAATTGAAGCATTCGCTAAGGTCTAAATATTACAAGAAAATATTCAATTTTGTAACAGTTTCGAAATTCTCATTCTTATTCAACAAAATTAGAATACATAACGGTTCATTTAACATCAAAACCGCATTCCTACCCTTTACCGTTTTCTTGGAAAAACGTCAAATGTGTAGACGACCGTTTGCCGCATCAGAATTATATCATTCTCTTAAGTCTAAATATTGCAAGAAAACATTCAATTTCGTAACAGTTTCAAAATTCTCATTCTTATTCAACAAAATTAGAATACATAACGGTTCATTTAACATCAAAACCGCATTTCTACCCTTTACCGTTTTCCTGGAAAAACGTCAAATGTGCAGACGACCTTTTACCGCATCAGACTTATATCATTCTCTCAAGTCTAAATATTGCAAGAAAATATTCAATTTCGTAACAGTTTCAAAATTCTCATTCTTATTCAACAAAATTGGAATACATAACGGTTCATTTAACATCAAAACCGCATTTCTACCCTTTACCGTTTTCTTGGAAAAACGTCAAATGTGTAGACGACCTTTTACCACATCAGACTTATATCATTCTCTCAAGTCTAAATATTGCAAGAAAATATTCAATTTCGTAACAGTTTCAAAATTCTCATTCTTATTCAACAAAATTAGAATACATAACGGTTCATTTAACATCAAAACCGCATTTCTACCCTTTACCGTTTTCTTGGAAAAACGTCAAATGTGTAGACCATATTGTTAGTGATGTCACGCTCGAGGCATTTGCTGAGGCCTAACTCTTGCAAAGGAATATGTCGGGCTTTACCAGCTTTATCTGAAAACTTCAATGTTGCCAGCTTATCAGTGTACTAACAGTAAAATAGAATGGTAGCTACCGTAAAAGCTCTATTAAGCCCCCGGGGGGCTTTATTAATTTCGGACCTTCCAGAGGGGGGGCTTAATAGAGAGGGGGGCTTATTAGAGAGGGGGGGCTTATTCACAAAATCAAGTGACAAGGATATATTTGGTAGCTTTTCAGTTCTTTTATCCCATAGTTTGCGGAATCAAGGTACAATTTTACGGCTGAAATACGTAAATTCGACACAGTTTTTATTCCAAAACATGCCAAAATTAACATGGAAGGTAGTGTAGCTAAATGAATGGAAAATATTTGGTAAATTCTAGAATTTTGTATAAGGGGGGCTTTAAAGAGAGGGGGGCTTATTTCAAATTTTTACTCACAGGGGAGGGGCTTATTAGAGAGAGGGGCTTCACAGAGAGGGGGGGCTTAATAGAGCTTTTACGGTATATATCATAAAAATTTTGATTATTCAACAACGTAATTCCATTCAAACTCGCTTTTTGAATCGTTTTATGCTGCTCTTTATGTTTTTTGCAAACTCTTCATCTTCGGCTTTTATTCTGAAAACGTTGATATTTATGTTATTTCTTGGAGCATCTGCCAGGAACTTGAAAACGGCGGTCAAGAACATCGATGTGGTCTTCTTGGTGTCGCGTTGTCCTTTGTTGTTGCAGATACACATGTCAGGAAGACTGATTGACCTACATGATGGCTCATTGGCCATTCTAATGAATTTTGATAGGCTCTCTTGGTACGACTCGGCTGTCTTTTTCAATGATCAAAACCGTTGATCAAAACTGCACCTTAGCGAGACAAGTAGAAGGTGAAGGACCCTATTACAGATGAAGATCTCGATGCATCCAACGTAAACATATTTTTTTCTCCAGAGCTTATAACATATTCAAAGAAACATTTCATGTTCGAACAAAGGCACCTGAATTGTGTTTAGATACTTGCAATCCTGTTTTCATGGCTGAGCCACTACCGTCCTATCAAAGTGACAGAGTATAATGTCCAGTTTCAAATTCCTGTAGAATTACCGCACTAATCTTGTATTATTATATTTTGAGGTAATGAACATGATATGACATATGATATGACGTTTTTCCTGGAAAGCGGTAAGGGGTAGAAATGCGATTTTTACATTAAATCGACCGCTATTTATTCTAGTTTGTGGAATAAGCTTGAAAATTTTGAAAATGTTACAATAGTGAACATTTTCTCGTAATATTTAGACCTCGGAGAATACTTTGAGTCTGATGTCGCAAACTGTCGTCTAGACATTTGACCGGTATTTCACTCACAAAACTCTCGTACATCTTTGGCAAAAATTCTTTTGTTTTCAAGAAAAATCCCTCAAAAATCCTTGGAAATCCTTTTGTTCTGAAAAAATCTCGTACGCTACTTCCAGTGAGTGAAGTGCCCCTCGCATTTGACGTTTTTCCTTGAAAACGATAAGGGGTAGAAATGCAGTTTTTGAGCTAAATGAACCGCTATGTATTCTAATTTTGTTGAATAAGAATGAGAATTTTGAAACTGTTACGAAATTGAATATTTTTTGCAAAATTTAGACTTAAGAGAATGATCGAAGTCTGATGCGGCCAACGGTCGTCTACACATTTGACGTTTTTCCAAGAAAACAGTAAAGGGTAGAAATGCGGTTTTGATGATAAATGAACCGTTATGTATTCTAATTTTGTTGAATAAGAATGAGAATTTTGAAACTGTTACGAAATTGAATATTTTTTGCAAAACTTAGACTTAAGAGAATGATCGAAGTTTGATGCGGCAAACGGTCGTCTACACATTTGACGTTTTTCCAGGAAAACGGTAAAGGGTAGAAATGCCGTTTTGATGTTAAATGAACCGTTATGTATTCTAATTTTGTTGAATAAGAATGAGAACTTTGAAACTGTTACGAAATTGAATATTTTTTGCAAAATTTAGACTTAAGAGAATGATCGAAGTCTGATGCGGTAAAAGGTCGTCTTCACATTTGACGTTTTTCCAAGAAAACAGTAAAGGGTAGAAATGCGGTTTTGATGTTAAATGAACCGTTATGTATTCTAATTTTGTTAAATAAGAATGAGAATTTCGAAACTGTTACGAAATTGAATATTTTCTTGCAATATTTAGACTTGAGAGAATGATGTAAGTCTGATGCGGCAAACGGTCGTCTACACATTTGACGTTTTTCCAAGAAAACGGTAAAGGGTAGAAATGCGGTTTTGATGTTAAATGAACCGTTATTCTAATTTTGTTGAATAAGAATGAGAATTTCGAAACTGTTACGAAATTGAATATTTTCTTGCAATATTTAGACTTGAGAGAATGATATAAGTCTGATGCGGTAAAAGGTCGTCTACACATTTGACGTTTTTCCAGGAAAACGGTAAAGGGTAGAAATGCGGTTTTGATGTTAAATGAACCGTTATGTATTCTAATTTTGTTGAATAAGAATGAGAATTTCGAAACTGTTACGAAATTGAATATTTTCTTGCAATATTTAGACTTGAGAGAATGATGTAAGTCTGATGCGGCAAACGGTCGTCTACACATTTGACGTTTTTCCAGGAAAACGGTAAAGGGTAGAAATGCGGTTTTGATGTTAAATGAACCGTTATGTATTCTAATTTTGTTGAATAAGAATGAGAATTTCGAAACTGTTACGAAATTGAATATTTTCTTGCAATATTTAGACTTGAGAGAATGATGTAAGTCTGATGCGGCAAACGGTCGTCTACACATTTGACGTTTTTCTAGGAAAACGGTAAAGGGTAGAAATGCCGTTTTGATGTTAAATGAACCGTTATGTAGTCTAATTTTGTTGAATAAGAATGAGAATTTTGAAACTGTTACAAAATTGAATATTTTTTGCAAAATTTAGACTTAAGAGAATGATGGAAGTCTGATGCGGCAAAAGGTCGTCTGCACATTTGACGTTTTTCCAGGAAAACGGTAAAGGGTAGAAATGCGGTTTTGATGTTAAATGAACCATTATGTATTCTAATTTTGTTGAATAAGAATGAGAATTTCGAAACTGTTACAAAATTGAATATTTTCTTGCAATATTTAGACCTTAGCGAATGCTTCAATTGTGATATCTCTAACTATGGTCTACACATTTGACGTTTTGCCTGGAAAACTGTAAATAATGGTAGAAATGCGGTTTTTATGCAAAATGAAGCCTTACATATTGTAATTTTGTTGAATAAGAGTCAAGATTGTGAATTGAAACTGTTTCGTATCTTTTTGACGTTATTTTCTATTAGATTGGCGAATATGAATCTGCGTCTGGAATCTGAATCTGCGTCCAGACGAAAATTCGCCCAACTTGTAGATGGTGATTTGGGGTCTCTTTTACCTGTGTCAATTGTGGAATCAAGCTTTGTAACTTTGTCAGAAAGTTGATCAATTCTCTTCTGAGCATTGCAAGTTCTGTCGAAGATACTTGTTGCTTCTTTGAAAAGCTCACCAAAGATGTTTTCTGCATGATAGGCCAAAGAGCTGAGTTGAAATATGACACCGCTGAGAGTGTTTACAGCGACTGCTTCTAACTCATTCCTGGCATCCTTCGGTATTTCTCCTCTGCAGACGTAAATTGGTTCCACTGAGCGTTTAATGACAGGCATCGTGTGCTGTTCTTTTGCCTTTAAGGCACTTCAATTCTCTTTTTCTTTGCCACTCCTTGCTCAAAATTTGATTCAAAACAAAATGTCGTCAGCCACTGCCAAGCCGGAAGACGAAATCAATGGCCTCGCTTGCAAACAACGAAAAGTGCTGCCTCACAGTCACAGCATCGAACGAAAATGTAACCTGAAAAACGTTCGTAACCAGGGACGCACATTAGGGGGTGTGGGGGGCTGAGGCAGCCCCCAACATTTTCAGAGTCGGTCCAAAAATTTCCCATAAACAAAATGTCGGTCCACGACAAGCTTGGATAGTTCGAATCCAGGTTGGTCCGACTTCTGAATGTTTTAGGCAAAGGTCGGTCCATGACGACAGTTAAAAATTTTACAAGAAATTATCGACACAGTGATCGTTAGAGTCGTTCTAAGCAAAAGAAGAGGATGGCATTTTTCCCAGACATACAGTTGTGGAAGCGCCCAAATCTAAATTAGGCCAAGCAATTATTGGACGGTGAGGGTTCTAAGACAAAGCAAAAGTCCTTTTTTTTGCAATAAGATTGGCCCAAAACTGTTGCAAATACTCAAAGCTTCCAGTCTGGTACTGGGGTGTCGACAGTGCAGGGCCACTGAGAGGGAAGCAGTGTACGATTTGTCCCCAGGGCCTCAGGATCTAGGGGCCTCATATTTGAAGACGTTTTAACATTTTGACTGCAGGAAATGTGCTAAAAATGCATTTTAGATCATTCTAAGCTAATCTAAAAGAGCTTGATTGCAATGCTTTTCCGCTCGCTTCACTTGCAGTTTTGTTCCACATTTTCCCCAGTCTTGTTCCTCCAAAGCTTCTCGGAAGCCCTTGCGTCGGTGGTGGCCCATAAGTGCAAAACACAACATGAACACAAAACACAACACTTGACATCCGAAACACAACACAACTGAAAAAATACAACACATCTGAAGAAAACACAACACAAGACACCTAAAACACAACACAAGACACCTGAAACACAACACAAAACGCAAAACACAACACAAAACTCGAAACACAACACAAAACGCAAAACACAACACAGAATGCAAAACAAAACACAACACAGAACGCAAAACACAACACAACTAGTAGACAAAACACAACACGACATATGCACGGCCGACAACCCATCATTCGACTTCCGTAGCCTCGTTCTGATGGTAATAGTGTTTCTATAGGAGCATAATTTTTCTCGAACTTTGGCCTGATTTTTGCAAAAGAAATAGATGACCTGTATCAACCAACCTGAGCAAAACTTGTAGCAAATTTATCAGAGATTTTGTTCACCCCAAATTTGTTTTCATTCCAAAAGTTTAAATGACCGGGTATCAATTGTTTTTGAAGACAGGTCATAAATTCTTCTGGTAAACCCCATATATGGTATTGGTTCACCCTTGTTTGGCACAACTTTTCCAACATCAAACAGGTCGACGAGCCGCTTCGGGAAGAAAAATTTCTTGTCACGGGACTGAATTTTACAAAATATGACACTACTAATTACACAATCGAGGAGTTTGATATTGTATATTCAGCTGTAAGATGATGGATGATATATACATGAATGGTAGACGAAGAGAACACTTCTGAGCCGTGAGAGAGCATAAAATGTTGGAGCGGAGACTGACTGGCCTAACCAAAATGAAGGGAACAAGAGATGAACCTGGCCAGCGCCTAGTTGATAGGCTCACAAACTCCAATAATAAGCAAGTTATATTTTACATCACGAAAAAGGCAGATAATTTTTACGTGGCTTAGGACGTTTCTTTATTCTATAACTTATCATTTCTGCAAGAAAATACACTCCTAATGAATCAGATCAATTTCTGTAAAATTTGACGAAGCGATAAGCAAATGAATGGCGTGCAAGTTGAAAGAAACCCTAGAAACAAGATAAAGCCAAAATTTCTTGGGAGAAGTGATTTTTGCATGGAAATATGGATATAATGAGATAAAATCGAAAAAAATTGGATACCAAGGCGGCAGAAAGCCGCAAAAACGTTGAAAAATGGAGATGGAGACAGACTGGCCTAACCAAAATAATGGGTACAAAATTCATAGTTAGTCCACGCCTTTTTTATAGGTTTCATAACAACAACAAAAAATATACCAAACTTTAGCTCAAAAGAAAGAGAAATGAATTCTGCATGGCATAGGAAGGGTTTCTCTCTCATAGGACGTAGCATTTGGAAGAAAATTGGCCTTGAATGAAAAAGTTAAATTTTGGTAAAATTCGACGAGCGGAATTGCAGCAATTCAACATGCTGGTGGAATGCAACTCTGAGTTCAGAAAAAGCTACAGAATCACAATTTAATTGGTTTTTGGAAGAAAGCATGAATGTCGTTCCCTGAAAATGCCAACTTATCGATCAAATAGAGAGCTTATGACTGAGAAAGAGACAAAAAGTCTAGGTGGAGTCTTCTTGGCCTAACAAAAATAATGGAATTGCAAAGCGAAGTTGATCCGCGCCTAATTCAAAGGATCTGAAACGGAAACCAAAAAAGATGCAAAATGCTATATCAAATGAAATAAAAATAAATTTTGCATGGTATAGGATAGTTCGCTTTTCAAATAAACTCGTCACTTCTCGAGAAAACAACCCTGAATGAAAATCATGAATTTTCGTCTTACGAAACGAAAGAAAAATCTAAAGAGAGTCTTACGATTAAACGCTTCTTGAAAATGGGTAATTTCATTTAAAATTATCCCGAACAAAAGAAACTAAGTTTGTGAAGCCTGTGCTTCCAAATAAAATCAAACATCTTTGAAATATCACAGCAGATGGATAAGAAATTCAAAGATTAATGTTTAAAATTTAAACAGCTGGAATTTTAACAAAGATTGCCCCTCTGGTGACAAGGTCATCATGAAGTCTTTCAGTGGTTCAACTACTAAAGATATGCATTCATATGTGATACCATCGATAGAAAAGGGGCCAGATTGCATCGTTTTACATGTTGGAACAAACGATCTGCCGGATGCCAAAAAATCTGATGTAAACATTGCCCAAGGTATTATCGCACTTGCAAAAAAGATCCGTGAAGACAAGATAGAAGTCAAAGTATCAGGATTGGTACCAAGGTATGACAAGCATGAACCGAAACGAGTTAAGGTGAACTACATTCTAAGAGACCTTTGCTCAGAGAACAGCTTTGCTTATTTTGACCATTCGAATATCGATCCAGCGAATCATCTGAATAGAAGCAAGTTGCATTTGAACAAGGATGGTAGTAAACTGTTTGCTGACAATCTTTTGAATGCCATTATGGATTTCTGACTTATTGATAATAATGTAGTAGAACCAGGAGTAGGCGTAAATGCTAGGCACCATTCAACCCCCAGCACGTCTTTACCAGCTAGGGGCTCAACTGCCTCTCTCCGCGCAGATGATTCGACACTTGGCCCTGTTGGTACAAAGCTAGGGTTCAGAAAGGGTATGGTTATAGCCTCTCTCAATGTGAACAGTCTCCCTGCTCATATTGATGAAATTAGACTCCTTCTTCATGAGAAAAATATCCATATTTTAGCGCTGAATGAAACTAAAATTGATTCTGACTATCCAAGTGATCTTCTAAAGATTGAGGGTTATCGGTTTGACAGACTTGACCGTAACCGTAGAGGGGGTGGCATTGGTTTTTATATAAGAGACTCTTTTGAGGTAGATGTACGGGCAGACTTACCAGTCTCCAGTCTTGAGCTTAGATGCATAGAGGTGAAGCCAGTCCAGGCTAAGCCTTTTTTCGTGGTTTCTTGGTACCGACCCCCATCTGATCCGGTAGAGGTCTTCGATAAGTTAGAAGAAGTTTTCAAGTTTTTAGAGTCTGAGGGGAAAGAAATCATCTTATTGGGCGACACGAATTGTGACCTTAGCTCTACTCTGAGTCCTCTAGAAAGCCCATATTCTGATGTTCCAATTTGTACTAAGCATATTCTGGATTTTTATAACTCTTTTGGGCTGAAGCAACTTATTACCGAACCTACAAGAGAGACACTTGATACTGCCACTATAATTGATCACATTGCGATCAGCAACCCTTCTAATGTTGTTGAATCTGGCGTTGTGAAAACATGCATTAGTGATCATTATTTGGTATACGTGACTCGCAAGTTTCGGGGATCTATCAAAGCCAACCATAAAGTTGTAAAGTCTAGGCAAATGAAAAAGTTTGACGAAGACCTTTTTATTAGTGACCTTGCCAAAACTGACTGGTCTGCTATTGCATACAACAGTGATGGGTTAGACAATGCAGTCCGTTTGTGGTCCTTTCATCTGTCTTCCATAATTGAGAAGCATGCCCCTCTAAGAGAGCGCAGAGTCACTGAGCGTTTCAGTCCATGGATCACCCCTGATCTGAAGCAGCTCTTCAGGACACGAGACAAAATGAAGGTTGCTGCAGTAAAGGCAAAATCTGAACTACTTATGAGTGCCTACAGACAAATGCGATGTAAGGCCAATAATTTGAACTCTAAAATGAAAAGAAACTATTTTTCAAACAAGATTCAATCCTGTGCTGGGGACACTAAGGAAACTTGGAAGACAATAAACCAGTTGGTTAATAAAAGGTCCAAAACAACTGAGATCTTGTCACTGAAAGATGGCGAACACACAATTTCTAAACCCCAAGATATAGCGGAAACCATGAATAAATTTTTCTGCAACGTTGGTAAGGACCTCAGCGAAAATATACCTAACAAAGAAAACCCTCTTTTAAATGGTGATTATGGTGAAAGAGAGACTGATTCCACCTTTTCTTTTAAACCTATTACTACTGATGAGGTTAAAAAAGCATGTTCTAAGATTAAAAATTCAAATGGATCTGGTACTGATCGCATTTCTAGTCACTTTATAAAAGTAGGTATTGAGATTTTGGCTCCTTCGCTTGCCCAACTCTTCACAATGTCTCTGTCCGTCGGCTGCTTCCCTGACAACTGGAAGACTGCTTGCGTAGCGCCGATTTTTAAGCAAGGCTCAAAAGATGATAGGTCGAATTATAGGCCTATATCGGTGCTACCTGTTGTCTCTCGTTTATTTGAAAAGCTTGTCTATAACCAGCTGTACGACTACCTTGACAGAAACAAGATGATTTTTACTGATCAGTCTGGTTTTCGAGCCCTTCATTCGGTCCTGACGTCTCTGTTGAAGTGTACGAATGACTGGTATCTAAACATTGATAAAGGTAAATACACGGCTGTTGTTTACATAGACCTCAAGAAAGCTTTTGACACAGTCGATCATGATATTCTATTGAGGAAGCTCAACTTCTGTGGCCTAAAAGGAAAAGAACTAAGCTGGTTTCGTTCGTATCTCACCGATAGACGACAATGCTGCAAGGTAAACGGTCAAATTTCCGCTACAGACAGTATAACCTGTGGGGTACCACAAGGATCTTGCCTTGGTCCCCTTCTCTTTCTTGTCTATATCAATGATCTTCCTAGTTGTTTAAAAAATTCCCTTGTATCCATGTATGCAGATGACACAAGCATTTACTATGCCTCTGAATCTGTTTCAGAAATTAATCAGGCAGTTAATGCTGACTTAGAAGCTTTGAAGGGCTGGCTTGAAGGAAACAAGTTGTCTCTGAACGTAGCTAAGACAGATGCAATGATCATAGGAAGCAATGGAAAGCTTAGAAAAATCGACTCTGTCGATTCCACTAAACCGCAATTTAAGATTGGTTCCGAGGATATCAAGTTGGTAAAGGAGGTCAAATACCTTGGTGTCCAGGTTGACCATCAACTAAAATGGACATCTCAATTGGCCTTAACAACTAATAAGATCTCTAGAGATATTGGTATGCTTCGTTATGCCAAGCAGTACCTTCCATTATCAACCGTCAAGACTATGTATAAGAGTTTAGTGGAGCCGTACTTTAGATATTGCTGTCCTGTCTGGGGAAATGCTGGGGTGACTGTCATTGAAAAATTGCAGAAACTCCAAAATCGTGCTGCAAAACTCGTTACCAACAGTCCATTTGATGCGACCGCTTTACCAGTTATTCGTGCGCTTCAATGGCCCACTGTTAGGGAACTTATTGATTTTGAATCTCAGAATATAGTTTTCAGATCCCTTAAAGGAGACGCGCCTTCCTACATGAAAGACATGTTCACGAGAGTCAACAATTCCACTGCTCGTTCTCTTAGGAATGCTGAAGTCGACCTCAGGTTGCCATTGTTAAAATCAGCAGGGGGGCAGAAATGCTTCTCGTACCGAGGCGCTAAGCTTTGGAACAGTCTTGGTACCGACGCTAAGAACTCTTCAACCCTGAGAGCCTTCAAGAGAGAGGTGGAAAAATGAACACTTAAACCTTTTCGTTTTTTTTTTGTTGATTTTTGAACAATTGTAATTTTAATTTAGTTCGAAATACTGGTTTTTATTGTAAATTATTAATTATTGTAAGTTTTTAGCATGGCCCCCTGTAAATCAGTTATTCTAACTGAGGGGCTACCATGGGTATAAAATATAAAATCAAAATCAAATCAATCAAATCAAATGTTGAGTTGCAATTCCGGGCCTACGAGATTTTCGTGAAATCGAAGAGGATTTGCTTACCTGCTAGCATCCATAGCGTTTGTTTCTCTGCTTCCAAATCATCAAAATCTTCAATTTATGCACAGTTTTTATTACTAAACACGCTCAATATCAGATCTTACAAAAATGAAATGTTTTTTAGTGTGCACGCGTGATGAAATCAGGAAAAGGGCGCGCAAAAAATTACATGACCTCCACCTGCCTCCACAGCTTCGAGGATTCAATGTGACGTCACACGTCAGTAGGGGTTGTCGGGCGTGCATATAGAATACAAAGTAAAGCACGACCAAGAAGATTTCCCATCATGCTTTGTTTCCCGCCTTTTCTCCAGTATTCCCGCCAGTTGGACATACATCTGAAATATGGCGCATCACAGTGAAGATGAGATGAAAGAGGCGGTGCAGTATTATTTTCAGAGGGGATTTAACTACGACACCATACTTTTCTTTCTTGAAAAATATCATTCAATCAAAGTATCAAGAAGAACCTTGCTCAATCGTTTAAAGTCGTATGGATTGTGCAGGCGTGGTTGCAATGTTGATGACAACCAGATAAGGCAATATATCATCGAGGAGCTTGATGGACCTGTAAAGTTATCTGGTTATCGTGCGATGTGGCGAAGGCTGAAGGTAAAGCATGGACTCAATATTCCAAGGTATATTGTTGCCCGCTTATTGAAAGAAATCGATCCAGAAGGTTCCCTCCACAGACAGGCTCATCGATTACGAAGAAGGCAATACTTGAATCCTGGTCCAAATTATTGTTGGCATGCAGACGGCTACGAAAAGTTGAAGCCTTATGGCTTTCCGATACATGGCTGCATTGACGGTTTTAGTCGTCGCATCCTCTGGCTGGCATTAGAAAAGAGTAATAACAATCCTAAGGTTATCGCACGTCTCTTTTTGGATACAGTTAAAAGGGTTGAAGGTTGTCCAGTGCTAGTGCGCACAGACAGAGGTCATCAAAGCCAGGAGAGTTCATCATGCAAAATGAAAACTCATCTGAAAACTTTTTGTACTCTGCCATGCCAGCAACTGGCAAAGTGAGGACATTAGCACATGTGCTAACACTTAGCTTCCGTGGTGTTTCTACTTCGTGTAAAAACTCTATGGTTGGCCTTGGACCGAAGCCAATAGCAGGAATCTCTTCTGATCCAGTCACAAACTGCAGGATATTTTCAAGCTGAATTGTGACCTCTTCTTCAGATACTGTTACCTTGACAGCACCCCTTTCCACATCTTCCAAATATTGGTTGAAATTGAAAACTATCTGCTCCTAAACTGCATTTCTATTGCTTCCTTTTGGACTGAAAATTGGGTGGAAAACTGAATCAACAAGTTCAGCTGTAAGACCACTACTTATCTGGAAAACTTTTCTGAAAATTTCTGGGCACTCACAGACAGTACTGTAGACACTGAAAGATTTCAGCCCTTCAATGAACTGATTTAGTTCATTGACGGCTGACAGCACTGTATAATGAAGTGAAATGCGCTTGAGAAAGTCTTCTTTATCTTCAATTGTTATCAATGCCTTAGAGTATCCTGCCTCAAATCTGAAATCACACTCAAAACTTGCTTTCTGCTTTCTTCTTGAATTCACTTGGATCTTCTATCTTTGCAAGTGCTGCTAAAGCTTGACTAACTTCAACATCAGGAATTTCATCTATTGTTGGGTTGATACTGCTGATATCCCTGTATAAAATATAATCTACAACACTTTTCTGAAAGCATTTAGGTCCTGGTGACCCTTGCAGAAGGCCTAATGCTGTAAGCTGGCCATATGAAAAATATTGCTTCTGCTGGAGCAAAGATACATGATGTCTGAAAACGCCATTTAATATAATCTTTCGCTTTGCAGTTGTGTTTAGAATGCTGAAAAATTCAAGAGATGGCCCACCTTGATCAACTGCAGGCTCCCCTATGAATTGCACTTTTACTGCATTTTGAAAATCAGCTGGTCTAATCTGACTTAATTTGAACATTGTATCCTCCCAAACTGAACTTCATCTTACTTTCAGGCGCAAATAGTCATCTGCCTTCAACTCTGAGGCTTTGAGAGAATCTAATTTCTTTTTCAGGGCTTCATCAATTGAGAAGGAGCTTGATGAATCAGCTGAGGCATCATCTCTTTCTGAATACAGGTGTTCAGAGGCAAAGATGTCACTGCTAGCCTCATCTATCAAAGATGCATAAGCATCGTTGAGAGAGGTTTTGCTATTCAGCAAAACATTTATGGCATCTTCAAGAGAATCTGCTGCATTGGCTGCCATAGTTAGCTCATCTTCTTTCAAATGTGGGAAAATATCCCTTAAGAGTTTTCAAAGCTAGATTGTTTTCAGAAGCATCTGAAACCTGGGATGAGCACAAGCAGCCAAAGTGTGTGAGGAAGATTGGTCTGGTGGTGCAGAAGAAATGCTGGCTTTGGAAGAGCTTTCATCATCGTTAGATCCAATTGTGGAATGTTGGATGGATGATTTAGTGTACGTCTCCAAATCTGTCTGTTCTGATGAAGAAGATTCTCCTTCACTGACACTCTCTAAGTCATGTCTCTCCATTAGAAACAATGTTATGCGATTGTAAGGCTTTCCAACCTCCTCTTTGTACTTATCAAGTTGAAACAATTCTGCTGGTTTGGCAGGAATTGTGAGAATTTCTCTGCCATCTGGATACACAATTGTGTAATTACCAAACCATTGAAACTCTGATCATGATCCCCATGTTTATCCATTCCCATCGTCAACAGTTGGACTTTCCTTATGGTGGTGGGAACTCGCAAGGACATAGTCTTCCCTTTGACTGTAAACAATATACTATCTCGGTTTTTCATTATACCAATGTTTATCATGACGTCCTTTGGCTGAATTGGATTTTTCCTCTTCAAACCACTTGTGCGCTCGGCGGACACACGCTTTCGGAAATCCTCAAATCTGGGGAGCTGTAGCTGGCGCACTGGCAATCGACGTGCGGCTGAAGAAGATGGGCCAACTACGGCAACACTTGCTGCAGTACTTGCTGCATCAACAGACATTTGTGTGGAATTTAATTGCCTTGAGTTTGATGGGCTGACAGGATTAAACTCTCTACTTATATGTGGATCTTTAAAGGAGCTTCCACACAAATGGAAGAACAGGAATAAGTCCAGCACATCCGAGCTGCAAACACGGCACTTCATTTTTCCTTTCGCCTCCTTGCCACGTGCGGCAAGGTGGACCACAGGAGGCCCAATCGCGTGTAGTACTTTAACTGAGGCAATTTATGCTGTGTTCTTTTTCTAACCGCAAAATAAGTAATGCTATTTGTTCTTTGGATTGAAGTAAAATGAAATTCGTACCGTTGAATGGTTGACTGTTTTTCTCTGTGTCTTTCTTCTTGCTTCAGCATCATCGCAACATCCTGCCGGCATGGCAACATCGGTCCTGTTGCTGTTGTTGTAGTGCAATGACGCAACATTATTGCCTATGTTTGTTGCGTTTTATCCTATTATAATAGTAACAAGGAATGCAGCTTGTTTACCTGCGAAAATCTAACAACAGTTTTGTCCTCGCTCTATCTTGGCAAATTTTGCATCAAACGCCCAGTTCTTTGCAACAAAATGTTCCCCAACTTTTAAACTTTGTACTCAATGCATTTGTTCTCACTTTCCTCCGTGAAATGATGTGAAACAAACGCGAAATAAAACATATCTCCACGGCAGTTTGAAATCTAACGAAGCTCGACCTTAGCAACGTGTCCAGGTAAAAGAGCGCCGACGTTCGATATTCGTCAGATTTTCGGTGAAAATCTTGAAGGTGATCCCCTGGATTTGGTAGCACCTTGTCGCTCTGTTACGTAACAAGACGCAACAAAATCCGGGGGACTTTTCACCGAAAATCTGACGAATATCGAACGTCGGTTGGACAGGTTAACGAGACCGAGCTTCGTTAGATTTCAAACTGCCGTGGAGATATGTTTTATTTCGCGTTTGTTTCACATCATTTCACGGAGGAAAGTGAGAACAAATGCATTGAGTACAAAGTTTAAAAGTTGGGGAACATTTTGATGCAAAGAACTGGGCGTTTGATGCAAAATTTGCCAAGATAGAGCGAGGACAACACTGTTGTTAGATTTTCGCAGGTAAACAAGCTGCATTCCTTGTTACTATTATAATAGGATAAAACGCAACAAACACAGGCAATAATGTTGCGTCATTGCACTACAACAACAGCAACAGGACCGATGTTGCCATGCCGGCAGGATGTTGCGATGATGCTGAAGCAAGAAGAAAGACACAGAGAAAAACGGTCAACCATTCAACGGTACGAATTTCATTTTACTTCAATTCAAAGAACAAGTAGGTTTACTTATTTTGCGGTTAGAAAAACAACGCAGCTTAAATTGCTCAGTTAAAAAGTTAGGCCCCACAATATACGCGATTGGGCCTCCTGTGGGTGGACGGAACGGAAGCGAAGCAGTCAAGTTTTTGTTGTTGCTGTTGTTAGCTGTTGCTGTTGTGCAGCTGTTGGGAGACGAAGGGGTGGGATGGTTCGAAATAACAATAATCCGGAGCTGTACAATAGGGGGGGGGGGTGATTGGTTGGAAGCATTGAAAATGAGGATTGGAGTAACAATAGAAATGAATAAAAGGTGGAATGGAATAACAATAGAAAATTTTGGTAAAAATTTATAAACGGGGGACGATTTTTTTTGTAAGGGCATAAGAAGCTCAACTCTCAGATCACGAAAAAGTGACGTAATAGTACTGTGTTTTGCCTTCTGTGTTGTGTTTTGTTTTGCGTTCTCTGTTGTGTTTCGAGTTTTGTGTTGTGTTTCGAGTGCTGCGTTGTGTTTCGACTTCTGTGTTGTGTGTTGCGTTTTGTGTTTTGTTTTAGGTGTCTTTTGTTGTGTTTTCTTCAGATGTGTTGTGTTTTCTTCAGATGTGTTATGTTTTCTTCAGATGTGTTGTGTTTTTTCAGTTGTGTTGTGTATTGGATGTCGAGTGTTGTGTTTTGTGTTCATGTTGTGTTTTGCACTTATGGGCCACCGTACGTTGGAAATCGGACACTTCTGAATGAATCCCAGAAAGGAAATAAAAAATTGGTTATCCATCAAATGTTATCCATCAAAGGTTGTATCTGTTTCAACTGAACACTAGCATTGTAGATACTAAGTATCACGAGAGAATGCCTTGCTAAGCAAAAACATGCTAAAACCAGTCGCTTTTGCTGCGCTTAGAGGCAAAGAAGTGATTGTACTGAAGATAACCAGGGGCGCACATTAAAATTTTATTTGGGGGGGGTGTCAGCATGCTTTGGACCGACTAAATTTTTCTGGACCGACTGAACGTATATGGACTGTTCGTACTCATTGGGAACTTTGATACAAGCAGTCGAGATTAACGACCGTGCTAAAAGAAGGGGGTCTGGGGGCAAGGCTCCCAGGAAATTTTTTGAGGACACGCCCTCTACTTTGGCTTAGAACACCTTTAGTGATCAGATGTTCGCCGGTTCTAAGAGAGAATTTCTGCCGTTTTGTAACAGATTCTTTTTCATAAATTGCCATCTTCCGGATAAATTTCAAGTAGACACCACTCTCTTTGGCTCAGATAAGCAGATTTTTTCGCAAAAAAAGTTAATCGCAAACAAAGCTAAGATCGCTATCAGGGTGAAAGAGGAGCCTCATACATATTTTCTCAAAGCTTTTTGATTCGACTTTGCCTGTTTTGCTTTTGCAGTGGATGTTTTTCCTGTCAGGCCAGACGGTGGTTTTCGGACAGCATGTATACTTGCCATCTGTAATGTGTTCCGTCTAGGGACCCTTTTGCTTCACTTTATTGACTATTTTGTGCCGCATAGCAGTTCTTGTTATGTGTTTTGGAGATTTCACTAAAATTTTTTGTCTTAAGCACAATCTTTCGTCACACATCAAACTTCTTTGGTTGAGACTTTCGCATCATTTGGTCAAGGATTTGGAGTTTCAAATAACGGCGTGATCTTCAATAAAACGACTTCTTCGCTGCAAAGCACAGCGAAATCGCTGGTTTTAGCATGTTTTTTCCTTTAAGGAAGCATTCTCTCGTGATTTTTAGTTTCTACAATGCTAGCGTTTTGTTGAAACAGATACAACGTTTGATGGATAACATTTACAACCGATTTTTCCTTTTATTTTTGAGATTCATTCAGAAGTGCCTGATTTCCTATGCCACCACCGACACAAGGGCGGCCGAGAAGTTTTGGAGGCCCATGAACAAACCTGCCAAACATGAGGCCCCTGCGAGCGAAGCGAGCAGAAAATTTTTGCCATCATGCTACTTAGATTAGCTTAAAATGGCCTAAAATGCATTATAGAGCATTTCCTGCAGTCAAAATGATAACAAGTCTTCAAATACGAGGCCCCCTAGACCCTGAGGCCCCAGGGGCAAATTGCATACTGCTCCCCTCTCAGCCATTACCGACACCCCAGTACTAGACTGGAAACTTTGAGTATTTGCAACAGCTGGGAAAATAGCATGTCCGGGAAAATTTTTTTAAACTTGGTCCTCCTCTTTGGCTTAGAACGACTCTCCCGATCACTGTGTCAAGTATTTCTTGTGAAATTGCTAACTGTCGTCATGGACCGACCTTTGCCCTAAAAATTCAGAAGTCGGACCAACTTGGATTCACACTATCCAAGCTTTATCGTGGACCGACTTTTCGTTTCATTTTGGACCGACTCTGAAAATATTGGGGGGGTGGCTCACCCCCCCCCCCACACCCCCCTAATGTGCGCCCCTGAAGATAACGCCATAAAGGCGGCATTAAGGCGGCGTTACACCATCATATTCACGTAAAATTTGCTCCACATTTTTACTGTGATCATAAAATATGATAGTGTAAAGCGCTTTAAAAGTCTCTCGTAGTTGCGCGATAACGTCTTCAATCCAATTATTTCATACCTTTATAATTGGGCATGGTCTATTAACCAGATCCTGGTCTGCTAGGACATTGGACCCTTGGACCACAGGACCAGGACTCATATTGACCAGACCTTGTAGGAATTCCAATTTATCACTATTGTAAAAGCTCTATTAAGCCCCTGGGAGGCTAATTTGATTTCAGAATCTTCAGGGGGGGGGGGCTTATTCACAAAATCAAATGACTTTTTCAGTTTTTTACCCCTTATTTTGCAGATTCAACATACAATTTAACGAGTCAAATGCAAAAATTTGACACATTTTCCATCCGAAACACTATCAAAACTAACATGTAAGCTTCTATTGACCTTGGCTTGTCTTGCAAAATATGTGGAAAGTCGTTGGTAATTTTTTAGATTTGATATAAGAAGGGGGCATAATAGATTAATTGGGAGGAGGGCTTATTTGAATTCTTGGCTCAGAGGGGAGGGGCTTATTAGAAAGGGGGCTTAATAGAGCTTCAGCGGTGTATGGGAATGGTCACGGAAAGCACATGACATGGGATGTCATAGTACCAATGACTGAAGTGACAAAAGGAATTGCAATGTTTTATTTCTTTGACTCGTTGAAAATAGCATGACATAATGTATTTGGTAGACTTACGATGTGATTCCTTGTATTTGTTGATTATCTGACATTTTATTTTCTCCCGTATATTTTTCCTAATAATTGTCTTCCACATTTTGAAGCTCTGGTTCCCAACGTAATATTTAGTTAGCTTGCCACATGTGGTGGCGTTGAGTAGAAAATATTGGGTGTTTTGGCATTTTTCACCACTCCTATTTATCCATGTCTGTTCCTTTCCAATGAGATTAGGAAGGTAATCCATTGGTGTCGGCAGGGAAGGACCAAGGGGGCTACAGCGCCCTCCCTTGGAAGCATCTAGTCCAAGCCAAAAGATTCCTGGTTTTCAAAATTGAGGACTTCAATTAAACTTTCTCTCTTCGCAACACAGAATTTCAGCAGTCATGAATGGAAAGTATTACAACTGAGCTTCCTCTTGGTACTTTTGAAATCAAATGCATGGACAATATTCTTGACCACTTTGTTCATTTTGCAAAGCGCGCTTATAGCGTGTAGAAATTTCTGTGTATTGTTCATGGTGTATTCCAACAAAATCACCTGCCCTGTTCTGGCCTTGGTGACCTTACCGAGTTTTTCTATTGTATATCGTTTTGCTTGTTGGGGTTCTATGATTCAGCTGCATTTCTGAACTGAACTCCATTCTTGGGCCTCTACTGTTTAACATATATATAAATGATCTTCTGTTATGCATTGAGAAATCAGGAATATGCAATTTTGCCAATGACAATACACTGTATGCCTCTGGAGAGAACATAGGAGATGTAGCCACATGTTTAGAAGTTGATATTGAAAATGTTCTTAAATGGTTTGACTCGAATCGTATGATGGCAAATCCTGAAAAATTTCAAGTGATGTTCCTTGGGCTACCAAAAACTGCGAATATCTGTATTGAAATTGATGATTTGGTTTTAGTTCCAAAGACAATGTGAAACTCCTTGGCATTACTATCGACTCTTGAACTGAAGTTTACGGATCATGTCAAATCCTTGTGTGCCAAAACAAGTAGAGAAGTAACGGCATTTTCAAGGGTGGCAAAACTACTTGACTTTAGGAAAGCAAGGCTGCTATACAATGCTTTATAGTGTCAATCCTAAGCTATTGTCCGTTAATTTGGATGTTTTGTGGGAAGACTTCAAACAGGGAGATAAACAGGATCCACAAACATGCTCTACGCATGCTCTTCAATGATTATGAAGCCTCCTTCGAAGAGCTTCTACAAAGAAACAATGAGCAGACAGTGCACACAAAAAACCTCCATAAGCTGATGACTGAGGTCTATAAGTCTTTAAATCGCCAAAATCCAGCGTTCATGTTGGATCTGTTTATAAGAAAAGAAGTGACTTACGACCTCAGAGTATTAAAGACCTTTTACAGCTACCTACAGCTAGAACTGTTTTAAACGGCTTCAATTCAATTGTCTTCAGAGGCAGTATTCTGTCGAACGCTATATCTGATGAGATAAAGTCCAGTCAATCAATAGCCTCGTTCAAACGTAAGATCAAATCATGGAATGGCTGGAATGGAGATGATTGTAATTGTAATATACGTATGTAATTAGCAGAAACTGTAAAGATAGTATTTTTGTAAATAGTTGGTTTAAATTAGTTGCTCTATTCTTAGAGTAAACTATGTTGTTATACCCAACTTTAAAAAAATTCTTTATTATTATTATTATGAAAATGTTATATTGGGCTCGGACTCGTCAATGGTCTGGTTAATATGGGTCCTGGTCCTATGGCCCAAGGGTCCTAGGTCCTAGCAGACCAGGGTCTGGTTAATAGACCATGCCTTATAATTGGCCATCACAGAAAAAAATTTGATCGGAGATCAATTTTTTTCCGCGCTACAAGTTTTTCAAAGGAGCCGACACGATTGCCTACATGAAGTACTACATTTTTGGACGGAAATCTTTTGGCGCGCTAGATTTCTTCCTGTTCTACTCCGATATCATGGCTAATCAATACGTTCACGGACACCTTCAACAACGTCTTGAAAGAAGATATCAAAGCAAGGGAGCAAAAGCTGAGCAAATGCAGAATAAATAAACTTTCCGTTTAGCTATATCATCGAAATTAAACACCGACCGATGAGGATGTGATGTTGCAGTCAATGAGTACATACCCTCGTTCTTGATATCTTCTTTGAAGACGTTGTTGAAGGTGTTTGTAAAAGTATTGATTCGCCATGATATCGGAGTAGAACAGGAAGAAATCTAGCGCGCCAAAAGATTTCCCTCCAACAATGTAGTACTTCATGTAGGCAATCGTGATAGGTCATTTGTCGGCTCCTTTGGAAAACTTGTAGCGCGGAAAAAATTGATCTCTGATAAAATTTTTTTCTGTGATGGCCAATTATAAAGGTGTGAAATAATTGGATTAAAGACGTTATCGCGCAACTACGAGCAACTTTTAAGGCGCTTTACACTATCAAATTTTTTACGATCACAGAAAAAATTTGGAGCAAATTTTACGAGCCATTGCTCGTGAGTCAGAAATGAAAGCTATATGATGCACAAAATAGCCAGTAAATGAAGCAGAAGGGAAGGGAATGGAAGGTCAAGAGTTTTCCCGTCACTCCAGATTTTGACCAATGACAGAAGAAGGCTAAGGTCAAGCTCAATAATTGATGAAAAAAATTGGAAATTGACGATAATGTTTATAAATCAAAGTTTATTTTTAAATCAAATGAAATCGACAAAGTGAATCATTAAAGTTCAGTAAAGAAAATTCAAATGTGGTGCTGCTTTGAATTGATTCCCTAGGAACGCAACGATGAGGGAGGAGCTGCGGTTGGTATCATATGCTACCCTTTCCGTCGCCATTGCCTCGGTAAGGAAGGTTCAGTACCCTTTTAAAACCTATCTGTTGCCTTGTTGATTTGCGCTGCGGAGCAGCATGCAAATCTTTAAAATGCACTGAAAGCAAACTCGGACTATAGCGCGGATGGCTGAACATTCGTAAGGCTTAATGCAAAACAGACACAGCCGACGCAAAAGGGACGGTCTCATTTGCGTGCGCACATCTGCAACGTTCAGAAGAAACATTTTCTTTGTTTCGTAACAAGTTTGCTTGCAGTTCGGTTGATGAAGCAAACTTCCAGGATCATAGGATCTTCGAACTCGAAAGGACTTACTATCGTCGTGGAAGCGAAGCACCCAAGGGCAGAAAGCCAAGCGAAGAAGAAGCGAACGAATTTGAGTAATAGTTAATGCTGAAAGTTAAGTTAAGTTTGATACGTTTTGGATTGACGGCAGCATCTCTACAAAGTTGCTGTGTCCATTCAAAGAACTGGTGAAGGAAAATGTTGATTTCTAACTGTGCAAAACTTGAAATTTTTCTTTTGGCCTATACTCACCTTCGTGCGCTCCTACCGCATGGAGATGCAAGATCATGGCCAAGTTGCTCTTCTCCAGAAAATCGAAGAAAATCGTTCTGTTAGGCCCTGCACTCCGATTACGCGAGTCAAAGCATTGTCAAAGCAGAACTGCTGCAAAACAACATTCCAGTTTGATTATTTGTCAAAGCGTTGGACAATTGTTCGACAATGTCAGTTGAATTGCTAAAAGGCGGACTGTGAATGATGATAGGACACCCAGATAAGGGATTTCATGCCCAAGGCATATACGTTCAAACTTCAAATATAAGCAGACATTAAGGTCGCAAATCTTAAGATAGTAATATCTCTTGTTAATATATTTTCGATGATACTTAGAAAATAGGAAGATATTGATATGAATTTACGCCGCTTTTGAAGGCCTTATTTGTTAGGGATCAAGACGCCAAATGATAGGCCTTACTCAAAAGCCGTTTTCTTTGGATTTACGCGTTCTTTTAAAAAAACCCGCGAGAAAAATTTAAACATATTAGTACAGAGTTGAAAAATATAATTTCTTCCTGAATTTGCCTAATAGTCGCGTGCACGACCCCCTATATGTGTGGGGTACTTTCTCGCGTCGATTCTTTTGTTTGCGTGACGTCATGGTCACATCTGATTGGCTAACATATAAATGTAAACATCCGGTTCGGCTCTATTTAAAGATTATTTGCCCTTGTTAGTCAAAACAGCACATTTCACACACAAGTAAATCATGTTCCTTTCTGCGCATGCACCATGTAGCTAGATCATCTCTGTGCACACCCTCATCAACGGTATATTTGAAAAATCAAAAAGGAAAGTTCAAAGAAAAATTGTCATTATAGCTGGTTATTGATTGTCACTGGAATATGGCTCCAAGCATTGCGCATGAGAATACATTGAAAATAGTCTTTCAATTCAATGTTTTGCTTTTTACATTCATTAATTTCCATTCTCATTCGATCCACTTCACTTTCTCTTTCAACCCGATCAGGCTCAGCTGTACCTTGCTGGATATCTTGTGTGTCAAAACGAGTGGCGGAAAGTAGCAGAAGCTGCATCTCGTCTAAGAGAAGAAATTGCTGCATTGGAACAGAATTTGATGTCCCCATTCTCAATAATGCCCTCAAGTAAGTTTCTAAATTTTTTTGCCTTTTATCTAAAAACTTTGTTGCAAAATTGCTTCCGAAAATTCTTTTCCCTGGCAGCTTCATATAGAAAAAAGGGTATGATTTCTTCAACTTCTTGTTCAATAGAGCAAAATCCGAATACTGTCTGTGCACAAACCAATGATGGCCATGTCTGAAAACTTTCACCTTGTAGACGACGATTTCAGGGCCAAATTTCTGCTTGACTCTTTCCCTGTCTTCAATAATCACGTTAATATCATCAGGCCTAGCAGCGATCCTTGATACACAGTTGCGAAGAATTTGCGATTCCCGCTCCAGAAATACAGCTTGTTCTCTTAACCTTTCAATTCCGGAATTTTCTCTCTTGTATGGTGGGGGCATCATATTGGTAGATGACGACAAAGACCCAGATCTGGAGAGGTCTCTTGTCTCGTTGTCTCTCTTGTCTGTGTTGGAAAACGCCATATTTGCAAGGGCAGTTGCTGAACAAGGAAGGAAGTAACCTGGCGCAAACGCAACCAGTTGAGGCCAGTTGAGGTTTCAAGGAAGTTTCAAGTTACAGTGGTTTCAGGAATGACCGTACTTAGTGGGGCGAGTCCAACGGGGGCAGTTGCCCTAGAAATGTTACTCAAAGTAAGGTTTTTCGTTGTAGTAGAATGTCACCTTGGACTTTTGAAATCATATTCACAATATGCCAGATGGAACGTCTGCGAACACTTTAGAAGAAAAGAAACAAAAGAGAAATCTTTATATGTGTAAAAAGTGACAATTAAGCTGATAGAAGAAATTATCAAGCAACTTTAAGCGAGTTTACAAATACCATTGCAATTCGTAAAACATTTCAGAGACCACTACCTCACTAAAGCTAACATGTACATGATTTATTAACAAAATTTATAAACAACCAGCACTTCTGAAATATGTAGAGCAGCCATCACTTACCTGTTCTCTCACTAAACAACAACTACGCTGGAGCAAAAATTAACAAAACTTAAAACTTTCAAAGTTCAAGGCATGCGACAGAAGATCTGAGTGCCAAAAATATATAACTTCCAACTAACCCTGATCTGGAGCTATTATGTTTCGTATCAACTTAATTTAAGGTTATCGAAGTTAGAATTAAAGACTTACAAACTAGTTACCCAAGGACCCTGGAGGTGACTTAACACATGTAAAGACAGACCATTATGGCGGGTAAGCAATACTTGAGCAGCACATATTTATATTCCGAATCTTAAACACGGGGGGGGGGGGTTCTTCCATAGTGAAGGTACCTGGGGATGTGCCGCCCACAAGGGTATACTTTTTTGGACCTCTAGTCTAGCCAAGGGTATACTTTTTGGCAGTTTTAGTCGAGTTTAGTCTAGGCAAGGGTATGCTTTTTGGCAATTTTGATCAAAGAACTGTAAAAGTTCGGTAATTTCTGTAAAAAAACCAAATTAAAAAAAAATTTTGTCCTGAGAATGCGAAAATTTGGCAAGTTTTGTCTAGAAAACTTAATGGAGAAATTAGTCTAGCCAAGGGTGTCATTTTCACAAAAATTGGTCTATCCAACGGTTCCATTGAAACTTGGAACTGTGGGCGGCACACCCCTAACCGAAATTTAGCTGAGAACCCCCCCCCCCCCCCGCCATGATCTTAAATCGGTATGACAGGCGTAAAATTCTATGCCCCTATAACTTGAAAGAAACCTCATTCATCTGCTTACATATGATGCCACAGTTGCTATTTCACACTGTCTGACAATCAAATTTTGTCTCTATGGAAAGTATGGAAATGCTCTACAGTAGTACTTAAACCGATGGAAAGGATTTGACTTCTTTGCCTATTAGTTTAACTACTGCAGTGTTTTGACCCATCCTTTCTGCTCAGCAGCCCAAACTTGATCTGCAGACATTCTGACATTGCATATATCAAGTCAAGATGATTGCCCCTACATATATTATTGAAAACCCAAAATCGGCCTACGAAAATGTTTTAGTCAACATCTTTCAGAAGTAATTATTTTGTTTAAGATGTCTCTGTTTGCCGGAACAAACTTCCTTTTTCGGTAACACCTCCCGAGGGACCATTATGGAAACAAGGTCATATTGACCATTTTAATGCTATCCCTGCCATTTCTAACCTGGGGTGTTTTTAAACTTCATTTTTAACTTTTTGCCTGTAAATATTACATTCATGTAATTACAACACTTTCCTTTTATCAATCTATATTGTAAGTTAAGTTTGATGGCAAATTATACATAATGTACCTACAAAGGACACCTCAAGTTTCTAACGAATTGTTTGAATAAGATAAGTCTTTGCGAGCATGCATAGGCTCATTCGTCCGCTTGAACTGCTCTACGACTTCCACTTGGGAGTCGTATCAAATCAAGCCTCTTCAAACCATGCCAAGACTTCTTTATTTCATTACAGGACAGTAAATCTTAAAGCATGGAGCTGACTAAAACAGTAAAAAAACTAGATCAGCCCTTATCCTTCAAAATTTGATTAGGTGCAACGTATCAACAAATATACACAAATAAATAGTACGCAACTCTCGTATTTTAACCATGTTCTAACTAATGAGCTAATGATTACTGAAGCAGAATCTTCGTGCACACAGCAATAACCTGGCAATATCCTTCATCAGAAATTGTCATCAACATACCGAACGGTGAAGCTATACTAGTAAGTTTGGTGGTATCAATAATATTACTAGCTTTAGCTAAATTCAGAGTTTCAAAGTATTCACAATATTTGGCTAGCTGATTTACTATAATTAAAACAAGCATTCATGTCCAAAATGTATCCATCATTTTCACAGGGGCCCCAGGAAGGTATCTTCGCAGTTACAAAGGAGGCTACAGAGAAAGGGCTCTTTATCAATGGGGAGGGGGCGGTTATACAACTTCCTGAGGCCCCTGTGCCATTGCCCCAAGAAATTTTTCTAAATTCAAATGATACAAAACTTCCTTCAATGGTCTTTCTATGAAACGGTCTAAAAGTGTCTGTTTGACATGTTGTATCAAATGGCAGAGAAACAATGCTGTTATGTAGCAAAACCACAACGTTAGTGAAGCAAGACAGTCTTGGTTTACCTGTGCTCAGAAAGATTTCGGTAACGGTGGCCGCACCCTTAACGGTTGAAGATGTGTGCAGATTGGGACGATGGTTTTCAACTATTTAGCTCCCACTCTCCTTTAAACCTCCCTTTCTAATATGCTCTTCCCTTCTCAGCTAAATTCTTAATCACTCCCCTCTCTCTCCATTGAGGTCCCCTCCGTTATCCAATACAAGTGCTTACCAATCGTTTTCAATCTAGTTAGCAACAACAATTTGAACGTCAATTTTCAAATTTTCAAATGCTTTGGGATGAACACTGTACGTAATTTGAATTGCATAATTGTATGTTGATTTCGAAGACTCAATTATATATATATATAATAGCGGTTAGTATCAAAAAAACGGAACAGGCCCCCAACCAAGGAACTTGGAAGGGGGCATTCAAGAACTTCTCACCACCACGATGCAAGCTTTCGAGCTCTTACGAAACAACTTCGAAAGACTCGTAGACTTAAAAATGACCCAGATGGACGAATAATAAATTTAAGCCAACACAAATTTACAGTAGATACATTTAAATTATTAAGTAAAGGTCTTAACTTCTGCCCACGCCCAGCAAAATTTAATAAACATACACTAGAAAATCATTCTTTAGACGAATCAGATTACGAGCCCATTTTGGAATATCTAACTATGAACCAACCATTTTACAATCACTTAAAGAAAAAAACAATTCATTTACACCAAAAAACATTGACGCAACAGTCCAAACTTTTGAAATTGCAGTTATGGAAGACATAAAAAATCACGAAAAACGACATTTACTCCACGATAACTTGACAAGAAAGCAACGTGAAGCCCTTAAAAATCTCTCACAAAGAAACGATCTCATCATAACCCGAGCCGATAAAGGCGGAGCAATAGTTATTTGGGGTATTGATGAATACCTCAAAGAAGCTAATAGCCAACTAAGCAACACAGAATTTTATGAAGAACTATCAATTGACCCATTTGAAGATTACCAAAAAATAATTGTAAATTCACTTAACGAAATGCTCTCAAACAACATTATTGACAAAGAAACATCTGATATATTAAAACCGGTAAATGTAAAACCTGCTCGCTTTTATTTACTCCCAAAAATACATAAAAAGAACAACCCTGGTAGGCCAGTAATATCCTCAATTAACTGCCACACGACTAGACTCTCAAAATACGTTGATCACTACATACAACCTTTAGCCATGAAAGTCAAGTCTTACATACGTGATACAACAGACCTCATTAACAAAATAAAACACATTAAAAGAATGCCACACAATGCAATTCTAGTCACAATGGACGTCCGATCTTTATACTCAAACATAAAACACCATGATGGAATATCTGCCCTAAAAAAATGCCTTGACAACAGAATATCAAAAGAACCACCTACAGAAGTATTAACAACCCTGATGAACCACATATTAACGTTAAACAAATTTAACTTCAATGGAAGACACTTTCTCCAAATAAAAGGTTGTGCTATGGGCACTGTAGCAGCCCCGTCATATGCCACTATATACATGGGAAACTTTGAAGAAACTCATATCTATCCAGAAATTAACAATGATTGCCCCTTTTATGCCAGATACATTGACGACATATTCCTTATATACACAGGTGGAGAAACAAAATTAGACGAATTCCTAACAAACCTTAATACCAAGCATGACTCCATTAAATTTGACTACGAAAAATCAACACAATCAGTCGCATTTCTAGACACTCTAATATATATCGATGAAAAAAGACAACTACAAACGACACTCTACACAAAACCTACAGATACTCATAACTATCTACATTTTAAATCCTCGCACCCACGACACCTTAAAGAAAGCTTACCCTACTCTCAAGCACTTAGGTTAAGAAGAATCTGCTCAGAGTACAATGAATTCATTAAACACAGTGACAAATTAAAACAGCAATTTACAGCACGCGGCTATTCTCAAACCTTAGTTGAAAACCAAATAAAAAAAGCTATCGCTATCTCAAGAGAAGCTACCTTAAAGCTAGCAACAAAAGAGAGAATTAATCGTATCCCCTTTGTAACAACGTTTAATAATACCCTACCTCCATTAGCTCAAATCATCCGAAACCGCTGGGACATTTTAAAGCTAAAACCCAACTTAAAGGACATTTTTAAAGAGCCAGGCATGCTGGCCTATCGTCGGCCTATGAACCTCAAAGACATGATAGGGAGCAACACTATTTTAGATAACAAAGTTAACCGCAAAAATCCAACAATAAAAACCATCAAATTTTGCCAACCATGTAACACTAGAAATAGCCTCTGTTGCAATCACCTCAAAACTACAAACTCATTCACCAGCTTTGTAACTAAAAAGAAATATAACATCTACCACGAATCAAATTGCAAAAGCAAAAATGTTATATACCTCTTAGAATGTACATATTGCTCAAAACAATATGTTGGAAAGTCTGAATGGCCTTTCAACATCCGACTCAACAACTACAGACATAGAATCAAATCGACTGACCACCATAAACTCCTCCCTGTCGAGCAACACTTTCACCTAGCAAACCATAACTTCTCCAGAGATGCAAAATTTACAATCATAGAAAGGATTGAAAAGAACGTATCCGATGAAATAACATCGATTCTAGAATCACACGAAGATAGCTGGATCCTACGTCTTAAAACTTTATACCCAAATGGCCTAAACAGCAAACTGAACCATCCAGAAAATATATCATTATAAAAATCTGTCTAAGAAACCAAAGGACAAGCTACAGAATTACGTTCAATTATTTGTTACTACATTATTCAACTGTAGCCTGTCATTTAATAAAACGTAGTATGTGATACACAATTTAACGTCATATTCGTAAAAGAGCCTGTATAATCCGTAGCATTGAAAATATTTCTCATTCTCCTGATGATGACCATATTGGTCGAAACTAGTTGGGAATTGAGATAAAAAACATTATATAGATACATTTCCGCTCGTCTTTCTTTCTGTTCATCTTTATAATTATGGGATCAAGACGTGGAAAAGGGACACAGGTTCCATCAAAGACAACATCAGATATCGATTTATCAACAGCTGGACCAAGCGGTACAACTGTGGTTTTAGCAGAATCCATTCCACTTGAAGACACCGAATTCCTTGCAATTAAACTCAACCGTAGCATAGACAAAGTTACTAGGTACGAATCACACCAAGAATACTTAACAGCATGTATCAGAGACAAGCTGATTCCTACAAACTTCAAGATAGAGATAGAGCCTTCTATTGGTAATCATAGCGAAGCATTTCTTACCACTTGGTATGATAAAATCCAAAAATTATCCATCGACCTCATGAAAGACACCGTTAAATTCTGTGAAAAAACTGTTGCTGAGACCAAAACTGAAATTAAAACACTCGAAGACGAAATAAAAAACCAAGCTGACCCAGAAGAGTACGTCGAGATAAAGACAACCATAACGAAATACAACGAACAAAAGATCAAAGAACTTCATAGAACAAAAACAGAAAAACACCGTAAACTGAGATGGAACCTCACATCCAGACAAACAAAACAACAGCCAAATAGAGAACAACGAGCAACTACCAAAGAAAAGACAATACAACAACCCTATTCACAAAGATTACAACAAAACCTCAGAGATGAACCAGCAGCAGCTAAGGAGGCACCAACACAAACAACACCACGCACTTACGCGGATATCCTTAAACCAAAATCCAACAACATAAAAACAACGCAACGCATCACAGAACACAGTAATACCACAGGAATACAAATGCAGATACCTACAAGAGACACCCCAACACAATTTCAACCACAAAGAAACACAAAGTCATACAAGTATCAAAAAAACGGAACAGGCCCCCAACCAAGGAACTTGGAAGGGGGCATTCAAGAACTTCTCACCACCACGATGCAAGCTTTCGAGCTCTTACGAAACAACTTCGAAAGACTCGTAGACTTAAAAATGACCCAGATGGACGAATAATAAATTTAAGCCAACACAAATTTACAGTAGATACATTTAAATTATTAAGTAAAGGTCTTAACTTCTGCCCACGCCCAGCAAAATTTAATAAACATACACTAGAAAATCATTCTTTAGACGAATCAGATTACGAGCCCATTTTGGAATATCTAACTATGAACCAACCATTTTACAATCACTTAAAGAAAAAAACAATTCATTTACACCAAAAAACATTGACGCAACAGTCCAAACTTTTGAAATTGCAGTTATGGAAGACATAAAAAATCACGAAAAACGACATTTACTCCACGATAACTTGACAAGAAAGCAACGTGAAGCCCTTAAAAATCTCTCACAAAGAAACGATCTCATCATAACCCGAGCCGATAAAGGCGGAGCAATAGTTATTTGGGGTATTGATGAATACCTCAAAGAAGCTAATAGCCAACTAAGCAACACAGAATTTTATGAAGAACTATCAATTGACCCATTTGAAGATTACCAAAAAATAATTGTAAATTCACTTAACGAAATGCTCTCAAACAACATTATTGACAAAGAAACATCTGATATATTAAAACCGGTAAATGTAAAACCTGCTCGCTTTTATTTACTCCCAAAAATACATAAAAAGAACAACCCTGGTAGGCCAGTAATATCCTCAATTAACTGCCACACGACTAGACTCTCAAAATACGTTGATCACTACATACAACCTTTAGCCATGAAAGTCAAGTCTTACATACGTGATACAACAGACCTCATTAACAAAATAAAACACATTAAAAGAATGCCACACAATGCAATTCTAGTCACAATGGACGTCCGATCTTTATACTCAAACATAAAACACCATGATGGAATATCTGCCCTAAAAAAATGCCTTGACAACAGAATATCAAAAGAACCACCTACAGAAGTATTAACAACCCTGATGAACCACATATTAACGTTAAACAAATTTAACTTCAATGGAAGACACTTTCTCCAAATAAAAGGTTGTGCTATGGGCACTGTAGCAGCCCCGTCATATGCCACTATATACATGGGAAACTTTGAAGAAACTCATATCTATCCAGAAATTAACAATGATTGCCCCTTTTATGCCAGATACATTGACGACATATTCCTTATATACACAGGTGGAGAAACAAAATTAGACGAATTCCTAACAAACCTTAATACCAAGCATGACTCCATTAAATTTGACTACGAAAAATCAACACAATCAGTCGCATTTCTAGACACTCTAATATATATCGATGAAAAAAGACAACTACAAACGACACTCTACACAAAACCTACAGATACTCATAACTATCTACATTTTAAATCCTCGCACCCACGACACCTTAAAGAAAGCTTACCCTACTCTCAAGCACTTAGGTTAAGAAGAATCTGCTCAGAGTACAATGAATTCATTAAACACAGTGACAAATTAAAACAGCAATTTACAGCACGCGGCTATTCTCAAACCTTAGTTGAAAACCAAATAAAAAAAGCTATCGCTATCTCAAGAGAAGCTACCTTAAAGCTAGCAACAAAAGAGAGAATTAATCGTATCCCCTTTGTAACAACGTTTAATAATACCCTACCTCCATTAGCTCAAATCATCCGAAACCGCTGGGACATTTTAAAGCTAAAACCCAACTTAAAGGACATTTTTAAAGAGCCAGGCATGCTGGCCTATCGTCGGCCTATGAACCTCAAAGACATGATAGGGAGCAACACTATTTTAGATAACAAAGTTAACCGCAAAAATCCAACAATAAAAACCATCAAATTTTGCCAACCATGTAACACTAGAAATAGCCTCTGTTGCAATCACCTCAAAACTACAAACTCATTCACCAGCTTTGTAACTAAAAAGAAATATAACATCTACCACGAATCAAATTGCAAAAGCAAAAATGTTATATACCTCTTAGAATGTACATATTGCTCAAAACAATATGTTGGAAAGTCTGAATGGCCTTTCAACATCCGACTCAACAACTACAGACATAGAATCAAATCGACTGACCACCATAAACTCCTCCCTGTCGAGCAACACTTTCACCTAGCAAACCATAACTTCTCCAGAGATGCAAAATTTACAATCATAGAAAGGATTGAAAAGAACGTATCCGATGAAATAACATCGATTCTAGAATCACACGAAGATAGCTGGATCCTACGTCTTAAAACTTTATACCCAAATGGCCTAAACAGCAAACTGAACCATCCAGAAAATATATCATTATAAAAATCTGTCTAAGAAACCAAAGGACAAGCTACAGAATTACGTTCAATTATTTGTTACTACATTATTCAACTGTAGCCTGTCATTTAATAAAACGTAGTATGTGATACACAATTTAACGTCATATTCGTAAAAGAGCCTGTATAATCCGTAGCATTGAAAATATTTCTCATTCTCCTGATGATGACCATATTGGTCGAAACTAGTTGGGAATTGAGATAAAAAACATTATATAGATACATTTCCGCTCGTCTTTCTTTCTGTTCATCTTTATAATTATGGGATCAAGACGTGGAAAAGGGACACAGGTTCCATCAAAGACAACATCAGATATCGATTTATCAACAGCTGGACCAAGCGGTACAACTGTGGTTTTAGCAGAATCCATTCCACTTGAAGACACCGAATTCCTTGCAATTAAACTCAACCGTAGCATAGACAAAGTTACTAGGTACGAATCACACCAAGAATACTTAACAGCATGTATCAGAGACAAGCTGATTCCTACAAACTTCAAGATAGAGATAGAGCCTTCTATTGGTAATCATAGCGAAGCATTTCTTACCACTTGGTATGATAAAATCCAAAAATTATCCATCGACCTCATGAAAGACACCGTTAAATTCTGTGAAAAAACTGTTGCTGAGACCAAAACTGAAATTAAAACACTCGAAGACGAAATAAAAAACCAAGCTGACCCAGAAGAGTACGTCGAGATAAAGACAACCATAACGAAATACAACGAACAAAAGATCAAAGAACTTCATAGAACAAAAACAGAAAAACACCGTAAACTGAGATGGAACCTCACATCCAGACAAACAAAACAACAGCCAAATAGAGAACAACGAGCAACTACCAAAGAAAAGACAATACAACAACCCTATTCACAAAGATTACAACAAAACCTCAGAGATGAACCAGCAGCAGCTAAGGAGGCACCAACACAAACAACACCACGCACTTACGCGGATATCCTTAAACCAAAATCCAACAACATAAAAACAACGCAACGCATCACAGAACACAGTAATACCACAGGAATACAAATGCAGATACCTACAAGAGACACCCCAACACAATTTCAACCACAAAGAAACACAAAGTCATACAAGTATCAAAAAAACGGAACAGGCCCCCAACCAAGGAACTTGGAAGGGGGCATTCAAGAACTTCTCACCACCACGATGCAAGCTTTCGAGCTCTTACGAAACAACTTCGAAAGACTCGTAGACTTAAAAATGACCCAGATGGACGAATAATAAATTTAAGCCAACACAAATTTACAGTAGATACATTTAAATTATTAAGTAAAGGTCTTAACTTCTGCCCACGCCCAGCAAAATTTAATAAACATACACTAGAAGACGACTTAAAATCATTCTTTAGACGAATCAGATTACGAGCCCATTTTGGAATATCTAACTATGAACCAACCATTTTACAATCACTTAAAGAAAAAAACAATTCATTTACACCAAAAAACATTGACGCAACAGTCCAAACTTTTGAAATTGCAGTTATGGAAGACATAAAAAATCACGAAAAACGACATTTACTCCACGATAACTTGACAAGAAAGCAACGTGAAGCCCTTAAAAATCTCTCACAAAGAAACGATCTCATCATAACCCGAGCCGATAAAGGCGGAGCAATAGTTATTTGGGGTATTGATGAATACCTCAAAGAAGCTAATAGCCAACTAAGCAACACAGAATTTTATGAAGAACTATCAATTGACCCATTTGAAGATTACCAAAAAATAATTGTAAATTCACTTAACGAAATGCTCTCAAACAACATTATTGACAAAGAAACATCTGATATATTAAAACCGGTAAATGTAAAACCTGCTCGCTTTTATTTACTCCCAAAAATACATAAAAAGAACAACCCTGGTAGGCCAGTAATATCCTCAATTAACTGCCACACGACTAGACTCTCAAAATACGTTGATCACTACATACAACCTTTAGCCATGAAAGTCAAGTCTTACATACGTGATACAACAGACCTCATTAACAAAATAAAACACATTAAAAGAATGCCACACAATGCAATTCTAGTCACAATGGACGTCCGATCTTTATACTCAAACATAAAACACCATGATGGAATATCTGCCCTAAAAAAATGCCTTGACAACAGAATATCAAAAGAACCACCTACAGAAGTATTAACAACCCTGATGAACCACATATTAACGTTAAACAAATTTAACTTCAATGGAAGACACTTTCTCCAAATAAAAGGTTGTGCTATGGGCACTGTAGCAGCCCCGTCATATGCCACTATATACATGGGAAACTTTGAAGAAACTCATATCTATCCAGAAATTAACAATGATTGCCCCTTTTATGCCAGATACATTGACGACATATTCCTTATATACACAGGTGGAGAAACAAAATTAGACGAATTCCTAACAAACCTTAATACCAAGCATGACTCCATTAAATTTGACTACGAAAAATCAACACAATCAGTCGCATTTCTAGACACTCTAATATATATCGATGAAAAAAGACAACTACAAACGACACTCTACACAAAACCTACAGATACTCATAACTATCTACATTTTAAATCCTCGCACCCACGACACCTTAAAGAAAGCTTACCCTACTCTCAAGCACTTAGGTTAAGAAGAATCTGCTCAGAGTACAATGAATTCATTAAACACAGTGACAAATTAAAACAGCAATTTACAGCACGCGGCTATTCTCAAACCTTAGTTGAAAACCAAATAAAAAAAGCTATCGCTATCTCAAGAGAAGCTACCTTAAAGCTAGCAACAAAAGAGAGAATTAATCGTATCCCCTTTGTAACAACGTTTAATAATACCCTACCTCCATTAGCTCAAATCATCCGAAACCGCTGGGACATTTTAAAGCTAAAACCCAACTTAAAGGACATTTTTAAAGAGCCAGGCATGCTGGCCTATCGTCGGCCTATGAACCTCAAAGACATGATAGGGAGCAACACTATTTTAGATAACAAAGTTAACCGCAAAAATCCAACAATAAAAACCATCAAATTTTGCCAACCATGTAACACTAGAAATAGCCTCTGTTGCAATCACCTCAAAACTACAAACTCATTCACCAGCTTTGTAACTAAAAAGAAATATAACATCTACCACGAATCAAATTGCAAAAGCAAAAATGTTATATACCTCTTAGAATGTACATATTGCTCAAAACAATATGTTGGAAAGTCTGAATGGCCTTTCAACATCCGACTCAACAACTACAGACATAGAATCAAATCGACTGACCACCATAAACTCCTCCCTGTCGAGCAACACTTTCACCCAGCAAACCATAACTTCTCCAGAGATGCAAAATTTACAATCATAGAAAGGATTGAAAAGAACGTATCCGATGAAATAACATCGATTCTAGAATCACACGAAGATAGCTGGATCCTACGTCTTAAAACTTTATACCCAAATGGCCTAAACAGCAAACTGAACCATCCAGAAAATATATCATTATAAAAATCTGTCTAAGAAACCAAAGGACAAGCTACAGAATTACGTTCAATTATTTGTTACTACATTATTCAACTGTAGCCTGTCATTTAATAAAACGTAGTATGTGATACACAATTTAACGTCATATTCGTAAAAGAGCCTGTATAATCCGTAGCATTGAAAATATTTCTCATTCTCCTGATGATGACCATATTGGTCGAAACTAGTTGGGAATTGAGATAAAAAACATTATATAGATACATTTCCGCTCGTCTTTCTTTCTGTTCATCTTTATAATTATGGGATCAAGACGTGGAAAAGGGACACAGGTTCCATCAAAGACAACATCAGATATCGATTTATCAACAGCTGGACCAAGCGGTACAACTGTGGTTTTAGCAGAATCCATTCCACTTGAAGACACCGAATTCCTTGCAATTAAACTCAACCGTAGCATAGACAAAGTTACTAGGTACGAATCACACCAAGAATACTTAACAGCATGTATCAGAGACAAGCTGATTCCTACAAACTTCAAGATAGAGATAGAGCCTTCTATTGGTAATCATAGCGAAGCATTTCTTACCACTTGGTATGATAAAATCCAAAAATTATCCATCGACCTCATGAAAGACACCGTTAAATTCTGTGAAAAAACTGTTGCTGAGACCAAAACTGAAATTAAAACACTCGAAGACGAAATAAAAAACCAAGCTGACCCAGAAGAGTACGTCGAGATAAAGACAACCATAACGAAATACAACGAACAAAAGATCAAAGAACTTCATAGAACAAAAACAGAAAAACACCGTAAACTGAGATGGAACCTCACATCCAGACAAACAAAACAACAGCCAAATAGAGAACAACGAGCAACTACCAAAGAAAAGACAATACAACAACCCTATTCACAAAGATTACAACAAAACCTCAGAGATGAACCAGCAGCAGCTAAGGAGGCACCAACACAAACAACACCACGCACTTACGCGGATATCCTTAAACCAAAATCCAACAACATAAAAACAACGCAACGCATCACAGAACACAGTAATACCACAGGAATACAAATGCAGATACCTACAAGAGACACCCCAACACAATTTCAACCACAAAGAAACACAAAGTCATACAAGTATCAAAAAAACGGAACAGGCCCCCAACCAAGGAACTTGGAAGGGGGCATTCAAGAACTTCTCACCACCACGATGCAAGCTTTCGAGCTCTTACGAAACAACTTCGAAAGACTCGTAGACTTAAAAATGACCCAGATGGACGAATAATAAATTTAAGCCAACACAAATTTACAGTAGATACATTTAAATTATTAAGTAAAGGTCTTAACTTCTGCCCACGCCCAGCAAAATTTAATAAACATACACTAGAAGACGACTTAAAATCATTCTTTAGACGAATCAGATTACGAGCCCATTTTGGAATATCTAACTATGAACCAACCATTTTACAATCACTTAAAGAAAAAAACAATTCATTTACACCAAAAAACATTGACGCAACAGTCCAAACTTTTGAAATTGCAGTTATGGAAGACATAAAAAATCACGAAAAACGACATTTACTCCACGATAACTTGACAAGAAAGCAACGTGAAGCCCTTAAAAATCTCTCACAAAGAAACGATCTCATCATAACCCGAGCCGATAAAGGCGGAGCAATAGTTATTTGGGGTATTGATGAATACCTCAAAGAAGCTAATAGCCAACTAAGCAACACAGAATTTTATGAAGAACTATCAATTGACCCATTTGAAGATTACCAAAAAATAATTGTAAATTCACTTAACGAAATGCTCTCAAACAACATTATTGACAAAGAAACATCTGATATATTAAAACCGGTAAATGTAAAACCTGCTCGCTTTTATTTACTCCCAAAAATACATAAAAAGAACAACCCTGGTAGGCCAGTAATATCCTCAATTAACTGCCACACGACTAGACTCTCAAAATACGTTGATCACTACATACAACCTTTAGCCATGAAAGTCAAGTCTTACATACGTGATACAACAGACCTCATTAACAAAATAAAACACATTAAAAGAATGCCACACAATGCAATTCTAGTCACAATGGACGTCCGATCTTTATACTCAAACATAAAACACCATGATGGAATATCTGCCCTAAAAAAATGCCTTGACAACAGAATATCAAAAGAACCACCTACAGAAGTATTAACAACCCTGATGAACCACATATTAACGTTAAACAAATTTAACTTCAATGGAAGACACTTTCTCCAAATAAAAGGTTGTGCTATGGGCACTGTAGCAGCCCCGTCATATGCCACTATATACATGGGAAACTTTGAAGAAACTCATATCTATCCAGAAATTAACAATGATTGCCCCTTTTATGCCAGATACATTGACGACATATTCCTTATATACACAGGTGGAGAAACAAAATTAGACGAATTCCTAACAAACCTTAATACCAAGCATGACTCCATTAAATTTGACTACGAAAAATCAACACAATCAGTCGCATTTCTAGACACTCTAATATATATCGATGAAAAAAGACAACTACAAACGACACTCTACACAAAACCTACAGATACTCATAACTATCTACATTTTAAATCCTCGCACCCACGACACCTTAAAGAAAGCTTACCCTACTCTCAAGCACTTAGGTTAAGAAGAATCTGCTCAGAGTACAATGAATTCATTAAACACAGTGACAAATTAAAACAGCAATTTACAGCACGCGGCTATTCTCAAACCTTAGTTGAAAACCAAATAAAAAAAGCTATCGCTATCTCAAGAGAAGCTACCTTAAAGCTAGCAACAAAAGAGAGAATTAATCGTATCCCCTTTGTAACAACGTTTAATAATACCCTACCTCCATTAGCTCAAATCATCCGAAACCGCTGGGACATTTTAAAGCTAAAACCCAACTTAAAGGACATTTTTAAAGAGCCAGGCATGCTGGCCTATCGTCGGCCTATGAACCTCAAAGACATGATAGGGAGCAACACTATTTTAGATAACAAAGTTAACCGCAAAAATCCAACAATAAAAACCATCAAATTTTGCCAACCATGTAACACTAGAAATAGCCTCTGTTGCAATCACCTCAAAACTACAAACTCATTCACCAGCTTTGTAACTAAAAAGAAATATAACATCTACCACGAATCAAATTGCAAAAGCAAAAATGTTATATACCTCTTAGAATGTACATATTGCTCAAAACAATATGTTGGAAAGTCTGAATGGCCTTTCAACATCCGACTCAACAACTACAGACATAGAATCAAATCGACTGACCACCATAAACTCCTCCCTGTCGAGCAACACTTTCACCTAGCAAACCATAACTTCTCCAGAGATGCAAAATTTACAATCATAGAAAGGATTGAAAAGAACGTATCCGATGAAATAACATCGATTCTAGAATCACACGAAGATAGCTGGATCCTACGTCTTAAAACTTTATACCCAAATGGCCTAAACAGCAAACTGAACCATCCAGAAAATATATCATTATAAAAATCTGTCTAAGAAACCAAAGGACAAGCTACAGAATTACGTTCAATTATTTGTTACTACATTATTCAACTGTAGCCTGTCATTTAATAAAACGTAGTATGTGATACACAATTTAACGTCATATTCGTAAAAGAGCCTGTATAATCCGTAGCATTGAAAATATTTCTCATTCTCCTGATGATGACCATATTGGTCGAAACTAGTTGGGAATTGAGATAAAAAACATTATATAGATACATTTCCGCTCGTCTTTCTTTCTGTTCATCTTTATAATTATGGGATCAAGACGTGGAAAAGGGACACAGGTTCCATCAAAGACAACATCAGATATCGATTTATCAACAGCTGGACCAAGCGGTACAACTGTGGTTTTAGCAGAATCCATTCCACTTGAAGACACCGAATTCCTTGCAATTAAACTCAACCGTAGCATAGACAAAGTTACTAGGTACGAATCACACCAAGAATACTTAACAGCATGTATCAGAGACAAGCTGATTCCTACAAACTTCAAGATAGAGATAGAGCCTTCTATTGGTAATCATAGCGAAGCATTTCTTACCACTTGGTATGATAAAATCCAAAAATTATCCATCGACCTCATGAAAGACACCGTTAAATTCTGTGAAAAAACTGTTGCTGAGACCAAAACTGAAATTAAAACACTCGAAGACGAAATAAAAAACCAAGCTGACCCAGAAGAGTACGTCGAGATAAAGACAACCATAACGAAATACAACGAACAAAAGATCAAAGAACTTCATAGAACAAAAACAGAAAAACACCGTAAACTGAGATGGAACCTCACATCCAGACAAACAAAACAACAGCCAAATAGAGAACAACGAGCAACTACCAAAGAAAAGACAATACAACAACCCTATTCACAAAGATTACAACAAAACCTCAGAGATGAACCAGCAGCAGCTAAGGAGGCACCAACACAAACAACACCACGCACTTACGCGGATATCCTTAAACCAAAATCCAACAACATAAAAACAACGCAACGCATCACAGAACACAGTAATACCACAGGAATACAAATGCAGATACCTACAAGAGACACCCCAACACAATTTCAACCACAAAGAAACACAAAGTCATACAAGTATCAAAAAAACGGAACAGGCCCCCAACCAAGGAACTTGGAAGGGGGCATTCAAGAACTTCTCACCACCACGATGCAAGCTTTCGAGCTCTTACGAAACAACTTCGAAAGACTCGTAGACTTAAAAATGACCCAGATGGACGAATAATAAATTTAAGCCAACACAAATTTACAGTAGATACATTTAAATTATTAAGTAAAGGTCTTAACTTCTGCCCACGCCCAGCAAAATTTAATAAACATACACTAGAAGACGACTTAAAATCATTCTTTAGACGAATCAGATTACGAGCCCATTTTGGAATATCTAACTATGAACCAACCATTTTACAATCACTTAAAGAAAAAAACAATTCATTTACACCAAAAAACATTGACGCAACAGTCCAAACTTTTGAAATTGCAGTTATGGAAGACATAAAAAATCACGAAAAACGACATTTACTCCACGATAACTTGACAAGAAAGCAACGTGAAGCCCTTAAAAATCTCTCACAAAGAAACGATCTCATCATAACCCGAGCCGATAAAGGCGGAGCAATAGTTATTTGGGGTATTGATGAATACCTCAAAGAAGCTAATAGCCAACTAAGCAACACAGAATTTTATGAAGAACTATCAATTGACCCATTTGAAGATTACCAAAAAATAATTGTAAATTCACTTAACGAAATGCTCTCAAACAACATTATTGACAAAGAAACATCTGATATATTAAAACCGGTAAATGTAAAACCTGCTCGCTTTTATTTACTCCCAAAAATACATAAAAAGAACAACCCTGGTAGGCCAGTAATATCCTCAATTAACTGCCACACGACTAGACTCTCAAAATACGTTGATCACTACATACAACCTTTAGCCATGAAAGTCAAGTCTTACATACGTGATACAACAGACCTCATTAACAAAATAAAACACATTAAAAGAATGCCACACAATGCAATTCTAGTCACAATGGACGTCCGATCTTTATACTCACACATAAAACACCATGATGGAATATCTGCCCTAAAAAAATGCCTTGACAACAGAATATCAAAAGAACCACCTACAGAAGTATTAACAACCCTGATGAACCACATATTAACGTTAAACAAATTTAACTTCAATGGAAGACACTTTCTCCAAATAAAAGGTTGTGCTATGGGCACTGTAGCAGCCCCGTCATATGCCACTATATACATGGGAAACTTTGAAGAAACTCATATCTATCCAGAAATTAACAATGATTGCCCCTTTTATGCCAGATACATTGACGACATATTCCTTATATACACAGGTGGAGAAACAAAATTAGACGAATTCCTAACAAACCTTAATACCAAGCATGACTCCATTAAATTTGACTACGAAAAATCAACACAATCAGTCGCATTTCTAGACACTCTAATATATATCGATGAAAAAAGACAACTACAAACGACACTCTACACAAAACCTACAGATACTCATAACTATCTACATTTTAAATCCTCGCACCCACGACACCTTAAAGAAAGCTTACCCTACTCTCAAGCACTTAGGTTAAGAAGAATCTGCTCAGAGTACAATGAATTCATTAAACACAGTGACAAATTAAAACAGCAATTTACAGCACGCGGCTATTCTCAAACCTTAGTTGAAAACCAAATAAAAAAAGCTATCGCTATCTCAAGAGAAGCTACCTTAAAGCTAGCAACAAAAGAGAGAATTAATCGTATCCCCTTTGTAACAACGTTTAATAATACCCTACCTCCATTAGCTCAAATCATCCGAAACCGCTGGGACATTTTAAAGCTAAAACCCAACTTAAAGGACATTTTTAAAGAGCCAGGCATGCTGGCCTATCGTCGGCCTATGAACCTCAAAGACATGATAGGGAGCAACACTATTTTAGATAACAAAGTTAACCGCAAAAATCCAACAATAAAAACCATCAAATTTTGCCAACCATGTAACACTAGAAATAGCCTCTGTTGCAATCACCTCAAAACTACAAACTCATTCACCAGCTTTGTAACTAAAAAGAAATATAACATCTACCACGAATCAAATTGCAAAAGCAAAAATGTTATATACCTCTTAGAATGTACATATTGCTCAAAACAATATGTTGGAAAGTCTGAATGGCCTTTCAACATCCGACTCAACAACTACAGACATAGAATCAAATCGACTGACCACCATAAACTCCTCCCTGTCGAGCAACACTTTCACCTAGCAAACCATAACTTCTCCAGAGATGCAAAATTTACAATCATAGAAAGGATTGAAAAGAACGTATCCGATGAAATAACATCGATTCTAGAATCACACGAAGATAGCTGGATCCTACGTCTTAAAACTTTATACCCAAATGGCCTAAACAGCAAACTGAACCATCCAGAAAATATATCATTATAAAAATCTGTCTAAGAAACCAAAGGACAAGCTACAGAATTACGTTCAATTATTTGTTACTACATTATTCAACTGTAGCCTGTCATTTAATAAAACGTAGTATGTGATACACAATTTAACGTCATATTCGTAAAAGAGCCTGTATAATCCGTAGCATTGAAAATATTTCTCATTCTCCTGATGATGACCATATTGGTCGAAACTAGTTGGGAATTGAGATAAAAAACATTATATAGATACATTTCCGCTCGTCTTTCTTTCTGTTCATCTTTATATAACTCATAAAAAACACATTCTTTAAACGTTTCGGCGAAAGCCTTCATCAGTAATAACAGTGAGTTATTACTGATGAAGGCTTTCGCCGAAACGTTTAAAGAATGTGTTTTTTATGAGTTCTTATATCTACTTTAATTCGCATTGTGAAGGAGCTTATGAGAATATATATATATATACCGGGTGAGCCAGAAAAAAAGTTCCCACTTTTGAAAATTCATAACACCAAGGCTACTTCACGGATTTGAATCATTCAAATTCTAGTTAAAAGCCGAAAGATCAAAGTAATTTTGTCATTTTTCTTGCTATCCTGCCAGCACTACAAATATAGGTAAATTCAACTTTACAAAAATTTCATGGTTGATTGATTACTGAAAAATGGCCCAAAACATCGATCAATGCATGGATGACCTCTCGCACAGAATAATGAAGGAAATGCAACTTCTCATGGGTGAGAGATATCCTCTAGGCATTAATTTCCTTGGCACTGAAAATCTTTCGTATTTGTTTGAAAATCGGTGTCTTATAACTCTTGAGGGAGATGAAACGCCCATGGCCTATTGTTCGATTTGAATAGAATCCTTACGATTTGATCAATGTTTTAGGCCCTTTTTCCGTGATTTTGCAACCATGAAATTTCTATAAAGTTGAATTTGCCAATACTTCTAGTGCTGGTAGGACAGTGAGAAAAATCACAAAAATACTTTGATCTTTTGGCTTTTAACTAGAATTTGAATGATTCAAATCCGTGCAATAGTCTTGGTGTTATGAATTTTCAAAAGTGGGAACTTTTTTCTGGCTCACCCGGTATATATATATATATATATATATATATATATATATATCGTTTGAAAGGCTACTGCTACCTGAGTATATAAGCAATGATATTTTGCAATACCTGATTGAATAACTAACATGTTCATAAGAGTATGAGCTATTATTAATTTCATACCAACTGTAAATAAGAAGCTTATCATTATTATTAACTATTTTTAGAAATTTTCCCGTCTAAAATCGGTCACTCCGTTCAGATTCCGTAAGTGATTTTCTAACATGAATCCCTTTGAGAAACCTTAAAAAACGTGCTGAAATTACAAGCAAAAGTCCCTTATGTGTTTACCTCACAGCGATCACTTTCAGCATCCTTTAACACGTGCTTTCCTCTTGGCGGGTCGAAAAGTGTTCCCCTTAGTGTGAATGACTTATTCAGGGGGATTCCATTCTCCGATGAGGACAAAATACATGAACACATCCAAGAGTCATTATTGCTAGGAAAGAGAACAATGGGAAATTTCGCTTGCTGTTTTCACTCGTGTTCGCAAGTTTTCGAATGGGGCTTTCTGCAGAAAATCTCCTATTTCGACGGGAAGGAATGGCTGACTAAAGCCGGGTAAATTACTGAACCTAAATTGACTTATTGGTGATAAGACATGACAGGTTTCAACATCATTGCTTTGATATTCAGGGAGCAAAATTTTTTCAAACGCCGGGGGCTTTCATTGACTCACCCGATACCGAACCGAAAAAAATTGCAAAAGCTACTCACAACGTAAGCTAGTCTTTTCGCGGCAGAACGACGCTTGAAGCACTACAATTGGTCACTTACCCTTCCTTCTTCTACAGATTTCCTTGGGTCACTTTTTTCTGGGTCACCCGCTAGAACTTCGAGACTTCGTTGCATTTCTTATCAACGATAGATCCAGTTTTTACTCAGAAAGTAGAAGGGGGAATCAGTTCAGTTGCATACATTAATATGTGATTTCTGCTTCTACTTTAAGAAACAATGTGTCATCGTAAATATACTTCCCTCGTGTAAGTTCAGTTTGCGAAATAAAGTCATCAAAGCCAATGATAAAAGACTTGCTTCCATTTAGAGGCCTAGGGATCCCGCCTTTATTTGACAATGCAGTGTCGCACTTCTTCGAGATCTCGACAACATTCCGAACCTTGACGTGATCGTGACGTTTTTTGGGATCTGGGTCCTGGTCGATCAATGTAAATGTATAAACGGGTTTGATAGGCCATTGTAGTATTGCATCATATTCTCCACAAAGTGGACAAACGTAGACGGACACACCTCGCCCTTTAAAGTCTGCTCTGCCATTCAAATAAATCCAAGCTGCCATTTTGTAACCATATTGGCCAGTATAAAATGCTTCACTTACGTTTACGCTCTCAGCAGCTCCGGCATGAATGCGTGTTACTTTCCTTGTTATTCCTGTGAGCTTCCAAACAATTTGTCCCCTATGGCCAAGCCTCAAGAGACCAGTTTCAACAGATGGGCTAGCCACGGAAGACTGTGCCTGCTCGGTGGGTCGATGTACCAAACTTAATTGCGAAATGAGTTGTTCCTCAAGCTTCTTTATTTGAGAATGCATAGCTTCTTGGGCGCGGTTGTGCTCTTTCTTTTGAATATCGAATTGTTTCTTTAACAGTGTAAGAGCTTTTGTTTGTTTCTGTGTCGATGACAAATGCTCCTCTTTGAGGGACATGAGCTGGAACAGTAAGTCACCAAGGCGACTCAACAGATCATCTTGTTTCCGTCTTTGCCGTTCCAGGTCTTCTCTTTGTCTTTCCAGAATTCGATGAATTTCTTCAATGTCACCTCTGTCCATTAACTGTAAAAGGAAGGATTGCAACCCATTACTCTTGCTACTAGATTTACTACAAAAGCAAAGGGTGCCTTAGAGAGGCTGCAAAGCTTAACTGACAATTCTAACGCTTGCTCAAATAACAAATCTTCAAATGTTCGACCCGTTCTAAATGAAAGGTTATGAATGACTTGACTGCGTTGATAAATAGTTCTATAGAAAGAAATAAGAGTGACTTCTATTTGAGTAATCCTTCAAACTTTCAGACTCAGACAGATGTAAAATGACAAAAGGAATTCACAGTCAAGAAAAATAGCAGCCTTGTTCATTGAGAACAAAAGCAAACCATCTGCATTTTTTCAGAAGAATAAGAAGTCCAAGGGAGGTTTGATTCAGGAGATATCTTCCCTGGGTGGCTGCAACAAATAAATTCATGTTTATCTAAGAATATAATCACGCATTTTTAGAATTTCCTTGGAATTTTTAACTTAGCTCAGAAACTGATTAAAAGTTTGAATTATTAGATAAGCAAAAATGACGGTTAAATGGGGGGGGGGCTTGGGGTTTTACGGGTTGCGAGTTTGGCCAATTTTTGCCCTCGGGTTTCGGTTATACGTTGAAATAGTACGCGCTTTCGGGTATTGAGATGTGTCACGGTTTGACCAATTCTTTAAGTTGGCTTCGGGCATTTCATTAAAAAATTCTTGCGTTATTGGATTCCCCAAGTCATACAGTCCATGTAGTTAACTGAGATCAAAGAACAGCTTTTGAATGTTCAAACTATGTAGTTAACTGAGCTAAAAAAATAGCTTTCGAATGCTTCAATCGAATGCAGTTTCAGGTTTTGGCTATCTTGCTTCTGGGTTTCGGGTTTTGCCACCTTTGGTCCGGGCTTGCAGGTTCTTCTCAGATCTATGCAATCATTTTGGAACGTTAAGTCCAAGTTCATCTGATAGTCTTCTTGAAAATGCTAGATATTTTCTCGTTACAGCTGCGTCTCCTTGAAGGTCTGAGTAATCAAGCTTAACCGTTCTGATGCCATTTCATTTTGACATACTACAATAAGGTGTCCAAATATTGTTCGACGTTACGTCACCAAGACCGGTTCATTTCATCTAATTTTTAAAATAAGATCAAACGTTGTGACATCCCCTAGCTACAGAAAACGAATATCAGAAATCGGCAGAAAAAGAAACAACCATTCTGCGTTTGAAAAGCGACTGCTTCCTAGATATCAAGAAAATGATATTGTCAAATATACTATGTGATCGTGGACAAGTTCAAATAAATTTTGAAAATTACATGGCTGCAATTGGCCACGGATTTTCTCGAGCAGGCCCTTTCAAAAAATTATGATCAAAATTTCTTGCACTTGTTAATCCTTTGGGATGATGAATGTGCAATCCCTGAGGCAAGAACCAACCAATCACCAATTTGAGTGAATGCATAAATGACTGAATGAATGAGTGAATGAATGATTGAATGAATGAATGAATAGATTAATGAAGGCATTTTGGGGATCAAATACAGGAATGAGAATGTAAGCAGACAAGACTAAATGAAAAAATTTGTCTTCCTGAAAGATTACACGAGATGAATACACAATCCTACATGCTTATGCAAAAATAAGTTTCTTAGCTTACTCTGAAATCTGATATTAAAGCTGAGAGGAGATTTCTTAACCTTGATTACATACTATAAGAAACCTATCGATCTTTGATAAAAGAGGTGAATATTGTATATGACTGCTATCTGACAACTTTGGGCTCAGAAATTCGAATAAAGTCATTTAATACTGGATTTAGATTTAAGATCCATGATCAAATAGTTGAAAGCAAAAGACTTATTTCTTAGCGCCCTAAGATTAGCAAGTTTACAGAAAAATTATCTTTAAAACAGAACGGAAGATTTTTGGATTTTTGTCTACAGTTTCTACATTGACTTGATCAATACTTCACAGGCTATGTTTGATATGGTTATCAATTCCTAATGTAGCTACAATCTTGTGAAGGCAACGAGAACTTTTTTTGAATGTAGACGTGGGTGCAAACTTTTGATTGATCTAAGAACTTTCAGCGGACAAACAATTTCGATCACGGTTCTGGCTTTGGGACACTACTTCCCTTTGTAAAACTTGACAAACATCCGTTGAATGTAGGTTTTCGTTCTCTTTCTTGTTCGTCCTCAAAAAAGGAATCAGATTTGGTTTGGCCCAGGAATTAGCAGTTAGCTCTCAATTTCAAAATGTTCCTTGACAGTTAACTTAAACGTAGATAGAGGGGTATCGCCCTGGTTGAGGGTAAACGCGTTTTGACCGATTTTAACTGTCTTGCATTTGTTGCTGAATAACAGGAGTCTGAGCCTAGTTATAAACAAAAAGCACACAAAAATATTTTGGTGACTCCATTTGCTAAGTTTTTTCATGTTTGTGTTTCTTAAAATTCCGTCCACAAACAGAGGGACAAGTGCACAAAGAAGCTCACCTGAGATGTAACTTTAAGTATCCGCCATTTTTCCTTTCACAATTTGTAGCACAATTTTCTTTTTGCTTTGTTTCTCGACGTTGTTAAAACTTTCACAACAAACAAATGGCCTCTCGCCAAGCCCCGCGTGTCCAGAATAAGTAATTCACGCAACTTCAGAGATATGACATCCGCTTCCTCCACGACAGGCTTCTTTTTGCACGCCGTCTGATTGGCCTAAAGTCGCCCTGATTGAGGGTACTGTGGTATCTTCCGGTTCTTGAACGAAATTTGCACTGCCAACGGATGACAGGCGACTACTATTTACTGTAAAGGACATATTATGGTGCAAAAACAGGTTTGTTCTATCAATGGACTGTAAAAAATATTTTTTCTAAATCATAAATTGATTTATGCATCGTTCAGTTAACCGAAGGAGGAAAATTTGATGTCAGCTTGCTTGAAAAGTCTTTGAACGAAAGCGGCAACAAAGGTCAGTGTTTTGGATAACGAAACACAGCAAACAAAACCAGAAAACATTTGATAACAATAAAAACTCTTTAATCGTTGATATGCTGCTAATTTTCGCATCAAGTTATCTTGAATTTACCTGAAACCATGTGAAAGTTTGGATACCCTCAACCAGGGCGACGTTGGAAATTTAGGCCCTCGTAGCTCGCCCTTAAAGACAACATCACCAATGACAAATATATTTTATATCAACAACAGTGAAGAGTTTACGAAGGTGTTCATGGTAAGTTTCGTTCTGAAACTTTTTTTGTTCAGCAGGAATATTCGACTAACGTAAAATACCCTCAATCAGGGCGACACCCCTCTACCTCGTTTGACGCAATTGATGCTTTGAGTGTTGAGCTTATGATGTCAAAAGTTCAAGTTTGCTGTCACCTCCAAACCAGAGCTTTGGAGTTTTGGCCTAAGCAAATCCTTAAAGCACAGCAAGTGAACAATATTCTTGATAAAATGTAGAAAAAACTGGATTATATTATGTTCTGTTTGCTAAGAGTCCTTTAAAAATGTTTCTTTTATATATTTCAGTTTTAAATTTATATGTAGTTCAGGAATTTCCTCAGGCTAGAAGGCCAAAGCTCTGGTGGCACGTGGAGGCAAATTTTAATTTTCAAGATTAATATCTTAGCTCTCAAAATACTAATATCAAAAAATAAGGTATCTATGTTCAAGTTAACAATCGAGCAACATTTTTGAATTGGTTAGCCATTGTCTAAAGCTAAGTTCTAATCACTGGCCCCAACCAAATCTGAATTTGAAAACTCAAAATTTGATGCAGCTTTTTATAACGACCCTTCCTTCTTAGCATTGGTTCCAAATCTTTAAATCGGTGTAAAAAGGCGGGTGTAAAATTCAATGACCTATTTTTCAAAACTGAACGACTTGAAAGAAACTTTAGCTACTTTTCTTTGATTCTACCGTTGGACTTTTCAGAAATCTTGAATATTGGTCGAAATTACAGACTATCTTATATTTGAGCTCATTTTAGAATGTGACGTCATCAAATTTCTAAATCATAAACCAGAGAAGTGAAAGAGTTTTGCTTGACACCATATTGTAGACATCCATAAACTACTATGGTTTTCTTGAAAATCAATTGATCCTTCGTCAGCATGTTTAGAAATTACGATAGTTTTGAGTTATCTTCGAAAATTTTCTTGAATTCTTAAAAAAGAAGAAAAGTATTGTAGTTCTGAAAATATTGAAGATTTCAGAAAAGTCAAATAGCAGAATGTCTGTAAAACAGTTAAAGTTTCTTCTAGGCCGCACTGTGATCCATTAGGTCCTTTTTATCAAATTAATGCCAAAAAATAAAGTTCCTAATCAAAATAAAATTTTAGACTTGTGACATGCACCATAACCTAGGGGCTCATGTGCTGCAAAAATGTTCGAGGTCAATCAACTGAAGGCAAAGATATTGATTTTTGAAGTTGGGCAGCCTAAATCGGATCTTTTTTACATGACCGGAGGAGGTATGGCACTGTTTTGACAGCAAATTGCAATTCCTTGTATCTCGGCTCAAACTTCACCGATCTCTTTTATTTTAGTCTCATTCTGATCCTCTAAATGTGTGCTTTTATTGAATGTAAAGCATGCTAAAATATTTTGCCTTTTTATGACCATTTTAAGACCATTTCACAATGGTACTTTAAAAAAAATTTTTGTCTTCAAAAATCAATCGTAAAATTAAATACTAAAGACAAAAAAGTATGTTTCGCTATGCTCTTCAAAATATTTTCGGCCATTAGATACACCTTTCTAACAAGTTTCTGCGAAAGGGCTTGCGCCAATTCGCCTCCAAAAAATTATGCCAACGATCTTAATTTTGCAAGTTTTGTACATGATTTTAACATTTTTGCATATTTCGTGGAGAAAGATTAGATAAAGTCGAACGGAAAGCTTTCCAATTGTTTGAAACCGATGCAGAGTCAAAGGTATGCCATTCATTTGTCCTTTAAGCCTGCTAAAGCCTCTAGTCAAACATTGCTAAGACAAAAATGGTATTTTGCAGCCATCTGTCCCTAGGAAAAATCAAAATTTTTGAATTTTGCAAGAAGTTCAACAAATAAAGCCTTGCAAAGTGTGTCAAATGTTAGTCATATATTGTTTTAACATGTAGGTAACGCATGGTCACCTTTGGTCCTTTCACTGGGATGTCTGTTAAAGTTTAGTGTTTATTATATGCAAAAGTCTTAGAAATCAAATTGAAGACTTGTTAAATAAAAATAGCCATGAAAGATTTGTGGGTTCGAATTTGGCACCAGCCCTTTGGTAGAAACTTGTTAGAAAGGCGTTTCTAATTGTTAAAATTATTTTGAAGAGCATAGCGAATCATACTTTTTTTGTCTTTAGCTTTCAATTTTACAATGGATTTTTGAAGACAAAAATTTTTTAGAAAAGGAACATTGTGAAATGGTCTAAAAACGGTCATAAAAAGGCAAAATACCTTAGCATACTTTACATTGCCTCAAAGCACACATTTAGAGGATCAGAATGAGACTAAAATGAAAATGATCGGTGAAGTCTGAGCCTTTGATAAAAGGAATTGTAATTTGAAGTCAAAACAGTTCCATGCCTCTGCCGGTCATGTAAACAAAGATCTGATTTAGGCCCAACTTCAAAAATCAATATCTTCGCTTTCGGTTGACTGATCTCGAAAATTTTTGCAGCATATGAACCCCTAGGTTATGGTGCATGCCTCAAGCCCAAAATCAAGCATGTATCTAAAACTTCAAATTTTGGTTAAATTCGATGCTCTGGATCACAGTGGGCCGTTCAGTTCAGAGGAATAGTTCATAAAATTTTACACCCAGCTCTTTAAAGAGTTAAAACCTATGCTTATATACTTGTAGTCTATCACCTGGCAGGAGCCTAAAGCCTACTTCCACCGGCAGGGCCGTAGCTACATTGGGGGTGCTGGGGGTGCGGCACCCCCCTTGGCCATATCTCAGTCGGCAAATCAAGTAAAAGTTACACTCAGTCGGCAAACTGAGAAAATTCCTGAAATCTGCACGTTAAATTAGCATAAACCAGTCGGCAAGTCATTTGAACTTCAATTTACAAATCCTACTTACTTAGAAACATCTTGGCACGATTTAAGGCAACAAAAGTATAAAAATTTTCTGCTCGCTTCGCTCGCATTTCGATACATGCGTCAGTGTATTATTGTAGTACCGCCTAGGTTGCTATGATGTGCATGCACGCACCTTTATTAGATCCAATCAATCATATGATCCAATGAACCACAATTTAGGCATATCTTTATCTTTATATGTGTATTCCTCTATTACTTTGGTAACATGATGCCACTGGTCTTCTTTAAAGATTTCTTCCACTTCCCCAAGCATCCAGCGTTACAAAATTCTATGCATCCTACTTAAACCTTCCTTAACTTTCATCAACATTGTATCCATTTTTACGATACCGTGATATTTCAACAATGTAGTGAAATCATTAAGTCTGGGGAAACGTTTTGTGTGCTTGTGCTCTTCTAAAAATTTTCAGCTTGCTTCGTTCGCATTCTCTTCGTATTCCACGTATTCAGTAAAATGCTCATGGAAGGGAAGAGTGGAGTTAAAAGCCACCCTTCCCTTGCATGAGCATCGTTGTTCTTTCTAGACTTTGATCAGAGTTTTAAAACAAGCCAAACTTCAAGTTCGTCTTCTTGTTTCCTTTGGGCACATTCTTGTTTTTCCTAAGAGTTTAGGCAGTGCAGATCCCTAGATATTAGCGACGAGTTCATTGAACTTGGCCTTTCTATCCTTAGGTTCTTAAATGGTTCTGGGTGGCTTGGGCTAAAAAATAGCGTCTACAGCTAAAGGATGTGGCCTCCAAAAATTTCCCGGGGGCAAGCCTCCGGACCCCCATTTGTGCCCCCTTCACTCGCAACTTACCCTCCTCCTATGAAGGCAGGAACCTGGCTACGCCACTAGTGGAGAGGAACTTGAGCCCCTCAACAAGGAGTATGTGTGTGTGTGACAAAAAGCAACGCTCAAAAGCCATGCCCAGCAGTCGGCAAACGGAGAGCATGCACCCCCCCCTAGCTTGACACCTCTAGCGACGGCCCTGTCCACCGGACGGAAATTTCTTCTCGTAAAAATTTTCCTTTGTTCGCAAGCACGATTCCGCTTGAAAGTTGAATGGGTTCCAATTTTTGAGCAACGTCGATATTCCACATTAAGCCAATCAAATGGCAGGAAAAGTAGCTGCGAGCAGAACATTCTGCCCCGTGGAATCAGGCTTAGGACTCATTCAACCGAAACAAATAAACGGTGCATTCAAACATCAGTTTTCAAACCATCAAAATCTTTGCTTAGCAACAAACCGGAGTTTATTCAAATTGGAACTATCAGATATCTTCTTTTAAACCTCATTTTCGAATGCTCAGCGAGTGAGTTAGGCATCAAGGTTTTATGGCATCTTTTTTTGCTGCATACATTTATCATATTTGTAGGTTTACTAATCAGACATAAAAAGCTCCCTTTTTGCAATAGCTTTTTATTGGCACGGCGTATACCTATGAGCAGGACCTTTTGTACATCCGACCATTAGCCGACGACGAGCTCCTACGCAGTAGTGCTAAAAATTAAACAATCAGACCCTTTCAGGCCAAAACATCGTTGTAAAATGTATGTCGTAGTTCATTTATGGATATCCTCTCAAAAAATTGCAAATTCAACTTACCTCGTTATACGTTGAGCTTGAAACTTCATTTGCAGTCGTTTTCGATGAAAAGTAAACACTCGTTAGGGATAAGAATTTGCGAATGGCTTCAACTTCAGCTTTCGTATAATTAGTTGCCGGATCAAGCAAAGGACTAGGGTTGCTACCTCTTTGAAAGTTCGGACAACTATTTGTATTATGGGACTGGATCTTTGAAGAAGGCCTAGAATTTGAAGTTCCAGTACTCCTCCGCCGGGGACTAACTCTCTGGAAAGGTGACTGTTTCAGTCCACTTTTTATTTGCTTCATGACGGTATCATTGTTAGATAATGTAGAACACGGACTCCAGTCAGTGCTTGTCTCGCTGTCAAAACCATTCTTCGATTTTTCAAACGATTCTTTCAGCTTTCTCTCAATGTTCGCGTTGGTTGGCTCTTCGGGTACGAAAGATGTCAAGCTTTCTTTTCTTGCATACGTAAGCGTTTTCGTAAGCTCACTAAATCCCGAGTCATAATTCGTAGCATTTGGTGACGTTGGCAAAGAGCTGTGCGCGGAGACAGAGCTTGTCCTTCTCTCCGTTAAACTGTTTCTTGCGTCAGTTTCTTTATCGTTTGAACCTGGGTGTGCTTGTGCGTTTTCGTCTGGCTGCTCACACATTTCTCTACCTTCTTGTTCAATGACTATCATGCAGTCTTTGCTGAATCCAACGCTAGTTGCTCCGTCTCCTGATACTCGTGTGTTTTGGTCTGCACTTGCCATATTCGTTTGACTTGCAGTTATTTCTCCACTGTTATCGCTAGCTATCTCTTCAGAGATGCGCTTCAATAGGCCTCGAATCGCCGATGAAGGCTTCGATGTGTTAGAAAGTTTCTGCATGAACTCTTGCAATACCTCCTCCGTTGATTTTCCAGGATCTGCAAGTTCTTTGAAAACATCAAATTCTTCTCCGGTACCTGGAAAAGATCGCAAAACAAACGTCAAAATACTTCCCACAATGCTTGGAACACGGGCATGCAATGACATTCGATCTACTTATTCCATCGTATCATCCCTCAAAGGTGGCCTTACAGCTTATGTAAGTATCTATAAAAGCTTTCACCCATTGCAGGCAGGTCGTAATCTGTACCAGCCTCCGGAGGTATATAGAAACAAATTTCGAGAGGAAGGCCCAGATTATTTTCGGGTCTGAAATTTGCAATTTGATTATTTTCGTGGGTCCGGCTTTTCCAAGGGGACCAATCTCAAGATGAGCTTTGAACTGTCGAGCGTGCACACTAGGCAAACATAAAGGCTGATTTCCAGTCAGTGGAATTTTCCGAGCGGGCGTAAATTCTATTGTTCGCGGGAGAAAATGTCGCTCTGAAATTGAATAGATAGTTACGGCTGAGCAACTTGTTATTGTCTAAAATTCCGCCCGCTCGGAAAATTCCGCTGACTGGAAATTGGGCTTAAAGGCAATTTTCCAGTCTGCGGAATTTTCCGAGCGGGCGGAATTTTAGACGATAAAAAGTTGCTCGGCCGTAACTATCTATTCAATTTTTGAGTGACATTTTCTCCCGCAAACAATAGAATTCCCGCCCACTCGGAAAATTCCACTGATTGCAAATCAGCCTTAACGGACATGAAAGTTGATGTAGACCAGTGGCAGAGCCATGAGAGGGTATGAAGAGATAAATACACACCCACTATATAAAAAGTTGGCTAAAATTGTAATTGAAGAATGTAATAAAGTTGTCTGTGAATACCTTTTTATAACTTCACGGAATTAGAAAATTTTGGACTTTTGCCATCTCACTATTTTATGTCAGGCTCTGCCACTGATGCAGACTGAACTGGTCGTGTTACAGTAACAGACGTGAACAGCCTCATATTTGAGGGCTTGTACAGTATTTGGATGGATTCATTTCTTTCGGTTCTCTATTGGTGATATTGAAAAGCATTTAGACTAAGCCCCTTGTCACTGGACACTTGTCACTTGTCAGTGGACCCACCCACATAAGCGCACAGCATCAACAAAAAGCCTTCCCCACAATGGATTCCCACGGTCTACACAGTTGCATTATGATGAATACAGGATTACGAGTCGTTAGTTTGATCATTCAATTTTATCTAACCGACTTGTAAATAAAACTAACCATTCAACTAAATACAAACGAAATGAATTAAAGTTCAAAATATATCAAACAAACCTGAAAACCACTTTAAACAAACTGGCAAGCTAACAGTTTTCATGAACATAATGTCCTGTGAAGAGGCCATAAATCCTTGTTTGTCTATCGTGGCCTCAAGGTAAAGATTCTTTGAAAATTTCATAGTGGCATGTATCGGGGTCTTTGGCCTTATAATCGCATCACTGAGCTTGAAATATGCTTATCCTAGTGTTTTTGGAGTTTCTTTTTGTATCTTCCATTATGAAAAGACATGTATTAGTCTTTGTAACGGGGCGACGTAAGCTCGATCCTGTTAAAAATTCAAAGCGTTTTATCCGTAATTAACTTCAAATCGAAATATACCTTATTTAGCTGTGGCCTACAAGAGCCCAGTTGAAACAGGATAGCACAGTGATGCGAGGACCTGGTCCAGGAAAAATTGGGAAATTCATACCTTCTTTCAGATGATGCAAAAAATCCAGAGACACCTTACGAGGGCAACATCATGTAGTATTAGTTTTCAAATAATTTATTAATAGTGATCATCAGTCCAGGGTTAAGATCCTGATTGGAGAAATTATTTTCAATGACTATGAGAGCTTACCCATACCCAAGATTATATGTGCCTTTTGACTATGCTAGTGCCGGCTGCCGAGGCAACAAAAGACTGCAGATTGATATGAGGATAAGAACTTTTAGCCAGCTGTACTTTCCTTCAATAAAAAATCGAAGATTTTCTCAAAATACTATTTACAGTCTCCCAAAAGGAGGAGGAGACAAAGACGGGACTTCCACCGCTAGCCACTTGCCTGGCAATTCAGTAGCTACTGTCCTGCAAAGTCATTAGTCGCGTAGTTAGCAACCAAACAGTTGCTTCTCAGACTGGTCACCCTCAACTCAAACCTGGCTCCAAAAATAATCTTTAGTGACCAAAGTAAGCTATCACACATGTGCATGGGATGCAGCTTCATTGTGCAATGCATAATATCCAATACATAGCTTTTGAGGCAGATCAACGATGATTCTTTATGTGAACAGTGTCTAGCGAAACGTTTCTCAGAAGGTTTAGTAATGGTCCCATCCAAATCTGTCCGGTTTCCAATATTGTTTTCATTCAAGATTTCGCACTACCAAAAGGAGCAAGTGCCATTGCCTGTTTAAACTACCAAAAACAATGCAAATATTTGATGAACGTCAGATGATATCTAATCAAACAGAAATCAAATCCTTCTCGTTTGAAGCGAAAGTTCTTTATTTTGGTGTATCAAAGACAGAGCCAAAACATTCACCCGAAACTTCTAGAGAAGGCAAACTTTCCATCTTAACAAACTTACCTAGAAACAGCTTCACCATACAGTGGAATGAGCCAAATAGTGCAAAAAATGCTGCTGCCCAAAAAGCATTGAAGAAAGGATTTTATTAATTCATGACAATTGATTGAACAGGCAGCTGTTCCTCTCCTTGGAAAAGTGAATAAAACTGACTTGTATTTACTTGGTGTCACTTGAAATTCCGGGGGTTTATTCGCTTATCTTGCCACTGAACAGGCCCATTGATTTCAATAAAGTTCATGGACACGTGACGTCTAACATGCGCCTGACGCTAATTCCGACTGTGATTAGGCCAACCGGGCTACAAGGTATCCAGTTTTAACGCGTGCAGACGAAAACATCAATTTGTGTCACGGGAGGGGGGGGGGGGCTCTTCCATAGTAAAGGTACCTGGGGATGTGCCGCCTGCAAGGGTATACTTTTTCAAACTTTCTAGTCTAGCCAAGGGTATACTTTTTGCCACCTTTAGTCCATTTGGTCTAGCCAAGGGTATAGTTTTTGGAAATTTACGTCAAAGAAATGTCAAACTTCGGTAATTCCTTTAAAGAAACCCAAAATTTTTTCAAATTATGGTCCAGAGAATTCAAAAATTTGGCAAGTTTTGTCTAGAAAATGCCAAATCAGGGCACTTTTAATGTAGAAATTAGTCTAGCCAAGGGTATCATTTTCACAAAAATTGGTCTAGCCAACGGTACCATTTTGAAACTGCGGGCGGCACACCCTTACCCGAAATTTAGCCGAGAACCCCCCCCCCCCCCGGTGATTTGTGTTCACTCCACTTTGTTAGTAGTTGGAGAAAGTTCCAAATCATTAAAAAGATTACTGTAAAATTCTATGACCCATTTCTCTGAACCATTGTTGATATGTTTGCGCTGAATGGCTGCAAAGAAATATTTGCTACTGTATTTCGCAATAATTCTACCATTTTACCATTAGACCTTTCTATAATCTTCAATATCTTCAAAATTAGAATGTTGTTCATCTTTTTTTGACTCAAAAGAGTCGACGGTGTAGGTGGCAAATATCCTGTAAGGCGGATAATAACCAGTCACATTATTGGTGGCAGCTACTTCGGGCCTGCCCATGCATAGCAAAGGTTAGGATTCATTGGTAGCAGCAACTTCGGGCTGCCCTTTGCACAGATAGCATTTTCATTACGAATGGAAGAGAAATTTTGGATAAAGATAAAGCTTCAATCGTTAAGTTTTAAACTTTCTGATGAAGCATGAACAATTTCCAAGAAAACCTTTGTTTATGGATGTCTACAATATGGTATCAAACAAAAGTCATTCCTTCTGCTGGTTTTCGATTTACAAATTCGATGATGTTACAACGTCAGATGAGCTGAAAAATGAAATAAAAATGTACTTTCGAAAAATTCCAAAAATTTCAAGGGTACGATTGTAGATAAGTGGTTAAAGTTTCTTGGGAGTTTCTTTCAAGCCATTCAATTAAAAGAAATAGGCCATAGGATTTTACAACCACTTCTTTACACCGATTTAAGTAACGATTTGGAACCTATGCCGGTTCCTGGCATGTCTGTTACAGCATTGGTGTAGATAGTCGTCAGTTCGAATCCCGTAGCAGTCGACTTGGGGGAAGGGGGCAGAACTACCACAATCATGCAAGATCCAGCAAGATCTGATTGCTTCTTTCCTTGGAAAGCTGGCTGATGGTGCACATAAATGTGCGGCCTTAGCGTTAACCCCGTTCTACCTGCGGGGTGGTGGCCGGATCCCCAAGCAAACTTCCTCGAAATTGCTGTTAAATTACACATGATGACATACTGAAAGCTCTTTCAACTTGATCAAATTCAATAATGTATCATCTAATTCATAATTAAAACCCCTTCTTGAACAAAAAGTATTTGTAACCCCGTCATCTTTCGTTAAAGGTTTTGTTACCCCATTCAGAATGCTTTGAGTATGAATCGAGCATAAAACCTAATCTGACGAATTTTTCTATTCTCTATTTCTACTTTTACTCTTCTGGTATTGTAGCTCCGTCAGTCCGTAAGGACTGCCTTTCAGGGGATTATGGCAAATAACTGCCGATCAGCAGTTCAATAATTTGGACATTAACATGAATACAAAATGTTTTATTGATAAATTTTTGTTAATGAAAATAGACCGATAACCAACTCTTGTATCTGCACTCCTGAAAAGTTGTGTTTCGAAATCAATGACAAATTTGCCAAAATATTTTACTGTGGCCTCCTGAAATTCAGATCTGGCTCGAAGTGAAATGATAATAGGGGACCAAAACATTTGGATCATGGCCCCCTGAATTTTGGTGTAGCTCGAAAATGTCGTTATCTGAAGGCAGAACGGTTTTTGCTATCGCTGGCGCATGCACATTTCCTGAGCTTCCTTCCCAAAAATTCTCACAGCCCAGGCCCGTCGGAAGCGGGGGGGGCTAGGGGCTGAAGCCCCCCCAATAATTTGCAGAAGTTTGATAATTTTGTAAGTGAAAAAGGCTGTAAAAGCCAAGGTCCTAAGAATGAAGATTCAAACTCGTATATATTCGAGGAAGCTACCAGAATCTATCCAAAATGCAATATCTTTTGATATCATACAAGTCAAAAGTTTCAAAACTTTCATGGAAAGACCCTCATTAGTCGTGATCCTTTGCCTCCGTCAATGGGACATTTTCCAAAAATGGGGCATTTTCCAACCCGGACCCCACTTTTGGCTCGCTTCGCTCGCACCTCGTTTAAGCCCCCCCCCCAATATCAATTTCGTTCCGACGGGCCTGCAGCCAAATAAGGCATGTTATAATTTATAATTTTGGATGGTATTTTAATGACGCAAGTACTAATTTCGGTGACTCCCCAAATCTACATTATCCTTTATTTCAAATAACTACAAGTTTCCAAGATTTCATGGTAAGTGGCAAGTTCTCTGTGGTAGGATGTGATGTGCAAAGGATAACGAATTGAACAGATTTTTTGGCCACCTAAATCGACGCTATCACTTTGTTATAACAAATTTGGTTAAATTGAGCAATGATGCGTTCATGGCAATTAGGTACAGTTTCATGAATGAAGCGATTACCAACATGACTGCATAATGTGGCAGGATGATATGTGTAAAAGTTGATAAATTAATAAAATTGTTGGCCATCGAAACCAACACTATCTCATTATCATTATACTTTGATAGACTTTGGTAAAATTGATAAATTCAATTAGAGATGAATAAAACCACACGACAAGTAGAAATTTTGCTAGGATATGATGTGTAACACTAACAAATTAGTAACTTTCGAAAATTTGAACAGGAAGTAAACTGAGCATGTCAATACGTGGCCAGCATGAGGTACCTTGTTAGTTTCCGGTATTTTCAATTGGCCAACTTTAAACCGCCTTGCAAATCTAGCCAAAAACATAATCTTTCGCCAAAAAATTTCTGAAAATGTTGAAATGTATTTAAGCACATTCTCTAACCAGTTTCAATAAGTTCTTCGCGTTTCTTGGTTTGTGAAGGTGTCCTCTTACCCAAGCAAATCAAAAGGAAATAGGCTCATGCTGTCACTGACCAGATGCAAATGTGACTCAATTTCTAACCAAATATCTCCTTAAATTGTTTCTTCTTTCAATTATTGCTGAAGTAGGCTTAGGGAGATTTTAGAATCTTTTAATTTCACAGCGGAATGACATGTTTTCTTGCAGATCAGTGTTGATAAACCGAGTTTTGAAGAAGAAATGATTATTTTCATATCCTTGCAGAATCCACCGAAATCTTTTCCAAGCGACTGAACAAAGCAACACGATGAAAGATTTTCCCATTTCCATAGCTACTTCCTTGGATAAAGCGTCCTTTTGTTGGGCTTTGGTCCGGGGGTTAATGTATGTGGTATATTCCTGGAAGAGAATAAAAATCAATGTGCCCGGAAAGTAGGCTGAAAGAAAGGAAAATGAATACTACCTTGTCCAGAAACCACTTTCATATCAATGGAAAATCGACTTTAGGCCTGCAAAACGTCATAACCAGTTGTTGTGGGTTTTTGACTCATGCGGATAAAGTCGAAGTTTGTTTGTTTGTTTGTTTGTTTTCAATTTGCTTTGAGTGGGCTCGTCAGGATTTCTAGCTACTGAAAGATAATTTAGCCCCACTGTCCATGCCACGGTGAGGTATGGAACACCTAGGTTAACGTCCCTTCCGAAGGACAACGAGGTGAGTTGCGAGGTCAGGCTTCCGAGGGCACCCATCTGGAGTTTCACCTCACTCGAACGAGCTTAACTTGAGTCACCGGACGAAAACAGTACAAGCCGCCTAGTAAATTGATTTGATTAGTGACAGAACTTCCGTGACTTGAGGTCTAATTTGATATAGTTTTTTAACATCCATTATCATTATTGTTGGGCAAATCGAAAGCTACCATTGCCCGACGATAACAAAGTTTATTCTTTGCAGTTTGCCGGTTTTTGGAAGGAAGATAAATTTCATCTGTTCGCTGCACGTTTGCAGCACCTTTGCATTAAGATGCCCTAGATGACACATTGTTCTTGTAGCTCCAATTTTTAGGTAAAAAAAGTTCTTAGCCGTTGATAGGATTCTACAACGATTTTCTAGTCTAAGCTTAATTTTTGCAGTGGCACGTAATGGGAGTAGCTGCCAGAGTTGCTCTTCCATCTTAGCTGGTAAATAGCTTCCAAATCCTTTTAATCAATGACTTCTCGTTTGCAGAAGCAAAAGTAGTTTTCAGTGACTAAAACGTTTTCATATAATGAGATTTTCTGAGAATCACAAACAATAACCTTCTTGTGATTACTTTACGTGAGCCCCCAGAAGGGTCCTTTGATCAGGTGAATGCAGTTGTCAGCTTATGTTTGTCTTGATCATGTTCTGACCCTGATCTAGGAAGATTCACTAGACCCACGACATAAACAACATCAAAAACAACAACAACAACAACAACAACAACAACAACAATAACAATGATAACAATGACAACAACAACAACATTTTTAATTTTTGCTCAAACTGGGACTTCTTTGTTTGTTTGTAAACTTATTTCATTTCGATTCTGATAAAAAAATAAGTTTACAAACAAACAAAAAAGTCCCAGTTTGAGCAAAAATAAAAAATTTTGTTGTTGTTATCATTGTGGTTATCATTGTTGTTGTTGCTGTTGTTGTTGTTGCTTTTGATGTTGTTGCGAGCACTGGGACTTTGTCGTGGGTCTAGTGAATCTTCCAAGATCAGGAAGATTACAAAGGACTTACAAGGAGGACTTTCATATAAAAATTTATGGAAAATCATGGGCCGAAGGAGACTACTGTGGTAGCCTAAAAATGCTTAAATTGCCTCATTAAGAATTATATTCATTCATACTTACGATGCTGTGGTTGTCTCTTTCTTCTTCACTGTCTTTACCCAAATAAGTGAAATATATGCACAGCACGACTGTGGCCTATGGCCGCCATATTGCATTGATTCTACGCATGCGCATGTTGTGCTGGGATTCCCAATCCCTTCTCGTTTTCGCGTTTGGGGCTTCCCAGAAACCCATATCGAGGCACAGCGGAGAATCGATGCAATATGGCGGCCATAGTCGTGCTGTGCATATATTTCACATATTTGGGTAAAGACAATGAAGAAGAAAGAGACAACCACAGCATCGTAAGTATGAATGAATATAATTCTTAATGAGGCAATTTAAGCATTTTTAGGCTACCACAGTAGTCTCCTTCGGCCCATGGGAAAATGAATAGATTTATGTGTGCCCTCTGGAACGAGGCTGCGGCGATGTCTCAGAAGCGAGGCAAGTAACCCTCGACAGTTGGAAATTCTCATTGCTGCGGTGAAGTTCATGGAAGCTAATTGGCCTCAAAAATAAGGACCTGCTGGTTCACAGTGAAAGGTTTGTTGATTGTTGGATTGAGGAAACATTCATCTGGATACTTGCGGCTTTTATTCATGGCAACTATCAATGAAAACTTGGTTTTTGAGGCGTTTTAGCATCGGAGGCTCGAGCCAGCACGGGGGGGGGGGGGGTTCTCGGCTAAATTTCGGGCAGGGTTGTGCCGCCCACAGTTTCAAAATGGCACCGTTGGCTAGACCAATTTTTCTGAAAATGATACCCTTGGCTAGACTAGTTTCTACATCAAAAGTGCCATGAGTTGGCAAAACTTGCCAAATTTTTGCATTCTAAGGACCAAAATTTGAAAAAAATGTTGGTTTCTTTGAAGAATTACCGAAGTTTGACATTTCTTTGACCAAAATTGCCAAAAAGTATACCCTTGCCCAGACTAAATGGGCGAAAATTGGCAAAAAGTATACCCTTGGCTAGACTAAATGGACTAAAATTGGCAAAAAGTATACCCTTGGCTATACTATACTAGAAGGTTTGAACAGCATACCCTTGCGGGCGGCACATCCCCAGGTACATTTACTATGGAAGAACCCCCCCCCCGTGGCAACTTAGGCACTGAACACTGAACTGCTGCTTTGGTTTCCATAATAGTCATGATTTCGATGGGGGAAAACTTCGTCCCAATTTTCAATGCGAAAGTCCAAGAGTCCTAGTTTGAGCGTCCATCAGTCTATCAATTGCGCTAACTACGAATATGCTATCAGTCTGAAGATTCACAATGAATTTGATGTTGCTTTTCATCGCACGATTTATTAATTGCGAAATTGGAGGCGTACGGAATTGAAATAAAAGCCACAACCTAATCTACAGTTATCTAAGTGGTCGCAAACAGAGGGTTAAAGTTGCATCACATTACAGCTCATATAAGCAGATTGGTGTGCCTCAAGGATCAGTCCTGGGTCCCTTGCTTTCTGATATCTTTATTAATGACCTATTCCTAATCAATCTTCATCAGATTTATGTAACTTTGCAGACGATAACACGCTATATTCTTGTGGCAATTCTTCGTTGACTTTAGACTCGAGATCTACAAAAACTTGAACTCATGTGAATCAAAATGGAAACAATTATGCATCATTCCAAAGGCTCATCTGGCTCAATTTAGGGGTACTATTTTGAATTCGACTTAGGTACCTGGGAGGGATTATCGACACTTTAGTCTCAAAACTGTGGCGTAATGTTAACTTGGGTTCACCATTGCAAATCCCCAGGTTTCAATCGAAACCAGAATAACGCCAAACATTATTTGCTGCTCCATTCAAACCGTCATTTGCAAAGACAAACTTTGAATCTTTTTGCAAAGTCTCCGACAATCCAATCAACAGTTCATACCTCTAAAGAACGCTTCAGCTCAAAAATAGACTGATTGCATATTCGTAGTTATCGCTATTGATAGACTGATGGAGACTCAAACTACGACTCATGTCCTTACGCTTTCAGAAACGGAAATGGCCTAAGTCACCTGCAATTATTCCTCAAAACTGCCCACCCTAATACGCCGAAAAAGTAGTCTTCCTGGAATGCTACACTGTACGACAAGCTATCAGTACTTAGACGGATGTTTCTTCGAGCTATTTCAGCAAAAAATTCCTACCTACAAACGACATTTTGCTTGTTTGGGGACGCAACGGATCTCTCGACTCATGACGTAAGTTCCTCTAACTTTCGCTTGTTGTTGTTGTTGTTGTTATCGCTTCAGTTGAGGATACATGAATGACAGAATGAATGAGGCTTTGCGCTTGGAAATATACCGGGCAAGTCATCCACTGTTTAAAAAGTAATACAAGGAAAGCTATGGGACCACATTGTAAAGTTCCAACTCTATCAACTAAAGGAGGCTTCAGCTTGATTTTCAAGATCCTTTTATAAATCTAGGTTTATCATTTCCTTCTACGATCAGAATGTAGCCAAAAGCCCTATTTCTCTTCTGTTGTAGCGACAAGTCTGCAGGGGGAGCGAAACAAGAGAATTTTGGAATGAGTCTGACGGATCTCCTAAATTCGTTCGGTACTTCGAGATTTTGATCGTTGCGGCCATTCAGTCGAATACGTTTTTGTTTGCCTTTGGCGGGAAGTTTAACCCTAATCCATATGGGCTTTTTTGGAGCTACCATTTATGGGGGGGGGGGTTCTTTCCACCCCCCCTCTGAAAACTACCTTAGACTCCTCAGAATCCAATAAAACTTGGCACAATTACAGATCAAGTCATTCCTAGCTTGTAGCCCAATTTGGGTGTGGCTGCCACACCTTATGACGTCACAGTGACGTCATGAAGTTGAAAATCAGTGAAAATCAGGCTTCCAAGTTAAATTTGAATCCAAAGAAGGTTTGGCACGAACATTTTGGAGTTTTTGGTTCACGTTAGCCACAAATTTGATGTTAAAACATAACGTCATAGAAAGTAATGATTTTAGAGTGATATTTTGGCAGAAATTAGCCAATTTGTATGACGTCATTTGTGCAATTAATTTGTTCTCTGTAAAAATAGACAAAAAAAGCTGCAAAGTGGTTATACCCCATTACAAACGTATCATTGGAGTCTTCTCAATTTAAAAAGTTCGAAAAAATTAAAAAAGTTTGCTAATTAGCCCAAAATGGCGGCTATTATGACGTCATCATCAAAAAATGCTGATGTCATCAAATTCCAGAAATTCCGGTATCAGATGAAAGCTCTTCGTTTACTGATTCATTTGGTGTATAATACTTCATAATATGATCGAACCTTTCCATTGAAATCATCAAAAACAATGATTTGTTTGCTACCTGCTTCCAAATATGGGCATGTCACGTGACCTGTGAGCTCTATTGTTTGAAAATTTTTTCATCAAAATGTGGCAAATAGATAATTAGTAAAAGTCAGGTAGGTTTGGGGGACATAGTTGATGTCTTTGAAAAGCACGGCAAGAAAAACCTTGAGGGGGGTGGAAAACACCCCCCCCATGTGGATTAGGGTTAAATTGAAGAAAAATCAGCCAATCCGATCACGTTATTCGTAATCTTCCATTCTGATTGGTCGGGAAACAGATTCATCCACAAAAAGCGTAAACTGTGGCATTCCTCAGGGATCGTGCTTGGGGCCCCTTCTTTTCATCATATATGTACGTTAACGATTTAGAACGCTGTTTGCAGGGGGCAACTCCCAACATGTACGCTGACGATACAAGCATTACTTGTTCTTCTACTGACAGCGATTCTCTGCTTAGGAATATAAATAATGAGATGACTAATATCGGGGAATGGATGCGGCTAAATAAACTAAGTTTGAACGCAGGCAAAAGCGAATTTATGGTCATAGGCCACTCAAGGCAGCATAATGTCCTAAATGAGCTCAGAGAAATTGAGGTCAATCATAAGAAAATAAATAGGGTTACCAATACAAAGTATCTTGGTCTTAATATTGACGAAAATCTGAGCTGGAAAGATCAGTATAAAACGGTTAAAACTAAGGTCAAAAGTGGTCTCTCTGCAATTCGGAAGCTGAAAGATATTCTCCCTCAGTCAAAGCTAGCTTCAGTTTATAGAGCTTTGATCGAGAGCCACTTAAGGTATGGTAACATATTATGGGGATGCATTTCTGATACGAAGCTCAGCGCTTTCCAAAGATCACAGTCAAGAGCAAAGTTTCCGATTGAAAATGCAAAATACAAGGATGGATGGGTCTGTGACTGGTTGCCTGTTAAAGAATTAATTAGGTACGACAGGTCAGTTATGACGGACAAAATCCTTCATGGAAACTGTCCGGACAATTTGCGAAATAAATCTATGCGGAGGTCCCAAATTTCAAGCTATTCAACAAGGAATAGCCAAAATCTCCATTTGCCTAAACCTCGATTGGAATTTACCAAAAAGAGTTTCCAATTTACCGGAGCCTCGACATGGAACGAGATCCCGCAACAGTAAAGAGACTTACCCTCTCTAAATTGCTTCAAATAGAAAGTTAAACAACTCCTAAGGAGCTAAGGTGGGTGAGTGCGTTCGGGTCCCTGGCGCCTCATGGTGCTTTGGGGGGTGGTGCCCGGTTGGTCCTGATTTGGTCTGTTCTAGACCGGGTTGGGCCACTACAAATGTATAATAAAAAGTTAATAATAGTAATGTCAAAACCCTAAAAGGTTGCTCTTCCTAGGGGTCGTGCTTTAATTGCCGCGAAGGCAACAAACTGCAAAAGTTTCTTTTAAATTCAGGTATGGTTGTTTCTTAAGTTTCGAAAAATTGAGCCTCCCGTTTCTTATAAGCTGTTTCTTATGAAATAAGATACGTCTGTCTTATCACTTATAAACCAAGGGGACACTCAGTACTTGCCCATATGTGGGCAGCGGGTCATTCTGGGGAATTACAGGCAACCCAGAATTATCAATTCAGCTTCGTTGCTACCCAAAAATATAAACTTATTTTATACTTAGATTCTTGTAAACGAACGCAAATATCCTGAAACTATGCAAATAGAGGTCAGGACTGCCTCTAATAGACTCCAAAATATCAGTTTGGAAATATTTGATGCCAAAATATCATGAACATAACCCGGGGGGGTACATGACTTGCGGATGGACGGGGGTCTGCCACCCGGTTTTTAGAAGGGTACCCTCTTCTAATTACCGAAAGTTGCCGTCATACCCACTTTTATGATGAATTTTGGCGGAAAACCACCCATTTTTTGCTATTTTTCGCCAATTTCTGGATAACCCACCCTTGTTTATGGAAAATCTGCCGAAAAAGGGACCCTTGTTTAGAGAATTTGGGGCCCAAAAACCCACCCATATGGGCGGCACATACCCGTACCCTCAACATGTTATGTACCCCCCCCCCCCCGGGGAACATAATTTCAGTTTCTTTAGATCCAAAATATCACTTTCGACAATCTTCAAACCCAGAGATATTTAACTTAACCTCTCCATATGTTCATTTGCTGAGTGTCCCCCATATAGGCTCTAAAGAACCTGTTGTAGCCTCCTCCAGAAACTTAGATACTCAAGCAGTAGTCCGTTTCAGTTTGGAGTTTAGAAACTTTTCAGTTTTGGTCAAGAAATCTTTATTTATGGCTACAAGTTGCAAAACCTTTTGAAAGAAAATATATTGTGTTCAAGTACCCATGTAAGTCCAATTTTTTTTAACTTTCCCAGGTCACTCGAAAAATTTTTGACACTGCAAAGTAACAGAAACTGTATGGACATCACTTTGAGTGCGAATTATGTTACTTGCTTTGAGATCTTACAAAGTAATTTGGGAGCCCTGTTGACAAAACTAAATGAAATTTACACTTTTGGCATCAAAAACACGCAAGAACCTCTGGTAGCAAAATGGCCAAAAATTCAAGTAACTGCCTACCAGCTCTGGACCTTAGTTTCTTACAAAGAAGGAACTTGTACCTGTCTTTGCATCATTTTGTAGCTGAAAGGCTAAATGAGCACAAAACGTGACGTTGTGCTCAAATTAGTAAAATATAAACTCATAGCTTTTATCGAAATTCATTATAGCACTTACGTCATCAGTGACGTCACACACTAAATCAAATTTAGTAATAATTGTTTTCATATTCTCTTATTCAGCTGTCAGTTGTAAGTAGTTATCGCGAATATTTGGTTCCACTTTCCTGCTTCTAAGAGTGTCAAAGATGCAGCCAGAGAAATAGCTATTACATTTTCCAAAATGAAATGAATTATTTTGGTCAAATTTGGAATTAACCATATTTGTACTGGGGGGGGGCTTTTTCGCCCCCCTACCATACTTTTCCACATTGCACTAAAACGGCCAGTGATTTAACCACCAAACTCGGTGACTTTTAGTCAAATTCAATTGGAAATTAGATTTTTAGCATTTCATTGTTCTAACTCTGATCATGTGACCACAGTAATACCATATTTGGAGAGTGGGCAACAAAATATTTCTTAAAACCTCCATAGATTTTGTCTCGTTTGTCCGATTGATCTCAAACATGCACCCTTCGATTGCCTTTGATGAGTAGTTGCATTTGATATATATTTTTATATTTGCTGACATCAGCAACATTTAATATCTATGACGTTATTGACATTTATGACGTCATTGCTCTAATGAAAAGTGTAAGATATGAAAAATTGCTGTCTCTTTTGCTTCATCTTATTAATTTGGTCAATTCTGAGTCCATATTTGCTGGATAAAAGGACAAGACAAAGAAATAACTGCAAAGAAAATCAGTACATGGAACAAAGAGCTAATTAAAAGCTAATTGTTCCAAATTTAGAAACTGAAAATATCTTAGAAGTATGTATGTATTTCAAGTCGGGTTTTACCAATCAATGGCCCTGGCCCTATGGCCCTATGGCCCTATGGTCCTATGGCCCAATAGTCTTGAGTACTTCGTTAGAAGCAAATCATGAGTTAGATGATGTATTTCATTAGAATTCATTTGAAAATTGCAAGCTAGCATGCCCAAATTCGTGGACAAAATTCTCGTTCATCTAGTGAAAATTTTGGCGACGTGATACAGGGAATCACCCACTGCCAATTTCCTTGTTTTATTGGGAAACAAGGCAAAGGAGGATGCTGAAGTTGCATGATAAGTAGAGGAAGGAACTTGCAAATCTTTACAGTACATATAAAGAGCTTGTGTCAGTACTGAAAGTTTCTTAAAATTATCAAATTTTCAGTACATGGAGTCTCTTCCGAGTTTCGTACGTCTTCCAAACATATTCCCTTCAATAGCATGTTTACTTCCTCTTCGACCGTGAACGTTTCAAATGTAGGTTTTTACAGGAAGCAAGTGAAGATATTGGAAGAATATGCCAAAGATGTCCTTGACTAAAATAAAGCTTCTTAAAGCTGATTTTCCCAGTAGTGGAGTTTCAAATGTTTTAGCGATCTGAGCAGTGGCGTAACGCACGGTGGTGTGGATTAGAGCAACTCCTAAGGGCCCCCGAGCTTTAGGGGCCCCCAGGGGCCCTTACGAGTTTCACCAGTGTACTGATGTAGCTGTTTGCACTGAATACTTTAAAGCCCCTATTAAGAGACCCTAAAGCTTCTGGTGAATTGAAGACCTTTGTTATTTGAACTGAACACAAGTTTTGCTTAATATAAATGATGTAAACTGCAAACTTTTCAAAGATGCCTTGTTTCCTTCTAGGGAACATAAATGTTCTAGCAGATGACTTAACAAAAATCCTTTTCTGTACGATATCAAAGCTTAACTATTGACTGTTTCCTAGGGAAGAATGTCGTTGATTACAATCCTGTCTGCTGCATTCAATGTCAAAATTCTATGAAAGATACGTTTTCCGACATTCTAAAGAGTATGGTTTAGAAAATTTCCGGAGGGAATACCCCAAATGTAGCTCGCTTCGCTCAGCCACCTTCCCCCGATATTTTCCTTGTGCAAACGTGCCTTAAAATAGCTATAAAACGTCCTTGACACCTGTTACAGAGGTTTTGATGTACTGGGTTCGCCTTGATTTTGTGGCGGATAAAAATGCCGCTTTTATGTTGAAAATTTGTCAAAATTACTTATCTATCTGCCGCATCAGGGGCCCCTGTATAGCAAATTACTAAGGGCCCCGAGCTGCTCTGTTACGCCACTGGATCTGAGGAGAATTGAGTTTCTTCTAACATTTTTCTCACGGAGACCTTAGCCCCGTTGCTATGAGTTGGAAAATGGTAAAGATTTGGGAAGATTTTTCAGCTCCTTGTATTGCTCTAGTTAATCACGCTACTTCAGGATCCCCTTGCATTGTTTCCTAAAGCAAGGAAAGTTGCTGTGGGTGATTCCCTGCATCACATCGAGAAAATTTTCACTAGCTTTACGAGAATTTTGTCCATGAATTAGGGTATGTTCGGTAGCAATTTTCAAACGAATTCTAATCGAATACATCGCCAAACTCACCAGAAGTAATCAAGACTATTGGACCATAGGGCCAGGGCCATAGGGCCATAGGGCCTGGGCCATTGATTGGTAAAACCCATTTAAAGTCTGCAATATGTTTCCTACAATTTGAGACAAATTTGGAGCAAATTGGATAAGAGGTAAATTAAAGGGAATCGACATAGTTAAAAGCTGGCCCGGGCCAGGTTAAAAATATAATCTATTGAATTTGAGAACTTCGACACGTGCGGATTCACTGTGGAGCCAAGGAAACAATGAATGCGTAGGCGTTTTCTATAGCCTATTTATAGCGACTACGAGATATAGCCATGTCTACTCCCTTTAAATAGCATTATTCTTGTTAAGAAGTTAAAATATTGGCAATTTTCCTTTGTTTCTTGGTTGCCTAGCAATAAAACACGTGCCTAATTAATTGTCATATCTCTTGATTATTGTTATATCTCTTGAAACTTCGGAGAAAAAGAGGCGAGCGAAAAACGCCCCCCCCCCCCCCCCAAGCATCGGCTTCAGTTCACAGAAGTTCACCTGCGTTCACTTTCGTTCAATGACGTCTGTTTGGAAGATCTGTGAGACGTATAATATCCGGGTTCTTGTTTTAACGTCTGGGCAAAAACAATCGCGGTATATATCAAAACAGGCAATTCTAGACAAAACAAGTTAAAAGGCAATTAGTGAGGTAAAACGATTGGGGGTAAGAGCTTCGCGTGACGTGCTTGTGATGCTTGTGACGATAAAGTTGGAATAACAACAATTTTTGTTTCAATCAAGGCAAATTTTCCGATAAGCCCCTATCGGATGCGATTTCAAACTGTGCTGTCGATGTTGGCGAGGGGCAAATCACTTCTCAAAGTACTTTACTTTTGTGATTTTAAAATCATATGATTGTTTTCTGTGATTTTTTGTGATTTTATTGATTTTTTTGTGATTTTTTGTGTGATTTTTCTGTAACTCCTCAGTGATTTGTGATTCTTGCGCTTTTTGCATGTGATTTATTTGAGATTTTGTGATTTTTGTATGTGATTTTTTTGTGATTTCAAAGAGGGTGTACGAAGAAAAAATCAGTGATCTGCCCCTCGGATGCTGGTAAAGATGGACATTTGCGAAGGGCAAAATTAGAACTTTTCTAGTCTGTGAGTTTTTCTTCAGATAATACTGGTCAAAACCAAATCATATATAAATGTGAGGTCATCGGCAATCAACCAAATGAACAAATCATGAATAAATAATGTGCTTGAGGACATCACTTTTCACTCTGTCACCAAGCTGCGCCGCGCCAGACAGAAGCTTGCGCAGGAAAACGGAGGAAAACTAGCAACTTTTAATTAGAGGCTGCCGCGCAGCAATTAAAGTTTCTGAAATTTGATCATCATTCTTGTAATGATTCATATGCACTTTCACGACAATTCTTATAATCTTTCCCGTTTATTATCAGTATTATCTATTTGATCACTCTTATCAATTGTCGTCGTTGGATCATCAAAGATCAACACGTTCCCACTCCGTTGCTTTTCAAAACTGAGGCATAAGAACCAAAGACCCCTGGGGACAGCCCCACATAGAAAAAATATTATTTCATAAGCCTCCTAATAGAAAAATAAAAACATACCTTCAATTGCACTCATTTCTGAAATTTCACTGCTGTTGCCTTGCGCTGTGAGTTTGTCGCTTCCCGGGACGCTGCTTTGTAAATTTGTGGCGTTGTCCTGAACAATATGACTTGTTTCTTCAATCGGAGAGCATGCGAATGAATCTCTATTGACGGGTGGCTGGATACGAGATAGCAAATTGACCAGAATTACATTGGGATCTCGGTCTTTGCTTGTTTTGCGGGTTCGCGTTGTTTCAATTTCTTCGGCGATTTCTCCAAGTGTCTCTTGCACCTTCTTTATTGCTTTAAAGATATCGCAATTTAAAGGCTCTGGTTTGCTTCCCATTTTCTCAATATTTGTGCTGCCATGTTCAATGGAAAAATCCCTGGCTTCTTCTCTGTCTGCTTCTGTTTTGTCTGAGTCTGACATGAGCTGACCCCAAGTCTGATTAAGTTTGTTCAGTGTTTCAGCAATATTCCAGTCATTACTCTCCCTAAACTTTGGATTTGGACATTCATTATTTAATCCTGTGTGTTCTTCGTACAAAGGGGAATAGACATGCTTTGTATATTTTGGGAAATTCAGCGTGTAATACGGCGAATCTGACGCCAAACTGTCACAAGATGCCGTTTTGTTCTCTAGTTCTTCATCCATTATGAACGGCTCGATGAGAAGTTTTTGTATGTTCTCAACGTCAAGAATCATATCTCCACTGCTTGCCATTTCCTTTTCGATATCTATGCATTCTGTGGGTTCCGTTATTGAGTCATTTGGTGTTTCAACAGGAGGAGATTCAGGCCCTGCCTCTCCTGCTTTGCTTTCACTGCAAACAAATTCAACCAATTCATTTTCCTGAGTATCAGAAGTACCGTCAATGGAAATCGTATCCTGCTTATTCCAAAAGAGCACAGATCTTCGCACCCAATCCGATACGTCCTTCATGCTGTTATTTTCGTCCGCTTCATCTCCTTGCGCCTGCTCGTCTTCCATAAATTTCTCCTTCTCAGCAAACAAATCTTGTTCTTCTTTGACCACAAGGTCTTTCTCCACATTATCAACTCCTGTACCTTCCATTTCCTCTCTCGATTAGTGTTGTTTTATTTTAGACAAGAAATCACGAGAGCCTCTCAAATAAAGGAAATGATAAATATATCAAACTCGGTTGAAATCAGTTGTTCCTTTGAGTGTCGATCAAAATATATTTTTATCTTTCTTCTTGTGACTGACATAAACACATCGGCTGTTCAACTGAGCTTGGAACTGCAATTTTCCTTGCAGAATGTCATTCCGAAAATAACGTTGTCAATAAGTCGTAAATCCCTCTCCTGTAAACTTATCACAGCCTCTGACAACACAACGATCAAACTAAAATGAAACCATTGCATTGCTTGAAAATTAAAAGACACCATTACTTGCAAACGTGAATCCACTACACTGCTCCTTGCGATGATTAGAGAACACTTCACTTGCACTGGAACTTTTAATGTTTACTTGTTATTCCGGGCAACATAATGCATGCTATTTACACAAAAACAAGATAATGAAATTAATTGACTTCACGTGTGGCTATGCTCGTGCAACATTTGTACATTGAATCAAAAACAAAGAGATCAGACATGCTCAATACTCCTAATCGATAAAATGAACAAATTTGAAATATTCGCTGGAGTGTGAATCCGCAGATTTACCTGCTCATACAGAGATACTTTACTTGGCGATCACAGTGAATTCCAATTGTTTCAACTCCTAATTCTTTGCCAATGCAGCGAAAATATTTCTCCTCTCTCAGAACAGACCACTTAATCCTTCGCAAATGAACAATAACATTTCGGATTAGCCATTTCTAAACTTTCCTGAGTCACAATTCTCGGATTGTCCATTACAAAGAACTTACTGGCAATAAATCAATGGATTTTCTCGAAAACAATACCGACACCTACTGCCTATTTTTAGACAATTCATATTGCTTACGTGCCTGTAATTTCAATTCAATATGATTTCAGGTGGCCAATATGGATGTTATTTGGTTTCACGCAAACAAGTATTACTTTGTCTTGATGCTTTCTTCTGCATGCGGGATAGGTAAATATCTACGAATTTTGAGGTCTTTGCGTACTGAGAGTTTCTTACGAGTTTCTTTGAACTTCTACTCGACTTCTCTTCTCCATAATCAAGTTTCTTCATATTTTTCAGAAGTTTTTACTTTCCTCACTTTTGCGTGTAATTTCCACCGGTGGGCGGGAAATTTGGGTCTGTTCGAGAAAAACAGTATCTATTTCGTTAGGAGTATTGTAAATTCACAAAAATTAAATTTCAAAATGCTTTTATGGATAACTTTGAATTTTCGGGCTTCCCTACCACAAAGTTGAAAACTTGCAGAGAGAAAAAATAATAATGCAATCTCTAAAACTGCTTTATGTTAGTGTATATTAGTGCTCACACTATTGTAAAACTAACATTAAAAAAGGTATTATTATTATTATTATTATTACTATTATTATTATTATTATTATTATTATTATTATTATTATTATTATCATCATTATTATCATTATTATTATAAAAATAAATCGTACCACCATCAGCGCACATTGCTAAGCCTCTAGGCCCATTCCTGAAAAAGGAAATGTAAACAAAGCTTCCTCCGAAATAAAGTCAAAAGAAATGTATCCTTGCATCTTTCGCTGAAACCCACTAAAGCATGAATGGAAAAGCGTACCTTTATGCAGGGCCACCAAGAGCTTTTCGAGGCCCAGGGACAACACTGCCAATTGAGGCCCCCTGCAAGCGGAGCGAGCAGAAAATTTTGTCAACCATTCCCTTTAGATTGGCTTAAAATGCATTTCAGAACATTTCCTGCCGTCAAAATGTCAAAATCCTTCAATTCTGAGGCCCCTTAGACCCTGAGGCCCTGGGGCAAATTGCCCCTCCTGCTCCCCCCTCTCGGCGGCAATGTGCTTATCCTGTTTTCTGTTTTCCATTTTCTTGCAATATTATTTCCATTTTTGCGTTGATTTGGGAGCCACCGACAATTTCCGGCGGGTCAACTTCCATTTTCAAGTGAAAGCACCCGTGTCTGTGAAATCTCTGACAAAGGGATTCAAATTCATCCTAAACCTAGGACATAGAAATTAGAAAACGGGGTGTTTTTGAAAACGACCAAAAAATCTAAGAAAGGGGTATTTTTAGGCTCAACTCATCACATTGAAACAATACAGAGAGATAATTTCTTGTTGAGTTGAAATTAAATGTCTTCTCCCCTAACAAGTTAACAGTAACTAGAAAACTGAAACCAACTTCAGAACATAAAGAAGAATGTAGTTTCAAAACTGATACAGACTGTATTTTCCTTGCTGACCCTTAGGATGTAAGATTCTGTAAGATTTCCATGTAATCTGAAAATGTTTACTAAAGTGTTCTTTGGTAAATAGAGCAGTGCCAATGTTAATTTAGTTCATAATTTCAATTTCTTTTCCAAACTTTAACTCCATGATTTTCTAAAAAAAGGGTCTAATTTTTCTTTGATTTCAGAGAAAAGGGGGGTAAAATTTGAGTTACAAGTCAAAGAAAAAGGGTCAGTTTTCTAGAACCTCAGACACGGGTGCTTACCACGGGGGGGTTCTTCCATAGTAAAGGTACTTGGGGATGTGCTGTAAAATGGGTCTCGTGTTCCTTCACTTTTGCCTCGTTTGCATTCGGTATTTTCATTCATTCGGGTTGTTTTTCCTTCGTCGTGCTTGTTTTTCTTCGTGTGGACTATTTTGCCTGCCGCGGCTTCTTTTCTAGGATTACTCAGGTTCTGCATTCGGTACTCACATGGTGTACACGTAAGGCATCATGCATCTTTAGTACTAGGTGTAGTACGGCTTTAGACAGCCCACCATTGTCACATTAGGTAATTTATCTTCCCTAGTCGTACCGACAGTGCTTGCCACCCAAGTTTATTGTAGTAATTCTCTAGATCTATAGGAGCCGACACGTTAGTCACGTATCCATCGAAAACGTATATATACCAGGTACAATTGTCATTTTAGTAAGTTCGTATCAAGCTAGACACATAAGCGCTTGCAAAAGGCTTTGATGCTAGTTTTCGTGAAAGATTTCGTGTTCGCAAGAAACAAGTCTTTTCTCTGTGTTCGTCTGCCGCTCGCTATTTTGCCGTGAAACTGGGAACAGTTTACATTTGGTGACCTGGAGACAGGATATTTGCTGATAATCTATCGCAACGAACTCACGAACCATACCGAAGTAAGAAGAAACGATCGTAAGTCAGCATTCATATAACTTTGTATATAGCTCGGTACCATCCATTTCGTTTTCACATCTTTGCTGTTTGTACATATTTCAAGCACAACTCATTTGAACATTAAAGAACACTTTTCTTTCAAAATGTCGAAATCTCGATCAAAACATCAAGACGACGAATCAAGGAATGTCGTGCATCCGCCAAAGTTTTACGGTGAACCTGGAGAAGACGTAGAAAAGTGGTTTAAAAGTTTTGATAGAGCCGCCAGAGCTAACGGCTGGTCAAATAAACGTCAAATAGACATTTTACCAGCATTTTTGCGAGATAGGGCCGCAGATTTTTGGGATGAGCTCCCTATCGAGACTCAAAACGACTTAGAGTTAATGAGAGAGTCTTTCACCAACCATTACATGCCAAAAGAAGCCAGGCGTCTGTTTTATTCTGATTTGTATACTAGAAAACAACGAGAAAACGAATCAGCAAACGATTTTGGCCGGGAAATTCAGCAGTTGGTGAGAAAAGCTTACGCCGACATGCCTGTAAACCATCAAGATACTTTGATGCGTGAACATTTTATAAACGGTTTACGCCCTTCTTTGCGACGTTTAGTTCTGATAGGTGATCCGAGTAAATTCGAAGATGCTTTGACAATAGCCAGGAGAGAAGAAATTCATGACGAATTAGCTCATGGATCCGCACCTTGGGTTAAACCAAATCAGGCAGGATACGAAGTTCCGGTGGCCGCCAATGAAGCTGAAACCAAGGTAGAACAACGGTTGGACAGGCTAGAAAACATGTTCGAACGTTTCATGGCAATGAGTGTCCAAAGCCAAAATCAAAACCAAAACCAAATTCGAAATAAGCCAACAAATAGACAGTTCAATCGAGATCAACGCTCAAGTGACGGAAGGCCTATTTGCGGATTTTGCTCAAAAGTTGGACATAAAGAGGCAAACTGCTACGCAAAACACGGAAGAAAGAACTCAAAAAACTAGATCACGCTACTCACGAAGTTTTGGGGTGTGAAGTAGCTTCAAATAACACAAATCCTCAAAAACTTTCTTTTGTAAATGTTTGTAATGATCCAGTTCAATGCGTTACTTTTGATGCTAAAGTTGAAGGTATTAATTCTCAAATTGTTTTAGACTCAGGATCTGGTATTTCAATAATGAGTAGTGAAATGTTCAGTTGTATTAACGCAAAATCGAGTACTCCACTTGTATTAAGCAACAACACTATTTTAGCCAAGACCGCCACTGGTGACAAGCTGTCTGTGTTAGGCACTACTTGTGTTACTGTAGACTTAGGAGATAGTTGTTGGATTGTAGAATGTTATGTTGTTAGCAATTTTAAATATGCTTTTCTGTTAGGCACAGATTTCATGATCCGCTCAGGTGCTAAGATCGATTTAGATAGTTTGCATGTTTCCCTAGGACAGTCTAGGCTCCCTATTAGGATTGATAGGAAACCCCGCCAGGTACAGGTTAACGTAGTTGAGGCACTCGAAATACCCGCACGAAGTGAAGCAATTCTCTCGGGTCGAGTTAATGGTTTGAGTGGAACGGTGTTAGTTGAGCCGAAGCACGCGCTTTCATGCGAAAATGGATCTCTCGTATACCCCGCGAGATGCGTCGCTTATGTTAATGATGGTATTGTTCCTCTCAAGATTGCAAATCCTAACAGCTTTCCAGTCAAGGTTTTTCCAGAAACATGCGTAGGAATGGCAGAAACAGTTGGAGTGGATGACGTCAATGAACAAACAGGTGAGAATGATTTGCATTCTTTTCCTAATGAATTGTCATGGTTGAAAGACATTGATATGTCTGATTCTTCGCTCAATGAAGATGAACGTAATCAATTGTTGAATTTATTGCAGGAATATAGTGACGTTTTTGTCACCAGGGAAACCGATGTTGGTTGTGCTCGTAGGTTCAGCCATAAAATTGATACAGGTAATAATGATCCAATTCGACAAAGACCTTATAGAATTCCTCATAGCCAACAGGAAATGGTAGATGAGCATATTCAACTGATGTTAAAGAAAGGTATTATTCAGGAATCAAATAGCCCATGGTCACAACCGTTAGTCATTGTTACTAAAAAGGACGGTTCGCCTCGTTTCTGTGTTGATTTCCGAAAGCTCAATGCCATTACAAAGAAACAGGTGTTCCCCATGCCTAGAATAGATGAGGTGTTAGACTCGTTAGGTGATTCTTGTTATTTCACTACGTTGGACTTAGCTTCTGGATACTGGCAAGTTCCCATGGACCCCGATGATATGGAGAAAACAGCGTTTTGCACACGAAGTGGTAACTTCCACTTCCGTGTTATGGCAATGGGGTTGACCAATGCAAGTTTTACATTTCAGAAAATGATGCAACTTGTGTTGAGCGGTTTGCAATGGAACATATGTATGGTTTATTTAGACGACGTAATCGTGTTCTCTAAATCATTTCAGAAACATCTCGACAATTTACGTCTGGTTTTTGACCGATTTCGAAAAGAAGGCCTAAAACTTAAGCCTAAGAAATGTCACTTTTGCAAGCCTGAGGTATTGTATCTTGGTCACATTGTGGGCAAAAATGGTATCAGGCCTAACCCTGAAAAGGTTTCTTGCATCTCAAATTATCCAGTACCTACAAATTGCAGTGAGGTAAGAAGCTTTGTAGCTCTTTGTTCATATTATCGTCGATTTATCAAAGACTTTGCATCTAAGGCTTCCCCTTTGCATGCTTTATTGAAGAAAGGAGTTCAATTCAAGTGGACTGAAAAATGTCAGTTAGCCTTCGAACAGCTCAGAGATTCTTTGTTAGGTGAGCCGATTCTCTCTTATCCAGATTTTGATCACAAATTTGAATTGTACACAGATGCCAGTAATACAGGTATAGGGGCTGTGTTATCACAAAATATCAATGGTGAAGAGAAGACTTTAGCTTATGCTAGTCGTAGTTTAAAACCACATGAGCGTAAGTATTCAACTATTGAGAGGGAATGTCTTGCCATGGTTTGGGCGGTTAAATATTTTCGACCTTATTTGTTTGGGAAGGAGTTTGACATAATCACTGATCATAACCCCCTTAGATGGCTGGATAATGCAAAAGATCCCCATTCTAGGTTATCTCGTTGGTCCCTGACACTTCAAAGCTATTCTTTCAACATAAGACACAGGTCAGGTAAGTTGCATAATAATGCTGACGCTTTGTCTAGGATGCCCGAACCAGTCAAAAATGAAACGACAGGTAAGCAGGTACACGTTTCGGCTATAGATGTACCAGGTCTGCAACTCGACAGAGTTAGGCAAATGCAAAATCAAGACCCATCTTTGCAGGTAATGCTCGATTATTTGCGAAAAGGTGATATTCCAGATGATGCTAGTAGTGCACGGAAATTAATGGCTTCGTGTGAAGACTATTTGTTGGAAGATGACGTTTTATACCATTTAGACAGAGGTAGGGCAAGATCTAGAAACGCTATTAGGAAACAGTTGGTTGTTCCAAGGTCTCTCAAGGATGAAGTTATGTTGTCTTGTCATGAAGAGCTTACATCAGGACATCTTGGGTTCGAGAAAACTTACCTAAAAATTCGCACACGCTATTTTTGGACAGGTATGTATTCGGAAATTGAGCAATGGTGTAAATCTTGTGTAGACTGTGCAACAAAGAAGACACCTCGAAATCTACCTAAGGCTCCACTTCAACCTATACCAGTTGAAGGTCCGTTCGATCGAGTGGCAGTAGACGTGTTAGGTCCTTTCCCGACATCTGAAAAAGGGAATAAGTATGTGATCATTTTCACTGACTATCTCACTAAATGGGTTGAAGCTTTTGCAGTGAAGGATTTTGGAGCAGATACTACGGCAAAATTATTTGTCGAAGAGGTCGTTTGTAGACACTCCGCCCCACGAAAACTGCTCTCGGACAGAGGTAAGAACTTCCTGTCAAAAGTAGTCAAAGCTGTGTGTAAGTTAGTTAATACTGCAAAGGTAAACACGACGAGCTACCATCCAGAATGCGATGGCTTGTTAGAAAGGTTCAATCACTCGTTAACTACAATAATATCTATGTACGTATCAGAACATCAGAAAGATCGGGATTTATTTATCCCATATGCACTTTTTGCGTATCGGACAGCGGTTCAAAGTAGTACAAAGGAGACTCCGTTTTTTCTCATGTACGGTAGAGATCCTCGCCTACCGATTGATGTGTCACTTTTGAAAGCTAAGGAACAATATGCTAACACCACGGATTACAGGAGCGTTCTTGCTGAGAGATTTATGGATGCCCGAAAATTGGCACACGAGAATATTGAGCTTGCTCAGCAAAGACAGAAGGTACAGTATGACAAGAATGCAAAGGAGGTCAACTACGAAGTCGGAGAACGAGTATGGTTGTACACTCCTAATAACAAGACAGGGTTATCTTCTAAGCTGACACACAATTGGCACGGTCCTTTTAGGATTTTGGCGAAAAAGTCTCCCGTTAATTATCTTTTAGATTCTAATGAAGAGCGTAACATTACTCAAGTAGTACATGTTAACCGACTGAAGCCTTTCATTTCCTTAGATTCACGACCAGATGACACACCTCAGCAAGAAGCAACAACAACAACAAATGATGAACCTAATGATAGTGATGAAGAGTATGAAACTGCATCAGAATCCGACCCAGCTGAACTTGAAGTGGACAAAATTTTGGATAAACGAACAACGAAGAACAGATCTGGACGCAAGGAAACACAGTATCTGATTCAATGGAAGGACAAAAACATCGAACCATCATGGGAACCGGTAAGTCATCTTAATTGTGCTCAATTACTTGAAGATTTTGAGCGCTCTTTGCGGTCACAGAGATCCATTCGTTAGTGCTTCGCGCCCAAATCGCTCCCTCTTCTCATTCCGTTAGCAAAGAAAGAATCGAGGGCGATTCTTCCCCCTACCCCGGGAGGGATGTAAAATGGGTCTCGTGTTCCTTCACTTTTGCCTCGTTTGCATTCGGTATTTTCATTCATTCGGGTTGTTTTTCCTTCGTCGTGCTTGTTTTTCTTCGTGTGGACTATTTTGCCTGCCGCGGCTTCTTTTCTAGGATTACTCAGGTTCTGCATTCGGTACTCACATGGTGTACACGTAAGGCATCATGCATCTTTAGTACTAGGTGTAGTACGGCTTTAGACAGCCCACCATTGTCACATTAGGTAATTTATCTTCCCTAGTCGTACCGACAGTGCTTGCCACCCAAGTTTATTGTAGTAATTCTCTAGATCTATAGGAGCCGACACGTTAGTCACGTATCCATCGAAAACGTATATATACCAGGTACAATTGTCATTTTAGTAAGTTCGTATCAAGCTAGACACATAAGCGCTTGCAAAAGGCTTTGATGCTAGTTTTCGTGAAAGATTTCGTGTTCGCAAGAAACAAGTCTTTTCTCTGTGTTCGTCTGCCGCTCGCTATTTTGCCGTGAAACTGGGAACAGTTTACAGTGCCGCCCGCGAGGGTATACTTATTCGGACTCCTAGTCTAGCCAAGGGTGTACTTTTTGGCAATTTTAGTCGAGTTAAGTCTAGGCAAGGGTATGCTTTTTGGGAATTTTGGTCAAGGAGATGTTAAAATTCGGTAATTTTGGTAGAAAAACCCAACTTTTTTGGAATTTTGGTCGAAAAAAGGCGAAAATTTGGCAAGTTTTGCCTAGAAAATGCCAATTCAGAGCACTTCTGAAGGAAAAATTAGTCTAGCCAAGGGTATCATTTTCACAAAAATTGGTCTAGCCAACGGTTACATTTTGAAACTGTGGGCGGCACCCCCTAACCGAAATTTAGCCGAGAACCCCCCGTGGTGCTTACACTTGAAAATGGGAGTTGACCCGCCGGGCGCCAATTCTTGCAGAACGCAATTCATAACAAAATCCCAGTAGACCCAAATTACCCCACTTTGGAAAATAATCAAAATGAAATCAACTGAATCGCGAAAAAATTTCGAAAAACTTTTAACACCTTTCCAAATGATTGAACATGGGACTGATAATTCATCATCATCATTATTGCTATAAAGCACTACATAAAAATTATGTATGGCAGCTATAGGATTAAAACTAAACTAAACTTTAAAAACAACTAAACTATAATCAACTAAAACATATGGAACATGAACGGTTTTTTTGAATAAATTAAAAGAGAAAAATGTAAAAACAAAGGTATGTGATCATCCAGGTGCTGATTCACCATACTAGTGTTATTTGGCTAGAATTTCCCTTATCTGGTTGGCTTGAACAAGGTACGATGCTAGGGCGGCTATTGTGACATCATCATTAGAGCTCATTATCTTCTGGAATTGCAAACTCGTTGTAAGGGATTCGACCAATGTGTGTGATAAAAGATCGGATCTAGGAGCGCTATAGGCCGGGCATACAAGGAGGAAATGTACCTCATCTTCAATGAGGCCAAGGGAGCAGTTTTTGCAAATACGGTCATTGACATCAAGCCCTTTGTGTCTTCCAGTCTCAATGAATAATGTATGGTCACTGCATCTGAATTTGCACAAGGTTTTCCGGTATTTAAAGTTCATACTAACTGACAAGTACTTTTCTAGCTTCAGTTGAGACTTGAAAGTTTTGTATGTGTTTTGTATGTGTATGTGTTTTGGATATAATGATTTGTTGACGATAAGAACCCGGGGGGGGGGGGTAACTCCTATATGTAGGTGAACGGGGTCGTGCCGCCCACAAGGATAGGTTTGAGAGCTTCAAAATCCCTAAGTATGGGTCTTAAAATGCCGTGATTCCAATAGAAATGGGTAGGCATTACTGTTCTGAAACCTTAAAGGGGCAGCGTCACGTAACCGTAAACAAACCTGTTATCTCTATGATCTATATTATTTCCCACACGTGGCCATTGTGTTCCGCTCAGATTTTGGTGGATGGGGTGAATCCACGATAAAGTTACTTCTAAAAATCCACCAATATCTCTGCAATCCTACAACGTTTGAGTGTTTGGTTTATTTCTCTAGAAAATTCAAGAGTCCATCTTCAAATTAACACCTATATTTCGAGAAAAGTTGTGGAAAATCTCTGTGATATAGACTATCAAAAATCCTGAAAAATCATCGTTTGGAAAGAAGTTTGTTTACATTACGTGACGCTGCCCCTTTAAAAATGGGTTTCGACGAAATCTTTCCACAAAAAAAGACAGGTAGTTCAGTTACGTTTTTTCGTGTGCGAAAATACTTTGCAGATATTCCCGTCGAATCTTTTCTGCGAACTTTTTCTTCCATTTCAAGCGCCTCCCTGTCGACAGCTGATTAATAGGCTACGACCGGTTTAACAGGTTAACAGATGATTTCCATTTCAATGATGATTTCACACATTGCTGTTGTTGTTGGTCACAGGAAAGCGCGCGCAAGAAATCCTTGAATGAACGGTTGATGATCTTTAGAATGCACCAAAACCTCTCTCCTTATGAACCTTGAACCAGAGGGCCCATACACCGAGAGGCATGTCAGAAGCGCGGGAAGAAAACAGCCGAAGAGAAAGGAGAGATTCAGATCCCGATTAAGATGTTCATCAACCATTCCTCTGAAGAAGAATGGAGTTCGATGTTAAGTGCCTGCAGTTATCCAGCCAGGGCCAAGGAGAGGGGGTCAGGGGGGTCAAAAACCTGGGACCTATAGCCATAGGGCCCAAGAATAATGACACAGGTTTTCAAATATAGCTAGAATTCAAATCTCTGCCAGGTTCATGATCAAAATTGGCCTACGGTAGCGGATATGATAAAAGTGGAGACAGCTTGCATGGTTTATAAATCAATAAATGACCTTGCTCCAGACTATCTGTCAGAAATTTTTACGAAAAACTCGGCATGCAGTAGGAAAAATTTGAGAAACACGGCGACTGATCTCCAAGTCCCTCAAATGAAAACGTGCAATAGTCAACGAGCTTTCTCATATCATAGTGCTGGTGTCTGGAACCACTTAGATTTGGAAGTCAAGCAGGCATCCTCTTTCAAAGCATTTAAAGACGCTGTAAAAAAATGGTTTGTTTTGCTGTTTCTTTTTTTTTTTTTTTTTCTTATTTCTGTATTATTGTAATTAGGATAGGGTTTTTAAACGATAGAAATTTCTTTTTTTAGGTTTTAAGCACGGCCCCCTGAAAAGCAGTCTTCTTAGATTGACGGGGTAACCGTGGATAAATAATTTAAAATGAAATTAATAAAATGAAAAAAGGGCCCGGCCCCAATAACTTCTCAAATTGCTATAATCTATTAAAATCAAGAAGAGGCAACTTGTTGTTATATCGTGATTCTTGTGCATTATGACTGGCTAGTTCGATGACACGATAATCATATTTAGAGGTGCAAATAGCTACCAGAGCGATTCTAGCAATCTTGATTTTAAAAATTTTCCCGGAGGAGCATGCCCCCGGACCCCCCTAGATGAGTGCGCCTCTAGCGCATCTTCCACAACTGGCTTTGCTAGAAACCCATGTTTCGTTTTGACCTGGGGGCATAGGGTCGTAGTGTCGTTGAGTTAAAGTTCTTATTCAATCTTTTTGCCCTTTTGAGACATTCGTTCCCATAGACTCTGGCGACTACTCAAGCGACTGCAACGACCTGGTGTGAACCAGAATTGAAGTATATAACATAGAAACAATGTCCTTGATTCATAAATAAATTTTTGCATAACCTTGACGCAGCATTTTGTAAGATAAGCAGTTTTAAAAGGGGCATTTTCCTCACTTTCCGGGAGTCTAGAGGGCGTAGTCGCCAAAATTTTTCTAATCCCCATTGGGTCCCGTTCCCATATATCACTCCAGGACCCCAGATGGCTCTCCACGGCCCTGCACTGTAATGTACACGCTTTTTCTTGCAAGAAACTAGTTTACAAGAAACTAATAGCAAAATGCCCGCAATGTTAAGAAACTGTAGTACCATGTCTGAGAGTTGGACCTTTAGAAGTTAAATGCAACGGATATCATGGCATCTGTGTCGTTGAGCCTTGATTCTTGAGTAATACCAACCGACAGTTTTTGTCTTGAACATAAAAGAACACTGTTTATTCCTACATGATGTTTTAAACCACGAGGAAAATATCTGCAGCAATGCTGAGACCAAAGTGACAAGTCATACGTTTGAATAGTAAGAAAAAAATCAAGAAACTTTCAGTACTAAGATGCAAAAGTTGTTGAATCATTTTGAATTATGAAACGTTTCCAGATCCAAATTTCTCATCAAGAAAAGGCGTAAAAAATATTAGTAGTAGTCTACTTACGTTATTATTCAATCTCTTGCATGTTACATACAGTTGAGTTTGGAAACCATAAAACTGGGTATTTTTTTTCTCAAAGTCCTTAAAAGTGGGTATGCAAAATACATGTTAATTAATAAGGGTGGTTATGACGCTACAATTTGGGCGGCACGCCCCCGTCATTCTTTGGTCCAAGTTACCCCCCCCCCCCCGGGGATAAGAAGTCGCAAGTTGGCATAAATCGAAAGTTTTCTATGGTGTCAGATCACGTAAAAGTTTAGGCCGTGGAAAATCTTGAAATTCAATTCTTCGACAGCACTTAAACTTACTCCTGAAAGCATAGATGTTAATACCTACGGAGTCATGAAACGAAATTTCCAACTTGCGATCAGTTTTAAAGCGAAAAAGCAAATAGACCCAAATTACTCCGTAGACCCAAATCACCCCACCTTACCCTATCTTTTATTTATGTTGGAGGTATCACTTTTAGGTCCTAACAAAGGGGGCTTTGGGCTGTACTAGAACCCGCAAACCGGGCCAGAATTAGCAAAAAACCCGAAAATCCGCAAGCAATTTCATTTCATTCATTTTCATTTTAAATTTTTTATACACGGTGGCCCCATCAATCTAAGACTGCTTTATACAGGGGGGGGGGCATGTAACGGCGCCAAAACGTCAAAACTCGAGACTGAACTTTGAACAAAATCTTAACTTGAATGTTTCGTCAATAATCTTCAATTATTTCCAGCATTTTCTTCTTCACTGACTCTCTTTAACTTCAAAACCCCGGAAAAATAGGAATTTTGGATGAAAATACCCGAAACCCGAGTGCTACCCGAGGTACCAGAAAGAAGGTCTAATTTCAGAGAGAGATTCTGGTACCCAGTGTACCCGAAACAACAAACCTACAGTTTTTGTTGCGCTGAAAGTTTACCGCTTTCGTCCTTTTGCTTGATTATGCTGACTCATGAATAGTTTTGACACATTTCTTGCGAAAATTTTTTGTTGCTTTGATGTTATCTATTCATTGGTGAACCAAACAGCCAAGAAATATTTTATCCATTTTGTTTCCATTTGAATGAATGGAGCAAAATCAGACATGCCATATCTATTTACGAGTGTATTAACTGTATCGAATCGCATTATTTGTGGCACAAAGCCTATCGATGCGACGTTTTTGAGGAGATCACTGGCGCTTGCAGAGAAAATATGGAACGAGACAAATTTGCAAGATGTTGCTCAAGACTGGATACTTTGAGCGAAATTTGGAGACATTTAAATGGAAAATAAATTCAAATAGATCCTCAAGTGAATCATTTAGCTCAAGAATACAAACTAAGCCCTTTTGGGGGCAACGAATGAGTCTTAATCGGTAAGAAGTATAGGGCCAGATCACATTTCTGGCAGAAATGGCTGAAAATCACCTGCGATTTTGAGGTGTAATTGAAGTAACAGTGCTTGGGTTATTGCTTTGGAAAATATCCATAATCGCAGATATTTTTTTATCCTTATATCTCATTTGCAACGACTTTTATCGATGTTTGAATGAATGTCAATATTCTTCGACCGGAAAATGACTGTAATTTCGGCTCCAAATGAGATGTTTTCCAAGCACGGTACAAACTGTAGAGGGGCACCCCCTCTACTGATTTATCAATGAAAATTCCATTTAACTGTTGTAAATTAGTAGCCATTTCAACATTCGTGAGGATACTCAAGAATTCACATCAAACGACCAATTTGGTGTCACGTGGTTGGAAAGGGGCTATTTGATTGGCTGTGAAATTGGACGATTTCCGCGTGCTTCAGCAACCAGTAAGGATTTGAGCTGTATGCTAATGCTTTCAGTATTACTCACAGCATTCTTGCAATTTGGCCTTAGGCCGTCTGTAATTCTAAGATTCAAAAATCTAAGTGAATTATAACTTTCCTGTATCATTGATTATTTGTTTGACCTATTATGCTCGATGACCATTGTTATAAGGAAGTGATGTCCCTATCGCCTTGGGACCCCTCGTCAGTCGAACCCATAAAACATCCCTGTCTTTTACTGCAAGAATTCGAGGTCCGTTTGCAGTGCAGTCCAACCACGTCACTATGATAGGATGTTTTAGCCACACAAATGTCATGTACTATTCGATCACCATATCGATTATTCGATTCCAATCTCTACCACTTACCACTTCCTGAAAATAAAAATCCCTTGCACCATGACAAAATCCCAAATCTGCACGAGAATCTCTCAGGTCTATGTCACATCTCTCCCATCGACTACCTTGGACTTTGTACTCCGTTCATCAAAGGCGATGTTACCACAAGTCGACCGATGGCGATGGTTTGAGTTTATAATGCAGCTAACGCTGCAACAAGAATCGTTTATATTTTCAGCTTTCCAATCGAGTCAGTCACACTGTCTCTATGCAAAATGAAAAAAAGAGTTTTGCAGCCGAATGAAGCAACTAGCACCTTCCAAGAATAATTGATAATGGTAGGGTAAGGTGGGGGTAATTTGGGTCTAAATTGGGCATTTTTCGAAATGAATACAGTATCCTCACAAAGTCGTTGGAAATACTGAAGAACTTTTTTCGTTTTTCCTACATTGAATCTTTTGTCATTCTTGGAAACTTGTTCCCGTTCTTGTATTTGAAGTTTGAATGCTTTTTTAGAATTTTTTAACGTAATTTCAACCTGTCGGCGGGAAATTTGGGTCTATTCGAGAAAAACGGTATCTGTTTCGTCAAGAGCATCGTAAATTAACGAAAATAAAATTCTAGAATGCTTTTATGGATAACTGTGATTGAATTTTCAGAGTTTCGCAGCCAAAGACTTGAAAAACTGCAAAGAGAGAATTAAAAATAAATCGTACCACCATCAGCACATATTTAGGCCCATTCTTGAAGATGGAAATGTAAACAAAGTTTCTTTCGAAATGATATTCAAAAGAAATGAATCCTAGTGTCTTGTTCTGAAACCACTAATACATAAACAAAAACGTGTACCTTACGCTGTTTTCGATGTGTCATCCATTTGCTTGCAGAATTATCTCAATTTTGTTTTGATTCGGGAGCGATTGCCAAATCCTGCACAATGCGACTGGTAACAATATTCGATGAAAATCCCAGTAGACCCAAATTACCCCATCTTGCAAAATAATCGAAATAAACTCTACCGTATTGCAAAAAATCCGAAAAACTTTCAGCACCTTTCCAAATGATTGAACATGAGATTGATAATGATTTTTTGACGAAAAGAAGTTGCAAGTTGGCATAAATCGAAAGTTTTCTACGGTGTTTGATCGTGATAAAAGTTTAGGCCGTGGAAAATCTTGAAATTGAAGCACTAGAAATTATCAAATAATTCTTAGACACCACTTAAACAACTCCTGAAAGTATAGATTTCAACACCCACGGAATCATGGATCGAAAATTTCAACTTACGATCGCTTAAAGAGCGAAAAAGCAAATAGACCCAAATTACCCCGTAGACCCAAATTACCCCACCGTACCCTAGTCTTTCTTGGAGGTGACATTTACGAATGCAAATCAAAATAGTGTGTTTTGCATTACGATCATATGTTGTCTGAGTAGTTCATTGATAGACTATGATTTTTCGAATAAGAAACTTAAGAAACTTTGCCATGATTCAAACTTTATATCTCATTTTATAAGAACCACATATAAGACCTGAAACCTGAAATTGAAAATGTTGTTTCTTAGGGTTTCTTATATGCCGGACACTATTGTAACTCTGATGACAATGTAAGGCATTACACATTTGAATTCATTTCAACTGTCGACAGGCCAGGATCTATGAAATTATGAGGAGGGAAAACAAGGAAAAGAAGTTAAAAACAACCAGTAGTGGCGTTCTCGCAGCGATTCAAGTGGCCTAGACGGTCAAGCTTAATCTACTTTCTTACTGGTTTTTGCTATAATCAAACAAAAATCAACTCTATTTTATTATGAAATTTCTCTCCTTTGCTGTGTCTTGTGTTGAGCCTGTAAATCGGTTTCATTTACAAACCATACGCACGCATATCGACAGCCAGCGCATGTAGTGAACGCTTTGGTTACATTGTCAAAACAACAGTTGTTTAGCGAAGTGAAAATAAACGAACAGCACACTGGGAATATTGATGTTTATGATGTTACACTACAAAAAACGCAAATGATGAAGCCTGGGTTCACTAATCTGAATCCACAAGATCCTTGACTTTTGGTTATTTCATTGAATTGAATTTATGTTGCTGTTGTCACTGCATGTGCTGTGGAGCGTTGTTTCGTTGTTTCGTGATTTTGGTGAAAAAGGTTGCGAGAAAAATTTCGAATAAAAATTGGTTTGTCGCTAGCAAGAAGAATTGATTCCAACAACACCTCTACAGAAAACAGTCTACAGGGCGAAAAACGTTCTCTTATCAGGGAGCTTACACTCGGTATTTGTCCCGTCACGCTACCCCAGGGGGGCACTCAGCACAAGCGCATACGGAGGGTGCTACAGTCCGAGAAATTTTCAAGCAGCCCAAAAATATCGGTTTAGCTTCACTGCAAGCTACATATATTAGCTCATTTTATACTCTGACAACCGTAAACGAACATGAAATATCCCGAAACGATAAAAATTGACGTCGGTTTCCTGAAGCTGATGCCAACAAATAACATGGCCATAATTTTAGTTTTATTTGGACCCAAAAATATCACTTTCAGATTAATCCTGTGACCCAAAAATATCGGACTTACCTCCCCATATGTACATGTTTTGAGTGCCCCTACTGGGCACGCTATATATTTGTCGTCTTGTGGAAAACGGGTTTAAGATGGTTTCCCATTAGTCGACAAACGCGCCGCGACAAACGCCGAGCAAAAAATGTCGAGAAAAGTCTATCGCAGGCAAGTAGGATTGATTTCGACTATATTTCGACAGAAAAAATTCGCTGTGTAGAAAAAAAATGTTTCCCCAATAGAACTCATACTCAACAGTTTCCATGTTGCGAGAAGTTTGTAGAAAATATTAAAAGCCAGAAAAATCTCAATCGACAGATGAAACTACATCAATGAAAATACTATAATAATTCATTGCAGTGGAGCAAAACAAGATGTTATCAGTTTCGACAGTATACTCTCGTTTATGGGTGGATCACAAGATTGTTTCAGAAGCCAGCAGGGCTGCTTTTGGCCACCGTTTTTCCCCACGAGCTGTCGTGTTCATTTTGAACATTGCAACTGTTTTATGGAATTTCCAAATAGTTGCATTGTAGAAAAGGTGTGGTTTTCTGCCTGTGTTTCACGTTTAAATCATCATATGCAATTACAAACAGAGCCAAGTGAAAGCGAGAAGAATCCGCTGCCCTGCTGCTTGGCGTAAGCTGTGATGAATGCGCAGCGGAATCTAACCGCAACTGCTATACCATTCAAATTTAACATTGCATGTCGTGAAGGAGTAGAACAGAGATGTCATAGTGAATTACTGGATAATGAAATCTTAACAGAGGGTACCTATCTTTGAAAAATTGTTGTCTTCTCTGTACTTTGTGTAGGCTGGTCATGCAAAGAACTAGTCGTTGTAATGTTTGTGGCTGAGCGTCTGAGTGAAGGCTAAGTACAAACTTTCTTGTGTTTACATATAGCCGTTGTCGTTGTAATGTTTGTGGCTGAGCGTCTGAGCGAAGGCTAAGTACAAACTTTCTTGTGTTTACATATAGCCGTTGTCGTTGTAATGTTTGTGGCTGAGCGTCTGAGCGAAGGCTAAGTACAAACTTTCTTGTGTTTACATATAGCCGTTATGGTTTCAATTGATTTTGAAACAAATTTTAACAGAACGAGCAAATTGCAACACTATGATTGCAATGTGACTTATTTCCTATTTATATTTATGCAGTTCGGACCCATTATGTAAGGATTGAATAATATAATGAATCCTGGGATAGTCACAGGTAGCGGGGGAAATTAGTGTATAATGGAATTAGTGCAAAATGAATACAAATATCTCTCTTTCTTGTCTCAATTTCTGTCAAGTTCGTCTGCCATCACAACAGTAGGCCAACCGCCATTTTCTTGCATGCAACTAGTTCCAGTCTCCAAAAAAATTAACACGGCCAAACAACAGCGAGAAGAAGAAAAGAACAAGGTTTGCAGCAGGGATAAATAGTAGGGATGCGAAACGCAATGGTTTTGCGCGAGCGAGCATGAATGCAGCCTCGTTTTAATGAAGCCCTTAGCAACCTATGTGAACTGTTGCAAGCCCGTTGGCAACGAACCGAAGCTGCGAAGAGAAGAGGAGTTCCTATCAAGATCAAGACAAGAGATGGATTTTTCATGGATCTTTGGCGGACCTGCCTGAAGGACTGAAGGTGCTAGGTGAGAATTTATTCGATGAAGATTCAGATTGTAGTGAAGAAGAACTAGAAGAGCATAGTCGTGTTGGTGCAAGTTTCTAGTTGAGAAGTGTAAACAACAAATCTATTAATCTCACTCACCTGTCGTCACTCCGTTTACCACCCATGGAAAATTGTATTTTCTGTATTAAGTTGCTTCATGACTTGATAAAGGTAATTTAGGTACCCAGTTGACCTTAGCTATATTTCTGTAGCGCCCGCTCATAAAAATGTGAGAAAAATCGAAACTTTAATCATTCAAATCAAGTTCCGACAAGTACCCTTTGGTGCTATTAAGTGCCAGAAGTGGGAATCATTTTCTGTTCTGGCTCACCTAGTCGTCATTTCCTTAGCCATAGTCACAGTTACATTTTTCATATGTGAGTATTTTTCATGTGTTACAGTACCTTCAGGGTTCAATGTATTTTTAAAGTTGAAAAATTGAATTCCGTTGTATCCAGCGTGCTTTGAGAGTGTTCCCCTTGATTGTCACCATTTTCATGCGCCATGAAATGGCAAAACGACATTGTCCATGTGCAGATTGGTTTTCAGGTCATCTGCAGTATGTAGTAGAGGTATAGACATAAGCGATTTGATCTGGCAAATCAATTTGATTTCAAATCATTTACCAGGAAGAATCATTCATGCTGACCTTTTTTTTTTATGATGATACATAGTAAAAGAAATGCATTCAAAGAGACAATGAATTTGGCCTTTATATTCTGATATGATCACAGAACAAACAATGATACAGTATCTCATCAATGCAAATCTGCAGTTTTAAAAGATTAACATATGGTGTAAATTTTCTGCAGTGCATAAAAATTCAATAAACTCATGTGGTACTTACAACATACTGAGCCTTTTGCAGTAAAATGTCCCAATCAGTTAATCACACACTTTTATCAATATTTTAGCTTCAAAAGTGCAGGGAACAAACAGCAATAGATTTCTGGATTAAAAGACCTATGTTGGAGTTGAGCTGAAATCAACATGTCAGAGTCAAGCAGTTAAAATGTTTTCTCTACCCTGACCATCCCCCAAACCAAGACATCCCTGGGAATTTGCACAGAAAATATTCCTGGTTCCTGAACGTCTGATTATAAAGTTTTCCCAAGCCGCAGGGCATTTAACAAGACCAGAATCTCTCACGTTACTGGGAATGGCATGTTCTCAGTGCCATACCCCAGCCATTTGCTAAAAATTTGTGCAATAAATTTCTTTGACCCCCAGCCTGCTTGAGGAGTGGTCAGGGTAGTAATTGAACAGACATTACTGTAACTGTTAAAGATAGAATACTTAGGCTAATGTAGAATCGTATAGAAAAAGCTGGTAGCTTTGTACTAGGATGTATTTCTATAAATAAAATTTGATTGAATTAAATGTTGCAGCATACAACACAAAGGACATGTTATTTATCTGGCTGATTGTATCTTATCATAGTGGACATTTTAACACATACCGAGTGAGCCAAAAAAGATGGCTGGTATTTAAAAGGCTATGTACATAATGATATTTTGCAATATCAGATTGAATAGCTACTGTAACATGTTCAATTATTTTTAGAATTTTTCCCGGCTAAAATCAGCTGTAAGCAATGTTTTGAAAAAATTCCCTTTGAGAAACCTTAAAAAAGGTGCTAAAGTTACAAGCAAATTTCCCCAATGTGCTACCGCACAGCGATGACATTTAGCATGTTTTAGCATTAGCATGTGCTTTCCTCTTGGCAGGCTGAAAAGTCTTCCCACTAGGGTAAATAACTTATTCATGGGGATTCCATTCTCTCAAGAGGACAAAAACATGAGCACATCCAAGAGTCACTATTGCCAGGAAGGAGAACAAGGGAGATCTTGCTTCGTGTTTTCATACGTTTTTGCAGGTTTTTGACAGGGGCGTTCTGCAGAAAATCTCCTATTTCAATGGGAAGGAATGACCAATCAAAGCCTGGTAAATTACTGAACCTAATTTGACATATTGGGAATAAAACAAGTTTTCGATATCATTGATTTGATATTTAGGGAGCGTGATTTTTTCAGATGCCAGGCGTTGTTGTTGACTCACCTGGTAGTATGCGTAGACAATCACATATGTTTCCTATTTCATTTCTCTCTCCAAGCTGCATGTATAACTTTACTGTACATACTAACACCAATACTGGAAAGGTCTACCTAGTCCCAAATTTTCAATTTCAAAGAATTTCAAACAAATGATGACTATTTAGTGTCATGCTTCACAGAATCTTTTGCCATTCCTTTTGGCAATGATTCAACAGCAACAGAGTCTATGTCACAAGCACTAAATGCCATAACTTGTCAGAATATCTGAAACAAGGTAAGATGCCTTGGAATAAAATACCATTTAAATTAAACCATAACCATGAGCAGTCATAATTTGTTGCCGCCACACACATCTGCTACTGAACTGAAAACAATGACTCCAAAAAGTCTTGGTTAATTCATTTTGGAATGATATACCGCATGCCAACTTCTCTAACAAAATCATTGGAGCTGAAATGCTTCATCAAGTCTTTGAATCCACAAAGGCCTACTGCTTCCTATAAAAGAATTTAAAGAATCCATTATGGAGAGAAGCTTTCAAAGACAAAAGGCTGCGAAAAAGGGCATGGAAGTGGTTTTTGTGTTGAAATGACTTCCATTCAGTAATGAAGAGTTTATAAAATTCATGCTCAGTACTGAAAGTATCGAAAATTCTATCACATTTACACCGTAACAATAGTAATTCACAAATCTTGCAATTTAGTTGGTACTGTAGGAATCACGAAGTTTTGGGCCTGAATAGGGCCAGCTTTTTTCAGAGCAACACTACCAGTCTCTGTTGACTGAAGCGCGATTCTCAAGTCAAAGAGCACATGGAAACAAGAGACTCATCGTCATTCCAGCTTCTTGAGATCGGCTGCATATATCGATCATATTTTGTGAGTCATTAGGCCCTAGAAAAAGAGGTGATCGCACACGCACAGTTCAATTTAGTTCAATGAGATTTTGCAATAAAATTGTTTATTAGGGTAGCCCCAAGGTATTTAGCAAACACTGAAACACGGGATGAGACGGGGAAGTAGACTTTTTTAGCAAAGCGTGATCAGAAAAGCTGCGATGTATCCTTCCGCCTAAATGCGATCCAAACAAATAGTTCTACAAAGAATGATATGGGTGTCAAAACATATCAAAAAGTAGGCAATAATAAGAAAAAGGCCCTAAAGAACTTAATCAGCAAACGATTTGAACAATCTCTTACCTTTAGATACGATTCCGCGGGCATTTAGTACTAAAGCTCCTGAACTTTCTTCCTCATCCATCCATCTTGAAATGCGCTATAAATACCACAGGGGAACAAAGGGTGCGCATTCATGATCGCGCAATGCAGCTCAATGCGCGTTTCGCATCCCTACTATTTATCCCTGGTTTGCAGGTTGCTGTAGGCCGTTGCAGCTTCCCATGACTTCTTTGCTTCGCTCTGCGGTCCATCGGCCAGTATTCCTGCGGCACTTACCCTCAAAATGTTCGCCTATGACTCCTCTTTGTGGCTGATTGTTTCAAACTGAACTTGCGTCTTCGTGTTGACTACACGAAATGAAAATATCTAGCCCATTGCTGCCCATTGCCGTTCTCCCTATGATCGAGGAAAATTAAGCGTCCATTCCTGCGCAGCGCCATTCTTAAACAATAGTCACGCCTCGCAGCAAAGGCACTTGGAGTGTTAAGGCCAACCACAAAATAATGATTTATGTTAAAAAGATGGACCAAAAAAGTGATTTTACTGGCCCTACATGCCCAAAAGTCGTCACACATGCCCAAATGTGTCCCAACTGATAGAAATCAGGTATGTTCTTTGAAATTTTGGCATTTGTTTTCAGTAATGCTGCATGATTTTAATTCTGTTTGTGAATATGTTTTTCTCCATTCTTGTTCCCTTAACACTCCCCGACAAAAGCTCCATTGTTTACGAAAATTTTGCCCGACTTTCTGCCCAATTGCAATAATGGTTGATTTTGAAAATTTCTCTAGCGTTAGGGGGTTGCAGCCCCTAGCCCTCTATCTCCTACGCCTTTGCTTGCCCCAAGTCTCGTTGTATGAAATTGTAGTCTATGAACATATGAGCAGGGTGTTAAGACAATGCAAAAACATTGACTTTTTCGTTCATTTTGGTCATAGTAAACACGGGTAGAAAATACATTTTTTCTAACATAACTAGGTGGAGCTCAAGCCCCCAAAATCACTGAAACAATAAGGTTGCTCTACACCACTGTATTTATATGATTTCCATACCCATCAACCTTGCCCCGTCTTCGGTTACGTTATCCCCCCAAAGGGGGCCTTCAGTAGATACTAACAATATATATATTTTCTAGTCCATTTTGGGATGTAGAATCCAAATTTGTCATTAATTATCATGTCTGAGATAGTCTAGTAGACTTAGGGTTCTTTTCTCCAAAAATTGGAGGCATAGCTTATAGAGTATACAGTTATCTTGCATACATATGGAATAGATGGAATAAAGGTGACCGTTGAAAAGGAAATGTCAATTTAGACAAGAAACTTCACAGAGTAGGTTGTATCTTTATGAGAAGTTTTCGAAGAATTGTCTTTTTCTACAGCAATGCCTCACATCTTGAGTTGAGGCTGGGGTAAAATAGTCAAGGAGGATCTCATATAACACTATAACACTATATGGAAAGTCGAAAGTATCATTTTTGCGTGAATCAGTATCAGATAGAACAGTTTGCATTCTCGCATTTCCATCATTTGTGAATATGCTCACATTGCATTTTGCTTCCCTTTTCGACGTCCTGTTTTTGCAGTGCGGCCTTTAAGAGTATACTTTTCAGGTTGTCAGTTTCAGAATAGAGGGTACAATAAGTCTCTCGAGAATCGCCAAGGTTTTGAACTTGATTTCACCTTGTAATTTACATCCTCGAACAAAAGAATTATGCTGGCGTCATCTTGCTACTCTTCCAAGGCTGTGCGACGTTTCAGGCTTTTTCGGAACGGGATGACTGCAGAGAGAGCCGAAGGGTTAATTAGCCAATGGAAGTTTTTTCTCGTGATTCTTGCGCTTTTTCTTTCATTTTTCAAAAACATACATTTTTCTCCGAGTTAAGCTCTTGCAGACTTAATTTTAGTGTCGAGATGGTGCTTTGGCATGTTTTATGTTAGATATCTGTCATAGCGAAGCATGGAGTTTTCCAAACATATTCCTTCATGTTCAAGATGCTGTAATTTCGTCATTTTTCGAGATTCAAAGTTTGCTCTTTCTGGAATTGTGCCTTTATCATCGAGAAATGGCAAGCTACAAAAATTTTTGAAAAATTCGATCACAAATTTTACACGTTTAGCTTTTCGTGAGGGGTGGTCAAATTGATCAAAAATGACGCGTCAGTCAAAAATCATGGCATCTGATTGGTGGAGAAGCGAGTGCAAGGTCACGTGAGCCCTCGCGCTCTCGTCCAATTACGATATGAGCCCTATGTTATCAATAGCGATAACTACGAATATGCAATCATTCTAGGCGCCACCCCTGGTCTGCAGTCTCATTGGTCGCTCCAGCTTTGCGGTGATTTTGCTGGATTGTTAGGTTTATCAGTCTATGGTTTCGCTTTCTCAGAGTGAATTGCAAAATAATACGTCATTTCAGAATGGCATATACGCATTGTGGAAGGTCTCATCAAATTATTAAGATTATCATCATTATGATTACAAAGTATCCTGATGCTAGACATGGTTGTTGTTGTTACTGATATTCATTCAGGTAGTTACACGTGATAGGTGTAAGCATGTTCTTGTTCTTTCTCCATCTGCTCGATCTTTTAACAATACAATAAATATGGTGACAACGGCAAACACGTAATCGTAGATGCAGAATTTTCCCTTGATGCAGGAAGAGCCGAGCGGTCTTGAACAATAAAAGAAAGACCATTTTGTGTGATCCCCAACACAGAAGAGACAGGGAGCAAAGATATTTTATAGAATCTGATAGGCTGAGAGCCGTTCTAAACCGATGTAAGGGTTGATTTCATCAGAAATGGTTTTGCTAACATTAATTTATAGAAGAACTGTCACAAAATTGCAATAGTTTCTAATTTTGCATTGGCAAACATTGAATTGAGGGAGGCATTCTGACCTAAACTAAGGAGAAGTTCCACAAAAATTTCCGTGAAGATGGTGGCAATTCACATGAAACAATTACGAAAGTCTTCATTCTCACACTGGCAAACATGAAATAGAGAGGGAGATCTACGCCAACGTAAAAGGCGTATCTGCAAAAGTCTCCATTCTCACACTGGCAAACATGAAATAGAGAGGGAGATCTACGCCAAAGTAAAAGGCGTATCTGCAAAAATCTTCCCAGAAGCAAAGATCCCTCATTTCAATGACTTCAGTAAACCTACCATTGCCACGCCATCGAATGATTGACTGACATTATTGAAAAAATCATCCAAAAATCGTTCGAATTAAAGCATTAACTGTGTGTGCAAGCCACTTTTTGAATTTCTTTTTTAGATTTAGGCAATAGTTTCTATCAGATCATGAAAAGATGACTCAATACTTTTCTTTATATATAAAGGCACTTTTTCCCTATTTTCACGAAACTTTGACATGAGGAAGATACGATCTTGAAATCCAGTTTGGGGGAAGGGGTCAAGGATTTTTTGCAACTCTGCTATCAAAACTTATTTGGAATTTATTTGGATTCTGGCATTTACAAACATCGTACGTGATTTAGTAGTCATCCCTAGAAGAGAATATGAATCATTTATTAGAAGCACATCGGCCTGCACTCAGTAGGGGTGAAAATCAGATCTTAGGCCGGTGTCCAAAATCGCTTATTTTCTAGTTTACCTGCACACCATTTTTCAATCACAATAACTATTTTGACCGCGATTACACCAACTTAAACTCGTAAATCTCTCGCCCAAGATCACATCGTCGCTATTTCACGGTATCAACAAAACGCGATCATCGCAACAATATCAACAGCAACGATGACAGCAACAACAACATTTTAAATTCTTGCTCAAACTGTGACTGACGGAATTTCAAATAAAAGTTTGAGACAGAAATGAATAGATTTATGTGTGCCATGTGGAACGAGGCTGCGGCGTAGTCTCAGAAGCGAGGCAAGCAACCCTCGACAGTTTGAAATTCTCATTGCTGCGGTGAAGTTCATGGAACTTAATTGGCCCCAAATTAGGGAACTCCTGTTTACGGTGAAAGGTCTGTTGATTCTTGGATTAAGCAAACATTTATCTGGATACTTAGGGCTTTTGTTCTTGACTAGTATCACTGAAAACTTGAATTCTCAGGAGCCATATTATATATATATTATTTCATATTTGAATTTTTTAAGGAGGGTAGCCCTTCGGCAGAAGCCGTTTTTCAAGGGGCCCTCCGGTAAAAACTTAATTACAGCATACAGTTAAACTTAAATATGACTAGAATAAAAAAAAAAACCATAACCTAAAAGCCTATTTACAATTATACAATATATACAATAGAAATGAAAAATCAACCCTTTATCAGTTTCTTAAAACTATTCAGGGAGGATGCTGTCTTTGACTCAGCAGGAAGGCTATTCCATATTTTAGCACCTCGGAAAGAAAAGCATTTTTGCCCATTAGCAGACCTTTTCTTTGGCAATCTCAAATCAGTCTCAGTGTTCCGGAGGTTGCGGGAGGAGCATGCTGAGTTTTTTGTGAAGAGGTTACACAGGTATTGTGGAGCCAAGTCATTGAGCGACTTGAAGACCATTGTTTTAGACTCATTGCTAATGAGCTCTTCAATGGTCTGCCAGCCCAACTTTGCAATAAGTGGTCTGCTTGAGGCATCAAAGCTGCTATTTGTAATGATTCTAGCAGCACGATTTTGTAACTTTTGCAGCTGGTCGATGTATGTAGATCCAGCACAACCCCATACAGAACAACAGTATCGAAAGTGGGGCTCAACAATACCTGTGTAAAGAGTTTTCAAACTTGCCAGAGGCAGAAAAGATTTAGCATGTTTTAAAAAGCCGATCGCCCTGGAGACCTTTGTAGAAACTGCCTTAATTTGCTCTTTCCAATCTAAAGAGCAATCGATTTGCACTCCAAGGTATTTTGTCTTTTGAACAACTTCGAGTTCATTGTCGCGTATCTTCAGTACCAAGGCTTCATTTCGACTTTTGAGAGAGTTGTGTCTCTGCTTGGTGGATATGAGCATTGAATGAGTTTTTGCCACATTCAACGAAAGCTTATTTCCTTGAAGCCAAGTCTCCAATTTACTGAGATCGCTATTTATAGCCTCATTAAGCTGAGTCAAATCGCGAGACTGATGACAAAGACTGGTATCATCAGCGTACATAGTCACAGAGGAACCTTGGACAGCCTCAGGAAGATCATTGATATAGATGAGAAAGAGAAGAGGGCCAAGGCATGAACCCTGTGGTACTCCTACTTCTATTTCCCCGATATCTGAATCAACACCGTTAACCCTACAGAATTGTTTGCGGTTAGATAAGTAAGACTTAAACCAAGACAGCTCTCGCTGCTGGACGCCATAAAGTTCGAGCTTTTTACAGAGAATATCGTGGTCGACCGTATCAAATGCCTTTTTCAGGTCAATAAATACTAATCCAACGAGCTTACCGAGATCAAGCCCGTTGTACCAGTCATCGCTCATTTTAAGCAAACAAGTTAGTGTAGAATGTAGGCGCAGAAAACCTGATTGATCAGATGTAAAGAGACCATTATCTTTCATATGCTGGTACAGCTGGTTGAAAACAAGTTTTTCAAAGAGCTTTGAGATGACAGGCAAGACTGATATGGGGCGATAATTAGATTTTTCAGTCTTATCTCCATCTTTGAAAATCGGGGTAATTCTAGCTACTTTCCATGAATCTGGGAACTGGCTAGTTTCAATGGATGTGTTAAACAAGAAAGCCAGAGAGTTTTCAATATATGGCAAAGCAAGCTTCATAAAGTAGCTAGAAATACCGTCAATTCCAAAGCTCTTTGCTGTTTTAACCTTGGCAAATGCATCCCTGATATCTTTTAGCTCAACTGCCTCAAAGTGAAACTTGGCCTTATCATTATTAATCTCATATTCACCTGATAGAAGGGGATTAATGGCAGGTTGTATTTTATCTGCTAGTTCCCTACCTATAGTGCAAAAGAAATTGTTCATTGCATTAGAAACGTCCTTTTTATTCCGAGTTTCAATGCCAGATTCTTTGAGACAATCAATGCTACTTGACTTTGATCTCTTGTTGAGAAGTTCATTAATTGTTTTCCAAGACTCTTTCATATTACCTTTACATGCAGCGATCCTATTGGTATAATGCTGCTTCTTCAGCTGAACATTAAGGGCATTGACCTTATTACGGATCTGTCTATAAGAGTCCATAAGGATTGGGGATTTACCTTTGACTGCTGACTTTTTAAGTTTGTCTCTTGTACGCATCAAATCCCTAAGATCTTTACTGATCCATGGGCAATACTTTTCAGAGACCCGCATTTCACTCAAAGGGGCATGTTTTTCAATGATCAAAGAAAACATTTCAGACCAATAGTTGACAAGCAAGTTGATATCATCAGTTTCAGTAAGCATTTGCTCCCAACACACCCCAGAAACATCAGCAAGGAATGCTTCCTCATTGAAATTTTTCATTTTGCGAGTCTTAATAGTTTTGTGACCTTTTTCTACTGCACCATTAAACTTCCGAATGCAGTAAACCATATAGTGATCACTCAGGGAAACCTCATGCACTCCTGATTTCACGATGTTTCTGGGACATGTTGTAGCAACATGATCAATGACTGTTGCCGTGTCAAGAGTGACTCTTGTTGGCTCCTCAATAAGCTGTTTGAAGCTGAAAAGCTCATACAAACTTGAAATGTGCTTTGCGTTGTTATCCAATGTCTGATCAGTTAACTTTTTGGCAAGATCACAATTTGTGTCACCAAGGAGGATAATTTCTTTGCCCTCCTTGTCAAGGTAAGCTAGAGCTTTTTCCAGCATATCAAAGGAGTCAACAAGGCCACTTGGAGGTCTATACCAGGCAACAACAAGAAAGGGCTTGCTTTTTGGTGGGGAAATTTCAACACAGAGAAGTTCCAGTCCATCAGAGGGCACATCATCCCTCGGTGTCATTTTAATAGAGTCTCTTACGTAAAGAGCAACACCGCCACCATTGCAGGTCCTGTCAAGGCGCTTTTGTTGGTAACCGGAAATTTCCGTAAGCTCTTTTGGAACAGAAGCATCAAGCTTAGTTTCATTTAGGGCAAGAATATGGATCCCCTGGTCATTTAAAAGCAACTTAATTTCGTCATGATGACTGCGCAAACCATTGATATTCAGGGACGCAATTGCCATACCCTTCTTAAAACCTAGATGCCGATGACACCCAGTCGATACAGTATCGCGAATGCCAGCATCCTCCCTGGTTGAACAATCACCCTCTTTATCTACAATCTCATTATCTAGTCAAATTCTTAATGCACGAAGTAAATTGTTACCAAGAATGTTATCACCAAGTTGGTTAAGATGGATCTGACTTCTGTTAAGATGTTTGTTGGCATGAATATTGCTGTGCTCCAAAAATGCAAGGCCATTCTGTGAGCACAAATCCTGGAGTACAAAGTTTACCTTCTTTCTCTTCGATTCATACCTGTCGCCACGTGTTATAAGCCCAGAAATGATGACTTCAATACCATTATCGCTAATTGACTTGGCCAGATTGATAATTTCCTCAGCAATTTGTACCTCCGTTTTTTCTTTTCCATCAATTTTCAGAGAAAGATCATTTGTACCACTGTGCAGGAGAATTAGGTTGGGCTTTCTTTCAATCGAGGGCTGAGCATAACTATACATGTCTCTGGTTGTTGCACCATTGAAATTCTTTACAAAAATATTCATTCCACGATTTCCACATTTCTCTTTTAATTCCCAGCCATTAATATTCTTTATCAAAGAGTCGCCCATAATAACTGCAGTGCGTTTATTTCTTTCTTGTGAGGGAGTTTGCATTTTGTTGCGGCGTATAACTTTCCAGGTGTCACTGTCTGATGGAGACAGCTGCTCGTTGATCGCATTTGAAGAGGAATCTGATGCAACAGAATCGGGATTTACTGGAGTTGCCGCGTAGTTGTTTACATTTTCATTACCTTTTCTTTTGACTGAACTAATCGTTGCGACCTCAGAGCTTTGCGAGGCTGCAGGCGTGTTGTCAGAACTGGCATTGCAATTGGCTGTTGGTGCAATGGTCGTTGATGGTAAGGCCTCCGCTGTGGTATTAATTTCAACTTGCACTTTAGATTTCTCAGAATTGTGACGTGGTTTGTCGGAGAGCCTCAACATCGGAGGCTCGAACCGACAACCTAGGCCCATCCGCTATTGCCTGGAGCATAACTGTTGCTATGGTTCCATAATAGTCATGATTTCGACAGGGGAAAACTTCATCCAAATTTTCATTGCGAAAGTCTGTGAGTCGTAATTTCAGCGTCCATCAGTCTATCAATATCGATAACTACGAATATGCAATCAGTCTACGTGTTTAAAACACCCTGATTTTCAGAAATGGCTATGCGCTAGCTAATTTTGCTTTCCATGTTCTTGACTTCACTCAAAGCAACTGGGCATTCTCGTACTGCAAGACATGGGACTAAAGAGCATTTATCATTTCAGACTAGAGACATTTAGAGAAACTGTTTTATGGTTTTCTGGGATTTTACACATACTTCTCCTCAATTTCTCCACCTTGTTAACTGAAGCTGAGAAGTATGCTGAGAGTAGCAAATATCTGCAAAAATTTCAATGTGATGACCACCGAGAAAATGAGCTTTCATCACCCCCCTGTACGAATATGAAACAGAATAACCCATAATATTTGCACGGCTGCTGTCATCACAATCTTCAACTTTACATGAATTCCTTGTCCAAAATATCTATATATTTGTTGCCATTATTGAATGTAGGCAAGTAAAAGTTGTTGGTACCGTGTTCAGCCATTCGAGTTTCTAATAAGAGTCTTTCGTACATACAAACTCATTCTTGTCTTCATAGCTTTCTTAGGTGTGACGTGGTTTGTTTGCAGTCCCCATCGATGTTGAATGATGTGCCCATGAGATTTGACGTTCCCTTCGTGTCAATCCAGGTACACCGTCCATATGTTGGCCACTTTGAAAGCTTAAATTCTCTCTGTTGAACTAGCCTTAGCTGCACTCCAACCCACTTCTGTCACCAGTGAAACGAATTGCGGCTCTTTGCTAATGGCGTGAGATACATGAAGGCAAGGTCTCAGGGCCTAAGCCTTATGTATGTATGTAAAACTTGCTATTAAAATATGTCATAAAACTAGGAAAAGAAAGAAATCCAATTACAAGTGTACAATATAAAGCAACTATGAGAGTCAAAAATATTGCAAGAACACTCCTAGCTTTAAATGGAAGGGATAGCAATTAAACAGAACAGTGCAACTTTGTTTCCATAATGGTCCCTCCATAGATATCTTTGAAAAGAAAAGTTTTCGCGAAAGAAAAGAAAAACGTTTATGTCTCAAAAGTTGAGAGTAATGCTGCGTTTTCATTTCAAGATAGGCAGTTGTGATAGACAGTTGTTACAGCTTCTGGAAATTTTATTAATACAGATAGGGACTGTTTTCCTGATTTTGGAGGTCATTAAATAATTTTTACTTGATCTTATGCTTGAAGTTTTTTTTCTTTTTTTTTACTATATAAAATTAAAAAAAAACTACAAAGCTGATTTAAATTTCCTATGGCTGCCATAGCTGGAAAGGACATGATGTCAGCGAGTCCCGACTACGACAGCCATTTACAATAATTTCAAAGTATATATACATAAAGGAAAAAGATAATGAGGAAAAGCAACTCGAACGGGAGTCTCACAAAGAAGAGCTCCCCCACCTTACTGCAGGTGGTCAATGAAGCACCCAAACACTATCATGGAGACTGTAGTATGCTTTTCTGCTATCACGGTGCAAATGGGAATACTTCTAAGTTGATGTTGATGACATTCTAAGCAGACTGTAAGAAAAGATAGTTCTCACTTTCGTGGCCAGCTTCTAGTATCCACCACAACTAACAACAATTCATTTTGAATTGTATAAACAGCTGATTACTCGAGACATATATGCTTTTTCACCTTTGGCAGCACACCAATTAGTCCAAAAAACAAATGAACTTTCACAGAAGACTTCGAGCATCGTTCAAAGCGGTGCTCATCACTGCACTAATCTTTGAGCATTTATATTATCTCTTTCAAACTTGCTTCATTGGCACTCCACCACCTCTGTCACCAGTGTAACATAATCAGAGTGAGATAAACGAAGGCAAGGATCACGGGCCTGAGCATTTAACCTTATTTCATGACCAGCTTCTATCTCAGAATCTTCGATAACTAACAACTGTTCATTTTGAACTACATAAAAGGCTGTTTCTCGGCTGTTTACTCGGAAATATGCTTATTACTCTTTGGCAACATACCAGTCAGTCCTGTTCAAAGTCTGTACTATTTACATCAATACATTTCCATACCAATACGGTAAAGTACAAATCTAACGTCAGAGAAGACTTGCAGCAATGAAACGTCAGTTGAAAACTCAGCGTACAAATCTATTGAGGAAAAGTTTCTCAATTTTTGGCCAGTTCCCTTCATTGCTCTAGAAAGACTGTATGGCTGATAAAATTTTGACTTTGCGAGATTGGATTTGCCAGTGAAGACTGTCAAGTGAGAAGAGGGTCAACCCTAAAAGCAGATAAAAATCAAAGATGCTGAATTTGGTTTGCAAGTACTCTATCCAAACAGAAAGTAACAACGTTCCGATAAGAACTCTCGAAGGTGGCAGAATTTTGCAAGATCTTTAAAGTATCACAACGACATTTATGCCAGTACTTTCAAGAATAAACGGTATTTGAACAAGCTGAGTATCTTCCGGGGAGATATAATAACAATCTATCACTAAACGTCGGGACGTAATAGTGCTCCTTACCGTGCGGCAACAGACATCGACTAAATAAAGTATTAGCAAGAAATGTCGGCCTTTGGCCAAAAGTTATTGATTCAGAGAAGTATTAGCGATGATGTGTACACTGCCTTTCTTTACAGTCGAACCTTTCGTCTATTTATGCATGATTGGATTCTACTTAAGCAACGTTTCGTCTCCTCAGCTGATTCTTGAAAACATTTGCCGAACGTATAACAACGACACGATCTGCCAAGCAATGTTCGCTGGTTCCTTCCGCAGAGATTATAATAAAATTCAAAACGAGGCTGCAATATGGATTGGAGGCTATAAAGTTATAGCAAATATAGTTACGTTGTTTGCGTTACCGACTGTGGCGACACTATCCGATGTTTTCGGAAGACACAGAGCGATGTTTTTAATACCATTAGCGCTGGCTGTACGAGGCAGCATTATGTTATGTATAGTTAATAAGGGTATGCCATTCAGCACATGGTGGCTTTTATTAGTCGGCCCTACAACTGGGCTTGTCGGTGGAGTGGGAGGTTTGTTTGTGTTCACGATTACATATGTGTCAGATATAACACCTAATGAGGAGCGGACCTTGAGAATTACCCTGATAGATGCATCAGCAGTTTTTGCTGCCTTCACAGCAATGTTAACCAGCGGTTTTATTATCGAAAAAGTCGGATATTTTTGGATTTTCGTTGCAATAATCTGTCTAGCAACTTTGGCACTTCTTGACTGGCTCTTCCTTATTAAACCAGATAAGATAAATTTGCAAAGCACTTCTAAAAAATTAGTCGCATTCAAAATAGTCTCAATGCATACATTTATAGAGCCAAGCCTTGTTTCGAGCTCTGTTTATTCCGAAAACAAAATAAGTGATCTAAAGACACCTCAAAGAAGTGTGAAATTTTCTAAAGAGACATTAGGTGAGCCTAAAAATTTGAGGAAATCTATGGAGGAGAAACTGAATAGCCTTGAACAAGATAACAAAACTTGTGTTAGTGAAGATGGTCTTCTTGAAGTCGTTTCGTGCGTTTTTGAAACCGAGTATGAAGTCCATTACAAAGACGCTCTTGCAGATAATGGAAAACTGGCACAAGACGATTTAAACGCGGAAAGTTTAAAAAAACAAATGCAAACTCATGCAGAGGACAGGAATGCTGTTTCATATCTTGAAGTCGTCCTTGCCCACACATACAATAGATCTGGTACAGGCAGTAGCTGCACGACAGCAATTCAAGGCACCTGTAGTCACCCTAACATAAAAGCAGCAAATATAAACAGCGAAGGTGTATCGGATCGAAAAATGATCAGCAGCTCAAATGGAAACAAAATGGATCGACGACTCGCTTGGAGGAGAATACAACAAGCTGCAAATCCATTTAGAAATTTTGCTCGAATTTGCGAAGCAGTGAAGGGAACTGCTAACATAAAATTCGAAATGATTTTGTTACTTGTCATGGCCCTGACGCAGATTTCAAATGTCGGAGAATCAAACCTAATTGTCATTTTCCTTAGAAACCATCCTTTTTACCTCAGTCCGAAAAAAGTTGGCTTTCTACTAGCATTTCAATATGGCGCTCTTGCGGTCATTGGTCTTATTATTTTCAATGTTATCTTGCAAAGACTCTTCCATATCGATGATCTTGTCATGGTTCTCGTGTCATCTGCGTTGAGCATAGTATATTTCTTACTAATGGCAATGGCTAAATCCACAACAATGTTGTATATCAACCAAATTCTTCATGCATTCTGCACCCTAAACATACCAGCAATCAGAGCCTTCCTTTCCAAGATGTCCAAGCCTTCCTCTGTCGGCACCATCATGGGCCTTGTAACTATGGTGGAGACACTATCATCTGTAATTGCATGCTTTGCAGCACCGGTGACTTATTCAAAACTAGCAGAAATTTCACCAGGATCGGTCTTTTTTGTGTTTGCATTGTTGATGTTAATAACTACGATTATTACAGCAATATTGAACAACAAATATCCGAAAGAGCATAGAAAGGGATTTTGTGTTTGGCGTGGGATAACGAAGGAAAAGTCACAACAGAGTTCTCGTTGTCTCAGGATAGAAGAGGTAACAGAGGATAGTGTAACATGAAGAATTGATCAAAAATACACAGAAAGTAAATGTTATTGTAAATGTTATTGTGTTTGAAAAAGATTTGATATTTTCCTCCACGTAGTGTATTTCTGCGTATTTGCTTTCTTCCAGGGAAATAGAGTAAGATGTGCATTACCTGTGCGATACGCGATGGATGATGTGCGACTGCGATTGTGCATTACGATGTGCATGGAGTTGTCAGTATTATTAATTTGGATTTGTCGATCATGAGCACGTTGTTCACAGGCTTAGCTCAAGTCTTTTCACTTATAATCTTGTTCAACATGTATGGAACTATTCATCATTATCATAACAGCCAAATTTATCACCAGACTGCGACCTCCCAAGCACATTCCAATGTAAAATTGCCACTGGCATCAATATCATGAGCGGCTGCAAAGGTGGTTTGCGTTCTTGCTTGGGATTGCACTGCACAATCTTATTGTCACAATCTTCCGTTGGGTTACCAGTCGAAAAAGTTTGGCAACTGGAAACAATCGTACGGGGTTCTCAGCCTCCTTGCAGTCTTAGATTCACTGGAAACATCGATCAACCAATTTTTTCCCTTTCACCCTTTAACTTTGGTTTTTACAGCAAAACAATTTGTCGGAAGATATCGAGATATGAAAAGAATGATAGTGATAGAAACTGTATTCTGGTTGATAAGATATCAGCGAGTTTACGAAATCACGACGGCAACGGCAACTGCAATGCAATGTTGCTTTTGTTTCAGAAATTCAAATTCAAAAGATTCCTTGTTTTCCGTTCGAATTTGCTTCCCTTCAAAGACTCTGAAGTTTTCCTCGGTTTTCCCTTTCCATTTCACAACTTGCAAACCCCATTTCTCGCGTTCTGTACTGCAGGTCTATACCTCCGAATTAAAATTCAGTTGTTTTAAATGTTTGTCTTCAAAGAAACAAGATGGTTTTCAGGCATCTCGTAGTTATAGGAGGCCTAATTTTGGCCTTTTCGATTATATGTTGAAGGTTGTGTACGAAAACAAATCTTGCTTTGCGAAATATCAGATGACGTTCTGGCTGGAGTTGCAGTCCTGGTTTCGTAAACTCTGTATTACTATATTGCTCTGAGAGTTGCACCAACAACTTTTCGACTTAAAAAGAAAGAAATTGTTGCGTTCAAGGAGTTGTGAAGTTGAATAACGTGATAAAGCTTTAACATGGCTTAGCTTCTATCTCAGCAGTAGGAGGAAGTACGTATCTCATCTTTGTGTTACTTGTGGTGTACCACAGGAATCTGTCTTTGGTCCTCTTATTTTCTTCATCAGTTATCTTCCTAGACCTACATCATATAGACCAAATTATCTTCCTATCTCTTTGCTGATGGTACTAATATCTAATTTTTCCGTTGCATTAAACACAGACGGTTGCAGGCAATCAGAAGCGCCAACGACAGCTTTTTAGCAATTCAGCTTTACTAAGTATCATTTATTTATCCTTTCTTGTATTGTTCATCGTTAAAAAACTATCATTTTTGAATTGCACTTTGCTGCATTGTCAGCGTCTTTTTGCATTGTTCAGTGATACTACTACTACTACAGAATTACAAGTACCATAGGCAATGGACCTTTTAGCTTTTCTAAAAAAGAATCTGAAGTGAACGATATTTGTGTAGAGTTTGTAGAACTTTCGAGCATAGGTTCCAAATCTTTAAAGCCTATATTAAATTTCAGCTCATTTTATGATGTGACGTCATCAAATTTCTAAATCACAAAATCACAAACCAGAAGAGTGCAAGAGTTTGCTTGATACCATATTGTAGGCATCCATAAACTATGGTTTTCTTGAAAATAATTTGATCTTTCGTCAACAGGTTTAGAAATTACGATAGTTTTAAGTTTTTCTCGCAAACTTTCTTGAATTCTTAAAAAAGAAGAAAAACACTGTAATTCTGAAAATATTTAAGTTTTCAGAAAAGTCCAACGGCAGATTTACTGTAAAATAGTTCAAGTTTCTTTGAAGCCGTTCAGTTCAAAGAAATAGGTAATAGAATTTTACACCCAGTTTTTTAAAGATTTGAAACCTATGCTATGTGAACAATTGTGCTAGAAGCTCTAACGCCATTCCAAGGAACCTAGCGTACAAAACTGCATAAAAATATCGCTCGATCCAGGCTCTGTTTTAGAATAGCTAAAAGGCAAAAAGATGGAAATTAAAACAAATTTGGAACCAGGCTGTCGACTCAAACAATGAAAATTGGTTAAAAAAGGACTTAAGCCAGCCACAAAGTGGTTAAGATTCCAAAAAGCATTTGTTGTACTCATTCTCTACAAAATTAATATGTTAAGCAGGCTACGGTGAATTTCTTGGTCTTTTCCTGAATGGAACCTTAAAGCTAGAGATATCACTTGAGTGATATGTTCTTATGGCATCTTCTATCTATTAGTGGATAAGATTCTTTATATCATTCTCTATTTGCCTCATTCTTTCAGCATGGGACTATTATATGGGATCATACATATGACATCTATACTAAAACGATCTAAAAAAATGTTAAAACTATTGCTTTCTGCAACTTTGCTGCTCCATCTATACTTTCATGTTCTCTGATCTGGAAACTGTTGATTATTCAAGAGATTACACTGTTGTGAATGGTGTGTAGTACTTTCTTCAATTTTTTTATCTTTTAATCTGTGAAACTACATATTTCAATGTGCTAAGAAGTGCGAAATGACGTCACTTTTGCATGACGTCACTTCACATTGACCAAAACGAGGCTGCCAAATGTTTTGATATTATACCACTTACATTGCTAGTCTCCTTATCGCGCCTTCGAACACTCTTACACAATACAAAATGGCGACGATATTTAGCATAACGTACGAAGATTCATTAACAAATTCATGACAATTGGCGGCATCAAAACGTGGAAAGAACTCACGATTGGTGTTCAGCAGTTGGTAAGGTTGCTTTTTAAAAATAATTTTATCAGCCCCGGACATGTCCTTTAAACCTACTTTCATTTATAAAGTGTCTCGACGAGATTACTCCGTCACAGCTTCATGAGTGTTTTGAGTTATTGTCATCTGTTCGTCAACATGATACAGTAAAAGCATGTACAAAAGAATGCGTCGTGTGATTTTTAAAACAGGCTGAAATGGCTCCTGTACATTTATATAGTGGTTTTATTGAGAGAGTTCTTCATTGGCCAAACATCAGCCCTCATATTCTTATCCACAGTTTCTTTCATGTGAGGTTGTAATTTGAAAGAAAATCTGTAAGGGTGATATGTTTCTGACTTCTTCGTGACTCAATCAAGCTTGCATATCTTATCAACAGAGGATTAACTCCTGAAAACTTAGCACCATGTCTATAGCAAAATTTGAAAATTGAAGTTGTAACATTGTGTGTGCATTGATGAACCTTGGAATTCTTATTCTAAAAATATAAGCTGGCTCTGGAATGGGGTAGAGTGTCTTCAGTGTGTTTGAGGGGCGTGCTTTTGGTGCCAGCATCTGTTTGTCAGCAGGCAGTAGTTTGTGGATTGGTCTTCTTGTCCGTCCGGCTATGTTTTTTCCGCTTGACCATCATTCTGAGGTCTCTTAGACAAAATGGAGCTGTTGACAATATTTAGAATACAGATAGAAAAGGTTTCTATCATCGGAAAAGTTGGAAAATTGAAGTTGTAGCATTGTGTATGTACATTGACAAATCTTAAATTCTTACTCTAACTCTGGAAAGACATGCTGACTCCGAAAAGGGTTGGTCTACATTGTTTAGGGGACGTGTTTTTGGGGCCAGCATCCATCTCTCAGATGTAGTTCGTAGATTGGTCCGTTCGACCTTGCTTTTATGGTTTGGTTAGCCACCTTCATTCTGAAGTCTCTTGGACAAAACTGAGCTGAGCTCTTGACAATATTTTGAACAAGCTCCTCCTTCAAACATTCCCTAAGCATAAGTTTCCAATATTTCTCTCCGAACTTTTTCTGTCGCAGTCACCAGCTCGGCTACTTGCCTCGTACCTGCATTTTTGCTCATTGGTGAATGTAGCACAGTTTGATCATCCCATAGCAATTTGAATTCGCAGAGGAAAAATGAAATTATCTGAGACCACCAGGAGACAAGGTACTCAGAAACAAGTAAACGTTTCTAAACAGAGACTCAAATAAAACGGGGGGAACTCAAACCGGACGCTACATTAAGCATTGATCTACCAAATGATGATCGAAGCATTGCTTTGGTGCTCCATTTAACCATCACTACTCATAAGTGCAATCTAAGAAGATAGTTAATCAACAAAACTTATCATAGATATAAAGAAGAATACTTATTTTACAAAATAAGTCTTTTAAGATAAGGTAAGGTACAAATCTGACGTCTTAGCAGCGTTGTAACAATCAAACGTCACTTTGCAAACTTCATGTTGAGATATGACTCAAAAAGGATGCACCAACGAAAACTTGAGAAGCTATCAACATTTTTGGGAGGCATAAACACTTGAAAGAACACAACAACATTTGTTGCAGTTTCTTTGGAGAGTTAATTGAACGTACTGAGTATCTTCAGGAGCAATACTGCAATGCATATTTAAATATCGCCATATAAAAATAGCGACAGTAGAGTACCACAACATATGTTCTGTGCATATATCAACTAAATAAAGCATCCGCAAACACGGCCAGCGAGGACTAAAGTTATCAAGTAGCTGTTTTTAACAACAACAGAACAGCAAAAGCGATGACATGTAGACCACCTTTCTTTACAGTCGAACCTTTCATCTACTTCTGCATGATTGGATTCTACTTAAGCAACGTCTCGTCTCCTCAGCTGATTCTTGAAAACATTTGCCGAACATATCACAACGACACGATCTGCCAAGCATTGTTCGCTGGCTTCACTCATGGTGACCGTCATTACAACAAAATTCAAGAGAAGGCTGCGATATGGATTGGAGGCTGTAAATTCATAGGAAATATAGTAAAGTTGTTTGCTTTGCCGACTGTTGCGACACTATCCGATGTTTTTGGAAGACACAGAGCAATGTTTTTAATACCAATGGGCCTCGTCGTAAGAAGCAGCATTATGTTATATATAGTTAATATTGGTATGCCATTCAGCACATGGTGGCTTTTATTAGTCGGCCCTACAACTGGGCTTGTCGGTGGAGTGGGAGGTTTGTTTGTGTTCACGATTGCATATGTGTCAGATATAACACCTAATGAGGAGCGGACCTTGAGAATTACCCTAATAGATGCATCGGCAGCTTTTGCTGCCTTCACAGCGATGCTTATCAGCGGTTTCATTATCGAAAAATTCGGATATTTTTGGATTCATGTTGCAATAATTTGTCTAACGACTTTGGCACTTCTTGACTGGCTATTTCTGATTACACCAGATAAGGTAAAGTTGCAAGGCATTTCTACCAAATCAGTCGTATTCAACATAGTTTCAATGGATGCCTTGATAAAGCCAAGCCTTGTTTCTTGTGCAGCTTATTCAGATAACAAAGTAAGAGAGCTAAGGAAATCCCGAAGAAGTTTGAAATTAACCAAACAGACATCAGCTGGGTCTAAAAGTTTGAGAAAATCTGTTGATGAAACAGCAGACAGCGTTGAACAAGTACAAGAAATTGACAAAACTTGTGTTGGTGACCAAAGCAATCTCGAAGTGCTTTCGTACGTATCTGAGTTCAAGAACGAACCCCATAACGAGGTAGTTCATACCCACATAGGCAATGCATCTGGTACTGGCAGTAGTCATATGACAACAACTCGAGGTATCTTTAGTCATTCTAACGTAAATATAGCAAGTACAAGCAGCGAAGGTTTCTTGAATCGAAAAATGATCAGCTCACATGGAAACAAAATGGATCGACGACTCGCTTGGAGGAAGATACGACAAGCTGCAAATCCATTTAGAAATTTTGCTCGAATTTTCAAAGCAGTGAGGGGATCAGCTAATGCAAAACTCGAAATGGTCCTGTTGTTTGTCATGGCCCTGACGCAGATTTCAAATATCGGAGAATTAAACCTAATTATCATATTCCTAAGAAACCATCCGTTCACCTCAGCCCGAAAAATGTCGGCTTTCTACTGGCATTTCAAAGTGGAGCTGTCGCTGTAATTGGTCTTATTCTTTTCAATGTCATCTTGCAAAGACTCTTCCGTATCGATGATCTTGTCATGGTTCTCGGGTCATCAGCGTTGAGCATAATATATTTCTTACTAATGGCAATGGCTAAATCCACAACAATGTTGTATGTCAACCAACTTCTTCATGCATTCTGCACCCTAAACATACCAGCAATCAGAGCCTTCCTTTCCAAGATGTCCAAGCCTTCCTCTGTCGGCACCATCATGGGCCTTGTAACTATGGTGGAGACACTATCATCTGTAATTGCATGCTTTGCAGCACCGGTGGCCTACTCAAAGCTAGCAGAAATTTCGCCAGGATTTGTATTTTTTGTGTTTGCTTTGCTGATGTTTATAGCTACGATCATCACAGCAATATTGCAGTATAAACGTCCAAAACAGCATTGAGAGGGAAATCATGTTTTGTGTCAGATAACCCATGAAAACCTACAAACTAAGTGCGGCATTACAATAGAAGAGGCAACGAAGGAGATATCAAGCTTTCAAGTTGTAAAATTAAAAATTTCTAGAATTTCAAAAATTTTGGTGCATTTCTTAGATTGATTGACTCATTTTTTGTGGAGCTTGTGAGACTGATTGACAATCTTTTTCCACATAAACACCCTATAATGTTGTAACTTATTAGAATTTGTTGTAGACTCATTTCTAAACATGTTTACAAGGCATGTTTTGCTCGTTTCTAGCAACATTATCAGTCATGTGATCTTTGATGGGATGCTGAAGACCCATGCTATTTCATGAAACAAACCTTCTTCGTTTGTTACTGTCGTTTTACGCTTAGCAAAGAAATACTGAAAAGAGGTAACAAAATTTAATTGTCAACTTTAGTTAACAAATTTTTTTTGACAAATGTACTTCATTAAATGTGTTTTTCTCTACGTAGATTAAAAAGGTAAGACATGGGATGTCCTATGCATCGAGCAGATTTGCTCAAGGCTAAAAAAAATGTAAGAGAAAATCTTCAAATGAATTTCGTTGCAATGGCCGGTGTTTACATTGAATTTTGACATGTTACTGACCGATTTTGGTGTCTTTAAACAAATTTTCTTGATCGAACGAAGAGTCTCATGAATTTCTTTCGTTCAATAAAATATCATCAAGTGGACAAATTTGCAACGAGCTCTAAACAAGGGATTGATGACCTAACAGGGTTGAATGAAATGCTTGCAGCATAACCGGGAACAAAAGCTTTTTACTTGATTCGCCAATCGAAAAGAGAAACGTGATTCTCCTTCTCAAGGAATTCTGAACAATTACGTACATGCTTGAAACAGCTTCACCAATTTTTCTACATCCTCCTACCGATAATCGATTGACTATGGAATTTATTGTCGAATAGGCTACCGCAATTTACAATTTCATGATTAAAATGAAGTTTTCTTGAAATCAATAAAATGCTGGCAACGCAACGATCGCTGGCAAACAGAACAAGACAGTTTCCACTTCGACGCAACGATCATGGGTCACAAATTTGTGCGATCCTTCCGTCACCAGCGATCCTTTAAAGGGTCTTTTTCATCCAGCATTCCTTGCACGTGTCGTCTCTTGGTTTGCCTTTGTTGCCGCCATTTTCATGGCCCACGAAAATGGCGACGAACAAAGGCAAGCCAAGAGACGACACGTGCAAGGCATGCTGGATGAAACAGACCCTTCAAACGATTGCATTTATGATATCTTTTTGTTGTGAAAATATACGTTTTACAGGATTTCAATCGATTGATTTGTTCTCAGGTAATCAACAAATTTCTGAAGGAGTGTTCTTAAGTTCGGTTTTCTGTGCTTATTAGAGAGAAAAACAGGGTTACTAAAGGCAGATTTCGCATTCAAATCGTCGTTCTCATAGAGTCGTTGTCTACCAGGATCCTTTGCGGACATGCTACAATTTCAGACAATCTAAAATTCAAATTTGGCCTAACTGGAGACCATGGATGCATACTGCAGTCGTTAAACTGGTAGAACACGAACAGTTCATCTGAAGTAAACATTCTATCAGTTCCAGTACTGCAGTGTTGATCCATGACTTCCTCCGAAGAAAAAAATGATTTTTTTTATATTCCATTAAAGGTTAGATAAAGGCAAATGCAATTTTTTTATATTTGTAACTTTAAACTATGGGGAATCCGATGGCAATAATATTTTTTATCTTTGGGATGCAAAAGGATGGGTTTGGGGGTTTTGAAAAAGGGCACTTCTTCAAAAAACCGCGTGGTGGTAGAGGCCTGGAACTAGCTAAGTCGTGACGTGGAATGAGTAATAAGAAATTCATCACTTGAGAGGCCCAAGGCGCTGAGAGAAAGCAGTAACGACGAAGATCGCACGCGGCGTGTCAACTTGATCCCACTCTGCAATGGAAGCACACAAAAACATCATTTGGAGGATTATTTGATCTGTGACTAGCAATAACATTAGTTATTGAGTGCAGCGTTTTGGGATCAAACTACAAAAACATCATTTGGAGGATTATTTGATCTTTGAATAGCCGAATGAGACCATAGTAATGATCAAACAGTTGACTATTGTGTTAATTGCAAAGGCTACTAGAAGAACACACCTTGATCCCCTCAGGGTTAGATTGTTTTTATCAGGATTCATTCTCCTCGTTGGGCTTACAAGCGCCTGTCGAAGGTACATTTGCATGGCTTCACGAATGATCTTTAAATACAAATTATATTGTACGAGGTAGGAAATACACAGGCCACCTAAGAAGTTCGCAAATAGAGTCATCGAAGAAAAGGAAAACTATATTTGCAGAAAGAACGCTCTCTTATCGGTCTATGGTAAGAGACTATCACTGGGCCTAGTCATGACATGGCAATTTTCCCGCTGTCCGCATCTGCGATTCGGTGAGTATATCTTTCAATTTTAACTACAATTTCATTTTCCTCACGCCGAAGAAGGTGCTCTGGAAGCTAGCTAAATCACTTGTAGCAGCCAATGAATGTTCAAAGTCGCTAGGATTGAAATATTTAGTGCAGACCCCCGATGTTTTCATTGTTGCAATTCTTGTACGTGTCACTCTCCAAGCCAGTCCACAGCTCAGCTCACTGCTGCAACACGTCTGTCCGTGCCAAAGTACAGAATAATGTGCATGTACATTCTTCTCTGCACAAGCTGACTAGCCACAACCATAAACTACCCACTTTCTCGGCGTTTTGATTTGAGAACTTTCGAACTTTCCTGACTTGACTGTCAGTGAGTGCAAACAGACTCCTACATTCTCTCGCAGCTTTGCATTGACTCAATCCACGTCACGCCTCTGCTAGTTCCAGGCTCTTTTGCTTGCGCGGTTTTTTTGAAAAATTTGACTGAAAAAAGGAATTCGAGCGGCAATTTCGATAAGTTCCGGAACTCATATCGAAATTTCGTTTGAAATTTTGAAATCTCCAGACTGTAAATGGTAGAAATCAATAAAAAAGTATTTTGCCTTTATCTGACCTTTAAGATTTGCAAGACAAATTACCTGTTATGCTACCTACAAATTACATTACGAAACATTACAAACCACGTGGAAAATCAACATAGAGAGAAATAAAAAAACTACCGGGTGAATCAGGAAAGATGCACCACTCGACCGTACAGCCGCAGTCAAGAGCCATCAACCGATTCGCATAATTTAGTGCAAATAAAGCGACGTATCAAAGAGGCTTTGATTTTCAAACGTGTCTAAGAAATTTGATTCTCAAATAGTCGAAAATTTCAGCGCGTCCGTAAGGACCCAGGGTGACAATGGCTTATCAAATTGTCATTCTTTATGCACTTCAAGTAACAATAAAGCGCCACGGCAACACATATCCATTTCAAAAAAGTTAGTTCAGGCTGCGTTCACACGATGCCGGCACATTTTGAAAACGGTGAAAAATGTGACGGATAGGCCTCCCGTTCAGACGAAAACGGCACATTTTTTGCCGGCAGATTTCAAAAACGGTAGATTTTGAAAACGGAGCTCTAACCGGTACATTTTGTAAACGACATTCTGTAAACACTTGAAAATGATGAAAACAGAACATTTTTTGAAGCTGATGAAACGAGCCTGATTGATTCTTAGGGTGTAGGTACATTCTTTTGGCATCAAAGTCTTGCAACGAGTTTCTTACCGTCAAGTTTCCACCGTTTTCAAATTGTTCCGGCATCGTGTGAGCACTAGCTCAAATTTTACTACCGTCACAGTTTTCATCGTTTTCAAAATGTGCCGGCATCGGCACATTTTTGAAACGGTGAAAAATGTGACGCTAGCAAATTTTGAGCTAGCGTTCACACGATACCGGCACATTTTGAAAACGGTTGGAAATTTGACAGTAAAAACTCGTTGCAGGACTTTGATGCTAAGGAAAATGCCTACACCCTAAGAATCGACCAGTCTCGATCCAAAAGCTTCGAAAATGTGCTGTTTACATCATTGTTGAGTGTTCACACGATGCTGTTTCAAATTTATACCGGTTAGGGTTCCGTTTTGAAAATCTACCGCTTTCGAAATCTGCCGGCAAAAAATGTGCCGTTTTCGTGTGAACGGGAGGCCTATCCATCACATTTTTCACCGTTTTCAAAATGTGCCGGCATCGTGTGAACGCAGTCTTAGTTGAAATTCATCCAGCCGCACAGCTTTCATTACTAGGCTCTGGTTTAGGGGTATTGGCAAACTCCAACTCTGAGGTCAAATACTTTCATAACCCAGCCACCAATATCTGTCAGTAGTATGTCAAAATGTAACTTAACCATGAAATGATGAAATGAACCCTTTTCAAATTCATTCATACAATTTATTGATCATCTGGCTTGAGCAAATCTGTTTGAAGTCTTTTGGGACATTCTGTATGTTAAGCACATGTTAAACATATGTAAACTCAATAGAGAGATAAAATTTATTTGACTGAACCACGTAATTCATACAAATTCGAATTATTACGTACCATTCGCGATAACTTTAAATTTTTGAATCCCGAAGCCCACGTCAAATGATGGCATCATTGCATTGCACTGAATGTCGTACAAAATTTATTGGCTGCTCTTCGCAGAGTGATTGGTCGTGCAAATGCTCACTAAACATTTTCAGTCGCGATTAAATATTACTGAACAGCGTCCAACAGATGTTGGGCCATTGAAAATAAGATCTGACACGGCCAACTTTTCACTACCGACTCTTTTAGATACATATCGGATGAGAAAAAATACTGCAATTTTTGAACAATTTTATAGTGGGCTGATCCAGACAGATTTCATCGCATTAGTCTGTCGATGAAAGCAAAACTAAGAGTTAAAGAACCGTTTCTTGTGATTACGTTAAGATCTACCGAATGAGACCAAAGCACTGCTCGCCAAGTTCGTTCCTTTAAAGTTTTGTTGCATTTGAAAAAGCTAACATAGATCTAAACATTTATTTGATTGAAATCAGTCTCTCCACTCCGTAATTTTAGCGTATTTTGTAAAACCGTACTTTGCTTGTCGAGGAGCAAAAGCTTGGAATGACCTTCCTGCTGATACTAAACAGGCATCTTCCCTGAATAGTTTTAAAAAATCTATTTAGGTCTTTCTCTTTTTCTTTTAAATTAGATTTTGTAAATTTTGTATTAGGTTTTTATATCATGGTTTTTTATATTGTAATTTTTCTTTTTATTCGGTATTGTATATTGTAAGTAATGTTTTTAAGTGGAGGGCCCCTTGTAAAACAACTCTGTTGAAGGGCAACCCTCCTTAATAAAATCAAATATCAAATATCAAATATCAAAATATTGTATGGGTACTGAATAGGACTTCAATTAAATTGATATTCATGAATGTGGGACTGCTTTCTAAATGATAACAAACGTACTGTTTTCTGCCAAAAATTGAGTCAAGGCACGCACTGGGAAATTTCATAGAATTTTCGTTGCTCCGAAGCAGATATTTCATTACAAACGGTATATTCGCAGTGAAACTGCTGGCAAAACTATCGTTAACAATAAAAAAAACTGCCAATTTTGGCAAACAAAATTGTTGCACCTTGTTCAAAATTTCTTTCTGCAAATTTTGGAAGATTGCTTGATTCCTTGTCTCGCAGTGGCTTTGCCGAGGAACTCAAGAAAAAGGTTAGAATACAATTAGCAAACAAATTGAATAAAAAACAATTCGAAATTGTATGAGCCGTAAGTACCGGATGTCCCAAAAATACTCCCGTTTGAAAGATCGCTAAAATTCGATTATGAAAGCTACTGTAAAATATTCTTTTCCATCTCTTTGTCAATGAATGATCCAAATATATTCAAAGATGATAAAATATTTGTTTCATCACTTAAAGGGTTTGAAATAAGGCATTGAGAAGCCTCATTCTGAGCTATACTGTTTAAGCAACATTGTCGATCTTGCCTCTGACGGCCATAATATTGACATTTTTCATTATCCGTCAAGTCTAAAGTTGTATTTTGCATTTCATTCTGAAATTTATGACCAAACAAGAAGCTTGACATACCAAAAGAAATTGCTTAGGTAATCATCAGTGCTCTTTGCAGTTTGCTTTAAAACAAGGCAGCTAAATTCACTAATTGGAAACCAAATAAAAAAATCAGCTATGTCTGGCAAAACGATTTGGTCCTTGAACTACTTGCCAAAAAAAGACATCAAAGAACGGTTTTATAACGAAGGTTTGGCGATATTTCAAATGGGAATACTTTTTTTGGGACACCCGGTATTTTGCAAGATTTAATCAAACAAGAGAAATATTTTTCACACTCTATTTTCTCTTTCAGAGGCGGTGGAATTGAATGGCCTAGCTTGGCTAAGCGAAAGGAAATAAAGCCTGGGCTGGAATTCTCCACTTTGTAGTTCACATCAGTTAGGCCAGCTAACCCACCCCACTTAATCAGGGTCTTACATGATAAAATTTTGGACTGAGTCTGATACTGCAATCTCACCACTGATGACATACTGCTTATTATTGTTTGTAATTTGCGAAAGATCATACTTGTAATTGGTCATGATCCCAAACGATCTGTCCATGCCTCTCCTGGAGGTATCTGCCATCCAATTCAATCGCCATAATATAGCTCCATTTCGTAGATGAAAATTTGCTGCGGAATAAGAATAACGGTCACAAACACTCTGAACTTTGATACCAAATGTTGATGTGCTCCATTTTAGTCACTGCTTTATAACCATTTTTAAATCTAAATATTTTGCTTTAAATGGGTTATATTAACATCCAATTGACCTCGTTTTACCCAAAGATCGGCTCTAAACTGAAAGTAAGGAGAGAAAACATGTATCCAAAAGACTTTCAGACACTTTTGATAGTCATCTGAACAAAAAACTTTCGGAAAGTAGTTTTTCTGAAATTTTCACCATCTGAAACAATAAGTCTTAATGGCTTTACAAAATACTGCACAAAGAACGGTTGTAGAATAGGTGAATTGTATGATTGCACGATCCGGAAAATATAGAGTGAGACGGAAGAGTGAAAGATCGTGTTCGACTTTATACTAGAAATAGCTATAGCTAATATGCCCACGCTTCACCGCTTCAGTGCAAGCAAGAAACGTAACAGAACAGAAAATTCAGACAGAAAATAGGCACGGCATGCAGTCAACTACTGCTTGCTTTGAGAATCAAGGAGGACCGAAAGAAAGCCATGCTTGGAGGGGGCCTCTGGCCCCCTTCCAAATTTGTATTATCATTCCAGTATTTTTTAGAAACTCTACCTCAGATAGCCAAAGAATTAAGAAACTCCAGTATTGTGTAATTACAATTGAATTTGAGAAACTATTTATTTAATTAAATGGAATTCTTGGAATATTTTCCCTTCATTTTCACCTGTTTAAGCTCCTTATTTAATTTAAGCTGATCCTAACCTACTTGCTCAATCTGCAACGATGAACACTGGCCCTGGCCTTACCTACATATGCCCACTTCCTACGAGCGCAGTCTCAAGGAAACTGTGTGGTAAGCAAATCCCCAATCAAAACGTTAAATTCATCTACACATCAATAAACTCCAAACAATGAAATCTTGAAACTTTTCTAGAAATTCAAGAAAGCGGAAGTTTTGTGAAGGCCCAAACAAACTGTAAGTGCTAAAGAAATGAGAAGTTTTGATTTCTACACATTTCGACATGCTCTAAACGAAAAAAGACATCCAATCGAAATATTACCCCCAAATGCTATTTTAGAGACATGGCACCTAGTGTGACCACAGCCATTATCTCTACAATCTGCTAAAGGATGATTTGATGCAATGAAGTTGCAAACCTACCAACGGGGTCCAATGCAAATCCTCTTCTTTTCTCGCAATATAAATACCTATAAAGTGAAGTTTGTTTTCTTAGTGTGCCACCATCGAGTGTTCCAAATAACAAAAACCAGATGTAATTGCATCTAGACATAATTTCATAACTTGAAATAAGATTGCATTTTAGCAAAGGCGTAAAACCTTTATTGATTGTACTTTAATGATATCTCATATATACCTTTATGCTGAATGAATGGTTTGTAAGGCCCTGTTTATATGAGGAAAAACACCTCACCTGCCAGACCCGGAGCTGAGAGGCGAGGTAGATTTCAGCATGATTTCAGTCACTGTTTATATGAGACTTTTCACCTCACCTGTCAGCCCCGGGGCTGAGAGGTGAGGTGGAGTAAAGTCTCTCCTCCATGAAATCAGGATGAACTGACCAATGAGAATCAACGAATAAATTCAATTCACCTCACCATACCGGTGGTGTTTCGTTTATATGGAAAAATTTCACCTCACCTAGGTGAGATTCCACCTCTAGTGAGGTGGGACTTCACTATACCGGTGGTGTTGCGTTCCTCATGTAAACGGGAAATGAAAGAACAAAGGATTTTATTGGAAGGTGGAATCTCACCTCTCAACACCGGGCCTGGCAAGTGAGGTATTTTTCCTCATATAAACAGGCCCTAAGGAACTTCAAGTGCTTTGGCACAATTCTATTATGGCCATTTATGATATCTTGATTATGTTCATAACAGGAAGGTTTATTGTCTGCATTGAATGATTTCACGAAAAGCTCTGAAAAAATCACTTCATGGCAAGTTATAAATTGATAGAGAAAATACAACTGAATTAAAAGAACCATAGTTTATTGAGGTCTACAATGTGGCCATAAGCAGAAATATGACATTTTGCTGGTTGATCAATGAAGGACATGTCAACAAGATCACGATACTTAACCTTGGAAGTAGCCTGAAAGGAAGCAATATTGATAAAGGCTGGATCAAAGCATCGTGATGTTTAATCTAACTAATATCGATCATGAGATCTTTGAACGTAGCCAGATTCCAGGTATACCTATATCCCTGGACACACTCGATCCATTACCTCCACCTGGTAGTTTACTGGGAAAATCTTCAGCATAAAATATTCAGCAATACAAACAAATTAAACGAACAGAACAAGCATTTGAGAAAATGTGCAAATTACAGAACAACGTGCAGCTCAATGGGTTCAGCATTTTTAATTCATCAGTTATGCAAATTAATAATGTAAAGAGCGTGCATCTTCCAGGAAGTTCGGTGTTTGCTTCAAACGTCTTTAATGTTTCATAAAATATTTCAAACTACTATTACCATCGCATGAAAAGTTCAATGTGTCTCATCATTTAAATTAGCATTGTTTACATTTGAATGCTCACTAAAATTTGCCTGAGATTGGCATTATGAAAAGGAGGACAGGCAAAAGCTCGAACAGAGGTCTCGTCAATATTGTTCCGTATTCATATGAAGAAAGAATCCACTTCTGCCTTGCATTCATACTGCTCCACCGTGACAATGGAGTTTTCGAATAAGTCGAGGAAATTGAAGAAATTTGAAAACGGTGCGTTTTTGAATACAATCACCTTTCAGAGGGAACGCCAGATACGCAGATATTTGAATCATCTGGCATTCCTTTGTACAAGCTGTTAATTACAATGTCCCACTAACTCGTGATTCAATGGCGGCGCCACAAGGAGGACTGGGGGGACATGTCCTCCCAAAATGCCATAAGTCGGTAAAAATTGTCAAAGAAAAATGACATAAATTAGTTCGGTACACCTTTAGGCTGAAAATTTACGTCAGAACCCCCACTCATCGTTCGAAATTTTTAGAGTTGGCGCCGCCACTATTGTGATTACTACCTTTTTGACAGCCACTCACAAAAGGCTGGCTTTATTTTGAAAAGGGGCTGCGGACTTTGTTTAGCTGGAGCTGTGTGAACGCCTACCATTTTCATGGCGTATTCATCTGAAAGCCGAGCAAAGCTTTTAATAGAAGATAGTCGGTCCCTTCAACAAAACAAAACGAGTAAAAATGAATGCGGAGCAGTGTGAACGAATCATGAATTGAAACGTCGTTCAAGATCCTACAATATGTTTGGAAGACCGTCCCGGAGTTTCGACCCTATCAGCCCGAAGGCTTAAAACCAACCAACCAACTACGAATACGAACCCTATTTATACTATTCTAACAACGTAAACAACTATGAAATATTGTCACTCACTTTATTGTCCATTACGCAAAGCGTTAATTAGAAATGTCCTCAAAGGAATAATTAGCACTTTCAAACTGTCCAACTTAACGCAAAACAACTTGGATGGCAAAAACACCTTTTGTCCGATTTGGCGTAAACAACTATTGTTTCGAACTGCGTAAACAAGTTTTTGGAAAAACAAGTATTGTTCCAATTAATAATAAAAAAATCAACTGTGTCCCATAACGTCTCCTGAACATCCTCCCCCTCCTTGACAGCTACGCATGTCAATTGATTCTCTTCAGCCTGTGATGTCTCTAACACCATGTCAAATACACATCCACCATGATAATGTTACCAGCAGCCATTTAACAATCTTCTAAAAGGCATAGTTTGTTCACTGGTCTCTTTAATGACTTTTGTCCCATTTGTATTTGTGCCACTCTCACTTTTCCATCTTTTCCAGGAAATACTTGGATTACTTTTGCAAGGGGCCAATAAGCTCTGGGGCTATCAGGTGATATCACAATAACAATATCTCCTACCTTTAAGTTTCTTTTCTCTTCATGCCATTTTGTTGTTGGATTTAGACCTGGTAGCCATTCTTTAAGCCAACGTTGCCAGAAATGCTTCACTAATTCTTGAACACGTCGCCATCGTTTCCTTGGGCTGAACGTCGACTGGTCCACTGTCTCTGGTGCAAAACTACCTACCTCTCTGGTGCAAAACTACCAGCACTCCTGATTATGCGATCCTGGTCCAGACTTCTAACGAGTTCTTGTAACTCCTTGTCAGCTGCTACGAAATTACCACCATTGTCAGAAACAACTTCTTCAGGCTTCCCACGACGACTCACCATCCGATAAAAGGCATTCAAGAATGAATCAGTATCCAGGGCAAATGCCATTTCCAAGTGTACTGCTCTGGTAGCTAGGCATGTGAAAAGACATAGATATCGCTTTTGTCTTCGCTTACCTCTCCCTTGGATAGTGATGAATGGCCCTCCATAATCCACAGCTACTCTTTCAAAGGCTCGTAATGACATCGCCACTCTAATTCTTGGTAGGGGTGCCATAATCTGACTGCATGCTCTCGCTTTTCGTCTTTTACACCAGTTGCATTCGTTCTCCCACTTTCTTATCTCTTCTCTTGCTGAAATGATCCAAAAACGAGTTGAGATCGCTGCCAGTGTCTGATTTGTACCACCTGCATGATGATCCCTTTCATGGTAGAATTTCACAATCAGCTTTGTAACCCAGTTCTTCCTTGGTAGAATGATAGGATGTCTTGCATCGTATGGCAGGACGTCAGCATACCTCAATCTTCCATTGCACCGTAGAAGTCCATCTTCATCGATACGTGGCTGTAGAGCAACCAATTTGCTGTCACTCTTCATTTGCTTTCCTTTCAATAGTTGCTGGTATTCAGTTGTAAATGCATCTTGCTGCACTTCTTTTACGATGTGAATTTCTGCATCTCTGATTTCTTCATGTGTCAATTCTCCTTGAATTTTTTCTTCTTTCGATGTTCGACAGTTGTGCAAGAAACGGCAAACCCATGCTACAAGTCTTGTAAGTCGAAGCCAGCTTGAAAAATGAGACGGATCCAAAGGCCAAGAAGTCTCTTTACTTGCTTTCATCGGTTTATCCTCCACTGGCTCTCCAATCGTAGATTCCTTCGTGCTTACTGCATCAGCAAACAATGATTGATTCTCTTCATGATTCTCTGCTGTAGACTTCACTTTTGAGCGACCAGACTTCTTCTGTTCTGTTACTGCATCTTTTGACATCTCAAATTGATTCTGAGGCCATTCTTCTTCATCCATTTGCAAGAATTCTGGTCCTTTCCACCATTGCTCATTGCATGCCAACGCCGATGTTGCCATCCCTCTTGTCAAGTGATCAGCAGGATTATCCTTTGTGGAAACATATCTCCATTGTTCAGGGCTTGTCATGCTTTGAATCTCACCAACACGATTTGCAACAAATGGCTTGAAACTTCTGCTGTGTCCTCTGATCCACCAAAGCGTGTTCATGCTATCGCACCAGAATTTGACTTGCTTTACTGACACTTGCAATGCATTTGCTACAGATATCGCCAATCGAAGTCCTGTCACTGCTCCCATCAGTTCCATCCTCGGAATGCTCATGGCTGCCAGTGGTGCAACACGTGACTTTGCTGCGACAATAGTGGTAGTAGTTGCGTGATCAACATAGACATACCTCGCATAAACAACAGCTCCATACGCTTCTTCTGATGCATCACTGAAAACATGTAATTGCATTGACTGAACATCTTTATGCTTGCCAATGTGAAGACATCTTGGCACTGAAAGGTCTGACAATTCGCGGAGGTCACTGTACCAACTCTGAACCCTTGACTTGATTTCACCAACCAGCTCTTCATCCCAGTCAAAGCCTTTTCGCCAGATTTCCTGCATTACCACTTTTGCTGTTATGATGAATGGTGCCAAGAAACCAAGAGGATCAAACAATGTTGCAATTGTGCTGAGAAACGATCTTTTCGTTATGATTTGATTTTCTTCAGGTGGGCTTGAGTGAAAACTGAAAATGTCCTCCTTTGCTCGCCAAATAATCCCAAGTGTTTTTACAGTTGGAAGCTCTCCACTGTCCAAATCAATTTCAGATGCTCTGTCTTCTACTGGGATTGCAGAAAGAACTTCTGGAGAATTTGAGAGCCACTTACGTGCATGCATGCCAGCCTTGTTCCATAGAGCTGCAAGCTGATGATAGAGTTTCACTCCCTTTTCTTCATCTTGCACTGAATCCATGCTGTCATCCATGTAGGTTGACTTGAGTGCAGTTTCTGAAGCCATCGGATATTCTGATCTGTGCAACTGAGCATGCTTTTGAATCACAAACTGTGCTTGAAACGGTGAACTTGTTATACCAAATACCATTCGACTGAATTCATACTCTTCTGGCTCTCTACTCTGGTCACATCCTCTCCAAAGAAATCGATGATACGCACGGTCAGCTTCTGGAATCTGAATTCTCAAATACATCTCAGCAATGTCACAGACTAAAGCAGTGGGATGACATCTGAAGCGCAGCAAAACATCAAACAATTCACGTTGCAGCTTTGGGCCTGAATATATCATATCATTCAAGGATGTCCCTTCATACTTTGCTGACGCATCGAAGACAATTCTGATCTTGGTGGTTGCTTTGTTGGGCTTCAAGATAGCAAAATGAGGAAGATACCACTTGCTGTCAGGTTGCTTCTCAGAGACTGGAACTTTTCGTATGTATCCTTTGTCCAAATATTGATCAATAACTTCATCATATGCCTTCATCACATCTGGATTCTTGAGCAAACGTTTCTCGGTGTTCTGAAGTCTTTTGATCGCCATTTTATGATTGTTCGCCATTCCATGACTGTCCTCTTTCCATGGTACTCCAACTTCATATCGACCATCAATGAATCTGAAAGAATCCTCAGCTTTTTGCAGTGCAGCCTTCTCATCAGTATCCAGCACCGTTGTCTGAGTGAACGTTCCAGCTGAATCGATATCCCAAAACTTCTTCATTGTTGAGTTGATTTCATTGACATCACTTCTTCTGCTTGCTGTGAACAGAGTCGTCATGCTGAAATTGGTATGAGCATCAGGAATGTTCTTGCCTTCTGGACATCCTACGCATGTCCATCCCAATGGTGTTCGTCTGGCAATGGGCTCCCCTTCTTGTCCTCTGACTTCTTTGTAAGAACAGTGCAGGTCAAGGTAGTCAATACCAATCAGCAAATCCACAATGGGTCTCAAGCCTGAGTCTGGAAAATTGATGTGCTTCAAATGAGGCCATTTGTCTGCATGTTGTGACCATTGGATGATCTTCATGTTGCCAGTTACTTTCTTCGCTGTGAGTGCTTTCACCCTAATATCAACATCGCCATTTACACTTTCCAGTCCAAACTCAACGGGCATTGTTTGAAAAGATTTGCAATCACCATTCAAAACATTGACCTTTATTGTTTCAAAGGTACCATTGAGACCAAGTTCTGCTGCAACATCTTCATTCACATACGTTTGAGTGCTTGCATCATCCAGAAGTGCATTCACTTTCAATCTTCGATAGCCATTCTTCAAAATTACTGGAATTGTTCTCAATGCAGTTGTTCCTTTGACATCTGGTGTTGAACACACCATCGTCGTTTGCGTTGCAAAATTCCTCTTCAAATGCTCCCCCTCCGTGGCTGATGATGACAACTGCTGCTGACTGCTGCTGTTCACTGTTTGTTGAGTGGAAGCTTTTGGTTTCTTTGTTTCATCGTTGGCTTGCTTATCATTGTTCCTGTTACCCATGCTATGTAGCAATTTGCTGTGTGTTTCCTGACATCCATGAATATCACACACTCTACTTCGAGTACACTGATTGCCACTGTGGTCATCACCAAGGCATCGAAAACACAGTTTGAATTGCTTTGCCACATTCCATCGCTGACGAATGTCCATGTTTCGAAAAGCATCACATGCCCAAACACCATGTCTACCATTGCACACTTTGCACAGTCGCTGCTTACCATACTTCCCATGAGTGACGCCTGATTTACCCAACTGAAAATGATTCACTTGTTGTCTGTCTTCAGTAGCTCCAAAGAATGTCGCTTTCTTCTCTCCTGCAAAGCCTCTTGATCCACTACTTCTTCTATCACTTGATACACCATGTACTGTTTCTCTTGCAACTGTGTAGAATTCAGCTTCTTGAATCACCCACATCTTCAGTGTTTCAACGCATTCTCTTCTTCGATTCTCAAAGATCCATCGATTGTATTGGGTCAGCAGTGTTTCTGGAAGTTTCTTCAGTAGCTTGATGTAGAGAGATCCATTTCCCAATTCGTCATAACGTCCACTCTCCAGTAGATTCACCACCAAGACATCGAGTAGATCTGCAAACTTCTCTATGTCTTTTGAACATCCATCCTTCACTGCTTTGAAGTTGTCCAAGTCCTCCAAGTGAATTGCGATTTCCCTCCTCTTGCCACCAAATTTTCGCTCCAATCTGTCCTTTGCAGCTTCATATGCAGCTCCAGAAAAGCCAAGATTCTCGATCGCTTCCAGAGCAACGCCAGATAGATATTGCCTCAACTGCAGCAGCTTGTATTCAGGAGTCGCAGGAGCTCTGTCAATGCAGGCCAGAAATGCAGCTTTCCAATTCTCGTACTTTCGCTTGTCACCAGAGAAAACGGGGATTGCAACACGCTGCAGTTGTCTCCACATGTCTTGACCAAGTAACTCTTCGTATGAATATCGCTCAGATCGTCTGTGATCACCACCAAATCTGACTGACTGTTGCAGTTGCCGTGAATGTTCCTCTGGGGTCATTGGAAACTGACTTCTTCTCGTGCCACCACCAGCATTGAATGCCTTGTGCTGCAGCTCTTCTTGTCGCTCAGCATCGTTGTGAAATTTGGAAGAATCACATCTTGCTTCCTTTCGAAACTCTCGTGGGTTGTAAGATCCCGCTGTGTTGCTCGATTCTGCTTCTCTTCGTTCATCCAGATACTCCTGTGCTCTGTTGTGTGCCTCTTCGAATTCTTGCACCAGTTGCTCCATTTCCTGAGTGACTTTCTGCCTTGCCCTTCCATTCTTCTGCCATTGATAATGCTCTGACAGTGCGATCATGATCTTCAGTGCCCTTTCTTGTGTGTTGTCCAATCTCGCTTGCCCATCTCGAACTTGACGTCTGCTCGGTAGATCCATCTCTTCAACCAGTTCCAACAACTGCTTTCTTGCTCGTGTGAACGCCGATTTTGCCTTTGCCTTTTCTTGCTTCAAACTTTCCAAACTTTCCTCCAAATCTTCCACTTCTTCTCTTCTCCCGATTCCATCTTCTGTCCTTGCGTCTTCGCCCGTGTTTGAATTCATAGTTCTCGTCAGTTGGCCTTCCTTTTTCCAAGTCTTTCCACGGCAAAAACTACCCTCTGCTACCAAATGTTTGGAAGACCGTCCCGGAGTTTCGACCCTATCAGCCCGAAGGCTTAAAACCAACCAACCAACTACGAATACGAACCCTATTTATACTATTCTAACAACGTAAACAACTATGAAATATTGTCACTCACTTTATTGTCCATTACGCAAAGCGTTAATTAGAAATGTCCTCAAAGGAATAATTAGCACTTTCAAACTGTCCAACTTAACGCAAAACAACTTGGATGGCAAAAACACCTTTTGTCCGATTTGGCGTAAACAACTATTGTTTCGAACTGCGTAAACAGGTTTTTGGAAAAACAAGTATTGTTCCAATTAATAATAAAAAAATCAACTGTGTCCCATAACGTCTCCTGAACACAATACGTACTTGCTTCAAGTCTCTATCTGTCTTGTAAGCGCAAAACGTGAAATAAACAATTTGAGGAAGCGAGAGAGTAATGAAGAAGAAAGGATGTGCAGAAACTTGTAGTAAGTCCAGTAGTACATGTTTGCAAGCCCGTAATTTGCTATTTATTCACAAGATTCTTTGAAACTATTCATTGTCATGTGGGTAACATGTCAACTGACATAACAACATTTAGTCGGTGAAAGTCGGTGGTATTGTTCCCATGTTGTAAACGATCGCAAACGATTGCATTGATTCGACTCAAAATCTTTCCCAAACAGGCGTAAAATCAATGATCCAAATTTGTTACAAGTAGAACTCCGTCGCGATTAATTTGAGTTCCTGACAAAACGATGAATGAAAAATATGCATTCACAGAACAGCAATTGTTGGGGATACATGCGAGCTCAAGTTGACGAGGCAGTGGATATCACCTCGAGGACTATGAACGCATGCGTAAAGTGCAAAATTTTGTCAATTCGATTACGTAATGTCGCTATTTTCGTCACCAATATTTCGTCACTTTAGAGGTAACCGGAAGTAAGACGTTCGCAGGAAACCACATCCGCCACAGAACAATCAATTTTCGATGGAGGAACAATAATAACAGTTTTCAAAACCCCTCACGATATCGTTTCATGGAAGCTTGGCAAAGAAATAAATTTATCTGATCAGTAAATGGTATTTATAGTTCTACCTAGCTTAGTTTGGCTTTTTGTGTCTAATCGCATTTGATGTTTTGCTGAGGCCAACTTATCCACGCGAGATCAACTGCTCGACATTTACTTCTGTACCAAGCTTCCAGAACGATCAGTCATGAAATATTGCAGGCACATATAAAAAAACCACAGTCAAGAATTGATAAAACATAAGCAAAGTTTCCCGTAAATCGAGCTGCGAATCTTCTCTTACCGCTCGTTGTCACTGCAACGATCTTCGAAACGGCTCCAGATATCGGAATGATCAATTGATGTCTACAGCGCATGCGTTCATAGTCCCCGCGCTGATTGGCTGTCAAGTTGATCCTAAAACAAAGCTAGGAAACATTAGGGGGAGTACCATGTATCCCCAACAAGCAAGGAATCTACACCATGCCTATTTTGTTGAAAATACATGTGCAAACTATTCAAAGCATTGCGGATAACAATTTATGCTTTTGGGAATTAGATCCACATCACGATGGAAAGAATGTTCCAGGATGCATTCTAAAGGAAGTAACATCATTGTGAAGGGTCTATTCAGACTGACGATACCAAAAACTAGCTGAAGGGTAAAGTCGCGGTTTTTAGCGCCGAGCGCTGGGATCACAGAAGTAGCTAAGCGCAAATCGAGTCTGTGACTCCTTGTTTATGACGCTCCAGTGGTGGGGCCCTATCGGGTGTGAAGCCCTGTCTACCTGCCTGCTCTGGCTCTAAAGTCAGGGATGACACCACTGCACCAAGCACCACAACACCTTCTCAGCTCAACAGTTGAAAAAATGACAAAAAAGAAATATCCAGGTGTAAAAAGAAACCGAACAGTATCGTATCTACAGAAAAAATTCCCTAGGCAGTAAGATAGCCCATTTTGGCTTAATTGTCATTGCTGTGGCGCAGAAATTTGATTCAAGAGTTTAGGTCCGTTTTGAGCAATCCAAAAATGATACATTTTTTGTAAAAATGCTAGTAGTCTAGCTGGAGAACGATGCAACCGATTGTGACTAAATTTTGTAACGAAGTTGAAGTATTTTTCATGCAACTGTAATTTCTAGATAGAGAGGATAGAGAGTTTTGAATTCAAGTTCTACAGGCACATGTTACAGATTCCATATACTGCACATGTCACAAATGAGAGTATTAAAAATCAAATACATGCAACAACTGGTACATCAAAAAGGTTATTGGGAACTGTAAGGAAAAGGAAGCTCAAATGTTTTGGGCACCTTGTTAGCCAGGACAACAGCTTGGCCAAAATGGCCATGGAAGGGATGGTAGAAGGAAAAAAGAGGAAGAGACAGACCAGAAAAACAGTGGATAGATAACATAAAAGAGTGGAAAATGCTGGAGATTAGTGAAATTATGAAGAAAGCAAGAGACAGAGAACAGTGGAGTTGTTAGGAAAGTATCTATATGCCCCTACGGTCGTGAGACTATGGTTTGATGATGATAATTTCTGTAAACACATCTGATGAACAGGTAGCAACCTACAATCACAGGCTTAAAAAAGTTTGACTTTTTAGTCTTCCGGCATTTTCTTATTTACATTGAGATATAGCTTCACAGTGAGCATACATACAAACATACATAATTGATTTTATAATGCGCCCCTATATTATGCAAAACTCTGCGGCGCATACAATTTATAGATCAAAGTAATAAAAGTAAAGAATTGCATAAAATCAAAATAACTTAGAATTAAAAAAAGTTTCTAAAAATTACAATTTATAATGGAAAAAGATACTTAGAACTTAAATGCTTGTTCGAAAAAAATGAGTTTTTAATGCCTTCTTAAATCTAGTTATGTCCTTGGATTGTCTGATATGGAGAGGCAAAGAGTTCCATGTGCGAGGTGCACCATATTCAAATGCTCTCTTCTTGAAAGTCTCAGTTCTAACTCTTGGGATACCAAGTAGAGATAGCTCTGCTGATCGAAGCGTTCTGGGAGCTTTTATACTGATCAATAATTCCTTTAAATAAGCCGCTCCAATACTGTTCATGCACTAAATTCAATACTGTACACTAAAATGAGAGTTTGTACAAGATCCTATACCTGATAGCATACAAGTCAAATCTTTCAATAGGGCACAGGGAAACCCATAAATCTTCCAATTTCACGCTTATCAGCCAATGGTGTTGCCGTATTCTCGTCACATGACCGAAAATAAGCTCTGTGAGACGAATTTTCGAGTACCCTTACGAAAATCAAAATGGACATTCGAGTAATAAAGATACAGAGCTGCTTTTGCCACAAGTCGATTCTACAGGCCCTATTCCATATTTCACATTTTGCATTTCAATAAAATCTCATCAGGGATCAGCACTACATCGAATTTCATGCATCCGAAAATAGGCCTATGTTCAAATATCATTTGGGAACGCAACAAATAAGATATAGCTTCCAAAATTTCACACCTTACGTGAATTATAATAAGGAATAAGCTGAAGATGTTTCTTTGCTTCAGTTTCCCAAATCCTTGACGAGTCTCAGCTATTTGCGACGAAGAAAGCTCTTGGGCCTACCTGCATCCACTTCATAATGCCATTATTCTGTTTCAAATCGGCTTCTTTGCTGTAGCAAGGTAGCAGAGCTATTCACCAACAACATAACACCAATTTCCATTATTCTCCACTGAAAAATTGCCATCAACTTTGGTAAAACGCGATGAACTTTCAACAGCTCTTCTCCACACTATCTAATCCAGTGTGCTCACGTGGAAAAAATTCTGCTATTGTCAAAGCGCTCATGATGTCATGGTCAAGAGGTAGGTCTCGTATCATTTCCTCTCTACAAAGATTGGCCTTTGTTTTAGTACGAAAAAGTGGAGGGGATTGAGGCCGGGCTTTCAAAATTATCTTTATTTTCTAAAAAAAGGAAAACGATGAATGCATATTTCAAATGAATTTGAATTATTCAAATGATAGGGGGCCTAGGTATCTTCGCAAGCTCCAATACCCTTTAACTTCCATGAAAAAACTCTCATATTCATTCAAATTATTTTGAAATATGCATTCAACATTTTCCTTTTTTTAAGAAATACAGATAATTTTGAAAGCCCGGCCTCAATCCCTTCCACTTTTCATACTAAAACAAAGGCCAAGTCTGAGAGAGGATGATACGAGACCTACCTCTTGACCATGACATCTTGAGCGCTTTGACAATAACAGAATTTTCTCCACGTGAGCACACTGTTTCAAAACTTGGAATAGATAGTGTGGCGAAGAGCTGTTGAAAGTTCATCGCGTTTTACCAAAGTTGATGGCAATTTTTCAGTGGAGAATAATGGAAATTGGTGTTATGTTGTTGGTGAATAGCTCTGCTACCTTGCTACAGCAAAGAAGCCGATTTGAAACAGAATAATAGCATTATGCAGTGGATGAAGGTAGGCCCAATAGCTTTCTTCGTCGCAAATAGCCGAGACTCGTCAAGGATTTGGGAAACTGAAGCAAAGAAACATCTTCACCTTATTCCTTATTATAATTCACGTAAGGTGTGAAATTTTGGAACTTATATCTTATTTGTTGCGTTCCCAAATGATATTTGAATATAGGCCTATTTTCGGTTTCATGAAATTCGATGTAGCGCTGATCCCTGATGAGATTTTCTTGAAATGCAAAATGTGAAATATGGAATAGGGCCTGTAGAATCGACTCGTGGCAAAAGCAGCTCTGTATCTTTATTACTCGAATGTCCATTTTGATTTTCGTAAGGGTACTCGAAAATTCGTCTCAAAGAGCTTATTTTCGGTCATGTGACGAGAATACGGCAACACCATTGGCTGATAAACGTGAAATTGGAAGATTTATGGGTTTCCCTGTGCCCTATTGAAAGATTTGACTTGTATGCTATACCTGATAGGTAACCAGTGTAATTGTTTCAGCATTTATGTGGCACTATCTCTCCAACTCCTGTTTAAAATCAATCTAGCTGCTGCGTGTTGGAGTCTTTCTACTTTTTTAATAGTGACATCAGGCAGTCCAAATGACATGGCATTTCCATAGTCAATATCTGATGTCACAAAAGCGAGAACTAAACATTCAAAGGTGTTACGGTTGAAGTATTTCCTGACTTGGCGTAGCCTATACAGTTGGTAGAATCCTTTTTTACAGACATTGCTGAGCTACATCGTAGATATCAAATAAAACAGTGAATCCGCAGCATTTTCCTATTACACTAGTAAAAGGAAACGGTTTAGTATCTTAGAAGCAATGGAAATCAATAAGGCTGAAAACATTATTGCAGACAATAAGGATCCACAAGTCTGTCTCACACCAGATATCAAGTGAAAATACCCGCCTGTTATGAGTCCGACAGAGAGAGACGCAGAAAGATTTAGGCCAACGTGTTTTCTTGAACTCGATATCCGTGAACTAAAATCTAACTCAAGATCATATGCCTAAATACATTGCGAAATAATTGCTATTGACTCACAATGGATTCAGCATGCCTGAGAGCAGTTCATTGTTTATCAATTAGTGTCTATAGTTATGAATTAGTTGGCAATGAAGGCGTGTGCAGTTCATGACGTAGATCATTACACCACCTCCCCCCTTAAATCCCAACCCCCTTCAATGAGAGACATATTCCCCAAACCTCAAAGGGGGTCTTATATTCTGCCTCAGGTGTGCCGGTCGTTGGAAGGGCTGAAAGTCAGGACCTTGCCCTCCATCACCAAAGTTTTCTCTGTGGATCCCTAAGTCCCCCTGCATGAGATCTATTTCTGCAGTTTCCCGAACAGGGCAAAAGGGCTCCCCTTTGTCAAAGGAAACAATGCAAGACTTGACATTATTGTGGTGAACAACAATGTCCTTCCCCTCCTTGGACCGAATTTTGTAGTTAACCCCATTACTAGAAATGATTTTATACGGACCAACCCACTGTCTCCCAAACTTCCATGTCTTAGGGCGGCGCAGCCAGACAGAGTGACCAATGGGTAGGGGCTTCCAGTCATTTGAGGACAGGCCTTTTCTTGCTTGGTTATTTCTATGGTTGACTAGATGCTGCTGCGCTACTTTCTGTATACTTGAGAGATGCCTCCTAAGTGACTCAGGATATTCAGACTGACTACGTGGATCTTTCAATGGTACGCCTAAGTCCAATTCTAAGGGTGTCCTTGCAACCCGGCCAAAGACCATTTCATAGGGGCTAAAACCTGTTGACTCATGGCAACTAGTGTTGTATGCATATGCAGCAAGGTCAACCCACAAGTCCCAATCATCCTTATGCGCAGACACAAAAGCTGCAAGAATACCTTGCAGGGTGCGATTCTGCCGTTCCACAAGGCCATCACATTGGGGATGGTATGCAGTAGTCCTGGATTTATGAATTCCCATAAGACCACATACGTCTTGCATCAAGTTACTTTCAAAGTTACGGCCCTGGTCTGAGTGAAGGACACTTGGAGGACCAAATCTGCTGAAAACTCTGGAGACTAATATCTTGGCAACAGTGCTTGCTTGCTGGTCCTTTGTTGGGAACACTTCACACCATTTAGTGAAATGATCCATCATAACAAGCAAATGTTTGTTGCCACGGGCAGTTTCTTGAATTGGGCCCATATAGTCCATGGCCCAGAAAACAAATGGCTCATTTACCTCAATGGACTGCAGTGGGGCTTTCCTGTGATTAGGGTCAAGTTTACTTTGTGCACAGACTACACAACTCTTGACAAAATCAGTAATCTGTGCAGCCATTTTTGGCCAATAAAATCGGTCTCGGGCACGCCTAAGAGTTCGCTTAATGCCCAAATGGCCAGAAAATGGACTGCAATGAATACCATTCAAGATTGATTCAACAAGACTAGTGGGGATGACAAAGGCATAGTTGGGGATGGATTCATTCCCTGGGAGTCCTTTGACCAAGACCCCATTAGTGAGATAGAGGTTATCCCAAGCATGCCAAAATACCCTTAAGATGGGGTCATTTGCCCAGACAAAATACGGTGGCTTTGGGAGGCCCAAGGATTTCATTTCCATTATTTTGCTTACTTGTGGATCATCCTTTTGGGCCTGTTGGAGATTATTCCCTGGGATCATAGTTGTTGCACAGCTAGGAGTAATTTCTGGGGTTAAACGCGAAAGGGCATCTGCATTCCCATTTGTACTACCAGGCCTGTGTTTGACAGCAAAAGTGTATTCTTGCAAGTGCATAACCCATCTAGCTAATCTGCCTTTAGGCTCAACAGAATGCAGCCAGCGTAATGCACTGTGATCAGTTACCAATGTAAAAGACCTACCCAACAAATATACCCGGAAGTGGTCAGTAGCAAATACCACTGCTAATGCTTCTTTTTCAGTGGCAGAATAACCCTTTTCACGGTCTGTCAGAGGCCTACTTGCATATGAGATAGCACGCTCATTTCCATTACTGTCAAACTGAGTAAGAACAGCTCCTAAACCTATATCTGATGCATCAGTCTGCAGGAAAAATTGTTGATCAAATTGTGGGTAAGCGAGAATCGGAGCTGTACATAACAGGTCTTTGAGCTGTACAAAAGCCCTTTTTTGGTCTTCCCCCCACAGAAACTTAGTTCCTTTCTTTGTCAAGTTGACAAGAGGTGCTGCTAAGGTTGCAAATTGAGGTATGAACTTTCTATAGTACCCTGCAAGACCTAAAAATGACCTTACTTGTTCAACAGTTTTGGGATCTGGGAGTGCAGCAACTGCTGTAATTTTGGCTGGATCTGTATGAACACCCTTGGCAGAGACAACATGTCCTAAATAAGTTACTTTGTCTGCTCCAAACATACACTTAGAGGCTTTAACACGGAGGTTGTGCTTACGAAAGCGTTCTAAAACCAGAGTTAGGCGTTCGCATTGTTGTTCTAAAGAGTTTGATGGAATGATGACATCATCAAAATAACATAAACATGTCTCATAATTTAAACCAGAAAGGATAATCTCAGTTGCCCTCTGAAATGTGGCACACCCGTTTGAGACCCCAAAAGGCATTCTAACAAATTCCCACAGGCCATCTGGTGTAATAAAAGCGGTTTTCTCCCTATCTTTTGGTTCCATACTTATCTGCCAGTACCCAGAACGAAGGTCTAAAGTACTAAACATGCATGCACCTTGGAGAGAATCTAGCAAGTCATCCACTCGGGGCAACGGATGAGCATCTCTCCTTGTAACAGTATTGAGCTTGCGGTAGTCTACACAGAAGCGAAATGAACCATCCTTTTTCTTTACTAGAACTATAGGAGAAGCCCATGGGGAGTTGCTTGGCTGAATAACACCTTGTTCGAGCATCTCTGAAATCTGATGGCTAGTTTCTTCTCGATATGCATATGGAAGGCGCCTAGGATACTGCCTGATGGGGGCTGCATTACCTGTTTCAATTTTATGGGTAATGACATCTGTATGGCCTAAGTTCTTGTCAAAAACATCAGAATACTGTAACAGTGTCTGTAGAAGGATTTCACGTTCTGGAGGGCTTAAGGAAGGGCTTAGTGAGTTTTCAAGCTCTTTTTTAGTCTCATCTACTGTTACAGCAAAATTTGCATTTACAGGGTAGGGAGGTAAAGAATCACTTTGGACAGCAGAAGATTCAACAACAGGACAAAATTCACTCACCTTCTGACCTGCCTGCAATTCAATGTCAAAATTAGCAGTATTCATTAAACGAATAGGAATATGTCTACCTTCTGCCTGACTGACTGAATACGCTGAAAGGACGCATTGTGATATCTGAATACTTTGCACTGGCATAACAATACCTAATTCATCTTTACAACTTTGGGGCACTTTTGCATACACTAAGACTTCAGTGCGACCAGGAATGCAAAGGCCAGTACTCAAAGTAACGGGAACTGGCCCCCTGGAGGCAGACTGCACAAGCATACAAGGAAACTTGTCACTCTCATCAGCTGCACAACCCAAAGTCTGGCAAGGAGGCAACGGCGCCATATCGGGAAGATCTGGGGTAAGGGGTGTATCCCCATGAGAACCAACAAGAAAATAGGCCCCTGGACCCTTGCATAAGAGGTTCAACCCATTCGAGGTCAAGAAATCCCATCCCAAAACACATTGCAATGGTTGAAATAAGTGATTGGAAATCAAGAAATTACCTGAGTAGGAGAAAGAGCCATTGCCAGGGAAGGAGAGAGTTGCTTGCATTGTCCCTTCTATTTGAAGTGCCTGACCAGTGATGCCAAAACATCGTTGGTGAGTCGCTTGCACCTTTTGCTGAGGCCTAATCCGATCAAAGACCTCACGAGTTATAAAAGATTTCATGGACCCGGTATCGATTAATGCTTGAACTTTGACACCACTCAAAACACAAAAAATGAGAGGCTGGTTGGACGTAGATGGAAACGAGGTTTCGTTTGATCCAACAGAGAAAACACGGGGGTGACCTTCAGCCCAGCCCTTTACTGAGGCACCCCTTTGAAGTTTAAAGAAGATGTACTCACATTTTGCGAATCCCGGTTAAAATTGTTGGCACACTGCTGTTGAGAATGGCCCCATCCAAAGCACAGCTGGCACTGAGAATCCCATGGGCATGATCTTGCAAAATGCCCAATTTGGTTGCAATTATAGCAGCGTTGAGGCAATCGACTTCTCTGACGGGCATTGTTCCACTTGTCTGCAGAGGATCTGTATCCACCACCACCACCTCTTCTGGCTGGGCTTGGAGCTTTGACTGCAGCACGCAAGTCTTTTTGATCGGAGGCCAGAGCAGCCACAGCAGCGGTTAACTGGGCGATCGAGGCTTGCAGGGGGGTGTCATCAGCGCTAGGTGGGCTTTGGGGTGGCTGGCTTGCTGTCGTAGCATAGGCAACGGAAGGATTTCTGTCGCTGGAGTGATGAACGGCTCGAAATCTCTGAACGAAGTTGGTCATCTCGTCTAACGATGGTGTAGGGTTGTGTTCCAAAAGTTTAAGACGAAGATCAGCAGGTAATCCACGCATGAACTGGCGGGAGAGGAGGGCGTCCCGAGCATCGTCCTTCAAAGCAGGATCAGCTTTCGTGAGGGTGTCTGTCAAATCCCAAAGGAAGAGGGAGGGGTCTTCCTGAGGGCGTAAAATTCTCTGCTCGAAAGCAGCGAAGTGCTTTTCGCGATCAACGGCCGGGCACAGGGCTTCGCGGAGAGATTTAGTGAGATTAGCGTAGGTATTCTTCTTGTCGTCGGCCAGGGCATGATAGTATGTGGCAGCTGGACCCCGCAAGAAAGCAGGAAGAACTGCAAGCTTTTTGTTCTCATGCCAGTTGTTGGCAGAGGCACAGCACTCAAACTGGCGAAGCCAGGAGACAATGTCCCCAGACTCAAATTTTTCGGGCGTAATAGACGATGCCATAATCTTCAGATCTTTGTCTCAGCTCTGCACCTCTGTCACCAGTGTTATGAGTCCGACAGAGAGAGACGCAGAAAGATTTAGGCCAACGTGTTTTCTTGAACTCGATATCCGTGAACTAAAATCTAACTCAAGATCATATGCCTAAATACATTGCGAAATAATTGCTATTGACTCACAATGGATTCAGCATGCCTGAGAGCAGTTCATTGTTTATCAATTAGTGTCTATAGTTATGAATTAGTTGGCAATGAAGGCGTGTGCAGTTCATGACGTAGATCATTACACGCCAATAAAAACAATTGCAAAGTTTTGCATGAGTAACTTTGCGAAATTGCAAAGCTCAGGTGACATCCAATGTTAGGCAGACGTTATTTTACCCGTCGTACCTTTCTGTTTACGATGCAAAAGATCTTGTGATAAGTTTCAGAATGAAATTTGAAGTAAATGATTGCGTTTTTCAGCATGATCCTCAAATTCTAAATCAGAAGCAGACTTCTCAATGCACCTACCGCAATTCGTTGTCAAGTTGAAAATAGATCAGGATCAATACATGGATGGCTTAGCTTACCTAGCGCAAAGTCCTAAAAGAATCTGTTTGTATTTTTCTTCTTCTTCGTAAGATTCTTCAGAAATATTTCCATTCGCCTGCAATGTTGCAAAGGTATAATGTATAAAGTATAAAGTCCTGTTCATATAGTATAAAGTCCCGTCCTTAAAAATCAATCGATTTTTAAAAACCACCTAATATAAAAACAAATTGTTAACCATGATCCCTCGATGTGCCAAAGTCAACTTTCACAATATCTGAAAGTCCCTTTTGGTCTAAATTCCCTTTGTTTCGCTTTTCATTCGGCGGACAATGGATCGTGGTTAGGAATGGGTCTCTATCCCGAAATTTGAAAGAAAAATAGGAAAACAATAGGGTAATTAACGATAACAATAACTGAGGTACAAAAGTGAGTTTCCAGAAGACAGGACTTTATTTCATACCTTCCGTAATTGTCACATGATACATAATTTGATGGCGTGACAAGCTGTTTTTACAGCTATATTGTCGTAACTTTTGGCAAAACAATATAAGACAAGATAATGCAGCAATTTATATCATAACGGGAAAATACGGTAGTGTGACCGAATCTATTGTTTCTATGCGCGAACCATCCTGTTTTTGTTACGGCCCCTATAAAGGAGTTCTCATGGACTGACGGGGCTACCGTGCCTCAACCGGGGCCGCCAAGAGCTTTTAGAGGCCCCGGAAGAGTGCGAAGTGAGGCCCCCTGCGAGCGAAGTGAGCAGCATATTTTTTCGATCACGCCCTTTAGATTGGCCTGCAATGCATTTCAGAGCATTTCCAGCCGTCAAAATGTTAAAAATCTTCAATTATGAGGCCCCTTAGACTCTGAGACAAATTGCCCCTCATGCCGCTTGGCGTCCCTGGCCCCACCAAAAAATGAAATGAATGAATGAATGAATGAATGAATGAATGAATGAATGAATGAATGAATGAATGAATGAATGAATGAATGAATGAATGAATGAATGAATGAATGAATGAGTGAATGAATGAATGAATGGATGGATGGATGAATGAATAAATGAATGAAAAAAATACATGGAAACGATGCGGATCCTTTCATGTGACTTTCCTCTGCTGCAAAAACTTCAGACAGTAAATATTTCGTACCACAAATAATTTCGGAAATTTGAATAATCAGACTTTTGAAATGTTCGAAATATTTTGCGTTTAAAGTAAGGCTTCGTCCAAAATGGAGGTATCGTAAACATGAAAATATCAATATTACTTTGAAATTCTCCAGCCATTTAAGGAAAGAATGATCATCTGATATGCTTTCCCCCTGGAATCCATGCCTTGCCAGTTGTTCAACAACTATTTCTATGGAATGAAATAAGATCAATTTATTACGTACATGATGGCACTTAACTTGCTAAACGTTCAGCATTAATTTTTCAAATCGGTTAATGTCCCTAAAAGTGAGAAACCGCAGCATGGGAGAAAATGTTCTGATGGCTAAAATTTTCATATGTTATGCCTGTGAAGATATCGAAATTTTGAATTGTAAACAATGTTACTCACAGAATCGATCTTATCGAGCGGTTGAAGAAATTTCAATGTAAATGACAACATAGCCTTCGATGAAGTTTGCATTTTCATCACCCCTGAGTACCGTATTTCGTTTCTTCGCGAGCCTGTAGCTTCTAATACTGCTATTGAGTTGTATGCAGTAAAGGCATGAATCTTTGCAAAAAATTTAAAATGAAATGTGTAAAATGCTATTGCCGCATTTTTTCAAATAAATTGATTGAAGCTTTATTTAATTTGCTATAATCCGAAAGGGAGAGCATTTTGATCTTCATGATCATTTTCAGTTTTATGAAAGGTTGCATGAGATGAGGTATCTGAAGCTTTGATAAACATTAAAAGCTCCGTAAATCCTAAACTGATCATGAAAACACATAAAATACTCTGTTTTTGAAGGTCTACAAGATAGTGGCAGGCAAAAGTCTGTAGCTTTTATGGCTTACCATTTAGCAACTTGATGACATGACAACTTCAAAATTGCTGTAACTCTGATAATAATGGTGATATCAAACTTCAAAACTAGCAGGAATTTTATAAATGCTGCACTCTGATAATAATGGTACTACCAAGTATGCTTTCTCTAGGATTAAAGGCACACTGTCGTGGTGCTGATTGGATAAACAAGACAATCAAGAAGAAAAGAATTAAGCAAGGTTCAGTAATTTCACTGTACAGTGAAATTCACGAAGATGATAATGATCTGATTCCCTTCATTCTCGAAACAAAGTATGATCCACGAGCATAAAGGCTTGGTAATTACTCCAAGGCGAAGGCTTTGTTTTTGATTTCAACATCACAACTAGCCAATAACAACCACGACAGTGTACCTTTAAGGAAATTACATGAAGCTCCCTTTGATCAATTCAATTGAAAGAATGCTCAATAACTTTTTACACGAATGATTCTAAGGATTTTGCAAGATTTGAGCCCTATACTGTAGGCTTACGCTCGCTAATATCTGAATGCCTACTGACATAAATTACACATCAAGAATCGTAGCTTTTCGCTCAACAAACAACAACAACGGTGAAGCTTTCGATGTATTCTGCATAGCTTCAGGCTCATTTATGACTTACCTGGTTCTGCTTTCAGCTTTTGGTAAAACCATTTAGCAAATCCAGGGATTGGAGATAATGTTCCAAACTCTGTTAACGTCGGAAATTCCTTCCTCAACTCCTGAACAACAACTTTGATCAGGTAATTTCCAAGGTCAATACCAGATAAACCTTAAAAAAAGTTTATTATTGAAACAAAGAGCGATGAAATAAATTTTACAAAATTTAGACTGCAGACTTTGTAAACAGTAGATTCATTGATTCGGATCTTCATAGTTTCAAACATGTCATTTTTGATAGAGATTTAATATCAGTTTTATAATTTCATTGACTTATTTTGCTCTCAGAATAATTGCGTACACTTTTTGAATTAATGAGCTTTTTCCACTACAAGACTGTCTTAACTTTAATCTGCTGAGCCCGAGAATTTGGAAAATTTTTAGATCAGATCCTGCATCATAACAGTTTACGGAATATCCTTGTAGAGTAATAGGGCCTACATAGAGAGATTTGAAGCCGTCTTTGGAAATCTACCATTAGAGAAGCAGACTGATATCTGTCTTTCTCGAAATTTCGTGTATTTAGAATTCAGCGTTATGCCCAACTTTCCACAACATTGACCCAAAGAAGTTAGTCCAATTTTGACTGAGAAAGGAACAAATTAACCTTTTCTGAAAATCAAATTTGCAGAGTAGTCGCAGATTACACTGAGCAAACATTTTCTCAAAAGAGCTGGGCCTTTCAACCACATACTGCCACGCTTTTAAGCATAGTTGTAGGAAGCAAGGTGGGATGATACAATAATAACAATAATAATTTCTTTATTCAACGTTGCCTTTTCGTCTAGCTGATGCTAATTAACGCCAACCGAAACTTCAGGACAGAATAAGGTTAGTAACAAAATTTAAACCAGCTTACAAACCCTAAATTTTCAACATATCGTTTACATAATCTACAGCTGCAATTAACATGGTATCTTTTGATTTCCATTTTGAAACTATTCAATGTCTGGAATTCTATAAAGAGGATGGCATTATGCCTTACCTTAGATGCAAAGGGTCAAAAGCGCTCTTCCATGGTTTTAGAAAAAAAGGCGGGAAGTTGTTACAGGGTCATCCAGTAAGTATCAAACAATGATAAGGCTTTTCATAGAAAAATTTCTGCACGGGCCAAAGTGCAAGCACTACTAAAAATAAAAATGATTCAAGAACTGGACATATATTGTCTCTCGACGTAACAGTGTGTACCAGAAAGTAAAGAACAAAGTGATTAAAAATAAACTCAAAAATTAAAATTTTACTAGCACAGAGAAACGGCTGAAATCTGAGCAACTATCCTCTCTACTGGAACACACTCTATTAATCACAAGGTTCCTCCTGCATACAAATATACAAAGTAGATAATGCAGTAAACCGGGGTAATTTGGGACAGGGGAAATTTGTGACATCCTAGGGGTAATTTGGGATATTGCTTAAAATTGCATAGTAATATCACTTATTGCAATCATTTATTCTTTTCAGTAAAATTTTTACCATTTGCATTTATGTTGAGTAGTTTTTTGATATTTTGAAGCATTGATTTTATAATGAATACCTTAGTGTACGTCTATGAAAGAGGCCATTTTTGATGAAATTTGAGTGAACTGTGGCAGATACACTATTTTCTTATTCAAATTTGCCATTAGGTATAAATATGTATCATTTGCACGTGGAACTCATTGATGTCCCAAATTACCCCATCTGGGAGTAATTTGGGACAGCATTACTTATACGGTAATCTATTAGCAACAACATGAATTAAGAGAATCTTTTTCTCAATATCAATTATTTACTACTCAAATGTATATAACCAGCTGAATTATTCTTATTAAAATATGCAACGAAGCAGTTATACCTAAGACATGACAAAATTGTCCCAAATTACCCCGGTTCACCCTACCCATTCAACAACGCAATCACGCAATCTACAGTACTTGATGATAGAAATATACAAAACAAAAAAGCCTGAATCCCAGTGTCATGAATGAGATTTTTGAGGCAAGAGATGTATAATATGACTTGCGAAATAAGAATACTCTTGGCATTCCTAATGCCAGGACAACTTCTTAAGGCATTGAAACTGCGAGATTTTTTAGTCAAAAGCTGTGGCAAACATTACCTCGTAGTGTTAGAAGGTCCCAATCACTGACTGCTTTCAAAAAAGAGTTAAGAATCTACACAATAGAGTGTGACTGTAGATTGTGTAAAGCATTCATTTCTGGCTTAGGTTCTATTTACCTTATATTTACTTTAAAATCAATTCGGTACATTGTAACATACATTTATGATATGGCTGATAGATAGTTGGCATTAATTAGCTTTTTACACAGCTATTAGAGTTGTACGGAAACTTGAAACAAATCTATTTATCATTATTATTATATATAGCAAGGAATTTCAAAACTAGCGCCAATTTTCAACAAGTGCCGCTCTTTCAGTATATTTCTTGCAGGAGTAATATCCTCGGAAGTAAGAAACTAGCTCATTTTCGAAGTCAGAGGTAAATAAAGCAGTCTGTTGAAGTTTGTTGACCACTGCACTCATCAAGTAAAACAATTTATGTTAAACATTGCAAAAGAAAACACAGTTACCTTTTTGTGTTGAAGATATGGTATAAAATGTCACTGCTGTGACATTATCTGGTGTAGTATTTGTATCTGGAGGTATGTGAATTCCCTGAAAATGAAAGAGAATACATATCAAAGGGCAAGGAATATCGACTTAGCACTGTATCATGGATAGAGAGATAACAATGAAAAGTTTTACATACAGAAAGCAATTCCTTTTAAAATCATGTTCTCATCATAGCAACCCTGATGCTAAAGATTGAAATCCTATTTGCTCACTTTTCTGATTATCACAACTCGATTTCGCTCTTTGAAGGAATTTCTCGTACCTTATTTGGTTAGGGCAATCAATTTGCCTCTAGTTTAGTTAGATTTCAGGAACTTGTTGAAATCCATTATAAAGAAAGACTGCTACAATTCATGAAATTTCATCCAGCTTTTTGCAACTGGTTCCTTTATCTTAGTTTTTATATCTATGATTCATCAATCTAATTAGGTAGTTGAAGTGCACGTTTTTATTTCCAAAAGGATACATCCCCGGTGAGTAAAATTCGTTAAAACATTTGGAAGTCTGCAATTTGCTGGCAGTTCATCAAATAAAAACAACAGATTATTATTGGTGGGTACATTGCGTGGGTAACATGTCAACTTAGATACCGTAAGTCCTTTAATAAGCCCTCGAGGGCTTATTTCGCAAAATATTCTGGGGTGGGGGTTTATTCGAGGGGGATCTTATTCGAAGGTGGGAACTTATTTAGCAGCAGCCAAAAATATTATCAGCGCTAATTTTCTTCTCTTATTTGAGGCTAGTCAGCATACAGCAGATATATCAAGATATATTGTTTTCGAGGCAATATCTCAGCACGAGTAACTTGAAAAAGCATGAAGAAAGCCGGTCATAAAACAAGCAAAAGCATTTGATACAAAAACAAGCAGTTTTTAAATGTCAGCGTTCCCCATGCTGGCATATTCGAGGATGGGGGCATTTTTTGCAAAAATATTTTTTGAGTGGAGGCTTATTCGAGGACCTACGGTAATAAAATTTAGTTGGTGAGAATCGTTCATATTTTCCTTAATTACAAGTGATATCATATCAATACTTTAATCTCAGAATTTTTCGAACTGGCCAAAGTTTCAGGATTGTGTTTTCCCGCATTAACTTAAGCTCCACAGCGATGAAAATGAACGTGAACAGGGCTATCTTATTGCATAGACAATAAGTCGTGGAGATACAGAGCCAGTCCTACTACTTTTTTCATTTGGAAATTCTCTTGGCCGCTTTTCAGACAATTTTAAGATGTCAGGCCTGCGTTGAAGCATTCTAGGATTGAACAATTTAAAGAAATCTTGAGGTAGAATACAACCAATTCTCAAACTTACTAAATTTTGTTACCTAGTTGATATGTTACTCGCACAACAGTGACCAATTTTACGGAATCTGACGAATGTAGGCAGCAAAAAACAGGCTTTACATTGTTTGTACTTATTTTTGACTCCCCAGGCATTTGCATTTGGTTCAGTTGAACATAATTCGATACATATATTATTATCCTGCTTCCATTTCCAGCGATTAACATTTTGCCGCAACTTGCTCACTCAAAAAAATTATAGGACTGTCAATGTAAAACAAAGAACCAACTTCAAAGTAAATGAATCGTTGATTGATAGCTTTTGTAACCTATGTAATCATTACTTATCTGAAAGAATTACCCTCACGTTGAACTTCGCTGGCATGCTAGTCTCAAGTATGACTCAGTGTCAAACTGCAAGCAAGCGTAGCATAACTGGGCTAACAAGGGCAGGTTTTGCAAAACAAAGCATCAGTTCTCCTTGACACCGGATTCAAAGCAACTACTGATTGCAAACAAATGGAATTCTCTCGACCATGAATTAAAAAAGCAAAGCTGCAAAAGTTTACTTGAAGCAAGCAGGACAAACCGTCACCTGGCACACGCAAAAATAGCTTTAAAGAGAAATTGTGAATTCATAAAAAGAAGGATAAATCTAAAGATCTGCCATGCTTGTTTTGTTCATTTGATTCAGAAGCCGAGGAGAAGCATTGCAATTCTTGCATATTCAAGGTTTGAATAAATAGATCACTAATCATCTCTTGAATCAAATAAACAAAATCCACCAGGTCCTTCGTTATATCTATCCCTCTTCTTTCACTAGATACTGATGACTTCTCATCAAAACTACTCTTTGCATGAACAAGGAGACAGTCTGCCCTTCTGGCTTCAAGGCATCTTTTTAAGCTTTGATTTTTTTTTAATTTTCTGGTTGAAAAGTTTCCTTTGTCTGCAACAGTAAATGACTTTGAATTCCGGTGTCAATCAAAAGCAACTAATTGTCTTAAAAATGTTTCCTGTTAACTGGGCTTGTACATAATGGTCCTTAACAAATTATAGCGTCCTTTTCCATGATGAAGCATCATGAAAAACTCCTGGGTCCCTTTTGAGCCTTGGAGTTTTTTCAGTTCAGTTTCATATAATTCAAATTCTCTACATACAATTTACAATTCTACAGTACATAAAATAACTAAACTACATGATTTGAATACCTAATTTTACGAAAAAATTAATACAATGTTACAGAAAACTAAATACAATATACAAATACGAAGAGAAGCTAAATAATAAATTGTATGTAGGGAATTACTTAAAGGAGGAGCTCTCTCAATAGGTAAACTAATCGAGGAGAGAGCCCCCCCTGTTCTAATATATAGTCAGGTAAATTCATTCAAGTTTAAATAGTTTTCATCTTCAGTACCTAAGTTGCAAAGTAGCACAGATTAAGATTTACCGGTCGACTTTGCTCAATAAATAATTTTTCAGTTTTGTTTTGAACAATATTTTTGATGAGGCATTTCTGAGTTCCACACTTAATGCATTCCAGAGTTTAGCACCAAGATATCTAATAGACTTTAGACCATATTGAAGACTGTTTTTTCGAAACATATATAGGTCACCTTGATTGGCCTGTCTTGTGGAATACTGATGAACAGATGAATTAAGTAGGAAAAAGTCATGAAAGCAAGTAGGTGAAGATTTATTAACAGAATCAAAAACAAAGGTTAAGAGTCGGAGTTCAAAAAGCTCAGAAAGTTTCAACAGTTTAAGGTCATTGAAGATTGGAAGAGAAGGAGACATACTAGACTGAAATGAGATGGCTCTGACAGCTTTCTTTTGTAATTTGAAAATTGGATCAATGTATGATGCATATGTTTGACCCCAAACAATCAGACCATATTGTAGGAAGGACAGAAACAAAGCATTGTACAAGCAAACTAACACATCTAATGGAAGTAAGTTCCTAATTTTGAAAAACATTCCACATGTTCTAGCTAATTTTTTAGAGAGTTCACTAAGATGATATTTCCAGCAGAGATGCTCATCTAGGAGGATACCTAAAAACTTAACAAACTTTACTCTTTTAATCTGTTTCTTTCCTATTTTGATATCAGAACCAGAAGGAACATTAGAAGATGAAGAATGAAAGATGATGTAGTTAGTCTTATCAATGTTTAATGATAGTTTATTAGCATCAAGCCATTTCTTTACTAATCTCAGCTCTTTGTTGACAATCTTCGTCAAGTTAGTTAAATCTTTAGATTCATAGTAGATGTTTGTGTCATCAGCAAAGAGATAAAAAGTAAGTCTCTTAGAAGCATTTGGTAGATCATTGATATAGATAAGGAAAAGTAATGGACCTAGTACAGAACCTTGTGGTACACCACAAGTAATTGAAAGTAAGTCAGAGTTACTTCCATTAACAGATACATATTGCTTTCTATCAGATAGATATGATCTAAACCACTGAAGGGCACATCCACGTATACCATAATGTTCCAATTTTGATGGCAAAATTTTATGATTAACTGTATCAAAAGCCTTTTGTAAATCAATGAAAATACCACAACCAAATCTTTTATTGTCAAGTGTATTTCTGATAGCTTCTGTTAGACTCACAAGGGCATGATCAATTGAGTGGTTTTCTTGAAAGCCAAATTGTAAGGAATAAAGAATGTTATGGATTTCAAGAAATCTATAAAGTCGTCTATACATTAGCTTTTCAAATATTTTGCTGAAAATAGGTAGAAGAGAAATAGGCCGGTAATTTGAAGGTAGCTCAGGATTTCCTTTTTTGAAAAGAGAAATAACCTTGGCAATTTTGAGTTTATCAGGGAAAATTCCAGACTGAAAAGACTGATTCACAAGAAGAGCAAGGAGTGGTGAAACAGAGTGTCCAATAATTTTAAGTAATTTTATTGGTATACTATTAGGGCCTACAGATTTGGAAGGATTTAAAATATTGATGAGATCATTAACTTCTAACAAAGTAACTGGAGAAAGGAAAAGTGAATTACAGGTTCTGTTAGATAAGTATTCAAGAGGAGATTTTGGAGTTAGCGGAATTGTCTTTGTTATACCATCAGCAACATTGACATAAAAGTCATTAAAAATGTTAGACATTTTAGAGGGGTCTGTAGTTAAGTTTCCATCTTTACCTCTGATTTTGTTGATTGAAGAAGCAGTGGAAGACTTATGAGAAATTATTGTCTTGATACCTGACCACATTTTTTTCATATTTTGACTATTGATAGAAAAATAATTATGAAAATACCTTGCTTTACTTTCTTTTAATTCATTGGATACACGGTTTCTAAACTTCTTATACAACTTGAGGTCATCAGGGGTCTGCTGCTTTTTTAGTTTCAGCAAAATTCGGTCCCGAATACTCATCATCTTCAGTATTCTTTTATTTATCCACGGTTTATCCTTGAGTTTCATTTCCTTTCTACTCCGCCTTTTAATTGGAGCATGCTTATTTGTCAAAGTATTAAGATCTTTCAAAAATCTATCAAACTTGTTGTTCACATCAAAGTCACTATTTTCTAGGTAAGTAAAGTCAATCTGATTAAAATCCTCAAGAAATTTATCTTCTTCAAAACTGGAATAATCATATTTGAATGATTCAGATTTACCATGATTAATATGTGTATTTTTCAAAACCATAAACTGGGGGAAATGGTCTGTGATTTGCATTAAGATATTACCACTTGTTACATTAGCATTGGTAGCATTAGTATATATGTTATCAATGATTGATGCTCTATGTTCAGATACTCTGGTTGGATGAAGAATGCAAGGGAGAAGGCTGTGTGAAAAGAAGTTGTTGACAAAGTCACTTGTTAGTGTATGGGAAGCAAAATCTAGAAGATTGATATTGAAATCACCCATAATAAATAACAGCTTATTTGATGATAATTTTGAAAGTAGATTTTGAAAATGAGTTGTGAGGTTATCAATACTTGAACTAGGATGTCTGTAGACACAGCAAATAAGGAAATTTTTGTCATTCTTGTTTTCAATTTCAACCCATACAGTTGAGTGATCCAGGGTCTTAGATATTGATCAATATACGATAGTTCTGCTTGTCTTGTTATACATTCAGGTTGTCCAAACGGAGAAAATCTTCTGTGCAACAAAAATAAAAGGGCGAAGATGTAAAGATGTACCTCCATATTGAATCGCAAGTGATCTCCTAAGGCAGTATGCAATATGACCAACGGTTCACCAGGCAAAAGCCGATGCGTGAAAATAAAGACCCTTCTATCTTCATTAAGCCTTCGTTTAAAATCTTCCCAGCTTTTGGTTGGATGAACTTGCTCATATTCCATAATCTGAAGAGAAAATTGAAATTCGCAATGATTCATTCAGTTTTCGGAAAATAGATCTCCAAGGTGAAATGGGGTGTAGTACTCAAACTTTAACTTGTCATAACCAGACAATAATCAGTCCACATGTTGCACCAAAGATAGGTACAATAGGACTTTTCTTAGCACACTAAAACCTTTCAATCATACTTTATCATCAGAATGCGATTGACTAAACCAATAGAGAAACTATCAAATTTAAAACCTTGGGCATATACCAATTTCAAATGGTCACACTATAATTTATATACAGTAAGTTTCTTTATTGTTTCAGTCAGTCACACTCTGTTGATAACATAAGATTGAAAGACTTTAGGGCGCTAAGAAAAGTTTCCGTATTTTTGGATCTGACTCTTATAGTATCTATCTGTTGCAAACAAAGACATTTCTGAATCCACAGTATTCGACGAGATCATTTTACCGTATAGATGCGGATACAAAGACATGCTCTTTTAACAGAAAATCATAAAAGAGGGCTGTTTAAAAGAATGCTGCATATTCACGGGTCGGCCACAAATAGTAACCTTGAGAGCATATTGCGAGTGATGCGCTACCTTTTCAAGAATTGCTGCAGGAGATTGCCATGTCACTCTTTCAAGATGTAAGAATCCAGCAGAAAACCATTGTGCTAAGTGCTGCTTTAAATGCTTTTCAAAAACTAGTAGTTGAGGCATGCTTGTTTGCATGGATTTGTCTTTCATAAGTCCCTAAAATATGGAGTTTTGCAATTAATGTCATACCGGGTGAGTATACAAGCTTGCATCGTTTTGCAAAATCACAAAATTTGAATGACACGTCGTAACTATTCTTTTGCTTCAAAGACTAAATGAATTCATTAGGTAATCACTATATGTTTCTTTGGAGAGATCGATGTTGAAATTAAGCCATGAAAGCCTTACTTTGAGCAGTAACATCAAATTTTGTTCAGAAATCTATACTTTGAAATTTCCTATCAAACTTCAAATGGGAAGCATAAAATATTACAGCATTGATTTCTCACTCAGCGAAGAGGAAACAAATGCAACTTACCAAAAGGTCCTTTCTCATATTTACTAACATTTTAATCCCCTCTTCCAAATGTCCAATATCTGTCAGAAGATGTTTGTACGCTGGATCAAGGCTAACTGATAAGCGCTCCCTTGCTTTCAGAATGGCAGCATCACCCCTTGTCTGCAATAAGAACCACAAGTTAGGAAAATACTTCATAAATCAAGATTATTTTATCATAAAGAAGCTCGGCATGTGATGTAAACAAATAATGACCTCAAAACGTACAAATTCAGCAACATATTGGTACTTGTTTGCTACCGAATTACTTTCAAATATTGGGCTCTGCGAGGAGTTTCTCTTTCAAATGACAAGGGTAAGACATTTAAGAGTCACAAATTACTGAACTTACTAACTCAAATTCATGGTTACAGGATTTTAGAAGCTATTCAGTGAATATTTGTGGTTCGAACTTCCATCAGGAATCACAATGCTACGCCCTGGTTTCAACAGAAAATGAAAACAATGCAATTGTGGCAGTGGCGTAACGGAGCAACTCGGGGCCCTTCGTTATTTAGCAATACACGGGCCCCCTGAGGCGCCAGAAACATCGACAAAAGTTGCCAAACTGCCAAAATCAAAACGATGCTTTATCGGCAAAATCATTTTAAAGTCAAACCCAGTACGTCATTACCAGTGAATATGAAAGGTTTTATACATGAAGGTAAGTTGGCATGAAGAACATATTGGAGATGGTGGGTTAAATTGACTGCGAGAGAAGCCAGCCAAACTTTGGGTCCACGGTATCTCTTCAAGAAAATTTTTCGAACGCCTTAGGAACAGTGCAAAATTTATCAAATGACATGGCCGGTGGAGAAGAAAAATTCCTTCCAAAAAATCTTCTCGTCGCATATGAGATTATTGAAAGAAGACCAAGTGCCCTGTCGCCCTTTCCTTAAAAAAAATACCTGTCCTTTATTCATGAACAACAGATGCTGTTAGCCAAAAACCATAACAAAATCAGTTCTTGTGAAACGAAAAACTTGACTTTGAAGATGAAGAGATATGACTGATGATTCGTTCTTGCAAACAACTGACCAGGAAATTATACAAATGCTTCGAAGCATTTCTTACATGATTTACAATTCTGTCCTCAATATGAACAATCTTACATTTCAAACTTCATCTTGATCTTATAAAATGTTACTGCCCCGTAAACATTTGCTTTATAAAAAGTGTTGACCCAGTTCTGTAGAAGCTCAAAAAGGTGGTTGCCCCGTTTCGTTTTGCACCGGCCATATTATTGAATAAAATTTGCACTGTCCCTCCCTTACATTGTTGAAAAACGCAACTTTCGTACAGAGTATCCCAAAAACGATGTGCGCCGTTTGAGTGAATGGTGCGGAGTAGCCATAAATCCAACTATCCTATCACTAAGAATCTCGATGGCAGAGGCTTTAACTTAACAGTAGACACGTTGACACCGAGGTTAGGTAAATCTGAGAAATGGTTGCTGATTTATGGAACAAGAGAGTCAAAATCACTGGCTGCTTCAAAACCAGAGGATCATAATTTTCCATTATGCTGAAAAAACAAATTGATCGGAAACTCGCACTTAGCCCGTTTTTCTGATTTCACGTGTGAAACGCATAATCATAAATTGGATTTTATGATAACAAAGAATATTTAACATATCTAGGGTTGTTAGAAATGGTGATATGCAGTACAAGTGTTGCAGGCCATGATATGCATCAAACAGTTAGTTTGCTTCTAAAAAATGATAAAGTCCTTTTTAAACCAACAAGAATGCATTCAGCAGGCAGCCTGGTAAATATTCTTGATTTAATTGGTCATTAATAACTCATAAATGTGTTTCCTGACATAACTGCAAAGTTTAAGTCAATTTGATGCTAAAATTCAAGTTATAGAGTTAAGTACAGAGATAAAATTCTCTGGTATTGAAACCACCAATGATTTTGACGTTCATTCTCAATAAATCAAGACCCAAGGCCCAATTTCGCTTCTTTTGCGTTCATTTGTAAAGACAAAAAAGTAAAGTTAATGATTCAATAAAAAATAAGAAGTGGCCCTACCGCAGTCTGCTGAAACAAGTTGATTGCTTTTTCTATTCCACTTTGGTCAACATCAAGGCTTGATGAAATCAGATTGAAAAATGCAAGTCTTTCATCCTGAAACGAGAAAGGTCAACACACCTCATCTGAGATGAAAAATTCCCTATAAATAGTGGCTGGAATTTACGTTGCCAGTCAGGCCTATCTGGCAACTGAAGTCTTCTTTCTCTTATAAACGGGCCACACCATTTGTTGCCTTGACCAAAACAGTTCCAGTCAGTCAGACCAATTCAGAAATTTTGAAATTTTACAGATCCTTTATTCCCAAACGACACTTAGTTAATCTAAGAGAATTCTATTAGGTCTCAGAAAAGTCACCCCTTCCCCCGCCCTCTGTATCTGTGTCACTGTGCAGAACTCCAAATACCATTGTTAAAAATGTTTGTTAATGAATGTAATGTTCAATTCTGGAGGCTAACAGTTGGTAGCATTCTCAAATAGTATTTGAACACAGGCCAAAATTCGAAGGGATGAAATTCGATGAGCCTTCGACCAAATGCAGAAGAACGAGTGTGAAGTGTGGCCTGCAGAACTTATATGTGGTAAACCATCTCTGTATCTTTACTAGTTTTTTTCTTTTTTGATTTTCATCAAGGTTGTCACAAAGTTGTCTCGAAGAGCTTATCTTCTGTCATGTGATCAAAATATGGAGAAGCCATTGGCTAATGAGATGTGACATTGGATGGTTTGTTGCGGGCTTCCTTTGTGCTACTGAAAGACTTGATTTGCTTGGTAAGGATGAAATAATTCAAGATGACGCTTCTTCCTTGTTTCAGAAACGTCAACATGAATTTTTGAGATTTTGAATGGTAGAAAAGGTCGAAGTCTGATGAAATCTAAAACAAAAAGGTGGCAACCACTGTCTTTTAGTTGATATCAGGTTAATTTCTTTTAATATATGGGCCTTTGAGCTTTCACAGGCACGCATTAGCTCTCAAAAAACGGCCGAGAATTTCCTGGCATGGCGTCAATTGGAGGAGGAGTACTTTACCAGTGGGTCATATGGGGTGTGCACTCCAAGAATGTCTGTTATGACCCAATCCCAAATCTTAGCGGGACTTTGAGACTCAGTCCTAGAATATGGAAGTGGTTTCTGACCAGGGTTTGCATTACAAAACAATAGGAAAATTGTTAATTATGTGACGCCTGGATATTCACAGAATTTCAAGCAAAAATTAGACCCAAGTCACAGAGTGTTTCTTTACAAATTATATCCCAGAATTTTCAAGCCAAACCCATCCAAAAGTGGCGCATATTCCTGTATGATCGGATAGTGAAGTACCCCCTAGGGGTTTAATCGCCCAATTGGCCAATCGGAAGCAGCACTAGCCTGCGTGCAGACTTTACTTGCCATTGTGACCAGTAAAGTCTGCATGCAGGCTAAAGCAGCACAGAAGAAGTAACGTTTATTGACAAACAGAACACGAAACACGGACTTTAAAATAATGCACTGCCATCAGATTTGTACCGAAAAGATATAAAAGCAAGGAAGGATATATGAACTTTTGGGAACATCCACCAAAGTGCACTTCTGAGCTTGACTTCAATTCAACATCTACATATCAACACTTTTCAACATTAAAGGCATTAAATAGACATCTAACTTTGTAATCACTCTATGGAGCCTTTTCTCGACTATTTTTTCAAGTGACTCTTTACGAAAATGGGGCTCTGGAGGCGAAGCCCACAGAAAGAGTCTGAAAGGCAATGTCCTTTACTTTTGCTGAGAACACATCTTTTGAATGTCTGCCATTGGTAATGGAAGCGCGAACAATTTTGCTAAATTTCTATGCTTCAACGATCCAAAGATTTTGTCATGTATGTTTCTTTCTCGTTTTAGAAAAAATCTCAAGAAAGTGAGGGGACAAATTCCAGCTACAACAAAGCTGAGATACAAATACCTTTGGTTTTACTTAGCTATTTTCATTGGAGGCCCTCTTTAGGTGCTCACTGGGCATCTGCCCGACAGCCCAAAGGGCTAATCCCCATCTGAGCCTTCAAGCTCTATATTTAGAGCCTATTCATTTAAATTAGAAGGGATCAAAATGCAAAAGATGAGTTCAAAAAAAGATAGTTTAACTTACTTTATCTTCTATTGAGGAATAAAGTTTGCAGATCTCTGAAGCAATAACCTAGAAATAGGATCAAACCTGTGCGTCATCTTTGAGCCAAAATCATGTAGCATTTACTTGTCACTTTTTTCTCAATATTAAACAAAGCAAATACAATAAAATCAAAAACTTTCGGGCGATCAAATTTTCGAACAAAATTTAGTCTGAAAGTTTATTTGTCTGAAATCTGGTGATGTCTGAAAGTTTTTTGTCTGAAAGTTTTAAATTCATTGAAAACAGAAAAGCACAAAGAAACGTAACATGAAATGTTGATTGATCAATGTTTTGCCAGTAATACGCAGGTTCCTTGAAGTTTTTATCTAAGTTTGGTTCCTTGAAGTGTTGCCTGAAAACAGTTCATGTATGTATGGCAGCACCTTTTGATTTGGTTTACAGCTGGTTTTACCATTGTCTAGTCGAACGAAAATTACATTCAAATTTGATGATCATCATGTCATCATCATCATCATCATCATGTCAAATTTGATAATCATCATGTACTGTAAGTTGATATTTATGATAGAATCACAATTATTTGTAGCATATATTTTGGTATCATGCTTGTTTTTTTGATATTGTGTTTGTCCGAAAGTTTTTTGCCTGAAATTCCCGAAAAAGAGTCAGAAGGTTTTTCGTCCAAAGTTGTTTGTCTGAAACTTTTCCGTCTGACGGTTTTCGATTTTGATGTAGGGCACATGTGAAGACACACTGCTAAAACACTTGCAAAATCAGCTTGAAAATCTTCATGAAATACCAAAAGTTTCTGTTTGTAACAAAAAAGCCATTTATCCTTTTTATCGGTAGCTTCTTGTTCATGCTACACATTGGAAAACATGCTTTGTACGGCAATTCAGGTTATTCCATTCAGTGATTTAGCAGACAAAAATCAATCTGAAGCTAACTGATGACAGGTGGAATTCTGGATGATCCTTTAACTTTATCATGAATCATCAGCTGTTTCCTAGTCATTTTGGCCAACTTCCATTTTTGGCCAACAGTCATTTCGGCCAACCTTGGTCAATTTGGCCAACCTGTCTGGTCATTTCGGCCAACCAGTCTAGTCAAATCAGCTAAAGTCACTTATCACCTATCTCTAAAGAAGTGTGATAAAATGAATTCATCTCACTGGTATTTGTCTGATAAGTTCAAATCAATCATTATGTTACTTCACTTGACCACCATTTACAACAGCCTAGATACAGACAAAGCGGAATTATAGAATTGATCCAAAATATGAATAAACTGTTGTATACAGTCAGTTTCTTCCATTATTTTGCGCAGGGCCCAATCCAAGTCCTCAAATCTCTGTTAGCATTTGCAAAGGATTTACAGACACAAAAACGGTAAGAATACTTTTCAAAATTCTTTAGCAAAAAAAGAATTTTCATTGTGCATCAGAAAGGAAGCCTTGGACAAACATATTCTTCATTATTTATTCATCTAATTTCCAAATATGCTTGGCCAAATTGACTTATTACATTGGTCAAATAGACCAGATCAAGATAGACAAATTGGCCTAAAAGTCTGACGTGATCACATAGGGCAAAATGGTGGTTGAGCGAAGTGGAGGTTGGCCAAAATGACCAGGTTGCAATCATTAGATTTTCCATCTGATTGCTTATAGATAATAAAAGCTGAGTAAGTCTAAGCTCTCCATTTCACAAAAAAATAAAAGTTTCTTACATTTGGTAAAAGATTCCCTTGCTCATGTGACCTCCTAGCAGCCAAAGCTTGATTCAGCTGCTCCTTGACTGTTGCTAAACTTCCATTCCCTTTATTTCCACTAAAGCTGGCAACATATGTTCCTTTCATGGAATTCTGAACCACAGACTCAATGAGCTGGCTCCAGGATGATTGTGTTGAGCTCTGTTGCAAAAAGAGTTAAAAATTTAGTGACTAGTTTTGACAACACATCAGCTAAACAATTATCTATTAGTGCTGTGATGCAATGGTGCAATACTCTGACTTTGCAGCCAAAATGGTCAGGTGGACAGGATTTGTCATGACAATGTCTCTGTTCCTGCTATCCCAGTGCTTGGTGATAAAAACTGCAATTTCTCCTTGTCCTTTCGATTTCGCATTTTTGATGACATTTGGCTGTTAAGGGGAGAGGGTCTTACTAAGGGGTTCTTACCCTTAAGCTGTTAAGGAAATGACAAATCATATGGAAATCTTTGAAACAGAACTTCTTGAAAAACTTGGATAAACAACTTGACAAATAAAGTGCAGAATAGAGCAGTTTTACCATACCTCCCAGTATGGCATACATATTTGTCTTAAGTCCAGCTGAGCTCCACAACACCCCTATTTACTGCTCCTAAAATCTTACTTAAGCCAAACATTTTAGGCCAGTCAGATGCAATTTTGGCAGAAAGCCATTAAGGGAGAAGGGGTGTCTGATCTTAAAAGCCAAATGCCATTAAAGAATATGAAAATCAAAAGTTGATGACCCCTTATTAGTAAAGACAGCTAACAGCATTCAGCGACATAGTGAAATAACGAAAGATTGAAATAACAAAATACCAAAAATGAAATACCAAGATGACAAATAACAAAAGAAATGGCCAAACCAAAATATCATGATTATGAAAGAGCAAAATACAACAAAAGTGGGTCCACATCATCATCAGTGCTCTTTTGGTATCAAATTGATGACAACACGGCTGAGGGTGGACAACACCGTGTTCATTTTGAACAGTGGCAACTGTTTGTAAAAAAGGCCTAACAGGAAAACGTTGCAAGATGTTGCAAGAGGTTGCAGTTCTTTCAGATCAATCAACCTCTGCAATTCAAAGTACATTTCTTTTACATAAGAAACTCTGAGATCACCAAAATATTGTATTGCTGAGTATATATTGGAAAACTTGCTTATTTTGTCCAGGAATCAGTGCTGGTTTTGCTTCATGATGCGTTTAAGTTAATTGGGTGCAAACAAAGGCATAAGTTTCATGAAATTCTTTGAAAAATATTTATGAGGATTATTATTATCAATGTTCTCAATAAAGGGGCAAATCACTTCTTTGAAGGCACCTCGATTCTTTTCAGGAAGAATCTCCTATTCCTCAACTGCTGGATTTTCAGTGGAGTTATTTGCCCTTGGACTCTGAGATTTATTTACCATAAGGCTGCTCTCTATATCCAGCATTTTGAGCGCACGAGAGCTGCGACCAAATAGGAGCATAGGCAGTTGATAAAGCTTTAGCGATCAATCTGATCGCAAGCAAACAATTTTGGGCTCTTCGGGAGAAAGAACAAGTTCAACTCCCATCGTGGGTGCTTGTTGCGACTGCTGCCGAACCAGTCAATCTTGGTTTCAGTACCCGCACACTCAAAACACTGGATATGGAGAGCAGCTGTCAAAGTGCAAGGGTCTAAACTTCTCACAAATTTTCAAAATGCATCCACTGCCTCCCTGCTATCAATAATGAAAGCTCCCTAATTCTTTAAAGTTTTTTTCTTGCAAATTTCCCATTTTGGCCAATTTGCAAAGTCAATTCCATTCTGACATACGCTTGGAGCTTTTTCAAAATCATGAGTTTCTTCCCTTGAAGTGCAATTTGAGAACCGTTCGGACAAAAAAACTCTATGCTACTGGCATTCAAAATTCCAGTACAAAGACTTTAAACATTTCAAAGAGGAAAATTTTTATCAATTTTTAAGGGCAAAGAACTCCTGGTATATAATCCAACAGGTAGGTGATTCTTCATGAAAGGATTGAACGTCCCTTTCAAAGAAGTGCCATAAAATTCTCATACACACATATTTTTCAAAGAAATTCATGAAACTATGTCTTTGCCTGCACACAATTGGATTAAATGCATTATGAAGTAGAACAAGCAAGTGGAAGTACACTTCTGATTATTAGACAAAGCAAAAAAGCTTTCGAAAACTCAGCAATACAATATTTTGGTGATCTTAGTATTCTTATGAAAAACAGACATACTTTGAATGAAAGATGTTGATTGATCTGAAAGAATGGCAACTTCTTGCAACATCTTGCAACGCTTTCCGGTTGTGCCTTTTTACGAGCAGTCTGCCACCATTCAACTGAACATGCTGGTGTCCAGCTGCAGCTGCATTGTCATGAATTGGATGCCAAAAGACTACAAATTTTGTTTCAGAATCATAATATTTTGGTTAGGCTATTTATCAGGCCTTTCGGTGGGGGATTTTCCACCAGGGCGTCCTATCGTCCATGTAGATAAGACGACAAGGGCCATCGCCACCATAAAATATTCTGGTATTTATGCTTAGTTTTACTGACTGACAGTTTGAAATATTTAAAAGCCTTGTTCTTGCAACGGGGAATGCCTTCCTTTACCAGACTTTTGAGGAGAGAATCAGTGTACTCAAACAAGCTAAAAACTTTTTTGTTGCAAAGCTACGAACGATTTTATCCCATTTGTTTGTCATTTTCTTCCTGTTATTTTGCAAAAGTTAGGAAAGGGTCAAATCAGTTAGGCCAACAAAGTTCCTGTTGTTCCGTTTGATTGAGTGTGAAGCTTCCAGGAAAGTCATTGACAGATCAGAGAAGGCGATTAGAGTAGCAGATGTAAAGCCCATGAAATGAAACAACTAAGTCTCTTCATCGGAAAATTTATTCGAATTCATTGTAGTCCTGTGCTACTCTAAAGACCAGAGGAGGGCTTCAGAAAGTTTACCTGGAGAAATGTTTTGCAAATTGTAGCATTCTCCATCTCATTGTCGCACCCTGATCTTCAAAAAACATGAACAAGCTGGAAACCTAAACGGAGAACAAGGTGTGGGCCCAAGAGGAAGGATCTCTATTGCAAACCATCACAAAATATAGCAAAGAAAATGTGGAATGATTGTTGAGGACCAGTATTTCCTTTGCATTGTGTACTTCTTTAAAAGTTTCTTGTCAAAATCATTTTGCTAAGATAAGTCGTAAACATAATATCTAAAGTTTCGTTTCAGTTATCCACCCCTGATAGATGTAAAGTATCGATCGATAGAATTGAAGTATCGATAGATGTAAGTTTCAGTTTCATGTAAAACTTTCTTACCGATCGACCTAACAACTGAAATCTAAAATTCAATCTATTCCATCTTCTGCAGCTCTCTGAGACTTCTCGTGTTTGGCAGGACAAGCATTTTCTGACGCTGCTGGAGAAAACACACAAACACCTTGCAGATGGCTGCAGTTCGATGAAGAGTGTAGCTTTCATGTACAATGTACCATTTTTAGATAGAGCTCTTTGTAACGCCATTATCTTCTTCAATCAATACCCATTTGCAGAGATTATGGTTTTGGTGAGCTACAAAAACTACACCACCGGCCTAAAAACTTTCTCTGTTCGTTCCACTTGAACTTTGGAATTTTGATCTTGTGGCGCCATTCCAATGCGAGGCTTGCCTCGGTCGTAGGGTTCCTGAAAACCGGATCTACCGGATCGTGACCCGGTCGTAACCCGTGACCTTGGACAATGGAACGATACGTGGACCGACCATTGAAGGACCAATCGATCAATAACGACCAGACGACCCAACGGCTAATGACAAGTGATCAAATTACAGTAACAAACGGGGGGGGGGGTACTTCACAATAAATTCGTACAGGGGTGTGCGCCGCAAGGATTTAGGATTGCTGTTACGACCCAATCCCAGAAATTTGGTCCGGTATTGATACCCAATCCCAGAGGAAATGTCAGATATTGATACCCAATCCCAGAATTCAACCGTCGTTTGCCATCAAGATTTGAATTTTCGAGGGCTGGGAACAAGAATTTTGGTCCCAAGTGGTCACTGGAACGAGGCTCTGATCTAAGCACGTTTTTCACACACACAAAGTACCTGATACCCTGGATCAGAGTATTTTTTAGTACTTTTTTGAAAAAAAATCTGAAATTGAAAAGAAAGAAAAAAAGAAAAAAGAAGAGAGGAAGGAAAAATACTCTGGAGACATGCGACCTCCATTGTGTCTTCTTGGCCAATCAGAGCCAACGGCCGTTCTCACGGCCGTAAACTTGTGAACGAGGCAAACAAAGGAGACTGCTTCCAAAATGGCGACTGAATGTCAAAGCACTTGTTGCTAGATCACTGAATTGCTCACCTCTCTGATTGGTCAATTAAACAAAAGCAAGCGAAAACAAAGAAAGGTAGTTCGAGGTCACGAGTGAAATCGAGGTTTACAGCCGCGGTCAACTTGCAAATTTGAAAAGCGGAGAAACGTTGCAATGCGGAGATATGTGACAGCATGATGCCTATGACAAGCAGAAGAGACGGAAAGGAAAGAAGTCATTCATGTTGCTTCACTCAAAAATTCCAGTGTTCTCCAGCAGCAGCATGTCTTTCTTTTAGCGTTCTAAAAATTTTATTCAGACAAAGATCCGTCTCGAATTCGGAAAAGTTTTCCATCGAATCGAAGGGGCGTTTCACTCATTCATAGAGAAGTACGAGATTTTTCAGAAAGAGAGTTTTTCGCTGATATTCTTTCTTGAAAACAAAAGCATTTTTGCCAAATGCGTACGAGATCGTTTTCTGGGATTGAAATACCTGTTGTATTCCATGTGATGGTGGAAAATTTTCCATCAAAAGGATACCCTGGGTACCAGACTGTCTCTGAAAGAAAATTGAAAATCAAAAGGGTATCAAACGGAGCGCAATAAGGGAGCGGTCATAAAAAATCCGCTATATGGGGGTGGATGATTTTCCAAAAATCTAGCAAAAAAATTGATGGCCCCATCCTAGATTCCTATTCACTTATTTATGGCCCCATAGTAAGAACTAGGATATTTTTCATGACCCCATAAAATAATTCAGTTTTTAGAATGCAGGCTCGATGAGGTTACAGGCAGTGTAATTCCAGAATTATGACTTGATAATGAAGCACTGGCTAGCCACTGAACTAAACAAGAGAAGGAGAAAAAAGAAATGAAGAAATGAACAGAAAAGCAAATGTCAAGTGGGAAAAAGTAACAGAAAACAATTTTTGCAGCATTTGCAGCCGTTGCTAAGCTTTAGAAAAACATTTTATGATAAAACTTTTATGGCCCCATCAAATACATCTTGTTATTTTTCATAGCCCCAAAAAGTCATGGCAGAATTTTTCATGGCCCATCCAAATATTGTCCACCCCCATACAGCAGATACTTTATGACTGCTCCCTAAGAAGCTTCAGAATTCCAATACCAGAATTCCCACACCCAGTCACTTCCTTCATCCCTTTCTTTGGGATAGACACTATTGTATTGACCTTTTCAATTTTTGACAGTGGTCATCTGTCAGTATTGCATGTTCCTTCTTTTTGATTCTCTTTCGGAATGATGTCATTATATTGTTTCTCAATTGTTTCGTTGACAAATGATAGATTAATTAACAAAGAGGAACGTTTTGAGCGAAATCTTTTGAATTGATTTGTAAGGATTCAGCATCCATCATTGTTAGAAGTAGCCTTTAGATAAAAAAAGGTTGGCATGCTTCAGTGACAATTGATTGTATCGTTGTCATGATGATTAGTTCGGCAGTTGTTTACGCAAAACGCAACCACCCATCTTCACTGGCTGGAACTGTTTGCTGTGGGCCTGTCACAAATCATTTCAGAAATATAAACGATGGACCCAGAAAACCCAGCCCAAAACTATGATGTTCATGGTTCTATGCATTTTTTTTCATTTCATTTTAAATTTTTTATACACGGTCTCATGAACTTTATGTATGCATGCAAAGCATATGCAAGAGAACTCCGTGATTCGTTTCCCCCCAGATTGAATCAATTCAAAATGTTTAAAATATTGGGGCAAAGAAATAATGGTAGATAATGGTAGTTACCGTAAATACATTGCTTCACAAAAACAACTTGTTGTATTTACCACGCAACAGTCAGTCACCGTGCGGCACGTTTTTCGCCACTGTGGTTAAAACAGTTAGCCGCTTGGCCGCTTGTTGAAAGCGGCTGTAAACCTCGATTCCACCCATGACCTCGTTCTAGCTTCTATTGTTTCGATTTCCTTTTGTTTAATTGACCAATCAGAGAGGTGAGCAATTCAGCGATCTAGCAACAAGTGTCAAAGCTGTGCGAATGTTTCTTTGGCGAAATTCTTTCCAGAACTTGCAGACGGAGATGTGGGAAGGGCAGCAGATGGAGGCGTGGTAAGGACTCTAGGGAAATGGTTGTTTTTGTCATACTGCCAACTGTTCCGTTCATATCACGAAAGAGCTTGGAAAGGCCTAAACGCAGCAAATCGAAAAAGTCAAGAAGTTTGTTGTTGCTGTGTTACTGTTTAATGGCAATCATTGTCGCTTCGAATCTTACCAAGAAGATGTATGAAAGTGCTTAGCTATAATTTATAAAGAATGGAGACTTAGAATTTGATTGAAACGTTTTGAAATATTGCTTGGGGGTTTAGAATCATTCTGAACTGTCGGATTTGTAGGATTCTGAACAGACCGACAAATGGATGACAACATTTAAAGCTGATACCTTCAGGGGTAAATCGATTGCACGAATTGCAGATGAAGTTCATCGTATCCCAGAATGATAAGGAGACAATTTTTGAACATTTTCCAAATACTATCATACTGACATTCAACTTTTCAAAGAAGACTTTTTGGGAGTATGAAGAGGGTTCTGTTATCCATCTTTTCCAGCAGAAAATTCAAGTTGCACATATAGAAGAATGAACTTTGATTTATAACCTATGTTTTCACTGGTGTCAATACTCTAGAACCTCTATGGTCAATTTTTAGGCCATTTCACATGGGCATGTTTGGGTTGAAATCAAATCTATGTTTTCCCACCATTAAAGATGTTAGGGGCCATCAACTTTTGATTTTCGTATTTTTAATGGTATTAGGCCATTAAGATCAGAACCCCCTTCCCCCTTCCCATGAAAGGCCATCTACCAAAGCATCTTCGATCAGGGGCCTAAAATTTTTGGCCTAAGTAAGGCGTTGGGAGCAGCAAATAGATGTCTTGTGGAACTTGCTGGACTTCAACCAAAGATGTGCCATATCGAGAGGTGTAGTAAAACTGTTCTATTCTACATCCTATGCATTATTTATGAAGGTTCTATCCACGTTTTTAACAGAGCTTTCCATACGATTTTTCATTGTTTTAATGGCCTAATGGTAAGACCCCCTCCCCCCATAACAGCCAAATGCTGTTAAAAAATGCGAAAATCAAAAGTCAATGATTCCTTAATCATATGGACGCAGAATTGTTACATACATAGCTTCAACTGTTGAAACATTGTTGTTTTAAATGCAAAGGCTTTTTAGGGCACCCTTGTATTCAAACTTTCTTCTTTGATGTGAATGACCTGATCGCATTCTGCAATGTACCCTGAATCAGAGTATTTTTTAGCACTTTTTTGAAAAGTCTGAAACAAATTCAAGGTTTTTTTCAAAAAAGTACTAAAAAAATACTCTGATCTAGGGAAGCTGCATTTGTCATTCTCAACAAGATTTCCCACATATAGCCCAACAAAGCAATGGTGTGCTTGCTGCAAGGTCTTTGATTCCTTTGTTTTCAAAGTGGTGAACAAAAGATCTCATTTAAACTCAGTGTGCCCATAAAATTTTTGCAAAACTCTTTGTGTGTGCAGTCACCACACTCCGCAGATTGGAGCCATTTTGTTCCATCCTGCTACTTGTGGCATTGGATATTACTTCAGTGGACTTCAGTATTGTGTAGACTGTAAAATGTTCTCAAGAGTGAGGTGTATTCAATGTCAAGTTTTAGACAGAATAAATCAGACTATTTAATCATTCAAACAATTTTTCAAAAATTATAGTCAGCTGATAAGTGGAGCTATGTTTATTTAGAATTTATTTACCAAGGGAGACAAGTATAGTGTTTCTAGAGTTGGCATACTGTTAAGTCCTGGGTTTGGTCACACTACTGCAACAGATATTGCATCAGAAAACACCATTCTGTATTACCAGCCATCATATGAAGCCATTGCATTTTGTGTGGTGAGAGCCTTTCATTTCATTCAATTGGAAACTGTCCTTTCCTATGATAAGAAATATTTTAAGAGATTTCTCAATGATACAAATTAGGTGTAAATATGTCCATCAATTTAATATTATGTTTCAAACAAGGTGTATTTTTTACCCTATGTATAAGCCATTGGGTATTTGAAGAAATCATAATATGATTAAAACAGTACTGCTACTGCTTTAGTAGAAGATACAAAAAGTCTATTCACACAAAGCAAATACGCAAAAAGCTGGTGCATTAAAAGCAATCAATTTTGGACTAAATTTGAGACAAAATATTTTTAGACAAAAATTTTTCAGACATTTACACTGACAGAAATTTCGATGACTGAAAAAATGTAAAAAAGCATCTTGTAAAGTTTCTGTTTGCCTATTTCAAACTAAAACTGTCACACAAAAATCTCATGCTTCCAGGGAGCTCTTGGTCACACAAATGATCATTTTTTAGACACACAGTCCTTATCCAATGCAAGCATTTTGTGGGCAAGACATTACATGTTTAAACTCGAAAATTTGCAGTGATCTTTCTATGCTACAAAAAATTTCGGACACTATATATTTTCGGACATATTAAGGTCTGAAATGTATGGCTTTTAATGTACACTTGACTTGGGGCGGCAGAAATCCCCCATTGGAATATTGAGAGGAACCAGCCATTTTGGCTGAAATGTTTGTTAATATGTCAAGACTATCACCCACTATGTCTGTTCTGTGGTCTGTTGCAATGATATCATTATTGGCCTGAGTGTTGTAAATTGAAAATAGGGCCTACTCTACCTACCAGTAGGTTGGTCCGGTTCGTCTCAAACTTGTTCGAATACGAAATTGTGATACCTGCTTTAAAACTCAAACTCACCGGTGCTTCTTCCACTGCTCCTACTCTACCGATGACTCAAATTTTCTTAGCAGGCTTCCCTTTCTTTGCCTCAGACATACTGTGACTTTTTCTGCGTGCTTGTTCATCAAATCAAATAAGACTGGAGCAAGCAACCCTTGGGACGGAGACAGTCTGAATGGTCAGCGGCGGGCGGCAAATTTCGCACAATGATTTCGCAGTTGAGAAACCAGAACGAGGTTGCTGTCGCATGTCTCCAGAGTATTTTTCCTTCCTCCCCTCTTTTTTATTTTTTTTCTTTTTTTGTTTCAGTACTAAAAATACTCTGATCCAGGGTAAGTACCTGAAATCTGTTCACCTGAAACTGAGCACTCGAAAAAATAATCTAGTTGTACTTTCATTCAACGCCCATTACCAGAATTTTAAGTATAACAGTAAACCCAAATCCCAGAAAATTCCAAGTAAAAGTATACCTCAATCACAGAAACTTTACGGGAAAAGTATATCCCAATCCCAGAAATTTCAAGCCAAAAACTACCCAAAACTGGCGCACATCCCTGTCTTGCCCCATAGTGAAGCATCCCCCTCCCGGGTGTAACAAATTGTCAGTCAAAATGGGTGTTTCAGCCAGACCACCTATGGAATGGACTGATGCATACAGACGTAGGAACCATGGGGCACTGCAGGCACGTGCCCCCCCCCCCAAGGTTTTGCAATAAACAAAGAAGTGTCCTTTTCATTCTTAGAAAATGCCCCCTAATTCTTGAGAAAAAAGTGCCCTCGAAGTGTCGTGCCCTCCCCCAAGTTTGAGATGCTTCCTACGTCCCTGGCTGAAATGGATCTAAGAAACAACGGATTTTACGAAATATGACAGTAGGATTGATAGGTTGACTGAAATGTATTGAAAAGGGTTTTTGTCAGTTTCTTACCCTCATTTGTTCTTTGAAATAGGTATTTAGCGTCATGTCAGTTTATCGGGAATCATGTGCTAAACCCTGCCTGCCTCGAATTAGTTTATGTATCGTTTCTATGATTCGGTTCGGAATCGATCTGGTGCGGCACTTACAGCGGTTAGGGGAGGGTTGAGTACCAGAACCCGCAAAATCGCATCAGTATTTGAGGGAATCTGAAAACCCAAAAGTATATCCCTTGAAAGATGGATACTCACTTTTCGATATAAAGTTTGAATATTTGCTGGTAATGCTCTATTATTTACCACGTGGTCGCTTTCCGCGTTTCTTACTTGTTGCTTTCAAGGATCCAAAAATCTGCTGTTCAGCCTTCCATTGTCTTCCAGTCAGACTTCAAAATTCTGTGTGAGGCAAATAGAAAGTCCCTCCCAGCTCAGTATTTTAACCCTTATGATACATTGCTCTTTGCTCCATCATAACTATGGATTCATTGTTCAAAGATTCTTGATCTCGTTAGAAATAGACTCATTTTCTTCAAAAGGCATAACTTGAATACACCCTTCCCTATTGGAGGCAGACAAGGTTCAGCATACGAGTCCCTTTAAACTGACGTGGCACGAAATATTCATTAAGAGCAAAGGGGGGTAAGAAACTGAAGAAAATCCCTTTCAATACATTTCAGATAACAATTAAGATGGCTCTACCTGGCTTCTGACATTTTCGCTATTGTGTTGATAAGAGTACGTTATGCGATGTTCCATAAATCGACAGAAAGAGGGAAAGAAACATATCAGAGCTTGTTCATTGTTTGGCATTATTATGCAGCTAATGCTGCAATTATACCTGATTTGAGTTCATTTGATGTAATAAGTAGGATTATTCTAGCAGACAGACTTTATTCACTGCTAATTTTATTCTGTTATAATTTGCTCCGATACCTGTTACAACTTGCCTCAAGCTCGGGCCAAGTTTTAACACTCCGATCTTGATCTTCATTTGCAATTTACCGAACATCTAAAAGGAGGGTGGTAAAGAGGGGGTCATGATCACGCATCACGGAAATAAAATGCTAAATTTCACATTTAACGTTAAAGAAATATAGTATTTTCACGTTTCCCGAAAATGAATCCTGGCTTTTCACGTTTCACGAGCGAGAATAGAAAAAGGCCACAAAATATGGCAAATCACGTCTCACGAAATACCCTTTACCACCCTCTAAATGCGCCCAGTTTTGAAACAACGTATGTTATTGCCAACGGTCAAACAGAACGCATGGTGTGGTATAAAGACAGGTTTGCGTTTTGCTGATAAGGAGAAAATTCAATTTTGTCGAAAAGTGTTACAACTAGCCCCGGTCTCCCCTATACTTTACATTTTCATGCAATTTCATTGGTGCAGTCTCCAATACCTCTGTTCCTTAATCCTTCTCCAACAACGTTGTACACTGCATGTTATGTTTCACCATAATAAGCAAAAGTCCCCTTGGGAACAGAAAGCTTTAAAACAAACACAAACGCGTATCAGTTAAAGAGCTTTATTGGAAATATACTGTTCAATATAGCAACAATAAATAAATTTCTAATTAATGAAAATCATTCATTGTTCATATACATAAACTGATGACCGATAGTTTAAATGTGTAATGGGCCTAAACAGTCGAAAAAAGGCGATATCGAAAGGGGCATGGTTACATACCAACGTCTTACCTCAAAATATTGAACCTGGGTATATGGGTAGAGCATATATACCAGGTGAGTCAAAGACGAGTTAAAAAGTTTGGCGGGCTGTGGAATCAAACTATGTAGCCGATGTTCAAAACTAAAACGTTGCTCCATCAGTCAACGGCTAACATAGGTTGGTGGAATATTTCGTTTTGCAAAGGCATTCATCTTTTAGACCCAGAAATTAAAAAATGCTGGTTATGTGTTTGCATCGGAACGAGAAGTCCACGTTCCCTTCTTGTCCATAATTCGCTCACCATTTAACATTTGATGTGTATTTCTGAAACAGAGAGTTGTATAGAAGTTCAATTTCAATAGCAAATGAATTATGGAATAGAATTCAGCCACTCAAAAGTAGAAATAGGAACTGTTTGTATCGCAAACATCGTCCTGGTTGGCCTAATCTTGACAAAATTGGCATATTTGGTGGTAGACACTAAAGTAAAGAGAGACACTTGTTAATTTTATCATGATTTGATACCAATTTTTCCCCGTTACCTGTGATACAAGTCCCTTACCAGCATTTTCTTAATTATTTTCTACCTGTTCCCAGACCCCTCACTAGTTCCCAAATCCTCGTCAGTGGGTCTGGGAATCAGGTAAGTAAATAATTCTGATCAAACAGCACTAGCGCTTGTTTAATCTTGTAATTTTTGGGGAATGATTTACCAAACACTTTCACATCTATAAGTTAGCTTTTGATTGATAGATCAACATTCTATTTTTAAATATCGGCTTATGTACCGTTTTATTTCATGGCCCATTAAACGTGTTAACGCTTTTTGACTCACCCGGTGGCCTTCAGCGATCATCTCAAAACCTTGCAAAGTTTTGGGTGAAATTAAGGGAGAATTCGGGCAAAGCTTGCGTCTTAAAAGCAGTTAAAAATTTTGTCAATCATAGCCTTGATCACTATTTTTGCGAGTTTCACAAACTCTTGATTAGCGAAATCAAAGCTCTTTGATAAGCAAAAGATATTATTGCATGTTTTCTATTCAAAACTGTGTAAAGTAATACATTTTTCTGTCCATAGCAAAGCATAACTTAATATCCTAAAAAGGGTAACTTTAGTTCACTGCACCATCGCCCCCTTACCCTTCCATACGAGGGGCAAATCATTTCTCAAAATAGCGTACGTGATTTTTGATTTTTGTGATCTTGAAATCACACGATTTTGTTCTGTGATTTTTTGTGATTTTAGTGATTTCTAGTGATTTTTTCGTGTGATTTTTCAGTAATTTTTCAGTGATTTGTGATTTTTGGTGCTTTCTGTATGTGATTTTTCTTGTGATAATTTTTGATTTTGTATGTGATTTTTTTGTGATTTCAAAGGAGGTGTACGAAAAAAAATCAGTGAATTGCCCCTTGCTTCCATAGACCTGTCGTCTTTGCATCTGGGAACCATTAACAAACAACTTACATATCTTAAGCTACAGGAGGAAATTCCAGTTCTAATGAAACGAAAGGTTTTGCATGGAAACAAGATGAAAAACAGTCTTGAATAAGGACTCATCGTAATGAAGATACGAGTGCAACATTAAACATTGCAAGATAAGGACGAATTAACCTGAAACTCTGAAATGAGAAACAAGAAGTTAATAGCTGGAGTAAAGAGCAACGTTGAATTGGCAACGTTGTTTTTTCATTGCATCAGAGTTTGTGGAAGGAAATCTGTAATAAACTACGCGACAAGCGCAAACCTGTGCACCCAAAACACGATGGGTGAATGGAAAATCTCTCATAAAAAGGTAAGCTCTTCGATGACGCCGCTTTCCAGACCATAGTTCTTTTAAATTGACTCTGCAGCTATTGACCTATTCTCTCTCCTTTCAGGGTTTCAGGTTTCAGGCTGATTCGCTGTTTCTTCCCAGAATTTCTCCCTAGTTGCAGTTTAATATGGTTGATATTTTTTCACTGAGGTTAGCGCTTTTTCGACAGATTATTCAAGGCTGTTTCTAAATTCTGTACAGCAAATTATTTGAAGATAATAGCAAAAACGGCTCGTTAAAAGCATTTGAATAACTATGTCACAGGCCTTTCCAATGTATGCTCGTGTGCCAACCGCCCGGGGGGGGGGGGGAACTCGAGTCTTGGGATGATGGGGACGTGCCGCCCAGGATTTTAGGGGAAAACGCATATTTAGGGATTTTTGGTCAATTTCCATACCCACTTTTATGGATTTTTGAGAGACAAAGCCCGTTGAACATCCCAGAAATCAAGTTTAATTTCACTTTGAATACACAATATGAAGGTAAAGTTGCAACCAACCACGTTTCATACCTATAGCGATAACAATCCAACGTTGCAAATACTGAAATCGACAACCTTTTTCGTCGCAAATCAAAAAGCTACCCATTTCTAGGGGAAAACTTAAATTCTGAGACCCATATCTAAGGATTTTCGAAGTTCTAAACCTATCCTTATGGGCGGCACGTACCCGTTGCTCCATATATGGAAGTTACCCCATCCCGCCCGGGCCAACCGGTGCAGCAGCCCACTTTCATCGTGGCCCACTACTTTCAGCAACAAATGCTATGCTATGCCTATGTGCCAAGTTCCCTTGGCCAAAAAGGAGCCCAAGTTCCCGTGGCAAAAGATGTGCTATTGGATTTTCGGAATCGTTAAGACAGCAAACTTGGGGTACTTAACCCTATTCCTGTAGGGGGGGGAATTTTCCCCACCCTCAAAACTTTTAAAGTTTTGATATACAAGGCAATCTTTTATTGATAAATCCTCATAGATATGTGACTAAGATTTATCGGTCCTCATTATTATGGTTAGAAGAAAAAAATTTTTGGACACATGACACAGATATGACGTCATCACTCATGTGACCAAATTTTTGGAAAAAATAAATTTTTGTTTGATTCCGTTGTGTGGTATAGCATTCGAAAGCTAATAGAAAGGGGACTAAGATAAGCTAAAAATTTAGCCTCAGCAGCTGTTTTTACGGGAGTTAAGTCCATTTTTGTCACGTGTGACCGAATCATGAGGCCATTGAAAACATGCGAAAAATATGGTTAAAAAATGAGATATAGTCCACATAGTACTAATATTTCAACTACATTTGACGTATTTCATCAATAACATTGCCATTATCCAAATATTTATTGAATTAGAGGCATTATTCAAAAATTCCCCCCCCCCTTCAGGAATGTGAGCTACCGATTGACCCTACAGTAATAGGGTTAACTTGTCCATTAAATTGCTGTGGAATCTCATATTTTCTTATGAGATTTCAGGATAAATACAAAGCTTTTCGTATGTAGTAAACACCTGCGTATAAGAATCAACTGGCAGAAATTGTCAAATTAGATCCCTATTCATAAGAACCATCCATTGTATCCATTGTAGAATAACCCAGGCTGAGCTCCAGTATTGTAGGTTTTTACAAGCGGGTTTTAAAGTGCATCCTGTCATCATCTTCTCGATGCGAACGGACCCTTAGGAAATCACCACATTACTGTACACAGGTGAATTTATGCTGTATTTAGTGAAATAGCAGCCACTAAATGTTCTTAGAAAAAAGCCTGCTTATCGAATTGAATAAATATAAAGTTAAATCTATAAAATCTATATGTGGAGTATAAAATTTAGACAGAACTTTCGAGTGGATACGTTTGCTCAGCGTGTTCATGACTGCCTTCAACGTCCTCACTAGGCCTTCTAACACTCACTTTTACATTTACAATCTTGATGGTCGTTGTCGTTGCTGTTGGCGAAATAGGTCTTGCACGCAATTTTTCGTCATCTGCTTTGCCATTGTTGTTGTTGTTGTTGTTGTTGTTGTTGTTGTTCGGATCAATTTCATCTTCGTTACGAAAGACATCCTCGTCGCATGTATCTTCGGTACTTCGAACATCACCCTCTGTGGACACCGCCTGCCCTGTGCTTGTTTCGGCTTCGTCCTCTCGGCTTGCTAGCCCCACAGGAGTTGTTTCCACCACACCTCTTCCCTCCTGCCTGCTTGACTTCTGTGCTTCATCGTCCTCGTAAGCGGTAGGGATATTTTTGACATCGGTGCATTCTCTATTAAGTTCCTTAGAGCCAGAAACAATGGCCTTAATTTCAGCATTGTGTGTATCGTCATCCATCAAAAGAAATTTTGCATTTGTTTCGGCTGGATCTGTTCCATCTTCGCCTGAATGGGAAGCAGAATCTCTCTTGATTGAATCTGCATCATTTGAGAGTGAGTCTGCATCGTTTTTGACTGAGTCTGCATCTTTTTCGAATGTATCTGCATCTTTTACGAATGAATCAGCGCCTGTTTCAAATACACCTGCAACCTTGTTCAATAGATCATCATCGCAAACGTCTGCAGATTGAATTGAAGAAATCACGTTGACAATCTCTGTGCTTTTCTCTGGACAAATATCTGCCGAAGAACTTTCTGTTGTATGTGAATTAATATTTTGATCTGCACCGTTTGAATCAATTGTGGCTGCTAGATTTATTGACGTGAAATCATTGCTCGTTTTCAGTTGCATTTCCTCCTTCAACTGTGCAGAAGAGAGCAAAGAAAAGAAAAGTCAGTTACCTTGAAAAGACGCTATACATTATGCCAGTCTATTGACGCGTGTGCCAAAAAACTGCACCTTTTTGATGATTCCATGAAGCAATCTATACATCTATAGACCCCTTCGAAAAGTGCTTAATTCAGTAAATCGATAGTAAACCTCTGTAAAGATGAAGTTCACACTTTAAAACATCACTCTTCACGCATTTTGCATAGCAATGAAGCACCTTGGCGCATAGACTGACGCAGAAGATTTTGCTAATGCAACAAATTTGGATAAACACAACTTTATTGCATGCCCAGCATCGCATCACAACATCGAGTCGAGTGTTAATTCATTTTTAGAGTTAGAATCAAATGTTAAGAACTTTAGTCGTCATATCAACATTCTATACAGGGTATCTCAGACGATTGAATGAATATTTTAAAATAACGCTAAAATGAATGAGCTATTGGTTAAATATCCCTTTTCTTGAGATCTTAAATTAATGTTTGATACCAGAATCTTGCAAATCTGTTGAATATTCACGAAGCTACGACCCTTTGAGGTTTAAATTTTGACGAAAACTGAAACCAGATACCCCTGCCAGACTTGTCTTTTTTCTAAAATGATGATATCCCGATTTGAGATAAAAAGTGACTATCCAAAGTGATACCTGTCGTTGATATCAGAGCTAACCAAATAGGACAAAATGGTTTACTTCCTGTAGCCATTGCTAAAATTGAGTTGGTAATGCAAGTATCCGAAAACATTAAATGAAACTTAATTGGCCGGCTCATAATTCAAATTGTACGCAATAGGATTCCTCTATGCTACACTTCCAAAACCTTGAGTTTAGTTAGCAAAAGCTAGGTTTTCGAAATTACTTTCTAAATTATTTTCATCGCCCTTTCGATCGCTTCAGAACCGATGTTTTATCCTGCAAGTGTACAGTGTTTTCCAGAAAACTGCTCGACTTTTCACCGAATATTACAAAATAACAAAATAATGTTTTACACCAGAGTATTGCAAATCCGTTTTAACTTCACGGAGTTGCAGGCTTTTGAAGTTCAAAAAGCGTAAAGCAGACGCTCTGAGCAGAATCTTTTATAATCAGCACAAGTAAAATAGCTTTCCATTGTGATCGATCGCTAAGTTTTATAGCTTGGGAGGGAGAATTTGCATTTTTCGTCTTAGAATAAGTTGCTTGGGACTTTATCGTCTCATTTCAAGCTACCTTGAGATATGCTATCTTACGAAATTGAGGTTTACTCTAGAATAGAAAGAACAACGTCAGAAAGTCAGGAAAATACCAGATCGATGCAAGTTGGATCAAAATCATTGCCGAGGAAGTCAGCGAGTTGCCACAGTCCAGAAAGAGTCATGGCTCCACGGATGCGAGGAGGAGGAGGTTTAGCAATTTGCACAGGCAGCCCTCCAAACATTTTAGGTCATTTTAGTAACAGCAACTGGTCATGGTTGTGAGGTTATAAACAACTCGAGGAGTTTGAAAAATTTGTTTATATTGACTTGATAAAATGAAGAATGTTTAACAAATAAAATTTGTCTCTGGGGGAACGTTTGATTCCTTTGTGGATCCTGCCTGTTAACTAGTCCTTCTTTAGTCTACCAAAACCTCGAATAATACTCTGAAATCTGAAAACCTGCTGACTGCAAAAAGTTATGCGAGATATTAATGATAAAATGGCGTAACATTAGAGATAGCAACAGCCAAAGAAAACAAGACACGAATTGTTATTGGTTACAATTGATAATATTCATTATTGATGACAATTTGTTAATAATTAAGAAAGTCAAAGGAAATATATCTGAAACATGTATCTGGTGGGCCTAGTTCAACTGCCAAGAGACAACCATCTTCAGTATGCACAACAAGTGAATTAGCTACTAAGGTTACAGAGCATCTTTTGCAGGCTGCAAATTTTTAATTAGCGACTCAACAAATCGGCCGTAGAAATCCTATTGTACGAAATCGCTAATCCCCTTGGTCAAGCGAACAGTCAAAGCAGCTTATGCAATTGTTACAACAAAGCCTTTGTTTCATACACAGAAAATATAAATGCCAGTGGAAGAAGCCGAAGATTATCGTTCCTGCTAAATGGTTATTCCTATTTCTAACGCAACTTCAATCCATTCCTAGGCTCCACCAACGAAAAATCTTTCAGATAAACCTCCTTTGGTGAAAATAACAATCGTGGTATGTATAGCTATTTTTACGAGGAGTTAGCCCAAGGATTAAGTTGGTATGTATCCCTTGTGGAGGCCATAACCCATCTCAACATCGTTAGAAACATTATGTTGCTACCATTCTTCAAGTTTTATCATGATAAAAAGTGATTCAATGTTTTTCCGATAAGAGGACATGATCATTTTGCATCTATGCAAGGAGAAGTACCAGAGGGCACATACATAATCCCTGGGTGATACACCTTCACTGTTAGCATTAAAAGTAATATGATAAGTTGATAAATGATAAATTATCAACTTGTAGAATGAAGACTCACATGTTTTATGTAAATCAATCAATGAAATATCTGCAAAACACAAAATAAAAGTAAGTGGAGTTATTAAGCTTGTCAGTATCTTGGATTTCATTGATTTACCGTGAATATTATGGCAGCGTCAGCTCCATATTCCGTTGTTGTTAGCATATTAGCTTTTGAAAGTAAAAAATATGGATATCTTGCCTCAATCGTTCCATGCTCAGCTGGTTCTACCACTGTCTCAGGTTGTGGCACTTCATCTCTTGTCTCGTCAATGTGAAGGCTGGAGTCAACTACCTCCTCTGTGCCAGAGTCTGATTCGGTGTCACTCGATGCCGCAACTTCTGGTCCTTCTTTCTCTCTGATACTGTCCATGCCATCCATAGTAGCTGCTTTGCCTTCTGAGGGGCCCGCGCCTTCTAAAAATGCTCCTTCCTCGTGAGCATCAACCCCATCACTTGCACCTACTCCTGCTTCTTTTTCTGATTCATGGCTTTTGACGAAAGTATGGTGCACAACTGACTTTCCTTCCTCTGTTGCCCCATACAGAACTGCATGGTCACGTATCCTTGTCAGAGACTGATGCTTGCTGTCTTTGTCACAGAATTCTGGTGGTGCACAAATGATAATATCGAATTCTTCATCCACTTCATCTTGATCTTTGAGTTCCTGTTGCTTACTTTCCTCATCTAGCACCCCATCGGGTGTCGATGGTCTCTCGATCTGAGCATAATGACAAATCTCTTCCCCATCTTCAGTTTCTGATTCACTGTCACTTGGGTAATCAAGAGAAAGTACAGTGTCGATAAGCATCCGCTGATGTTTGGTAGGAATCATTCCACTTGGTGTTAACGGTGTCTCTTCGCCTCTTTCAAGATTTTTATCCCCTTCGTTGTTTTCGATTTCTTTGGGTGATTCTCGAGGAGGTTTAGCTGCAACAGGAGGACCATCGGTGACTCTTTTTGTCTCTCTTGTGACAGGATCTTGAGCCTCTTCAGCGGTGGTTTCATCAACGGTAGATTCAGCATTGGTCTCGTCATTTATCTCAACAGAGCTCTCCTCCATATTTTCAAAAGCAATTGGCGGCTCTGTTATTGTGTTAGTTTTTTCATTGGTCATGGCAACTCGTGGCTCTTCAGTGGTGGCTTCTTCAGCAATACCCAAGCAGCCTTCGCCCATTTCTCGAGGTGGTTTAGCAGCAACGGGTGGCCCTTTCATGGCTCCGCTTTCCTTTTTGCTGATCAAATCGCGTTGTTCTACGGAAGTGGCCTCATCAGTAATCCCCATGCAGTTGTTCCCCTTTTCTCGAGACGGTTTGGCTGCAATAGGTGGCCCTTTTGTGGGTCCGCTCTCCTCTCTGTGAGCAATATTTTGAAGCTCTGCAGTGACGGCCTCATCAGTAATTCCGACAAGGCTCTCATCCTTTCTAGCGGTCGACTCAAGTATTGTTAACTTATTAGTGGTTTCAGTCATTCTTGCAATGTATTCCTCAATGCCTGTTCCAGCATCATTTGCGTCAATCAAATTAAGATATTCCTCGATCGCGATGCCACTGTCTCCTTCGGCGGGCGCCTCCTCAACTTCAAATCCTTCGTCTGATTCATGCGCATTCACCTCAGGTCGTTCATCGTTGATTGGCATTTCACTTTTTGCTATAATATCATCATTTACAGTGTCTTTTGCAACATCTCTCTCATCAACCTTAACATCTTTCTGATCGATATGTTCACCTTGAGAAATAGCCTCACCTTCACGCAATGGCTTATCACTTTCAACCTCAAATCCAATCTGGGCCTTATTTGCATCTTCATCTCTTTGCTGTGCTTCGCTCCCACCACCAGTCTCGCATTCATTTCCTTTATCATTAAGCCTCTGCGATTCCTCTTTCAAGTCTAGAATTTCCTGCCTGATGATATCAGCTCTTTTGGTGCATGCAATGGTAGGCCCTTCTCCTTCAACTGGTTTTGGTTGCTTTGTGGAGTGCTTATTGATTCGTTCAACTTCTTTCTTCACTTCCATCCGCACCTCATCCTCCCCTCGCCCGGCAACTACTTGCGATTGCTCCGCAATGTTCTTTGCGTTGTTGGAAACAAGCTGCTCTTTGTACATGATAGAGGTGAGATCAGAGTTGGAACCCTTCGGTGTTCTACTTGACGGTTCATCGATTGCAAGAAACATGTTGCCAACTGCATTGTAAAGATATAAGACATAATACCGGGTGAGACTAAATAACACACCTTGTTTGAATAACTACTGTTCCCTAAACATGAAACCATGCTTAAAGACCCATTGCTACCCATTATCTTTCGCGGCCCAAAGTGAACTTTCGTACGATATGAAAATCGATTCTGGCCTACGTTCTTTTTGTTTTGCTTTCATTAAGCAAGCAAAGGATCATGGTTAGTGATGGGTCATTAAGACTCTTGGTGAATTCTAATCCTTGTGCATTCAATGCTTGTTTACGTGGAAAAAATCATCCCACCTTCCAGACTGTGAGCTGAGAGGCGAGATCCCACCGTCCCACTCCCTTGTAACTTTTTCTTGCGTTTAAATGGAAAATGGGCCATCTTGGTTTGGTGGGATTCCACTCGATGAGTGGTGGTATCTCACTGAAGCGGAAATGAAATTGGTACATGCATACATTGAAAAGATCATTTAAAAATGGAAGGCGGGATGAAATCCCATGTTTTAAGCACGCCAAGATAAAAACAACTGGAAACTCATTGCTGGCGCAGACATCAGTTATTGTTTGGAATCAAAGGCTGTGCGGAGGGATGCTGGATAGTGAAGTGATGCATTGCGTAAAAAGCACAGATTTTGCCTCACCTGACAACTCATAGCCTTGAAAGTGGGAAGCATAGGTTTGAAATCTTTAAAACGCTGGTTGTATAATTCTATGACTTATTTCTTTGAACTGAACGGCCTCAAAGAAACTTTAACTATTTTACAGTAAACCTGCCGTTGGACTTTTCTGAAATCTCCAATGTTTTCAGTCAGAGTTACAGTATTTTCTTCTCTTGTAAGAATTCAAGAAAATATTCGAGAAAAATTTAAACACTCGTAATCTAAACCTGTGGATGACGAAAGATCAAATAATTTTCAAGAAAACCACAGTTTATGGATGTCTACAATATGGTACCAAGCAAAACTCTTTCACTCTTCTTGCTTGTGATTTAGAAATTTGATGACGTCACATCCTAAGATGAGCTGAAATATAAGATTGGCCGTAATTTCGATAAACACCCAAGATTTCTGAAAAGTCCAACTGTAGAATCATAGAAAAGTGGCTAAAGTTTCTTTCAAGTCATTCAGTTTAAAGAAATAGGTCATAGACTTTTTACACCTTTTTACACCGATTTAAAGATTTGGAACCTATGCTAATGCAAATGTGGTATAGCTTTTGTCATACAAGATAGACTTCCCACAAGTCTATTTCGTCATGTGCAATACGTCTATCAGAAAGTTATAAACGAAACGTTATAAAGTTATATATTTCGCTTTTCCCTTTCCTGATTTTCCCCTTCCCAATTTTTTATTGACGAAATAGACTTGGGGCAAGTCTACATAAAAAAGGGCGTTAGATGATAACAAAATGCCATAAGGGTCAAGCGACAATCGAGGTTTGGTATTTTAAATATTCTGCTGAACTGCTGCAAAGGATCATTACCAACCAAGAGTTTGTTACAGAAACTTAAATCATTGGCCGGCATGACAGGAATGGTCAATTAGATCCAGAAGTTTTGTTGATATGTCTGTGCTTTTTTTCAACTTGGCAAAAAGTGTCCATTCAAAAAATCTGAAAATCAGTTTTTTTTCCTAAAAAGATCAATTTCGACTTTAACGGACTATATCTCTCGACAAAGACAGGTTTTGTAGCACTTTGGAATATTACTTCATGGGGAGGAGCGTATATGGATTCTATATTCCAAAATACCTTAGTTTACAAACTTTCAATTCTGGACCTCTCAAAATTGTTTTGATAATGTTTGATCTTTGAAATACTATCTAAGATACCTGAATTTTCAAAATCTGGTCCGAGGAGCAACAAAGGATGAACGATTCCGTTGGAAAGCACAATGAAAGACAAAGAAATTTTAGTCAGTCGGTTATCATTAAAGTATAACCTTGGATTATTTAGAAAGATAATTATAATGTTGTAATACCGTGAAAAGTCCAAAAAGCATATATTGAAAGCTATTGGAGCATGTAAGGATGCAAATTCCATGAAATAAAAAGCTCATTTCTGCAGAAGTTTTGTTGATTTTTATCATAAATAGTTAAAGAACTTTTTAAGATGATAAAAATGCTTGTAAACTGAACTTAAGTGACTTGAGGCTTAACCCATTTCTGCCCATTGTTCCCTTTGGGAACATCAAGTACAATTGTTGTTTCCAGTGTACCCACCAAGCTTATTGCTATCATTAACAAACTTATGAGTAAGTGGGAGGTTTGTTATTGGCATGAAAACATGTTCACACCTAAATTTAGTGTTTTAGTCAATTTCATGGATGTTGCAAAATGTTGCATTTCGCAGTTGTCCACCTGTCAATCAAAGGCATTGACAACTGTTGCCAAGAGCCACGCCCTTTTGAAAACCATCTTACCCATAGACAGTTGAATAGTCATACTTTGTTTCAAAATATAGATTTTCAGTATTCATCCTGAAATGAGGAGGAGCGGTCTGGTTATTCCTTACTTGTTCCCAATGGGAACAATGGGCAGATCTGTAGTTTTTCTTTCTTGTCCATGAAATATGATTCAGCAGCTACTCGAATTCAAATGCAGAAAATTGTGGTACGTTTTTGTTCGGCATGGCTCTGCTTTGGAGTGTGAAGATCAAAATGCTAAAATTGAGTGGAAAACATTGCTATTCTTTGACTTCAGGATTAACACAAAGTGGTTGTCTTCCTTCTGCTGCCCAACCCTAAAAAGGAATGACTTAGGAATTTGGCTTATTTCATTTCATCATCGAATTGTCTTGTAATCAAACATTTTCTGGAACAATACTGTATCTATGCAGATGACGATGAAATAAAAACGCATCTTGCTCTAGAAGAAGCCCCTAAAGCAGTCACGCTAAGCAACAAGGAACCTTCTGACATTGATATAATCGTGCTTGTCCCGTCTGAGCATAGGAAAATCACTTATGAAGAAGAGATTGAGGTTGGATGGGATGCTTTAGTACTCTCAAAAGATGTAAGTCGCACCCACGAAGTTGCTGGAAGCTCAACTGTAAGAAAAGGGAAGATGAACCATAAAGCCGAGATAACAGAAACTGCTGCAGGGATAAAAAATGTTCTGTGTCACCAAAAAAATAAAAAGACATAATCAGCTTTGCCTCCCATTCGAATATCTTGTAGTCTCCGATACCGGAGTATAAATGCATCAATCAGTCTTTGAAGAAATTGCCTTCAAGATTGCCGAATGGTATAAACTTGGCAAAGGATACGCAAAACCGAAATCTTTGATTTTTTAGTCAAACAGCACAAAGGAACTGTATGTTTCACCTTGCCGTGTTGATGAACTTGCTAAAATTGCTTCAAATAACTTTCCTCTTCAAACTTTCATATCAAGTAAGAAACTTTCAGCAAAGTTGCTCCGCCTATACAAAATGTTGTGCTTTTGGCATACGTTGCTACAGGGCATGACAAAACAACTGAAAACGAATTTCTCCACTCCATTACTCAGAATTCTGTCCCAGAATCAGCGACAGCTATTGCTAAAGGAGGAAATACCCAAGTAGTTCTGTATGTGCAATCATAGATCACTTTTCTAACCCACCCAAGACGCAAGTTTGTCGCAGATTTTGTCAAAATAGAAAAAAATTCAACAAGTCGTTTAATTTTTTACTTTATTTTGGATCAAAGTATTGTCAGTTTTGATTGATTTCAAGCATGACTTATGTTATCTGATTGTATTTGAGATGTTTCCTCCACTTCAGAATGATTACATTCATGTTTACGCTGCAAAATTATTGTGACATAAAAAATTTTCTGTTTGAAAATGTCTACGTATCTTCCCATTGTTCCCAATGGGAACATAGCCGTAATTTCCATAAAAATGTATGAAATTGAAAAAGAGGTTTTTTCTGATGATCAGTTACATGAAAGTTGTTACTTATGTAAGCGGCGCACATTTCTAACAGGTATTTGATACTCTGGGATTAAATGGGTTTTAAGAAGACGTTTGAGAGCGATTTTTGATAAAAGATTCCACGATTCAATTTTATCTTTTGCCATTGATCGGATTTCATCTTCGATGAAAAAGACAAAAATTTCTAACTTCTAGAATTCGTTGATTTCAACGGAATATTTACTTCTTTGGGGCTCCTTTTTTAACAAAATTTTGATTTTACGAGCAAGTTATAGCCTTTTACATTAGTTTAGTAATATCAAATGATTAAAGCCCAAGCCTTGTATGATTTGAAATTCCTAATTCAACGTTAAAGCTTTAGAAGAAAAACTGGAATAACGCATCCTCTAAGGCTCCAGAAGAGCTGATTCTTTTGGCAATTTGTTCCCAATTCATGCTATTATTGTTTTGAATTCTTTCAAAGACTCATTTTGTTATTCAAACGAAGGAATACGATTTTAGATTTAAACGGCAAATCATACGATCGTTTCTTATGTGTTATTTTTATTGGAATTACGGCATCCTTGATGGCTCTAAAGGGAATAAATCAATATTTTCTGCTCTGATACGTCTTACTAAAACAAAATTTGCCACGCTTGTGACTTCCAATACAGATGAATCTCATGAGCTGGGCGCTTTTGGTACAGTTAAATATGATGCGTTAAGTGGAATAAGTCTTCCTTTTGTGCTCCAATCAAAAATTTTTTTGCGTCAAAATGTGGGCAACTACTTCCGACACAAGTGTACAAAATTTCATGAAAAGAGCACCACATGATGAAAATTTATATCATATGGAATATTTCAATCATACCACCAGTGGAATATTTCCATCCTTTGGGGCTCCTAGCACTTTTTGCCAAGTTGAAAAAAACACTTACATATAAATCAGCCAAGTCATTCAAAAGCTTTAAATGATATTCATTGCTAAAGTCCTTTCATAAGACCTGTTTCATAAGGCTTGAAATGACAATCAAAATTTCCTGAAGCATCTGCTTGACAGTGGTGACTTCAGTTCACCCATTCATTAGTTGTAAACAAAGGAAGGCAAGAATGTAATCTCTTGGAGCCAACCCAATTATTTTGCAATATTTTCTCCTCATCTCATTGCTTTACATGAGAGGAAATTTTATCGTCATTTTGAGCTTTTCAAGGCTTTGAAGTACCTTTCTCAAGGAAATCACTCTAGGTCCTGGAAAGGAATCACAGATTTACGTCAAGCAATCTTTATAAAATCTAATCAAAAGGTTGCTTATTAAACGAGACATTGGCCAAATGTATTTCTTGCATAGTCCGTGAATGGTAGTTCTTCAAACATGAAGCATTTTCTGTTACTTTGTCTGGCATTTGGCAAAACTTGGTAAACAAAGGATAAGTCAACGAGGACCAACGCTATTTCTGTGGTTGTGAGATTCTGAAGTTTGGCTTTCATTTGAAATGTAAATTCTCAATAATTAAAGACATAATGTGAAATTCCATTTTTCGAATGCGATGGAACCCCTCAGAGGTACAAAAGGAATTTCCTAAAAATCTCATGTGACGTTGATTGAAAATAGTGCAAAGGTGACCAAACAAACATTTACTTAATTCCTCCAAACCAGAAATTTGGCACAATCCCTATGAAATCATTGTTTGAATCCCTATGATTGGAAACTTTCAAAGCCGCAGCATCCAAGGAGCAGCATCCAATTTAAATGTTGACAAAGACCAAAGATTACACCGATTTCCTGGTTTGATAAAGGCCGAAAGATGACTCGAAACTTAAAATCAGATTAACGCCTAATGTTCGGGCTCAGCAGAAAGGTATTTCTTCACTGACTACTTCCATCTTTTGCAGAAAGGCATATGTGAAACACATCTCCATGAAATTTTCGTTGTTGCGCACCTTTCAAACGGGGCAGTTTCTTCTATAACACCGAGAGCGGTATCGTCTTCTGTAGCACTATAATATAATCACATTCTAAAGGGCTAAGTTTCGATGCAACCAACACTGGTTAAGTCGAAAAATCCATAGATTGCATGCGAACAAGCGAACTAAGCAAGAAAAAATTGATTATTTCCACAAGTTTGAGCACCAAATACCGACTCCTCTCGAATTCTGAGATGAAATGGGAGCAGTGAAGACTTCGTTGCCCAAACTTGTGGAAATAACCAATTTTTCTGGCTTAGTTCGTTTGTTCGCATGCAACCTCTGGATTTTTCGACTTATCCAGTGTTGGTTCATCACAGAAAAATGGAGCATCGGTGAGTACCTTATAACTTACACTGTGTTTGTAACATTATTGGCAGAGGTCTCTTGCTGAGTTTGTCTCAGGACTTGGCCCTTCAGACTATGATTGTAGGGCTACAAAAGACGATACCGCTCTTGGTGTCAGAAGAAACCGCCCCTTTTGAATGCTGTGCAATAAAGAAAACTTCATGGTGATGTGTTTCATGTTGTCTGTAAATCAATATTTGATGCCTTTGTGGAAAAGATGGAAGTAGTCAGTGAAGAAATATCTTTCTGCTGATACATTTGGCGTTAACCCGATTTTTAGGCGTTATTCAAACAATGATTTCTCTCTATCTAAGTTGAATATCAAAATCCCAGGCGGTAGAATTTTCGGCAAACTTGTACTCTTTCAGGAAATGTGAAAAGATTTATGGTTGGTCAAAAATCCACTTGCACGTCGCCGATTTTTGGGGGAGGCTATTTGCGTATTTATCTGCACAGCTTCTGACTTTCCATAAAATCAAAGTGCGTCATGAGATGCTAGATTACGTATCGTGATTGGTTAATCTCACAGAGGTAAACAAACTCACTAATTGGTTCAAAATGAAATATGTCTTTGTTCTAAGAATGTTTAAACCGAATCCCCTGTGTTATAATTGTTAATAACGTCATCGAAATTGTAACTCTATTTCAATAATGCTCAAAATAAGTCTCAAGCGAAACAACCCGCAATTATAGAAAAGTATGAAAAATTTAACCGCAATAAATGCATCAGTCTAAGAAGGCTTTCTGATACAAAATGATCGACGTTTCGTTTAAACTGGTGCTCAATTTATAATAGAATCAGATGAGTCAGAAAAAACGTGGGCTGCTTGTCAATTTTCAATGAAGCTGCTTACTTTGGAAATTCTTGTCGAAATTGGTCTTTCCTTTCTGTAATTACGAGCAATTTTGGAAAAATCGTCTTCAGTAATGCATATTTATTCACATGTGAACCTCTCGCGACAATAATGATTCTCTGACAAGAAATTGAAACAAAGCATACATTTTCTTAGAGCACGAATGGAAAATCTACTGTAACTGATTTCCTATCCTATGGAAGGGGCATATCAACTTAATTCTCATTGTTAGGAGGTAGAAGTTGTTGCACAAGCAATGCTTTTCACAAAATGGTTAAATCACAAAACTGCAAATAAAGACGGAGAGAAATGGCCAACTTCAGCAAGCCAAATTTCTATAGCAAATCCTATCTTATTTCTGCAAAATAAGCTTCAGCAAACTCGATTTGACTTGCTTGCTTTTCAACAAATATGGCGTGTTAAACACCCATTAAATACCCCAATTTTTATGACTCGCAATTGGCCATGTACATTTTTGGCAAACGCCAACACATCAATTTGGGACACTTGGTAGATATCGAAAAGTTTAATTCTAAAAACACTTTGAAAACTGCTAGTTTTATAATTCATGGCTGACTTTAGCTGTGAAAAGAATTATCATGGAAATGACAAATTCAATCATTGAATCAGCTACGAGGATAAACAAGTGTTAACATTTGAAGCTACAGTAACCTCTTTTGCCGCTCTCCTTGGTTTTTTTTGGAAAGTAAAAGCTGTTATTGACTTGTAAGTATTATTTGCAACAGGATCTGAGTGATCTTGTGTATTTTCCCACTGCAGTTGGTATAGAGTGATACGAATAATTCTCTTTAGTTTTAGGCTATAATGATGATAAAGAAGCAGTCCAGAATGAACTAGTGGGGAACTGGTCAACGAAATTAAAACTTGGCACGTTGAAGTCCATAACCAGAAAACTTTCAGTCAATTTTATTGGCGTTGTACAGGATTTTGAATTCAAAATTTAACCAATAAAACTGATTAAAACTAGGCACCCGCTATTCCAACACTTTTCGCTTTCTTGGCTCGAATGGCACATGAACATATTTTAATCGTTTGGCAAATAGACCTTTTAGCTATTCTGAAATAGAATGTGGATCGAACGATATTTCATTACATTTTGTAGAATTTTCGAATGTGCACAATTGCGATCGAACCTCTAACGCCATTCAATCGAACCTCGCGTATAAAATTGTATAAAAATATCACTCGATTCAGGCTCTTTGTAGAATAGCTAAAAGGTCTATTCTGTGTTTTCAGAAGATTGCCAAGACTACGAATACCTCACACAGGATAATTTACAAATTTCACGATACAGATCTTTTCTTCCCTAATTTAGTTCAGATCAAATCTTAGCATAGTTGATCTTATTCCTAACACCAGAAAAATGTTGATTTCTCCATTGTCTCAAATTTTCGTTTCTGGAAGTGATTTGACGTTACCGGAAACATCGTATTGGGCACAACTTTAGAACCCGACTCGTTCTTACAGTAAAATCCTTCATTTGTTTAATTCTTGATATTATCTTAGATTTGCACCTTCATAAAATCAATATGAGCTACAATGGAGAATATTTGATATCATTATTATCATCATTTATCATAGCTATGTGATATTGCACATAAACTGCTATTTGAGCACCGGATTTGTATCAGCAGCAAAAAGATCGCATCAAGAACTTTCTCAAAATTTCCCTATGTCAGCAGGATGAATACATCCGGAGGTACACAATGAATTACACAGAAATGAAACATACCTGCCAGGACAGATGATGATCCAGACTGGCTAGTTTTACGTACTCTTGATCCGGTTCCAGTTTTGTTAAACGTCGCTGGCAATCCGGTCGTTTCGCCTGTGAAAGTAGATGATCGAATTCGATGTCCAGTATGATTCAGTTCGCCATTGGTCAGTTTATGTTTGTCTTTACGAACAGCTGATGATTGACAACGCCTTCTTATTGGTTCCTCTGTTAGCCGTTATGGTTAATTGAAGATTATAGAAAAGGAGAAAATAATACGTTAGCAGATGAGACATTAAGGCTACGTCCATCAGTACTTTATTTAGGCCTATAGATACAAACATCTTATCGTTTTCTCTCTTGCGCCGTCCATACACCTTGAGGTTCACATGAGAATTTACCAGAAATGACCGTAATACTTTTAGTACTGAGGGTATTTTTATACCGGGTGAGTCAGAAAAAAAGTGGGGTGTTTGTCGAACTGTGGCGTCGGATTGAGCCACTCGATCATCATGAACTAAATTTCTTCATGCAGCCAACATTCTAACATAGATCATAAACCATTCCCTATTGAGATCGGTATCTTAATGTTTTTTTGAAAAAATATTTTCTTCGTAACACCTTGTATGGGAGTCTCGCAAACTGATGAAATCTTTGACCAAGACCCTTCAGCATTTCAGCCTTGAAGATCGTGCAGAAAGACCCAAAAGACAAGGACTCAGAGTCTGAGTCCTTTGTCTTTTTGGGTTTTGCTGTACTACTCTAATGACTCAAAAGACCTGCTTTAGGAAAAAGTGTTTTCTGCAAGGAGTCCCGTTGCGATTTACAGAGCGTTCTACTTGGAAGAAACCTCTTCGCAAGACAAAGAAGCACGCATTATTAATGTCCTTCAAACATATTCTCCACGCAGGGCAAATTATGATAAGGCATCCCGGGGGAGAAAATACTATCTCCTAACTACTTCATTCTCACCTGATAGTACCCCGTGTACCTGTAACTTTTGCCAAGATAAAATGCGGAAGTGGCTTGGCAATAGAGATCACAATTTTTCAAGACTCCCATACAAGGTCTTACGAAGAAAATCTTTTTTTAAAAATGCATCAAAAGACCGATGTCGATGGGGAAATGTTTATGATATAAGTTAGACTCTTTGCTGTACGGAAAACTTTAGTTGGCTACAATCGGGTGGCGAAATACGATGTCACAGTCCGCCAAACGCCCCACGTTTTTTCTGACTCACCCGTTACAATGCTAAAGTGACTTTCAGGAAAAAGTGTGAATTCTACATTTGACATGGGAAAGATCCTCTTTGGTGATTTTGGAATCACGCTCCCAGACATTGCTAAAAGCTTATCGTGTAAGCGAAATAAAATTCTGGTGTTGTCGACTGTATTGATTGAAAATTTTGCATTAGTTGCATTATGAAACAAAGGGTGTGTTTGATTGGTGCCAATTCTGAAAACGGTAGACTTGGAAAACTCGGAATTCGTGTTTGATTGACTACCAAATTCCAAAAACGGCAAGTTTGGCAGGTTCGGAAGGCCTGCCGAACCTTCTGCTCCAACTTTGCAGAGATGCTCGTTTTCATTGCAAAACTCTCAAAACGAGGCGAATTTGCTCGTGATGCTATGGTAATTGAGTCAATTCAGTCTTTGTTGCCAAGCACCATCTTCGTGTTTTTTAACTGGAAATCTCGTTTTCGCTAGGTTGAATCTGAAACCTGCTGTTTTGAAGAATTTTGTGTTTGATTGGGCACTGTGTTTCTGCCTCTGCGAAGTCTACCGTTTTCAGAATTTGGTAAGTTTGGAATTACCAATCAAACACGCCCAAAGAACAGTATTGGTTGTGCTCTGACGCGGAATTTTCCTGGCAAACACCATCAAACCAAGTTCGGAGCGAAAAGGCATACTGACGTTTTGAAAGAACTTCGCTTGTGAACGCCCTTCAGCACTGAATCTTTCGCAAATGAAAATTTCTGCCTGCAGAAACCATATTGCAAGCTATTTGCAATACACCTTTTCAACTAACGGCCTCGTTTTGGAAATTTTCGAAAGTTTCTTGATACAAAATTTCTGACCACGGATTTGGATTCAGCACCCCAAGTTTAGTCTAATTGCAAATTTTCATATTCCTAGAGTATGCGATTTTCATTTTATGGCGATAATAAATTTGAGAATTTATAAGGGATTTGACCATGAAAATCGTTTGGGGTGTATCTTTACACCCTCAGTCATTATTCACGGTCAAATCCTTTATAAATTTTCAACTTTGTTATCCTTATAAAATCAAATTCGCTAACACTAAGATCATGAAAGTTTGCATGTTGACTAAAATTAGGGTGCTGAATCTGAATATGGGGCCAGAAATTTCATATGAAGCAAGCTAAAGAAATTTTGAAAAATTCCAAAACGAGGTCGCTTAGTTGAAAAGGTGTATTGCTTATGGCAGAAAACTGAGCGCATGTTAAATCATGTTGGCGTTTTTGTGTGAACCACTTTTGAGTTGGACTAGGATCTTAAATAAGGGTTAGATGAGACTCAGGTGATATTTCGAAAATATCACAGTGAACATGGACGTAGCCTGAAGCGTTTACAAAATCATCTGAAACAAAAGAATACTTCAAAACAATAGAATTTTTCACGACTTAATTGACAGTTGAAGAAAACAACCAATACGCATCGTTCGAATGAAAATCTATCGACTGGTCAAAGAAATGGAGAAACTTTTCAAATTATGAACTACTTCTATTCTGCAAGTTGGACGGAAAGCTTTTGACCCTTGCACTAGGCAAATATGGTGATGGGTACAAAGTGGGGCATCACCATTACATGAACCAAAAATTTGACTTCTTACGATTGCTTCCCAAGATGTCTATATTGAAAATGTAATGATTGGGAATCACAAAACCTTTGAATTTTCTTCCCATTCCTTTCTAAAAGTGCTAGCCTTCTCGCAGACAAGAACAAGAAAAATTTCAGTGCAGATGGTCACTGAAAATCAAGCTATCTCATATGCCTCTTGTAACTCCTCCAGTCCAAGCTACGGGCTAAATCTTTTCATCATTTTGCTCCTTAGCCATTACTGGACAATATCAATTACTTTTCAGCAGAAAAGATTATTTTTGAAATTTTTTGTTAATTTTTTATCTCTGTACTTGGCCATATATTTTGACAGAAAGAGGGCTATAGTGGGTCTACAGGGTACTGAGCAGAGCAAACCACAATATTTTTACAATTTAAACCTTGAAACTGTACAAAATTACAAACCGCTTTCATACTATCCATATCAACTTCATAGTGCATGAACATGTCTGGCAGTCCAAACAGAGCAATCCACAAAATTTTTACAATCTAAACGTTCAAACTGTACAAAGGTAAAAAAGGCTTTATCATCCTCAACTTCATAATGCATGAGTATGTTTGACAAGATATCTGTTGGTTCATCAGGCAATTAACTAAGAATCTTTGATGATCTAAGTGAACAGATGGTGTTTTCAATCAAAGCATCTAACCCAGGTGTTACAAAATCTATCCCAAATCAGATATTTCCTTCAGATATTTTTTCAGATATTTTTATTTTTTTTTTAAATATTTTTTCAGATATTTTTTTATTTTTTTTTTAAAATGTGATATTTCCTTACTTACCTTTTTCTGGCCGTGGAGAGGGTTGAATAATGAAACCGAGCGCTGCCTTGTTCAGTACATCGCACCATTTTTCAACATCAGCATCAGATTCACAAGAAAACACAACTCCTTTGGCATCTTGAAGGGCCTCTGGTGGCACATTCTTTGGCACGAGCTTGAATGTACTGAAACAAGAGACACATTCTTATTATCATTTTTTCTGATCTGAAACTTCATGCTAAGACAAATACACTGAAAGCATTCATTTGGAAATTTATGAAACACAGGAATTTATGAAACACAGGAAAACTTTCCATTAAAGCCCCTGCTTAGAGCTTTTTGTCAAAATGTGAAGTTTGCTTTCTAAACAATGTTTTCCCGTTAGACCACAAGACAAAACATAGCTGGAAAAGCAGAATCAAGCTGGATGTGTTGGGTAATGTTTTTGAAAGAGCTGAAAACATGTTCTGATCGTCACAAGCAAACATATCTATCAATCACACTTTCACAATTTTACTAAATTGTTTTGGCATAGAAGTCTTCGATATTTGACAAACAGTCCCTGGCCAGGGCTTGTGATTTTATTCTAAAAGCAACCAATCGCAAAACACGGGTTTTCTTCCTCTGACGTTCATTGGATAAGGTAGGGAAATTTGGGTCTACGGGGTGATTTTGGGTCTACCTGGTGAGCCAGAAAAAAGTTCCCACTTTCGAAAATTCATAACAGCAAGAGTATTTCACAGATTTGAATAATTCCAATTCTAGTTAAACCAAAAGGTTGAAGTATTTTTGAGATTCTTCTAGTTGTCTCACGAGCACTACAAATTTAGGCAAATTCAACTTTACAAAGATTTCATTGTTGCAAAATGATTGCAAAATGCCCTAAAACATCGATCAAAGCATAAATGACTCCTCGCACAGAATAATGAAGGAAATGCAACTTCTCATGGGTGGGAGATATCCTCCGCACATTAATTGCAATGGGATTGAAAATCTTCCGTATTTGTTTGAAAATCGATGCCTTATAACACTTGAGGGAGGTGAAGCGCACATTGCCCATTGTTCGGTGTGAATAGAGTCCTTACGATTTCATCAATGTTTTACGCCCTTTTTCCGTCATTTTGCAACCATAAAATTTTTTATAAAGTTGAATTTACCAATACTTCTAGTGCAGGAAGGACAGCGAGAAAAATCACAAAAATACTTTGATCTTTCGGCTTTTAACTAGAATTTGAATGATTCAAATCTGTGAAGTAGTCTTGGTGCTATGAATTTTCAAAAGTGAGAAATTTTTTCTGGCTCACCAGGTATTTGATTGTTTTTCGCTGTTAAAACGATCGTAGGTTCAAAATTCGATTCATGGCTCAGTGTGTAGTGGATTCATACCTTTAGAAGTTGTTCAAATGGTGTTGAAGAATTACTGGATACTTTCTAGCATCTTAATTCAATTTCTAGCAAAAAGACCCAAATGACCCCCACCTTACCCCATGCTATTAGACATGAGATTAGGTAAAAGATAACACGAAACTTTTATAGCAAGCTGCAATTTGAAATAAACCAATCAGACACAACGTAGATTTGACCCTGAATCTGTTTCTAATGTGTATTGGATCAGTCTCACGTTTATACAGTTGTTGCTAATTTGTAATTCTTTTGTTCATTCTATTTGTAGAATAATTTTGTTCCGGAGCAATGTCAACCCTTTTTTAACCGTAACAACTTTGTAGCGGTAAAACACAGTAGTGTTACAGCTACAAATATGTTGTAATTTTTTCATGAATTAACGTCTCGGCAAACGAACAGATATCATTTTGGGATACCTTGTATATGAAATAAAACTGAATAAGAACCTAATAGACACTTCAGATTAAACTCTATAACTCTTGTCTGTCCTTGTGCATAAATTCTAAACTGCCTGGATATATGACCTTCTGTGCACGAATTTTAAGTCGTGCCAAAATACATTTGATCCACAAATTCTAAAATGAGCAAAACATTGTGAATAAGATTATGAATGAATGAACAATAAGTAAACAGTAGGAGCAGACTTATCCAGCAAGGCACTTACAATTTCCTTCTTTCTTCTACTGGGGCGACGCTGAAATTCCGCACACTGTATGCATGCTGCGCAGCAATGTCGAAGGATGTTTTGTAAAGGTACAGGATACCATTTTTAAGTACAACCCAGCACTGTTTCCACACTACAGGACTCAGTGTCGTTCCACCAGCTAGAAATAACAAAATTCACATTTAATCAATGTCTATGAGTTTGCACGCTGGGTTGGTATGAAATCTATGTTGATTGTTTTCAATGACTTTGTTGTCCACGTTAGACAACAGGAATTGCAATAAATTTCATGAAAATCAGCCTCAATGCTATTTCTGTGAAGTCACTATGAAGCAAAGGCTACATTTTTGAAACAGTTCAGGTCATCTGCAGGATGTAAAAGGAATGGCACCCCATTTGTGTGGCTACTTTGGAGGAGCCATTGCTCTAATTTCCCCATTTTAACTTATAGTTTGGGCCTTTTTGAGTCGATTCGACAGTGGAAGCTAATTATGTCACAGAAAGAAGGTATTTCTATTGTTCTCCAGCCATGCCAAAATTAAGCAGATTTTCAAAGAAAGGATTCTTTTGTTGTACCTAGATTTTTCACTGTTTCAAAATGACAAAGAGTGTTCTTTATCTACAAGAAGAAGACACTGCTATCCCGTTTAAAATTGTAGAAAAAAAAATTTTATATGACGCTAGAACTCTCTCCTTAAAACAGTGCTCAACTTTGACATTACTTGGGATCAGTAGAAGTGCTGTTTCTGAAGCTGCCATTTATTTAGTCTATCAATAGAATATTTCGACAATTAAAATGAAGACTGGGGAGAGCGGTTTGTTCTGGTAAATGGCTACTACGGAGCTTCTTTGAATGATAAATTTCCCTCCACAAAAACCAACGAGCCTTGGCTTGGAATTTGTTAGATTTTTTACAAATCCGCCTCACTGTCTGTCTCGAGGTCAACCTTTTCTCAACAAAACAAAAAAATGCCTAAAATCACTTCATATCATTCTCCTCATTTTTCCAGTCGCACAATAATTCTCCATTTGAATTCCTATCTCTCCAAGTCTGCAATGCTCAGAGGGGCACTGCTTTGTCATTAGGAACCTTCTCGAAATTGCCAGGAATATACCGAAATGTCTGTTGATTTTGCTTTGACATTCTTATCTGATCGCACAATTTCGAAGGAAAATGACGAATGCCCTCCCGCTTTCCGATCAAAACCGTTTGATGTCAGGTCTCCCTTTCGTTATGATGTATATGAGTCATGGGGAATCCTTGCAGCTACCTTTTTGGGGACTTGTTTCTCAAAGATTCGTAGTTTCAACCATGAATTTAAAGCTTAAAGTTTTTGTGGACGGAAATCTATCATTCGTAGAAGCTCCGTAGCAGCCATGTATCAGAACAAACCACTCTCCCCAGTTTCCTTTTTCTAATTGTCGAAATGGTCTATTGCCGTAAATCAGCAACCATTTTCAGATTGATTCAAACAAAGTCCCAACATATCTATGTCACTGTGTAGAAAACGAAACAATCAAAGATACAGCTCCTCCACTACAAACGAGGCACAAATTTCTTCGGACGCTCTATACTTTGCAATTCTTAGTAGCCTCCAATCCGGTTCAGAGTCAAAATGTTTATGAAAAATCACAAAAGCTCCATTACGTTTGTGGCTTTTAATATTTGTTTCTATGCATTTGCGCTAATGGGCAAATTGATTTGAAGGATATCATAAAGTCTAAAAGGCTATGAATTGGTAGGGATCTGCGTTTTATAACCCTACCCGATTTCGATGAACGCCTTTCATCTCGGGGGGGGGGGGGGTACCTTAGTACTGTTCGTGGTACGGGGACGTGATCACTTTCACAATCATTTGACATTTCACGGAATTATGGGTGTCCTTTTCAGGGGATTTTTCATAATTCACGGAATTATGGCCCAGATCTTTATTCGATTTGTGGAATTATGGCCCTAAAATCCACCAGAATTTACGGAATTATGGGTACCAATTTTTCGGGCAAAATGGCACGTCCCCATCACATAATAGGTTGAGTTACCCCCCCCCCCCCCCGAGCCTTTCATATACGAGGTAAGATCAGAAATTTGAATTTAGAAATACAGTTTCTGAATGGATATTTGATTTTTGAATCAAGTTTCAAACCTAGATTTCCACCCCTTCCACGCTAAGATCGTATTTTCACAATATTTCAGTACTGGAAGTACCAATCAAAAACATTATTTTCGCCTGCTTTCCACTTGTGCAATGCGAGACCCCTTTAATCGATAAACAAAAAAGTGACCACATACTGCTGAACTAAAACTACATTAGAAAAGAATATAATTATGTTGACTCTCAAGCAGATTGGCTTTTGCAAGATTCTGTTTCGTCCCATCACACCCCAAAGAATTGAACAAAGACTGCAGACAATATGTCACCATTTTGTAGCATAGAAATTTATGCGAATCCTTACTGATGTCAGCATCAGTGTAGAGTGCGCTATAAAACCTCCACACCTGAACACAACATTGATCGAGAACTATCTTTCACATGAGGGGGAGTCATACACCCCAATGCATCAAGGACAGATAAAATGTATCGCTTTGAGTCTCCTAAAGTTTGGTTCACACTGAGAAAAAGCTAGTAGTTAAATTTGAGATAACAAATTTCTAAACTGTTCCTAAACTGGACTTATCGCTTGCAATTGGAATCTTAACTTCTCAGTTCCATCTAAATCTTGCTAGACATTTTCACCATTATGAAAGGCTTCGGAAAAATCTCAGACAGAGAATTTCTGCACCTTTTTCCGTAGCATTGCTAATGCAATCCTGATTCGCCTTGGCTCAAAAGTAAACCAAGTAGTTAAAGCTACAAAATCTAACAAAGAACATTATTTTTGATACTTATAGCGAATAACTACTGAAAATTGGTCTGCTTCAGAACAGAAATGAAACCAGAACTGGTCTTTTTTACAACCCTACCCGTTTTAGAACCGGTCTTTGCAGTCTTTGTGGGTTTCCCTAAAGAAAAGAACGGTAATGTTCCCCAGCTTAAAATATCATAAAAATCCATAGTGTTTTTCGACTCACATTTTTTGAAAAGCCATCCTTCATAGTCGGCAGGAGCAAGGTCTCTGCATTGTACTTTCAATTCGTCGCCTTCAAATTCAGCCTTTCTTCTCGACTTTGAAATTCTTCGATTTCTTCTCGCTTCTGGAAACGTTTCTTGTTGCTTTTCACCGGTAACCTCGATCTCTTTCAGAGCTGCAAAATTAACGATAATAGGTATCTATTTCAAAAGCAAAACTTTAAGCAATCAACATAGATCTTCCATAAAGCCTTTAAGCAATCAACATAGATCTTCCATAAAGCCTTTAAGCAGTCAACATAGATCTTCCACAAAGCCTTTAAGCAATCAACATAGATCTTCCATAAAGCCTTTAAGCAATCAACATAGATCTTCCATAAAGCCTTTAAGCAGTCAACATAGATCTTCCACAAAGCCTTTAAGTAATCAACATAGATCTTCCATAAAGCCTTTAAGCAATAGACATAGATCTTCCATAAAGCCTTTAAGCAATCAACATAGATCTTCCATAAAGCCTTTAAGCAATCAACATAGATCTTTTGCAACAATGATACTGCGACCATTTGTGCAAGTCACCGATCTTTCAAATGATGCTTTGACACAGCTGTTATTATATGGTGATCAAGATCTATCTTATGAATTGAGCAGAAATATACTCCAATTGACTTTACGGTTCATTCACGAAACTGGTCGTTTTGACTAAGATCTTGCAAACTCCAGTTATGTACAACGCAACCACCACATCCGTTAGAGTAAATGTTTCGTATGCCTTGTAAATTCCACCTCACATTAGATGTCTGACATTTGATTTACATTAGACATTCCATCAAAATAAAACTCATTACATGTAATGAGTTGTCCTTGCTAGACTATTCCAACCCTGAACTTACATCTAATGTGGGACGGAATATAGTTTAGTTTAGTATAGTATCCATTAGACATTAAATCATTCATTGTATTGTTGTATTTTAGTTTAACATTGCATGTGCTTTTATATTGGCCATGGGGTAGTCATTGTATTTCGCTTCCCATGGTATCGTCCCTGTAGTATTGTATAGTAATTAGAAACGTACAGTTTAATGTAAGATTTATTGTAAAATTTTATATGAATAAAAAAAAACATAGATCTTCCACAAAGCCTTTAAGCAATCAACATAGATCTTCCATAAAGCCTTTAAGCAATCAACATAGATCTTCCGCAAAGCCTTTAAGCAATCAACATAGATCTTCCATAAAGCCTTCAAGCAATCAACATAGATCTTCCACAAAGCCTTTAAGCAATCAACATAGATCTTCCATAAAGCCTTTAAGCAATCAACATAGATCTTCCATGAAGCCTTTAAGCAGTCAACATAGATCTTCCATAAAGCCTTTAAGTAATCAACATAGATCTTCCACAAAGCCTTTAAGCAATCAACATAGATCTTCCATAAAGCCTTCAAGCAATCAACATAGATCTTCCACAAAGCCTTTAAGCAATCAACATAGATCTTCCATAAAGCCTTTAAGCAATCAACATAGATCTTCCATGAAGCCTTTAAGCAGTCAACATAGATCTTCCATAAAGCCTTTAAGTAATCAACATAGATCTTCCACAAAGCCTTTAAGCAATCAACATAGATCTTCCAGAAAGCCTTTAAGTAATCAACATAGATCTTCCACAAAGCCTTTAAGCAATCAACATAGATCTTCCATAAAGCCTTTAAGCAATCAACATAGATCTTCCATGAAGCCTTTAAGCAGTCAACATAGATCTTCCATAAAGCCTTTAAGTAATCAACATAGATCTTCCACAAAGCCTTTAAGTAATCAACATAGATCTTTCACAATGGCTTTAAGCAATCAACATAGATCTTTCACAAAGCCTTTAAGTAATCAACATAGATCTTTCACAAAGGCTTTAAGCAATCAACATAGATCTTTCACAAAGCCTATAAGTAATCAACATAGATCTTTCACAAAGCCTATAAGTAATCAACATAGATCTTTCACAAAGGCTTTAAGCAATCAACATAGATCTTCCACAAAGGCTTTAAGTAATCAACATAGATCTTCCATAAAGCCTTTAAGTAATCAACATAGATCTTCCAGAAAGCCTTTAAGCAATCAACATAGATCTTCCATGAAGCCTTTAAGCAGTCAACATAGATCTTCCATAAAGCCTTTAAGTAATCAACATAGATCTTCCACAAAGCCTTTAAGTAATCAACATAGATCTTTCACAATGGCTTTAAGCAATCAACATAGATCTTTCACAAAGCCTTTAAGCAATCAACATAGATCTTCCATAAAGCCTTCAAGCAATCAACATAGATCTTCCACAAAGCCTTTAAGCAATCAACATAGATCTTCCATAAAGCCTTTAAGCAATCAACATAGATCTTCCATGAAGCCTTTAAGCAGTCAACATAGATCTTCCATAAAGCCTTTAAGTAATCAACATAGATCTTCCACAAAGCCTTTAAGCAATCAACATAGATCTTCCAGAAAGCCTTTAAGTAATCAACATAGATCTTCCACAAAGCCTTTAAGCAATCAACATAGATCTTCCATAAAGCCTTTAAGCAATCAACATAGATCTTCCATGAAGCCTTTAAGCAGTCAACATAGATCTTCCATAAAGCCTTTAAGTAATCAACATAGATCTTCCACAAAGCCTTTAAGTAATCAACATAGATCTTTCACAATGGCTTTAAGCAATCAACATAGATCTTTCACAAAGCCTTTAAGTAATCAACATAGATCTTTCACAAAGGCTTTAAGCAATCAACATAGATCTTTCACAAAGCCTATAAGTAATCAACATAGATCTTTCACAAAGCCTATAAGTAATCAACATAGATCTTTCACAAAGGCTTTAAGCAATCAACATAGATCTTCCACAAAGGCTTTAAGTAATCAACATAGATCTTCCATAAAGCCTTTAAGTAATCAACATAGATCTTCCATAAAGCCTTTAAGTAATCAACATAGATCTTCCACAAAGGCTTTAAGCAATCAACATAGATCTTTCACAAAGGCTTTAAGCAATCAACATAGATCTTCCACAAAGCCTTTAGGCAATCAACATAGATCTTCCATAAAGCCTTTAAGCAATCAACATAGATCTTTCACAAAGGCTTTAAGCAATCAACATAGATCTTTCACAAAGGCTTTAAGCAATCAACATAGATCTTCCACAAAGGCTTTAAGCAATCAACATAGATCTTTCACAAAGGCTTTAAGCAATCAACATAGATCTTCCACAAAGCCTTTAGGCAATCAACATAGATCTTCCATAAAGCCTTTAAGCAATCAACATAGATCTTTCACAAAGGCTTTAAGCAATCAACATAGATCTTTCACAAAGGCTTTAAGCAATCAACATAGATCTTCCATAAAGCCTTTAAGCAATCAACATAGATCTTTCACAAAGCCTTTAAGCAATTAACATAGATCTTCCATAAAGCCTTTAAGCAATCAACATAGATCTTCCACAAAGCCTTTAAGCAATCAACATAGATCTTCCATAAAGCCTTTAAGTAATCAACATAGATCTTTCACAAAGCCTTTAAGTAATCAACATAGATCTTTCACAAAGCCTTTAAGTAATCAACATAGATCTTCCATGAAGCCTCAAGAGTAGCTCACTACGATGCTTCCAAAGCACTGGGTTTTTCGAGTGATGGAGCTTCTCTACATGGCTAAAAGGACCCTCCATGGAAAATGGGACATTTTGATGTTTAGCATTTAGTATTCAAGCTTCTCATCGATTTTGATTAGTTTTCGTGTATATATGTACATAGCAGACTAGATAAAAATCAATCGACGACACGCTCATTATGCCCATGTTGTCGCAAATTTTTGAATGATTGAAATAGATCCTCGGAGAAGTTTTGATGAAAAAATCGAATGATCTGGTAATTTCGCCAATTAATTGAGGAAAAACGTGTGAAAGTTGGAATCAGATCCATCAACTTTACCTAGGAATTTTTTTAAGGTTTTGAAGATGGGGGTACAAATGACCTTTTCGCTAGGCGTCGCCCATTATGGCCGCAGTTCAAACAAGTTACGCCACTCTGCAGAGAAGAGTAAACAAAGAAAAACAGCTTTAATTAAAATAATTTATTCATCGATGGGCAATGAGCACTTCGTTGTTTGAAGAGAGAAATTGTTGGGGTGCAGAGCAGAGGAGGCAGGGTATATGATGATGGATCGTCGAAGGGAAGACTTTTTGCAACAAGGCTTGGTATTCTGACTGGCTCTAGCGATACCATCCCTGCCAAGACAGTCGCCAGTTAACTTGGAAAAGAATCGAAATTAGCAGACGAAAGCGCAAATTTTCACATAACAATATCTTTTGTCAACCAACATGATAGAAAAACTTTCGTGAAAGGGAATTAGCACCCAAAATGATACAAAGCATAGGCTATCCAACATAATTTAGGAAAATTTTGCCCTGGTTATGTGGTCATATTTCGAAATTTTGCCCTGGTTGGGGGGTAATATTTTCAAGACGTTGCCCTTTATGGGTCCCCCTGCTGGATTCTTAGATGCACATATATACCAAATGCCCCATAGGATCTGCACCCCCTCGACAAAGCCTCTCACAAACTTAATGCGGTCCTGACATCAGCTGTTTTATCTGTCAGATTCAACGATCTTACCTTTCCCATCCACTACTACCTCCTTCTGCTGTCCATATTTTGTGACAGGTGCATGCCTCTCCTTTAGTGGCTCTATCTTTTCAGGTTTGTCACCTCCCAGTATGTTTGCAGTGCTAGCAGCTATGAATCAAAGAATATCATAATCAACTGATACTCTGGAAAAAAAATACGCTTGGGTACATACCCTGAAGAAAAGGATAGAGAGGGCCTGAAATATACTACCTTCCGTTCCGTTTTTGGTATTATATAGAAAGTTATCTCAAAGACTGAACTTTCAAACCATCAAATTTCTCATCTTTTCTTTTAGCTTCAAAATATCTTGGGTGGGTGATGAATCGAAATCTGCAAAGAAGAGGAACTTGATCTCATCAACATTTATCAGAGTAATCTGTGAAGCTCATAACAGGCATCACACTGATGACATCTTGAACATTTCAAAATTCTAAGATCGAAAACAAAAGTTAGTCCCTTGCCAATCCATTAAATTTTTTATGCCAAACGTTTTGTTTATGGGTTAATAAAGCTTCACAGTTCCCTCTGATTGGCATCTAAAGTCGATACTCCAATAGATAAACAACTTATATAATTCACAAACGCATTACGAAGTCTATTCGAAATTAGGGAAAAGCGGAGCCTCAGAAGACAACTGGTGCATTTCTGAAGTATTTCAATAAGGAATTTGTTGGAATTCTCAAGGGGAAAGCTTTTTCCAAGCATAAAATTTCACGATTTTCTCAAAATTGGTTCTTTCTGCTTGCAAAATCTGACTCAAATTAGACGTTACAGGAAAATGTCGGTGAATAGAAACAATGGTAGTGTCTTTGCATGATTAATCTAAATTTATTGCAAATCTCACGTGATATCTTATTTGAGGCAAAGTTGTAACATTTTTCTTTGGTATTTTGTCATCACTTCATATCTTCATATATTTACATCATATCTCAGTAATCGTTCGCAGTGTACTAAGTATGAGAGTTTTATTCCACATTGTTGTAACTTGCCTGCTTCTCGTGCATGTGTAATACGATAGAGAAATCACGGCAATTTATAACTTCAACAAATCACAACTAACTATATCAAAAGGTTATACAACCACAACAGCAAACAGCAACCGGGAGTTTTGTCCATAGTGACGTATCACTACACACACCAAGCTACATTTCTGAAGGAGTTCCAAAAGGATCTGCGTTGGGACCGCTCATGTCCTTGATTTACATCGTTGACCTACCGGATAGAGTCCTAAAACACCAATTCACAGCTCTTTACTAATGACACTGGAGTTTATGCAACGGCTCCAAGTGCCAATGCTCTTGAAGCAGCATTAAAACAAAGATCTAACTAGTGCGAGGAACTGGAACTGCGAGGAACTGGCTTGCTGCTAGTGAGGAAGCAGTAACGCATATGCTGCTTGCTCATTCGCCCTCAAAGTGAGCAAGTCAAAGTATATGCTGCTTGGAGGGAATACACACGTGTCATGGAGTTTGGAGATGTAGCTATAAGCATCGAAGGCAAAGGTTTAGAAAAGTCAGCAACCACGAATACCTAGGAGTTATCATCGGTGAAGGTCTCTCCTGGACGGATCATGTAAAGCCCCTTTCCAGAAAAGTGTCGCAATGAACAGGTGTCCTAAGACGAATAAGGCTTCTACAACCAAGAGCGCAAAGAGAGACAGTATACCATTCAATGATACTGCTGTTATTTGACTATGCAGATATTGTAAAGGGAGACCGTGATATACTAATAAACTCACTCTAAAATTGCACAATAATACCGCAAAAAGCATACTGCACCGTTCAAACAGGTCATCAAGCTCAAATGCACTTGCCATTTTACATGATAGTTACTTGAAGAAAGAGGGAAGTTACACAGGATAACAAGGGCAGATTTTGTAATACAATGGCATCAGTCGCTTTGGTTCACACCTCAATTCAAAGCGATTAGCGAATGCAGACAAAAGAAATTCTCCCAAGCAGAAATTCAAAACAGATGAAGCCGCAAAGTTGCCCTGAAACCAGTACGACAAACTCTATTTTGGTGCGGGCGAGGGGAGGTTTTTCAGAGAAGTTATGTGCTTATAACGAAAGAAGATGGGTAAATCTAAAGTTCTGTCTCGCGGATTTTGTTTATTTGATTTAGGAGCTGCGGAGGGACTGCGTACATCTGAGCAAGAAATATGCAAAAATTGTAATTCCCTCTGCTCGGCTTCTGAATCAAATAAACAAAATCCGCGAGACAGTACTTTATATTTACCCATCTTCTTTCGTTATAAGCACATAACTTCTCTTAGAAACCTCCCCTCGCCCGCACCAAACGAGAGTTTGCCGTACTGGTTTCAGGGCAACTTTGCCGCTTCGTTTGTTTTGAATTTCTGCTTGAGAGAATTTCTTTTGTCTACAGACGCTAATCTCTTTGAATTGAGGTGTGAACCAAAGCATCTGATGCTATTGTATTACAAAATCTGCCCTTGTTTACACAGGATTCCTTTGTAAAGAAAACTAAAAAATGTGAACACTTCCAACAAGAGGGGAAATGAAATTCATGCTTATAAAATTCGAAGAAGAGAGAACTTCAGATTCAAGACCAAATTTTTGAAAGCAAAGATCTTCGTGCTGTTTTGTCTGCTTGAAAGAATGGAATGAAAAATTTTGCATTTTGGTGGTTTTTAAAACATTGGTTGGAAAGCGCAGCTTTATTATAAATCGTAACATTAGGACCACGACAAACATCATTTTGAGAGTCATTTCAGAAAAGACAAACGTAGTTAAATCGACATTTCCAGTTGGTTAAGACGACATTTCCAGTTGGTTAAGACAAATCCATTAGCAAAAAATTAATTAATTAAGACATGTTCAGGACGTTTCGAGACGAGCTTGTCTCGAAACGTCCTGAACATGTCTTAATTAATTAATTTTTTGCTAATGGATTTGTCTTAACCAACTGGAAATGTCGTCTTAACCAACTGGAAATGTCGATTTAACTACGTTGGTGGTTTTTAGCTGTGAAAAAATTTGATTAGGTTTAGGCCGTTTTCTTTTAATTACTTTAATTTCGACTGCACACTTCAACTTTGACTTTCTCGAAGACCCCCATGAAAAGCACCTCATTGTGATTTGGGAAATTCCCATAAAAGTTGTTATCAATCTATCAATCAATCAATCAATCCCAAAAAATTTCTGCTGTATACTGCAGTATATGACATGTTTTTCAATATCTTGTCACCACAGCAAAACAAATAACAATGAACAAGGTAACCTGTATATAATACAACGAAAAAACTGGAGTAGATATTTGCTGCGCCTTAATCAGGGGCTCGTAGAGACCGATATTAGGTTGCATATTGAAAAATGATTAAGAACTATTGACGAAATATCAAACAGATCTGGTATTTATGCAGCCAGAACATATCACAAATCAGGAAAATTCATCGAAAGGCTCGAAAATCAAAAGTCATTCCAATCTAGTGGCGTACCCAAGGGGGGAATGAGCGGGGGGAGGGTCTGGAACCCCCAACTTTCCAAATTTATGGTGCTCAAGATTCACACAAAAAACGTAATAGAATTGGAGGGGGGGGGGTGGTCAGGCAGATATGTCAAGCAGTCGTCTTTGACATTCTGGGATGGCAAGCAGAGAATTGCCTTGTTAAGGTTTGGCAGCAATGTTTTGGGTTTGTAGGAAATGCATGTACACTGCTGAGGGGGGCATTCTAGGTCAAAGTAGAATACATACTCTCAAAAATTTTCCTTGGGCTTGGCCCTCAGACCCACTCACTTCAGCATTTACATACCACTGGCTGTAGCGATTTCTTTTATGCTACTACTGTACTGTTGAAACAATTGGAAACGATCTCATCAACGTTATTTGAAGAGAAGAGCCTGTACGATAACTTACATAAGATAATTCAAATTGCCAAAGCTTTTTCCAAGAAAGATACCATCAACTGATTAGACAATGATCAAGTAACAAATGGACACATTTCTGCGAATATCAGGATCAAAAGACCAGCCCAAAATCATTGTGGTAAAGCTAAGAAAAGAAACCTTGCAATTCATACTTGATACGTCATTAAATAACTATTCTTCTTTCACTTTACCAGAGTAACTTGCTATGTTAGGTATCAATTCTCATTGCAATTTAACAAAACAACCTGCCTATTATGTGTTAATTGCTGCCATGTTTACGATGTAAAACATAACTAAAATGGGCGTTGCCCGAATTTTTCAAGCGTCTGAAGGGCGTGGTCACTATAAATTTTTTGGGGCTACGCCCCAGACCCCCACTCTTCCAGTGTTGCGTACGCCCCTGGTGAGTTCTGTATTACATGATATTGAGTAAGAAATGCTGTCGATATCCTTAACAGCCTTTCCCCAAAAAATTGTTCCTCAGTTGTGTGACTGCCGCGGAAGAATGTTACGTTCCATTGTCCTGTTCTTGATACAATAGCATAGAATATGCTCCAACTTAAAGCTTGAGACCTGGTTTTAGTCAATCTATCAAATGGTTGCTGATTCATAGCATACGAAACTCAAAAAAATTATTTCATGAAAAAAATCGCATCTCGGAAAATGCCAAAATAAAGGAAATACTTCAAAAAAGGGTTCTGTTGCTGTGTCAGACATTTTCCTACAGTTTAACAGTAGTTTAACAGTAATTGTATTGTTTACTGATAAACAATAAAGGTGAGCGAAATTCAAATAGAGAAAAATTTCAAATACAACACACTAGACCATTTCTTTCAAACTTACAGATTTTGACCTTTTGGAGAACAAAGAAAATGCTGTTTTTGAAACAATCCCTTTCTTCAACTTTCGTGTGTCATAACTCAGCAACCACTTTTCAGGTTAGCTCAAACAAGGTCTCCAACGCCAAGTTGAACTTTATCAAAGACAGGACAATGGAACGTGCAGCTTCTCCGCAGCAGCCACATCTCCGCAGCAGCCACACAAATAGGGCCAATTTTTTGCGACAACCTGTACATAAAAAGATCAGTGCTATGAATCGGCAAAAAGTTGGATCACGTGATCAGAGGTGATCTCGAACAAGAGAGCAGCAAAGAGACAATGAACTGTCCGAGCACGGACAAGCTTCCAAACATCACAGTTTTATCGATATTGATAGAACTGCCAGGAAGATCCCACATCTACCACCAAAGTCGAAGCATTGATGGTTGGACGCCGCAGTTGTGCATCATTGTCAATGCCATAGTCACAAGAGAAAGCTATAGTCTGGAAGCTAACAATGCGCTATTGTTTTATCTTTTTGTGCACCTTTTTTTAGTGCCCAGTCTACTTGAAGGTGCATCAAATTTTTGCAAAGGTGCAAAACATATGGCGGAAGGTACTCACGCTGCAGGATACGATCAGAAAATTGTGGTTTTATGACTTCAATGAGCTAACTGTTTAATATATGACTGTTTTACTTTGAGAAGCACTAGATTAAAGACAATATCTACTGTTAAACTGCCTGCAAGTCGGATGAATTCAACTCCAATCGGCGTTAGAAGCTACATCATGACGGACCCACGTTTCCGAAAATTCGAGAAAACAGAGATCCAAAAGCCGTGTTTATATTCAAGAGAACGTCACGAAGCAGACAAAATAATACTTTGTAAGTGTTGAAATTAAGATCTTTTAGACAACCTAATTATGCTAAGATTAATATGCCTGGAATTTGATTTAATTCACTTACTTTATTTATGAAGAATTCGAAGCACTCTGTTGTGTGCTTAGGCCTACAATGGCCTACTGAACAAGCTGACCACCTGACCTTCATGCTTGTGCGTGACTGTCTAATATTTATCACTGAGTGCAATTTATTATTTTCTGGATTTATTCTAGATTCAGATCAAAGGACATTAATACCAGAAGCAGTATCAACTCTGAATATGCTGGAAAGTCAATCACAACTCAACAAGGTGAGTAATTTTATCTTTTTTGATTCTGCAGGAAACTCTTCATCTAGAAACCCAGCTCTGGGTGTAATCGAAAAACTGGACAAAACTATGACACAAAATTTTTCTCATTCAAGGAAATCAAAAGAGATTTTCAATTCATTTTGACTGGTTTTTCTATCATTGTATTATTTGGGAAGCCTGGTCAAGTGATGTGTTACAGGTTACAGCTGGCACAAGGTCTTAAAAGTTTTTGTCAAATGTTCAAAGTTCACAAGGGCACAGGATAAAAACATCAAGAATATGATGAAATGCCTGAGAAAAAGTTAAGAACCTTTGAGGGCTCCATTCCTTAAAAATTTTACAAAACAATCAATGCCAGTTCAGTATCTTAATCTGAAGGTGTTGTGGCACCATAGTGGTGGCACAGTGGTGTAATCCTCTGACTTTGCAGCCAGAACAGTCAGGCAGACAGAGTCGGATCCCAGGAACAGCCCCACAAGATGAGCATCATGACAAGGGACCTTGGACTTAGGTCTTCCCTATTTCTGCAATCCCAGCCCTCAGTGCAAAAACACAAGTTCACCTTCACTATCTTACATTAAAAGAAAGGTGGTATCTATATTATGCTCAGTACAAACAATTCTCATTTGTAAGTTTCCATTGGGATGGAAACTTTTAGATTTTGTTTTTTAAAATGTTTGTGTTGTGTTTTAGCTGCAGCCTGAGGAAAGAGCTATGATCAACAGATGATTCCATTGCAAAGAAGAAAATATTGCAAATCCAACACAGTCACATGTCACATGTAAAGAAGACAGTTGCTTTTAAGTCTGGGCTGACAGAGCAAAGACTGGATGGAATTATGTCATATGGCAGTCTGACTTTTATTGAAGTATTTGGGTACATAAGCTCTTTGAAATGATAAACCAAGAAATTGAGGCCTAAAGAAGAATTATCAAGAGTTGCCTTATGTTGGGATCTGTTGCAGTCAGCTAGGGGGCCCTATATTACTTTTCATACATGCCTGCTCAGTTTCTGCTTTGTTAGGACCAGTTCTAAATTCCGTCAGAGTTTTATAATTTTAAGAAACTCTGAAGGAAAGAGCAGAAACTGGGCACACATGCATGAAAAGTCATTGAACCCGCTCCCTTCCCAGCTGCCTACAACAGATCCCAGAATAAGGCAACACTTGATATTTCTTCTTCAAGCCTCAAATTCTTTGTTTTGATTGACTAATTTTTGTGAGCCTGATAAATTAGAAGAGTCAAATTATAAAGACAAAAATCAATGCTTCTGTAGTATAATTTACTTTGGTAATACACTTTTCATTTGAAATATCTTGTAACTCAGAGCCAAAAACTGAAAAGTTTCCTAACTCTGATAAGACCTCTGATCATTTCTGGTAGAGTTTCTTAATTCTCTATGAGAAACTACACAGCTTCTTAAGAAAAATGGATGTTTTCATACAATAAAGCTGGGTTCACTCCCATTTGATTGTTGTCAACTATTTTCCCATGTCAAGCATCCTGTGTGAAAAAGCTCTGAGCCTGATATACTGTGTAGAGCAAATAATTGTTGCAACTGCTCTGCCATGTTAAGTTGTTTTGAAAATAAGTCAAAATTTCACAATTTTGAAGAAGTTGTGCTACCATATCTCCACTGCTCAGCTTTTTATCAGTTCTTCAATTTGGGGCAAAAAGATTTTTCAAAAAGAAACATTTCAAAATATTAGAGACAATTGAGATGACAATTGCTATCAGTTACTTTGCCACAAGCCTCCTCTGCTAGACTTGCTACAGTATATTGCAAATTTTGCTTGCTAGCAAAGTTGAACTTGCCTGGGCTTGATATAAATAGGGCAAAACATGAATTGCCAGCTACATTCCAATGACTGAACAGGAATGTTTGCTCAATCTTTGGAATCCTCCTTCCTCAACAAAAAAATTTATAAAATATTGAAAACGTTTTGCTGCTTCTATTATATGCTTGGATGACAAATGTACAGTGTTCTTGTGCATAGAAAACACACCATCCATGTTCTTGTAATCTCAAGGCTCTTCTTTTAGCAGCGCAGTTTGATAACATTTCTCCGCCGTCAGTCAGTTTTGCATCTGAGTTAGCAATCACTCCTTTGAACTGCAATGGGTGCAGGACTAACCTGCTTTTGGATCTTTGCTGTTATATCTTCTTGCAGTATCTTCGCCAACATCCTCGGGCTTCTCGAACTTGGTATTCGTAGGGTATCATCGGGCACGAAAATGCGTCCTTTTCTTGTTCATCTTCAACCTAAAGCGAGAGTTTGACACACATATTACATGAGTAGAGTAATAGTCGTTATTTAATGATAAGAAATAACAAATTTGTTCCCGGTGTAATCTGGTTTTAGACGTAAAACAGAACAAGTTTCCTGGCGATAAACTATGCAAGGCCTAATTTTAGTCACTTCCATCATCAATGAACTGTCGTGCGATTTTGAAAGAAAGCGGAAAGAAATTAAATCAAAATATACCTCAAACACACCATCATCTACTTCAGAATTGATAGTTTCATCTTGCTCCAACAAATCCTTGTCAGCTAAACCAAAACATGCATCGAAAGAGACGACGAGACGGAAAACCTTCGCTGTAACTACGAGGATCTTCTCGCATGTTGTGAATCGATGCACTCTCACGGTCACGTGATAGCGCGTTTCAACATCAGCGCGTGAACACAACAGCCAAACAATGGGTGATTGTTTAAGCTTCCAGACTATGGATCTCTCTTGTGACTATGTCAATGCTTTGTTTTTTTGTGGAGGAAAAAGTTATTTATGACTACGGAGGAGCTAGCGTCCTCCGCGGAAAGGTATATGCTGACACATAACTTCCACGAGCAAAATTGAGCTGAGCGTTAAATTCTCAATACGTAAGCATACATAAATTACATTAGTTCGATTTCAAAAGGAAGCATTTCAACCAGATGTCCCCTATCCAAAATATCTCCGTATTTGTTGCCATTGGGGATTGTAAGCAACTTTCAAATTGTTGCTACCGTAGTATTTGGCTTATTGTTCACTATTTTCCTTTGCTATGACTGCCACAACGCGACGGAAAAAGCAGACACCTGGAAATACTGCATTAGTCCAGTTTTTGGATCACAATATTCTGAGTTGCAAAGACAAAAAGTCCTCGTCTGCACGATGAGAGGAAGCAATCGTTAAGGTGGTACAAAAATTGTATGTTTAGGGTGTGTTTCATTGGTAATTCCAAACCTTCAAAGCCCCGAAAACCGTAGACTTCGGTGATATTCCGCTGAAGGAAAAATTTCATTAAAAAGTCTTCAACAACTGTTTTCCATTGGTCTAAAGCACAATCGCACCTAGGGAAACAAGTTAAGTCAAGATCTGTGTGAAATCTATCATAGGATACTCATTTTCCTTCATTTTGTCAGTGATCCAAATGTATCCAAATGAATAAAATTTCAGTTAAATGGTACAAAATAACGCATTGAAACCTCATTATGAGCTATACTCAATAAGCAACGACGTAGCCTTAGAGCCATCTATTGAGTTTTTTCATTGTCCTTCAAGTCTGCAAAGATAGTTTGCGTTTCATTCTGAAACTCATTACCCAACTAGAAGCTTAATATACAAAAAAATATTCTGGCAATCTTTAGTGCATTTGAGGTATGCTTCAAAACCAGACATTCCCCAAATGGTGGTAAATTCACTAATTTTAGATCCAATCAAAGATTAACTTACTCTGGGTACCACATTCTCTCTAAAAGAAAACTGAGAGAACCTGGTACCCAGGATAAGATTAACTATGCCTGAAAAAATAGTTTGGTCTTTGAATTACTTGTCAAAAGAGGAAGTTTGAAGAAAAGCCCAATGATAAAATTTTGGTGATTTGTCAAACATTACAGGGATGGCGCGACCGGGGGTGCTTGGGGGGCAGAAGCCCCCCCCAAAAATCCACGAGGCCCTCCATCGGCACTTGAATTTTTGAAAATTTCTGTGCACTGTCGGCACTTCCGTAACTTGCTTGTTATGTTTTTAGAGAGTGTAGTCGCATTTTAAGCCAATCTTAAAGGTGTGGTCCGTAAAAATTTTGCTCGCTTCGCTCGCTGTCGGCACTCTGACAGTTTAATCCCCCCCCCCCTCAGCATTTCTTCCCTGGCGCCATCTCTGTCAAACAAGAGTACTTTTCTGGAACACCCGGTATGTTGTACTTGCAACAACAGCTGGTAGAGAAGGGATAATTACTTCTGCCTCTCACCTTGCAAGCCGGGGTTCGTCAAGTGTGCACCATGGCGCAATACCATCAAGCACTTCACATACAAGGCTGATCACCTATGGACTGCAGCGTTTGTGGGAAATGGCAGAAGACAGGACACTGCGCTCTCAGCTTTTCAGGATGTTCACAGAGTATCCAGTTGACAAAGTCCCATAATCCAACAAAAAGTCACACTACCGCTACTGCATGCAATCTTTTTCATAAGAAACAGCTGTGGGCCAAAACTTGTTACAAGACTAAGCTCTGAGATTGAAGGAAAGGATTGAAATGAATTTAGTTTTCTATGTGTATACAGTTAAATCCTGTTTCCAGATCCAGCAAAAGCTTCAATTTTAATCAATAGACCTATTTTCACAATTAAATTCCGTTCGAAGCAGAAGATGCGAATCCCATCCACATTAGATTGAGGTAAATGCTGTTCTTGGAAGTATTTCAAAAGAATTCACGTCATTGTGAAAATGGTCTAGTCCCGGGGGGGGGGGTAACTTAACTTGTCCATGGTACGGGGTTGTGCCATTTTTAAGGTACCTTTTTCATGATAAATGCTGGATTTATGGGTATGGTTTTCAACAGTTCTGATTTGTGAGCTGTTTGGCATTTCCGCATTGATGGGTATGATTTTCAGAAAATTCTTTTGAAAACTTTTGAAAACGGTATACTTTTGAGAATTTTCTATGGATTTATGGGTGGCACTTTTACGATTTGAATGGTACAACCCCATATCTTGGAAACTCAAGTTACCCCCCCCCCCCCCGGGGTCTAGTCAGACTTCTTTTACAAGAGCAGTAACTACCTAGGATACATTACTTTTGATGAAAATGAAATAAAGTATAGATTGACTGGCATTGAAATTGAAGAGAAACTATCTCGTAGCAAAAATAACTGAACTGCAAGCAACCTTTGATATAGTTTCTGATCTTGGTTTCTGATAGCAAATTGCATGTGCACGTATTTTCTTATAAGAAACTAAGAAACAAGTACATTACTAAAAAATTTTTAACAGTTTCTAGGAAGGTCCCCCACAGTTTTTTATTATTTTTGATGAAACTGAAACCACGTCTCCGTTATTAAGACATCAATCAAGTAATAGAGTTATAAAGACTATGACACAGTATAACCAAAAGGCAGAAGTAGGCCCCGGATCCCCAGGATTATCAAAAGGCTCTTACAGTGAACGACCTGTGCCAGCGGTGTGGTCTCCAAATAGAACAAATGCTGGTACATGTTAAAGACATGGAGGCGGAAAACCGCTGACTTTGTATTTTTGTTAGTAGGTTTTACTCGGAAGGAACTGGAAATAACGTCGTGGTCTTTCATAGAACAAACAAAATACATGTACTAGAGTTTCTTAACTTGTTAATGATTTGTGGGTTAATAGCCTAATAAAAACTTCGTTACAAGAAAATAAGTTCATTGATAATTGACAGGCTGTTCTTGGAAAGAGAGGAGAAAGTGGAGCCCTCCCTCCTGTCCTGTCTATCATTAGTTTTCTACCTTGACCGCATCCCAGAGCGAAACCATTCTGGCTTAATTAGTAGATAAGTAGCCAAGGTTCTCATGGCAGACAGCTTTCAAGCAATGGTAGATCAAAAACATCCAGGCTCTCTTTGGTAGCCTTATCAAAATAAAGTCCTTTGAGCCCATTTATGCCGTCATTGCCCCTTTACTGCCTTTTTATTGAATGGTGATTTTCTGCAATTCTCATCAAGGCTTTGGAAACCCTTCTAATTTAAGTAACCTCCAAGTTTTGTGCTACAAGAATACTCTCCGACGCAGAGGTTTCTCAATCATTTCGCAGTGCCAATCACTTCGCATTGCAAAAGGATACTGCGTAGCGGAGCGGAAAGCGAAGGAGCGCGCGAGAAAAATGAAAGAGGACTCGCTTATCGTCATAAGGGAACCTCTGCGCAGAAGAGTACCACAAGAAGAGACGAGAGCCTGCACTGAAGATCCCATCTATTACATGATTTATGAACCTAGTAATTAAACCACAAAAGTCGAAATTGGGAGGACATGTCCCCACCCAGGCACCTAAAATCGGAAAAAATTATCACAGAAAAATTACATGGAATTGGTTGGGTATACCTTTAGGCAGAAAAATTACGTCAGAATCCCTTGATTATTAAAGGCTCTTATTCAACCAGCATGCTTTGCTGGCGTCATCTCATAGTTGGCCTTTGTTGTCGCCATTTTCATGGCCCATGAAAATGGCGACAACAAAGGCCAGTCAAGAGGCGACACGTGCAAGGCATTCTGGTTGAATAAGAGCCTTTAACAGCTGGCGCAGCCACTGGTCGAAACTTTCACGTGCATAGCCTGATTCCTGTTACAGCTCTGCTCAACTGATCAAACATTCATTGAAAATTCATAACAACTTAAACTTCTATCTGCTGCTTCCAGATCTATAAAAACACATGAGAATCCTCACCTTTCCTTATGTTCCATTTCTTTCTAAGGATACCAAGGTTCATCCTTGCGTTGTGATCGATCGAAATATAACTTAAATCACGTTCACACAGCCTGCACAGGAATTTTGTTTGTTATGATCACCGTTCAGTTCACCTACTCTGAAACTATGGTTCTGAAACAATTCCCTCAAAGAATTGAGAGGATATTCAAAAACCGCATGCCAAGATATTGGCTACGGATATTGTCATGCCAACGTGTTTCCATTAGTCAGGAAGTTCTTCATGACACTCAAAAAGCAAAGCAATCATTGGTTGACGGCAATGCTTCAGTATTATCAAAACAATAATTGCTGCGAAGCAGCCATATATTCCTGCGCAGTGGCTTCACTAGGCGTTTTGGATCTCGGTTTTTCTGTCTGTTTTCAACAATTCTTTAATCCTAACGACGATCACTGTGGTCAGCGGCTTAGCGGCTTTTGAATCATTGAACTATAAATATAGGTCTGGAACGATAACCCATTGTTCAGTTTGCGTAACAAATAATGCCTGCCTGGGGAAATACCTGCATGTATTGAATTCTCCACATCCCGTTGCAACGCATACGAAAAGATTGAAATGGCATCGAGTTTTTACTGCTTTTCGCATAGCAAACAGTTTTAAATAGTGGGGGGAACATAATTTAGGTAAGTGCAGACCATGTTTACAGTTGTAATGCCATGAAAAATAGGGAACTGTCGTCTTTATACAAAAGTTTAGCGATGAAGTATCTGACTCTGAAGTATCAAGAAGGAGCTGCGATCGGGGACCACAGTTATCATCAAAATCAACATGGAATAAATTTCAGACATGCAGACATATAAAATTCAAGACAGTAAAGCAATGATTGTGAAGAAATTTACAAATTTGAAACATTACATTCGACACTTATAAAATCCTTGAACTATCCTTCAATCCTTGAATTTCGCATCGCGTACAATTTTGACTTCGATGTTGGTTGTTGCCTGTTTGGCTTTCCCCATATTCGTAAACATCGTTTGCATCCCAGTTTGCAAACTGACGAAGCGACCTGTGTAAAGCCTGTTGAACTGTCCAGTTATGTAAGTTTCATTTACGGGATGGAAGTGCTCCCGCCGGGTAATTTTTGCGACAAAATTTACGAAGTTGTTCAAAAACATTCAAGTTAAAGTTTCCAATTCCTTGCAAATAATGCATGCTTAGTCAAAAGGAAATCCTTGACATACTTTTGCCTTATTTTCACCTGTACGCTTTCAAAAAACTTTGCTTTCACGAAGGAGGGGTATAGTGAACATCGAGATTGTTATTAAACCTTTCAGAAATTTAAACTCTGAGCACTCAAAACACACGAAATTTTCTTTAACACAGCCTTATTGATTCAGCTTCACAAATCAAAACAGTGTCGTCCTTTCATTTTTCCACCGTCTCAAGGGCGTAGTTAACAAGGAATTTTCTGGGGCTATACCCACTGATCTGGCTATACCCTAGACGCAACCTTTTATGCAGAGTCAGCCTCATTTTCACTCCCCTGGTAGAGTAATAGATTCAAATTCTTCATGCACGCTCCAGCAACAACAATTTTTACCACAGCGCAAAGCCAACGACCAGTACGCAGCACTCACTAATGAAAATTATTTCTAGTAATACTTTCATTACATTATGTCGTTTTGTTATAGCTTCATTGGTGAGCGGAAACTTGTGAGTAAATTCGTAACTTTAAGAGACTAAGCTCTCTGCAACGTTGAAGGGAAAAACACTTGTTCTTTTCTTCTTGAAGCCTTCAATCAATGGAAGTTGTCACCCCGGGAATAATACAAAGACACTAATACCTAATACAAATAAACTAGTCACAAAACAAGAGACAAGGCTACATAATTACAAAACACAGTTATGATTTTGTAGAAGAGGAATTTCTTTAGGAGGAACCAGGGACCGCGGAGCCGAGGGGGCCTGGAGGGGCTTTAGCCCCCCCCCAATAATTTTCAAGAGACAGTTTTTATTTCCAACAAGTGTTAGTACCGTTTCTTATGCATTTATCAGAAATCAAGCTAAGCAGAATGTTTCAAAAGATTTTGTATCAAATGAAATGTGTCCAATAGCATTATGCCAAGATACAGTTTCATCATCGTTAGCACAGCTTCAAATATCCAAAGTTTTAGCGAGCGATAAGTAAAATGCTTTCATTTTTGAATTTTAGTTCCTGAAAGATTGCTGATGAGGGAAGTTCTCTAAACCTGTAAATCGCAGAAACGTTAACCCGGCAACGAGTGCAACGATGATTTTTTAGCAAGACATCTATGGACTCGGCATCGCTCTTGGACTTGGCATCGCTCTCTGGAATGTCCAAACAAGTATAATTTAGCAATTCTTAATACTCATATGAAGAGCACAGAAAATATAAACTCTATCGACGTTCCATCTAATTTTGATCAAAAGACCCAGCAACAGCATATAAAATTTTCGAAAATTTGAAAAAAATCATGTGATTTTTTAGTGCTACAATATTAAACATTGAAGCAGTGTTTGGGTCATTAGGTTGTCTATGTTTAAAATGTTTGCTTCTGAAAGCAGAGAGACTGTGTTTCCATATCATTATTTTTCGGAGATATTAATTCCACGAGATTGTGAAAGTTTTTTTTAACTTTAGTCCTTTCATTCCAGGCTGAGCCTTTTTGCTATGAAATATAAAACTGTAATACAGTACATCTCTATGAATGATGCTTTTTTAAGGTGATTTAGTGATTGGATATGCTGATGATAACTGTCTTTTCCAAGGCGAGTTTGCCTATGGAAAGGGGCGTTAGTCGCATTTATAGCCAAAGTAGAGGGCGTGGTCATAAAGAAATTTTCTGGGGGCTTCGGCCTCAGGCCCCCTCGGCTTCTCTATTGCTTTTAGCCCCCCTCCCAATCCAAAAAGTGCTCCGCGGTCCTTGGGAGGAACCCCACGATGGGTAAACTAATCGCAGAGAGAGCAAACCCCTAGCAACCTGATCAGTTCTGAAAGTTCTTGATGGTTTCAGGTCATCTCAGCACAGGCTTTACGGAAAATTAATACAGGATCGTTGGATTCTTTTGTAAAGTTAAAGATGCCAATTCTTTAAGGGATTTAGGTACAAGAACTATACAAGGACTGATCAATTCTGAAAATTCTTGATGGTTTCAGGTCATCTCAGCACAAGCTCTACGGAAAATTAATACAGGATTGTTGGATTCTTTTGTAAAGTTGGATTCTTTTGTAAAGTTAAAGATGCCAATTCTTTGAAGGATTTAGGTTTTAGAACTATACAAGGACAAAACTGTATTCTTTCTCCGATGGTTCCTGGCACTGACCTTAAAGGTACTGGGTATCGGAGGTTTTGGTACCTGGTACTACCCCTGTGGTGCTGTGGTACACTTTACCTGTCATCATCCTCCCTATAGAACAGCTGCTGCTTTTAATAAGCCCTTTGAATGAATTTTAGATGCCATGAACCAAAGAACCCCAGTCTAAAAAGCATTTTAGAGCAGTTTGGAGAAAGAGGCAGTAAACAGGTTGTTCCCTGAGGGTAAAAACGACATTGGTCTTAACTTTTCTTTGGGGCCTCGCCCTATGACGTAAGACTACCATTTCACTTGCGAGCAAATTTGTCTCTTATTTCATTTGTCTCACATTTACCAATCTCTCAGTGATCAAATCAACTTTTGTCTCTCATTTCATTCGTCCTCTCTACCTCTAGGCATTGCAACTGTGCTCACTTTTGTTTCCACAAGTCTCTTTATCAATATGAATTATCTACCGGGTGAACCAAAGACAGTACTCCCGTTTGAAACATCGTCAAATGTCTATTAAGTAAGCTAAGCTATCACAAAATTCTCTTTTCGATCTTTTTTGTCAATGATCCAAATATATTTGCAGATAATGAATAAAATGTTTGTTTTCATTCCTTGAATGGTATAATGCACTGTAAAGCCTCGTTATGAGCTATGCTCTTTAACCCTATTTCACATGGGGTATTTTTTGATATTTTGGCATGGGGGGTGAAACTACAAAAGATATAACAATGAAACTTTCCTCCATTGTTCTTTGGACAATAAGCTTTCCAAACATAACAATGGTAATTAATTAATCACGTGATTTGTTGCTAGGCAACCAAAAAACAAAGGAAAATTGGCCAATTTATAGCTGCTTCACAAGAAAAATTCTATTTAATTGAATACTCAACCGATTTTAATGAGAATAGTCTTAAATGATAGGAGATACATAGTAAAATTAAAATATGTACTTTGAAGCAATCTGAAGTATCTATTTATAGACCAATTAGCGCTTAATTAGCTCTTTGTTCCTTTCTACTTATTGTCACTGCAGTTTTCCGTAGTTTTCTTGCTATTTCTGACATAGATCGACTTAATATGCATGAAACGAACAAGATTAAGCTAAATTGCAACAAAAATCTTAATTAATACATCAATTCATTCGAAAAATGACGTCATAAAGATAAATGACGTCATAGATACTAAATTTTGCTGATGTCAGCAAATTAGCAAAAATTATATATCAAGTGAAAGCTCTCATCAAGGGCAATCGAATGATACATGTTTCAAGTAGTTCGGACGAGAAACAAAGAAATTATGGATGTTCAAAGCTGTTTTTTGTCAACTACTCTCCAAATATGGTGCTATTGTGGTCACGTGATCAAATTTAGAGCAATGAGGCATTTAAATTTTGATTGCCAATTAAATTTGAGTAAAAGTCACAAAGGTTTGGTCATCATATCTTGTGTCGTTTCGGCGCAGTGTAGAAAAGTTTGATTGGGGGGGGGCCAAAAACGCCCCCCCCCCATGTGAAATAGGGTTAAGCAACATCGTTAATCTTGCCTCAAAGAGCGATCATATCGAAATTTTTCGATATTCCATGACCAATTGGCCAGTTTAAGATGGCAAATAAAATTACTCCGTTAATCGTTAGTGTTTTAGGAGTATGCTTCAAAACCAGGCAGCACTAAAAAGAGCTGAACTTACTAATATAAAAAAAAATCAAAATATCAGCTATGTCGGGAAAAAAATTGGTCCTTGATCTACTGACCTTGAGGCTGTGGTACCCAGGGTATGATCTACTTAGCAAAAAAAAAAAGAAATTTGAAGATCAGCCTTATCATGAAATTTCTGTGATTTTCCAAACAATAGTAGCTACTTTTTTGGGACACTTGGAAAATAGACAATGGCGAAACTTTGTGCACATAATGACAAACTAACCTTCGTTTTCTGCACAATCGACTGACTTTGATTTTTTGCTCGATCTAAACATTCGTTGGAATTTTCCTTGGCGTGCACCATCTGGTGTCTTCGGCGTTCGAGGTGATCGCGGAGACTTTTCTGGTGATTTGCTGGGTGGTGAATTTTCTCCATTTTCGTGCCCATTGTGATGCTCTGATTCCAATTTGTCTTGACTCCCAGTTTTCTTGAATTTCCTTTCAAAAGGATAAGTTAAACTGCATACATTCAATATTACCAAAGTGTTTCAGACAAAGAGTCAGAAAGAAGAGTCACTCTCTTTCCAGTACATTTACCCGAAACGTCAAAAGTCAGCAACCATTGGCAGCACGAACTTCTTTTCCGTATATAGTTGGAAGAATCTCTGATGGTTGGAAGTACCTGTTGATAGTTGACAGTATCTTTGGTGGTTGGAAGTATCATATTTAGGTTCACTAAGGCCTCGACTTGTTCCATCTACCCTTGACGGCATCAATTATTGGGCGAAATCTGTTTCCAATATCAGTGGTTAGAGGAATCCTGCAAGGATTTTGAGCCTGTTGTTTGAAAATATTTAAGAAATTCGTCCCAACCACGAAGGAACGATGTGAAAGGGTTTGGAGTAGACAAATTGATTGGCATTCTTCCCCAATGAGCTACGAGATTCGGGATTTCCAGTGAGCACGCTTGGGATCTTTTTTATTGTCGGCGAGTCGGATAGCGTCATTTCTGAAATTTCACTTGCAATCTTTGCCAATCAAAAAGGTCTTACAGTCTTGAGGCAGATGTAGGAAGCCTTGCTTAAAATTCTCGACCTTCCTCTTTCAAGTTGTTTGAAATTTGGCAAGAATAAAGCACTTTTTAGCACCATATTTAATAAGCATATGACTTGACTACTTTCAAGTCGTGCCTAGCGCAATTAATGATGCTTTAATGATGCTTTAAGCGAGAAGATGCTTCCAAACAACAAGTTTATTGCACAAATACTGATATTAATAGTCTAGAACAATAGCACATTCCTAAGAAACTTCTAAGCAATCTTCAGGCGGGGAATGTGAGACTTTGAGGAATAGTCAAATGCTTACCCCCATTGTATGAGATGTGTCACAATTGCCTTACCTCAAACTACGATTGAGCATGCTGCCAAATTTCCTGGAGAAATAATTATCTGATTTTCCTTCGGTAGGACTGCTTGCAGGGCTGGCAGTTGCACTTCCTCCATCAGTGCTATCTGGTGTTTGTGCTGCCGGAGTTTCCCGTATAACATCAGGGGGGTTGTCTGTTCTAGGCTCAGCCATATTGCCGTTACCTCTCCTTCAAGCCAATTACTACAAATAATGTAAAGAATGAGTCTATACTTCGGAGCTCAATGTTTCCGTGCTCGGAGTCAGAAAATACCCAACTGTTCTTCCAGACTATGAAATCAATAAATGGTCAACTGGAGTATGATGTTTCCTACTGTTCTCTTGCGGGAGGGGGGGGGGGGATTCACCTGGTCCTAATGTTTATTTCAGAAACAAATATGATATGAAAATGCCACCATATTGCATAGGCACCAAAAGTGGTTCCAAGTAAGCGCTAATCGACAATTATTCATTGGCAGGCAACTAAAAACAATGGGAACATCAAGGAATGAAGTGACGGTACTTAAAGCAGGCAGATACAAATTGTTCATCCAAATCCTAAATTACGTGGTAAATATGTAGTGTCATGTGCAGGGCCGCATTTAAGTCTGTTGGGGCCCCGGGCCCGAAACTGATTGGGGCCCCTTAAGATATAAAGAATTTGTTTGTCACATAGATAGAACTCGGCACCCTATTAGCACGAATTTTCATGGAAAAGGGCGAAGATTCAGTCAATAGCAACTAAATACTTTGATAGGGAAAAACAGGAAAAAATGAATAGAATTGTACAAACAATTCCAATAAAACTACGATTGTCCCTAGCTCCATGATGCTGTTTTTCGTCTTAAGTTCATTGCAACAAATTTGCAGCTGATTTGCTTGGGTCTAGAACTCCCAGGACGTCAAAATTTATAGCCATTAAGCATAAGGCAAAAACATGTACTTGTGACACTGTAGACCAAATTTTACTCTTGACCCTTTTTTCAGCGTGGAGAAATTTCTTTCACTGGAGGCAACTCCGCAAGGCAAAATTCATAGGTTTCCAAAATTTTGCTCGGCCCCTCTAGAGTTGAGAATGTTAGAGGGCCCCTGGGCCGGGGCCCAGTTGGTCCATGGGTAAATGCTTCACTGGTCATGTGTCTTCAACGTATTATGACAGATAATGTTACAGTTCAAATAACATCTTCCATATTCATAGACATTGAGATATGCTGATAGATGCGACTGTTACAATAAAATCATTTTTACAACAAATCGAATTGTATGCTTTCATGTTTTTTGCTACTGGGGAGACAGTGACCAAATAACAATGCTTTTCTTTGTGACCGGTCTCCTAATAAGAGCATGTAGATGTGACATGATTATGTTCACGATCACGTTTATAATCACGTTTCCTCTTCTTTCAACGAATTCAAGAAGTATCAAAGCAGGGCATCTTTTAACATTGCAACTAGTGGGCAATTGGCCCAGCAGGCCCTCTTTCTGGCCCAGTAGTGAAGTAAAAATTGCCATTCCTGGCAACTTCGTCCAAGGCCCTGGGGACGAGATTGTATTCCTGGCCCATTTGTTTGGGCCTGGCCCTGGGACCTATTCTTTCAATTTCTTTTTATCGGTGTGCCCCTTTATTGTCAAGCACCAAACTGTTCTTCCGTGTTCTGTGAAACTAAGGGACATAAACGTTCAGCATTAGATTTCTGATCGTTTGTTTCCTTCTGTTTGAACATTTTAGATGTACGTAGTTAGATTTTTCTGTTACAATTCATACAGGGGTCATCCTTAAGCCTTCCATTTTCTCACATGGAAAGAAGGTGTTGTAGAAAAAGAAACTTAATCCTTAGAACACAGACCTTTTTTTCGCTCGCAAGCCCACAAAGTTTTTCCAGTTTCTTTCGATTTTGCCTCAAATTTAATATTTATTGGATGATTTTAGATAATGGGTATGTAAGAAGGACTCAAAAGATTTCTAAATGAAATGAAAATGAACAGTTTCAAATTTTCCGTAGAATGATCCCTGAATAGTACAATGTCACGCTGTATGCTTTATTTCTAGATTTGTACTGTCTCTTTTTGCCCGGGAATTGGGCCCTTGTCGTTAGTTTGGCCTACTAGAAAAATTTCCTTAAAAGATTAGGGGTGCACCGGATCAGGATTTTCAGAATCCAGCCGGAACCAAATTTACCGGGTCTATATATTCAATCCGGCCGGAACCAGATTTTTCTATATCAAAGGTTTTTCACTATTCATTCGAGATGAACAAAGGTGACAATATAAGAATATAACATGCTTAAAGAGAAATCAGTCTTGCAGTGTCTTGATGCTGAGCACATAAATTTGAAATTCGCTGAAAAGATAGAACAAAGCAAAGAGGAGCATATTTATTCTTCATAATAGTGTACAGGATTTATTGAGCAAGATTATTTGAGTGGAGTAGGTACGAGAGGGGTCTCTTTAACTTGAAATGAATAACCCGTTTATAACAAACTATGATGACCAAAGAGTTAGGAAATTCTAGTGCGACGATTTACAAGCACTGAGAGAAGTATTAGGAAACGAAAATCAGCTTGGTACAACAAAGATGTCATTGCATTTTCTAAACTATATCTTGCGACGATTCTAACTTTGTAAATATACCAGAACGGATCATTTGGTACTTTTGACAAAGGACGGACCTATCTTTACACTTTTGCAAGAGTACGTATCATGCCTTGCTCTGGTGTTTGTTTGTTCGAATATTTATGACTGGTTTTGAAATCCTCTGCAAATTGTTTGACAGTCTGGAATCCGGCCAGAACGGGATTTTTGAAAAACTGGCGATCCTGGGCAGGATTATCCGGCATACCGGATATCCGGTACATCCCTATGAAAGATGCCTTGTATCAAAGTCATAGCATTCATGGCTAAGATTGTGTTTAAAGATGTTTTGTAGGAGGGCCATGATGGTCCCTCCGGACTGGATAGGGTTAAAGGAACAATTTTTGTTGCTTTTGACACGGCGTCAATTTATTCCTTAGCCCTTAAAAACTTTCTATTTAAATCGATGAAATTGTCTTAAATACCCATTGCTAACCGTAATCCTCTGCACACCAGATACAAAGCAAAGCAAAGCAAAGCTAACAACGAAATTATATCATATCAATCTCGTCCCCAGAGTGAGCCCGTCGCTCTACCTCATTCGGCCTCGTTATCAGCGCATGACGTAAGAACACCCTGGGAACGAGGTTAATATCATATGAAAGTTGACGTTAGGGCCGCAAAGGATTATGGCTACCTATGGGTTTTTTAAAGAGGCATTGTTGCACATGATCCTTTGTGGGCAGTGCTACTATAAACTATCTGAAAATCAAATTTGTCAAAATAGAAATTTTTTTTCACATCAGTTCAACTACTTCAGTGTGGATCCAGGTTTTTCTGCTTAGACCATTCTTGACTTTCAAACAGTATGAAATTGCAGCTTGCTTGCAAAGGACCCTGGGTGACAATGGCTCCTTGTGGTTTGGACTTGCTCCAAGTCTCGCTCTAGATCAATAAACAAACGGGAGGGGAGAAGAAGAAAAGGGAACGGAAAAGGGAAGGAGAGCGAGAATTGTGGACTACATGCTCCGAAAACGAGACCGGTCAAGATTTTGACCGGCGGCTTTCTTGATGTTAGCAGAAGAGCCAATCAAACTTGAGCAGGTGAATACCGAGCCTCGTTTGCGGAACGCGTAGTCCACAAGTCTCGCTCTCCTCCCCCTTTCCCTTCCCTTCCCTTTTCTTCTTCTTCTGTTTATTGATCAAGAGCTAGACTTGGAGCAAGTCCACTTATGGTTATTTCCATTAGGAAAATCGATCATTCTTGACACCCTGTGTTCTCGGCTTTGGCTAGATCGACAACATAAATATAGCTTTAGGCACTGACCTTGCAGGTTGAACATGTCATCTATGGAAGCGGTTCATCAACTCTAAATAGCGCTAAGATCGAAGATTCTTATTGCCTCTGGTTAAATTTATTCCTTTCTTTCAAGCAGTTTGATTGTTTGTTTGACTCTCAGCCTTATATTCTCTTCCCAATAGGTCAGCGTAAACGCTCTCAGTGATTTCATCAACGTTTCCTTTCATACAAGTCCAGAAGCAGTTACAATGGAGTAAAATGGGATTTGTTCCTTTAGTTGACGTGAAGGAATCATAAATGCCAATGGGACAGGGTCCCGATTAAATGGAACTTGTACTGCGAACATGAATAGTAGCAAAAGAATGGGAATTTGGATTTTGGCCATTAAGTTTGGTGCAAAACTTGGAAATGTGGTGAAGTCTACTTCTTTCCCTTGGAACCTCATCCTTATAATCGCTGTCCTGCTCACTAAAATATCTGAAAAAAGATGTTTCCTATTAAAATCCTCTATTTATGAATGTTCTTCTACGAGATCGACGATATTTTCAAAAGTAGTTGGAATGAATTGGATGACCAAATGCCTTTCCTCGGCAGGGCCAATAAAAGAATCATGATGAGTTGGCTAGTGGCTAAAATTGGGCGAAAGCAAGCACAAGCTGAAGTAAGCTGAAATAACTAAAAAAAATTCAAAATAAAGCGCTGAAATCACTTTGACTTGTATAGGTAATACTTTTTTGTACAAAATTCACCTTTGCAGCTGTGTTGCAGCTACCACAGCCTCTGAAAAAGGGAAGGAGGAGAAGGGGCAAAAAATACTCCTCTTCCTTTCACTGTCCCTTTCTTCAGAGGCTCCGGTTGGTACCCAGGGTACAGGTATCTAATCTTATTTATCCCAGAGACGTTTCTATTGAAAGGACATTTCCACTCTTTTCGTCTGGATGGAGTTGAAATAAAAGGGCCTTGTCGGATGGTTCATCCATGTTACTTTGTATTTTGAAGAATGCCTTGCAGTTGACAGTAATTATCGTTTGATTTCAAAGAGAATTTTGAGATCAAAGTGACAAAATAAATGCCAGACACGACACGACAACATTATTTTGACTTACCCTTGTAACGTTAATGTGTTTGCGTCATATGCTTGCACCTTTGGACTTTTTTACGCAAGGATTGCTAGAATTAGTGTCGACTATTTGAGAACATCTTGTTCGCGAAAACCAGCAATGTTAATGACCTCTTTTAAGAGGGCCTAAGTAGGTGGGATTAATCAAATAAAGTTGAATTGAAATTCGGAAACAAATATTGTTGACTTAATTGTTGATATAGCTAATCGAATGCCTGATATATCCTTTTTTTGTAATCAATTAGCGTTTGTTGATGAGATGGGTGGGGATAAATCAATATTGGAAAAACTGATCACGCACTCAGGTCTACCACTTTGGTTTTGACTTGCTCTGAGTCTATTCCGTGGTATATCAGCACTGAGGCAAATAATTACCTCTGCGGGGGCGTAAACTACGAAGAGGTAATTATTTTCCTGAGTGCTGATATACCACGGAATAGACCTGGAGCAAGTTGCAAGTCCACTTCGGTTCGGCCAGCCCACGCTGTTGTACCTGATGTTCAGTGGGCCTAATTAGTGCTAGATGTTGTTTGCACCGGTAACGTAAGAGTTCATAAGTGTGTTTGGCACCTACGACTGCCGAAGCCCTAACACCCAGTCCTCTTACATCCAGGCTGCAAGGTTTCTTTTTTTCTTGGAAAAAAACAGGACAGGACGGACGTCATGAAGCTCGAATGGTTCAAAATGAAACTATGATCAAGTTGATAACTAGATCCAATCAATTCAGTAAAAACATTTAAACATATGAAAATGGACATTGACGTTATTCCATTTAGTCAAATAAGGAGGATCATCAGCACAAAAATATGTTTGGTAAACTGGGCAGGAGGTTTATGTTAAGTTTTGGCTCTGAAAGGAGGAGCTGATTACAGAGATGACAGGGAGTTTCAAAGAGAGCAGGCTAGGTTACAACAGCTTCTACAGCAATCAAAATCTGCCTCTGCAGACTTCCACTTCTCAGCGAGAGACAATCGCAAACTTCTTACATGTGAATATCAATGGTGGGCCTACTGGAGGGAGGCAAAGGTTATTTCGTGAAGCGTGATTTGCAATAATTTTTTGTCACATACTTTTCTCGTGAACAATGAAAAAGCCAGTATGTAATATTTTCGTGAAACGTGAAAATTGGCACTTCGTTCGTGATTCGTGATCCTTACAGCACGCCACCCCCACCCCCTTACCACCCTCCACTGACTATTTTTGCATGTTATCAATAGCACTGGACAGATAAACCGAAACTGACACTGCAATGTTTTGTCGTTGCTCAAACATAGACTTGTTCCAAGCAAGCACAAGCAAGATCTATTCCGTGGTTTGTCAGCACTGAGGAATATGCCCCGCAGAGGTAATTATTTTCTTAGGTGCCGATAAACCACGGAATAGACTTGGAGCAAGTCTACTCAAACAAGGATTGAAATTCACTGTACATATGAATTTATTGAACCTAAATGCAAGTCTTACAACCGAAGGCAGAAGCAAGCAAGTAAATAGGCTAAAGTGTCAGTTCTCCTTGAATTCTCAAAAGAAAAGGATACTTTACCATGGTAGCATCAGTTGTGAAGAGAAAACCATGAAAAGAGTTTGAATCGGAATGCTTGCCTTTGGACCTCCAGGCCCGTGGGAAAATTTTAGGCCTGGAATACAAACCTTGAAATACAAGGCCAAATAGGGCGGGTCGTGCTATTCTACAACAGACGAAGGCCAACAATTACTGAAATAAAACTTACGACAAACTTGCACTATTATTCCAAAAGAACTTCTTTCAATGTGAGACTTTGTGATTTCCAAAACAAGAAATTCATGAACGAAGCGCAGGAGATTCTTCAAACTTTCTGCAGCTCAAATACAGCTTGACTTTCAACGAAATATCAACAAAAACGGTAATATTAGGAAACGCTTATCATCACCTCAGCTTGAAATATTACGTTCTGACCATGACATGGAGATTCCCATCAAATCATTGGTTCATTGTAAATTATGAAGTTGTTTGCTCTATGTACAACACTGAGAACACTCACAGGGAAATATTTACACGAATGTGAAGGAAGAGCGAGAAACAGAGAAAAGGAGATAGGTGTCAATCATTGAACTTTAATTATTTCATCATTCCCAGGCTTGCTTTCATCTGGATCTGGCTCTGGATCTGCATCTGGTTTCCCTTTCATCTTGACGTATCTACCAAATCCTTCCAAAAAGGAGCGTGTGCGCACACGAGCGTACTGGGAGATAAAATTTGGGGGGCCACCCAAAAAATTCATTGTTTAGGCCACATAAGATAAATTAATAGATGCTCATCACAAAGTTTTGGAAACTGTCGCGAGGCACTCTTGACTGATAATAGATAGAACAACCAAATTTAGTGTAATAATAGCCTCAGGCATGTGCTTTCTGAAAGTATAAAAATTAACCTAAAATTAGCCAACATTTTTGTTTAGTTCAGCATTTTCACTTGTGTGGTCAAGAAAAGAGGCAAAATTGGCCCGAATCGGAAAAATCGCCATAGAATTGAAATTGGAGCACTATTTCCATCCAAACATTATTATTATGATCATCAAATAACACTATACTACGAAAGAAATTTGCAAAATATTCAAATGTTGCTACTATTTTCGCGATAATTGAGATTTGAGGATTTGCAATTTTTCCAAGCTCAGTGCCAGAAATTTTCTCCCTCCCTCTCATTTGTTAAAATATTTCAATGAAATTTTCTGAGAAGTTGTACAGTAGGTAGTTGTAAAAGGTCAAGAAGCATCATGCTAAAGTTTTTCCTTACAGAGTTATTTTAAAAAATCTACTAGGGGGGGCAAATTTGCCCCCAACCAAAATAGGGTTAATCAAGAGCTAGACTGATTATGATGAGTCCCAGTAATCGCTTTTCACACCAAACCGAGACAACTCATACTGGGACTCATAATATTACGGCAATTTTTTCGGACTGACTTTGCTGCACCCAGTGGCGTCGTGGCCGGGGGGCCAGGGGGGCCATGGCCTCCCTTACGAAAGTCTTGTCGGAAATTTCGGCAATTTTCCACTCTTATCGGAAAAATTGAAATATGATAAATCGATTCTTACATTTTATGTGGCTCATCTATAGCTAGTGAAATACGACTGAAAGCCCCATTTTTTTGGTCAAGAACCAAAGCTTTTTACCGAAAAAGTAGGCTTTTCGGCGAAACAGCAAGGTCTGTGGTTCCAAAAAGCACTGATTTTTCTGCGAAATTTATTTTTCCCACTAAAAAGTGGTTTTTCTGAAAAAAGGTGCAATTTCTCTTTAAAAAAGGAGGTATAATGTGCAAAAAATGCGAAGGAATAAATTTCGGACCAAATATTTCTGGTCAACAACTCTTGGAACTTTTTCGCGAACTTTCAGATGTTTTTACACAAATTTTGTTGACTAAGAGATGATATATTTACAGTTTGGTATAATTTCTTAGATCTAGATGTTTTTTATTTATGGATAGTGCTTCATTTTAGGGATGGGTGACCAGAAATTTCTATAAGTGGTTATCCTTGAGACTTGAGAATGATACAAATGATCGCTAAGATAGAGTTAGTTTTAATTTCGGTGAAAGCATGGTTATGGAAACGCAGATTTAAAACACCCCCCAGTAACGACCCCGCTATGACCCGCCAAGAAAACTCGTTTCCCCTCTAAGTTTTAAAGACCCTTTACTGACCGGCACCCTTTGCAAGCCTTTATTATTGTTTACAAAAATTGTATAGACTGATTACAACGAGTCCAAGTTATCTATCATCAAAGCAAAACTGCCGCCATTTTATCTATGGTGATGTTACGATGGTGTTGTGAGTCACTATTTATTCAATCGCAAACAATTTATGGCGGCAGTTCAGTATCGACGAAGGATTACTGTCAGATCTCGGTACAAGACCAGTTGGATATTGGAGAAATAACTGCAGATATGATTCCTGAGAGGAAGAAGACCAATTTGAACTGATAAACTTTCACCTACCTGTTCTCACTCTGGCAAATTTTCCCGTTGTTACTCGAACAAGGAATCAAATCCAAGGAGGAGGGTACTGTACAGTTTATTGCATTCCTCAGTTTTAATCCTTGCGTTCACATGCATTTATTTGACGAATTTAGTGCTTGCCCATAGCAAACAAACGAGATGTATTCGCCCTTAGAGGCTTTCTTTCCTGTAAATTAGATAATTTCCTCTCCACTCCAGTTCACTCTCTCAGCCATCGTGACCCAAGATTCTTTCGTCTAATTTTCACAACTCCGATCATGGAATACGAAAATATATGCCTAAATACATTGTTTATGAACTAAAGAGACTGTTGATATCATTTGTTGACCAGTTATGTGATTTCAGTTGAAGATTAAGACGGATTACAACTGTGATAATTTCTGGATGTCAGAAATTATCGCGAACGAATCAAAGCTGTGGAGAACAGCAATCGAGGGCCGCAAAGGATGCTGGTCAGGAAAGGGTCTTTAAGTTTAAAGAGTTTCCCCGCCATGTTTTTGTTGTTTCCCCGCTGAAATTTTTATCAACCTGTCAAAGTTATGTAAGTTCCATCATAGATAATAGCCTAAAAGTTCATTTCCCCGTCATGATATTTCTAATCGCCGCTGAAAATGTGTGTTTTCGTAATTTCCCCGCTGTATTTTCAAGATCCGGCGGGGTCGTTACTGGGGGGTGTTTTAAACTTATATATGCCGAAGGAAATTATAAGCGCATTTTTTGAAACAAAAATTTTAAAATGATCTGATTCTGAGTAATTTTGAAGCACACATCTTCCAATATCTCGGGAAGACCTAGTTATAATTATTCACTAAAAATGGCGTTTTCCAACAATCTGGAGGTATAGTCATAAAAAATTTTCCCGGAGGCAAGCCCCTGGACCCCCGGTTTTTCTTCCTCCAGTTCTGCCTCGCTTTAGCCTCACTCCCAACACGAATGTCGTCCGTTTTCATGGATCTCTCAAAAGCTTTTGATTCAATTCCGCATGAACTGATTATGGCTAAACTCCATGCATATGGTTTTGGTGAAAATGCATTAGTATTGATCCATTCCTATTTAAAAAAGCGAAAACAGAGTGTGAGGATAAACAATGTGTACAGCTCCTTCCAACATATTGTTTCAGGGGTACCACAAGGATCAGTGCTAGGGCCTATTATCTTTAATTTCTACATAAATGATCTATTCTTTTTTATAAAGCAAGCGTCTTTATACAATTATGCTGATGATAATACGCTAGCTTGCTTTTCTAGGTCATTGCCGAAACTTGTCAAGGTTTTGGAAGAGGAAGCAGGCAACGCCCTTTCTTGGCTCGATCAAAATGAAATGATTGCTAATCCTAACAAATTTCATGCACTCTTTGTCAAAAAAGATCAGACAGATACTTCTGGAATTAATCTTGATTTTCTCGGACAATCTATCCAGTCCGAAGAGTCCGTAAAACTACTTGTAACACTTGATTACAAACTGAATTTTGATCCACATATATCAAATATTTGCAAGAAAGCTGCATCGCAACTAAATGTCCTGAAAAGACCTAAGTCTTTCATTAGTTTTGCCGAGAAGGAAATCTTAGTCCAAAGTTTTGTATACTCAAACTTTAACTACTGTCCTTTGGTTTGGTATTTTTCACCAACTAAATCGTTACAGAAAATCGAAAAGATACAAGAACGTGCGCTGAGATTCCTGCATAATGATCATGTAAGCTCCTATGATGACTTACTTCTAAAATAAAATTGATCTACAATGCTGGTTTCTCGTCAAAGAATACTTTGTATTGAGATTTTCAAAACATTAAAAAAACTTAATCCAACATTTATGAATGATATCTTTAGTGTCAAGACTTCAAATTATTCGTCGCGAAATCCGAACAATTTGAATCACTATCGGCCAAATCAAGTAACCTTTGGTTCCAATAGCCTGAGAGCCATGGGACCTAAGATATGGAATTGCTTGCTAAATGAATTAAAATCAGCCGAGAATTTAAAGAGCTTCAAGAATATGATCAAACAATGGGATGGCCTGACCTGTCAATGTAATGCCTGTCACTTCAGTTCTACCATGTAATCTTGCCCATATATGCCTTTTATCAATTAATTTCTTCATTCCTTTATTTATTCATTTGTATATTCGATTTAGATTAGTTGTATATATGTAAATATGTATAGCTAGGCAAGAATCGAATTAAAATAAGTTGACAAAGTCCAAAAAGGGTTGCTCCGTACTTTGATAGATTCTTCACTGTTATGGCACTTCGAAATGACAACAGTTCAAAGATATTTGGCCGTTGCAATCCGTTATATTCCCAATCAAACTTCGTCGGAAAAATGTCTCTTTGTCGGAAAATTCTTACCTTTAGCCCCCCCCCAAAAAAACTATGCTCCCACGACGCCACTGGTTGCACCTTTGGGCGCCCTTTGCAACGACATTGTTTGCAAATTCGATTGATTGATGTCGATCAACGAAAACTCGAAGCTCAAAGCGGAGTTTCAAGGAACTTAGCTTGACAGAACAAAGTCTTACGATTAAGAATACCATGAAAACAGTCGGTGACATTGTCAAAATCACATAAGTAGGTACCATTTTGTTGCTTTCGTTAAGCATTTACCATGAAGTTTTCAGATTAATATGTTTCTTCATTTGAAAAATACTAGTGTTTGTGTTGCATAGTCACAACACAAGAGATGGTTTTTGCCTAAGCTCCTAGGCCCTTACCGAAACGAGGCAGATATAATCTTTTCAAAATAATGGCGTTTGATTATGAGTCGCAGTTAGGAGCGTCCGGCAGCCTTTCAATAGCGATAACTACGGCCATATAATTAGTCTAATCTAGATCCTTCAACTAGCATTTTCTCATTCACTGACTCACTTTCCTCGATTGTCGGGAAAATTGGACCTGTTCTAGTTGCCTAATAAAATGAATTCTAAAAAATACGCAACTGCGTCTATCAAGGTTTTACGGGATGAAACAAGAACCATAAAATGTCAATAAAACAAAAAGCTTCAAAGGATTCTTACTTTACTGTGGTTTTACCAATTACGGGTATACCGATTTTGCTCAAAGTAGACATATATCTTATTTTTATCGTACATCGTTGCGCAGTATTTGTGTTATCTTAGGAGCAAATACAATACATCACTCCTGATCCATCTTATGGAAGCCAGTGGAAATTGTTTCTAAAAAGTCATTTCTAGAAATATGACATCATCCAATTTACACCTTTAAGACTGCAGGGTGAGTAAAGAAGACAATACCTGTTCGAAAGGCCATTGCTCACGCCAATAACATTGGTAAGTATATCATGCAATAGAGAACATATTCAAATATATTTTAAGATTTGCCTGACAGAAATTGGTCAGTTCATTCAGAAATTATGACGGATATTTAAAAAAAAGCCCCTTGCCTTTTACTTGCATTTTTCATCTTCCACATGGCGTGCACCTGTGGTCTCTTGGGTAGGATAATGTGTCTTCACTGGGAGCATGATGACATTACCCTGGCCAGGGAGAATTCATCTTCCCAAGAGGATGCCATGAGCTACAAATGGTCGAAGTCATTGCTGTTAGGTAGAAATATTTGGAAAGAAATATTAGGAAAATATGGTTTTGATTTTCGGTATAATTTGAAGGTTTCTTAAAGAGGCTTTCTCTAACAAATCCTTCATAATCTCAGAACGGAGTGGCCGATTTCAGAAGGTAAATTTTGAATTGACATGAGATTGACCAACAATGTTTCACTGACCCAATACATAGTAAAAAATTCTCTATCCTTAACCCAGTCCCATGCATAATTATCATACATCTTGGTTTTCTTTCATGGGAAAATGACTTCAAGGTGGGACTGAACTGCTGCTCAAGCAATTTGTCCGAACAATAACGAACATTCCACTACCTTGGATGAGAAAACTTGAGTTTTTTACTGAGGTATTCACTTTGGATTTGTTAAGTACGTGTTGCGAATTACGAGTAGCAAGTTGGTGCTGTTTCTGCGAGTTGCGAGTTGTGAGTTGATAGTGAAATGTGCGAGTTGGTACATATAAAATGCGAGCTGCGAGTGGAGTAAAAAGAACTTCAAATTTCGTTCTGTTGTGATTAAAACACCGTGATTTTTTGAAGAGCTTTTATAAAATCAAGTGTTTCTTAAATTCCATCAAATCGAATAGACCTTTTAGCTATTCTACAAAAGAGCCTGGATCGAGCGATATTTTTATACAATTTTATACTCCAGGTTCGATAGAGTGGCGTTAAAGCTTCGATCGCAGTTGTCCACATTCAAAAATTCTACAAATTGTAATGAAATATCGTTCGATCCACATTCTTTTTCAGAATAGCTAAAAGGTCTATTCCGAATTTAGTATAATTCGCAAAGAGTATCCTACGCGCAGAGGAATGATGGGTCTACGTGTAGGCTAGCAAAGAGCTGCTGATATAGGTTCTGCTTTACGGAGAAGAACAATCTTTTTGGTACTAATAACCAAAGGACTGACAAAAGTTTCTTAATTTCGTATTGACCTCTGATCACTTCTCAGATGTTCTTAATTCTTTGGGACCACTACATTTTCTTATAAACAAATTCTTATTTAGCAATGCCTGCCTGACTGAAATAAATGGAAAGATTACGCTGAAGCTACTTGGGATACGAGTATAGCGATACGATTTGTCACCAGTAAAAGAAAGGGTAGGGTATAGTTGCCAATTCCACTTTTGCTAAATAGCACCAGACTTTACAGGTGTGAATGCCCTTCCGAATCAAGTACAAGTTGTCTTAAAAAAGGAAACAGTTTGATTCTACTTTTATCTTCTTTCGAGAAAATTAAGGCAAGTCCCCAGTTTACAGTATTGATTGCGGTAATATATCTGAACGACTGGGGGAATAAAAGCTACAAATTGCAAAAATTTCTTCATCCTTTGAAGAACAGGCCTAGGCCCTTAATTTCTTATGAGTCGCTTCTTATAAATATCATTGAAAATATGAAGGCCTTAGAATCGCTTGCTTCTAAAATGAGAACCACAAAACAGTTGCAAAGTGCATTGTAACTTCAAAAAACCTCTTCATTTAGCGACAAGCGCATTCTTTAAAACGAAAACAGGCAACTCGCAATTTAGCTTCAACTCGCTCTGCTGAGTTTCCGACTCGAAACCTTCGCTCCACTCGCAACTTGCAACTCGCAAATTAAGTGTAATTTGCAACTCGTAACTCACAGAATCAGTGCAACTCGCAATTCGAAAAATAAGTGTATCTCGCAACTCGCAACTGCAACTCGCAATTTACTTTATCACTATACTATCTACTATACCAGTTTCAGGACTGGTTCCTTTTGGAAACAGCTCCATTCATTTCCTTGGCTTGAATCCATGAAAGTCCTTCATTTTTTTTCTTTACTTTTATCTGCTATCACATGCTCTTCCTTTAATTCTTTGGACATCGTTGTGGCAACTAAAAGTGAGGGATATTTGATTATAATAATCAATTTCTTTAAAGTTGGCTAGTACATAGCTAAGTATAGTAAAAACACTAAAATTGCTAATTAAGGCCAACTACTTAAAAATATACAATTTATAAAAAAGTATGATAAAATGGTTTGATATAAAAATAGCAGATAAAATGGTTTGATGCAAGAAATGACATAAATGTAGATAATAAAAAGCCCAATCATAAAAATTCATAAAAATCCGACGTTTGGAATAAAAGGTCGACATAGTCTGCAAGAGCATTCTTCACCGTGCCACTTTTTTATCTTTGATTTAAACAATGAGAGAGATTCAGTATTCCTTATACAGTATCTTGAGGGAGGGAAAACCAAAGTTGAGGCCCTCTGTATCTGATGGATTCAGATCCAAAATGTACGGTCTTTATACTTGGTAATACAAATTCATTGTTATTTCTTAGGTTATAAATATTATCTCGCTCTTTGAAGATCTCATTCATAAAAGGAGGGTTCAAATTGTTCTGCGTTCTAAATATTTCTGTCATTAGGGTTTGTAAATTCTTCGTGTGGATAGTAACCGCTTTATCTCTTTCTAATAAAACGTCAAAACTAGAATCATAATCTTTGTAAGCAATTCTTAAAGCCCTTTCGTGTATCTTATAAATTTTGTTATTCAAATACCTGCTGTGGAACATCCAAGCCAACTGGCAGTATTGAAACTGGCTCATTACAAAGGCTCTCATTAAGATTCGCAGTTTGTTGGAGTTCATATATGGAGACATACGAGAGAGTGCAAAAAGCTTATTACCAGCTTTTTTACATAACTTGTTGATATGCGTCTTAAAAGTTAGTTTTTTATCAATCGTCACCCCTAATAACTTTTCCTCGTCGGTATTTCCAATAACGCTGCTACCCATGTTAACAGTAACATCTTGATTTGAACTTTTCCCTAGTACCATGAAATGAAATTTGTCGGTGTTTAATTTCATAAAGTTATCTGTAAACCACTGGATAATTAAAGTCGAATCATTTTCCAAGCTCCAAATTACATTGTCAATATTCTTGTGGCATGCATATATGGTTGTATCATCAGGAAACTGAATAAAATTTTGTCCGGGGTTGTAGTGGGTCAAGTCAATTTCTCATGGCTAAAAACTTACATGTGCTTGCTACCGTGGCAGACTGCTTACGAAATCTACAGTCTGTATCTGAAAGGTAGAAGAAATATTTGCGAAGATCCGTGGTCATTTGATGCCGTTTTTAAGATTTCTTGAAAGAGCCTCACCAAGAACATCCCTTGTAATTGTAGAATTGAGGCAATTTCTAAATTCTACATAAATATGCCTGTTATCAAATAAATGTATTTGCCAATATTCTTGTCTTGGTATGAAGGGAGCGGTGCCTTTCAAACGATGATTGTTTGGGTGACCCATTGTATCACAGTTCTTGAGCACCAATACCAGACTATATATGAGGTTCTCGATAAATGTCTTCACTGAAATGCAATAGACGATTCAGGGAAAAAATGGCGTCGGGGGGCATTTGACGGAGGTGCATTGCGTTTAACGATCGAATTTCTATAGAATCATTGTTGCTCCCATTAAAGATTGGAATCTTGGTCACATGCCCCTTCGAGGTCATCTTTCTACTGTAAAATTACTATTCATCCCAAACCAATGCAATGTAAATTCTAGTAGAAATTTGACTGCAATCCTAGGCAATTCCTACAAAAAAATTTTAGTAGAAATTCGACCGCAATCTTAGACAATTGTCAATTCCCACAGAAAATACATCCCCTTCCCTTTTTGGAAACTTTGACCATCCGAAGCTTTTGGATTTCATTATCTGTAACTGATACCGGAACGGAATTCGAAGCGATTTGTGACTGCAAACAAAAGACATTCTCTGAACCAGAAAAAAAAAACATACAACGCCGCAAACGTTGCTCTGAAATCAATAGGGTACACTGTTGCATTTTAATAAGCAAACTCTGCCAAGCAGATTGTTATAATTATCTTTCTTCTTTCACTAGAAATTCACGACTGCCTTTCAAAATCACCTTTTGCTTGCGCAAGGTAACAGTTTGGCCTAGCGATTTCAGCACATTTTTCGCGGTTTTACTTATTCTGTATTACTGGTTGAGATGTATTTTGTACAGGAAAGTCCTTTTAATTCAAATTTTGAATGGTTTGCATTGCTAACTGATACAGCTCAATTTAGTGTCAGAGAATTACACAGTAGCCCAATATTTACAAGAAGTCTCTTTTGTTATTTCTGAAGAAACTGGAAAGATTGTAAGGAAAGATGAAAGGATAAAAGAAGTACATTGAACTCTGAAAAGTTCTCTGAGGCTGTGCTCCTATTCAAGTGATTTCAGTGGAACCTTTGCCTGCTGGACAGTCTGTGTTAAGTTACAAGCAGGCTATGGAAACGCCTGCTGGCGCTGTCTGCGATGTGATATGCGACCTCGTTTCCATTGACGTAGCAACGGAGCAATTATAATTAGGTTTGCCTAGCAACGAAATCTTTGCTGTGGAGAACGACCGAGATGAAGACACAGATGGATTTGAAATATAATCATTTAAGGTTTCACAGGATTTCAACTTTCCTCACTATTTCGTACACCGTTCGACTCCCATTCGATTGATGTGAATAACTCGAAATTGCGAAAGTTTCGAATCGGTTTCCGTCTCTGAAAGTCGTTGAAGCGCGAGAATGGGCCTTAAGCAGAACCGGTGCAAGTACCCTGAAAGAAAACTAAAATATCTCGCGAGTCTCATACTATCTCAGAAAAATTTTTCGCTTGATTTATTGCCAATAGTCATCCAAAAGCATCTTCGATTGCTCAAAGTTGGGCGGGGTTGGGCAGAGTGAAATTTTTACGAGTGCGTGCTTGGAGCGTGACAAAGAGGTTGAAGTGGCCTAAGCTACCGCTGAAGAAACTTAGCCGCTGCAGCTAATTCATGATTTCTAACGGCTAAACGAGTCTCGCTATCGAAAGGTAAACATTTAAAAGTCACATGAATGTCTAAACTAGCCTAAAATGCTTACCACTGTTGTAGAAATCCAATCCAAAAACGCGATGCACTTATCCGTCCAAACTTCAGTTTCCATCTTGGTTTCACTGCGAAGTGCGCGATCCGCTGCGAAGGAGGCGCATATCACATCGCAGAATGCAACTCAATGCGCGATTCCTCTCCCGTGTTTAGCTCCCTGGTTACAAGTCACCAATATCGCAAGTGTTGTCCATTTCATAGGGCTAACAAGAATGTTTTGCAAATGTTAAAAGATGTGAATATAACCTAATGAGTCGAAGAAGAGAGAGGTACTTTATATAAAGTAATTGGGGAACACATTCTCAGTAAAATTGTTTTCACAATAACCATCAGTTCCCGGAACTTATTCCAGGACAGGTACTATGTTTTCAGCATTTTATTCTAGGACAGGGTCATAAAATTTTGTTTTGGCAGGCACATCCCCGTCGTTTTTCTCCAAAGTAAACCCCCCGGGGGTTGAGAGTCGCTAATCACTTTGAATCCCGGTGTCACTCAAAAGCAACTGATTTTATTGTCTCACAACAAGATGTCCTTGTTGACTGACATTCTTACAGCGTACAACCTATACGACCCAATAGTGAAGTGCCCATCACTTGCTGCAAAAGCATTCCAAAATTTTTAGTTATAGTTTTGCTCATTTATATCTGAAGCATTCAGTGCCAATCTTTGCATAAAACGAGATTAATTATTTGCATTGCAGATAGACCCATTTCAAGCCAGTGATAATGAAGCTGTGGAAACAAAACAATTTCTGACTTCGAAAAGTATAAAAACCTTTTTTTGGTCAAAGTATTTGTCCGAAACTTTTCCGTCACTAACAATGGGATTTTAATGTCCATCTGAAGAAAGCAAAGAAAGCGTACGAACCTGCTTCATTGTTCTTATTCCAATAGACGTCACCACCAAACAGAACATACGGTGCCCATATTTTCTCATCTTTATACTGCTCAATACACTTCAGTGACTTCAATGCTTCATTCAAGCTGTCGCTTGCACTCTTCCCATCAACGAAACACTGGTAGAATTTCTCCATCAATAGAAACGTTGCTCTGTCCTTTACTTTCCAAAGTGCAACGAGCACTGCTCGTGCTCCTGCAGCAAGAAATGCTCGTCCAAATCCAATGATTCCTTCCGGTGTTTGCGGGCCATCTCCACTACTGCAGCAACTTAACACAACCAGTTGGGCTTGCACACCTATTTTCATTACCTCACTCATATGCAACATGTAGTCCTCTTTACGTGGTAAACAACCTGTTGAAGTATCATTAGGAGTGAGGATGATCTTGCCAGGGAATATTCCATGAGCTGCAATATGAAGAACTTTATGGTCTCCTGAAAGTTGCTGTACAACAGCACGCTTCGTAGCCTCTTTTCCGATCAAAGTGTCCGCTTTAAGCAGTTTTCTAATCATTTCAGCCTCTTTTGCAGCATATTCAATCTTTGGGAATGTCTTCTCCTTACCATCGTACTTCACTTTGCCGACATCATCAGCGGCAACAACTAATGCTCCTCCCTGGCTGTGCTTATGTAACGGAAACTGATCATTAAGAATTTGCAACGACATTAGAGATGGTGCAAGCCTCACACTCTTTGTATCTACAAGATGCTTTCCTTTGTTTTTATCTCTCAAAGCATTGAAGGGAATCTGGAACATGAAGTTGTCAGGGATGATCACGATTTTATCTTCTGTTAGTCTATCTTGAATCGGTGCAATCAGCCAATCATGGAGAAGTTCAAACTGATTACAATTTATCAGCTCTGTTGACAACTTATCTTCATCGTCATCTGTTCTATCTCCTCGATACTCAGAAAATTTCAATTTAGGAACCGTGAGGTCTTCATCACCACATTCACCACTTTCCCCATCGTCAAGATCTGTAGAAGTTTCTTCTCTAAAACAAGAACCCTGTCTCATTATAGAATCGAGATTATATACTACTTTCCCAAGGTAATATCCGGGAGTAGTTTCTCCAGCAAATACTAGCTCCCTATCTTGGCACATAAATTTCGTGCTCTTTTGGCACTCGATACCCTTCTCAGAAATGATCCAAATCATCAAACAAGCATCCAGCATCAAATAGAACACAATGCAGCATTTTTCCCACTTTGCTATGTTTAGTATTTCATCAAGATGTAATGTTTCACATTCTGGGTAAGCTACAACTGCCATACGATATTTCTTTTGCAAAATTTCCCGCAATATACACATTCGTCCACGATCCGCCAAAACAAGGGCTTTGTCTGTTTCGTCATTATCATTTAGAAATGTTACAAGCTTTTTGTGGATTTTTGTGAAGTCATTTAATGATGACACCTTGTGTGTGTCATATTCTTCATAGCTTCTTGAAATCTTTTCATTGTAGAAAAGAACGGTTTTCAGAAGGTCTTCATATAAGCTTGAAAGGAGCGTCTTATCCTCTGGATCATCTGCCATTTGGCAAAGGATATCAATTTCTGTCGCAAATGTCAAGACATGAGTCATGTGCCCAGTTTCACTAGTTTTTAAAGCAGCTTCAAGCAATTTGAACAACAAGTCTATCCTAGTTCCTACAGTTGTTTCTGGCTTGGAGGTTTCGATTAAATAGTATAATTCACAGACTTTAAAATCGCACTGAGCGTGCTCGATATCACAATTGAGTTTCAACATCTCAAGACAACGTTTTTCTGCAACTTCTAGATCCCTTTGAACTAGTGCAATCACACCAAGTAAAAAATTTCCGTAAAACTGACCCCATTTATCATTGGTAATGCAAGAAATTTCTAACAACTTAAAAGCTTTTTCACGTGCGATATCATACTGATGAAGGATGAGGTGCATTCTTGCGTAAATATTTAAAGCATATGACTTGTATTCGTAACAGTCACAAATAGGCCATGCTTTATCTAGATAATCCTTGACATCATCGCATGATCTCCTCTCCAGTGAGACATTCGCAAGCTGCAAAAAACATCCAACACGCTTTGCATCATCACCTTTGCATTTTGCTAAAGCTTCAATAGCAGTAAGATAAGCATCAGATAACTGATGGGAACTTTGTTCTCTTCTTGATCTCATCAAGAGGAATTCTACACTACCCTTTGCATGTTCTTTGTATCTACCATTACCATCAATGTCATCCTTTGCTGAACCAACAACAGATATTGATCTTGCATTTTCACCAATTGCATAGCTACACTGTGACAAATCGGATGATACACTAATCTGAAGCTCTCTATCGTTCAGATCTTTGGCAAGTAAAAGAGCTTCTTCTAGCCACTTTGCTGCTTTCTTCAATTTTATGCTGCGAAAATAACACATACCTATACAATGATATATGATAGCGATATTTCTCTTATGGACCACTTCCTCCACACTTGAAGCGTTTCGTGGATTATCAGAAACTTTCTTTGCAACTGAAAGGGATTTCTTGTAATAGTGAATCGCATCATCGTACTTACATTTCATAAACATTGCTTCACCTAGCAATCCTAATGCAAGTGCTAACAATTCATTTTTGGAATATCTGTTATCCACTTCTCTACACCACTTACCATGTATATATTTTTTTTCGTTTTGGGCAAGAAATGGTATATCGTTACCTGCTGGTAGCGATTTTTTATGTGACTCTTGTTTTCTGTCAAGATTAGTATGTAATTTGACATACATCTCTAAGTATTTAGCAGATTCATCGTATTGTTCTTCTTCTAAATAAGCTTTGCCTAAGTTGTAGAGATCAGACTCAATATCTCGGTCTTTCATACATTCGCCACCATTGATTTGGGATGTAATGGCTAGAGCTTTTTGCCAACAGTAAATCGCATTCGAAGTTGACTTTGAGTATTCTCGGAATGAAAACCCAAGATTTCTAATTGTATGTGCCAGTAAACTTCTGTGATCTGTCCCATTAACTAAATCAAAAGCAAGTCCAAAGCAGTCAAACATATAGTCAACATGGCTAAGTTTGGCATGCGCCTCACCTAAAAACATGTACATATACCATTCTTGCAAGCGCTGCCCTTTCATCATTTCCAAGCCATTCTCAAAGTAGTTAATTGCATCTTCATCCCTATTCATTGATTTGCATATCAATCCCAACTGCTTGTATTTTTCATAACAGGTACTTCTGTCCCTACTGAATAGCGCCTGGTTAAGTTCTCTTTCGGCTTGTACAAAATTTTTTGTCATCTCTTCAGATTTGCTTGCCATGTTTCAATTCATTCAAAAGATATATCATAGCCCAATCCAAGAAGTGCTCAAGAAAGACCAAAAGAAATCCAAGAAATTTAGATGATTCTTTGGACATGTGTTTCTTGCCTAGGAGAAAACAGAAGAATGAGGGTAGATCGGTGAGGAGCATTGGAGCAAAAGTTTCTTTTTTGGTAAAACGGCTTTGTGACAATCAATTTTATCACCAATCTTCCCTTGTGGCGGCCAAAGTTTACAGTTCACTTTTGCTAAGATTTTGATTATTGCAAAAGGTACGAAACGTCGTCAATTTTGTTAAGTTTCTGCTGGTCTTCTAGTCAAAATTCTTGATCGGTAAATGTAGTGCAAACAAAATTCTGTTTTTAGTTGATGTGGAAGATAGCAATTTTAAAAATTGTTGACTTGATTTACCTTCTAATTTCAAACCATACAAGGTGCACCAAAAAGAAAAGAACGTTGCATCCATTATAACGAAAGGAAGCCTTCTGGCGATTCACGGAATGCTGTCTGTTCTATTGTAGCAAAGAGTCTTGATCGAGCGATATTTGTATTGGACTTGCCCAAGTCGTCATATATGAAAGAAAGAGACGACTTGTCGCGAACAGCTCCTCATTAATTATTCATAAGATGTATGTGACCTGACTTAACCCGATGTTTGTAATAGGATCTAACCGCAAGGAATTTGAAAACCATGCACGGGGTCAATTGTATCTGTCAACACATGAGCGCTGTTAGGGAAATGGTGGCGACAATATATAAACATCTGTTCGTTTTGACATACAGCAATTTATGTTTCAATGTTGGTTTGCCCCCGTCATTTTCCTTGACGGAACAGCAGCATCCTGTCTGCTACTGGTCAAACATTATGATCAAAGGTGCCGTCTGCCGTACCAAAAACCATCCAGCCATCCAGCTGTGTTATCCAGCTGTTCACTGTTCGCGACAAGTCGTCTCTTTCTTTCCTCCAGGACGACTTGGGCAAGTCCATATTTGTATACATTTTTCATACAATAGATTGGATAGAGTGGCATCCAGTGTTCCATGATTATGACTTTCTGCACTTTCCCCGCACAATCACAGGAAGCCCAGGCAGTTAGTTATCAGAACAATGATAAGTTTACGATCGTAAAATTGTTAATTGTATACTACCTTTGTGTGTTATTTGTTGCACTTCTCCACTGCTGTACTTCTGCACTGTACTGCATAATTGTTCGAATGCGAGAGTTCGATACAAAATTTCTTGCTGGTATTCTTTTATATGTAAACAAGTGTTGCAACTAATCTTCAAGCCAAATTCAATAAACTGTTTTGTCCTCGCTCGTAATCCGGCATCCATGCTCCAAAGTCGCATAACAGCGTTTCAAAATATTCCTCAATCATTGAACTATACTCTCCAATACTTTGTTTCTTCATCATCAATGCTTAAATTGCAACAATTTGCAACTTTTTGACGTACGTCTCGTCAGATCACGTTTCTCCCCATGCTCCGGCCATCCGGCCATCAAACGGTCCCAAAGCGATCGAAATTCGAATGTTTTCGTCAGCCAACCTCGCTTAGCTTTACGCAGAATGTGCACAAGGACCCCCTGGCATACCATAGAGCGCAGTTTCGGTTTGAATCGATCAACAGATGGACCGGGGGGTGTACATTCTGTGCAAGGCAAAGCAAGGCAGGCAGACGAAAAAATTCGAATTTCGATCGCTTTGGGACCGTTCGATGGCCGGAGCATGGGGAGAAACGTGATCTGACGAGACGTACGTCAAAAAGTTGCAAATTGTTGCAATTTAAGCATTGATGATGAAGAAACAAAGTATTGGAGAGTATAGTTCAATGATTGAGGAATATTTTGAAACGCTGTTATGCGAATTTGGAGCATGGATGCCGGATTACGAGCGAGGACAAAACAGTTTATTGAATTTGGCTTGAAGATTAGTTGCAATCCTTGTTTACCTTTAAAAGAATACCAGCAAGAAATTTTGTATCAAACTCTCGCATTCGAACAATTATGCAGTACAGTGCAGAAGTAAAGCAGTGGAGAAGTGCAACAAATAACACACAAATGCAGTATACAATTAGCAATTTTACGATCGTAAACTTATCATTGTTCTGATAACTAACTGCCTGGGCTTCCTGTGGCACAATTAAAGCTTGGGATATGTTATGGCATTCAGAATAGACTCAACAACAATCAAGTTTTTTTAAAATGCTATCTAGTATAAGTAAATATTAAAAATTAATTTCAAGAATCTATAAACAGATAGATAGGTATGGTTGCAGAGCAGTTTTACTGTGTGTGGAGCTTGTTCTATATCCCATGTATGTATGTAAAATTTGCCATCACTAAATTAAAATTAAAAAATGATTATCTAATAAAAAAAGAAAAAATCTAATTACAATGTTTACATAAATTAAGATGTTAAAAAGCTAAAAATCTATTTAAAACACGCCCAGTTTGAAATGGCAGGGATAGCATTAAAAAGGTCAGTGCGACTTTGTTTCCATAATGGTCCCTCCAGAGGTGTCTTTGAAAGAAAAGAATGTTTGACAAAAAGAAAAAAAAAATTTTTATCTCGACAGGTAATATGAGAAATGCTGCATATTCAAGATTGTTGATAGACTATTTTGTTACAGCTTTTAGGATCCTAATGAAATATATAGGGACTAATTTCTTGAGTATGGAGGTCTTTAAAGAATTTGCCCTTGATCTTATGCTTGAAGCTGTTGACATTATTGGCAGATTTTAGGTCTGAGTTTAGAGAGTTCCAGATTTTAGGTCCTAGGTAGGAGAGACCATTTTGTCCTTTGTTACTCTTTCGAAAAGGTTTATCAAGTTTGTTTTTAGATCTTCGAGTGACCTGGATCTGGCCAGCTGGTGAGAATATCTCCGACATATAGGATGGAGCTGAATTATCAAAAAATCTGAAAACCTTTGTAGCAGTGCATTGTTCAAATCTCTCTTTCGTCGTGAGCCAATTTATTTCTTTAAATTCTTTGATTCCTATATGCGCTCTATTATTCAAATTTGGGCAGAACCTGATACATTTATTTTGAGCAGTTTGAATCATTTTGGTTAATCTTTTATTTAGCAATGGAAACCAAGCACTGCATACATAGTCAAAATGAGGCTGGATCAGTGCATTTGCTAGGAACCTACGAAGAGAAAAATCAAGAACGTTTTGCTTTCTATAAAGGAATCTTAGCCTGCCATTGATTTTACCCAGGGTCCTTGTAGCCATTGATTCACCAGACAGGTTTTCATCAAGAATACAGCCCAGGTATGTCACGGATGTGTATTGCTTAATCCTGATGTCACCCCTTCTGATGTGCAGTTTCTTACTGCCGGTTCTTTTATTTTTTCTGCCAAAAAGTATAGACTTTGTTTTGTCTTCTCCAAAGTGAATGCTTAGTTTGTTATCAACAAACCAATCACAAAGAGAGTTAAAATTTTTATTCAGTTGCTTTTCTATTTCATTGATATTATTGTCTCTGAACACAAGACAGGAGTCGTCAGCATATAAAAGTAGGTCACAGTCAACTGCCTGAGGCATATCGTTAACATACAAGAGGAAAATGAGTGGGCCAAGAATGGAACCTTGCGGAACTCCACATGATAATTCCCCAGGTGATGAGGTCTTATTCCCTATGTTTACGAAGAACGTTTGGTTTGTTAGATAAGATCTAAGCCAAAATATGACTGAATCAGCAAAGCCAAGATGTTTCATTTTTTTTTAGGAAAATTTCGTGGTCGATCGTATCAAATCAAACTATCGCTATGTTACTGTCAGGTGATGTTCATCTCCACCCAGGACCTTCCAAAATCTGCCAGACTTGTAACAAATCAGTGAGGAAAGGCCTCCCATGCACACAATGTGGTTTCTGGGTTCACAAAAGGTGTGACCAGATATCTGATACAGAGTTTGCAACTATATCCAGGTCGATTGAGATTGAATGCAGGTACACCTGTTTTTCTTGCAAGAACAACACCAAGGTCAACCTTTGGCAAGAGCTACCATTTGCTGATGATTGCTCTGCTGATGACCCCTTGCCTGAATGTTTTGAGGAACAGCCTATACCCACAGAAGACAACAACGAAACCACCCAAGAGCATTCAGAAGATTTGTGGAATCCATTCAGAAAAAGAGGCTTACATTTTCTTTACCTTAATATTAATAGTCTGCTGCCTAAAATTGATGAATTGCGCCTCATTGCCAAGAAATCAAATGCTGCAATAATTGGGATTACAGAGTCAAAACTTGACAAAACCATACTAGATAATGAAGTTAAAATTGAGGGCAATGAACTGAAAAGATCTGACAGAAATAGACAAGGTGGGGGTGTTGCTTGCTATATCAGAAAAGATTTGTCTTTTAATGTAAGAGAGGATTTTTCACCAGATTTCGAAAACATATTTTTTGACTTACTCTTGCCAAAATCTAAACCAATCCTCATTGGCATCCTTTACAGACCGCCTGACTCAAATGGTTTCCTGAAAAAACTCAATGTAGCCATTACGAAAACAGAAAATTTTGATAATCAAGAAGTTTTCATCCTGGGGGATTTGAACATCGACCTGACAAACAGTAAAAAGAGTAATTCTAATGGGATCAAGCGCTGTAAAGAATTCTGCTCCCTTCGCGGACTTGTACAACTGATCCAAGAACCAACGCGCATAACCGAAAAATCCGAAACTCTTTTAGACCATGTAATCTCCAATTCGGCGCAAAAAGTTTCCCAACATGGTGTCCTCAAGTTGGGCGTATCTGACCACCAAATGATCTACTGTACAAGAAAAAGTCCTAAAACTAAAAGCTTTGGTCATAAATACGTTAAAATCCGATCGATGAAACATTACAGTAGAGAACTGTTTTTGAAAAAGCTAAGATTGATCAAATTCCCAAAATATTTTGAGTTTATAGATATCAATTCAGCGTATTCTCACTTCATGCAAGTGATTATTTCCATTATCGATGAAATAGCTCCAAGGAGATTCGCATAAGAAACAACACTCAGGAATGGATGGATGAGGAGGTTCTTGAAGGGATCAGAGTTCGAGACAAACTGCTTTCAAAATTTAAGAGGACAAAAAGTCACATGGACCATGTAAATTTCAAAAAAGCTAGAAACAAAGTTTTTATAAAGAAGAAGAAGAAGAAAACCTGTGTTGTTGGAAATCTAAACGAAAATATTGGCAAGCCAAAAGAACTATGGAAAAGCCTAAAACCTCTGGGACTTCCTTCCAAACAAGACAAACCCTCAAAGATCTGCCTAAAAAAAGATGGTGAGCATTGTTTCGATGATAAAATTAACTCGGAAATTTTCAAAAACTTTGGCGAAAGAACTAGTAAATAGGCTACCAAATCCACCCTGTAAATTTGGAACAAAAAGTGTCAAAAAGTATTACAAGCACCTGAACCTTGGAAAGAAAACGTTCACACTGCACCATGCAACTGATGAAAATGTACTTAAACTTTTGGAAAGAATAAATCCCACATTAGTACTTCTAATTCTACAGCCAAATGAACAATTTCAACACTGAAGGTTCATGTTGATGTAAATCAAAACAAAGCATGAAATGAAGAATAAAGGGAATTCATTTGCTTGAATTATTGAAAGAACAAATAAGTAAGGCAACGGAGGAACAATACCTTGGTTGAAAATATCATCTTTGCAAGTAGCAAAAATGTTTTATTGTTCTTTATCTCATATGGAAAATGAATGCAATCATATGATATCATCAGAAATGGAGGAACTGACGCGTGAATGCCACTGATGAATGTGGATGAGACATTTTGTTGTTGTTGTTTCTGTTGTTGTTGTTGCCCCAGCTCGAAGGAACCTGAATTGTGGGAGCAACCAATCTTTCGCAACAACCGATCTCGGCTCAATGAAATATGTGCATTTTCAAAGGAGAGGACAACTTAAGTTTTTGGATGGGGGTTGGAGAGTTTCCAAATTGGTTTCAAGAAACGGTGCAGCGAATACAGCTGCAAAATGTTGAAAGAGAAGTATCAAAAGATTGTGTCTGTTGCATTTCACAGTACTCAACTTCCTAACTTTTTGGTGACCTGAGTGTTTATAATCAAGCTTACTGTTATTCCTATAGATTTTGATGGACGAAAAGTCATGGTAGCAAGATGATAAAATCCAAAAAATCCGCTAAAAACTTGGAAAAATCCGCAAATCCGGTCCCAAAATCGAAGGATTCTCAGATTCGAAAAAATCTCGTACGCCTTTTCGTGGAGTGATACACCCCTCGCAATATGTGATGATTTTGAAAGAAAATTCGAGTACTGGACCAAATTTTTAGTTCTTATAAAAGGATACCTGTAATTTTCCCACATTTATCAAGTTTGAATTTTCCATATTTTCATCATGTTGCAATATTGGTCAATATTTTTTCAGTTTCTTGTACTTTGCGAAACATTTTTCAATATAATATTATCCCGTTTCTCATTCATGACGTGCAGCAAATTTTTTTGGCTGGTGGCAAGGTGATCGGAAAACTGTATCAATTTTCAATGGAATGTTCTTGGGGGATATATGTGGGTGGTAGGGGTATTTCTAAAAAATGTCCAGGATGTTCTGCATGAAAGTATTGATTTGCGTACAGCCCACAAGGTGTACCATTGACCACTGGCTTCTTTGAATGAATGAAGTGCCTCTCCATTTTGCCCGTACAACTTTGTGTTCAGTTTCAATTTGGCGTGAACAATGAGAGCAATAATGAAGGGCTTGCATTTCAGGAATTATCCAATAAACTGTCTTCTTTTGTCAACCATTGTAAATTTAACAATTCGTTGAATTCTATAAGGGGAAGAATTTATTGATACATAAGTTGGAAGTAGTGCTCCAATGGAAATTCAGTGGGAAGAAAAACTTTAGAAGTCATTGTTTTCAAATCGTAGAGGCAGAAGAATTTATTGCTATCAGGTATAGGAAGTAGTACTCCAATGGAAATTCAATAGGAGGCCCTTAGTCCTTTCAAATTTCACCTGCCTTCAATTTTGGCTCCCTTTAATTTTAGCCCCTTTAATTTTCGCTCCCCCGTGTGCATAGGTTTGGCTCCCTTTAATTTTCGCCCCCACCCTGCAATTTTCAAAGTATTGGCCTAATCCGTTCATCAAGTTCCTTGCCGAAAGGCGTTGGAGACCATGTTCCTCCACAGCTCTCTGTCCTGCGTCTTTGTGATCAAATCCACTGTTCGTTCTTCTCCTGCCCATTTTCTGACACCGTCAAGAATCTTTTCTCTTGGTCGTCCTCGAGATCTTTTTCCTAGTACTCGCGCCGTTGTTATCAGGTTTTCCAATCCTTGTCTTCTCATGGCGTGCCCAAAAAAGTTTGCTTGTTGTTTTCTTATTTTGCTTTTAAGTGTTAACTTTTTACCAAGTTCATTAAGTATACTTTCGTTGGTTCGCTTTTCTGTCCATGGGATTTTCATCAGTCTTCTATGAAGCCACATTTCTAAAGCGTCAATTCTTTTCTCCATATCTTTGTTGATGGTCCACGCCTCGCAGCCATACATTAGTACTGGTAAGATGTAACATTGTATTACTCTTTCTCTTACTTGAAAAGCCAGCTTCTTGTTTGTGAGGATACTTTTCATTTTTGTAAATGTTTGTTTTGATTGTGTTATTCTGCTTTTGATTTCAGTGTCGCATCTTCCGTCTGGGGTTATGATCGTTCCGAGATACTTAAATTTATTAACCTGGTTTAAAGTTGTGTTGCTGATGCTAATACTGCACTTTGGAGCATTATTCTTCTTGGATATTACCATAGTCTCTGTTTTCTTTTTGTTTAATGATAGTCCCATGATTTCACTTTTGCCTACTATGACGTTTAGCAATTCTTGTAGGTCTCCTTCATTCGAAGCAATTAAAACTGTGTCATCGGCGTATCTTAAGTTGTTTATGATATGGCCTCCAAAATTGACACCTGGTAGTCCCTCGATGTGTCTCATTATATATTCACTGTATAAGGAAAACAAGTCAGGGGAGAATACACATCCTTGTCGGACACCCTTTTTTATTTTACGGAAGTCACTTATTTCGTCTTCAATTCTTACGGCTGCAGTCTGTTGCCAGTACATATTTCTGATGATTCTCAAATCTTTGCCATCTACATTTATTCCTTTGAGAAGATTAACTATTTCCTGGTGTTTTACGCAATCGAATGCTTTGGTGTAATCAATAAAGCATAGGTAAAGGTCTGTCTGCATCTCTGGAGCTCTTTCTATAATTGTTCTTAACATGAATATTGCGTTTGCTGTTCCTTTTCCTTCTACAAAACCGCATTGTTCTGCTGCAATTTCAGGTCTAATTTTGTTTCTTGACCTCATCATGATTATTCGTAAGAGAATTTTCGTAACGTGGCTCATCAGGCTGATTGTCCTGTGAAGTTCGCAGTCGATTGTGCCAGGCCTTTTTGGTAATGTGACAAATATAGATTTCAAGAGGTCTTCTGGGATGTTTCCAGTCTCGTAGATTTGGTTAAGTATGGTTGTGAGTTGTACAATTCCAAAGTTTTCGAGGGCCGCTATCATTTCAATACTTATGTTGTCTGGACCTGTTGCTTTACCATGTCGTATATGCTTGATAGCCTCTCGTACTTCGTCCGCGAGTATTGTAGGGCCTTCTAATTTGCCTTCTATCTGGAAATTTTCATTGCGCGACGCATCTTCGTACAAGTCACCGATGTATTCTGACCATCGAGCGAGTTTTTCTGACTTTTCTACTAATGTTTTGCCATCTGCAGATCTTAAGCAACCGGTTGACGTTGTTCCTTTGCGGCCTGTCATATCCTTGATTTTTTCATGCATGATTTTTGAATTTTTGCAGAGGTAATTAATTTCAATATCCGAGCATTGTTCTTCCAGCCACTCTTCTTTTTCTAAATTACACGCCTTTTGTATATTTTGATGCATGATTTTGTATTCTTCAGGTTTCGTCTTTAATTTTCTTCTCTTTTCCATCATTTCCAGGATTTCCTTTTTCATCCATTTTCTCTTAGTTTCTTTTCTCTTTTGAGGTATCACTTCCGATGCGGCTTCGTTGATGGATTGTTTTAAAGCCTCCCATTTATTTTCTACGTCATTTAAGTTGGTAAGAGCTTGAAACTTGTTCTCAACTTTGATCGCAAAGTTATTCTGGATTTCTTGGTTTTCTTTAAGCAACGCTAAGTCTAGTTTCACAGGTACTTTCTTGGTCCTTAGTTTCTTTAGTTTCAGTCTGATTCTTGATACAACGGGTACATGGTCGGATTCGCAGTCAGCACCTGGTCTTGTTTTCGTTGAAATTAGAGCATTTCTGAAGCGCTTGCTTATCAGGATGTAGTCAATTTGGTTTCGCACTCTGTCTCCTGGGCTCTGCCAGGTCCACAGTCTTCTCGGATGCTGGGCAAACCAGGTGTTTCCAATTACCATGTCGTGAACTTGTGCCCATTCTATAAGACGTTCGCCTCTTTCATTTCTTTCGCCGAGTCCGAAATTTCCTACAATGTCTTCGTGTTTTTCGTTTCCTACTTTGGCATTAAAATCTCCCGTAATGATTAATAATTCCTGGGATTTGCTGATGCGTTTTGCTTTTTCCATGTCTGCATAAACTGATCAATGTCTTCGTCGGAGCTTTCTGACGTTGGGGCATAGACCTGAATAATGGTGATATCAAAAGGTTGGCCTTTCATTTTCACTAGTAGCACTCTGTCTGAAATAGCCCAGTATCCTGTGATCGCTCGTGATGCATGTAAATCAAAAATGATTCCGACTCCCCTTTCGTGGCTATCTCCCCCCGAATAGACGATCTTCTTGTCATCAGTTGGTATAATTCCTGATCCTGTCCATCTTACTTCTGATAGGCCCAAGATATTGATTTTCATTCGGTCCATTTCTTGTTTTGCTAGGTCAAGCTTTCCTTTTTTGTATAGTGTTCTTACGTTCCATGTAGCGATCTTCAAACTGTGTTTTCTCATGTTTGTGCGGCCAGTAGCTTGATGACGACCGGGCGTCACCTGTCGCCCATGACGGCCCCTGCCGGACGAGGCTGGCTGATAAGAATCTAGCCCGCCATTCACGTCGTTCGCTGGTTTCGATTTGTTTCGGTTCATGGTTGTACTATGCGGGTATTACTCACAGTAGGTTGCGGGCTTTCTGTGAGAGCAGTGCCCATGAAGGGCGGGTTGTCCTAGCCATTGTGTCTTTTCAATTGACATCGTCTGCCTAGCACAGCGAAGAGTCGACCAGGTCCGAAAATGTTTCAGCTGCTCTTCTCTTCATCCATCACCTGCCTGCCATGACTTCACGTAACCCTGATCGGGAGGCTGAGCGAGTACTCCACCTTGCCTAAGGGTGTCCCGCAGGCTAGCGGAGGGAAGGAGACGCCTTACTTTCTCCTGTTGATAGAGAAGTCCTCTACCCCGCTACCCACCTAATCCGTTACGGTGTAAAATTAGAGTCTCAGATGTTGTGGGTCAAATACCAAGAGAAATACGTCGCTTTTGCAGCGTTTTCTTGAACAACAGAGGGGCTTTAGAGGGTCATGTACTAGGCAACAAGTATAGAAGATCACCACTTCTTAAAGGTGCACTCGAACTACCAATGGCTCTAATTGGCAAGAAAAATTAGGCACCAACATCTCCCTCTGCGGGCCAATTGAAAGAGCCTGTCGACTAGTACTATATTGAGCTAGAGAACATAACAGTATCTTCTGCCCAATTTGAAGCAAACGAGAGAATATGGCTGATGATGATGATGATCATCATCATCATCATGATTTGGATGAATGTGGCCCTGAAGAAAAGAAGATAGAACTAGAACAAAAAAATCTTCCCTCAGACACAGGGGATGGCTATATCGTTATAATCGAAGAGTAACGCACGTCTTGCATTTCGTATTAGAATCAAAACTAAAGTTCTTTTATAGAAAACAGACTTTTTAATCTCCCTTTAATTCTCGCTCCCTCTAATTTTCGCCTCGTCAAATATTTCCACAATTCGCCCCCCTCCGGGGCGAAAATTAAAGGCAGGCAAAATTTGAAGGGACTAAGGTAGAGCTTTAGGATTTATTGTTTTTACATAGGGCAAAAGAACAGGATTGTGATATTTTCACTGAGCACCCCAGGGCCAAGTCGCCCCCCCCCCCAAGAAAATCTATAGAATTGATTTCCTGGTATAGATTCATTGTTCAAATACAATCATTTATATATAGCTATTTCACAACGGAGGATTCTTCAGTTCACAATTGGTTGACAAAAGAAGAAATCTAATCGGATAATCGTTTACCTGCCTCTTATAATACAAACAGATTAGGCATGTAAATTTCTTTTGTTCTTTAACGCCGTTAAAGAGCAAAAGAAATTTACATGCCTAATCTATATGTATATACACTTAGGGTACAAAAGTATGGAAACGATGGCCTAAAACATGACGGCAAAGATGTCCTATGGCCTATGAGCCTCGTAACAAAGGGAGATTTTCTCTCCAACCCAGACGTCAATTTAAACGGGAAAATATTCGCCATCTCGTCTTCTGTTTATCAAATAGACAAGGACAAATTTTAGAAAAACTTTTCATGAATTTTGAGATGAAAACTTCCAAGTAGTGTTGTTGTTTTGAGCTGCAAGAAATGGAGGAGATATAAAATTGAAAAGTTGTCAAAATATCAATTTGCTTCAACGAAGAGTTGGTTGAATGTCTTCATTTTATGCTGTTTATACTGGACATTTTGATTTTGAAACAAACTTTTGGGAATAATCTACAAATTTTCAGAACTTTGGCTGTAAACTCAAGGCAAGTTGTGAGCAGGTAAGTGACATCATTTTTTCAGGCGATGCTTTTCTTTTCGAGCTAGACAAATCTTTATGAAAGTACCTTAAAAAGCTGAAATCTGAAAACGAAATGTTATTTTGTTTCTTTCTGGTTTATTCGTGTTGACTGAGCCATCGGAGGTTTGATGTGAAGCCATTACAAGGCAATAACTGCAACGGTCGCAAGAGAAATCGAAGTTACAAGCTTAGCAGCTTTCCTTGAGTTTACAGCCAAAATTCTGAAAATTTCTCGATTATTCCCAAAAGTTTGATAGCAACCCCCTGTCACCATCCACAACTATCAGTAGGGTTGCACCTCCAGTTTGTGGACAGTTTGATCTGGTTTGATTCAACATCGAAGTGCAGAAGACACAAATGGAACTTATAAGATGAAATCATCAGCGCTCCTAAGGGAATTTGAAAACAAAGCATGGTCAAACAATTGGAGTGTAAGTCTCAGTGGAATACGTTACGATGATATCTCCTGTACAACACAAAGTTAAAAGTTACTTGTTGACGACGGATGCTGGCAATAGAAAGGATTCTTTCTTGGCTGTCAAGTTTTAATTTGCTCTGGAGAATGGAGATGAACCAGACTGTAAAGTTTTTTCAATGTGCAGAGAACATTGGTTTTAACTCCGAATAATCGCGCAGAATAAATTCTATCGCAAAGCATTTGTGTGCAGATTGGATCCCAGAATGCTGTACTTATGCACCATGGTCCAGTATATAGAGTTGTTTCGGGTATCATGGAACACTGGAGGGAAAAACTTAAATTGTCACCTCAATTCAAGACGAATTTGGCCACACTTGGTGTTAGCAATTAGGCCTAAGCATGTTTCAACGTTTCATCAATACATTCTATTTCTCAAACGTTTGTTGTCGATAAGCGAGCCAAAAATTGAGCCCCGGTCGAGTCGGGCATTCTGGAACACTGTCGGGTATTATGGAACAAGGTTTTTCTTTTGTTTGTATACGGGCCTCTATTTGAAACATCACAAGAAGATGGCGACTGGCGACTAGACTTATGACGATGAGTCTCTTGTTTCCCTGTGCTCTTTGACTTGATGATGGCGCTTCGGTCAATAGAGACTCATAGTATTACTATGAAAAACCTGGCCCTATTTAGGCCCAAACTGAGCGATTTCTTCAGTACGAATCAGATTGCGAGATTTGTGAATTACTATTGTTAACGTGTAAATGTGATAGAATTTTCGATTCGATTGAAGAATTGAAAACACTCCCATGGGATAGAGATTCGAAGCCGTGATGCTTTCCCAATTCCATTGATGACTGAAGAGAGCAGGGCCAAGTTTTTTACTGTTTCATGATGAGTCCCTCTTGAGCAAGGTTTACCGCAAGGATACAAGGGACTCATCGTCATCAGTCTGGTGTTACCACAGATCAGTGGGTGTTACCCCCGAAATATTCACTATGCATAATTATCATGATTGTCATAATTAATTGTACATAATTTAGGCCTCGTGTCGTGTAGAGCTCTCGGTTATCTCTATGACGTTGGTGAGCTTACAAAGTTTTCCACTCTGTTATATTTCTATTTTACGTCAGATAACACTGATGACAGTAGCTTTCGAACCCTGCCACCATGTCTGCATCAAATATGGTCTTTAGCAAATTAGAAAAGTTCACTGGGAATGGCACCGTCAGTCTGAATCAATGGCTCAAAAATTTTGAACGTTGCTGTGTTATCGCCGGCTGGTGTAATCTGCATAACGCAGGTTGCATAATACAGGTTGCAGGTCATGTTTTATGGCCAAGGGCTGCATGGCGGTACCAAGAGGCTGTCACCAACAAGAAGGCTAATATTTCTGTGTCAGGGGGATTACAAATAGTTGGTATGTAAGAGCTACTGTTCCTGTGGAAAGAACAGTAACCACAATTGCCACAGGATTAGCAAATCAATATCATGAATTAGATCGCTCAGTTGCAAGTGATTAATTGCCTCTGACTCAGACTTCGATGACAACAAAACATTGTTATCAAATCAATGGGGAATCAATGAGTGACACCATTCTATTCATATTCAATATCCATAACTAACATGATGCAATTGTAATGGTATCCTCAATAACCTTGTGGATTTTCATGAAAATGTCATGTTTGTTCCAGGGCGATTTCACTCATTCGTCAATTCATGGGAATTTCACTCATTCGTTAAGATTTTTTCAGAGCAAAGGACTTTTAAGATTTTGATGGATTTTCTCAATACCAAAAGAATTTTTGCCAGAGGTGTACAAAATTTTTGGAAATCAATGAAATGCCCTTGTTTAGTTGCTTCCTTGGAGGAAACGTTCAAGTTTTCCCAAGTCTACCCTTTTCTGCTGGCCCTACTTCAAGCTCGAAAAGTTGGACTTTGTGAGCAAAGTAATCAGAATCTTCTCTAATTACCAAAATTTGTTTCATGCTCCACAAGAAACTTTGACAAAGAAAAACACAGACAGAAGATAAATTTTTTATATCAATTGTTAAGCTTTGAAACCAAACCCCTTGAAACTAAAAAGCTTTGTGTCATCAAGAAGGTGGCCCCATGGTACAGCCATGCAGCCCTTGGCCATAAAACATGACCTGCAACCTGCATTATGCAACCTGCATTATGCAGATTACACCAGCCGTGTTATCGCCGACAAAAAGGATGATCTCGTTCAAGGTCAGATTTTGATGCTTTGCATTGATGGCCGCGCAAAAGGTTGTCTTGATCAATTTGAAGACGCAAAGAAAGAACCCCAGAAATATAGCGCTCTTAAAGGGTTTGTGCAAGGCTATAAGCCTGCATTTGCACAAGGTAGAAAAATCTAAAAATAGCCCATTGAAATTGATGGCCTACACGTGTTGTTAATGATCGATAGCTAAAGGAAAAATGCTGTGTTTGCGTATTTTCTTTGTTCTATTTATAGTGCAGCCTATTTACCATTGCACACTCCCTTTGAGAAGCAACTACAAGAAGTTTTCGATTCTCCTTCCGACCGCGAAGCTAAAATGTCTGAATTTGAGCAACGTATTCAAAACGTAAACGAAAGTGAAGAGGAATTCATGACCAGCCTCCTACAGACATTTCGTGCTGCCAACCCCTCTGCAAAGGATGACGAAATCGATCGCGCAGTTAAAAGGAAATTTTTGCAAGGAATACCTCCAACTTTACGACGAAATCTAATCATTTTCTGCCAAAACCCCTATGATGACAAAGTCACTCCACAAGATCTCCTCAAAGCCAGATGCCATTGTTCACCTCTCCACTCCGACCTCCACAACTGATGAATCTCCTCCCCCCAAAGTCCTTGCTGCCAGACCAGTTTGCCCCCCCCCAGCCACTCCAGCACCCCTTGCAGATCCTACCCTTGACGCCATCATGATGTTGTCTTCGAAGTTCGACAAGCAAGCAAAAGTTACTGGAAGCACAGCAAGATCAAATAAAAGCGTTAAAAAGCCATACTCCGTCAGCCCAACAACAATACCTTCAGCCAATTAGACAACCGCATCTGCATTTCAAGCCGAATACCCGCGGGCAGTTCCCACGCTCCACTGCCCAGTTCCAGTCTGGTGATTTTCAACAACAAAAAGCCTTTGATGCAAACATTCGATGTCATTATGTTTGAAGAATGAAAAAATTATGGAGGGGCTTTTGCTCAACCGGAAGGAAAATACCTATATACCTACCTACAGAGGAAGGAATCAGGAATGTTGTAACAATAGGCATTATTTATGCACACAATCCAAACAATCGATAAAGCATTTGAAGTATTTATTGACATTGTTAATTTACACAATCGAAACAATTCAGAGATATTTGGGCCAACAATCAAATTTAGGTGAGCTGCCAGCTCTGGCTGTTAATGAATTCATCAGTTGAGCTGCAAACTCATTAAAAGGTAATTTTCCAAGATCTGACCTCTGTGACCTGGCAAAGTGCCCTTACTGTTTGAAATCTTGCACGTGGACGGTGCTGTCAAGGGGCAAGCAACTCATACCATGCTATCGAGAAACATGTGTTGCACTGACTAGGTAGCAGCTGGTGTCTGGCTAAAGTAAAAATTCGGCTGTAGTGTCCTCCACCACTTTTTCCCTACATCTACACTTTTTTTAATAAGAAACTAAGGATTCGGGCTCCTTAACTCCTTAAAATTATCGGATTTTCAGTACACAGAGTTTCTTACTCTTATTGTAATCATGTCTTAAGGAAGCTTGCAACTAAATAATCGAATTTGCAGATTTACCATGTTTGGCTCTAAATCTACCAATCCACCCATGCAATTACCTTATTTGATTGCAGGCTACCTTCGCTTGTATCCTTATTGTCTGTTTGTATTTTTATAATTACTTTTTTCTGTAATAGTTATATGTAGTTTTATGTAGCTTTTAATTACTTTTAGAATGGCCGCAGGGTAGACATAGTATTTCGCTCCCTGTGGCATCGTCTTAGTAGTATTGTAACGTAGTTTGCAGGTAATGTAATCAGTAATATGTCTGTAAAATTTTTAATTGAATATAGAAAAAAAAGAGTTTCTTACGACTTTCTTAAATGATCCATAACAATCTTCATGTTGGTTGCTATCTGTGCCCTCGGGATGATTTCAAAGCAACGCTTTTTGAAGAATTTTCAGTGTTTAGACATTACTATAGTAATTTCTGAGCAAAGTGATACAGGACGCAAGTGAAAATAAACTGTGGGTTAAGGATTTTCTCTGTCACAATAAGTAGTTTCTCGAGCTATGTTTCATGTTTGAAGAAAGAAAACATTCTTGAAGGGGTTTTAGGCAAACCAGAAGAATATACTTGTATACAATAAAAATAATCGAGGGAAATAGAATCTCCATCAAATTTTGATGAGTTGCCAATCGATTTCTCCTGATTAAGGCTAATTACTAGGTGTTCCTAATAAACTCTCGGTGTTAATGAAATCATCAACAGAGCTGCAAAGTCATTAAAATGCTATTTACAAAGTTTGATCTGGCAAAGTTCCCTTACTGCTTGAAATCTTCATGTGGACGACTGTTGTCAAGGAAACCAACAAACCCATATAATACTATCAAGAAACAGGTGTGGCACTTTTGCAGTGGCAAATCTTGTCTGGCAAAATTAAAGAATTTGTCAGTATCATGTGCTTTTCGATACATCCGATGTAATAATTCTGACACTTATCAAATCCTACATTAAACAACTGCAATTGCAGATACATGAAGTAAGCTACATGCCATTCTTGCTACATGAAGTAAGCCACATGCATGATCTCATTCTTCAAACATGTAGCCTGTTAACCAGACCCTAATTGTGGGTCTGGTTAACAGGCTATCAAACATGGCTAATGGGAGCCTTTAATTTTTGCCATGGCCTGAATCATTTTAAACGAGATTGCCTCGCTTTCAAACAGCAGGCCTTTTCGTAAGGAAATTTCCACCAGGGCGTCATATCGCCCATGTAGATAAGACGGCGAGGGCGATCGCCCCCATAAAATATTCTGGTGTTTATGCTTTGTTTTACTGACTGACAGTTTGAAATATTTAAAAGCCTTGTTCCTCCAACGAGGAATGCCTTCCTTTACCAGACTTTCTAGGAGATCTGATGTGAACTTGTGTACGGATTGACAGCAGATCTGATGTGAGTCACTATAAAGTTTATCAGCTGTATTTCAACTGTAATCATCTATCTATCTTGCTATAATGGAGACAGTAGACGAAATGTACATTCTTTCTGCTATCGATGCGATTCGAAAACAACGACAGAGACCAGACAAAGTATCAATAGCTGCACATTTGGATCGAAAGCATGGCCTAGGCAAATCGGCAGTGACACGCACCATTGATTATATGCTTGATTCTGCTGCTATTTATTGCAAGCCACGTAATGGTAAGGATTCTTATTACATTTTTGACCCCTTGAGGCTATGCGAAAGTGATGAGGAGGTCATTGACAGTGAAATTGATTTTGCACAAAGCTTTGAGCCTCATGATGTTGCTGCCTCGACAAAAACTACAGAGCCTAGCCCTCACAAATCATTTCTCTCCCCAAGGCAGTCTATCAATGCGGACTCTGACTCGGACTCTGATGCGTCGTTTGACAGTACTTTTGGATTTCTTGGAGTGATGGGGAAACTGGCAGATTCCATCAAGGAACTGAATAAACTGCTATGTTTGGAAAAGGAGCGAAATGAATCCCTTGCAGCAAATTTAAATTCGAAAATGGAGGAAAACTTTGAGTTAAAACTAAGGATTCAAGTTTTAGAAGCTGCAGTAAACAACACGCCTACGCTCCTACGCAGGGAAAAAGCGACAGCTAAGAATGCTCCTACGCAGCGAAAATGCGACAACGATGAGGCACCTGCACAGGAAGAGCCATGTTTTCGTTCCCAGTGGGACTCTTATGTGAGTAAACAAAGTCGACAATACGAACAGTATCAAATCTAAAAAAAAGTCAGTGAATTGAAATCAAGCAATCCCGAGGGAACAAATAAGAAGAGCTCAAATCGTGCAAAGACGTGCAACGAAATTCATAATATTGAAGGCCCTAAAATTGTTTATGAGAGCATACAACTGGAGAATGAAAATGAAAATGATAAAAGAGATTCAAAACAGAGTGGTAAAAATAAGCGCAAAGCCAGAAATAAAAGAAAAAATAGAACAGCAAAGTCGTCTGTCCAGTCCGATGTTAGTGAAAAGGATGAAATACCCTCTGGAGATCCCAGTGAGGTCAATTCTAGTTCCGATGTTGATCAAACTAACATGGCGACAAAAGCACAAAAAGTTGCATGCAATTCAAAGGTGAGCTCTTCATCTTCTAGTGAGAACAACAGTACGTCTCCCATTGTGAATAATGATAATGCCGAGTTACCCTCAACGAGTGGCATTCCCGATAAAGGTCCAGCGAAGAAAGCAAATGCAGTTGCTAAGCAACCACCATCGACTAACAACAACAAGCGACGTACCGCTGTAATAATTGGCGACTCCTTGGTGAAAAACATCAAAGCCTGGGAGCTGAAGGAGAAGTGCGACAGCAGTGGTAATGTATATGTTAAATGCTTTAACGGTGCCACGATTAAAGATATGAAGTGTTACACACAGCCAACCATCGAAAGAAAACCAAACCTAATTATCCTTCATGCTGGTACAAACGACCTCTCTCTGAAGTTAAACAGTGGGCAAAAATCTGAGCTTCAGATTGCAAATGAAATCATTGAATTGGCCAACTCGATCAAAGAAAATGGCATCGAAGTTGTCATCTCTGGCTTGCTACCTCGCGGAGACAGATTTGAAACAAATCGTCAAAGAGTTAATTTCTTACTTGCGGATTTATGCTCTGAAAATAACTATGCATTTTTAGAACACGCCAATATTGATCCATCAAAGCATCTAAATTCTAGTAAAGTCCACCTTAATAAGGTCGGAGATAGTGTCTTTGAGAACAACTTACTGCGTGCTTTAAATTTTTGACTGAATGGTCGACAAGATTCTTTAGATTATGGAGAGGATGCTTGCTCGACCTCTGCGCAGGTTTTGTCCCCGTCAGCTCAGTCACACAGAGCTTATGATAATAATGTTTCTGCTCTTGGACATAGGAAAGGTATGGCAATTGCGTCTCTGAATGTGAATAGCCTCTTGCTACATATTGACGAGATCCGTACTCTTGTTAAGGATCTTGGGATACATATTTTGGCTATTAACGAGACTAAACTCGATGGTACCATCGATGATGCTCTCGTAAGTATTGACGGCTATTCCATTAAGAGACGTGATCGCAATCGTAATGGTGGTGGCGTTGCACTATATATTAAAGATTCGATTGTTGATAAATGCTCTATCCGTGTAGACCTTCCAGAATCGTCCTTAGAGTCTTTATGCTTGGAAGTTAAGCCTTTTCGATCTGCCCCCTTCCTTGTTTTTGCTTGGTATCGTCCCCCTAATGAGTGTGCTGATATTTTTCGTCAGCTAGAGGAATGTATGCAAGTTCTAGACAGTGAAAATAAAGAAATTATACTTTTAGGGGATACAAACTGTGATATCTTGCTTAATTACTCGGATGGGGATAGCTTGAATAGTAATCTTCCAACCCATTCGATGCGTATTCTAGAACTTTATGACCTTTTCGGCTTTCAACAGCTGATCAAACGAGGGACCAGGGAAACCTTGGAATCTTCCACCTTAATTGATCACATTGCCACAACTAACAAGTCAAATATAGTAACCTCTGGTGTGCATGAAACAAGTATCAGTGATCACTACATGGTATACTGTGTAAGAAAGTTCCGCGGGGCTTCGAAAAGACAGCACAAAAATATTACTACAAGACAACTGAAACACTTTGATCAAACTGAATTCATAAATGATTTGCTTCTTGTTGACTGGAACAGTATTGTCTCGAATGGAGATGACATTAACCTTATCGTTGAACAGTGGACCAAGATGTTTTCATTGATACTTGATAAGCATGCACCAGTACGTAATAGGCGTGTTTCCGAAAAGTTTAGTCCCTGGTTGACAAAAGACTTGAAGCAGTTGTCTGCTACTAGAGACAGGTTGAAAAAACAAGCCGTGCGTTCCAAATCCAAAATCCTGATGGAAGCTTACAGGCAGACGCGGAACAAAGTTAATAAGCTGAATACAGATTTGAAGCGAGAGTTTTTCACTAATAAAATTGCTTCGCACAATGGTGATTTAAAAAAGACTTGGAAGACCATCAATATGGTCCTTAACAAGAAATCGAAAACCACCCAGATCGCAGCACTTCAGGTTGATGGGAGGCAAATTTGTGATAGTGAAAGTATGGCTGAATCGATGAATGAATTTTTTTGTAGTATTGGCAATACCCTTAGCGACAAGATACCTAAAACATCAAATCCACTTCTAGAGAATGAGTACTCGGTAAACCCACAAAATTTACGCTTTGAATTCGAAGCTATCAATGTGTCTCAGTTAGAGAGGGTTTTCGGCAAATTCAAAACATCTAAGGGATCTGGTGCTGATGGTATTGCTAATTATTTTCTTAAGATAGGCCTATCCGTTATCGCTGAATCACTTTGTGACATTTTTAATCTTTCAATCGCAACTGGTGTATTCCCAGATAGCTGGAAAATTGCAAGAGTGGCCCCTATTTTGAAAAGTGGTCAATCAAATGATCGTTCTAATTACATACCGATCTCAGTGCTGCCGTTTCTGTCCAGGGTTTTCGAAAAGTTGATTTACAACCAACTTTATGACTACCTTGACAAAAACAGGCTTCTTTTTTCCAAGCAGTCTGGGTTTAGATCGCTGCACTCTGTTGTCACCTGTCTGCTTAACTGTACGAACGACTGGTATATTAACATGGATAAGGGTCAGTATACAGCGATGGTGTTCATAGACCTCAAAAAAGCTTTTGACACTGTTGATCATGAAATTCTTCTTAAAAAGCTGACGAAGTATGGTATCATAGGTCTTGAGAATACCTGGTTTGCTTCTTATCTGGAAAACAGAATGCAATTCTGCAGAGTTAATGGGGTTCCTTCAAACGTTAACAATATAAATTGTGGGGTGCCACAGGGCTCTTGTCTTGGTCCTCTTCTGTTTTTGATATATATCAATGATCTGCCATTTTCTCTTCAAAATAGTCAGGTTACCATGTATGCAGACGATACCACCATATCATATTCGTCCAATAACATCGATGATCTCAACGATAACCTAAACAGAGACTTGAACTGCCTGAAGCAGTGGCTTCAAGGAAATAAACTGTCTTTAAATGTTATTAAGACTCAAGCCATGGTTGTAGGATCTCGACCTAATCTTAAAAAGATCTCTGAAGGAAATGTTCAGTCCCCCTCCTTTGCTATAGGTGACTCGCAGATTGAGATTGTTGAGAAAACTAAGTATCTGGGAATTCAGCTAGATCAACACCTTGTTTGGGATGAGCACACTAGATTCTTGCGTGCTAAGGTCTCTCGTGCCATAGGGTTTTTAAAGTACGCCAAGACAATACTACCCCAAGAAACTCTTAGCCAAATATATAGAGGAATCGTAGAACCGCATTTCCGCTACTGTTGCTCTGTGTGGGGGAGCTGTGGGGAATCCAGAAGGCTTACACTGCAGAAGTTACAAAATCGGGCTGCCAGAATTGTAACAAACAGTAGCTATGATGCACCTGCTGATGACCTTATACAACAGTTAAAGTGGCCAAATATCGCTGAAATCATAAAACGAGAGACAGCGACGATCGTTTACAAATCTTTAAATGGTCTTGCACCGACATATCTCTCAAATATCTTTTCGAAGAACTCATCACGGCGCACTGTCAAGTTGAGAAACTCGGAGACTGACCTACGCATTCCGCTTTATAAAACCAGTAATGGGCAAAAATCATTCTCATATCGTGGTGTACATTTGTGGAACAGCCTTGAACCTGAGGTTAAGCAAGCACCCTCTTTATATGCTTTTAAACATCGTCTTTAATTTGATCGTGGGTGGCGGGATGCGGTTGGATTGGACTGGGGTCAGTCGGATTCTTTGCCTGCCATGAGGTTCTGTAAATTGTGTCTTATTTCAGGGTGGGCATGGGGTCCGGTTTGCTCTGGTCCGGTCTGATTGTGTCCTGCCACTCACGATATGATGATTATGTAAATATTGATTTTAATTTTACTTTAAATTTGTAATTAGATTATTTAGTTTTCGTTTGTTAATATATTTTGCTTGTAAATTTTAGATTTTAAGTTTTTGCCACGGCCCCCTGAAAAGCGGCCTTTGCCGACGGGGTTACCGTGTATAAAGAATATAAATTGAAATGAAATGAGAATTACCCTGGGTACCAGAGCCTCAAGGGTAGGAGAGAATCAGTGTACCCGAACAAACTATAAACCTCCCCGTAACAAGGCTACGAAAGATTTTATCCCATTTGTTTGTCATTTTCTTCCTCCTTGCTCTGTTATTTTGCCAAAGTTAGGAAAGGGTCAAATCAGTTAGGCAAACAAATTTCCTGTTGTTCCGTCTGATTGAGTGTGAAGCTTCAATAGACCAGGCTGTGGTGGAGGTAGGTGCTACTTTTGTGCGGAATTTATGCGACTACGATTTTTGGGTAGCCCTTCCATTGGTTATCACGAATCGTGATGGTAAACGAGGATATTTTGGTGGGTGGGGAAAATACGGGGGTTCAAAGTTACGGCCTCCAGCATCTGACCTCTGCGGAGGAGATCGCAAGCAATCGGTTGTTTACAAGGTAACTACATGACATTTCGCAATGAATTTGATGGGTACCTGCACTGTTTGGGTCTTCTGGCCTGTTACCCCTAAATTAACGTCTATATTATAGGTCACGTGACCAGAATTCACCCTTTTCCTTATATGAAAATTTTTCTGATTTTCATGTTTTCGGCATGATAATGTGGAAAAATGACCTAGGAACTGTTGATACTGATAAATTAAGCACCTTCACTGATTTGCTCATCGTTCCAATCAAGCAGTAAAGGAAAACCTGCAACACATATCTGTCTGCAACTGCATGCCTCAAATACCACATAGAAAAAAAAATCGCGTGAAATTGAAACTAAATACACAGATTGGCTATCTCTAAAATATGGAATATGGAATGATGGAATGGAATAATGGAATGGAATGATGGAATGGTTAGTATGGAATGGTCAAATATTTCAAAATTATCCATCATTTTCCATCAATACCTCCTTAAATGTATGTAAGGAGAGGTTTCGCATATGCTCCAACGAGAAACCAGAACTTTTTATGAAAATTCAGAGAATTATGGGGCCATTCCATGTTTTAGAGATTCTCTAAAACATGGAATGGTCAAATATTTTCAAAATCTTTCATCAATTTCCTGCAATACCTCCCTAAATGTATGCAAGGAAAGGTTTCGCATATGCTCCAACAAGAAAGCAGAACTTTTTATGAAAATTCAGAGAATTATGGGGCCATTCCATGTTTTAGAGATTCTCTAAAACATGGAATGGTCAAATATTTTCAAAATCTTTCATCATTTTCCTGCAATACCTCCTTAAATGTATGTAAGGAAAGGTTTCGCATATGCTCCAACAAGAAACCAGAACTTTTTATGAAAATTCAGAGAATTATGGGGCCATTCCATGTTTTAGAGATTCTCTAAAACATGGAATGGTCAAATATTTTCAAAATCTTCCATCAGTTTCCTGCAATACCTCCTTAAATGTATGTAAGGAGTGGTTTCGCATGTGCCCCAACAAGAAACCAGAAGTTTGTATGAAAATTCAGAGAATTATGGGGCCATTCCATGTTTTAGAGATTCTCTAAAATATGGAATGGTCAAATAATTTCAAAATCTTTCATCATTTTCCTGCAATACCTTCTTAAATATTTGTAAGGAGTGGTTTTGCATGTGCTCCACCAAGAAACAAGGACTTTTGATGAAAATTCAGAGAGTTATGGGGCCATTCCTTGTGTTAGAGATTCTGTAAGTCATGATAGGATTTGACTTTTAGGGCATGATAGTGTTACATGTATATTCTTCTCAGTTATGTGTAGATATCAATTTGCGGCACATGTTTGTATGTTTTGTGAAATTGTAAATGCTTTGAGGTATTTTGAAAGCAATTCGATATTTCAGAGATCTATGACCTAATAAGTTCTTTGTTTTGTTGTGGTCTGGAACAATGCCGCCATTTGGCATTCTATGCAAGTTGCGTAATATTGCGATAAGCACACGTGGTTCGATGTCTTTCTCCTTCTGCATCTGCATTCCTTCCTTTGAGACATGCGGCAATGTCCATTTCATCGAGGACCACATTTTGCGTTCCAAAGCCTAAGAAGCAGGAGGATCTTTTGTCCGGACTGGAGCAAACCTGGTTATGAAGTTCTGTTACAGATTTAATGAAGAATGACATGCTTCTTTTTATCGTTGCTGCTTCTCTTAATAGTTTCACGCAATCAAGGTGTGAAAAGGCATCATCACGGGGCCTGATTTTTATTGTAATTGATCCTGATCTATCAAAAAGTTGTCAAGATAATAAAGCCACAGTGGATAGAAACAATTAATTTCAGCCAATATATCAATCTTTAAAATTCAATGGATAGATCTTGACACATAAATCTATTTCAAAAGATCTGAAACATGGAATGGCCTCATAGTTCTTTCTGAATTCTCACACAAAGCTCTGGTTTCTTGCTTGAGCATATGCGAAACCGTTCCTTACATACATTTAAGGAGGTGTTGCAGGAAAACGATGAAAGATTTTGAAAATATTTGACCATTCCATATTTTAGAGAATCTCTAAAACATGGAATGGCCCCATAATTCTCTGAATTTTCATATAAAGTTCTGGTTTCTTGTTGGAGCATATGCGAAACCTTTCCTTACATACATTTAAGGAGGTGTTGCAGGAAAATGATGAAAGATTTTGAAATTATTTGACCATTCCATATTTTAGAGAATCTCTAAAACATGGAATGGCCCCATAATTCTCTGAATTTTCATAAAAAGTTCTGGTTTCTTGTTGGAGCAGATGCGAAACCTTTCCTTACATGCATTTAAGGAGGTATTGCAGGAAAATGATGAAAGATTTTGACAATATTTGACCATTCCATATTTTAGAGAATCTCTAAAACATGGAATGGCCCCATAATTCCCTGAATTTTCATAAAAAGTTCTGGTTTCTTGCTAGAGCATATGCAAAACCTTTCCTTACATACATTTAAGGAGGTATTGCAGGAAATTAATGAAAGATTTTGAAAATATTTGACCATTCCATATTTTAGAGAATCTCTAAAACATGGAATGGCCCCATAATTCTCTGAATTTTCATAAAAAGTTCTGGTTTCTTGCTAGAGCATATGCAAAACCTTTCCTTACATACATTTAAGGAGGTATTGCAGGAAATTAATGAAAGATTTTGAAAATATTTGACCATTCCATGTTTTAGAGAATCTCTAAAACATGGAATGGCCCCATAATTCTCTGAATTTTCATGAAAAGTTCTGCTTTCTTGTTGGAGCATATGCGAAACCTTTCCTTGCATACATTTAGGGAGGTATTGCAGGAAATTGATGAAAGATTTTGAAAATATTTGACCATTCCATGTTTTAGAGAATCTCTAAAACATGGAATGGCCCCATAATTCTCTGAATTTTCATAAAAAGTTCTGGTTTCTTGTTGGAGCATATGCGAAACCTTTCCTTACATACATTTAAGGAGGTATTGCAGGAAATTGATGAAAGATTTTGAAAATATTTGACCATTCCATGTTTTAGAGAATCTCTAAAACATGGAATGGCCCCATAATTCTCTGAATTTTCATAAAAAGTTCTGGTTTCTTGTTGGAGCATATGCGAAACCTTTCCTTACATACATTTAAGGAGGTATTGCAGGAAATTGATGAAAGATTTTGAAAATATTTGACCATTCCATGTTTTAGAGAATCTCTAAAACATGGAATGGCCCCATAATTCTCTGAATTTTCATAAAAAGTTCTGCTTTCTTGTTGGAGCATATGCGAAACCTTTCCTTGCATACATTTAGGGAGGTATTGCAGGAAATTGATGAAAGATTTTGAAAATATTTGACCATTCCATGTTTTAGAGAATCTCTAAAACATGGAATGGTCCCATAATTCTCTGAATTTTCATAAAAAGTTCTGGTTTCTCGTTGGAGCATATGCGAAACCACTCCTTACATACATTTAAGGAGGTATTGATGGAAAATGATGGAAAATTTTGAAATATTTGACCATTCCATGTTTTAGAGAATCTCTAAAACATGGAATGGCCCCATAATTCTCTGAATTTTCATAAAAAGTTCTGGTTTCTCGTTGGAGCATATGCGAAACCACTCCTTACATACATTTAAGGAGGTATTGGTGGAAAATGATGGAAAATTTTGAAATATTTGACCATTCCATAATAACCATTCCATCATTCCATTCCATCATTCCATTCCATTATTCCATTCCATCATTCCATTCCATCATTCCATATTCCATATTTTAGAGATAGCCTACACAGATTGCAACGTGGGTTACTTAGTTTGGGTTCCTGTAAACCGTGGAACGACATAACAACTAATAACGACATAACGACTAATAACGAGCTATCGAATTACAGTATCGAGTTGTCTGTCCAAACGGGTGTATCAACCGGACCACCACGAGTACGGAATGGACTGATCATTGGATCTAGGAGATATCGGAGCTCGCGAATTTTCTGTTTCTTTGGAAAGCAAAGTAAGAAACAAGCAAGCTAATCAATTTTTTCCTCTGTATCCCTTGTTTCGTGTAAATGTGTAAGTAGGAGATGGAAAGAATGGTTCCCTTACAATTTTTTTCTGACACAACAACAACGACTTTTGCAGGTTTATAGGCAACATTCCTTGGCTTCCTAATAATAGCTTTACCATAAGAGAGAGAGTTCTTGGCAAAACAACATAACGGTTTAATGGCTCGATAATAGTTACAATAACCAATAGAGTATTTGGCAACATAACATAACTAATACCGGGTGTCCAAAAAAGTTCTGTCATCTGTAATAAGTCTATCTGCAAGGTCCCTTTCCCAATTTTTCTTTCCCCAATTTTTTTGATTGACGAAATAGACTTGGGGCAAGTCTATAGAGTAGGCGATCCAAAGGGCCAGATTAAAGCTTTTATGTCGCTATAGATACAAATCCTAGCCTCGCTTATCAGTTGTCCTTCAACGCCATGAGAGACGGTCATCAAATCCCTTTGTTTTCCTTACCGTGCGAAATTACACCTCAATGACTTCAAAGGGAAACCGCGCTAATCTTCATGACCGTCCTCTACACACTACAAATTAAAAAAGCTTTAGGAAAAAGGATTAGGAAACCGGGAACCATTCTTTCCATCTTCTACTTACACATTTACACGAAACAAGGGATACAGAGGAAAAAAATTGATGAGCTTGCTTGTTTCTTACTTTGCTTTCCAAAGAAACAGAAAATTCGCGAGCTCCGCTATCTCCTAGATCCAATATGATCAGTCCATTCCGTACTCATGGTTGTCTGGTTGATACACCCGTTTGGACAGACAACTCGATACTATAATTTGATAGCTCGTTATTAGTCGTTATATCGTTATTAGTCGTTATGTCGTTCCACGGTTTACAGGAACCCACTTAGTTTGGCTGTTGAGAAGGTTGTATGTACTTAAAAGGCAATTAATGAATAAAGTTATTGTTAATTCGAGACGTTAATGCAAAGCTTTATGAAATTTGTGGGACGTTCTCCATCCCATACATTGTACTTGAGTCAAATAACAAGAGAAGTTGTCGTTTGAGATTCAGTTGGCATTTTGTTCACGGAGTCTGTATCCAAGAGAAGTGTTGCGCTACTTAATCGTTCTTTGAAGGTAAGTTTATCAAAACTTCTTCCAATAGCATCGCCTTTGCTCTGAGTAATTTGCTTACACTAAAATTTCCTTTTGATTGAATGTTTTCAAGATACCATACTTTTATGACTGTTTGTAGCTAACTTGTATTCTTTCATTCATTCAAAAGTATTAATTTAACGTAATGTGTCTTAACATGATATTTGGCAACTGAATATGAAATTTGGTTGCAGTTACCGAGTTAAACATAGGTGAATCAACCCATGATCATAATTTCACTTCACCTAGCTATGGAATCTCTCAATTGCATCATCCACTACAACATCAAAGATGCCAAGTACAGCAAAATAAAACCTGTATCGGAAACTAACGAGAAAAGAATTATTTCTGCTAAGAACCTGCGACAATCGAAGGGAGGTTTGAATCACCATAAAGAACAGTGTGACTCCGTTCCAGAGGATATAGATCCATCGAAACATGGTATACACCTCGAACCATGCTACAAGAAATTTGTGCTCATTCTTTCACAAGAAAAAGCATCTTCGAACGTAGAAACTCAGCCCCCTTGTACCTGTCGGCCAAAGCGCCAGTCGTCTGATCAATGCTCTTCGCGCAACATTTATCCTAAAGAGTGCCAGTTTTGCAAGAGGTTCAGAGTCAAGCATAAGGGAAAGGAACATATCCCATTAACAATAACAACCTAATCCTAATCCACGAAATTTATGGAATTCATACGCAAGACACGAGATATCGAAGCAAATTGAAAAGCAGAATACAGTCGTACTTTCCAGAAAAGCTATTCTTTGTTTCAGTTGGCAAGACAGTTCCAGAGGTCCTAATAAGTAAAGATGGTATAAATTCGCACACTCTCTTTAATAATCCAGATTTCATTATCAAAGAAGCCGCCGAAACTCTGCGTAGCGATATACTGGATTACGCAAACAGCATGCCCAAACTGAAATGGCCACCTTACATTGATGATCTTACATCAGAAGCCATGCAACCACCTCAATCATTAGTGCTGTTCCTTGGCCAGCTTCTAAAAGCCAACGACCATTCCGAGAGCAACACCGTAAAGCGCTTGGCGGAGTCATACTCGTCTGATTTGATTCATGGTGTCACAAGAGGCAAAGTAATTACAGCAAAGCATTTCTTACTTGGTTTAGGATTACATAATATAACTGGGCAGAAGAAACCAGTACAAATCATCAACCGACTTGGACATTGCATAGAATATAATGTGGCATGTGAGATCGAAACGGCTCATGCTGAAGAAAGCCAGCAACAATACGCTGATTCTGGTGTACTACCAGTGAGACCCATTTCTGCCAACCACATTGTCAACACTTTTTTCTGGGCGGATAACTTCGACATCAATCTTGAAACCCAGACTGGCCACGGAGCACTAAATTCTACGCACATGATTGCATTTCAAGAGGAGTCCCAAGTTTCGACATTAGAAAATCGAAGGACACGATTTGCAAGAACAGGGAGGCGGTCACTCACGCAGAATGATCTTGAAAATTATTCAATTATTGCTGATCCAAAAAAGGAACCTAGTAGCCTCATCACTTTTAGCACTGGCGAGCATGATGACACACTCAATAAGTCCGCCGCCTCAATGGCCTATTTCCTTTGGCTGCTATTGCGGTTGCTGAACTCGCAAGATCAAACAGTTCCATCATTCTTTGCCTGGAAAACAAAGCTACGGAACATTGGAATATGTCATGCAGCAATTAAGAAAACTGTTGTGACTTACCTTCCCCCCATTGATGCAAAAGTGACAGAGTTCAGTACCATTAACCAATACTTGTCATACATGCAGAAGCTGGCAGAGGAAGCAAACATGCCGTATGTAAATGTAAGCCTGGATGTAGGAGCTGCTATGAATGCCTACAAACTGATATGGAATCACCCGAAAAAGTTCGGAAATGTAATTATTCACTTGGGCGACTTTCATTTCATCAAAGAGAACTTCGGAGTCATTGGAAAATTAGTAGCCGGATCAGGATTCGAAGACGTCACTTTCCAAGCTGGTTTATGTTCAACTGGCAGCTTGAAGGGAGTATTAGCTGGGACACATTACAATAGAGCATGGACAGTTCATTCGGTATTTGCTGAAGCGCTTGAGAGGCTTTTATTTGAAAGGTTCATCGCTGAAAGTGGAGAAGAGATTCCAGCCGCTCTTCATCATGCTGCACAAGAGCCTTTTGAAAACTTCAACGAACTCTTAGTCCAAGCTGAAAGTATTTTTCTGAAATTCCAAAACTTCAAAAGCAGGGTCCGAGACGGTGAACTTGGAAAAACACCACAGTTTTGGCTCTCACTTTACCTTGATCTCATGAACATTCAGGAAGCGGCTCACTTAGCAGTACAAGAAAATGACTTTGAAGTTAGACTGTGTGCATGGAAGCAATTTCTACCGTTGTATTTTGCTCTCAACGAAACCAATTACGCTCGCTATGGAAGTTATTACGTTGGAGTTTTGGAGAACATTGACCTGTTATTTCCTGATGCAAAGCAGATTTTGAGTGACAATGGATTTTCAGTCCAAGCACAGGATCGATACTTACTGCGAACAGCTGTTGATCAAAGGGGTGAGCAGACCATTAACCGTGACGCAAAAACTGCTGGAGGGATAAAGTACTTTGCGAATGATAGCAAATCGATCTTAAAATGGACATTAAATAGATCGGAGCAAGCAAACAACACGTCTGAGCTTTTGAACATGGTCGATATGAAGTCTTCCAATGAAATGCATAAATCACTTCGTCCATCCATGATTCTCAAAACAGAAAAGATGGCAAAAAAGGTAATGAAGGTGTTGAAAGAAGAATATGTCAACCCATTTGGAGCTGAACTAGACAAACAAGAACTGTACAATTTAAGCTCTGGTGTGCCACTTCCAGGTGATATTTCAGATCAAATCCTCGCAATTCGTGATGCTGGCAGAACTGCATTCACTGCATTCGTAGAAGAAAGATTGGTGGACAAATCAGTTCCATTCCATGACTCGATTTCAAGACGCAAACTTCAGCTGTTTAGTACGACAAGTAAGAAAGTGGAGATTAAAGGCAACGCACGAATGAAAGCAGTGGAAGTTAACAGAGATATGCTGGGGACAATACTAGCGCTGTCTGCAAAGACAAGCAGGGTCGTGAATTTTGAATATGCTTTGGAGTATCCACTATGTGCAGTGCCTCTTAGTTTAGCGAATCCGGATGGTTCCCGCAGAGTCACATCAAAGTCTAAGCTGCTGAATATCGTAGAAGAAAGGTGCAGAGATCCATTACAACATCCCAGAGATAGCCAACCATCGAAGCAATCAGTTGCAGCATACATAATTGACTTTATGGCGTGCATACGAATTCTGAAAGAAATACCTGAGACATATGAAGGATTAACATGGAAATTTTTAGAAATGCTTCCATCAGGCTATAAGCGACTTGATATTGTTGCCGATACATATCAAGATATCTCTATCAAGTCCACAGAAAGAAGTAAGAGAGGTGATTCAAGAAAAATAATCATTAGATCAGAAAAGTCGAAGATTCCTCGAGATTTTAATGCATTTCTCAAGAACGGCGAAAACAAAGCTCGAATGATTGAATTGATTGTAGAGGTAATATTGCACAATAGGGAAGAGGTCCTTGGTTTGCTGCAGTCAGAAGAAGTTTTTGTATCCACTGAAAATCACTGCTCAAAACTTACAGCTGACCGTGTGGAAATAGAGCCAGGGCTTGTAAGCAACCAAGAAGAGGCAGACACCAAGGTAATCTTGCATTGTATTCATGCACTTGACAGAAACCCTGGGAAGAACGTGATAGTTAGATCACCATCTGGTGACACAGACATAGTGGTTATCATGATTGGTAAGCTGATAGATAGCGCAACAAGATGCTTTCTAGATAACGGCAGTGGACGTGACCGAAAGGGTTTATGGCTGAGCAATGTCGATATGAATGAAGATGCTAAACTAAGTCTAATTGGGTTTCATGCCTTTACAGGAAACGATTATATATCAAGTTTTTTTCGAAAAGGGAAAGCAATGTGCTGGAAAGTGGCAGAGAAGAATCCAAGATTTTTGCAAGCATTTAAAGCACTTGGATTGGCTTGGGATTTGATGCCAGCTATCTACGAAGTGTTAGAAGAATATGTCTGCCATCTATATGGCTCAAAGAAAAGAAAAGTAAATGAGGTACGGCATCAAATGTTTCGGCGGAAGTATGACAATGAAAATAAAATTGTAGATCTATCATCATTGCCCCCATGTCAGTCTGTCCTAAATCTTCATACAAGCCGAGCAAATTTTGTTGCTAAAGTCTGGAAGTCAGCGGGTGTCCATCAGTTGGAGTTTCCAAATCTTTCTGCTCATGGATGGACAGAAATGTGTGAAATTATTTGGATGAATAAAGCATTTCCTGACAACATCGAAGAACTCTTACTAGATCTATATCAGAATGAAGACCAACTAGAAGGGGATGCTTTTGGACGGGACGATGACACTGATGACGATGATGATGATGAATCATAAGGTTGATACTGAACAAATCCCAATTCGTTATACTGTAGGTAAGCATTTCAATTTCTTTGCTGCAAACTCCTCTCACTCCTAGATCAGAACGATGAGCAAATCAGTGAAGGTGCTTAATTTATCAGTATCAACAGTTCCTAGGTCATTTTTCCACATTATCATGCCGAAAAACATGATAATCAGAAAAATTTCAATATAAGGAAAAGGGTGAATTCTGGTCACGTGACCTATAATATAGACGTTAATTTAGGGATAACAGACCAGAAGACCCAAACAGTGCAGGTATGCATCAAATTCATTGCGAAATGCCATGTAGTTACCTTGTAAACAACCAATTGCTTGCTATCTCCTCCGCAGAGGTCAGATGCTTGAGGCCGTAACTTTGAACCCCCGTATTTTCCCCACCCACCCAAAGATCCTCGTTTACCATCACAATTCGTGATAACCAATGGAAGGGCTACCCAAAAATCGTAGTCGCATAAATTCTGCACAAAAGTGGCACCTACCTCCACCACAGCCTGGTCTACAAGGAGAGTCTTGAAAGACCAGAGAAGGCGATTAGAGTAGCAGATGTAAGCCCATGAAACGAAACAACTGAGTCTCTTCATCGGAAAGTTTATTCAAATTCACAGTAGTCCTGTGCTACTCCAAAGACCAGAGGAGGGCTTCAGAAAGTTAAACTGGAGAAATGTTTTGCAACAAAGTAAGATGATTGTAGCATTCTCCACCTTATTGTCGCACCCTGATCTTCAAAAAACACGTAGTCAAACTGGAAACCTCGACGGAGAACAAGGTACAGTAAGTGTGGGCCCACGAGGAAGGATCTCTATTGCAAACCATCGCAAAATATAGCAAAGAAAATGTGGAATGATTGTTGAGGCCCTTTATCGCTGCATTTTGCAGTTCTTTGAAGGTTTTTTGTAAAAATCATTTTCCTAAGATAAATTGTGAAACATAATATCTAAAGTTTCGTTTCGGTTGTCTGCACCCTGTTTGCTTCGCCGTTGTGGTTGACTTTCAAAGAGTTTTCTTTCGCAAAGAACTTGAAGCGCTACTTGGTAAAATCGTATGAACACCGAGTGATGACTGAACAAACAATTTTAAATCAAGAGGGCATCGTTTCGAGAGTCTATTTACGAAAATTCTTTCTGAGCATCGGGCGAAATACATTTTCGCGAGGGCGATTAATAGCCCTTGTAAACCATTTTGCGAGGGCGCTGGCGAGGGCGAGGGCGATAGCCCTCGTGAGACGAAAAGGCCTGAAACAGCAAAGCCAACCAAACCAGCAGTCGGAAAACTTCTGGGGCTCGCGGTAGAGGGTCATACCGACCGAGCCAATCCTCCTCATTCGACCCCACAAGCCAAGAAAAATTCAGAAAATCAGCAGCCAGCACCCCTTCTCTGGCTTGCTGGAAAATTGAATGGACAACCCATCGACATGCTCCTGGACTCTGGAGCCACAATCTGCTGCCTTGCCAAGCGTTGTTTTACTTCAAGTCAAAACCTCCGAACCCTCTCAGTTAAGCCATATTGTGGCCCTGGCATTATGGGTGCAAATGGGACATTACTCAAACCCTATGGACTTGTTAACCTGCCTATAACTGTTGGTAACCCAACAATTTCTTATACAGTTGAATTTATCATTAAAGAAGATCTGCCTTACTCGTGCATTCTTGGTCTGTGTTTTCTCAACCTTCTTCAGAAATGGGGTATTGATAATGCAAGAGACTGAAATACTTTCATTTCATTTTCATTTCATTTTCATTTATTTCAACAGGGTAAATACATTCAGTAACTATGGATATCTACTGTTTTACAATGTGCCCTGCTTTAAAACCCTAACTTACTTAATTACATGAATAATTATCGGCATTAAAATCCAAAATACAAGAAAAAGAAAATTTTCAAAAAGAATGGGGACTCTGAAGTCAAAATATGTGGCTGAAGTAGATTTCGATCATCAACCTCTTTGATCTTTCAGAAAAGATTTTTATTTCGTTTTGAAAGCAGCTAGCGAAGGAGCAGTTTTGATTTCAAGGCTTAATTGGTTCCAAACAGTAACTCCTCGATACGAAAAGCTCCGCTGCCCATTTGAGGTTTTACACAAAGGAATCCTGAGGTCAGTGCTGGTATTACGTAAAGTCCGATTGCAAGACTCGGACAATTTATGAAACATCGACTTCATATAGGGAGGTGCAAGCCCATGCAAGGCTTTATATACCATGCAGGCTGTCTCAAAGTCAATCATTTCTTTAACTGTTAACCACCCTAGTTTTGATATTAATGGCCGCGATGAATGGTCGAAGGGACTGTTTGTCACGACACGAGCTGCCCGATTTTGTAGCTTTTGCAATTTTCTTAGTGTAGTATCACCAGCACAACCCCAGACAGAGCAGCAGTATCTAAAGTGCGAATCAACTATGCTGAAGTACATCCTTTGTATAGTTTGCAGCGAAAGATATCTCTTAGAATACTTGAGCATTCCTATTCCTCTTGAAATCTTCCCTATAGCAACGTTGATTTGCTCTTTCCAGTTTAATGACGGGTCGATTTGAACCCCAAGATATTTTATATTACCCGTGGATTCGATCTCATCGCCATTTATTTGAAAGAGGGGAAAACTGTTTGAATCATTGGAATCTAGTCTTCTGAGGTTTGGTACAGTACCAAGGATCAAGTTTTGGCCACATTAAGAGACAATTTATTACCCTGGAGCCACGAACTAAGATTCTGAAGATCTGAGTTGATGGCATTTCACAGGTCAGAGACAGATTTTGAGGAATAGGAAATGCTTGTATCATCTGCATACATTGTGACCCTCGTTCTTTGTAAGGCAAACGGCAAGTCATTAATATAGATCAAAAATAAGAGTGGGCCAAGGCAAGAGCCCTGAGGCACTCCACATTGGATGTCTTGTATTTCAGAAGTTTTGCCATTAACCTTACAGCATTGCTTCCTATTACTTAGGTATGATATGAACCAGTCGAGCTCCACGCCTTCAACTCCATAGAAACGCAGCTTAGCTATGAGTAGTTGTAACCGCCATTTTGTATTATCCTCGTTTTGAGTTTTGAAAAAGAGACCGCCTCGTGCCAAAAAAACGTTGCAAGTTGTCAATCAAGATGGAGTTGTAGAAAGTTGATTTGAGTTGTGTTTTTGGGCCAGGTCGTGTTTGGCCAGGTCGGAAACTCAGGCGGCTCGGGCGACTCGGGCAACTCGGGCGAATATTTTCATTGCAAAAACCATGTCTGATAGTATTATTTCGACCTTCCTCGGGCACAGAAGACACAAATATCCTTTGCTGTTCAAAATAGGCCACTTTTTAAAGTTTACCCGAGTCGCCCGAGTTTTCGTTCTGGGCCTATGAGCAAAAACGAAAAGTCGGGCAACTCAGGCAAAAGGCAAAAAACCATCAGGCAAGTCAATCCAAACAATCCCCAACAGAAGAAACTTTTACAAACGCAAGTAGATAGCTACTGCGATTTGCCATCAACTCAAAGAAGAATCAATACTTTGATATCTAATATTACCCGAGTCGCCCGAGTTTTCGTTCTGGACCTATGAGCAAAAACGAAAAGTCGGGCGACTCGGGCGAAAGGCAAAAGAGCCATCAGGCAAGTCAATCCAAACAATTCCCAACAGAAGAAGCTTTTACAAACGCAAGTTGATAGCTACTACGATTTGCCATCAACTCAAAGAAGAATCAATACTTTGATACCTTAGATTACCCGAGTCGTCCGAGTTTTCGTTCTGGACCTATGAGCAAAAACGAAAAGTCGGGCGACTCGGGCAAAATGCAAAAGAACCATCAGGCAAGTCAATCTAAACACTCCCGACGGAAGAAACTTTTGCAAACTCAAGCAGATAGCTACTAAATTTTGCCATTAACTCAAAATTGGGATGAACACATCAAAAGCAAAAAGAGTGGAGGAATTGCCCGGGGGCAGGGGGGGCGCACTTTTATAGGGTATTTTTTATGCGACAGGGTACAGGGTGTGGAGAGTTTTGCCACACACCCCCGTCACTTCCCTAGTCAAGTACCCCCCCCCCCCCCCCCCCGGAGGAATTGCAGCTCTAAAAAAATTGAAAACTGTCGTTCCACAATCACAACTGTGTAATGTATATTATGCGATAATTGAGAGTCACTTGCGTTATGCTGATGTTATCTTGGGTAGTCTGTCAAAGACAAACTAGCTGCTCTTCAACGTCTTCAAGACCGGGCCTGTTCAATTATATCCAATGCAAGAATAAAAGATAACTGGTCATCTTCCTGGTTGAACGTAGAAAATCTTTCTGTCACGATTGAACCGTCATGACCTATAAGATTGTGAGCAGATTGTGCCCTGAAAGCCTATGGGATAAATATCATCCGAGATTCTCTCATTCGACCTAGAATACGAGGCACTGTAAAGATCTCGAGATCCCTAGATACAGGACTGAATTTGCCAAAAAAGGCTTGCATTACACAGCTCTCACATTATGGAATGATACACTTGCCGAAATAAGTGAGCGACCGACATAGGATCGCTTCGAAAAACCACTGAAAACGCATCTAAAGAGCTAGACTTTGGAACGCAACTCCCTGGAAGAACAGCAACTCTTAGGTTCCATGGGACTGTAGCTGTAATTCCTAGATTCTGATGATTGACAATAGATGTGTTTTTATTTGCTGCAGGATTTTTTGTGTATGAATCATATTAAATGAAAAATGAAAGTGAAATAAGAAGAATCAATACTAGATACTTACGACTAAGCGAGTCGCCCGAGTTTTCGTTTTTGCTCATAGGTCCAGAACGAAACCTCGGGCGACTCGGGTAATCTAAGGTATCAAAGTATTGATTCTTCTTTGAGTTGATGGCAAATCATAGTAGCTATCAACTTGCGTTTGTACAAGTTTCTTCTGTTGGGAATTGTTTGGATTGACTTGCCTGATGGCTCTTTTGCCTTTCGCCCGAGTCGCCCGACTTTTCGTTTTTGCTCATAGGTCCAGAACGAAAACTCGGGCGACTCGGGTAATATTAGATATCAAAGTATTGATTCTTCTTTGAGTTGATGGCAAATCGCAGTAGCTATCTACTTGCGTTTGTAAAAGTTTCTTCTGTTGGGGATTGTTTGGATTGACTTGCCTGATGGTTTTTTGCCTTTTGCCCGAGTTGCCCGACTTTTCGTTTTTGCTCATAGGCCCAGAACGAAAACTCGGGCGACTCGGGTAATCTAAGGTATCAAGGTATTGATTCTTCTTTGAGTTGATGGCAAATCGTAGTAGCTATCAACTTGCGTTTGTAAAAGTTTCTTCTGTTGGGAATTGTTTGGATTGACTTGCCTGATGGCTCTTTTGCCTTTCGCCCGAGTCGCCCGACTTTTCGTTTTTGCTCATAGGTCCAGAACGAAAACTCGGGCGACTCGGGTAATATTAGATATCAAAGTATTGATTCTTCTTTGAGTTGATGGCAAATCGTAGTAGCTATCTACTTGCGTTTGTAAAAGTTTCTTCTGTTGGGGATTGTTTGGATTGACTTGCCTGATGGTTTTTTGCCTTTTGCCCGAGTTGCCCGACTTTTCGTTTTTGCTCATAGGCCCAGAACGAAAACTCGGGCGACTCGGGTAAACTTTAAAAAGTGGCCTATTTTGAACAGCAAAGGATATTTGTGTCTTCTGTGCCCGAGGAAGGTCGAAATGATACTATCAGACATGGTTTTTGCAATGAAAATATTCGCCCGAGTTGCCCGAGTCGCCCGAGCCGCCCGAGTTTCCGACCTGGCCGTGTTTTTGGAAAGAGAAAAGCATTTTCGTTGAATTATAGTGTTTATCCGTCTCAACTCCTCGATCCTGACAAAAGAACCCAAGTCGTGTGATATGTGATAGCTCCTGTTGTTCGTGAGTTCGTGTGGTGTTGGTGAATTGCACAAACAGACCAGTACAGGAGTATTGAGTATAACAAATGGTGGCCAAGTGTGTATTTTGTCAGAGAGGAGGAAAGAAGGGAGTTCAGAAGATTCTTTGATTATTTATTTGCACTGGAAAAGACCTCGAATTAAACCGTTTTACAGTGTCATTTTACTCGCTGAAAGTTTACCTGCAGATATCAACTCGTACTCGATCGAAAAGACCATGAATTCAGTCGTTTACAGTCGTTTTACTTGACGAAATTTACGTGCAGATTCGTACCTATTCGTACCAAAGTGATTGATTGCGTGTTACTCAAGACTGGAGACATTTGGTATCCTTTCACAGTGCAATGTTATTGGTTTTTATTACGGTTTTATTTTGAGATTGGTGTTGTGAATTTGTTTGCTGCAATTGAATTATTTTCTGCTTGTTTTTGTGAATTTGTTTGCTGAAATTGAATTATTTTCTGCTTATTGAAATGTGTGCTGCAAGTTGATAATAGTGCTGTGTGTGCTGCAAGTTGATAATAGGTCTATTTGAACCTATTTGCCTTCTTTTGTTCGCATTATCATTACAGGATTGCCAACAATTTCCTTTTTGATTAATTCTTTTTCTGTGTTTGTTTGATGATGGCAGAACAGTTATTTGAGGAAATTCAGCCATTACTTTGCAGGTTGTCCAAGGAAAATTTGTTGGATATTTGTGTAGCAACAAAAGCTGCACAGATTGAAACTATCCACAATAAAAGCTTTGGTAGAATTCTCAATGTTTTGAATAATTATTTAGAGGAGAGCCTTGATGATGAAGATTCTGGTGTTTTGTTGTTGAATAGTGTTAAGGAGGCTTGTGTCAAATTTCTTTCTTTACCTGTTCCTAGTGGGGGGTCCCAGGGGGATGAGGCTCATGGTGCTGAGGGGGAAGTGGTTTATCATCTTCAGAGGAGAATGAAATGAAGAAACTGCAAGCTGAGGTCAGTAAAATGAATGATAGATTGGCAATTTTAGATCAAAAATCTGCTGCACAAAGTCTTCCAACCCCTGTCAACAGTTTTAATATGTTCAAAAGAGAATTAAAAATTGCAGGGACAATTACTGACAGTGCCAACAAGGATAAGTTATCATTCTGTGGGCTAATTAGACAGATAAATTCAGCAATAGCTAAGGGGTATACTGAGACAGGAAGCAGTAATCAGAGCCATAAATCCAGGAAATTTGCTCAGAGGATACTTGGAATCTATGCCATTATCAGATATTAATTTGCCAAAGCTAAGGAGGCTCCCCGCAGTCACTATAAAGAAAAAAGTGGAAGTGAATTATTCCAAGATCTCATGAATGCAGCCCAACAACCCAAAAAGAGGACAACACCCAAGCCTTCTTGATGCGATTGCTGACCATAAGACAGAAAGTTTTATTTGTAGCTCAAGAATCTGATTCCAAACTCAAAGCCAACACAGAGCTGGTTCAGTCTGTTTTTCTCCAGACGCTGAAAAGTGGAGTACAGAGCGAAAACATACGCACACGTCTGAGACCAGTGTTAGAGAAACATGATGTTTCAGATGAAGAAATAATTCATCAACTTAGCTCAGCAGTATCAGGTGAGGAGGACCGTCAAAAGAGATTGCAACAGGCAGGTATGTCTAAGCATGCACGGATCTCTAAAATGCAGCTGGAAGATGATGATGGAAACAGGCACAGAGTAGGATCTGCTATAAAGGAAGAGCAAAAACAACGAAAAGACACTGAACAAATCATTTCAGCAATCCAATCATTGCAAAAAGATATGGCTTGTCTTAAGGAGAGAGTAGAAAGACAACCTCAAACAGAGGGTCAAAAAGAAGAGAAAGCTAAGGGTAGACCCTATGGTTGTCAGCCTTGTAGGAACAAAGGTGATGGCAAAAATTGCAATCACTGCTTCAAGTGTGGATCAACGGAGCACATTGCCATTGGATGCAAGGGCAAACAAGTAGCTGGTGGAAAGTCATCATCATCGTCGGAAAACTGGAGACAGCCACAACTGGGGGGCAAGTAGTGGCTGAGGGAACAAAGCCCCAACAATGTTATAACTCAGGCCTTTTCGTTTGACGCGTGCGATCGCACTCGCACACGCTGGCACACGCGCAGATTCATGTACGAGTGCGTTTTGTCGCACGCGCAAAACGATCTTTTAGTGCGGTGATCAGGCAAGAATAGAACATGAGCTGGCCATTTCGGTATTGTCGTTGATGTGGAGATCAACATGAATTTTGTTTCAACAAAGCCAAGTCATGAAAGGACGACGTTTCAAGGAACAATCCAGATGATAGCTGATTTTCGCAGCCGTGACCATGTAATGACCTTGCCGTTAAGTTACCACTTGAAATCATCATAAGCCGTGGTTACTAATGAATGAGAAAAAACCAGACCACTTCAATAAGCAAAGACTGCTACAACGCTATTAATTGCATGTGGAATTGTGACAACAAATGTCCGCGTTTTATCGCAAACTAATAAGTTTGTCCATGTCTAGGGCGGAAAGTTTCTTAAAGTTTTAAGTACGGAAGTTTCGAATTCTCATTTCTCTTATCATTGAAATCTCTTGAGCTTCTACATATACTTCATTGCCAGTTGTACGAAACCATGCCTTTTCTAGACATCAATCGAGAAAATATGAGAAACGAAGTGCAACTAGTATGTGGCAGCTTTATCAAGACTACGTGTTCTTTAGCAATGATTGCCTCTGCAGGTTTCTAACGCGGTTAGAAGCAAAGATTATAGTGAGAATTTGATGTAAAAGGTTTATCGTAAAAAACTAGATTTGGGTGAAGAGGCAAGAAAGTAAGGGCCAAGCTACAAATTGATTAGCAAAGTAATTTTTGGAGGTTTCGCTACTGTCAGATGGAAACTCTTCGTCTCAAATTTTCGTTGTTACCGTAGAAAGCATAAATTTTCATTCATATGCTTATAGCAGGATAGCAAGCTGGGACTGATTATACCAAGATTTTATGACAGGGAAACCAATCTGTTTCATTTCAGACAAAGGTGCCTAAATTTACTCCATCGAAAACTCTCTTCGACAGAGTCAACGTCAAGGATGGAGGCTATCTCAAGAACGCCCCTTTAATCCAGTAATGACCCTGATGATGTAATACTTAACTCCCAATTGATCTTAGCACGTAATCGAACTAGATGTCGGAAATGTAGGTGACCTAACTTCTTGACCTTTCCAGAAATTAAAGCAAAACAGTCTCATCGAAAAATTCTTGGAAAACAACAAAGCATCTTCGAGGAGCAAAGAAAGTCTCAGAAACCAAGTCAGATTATATTTGAAATCACGGAACTTTTCGGAAAATACTGCGCCGTATGACCGGGAAATTTCATTCTCCTTGAAAGATGGAGCTGGTTACAAGATAGCCCAATTGAAATCGAATGATATAAGGGCGAAAGGTGACTTTACTTACCCATTGGGTTTCATGGAATTCATGCTTATGCAGAATTATAAAATGACGTACGTGTTCAATTCATGGTTAAGACGGCCTAAATTATGATTCTATGTATACGTTGAAACATAGTTGAAATGAAACATCCGTGACAATTTTCACACTTTTCCACCGTGTGCGATCGCACGCGCGAAATGATCTACGAGTGCAAAATTCCGCACGCGTACCATATTTCTCACGAAAAGGCCTGATAACTGTTTAAAGGAATTGTGTGACAATGAAACAATGAAGTGCGCACAGTGTAAATGTACCAAATAATGCTCCAAACAATGCCAAATAAAACATTGGAACACACATAAGCCACTGTGTTATGCAATTAAGGAAGCAGAAATACATTTTGATATAAGTATTATACACCAAAAACAATGCATAATAGCCATTTGACCCCAAAAAACTACAAAAAGATTGTAGATGTGGTTGGGAAAAGGTATATTATATCTTGCAAAATTGATGAAATTTGCTGCTCAGCTTTGTGGGATACAGGAGCACAGGTTTCCATGGTTTCAAGAGACTGGCTCAATTTGAATATGCCAAATCATGAAGTAAAGAAATTGGACAATATTTTAGGAGTAAACCTCAATTTAACAGCAGCCAATGGCACCACCATTCCCTACCAAGGATTTGTTGAACTAACAGTAAAATTAAGAGAAAGTAACAATTTGGAAGTAGACGTTCCATTCCTTGTCACACAAGAGAAATTAGAGGTACCAATCCTAGGATATAATGTCATTAAGGAATTTTTCAAATTGTCATCAGCCTCAGGAGATAAAAATGAAGTGATGAAAATATTATTTCCAAATTTAAAGTCTGATGAAACGAAGCTCCTTATTAATCTTATCAGTGAAGAACAAAGCCAAGATATGCATTTTGGGACAGTAAAGGTGAAACAGAGAGACTACACAGTCCCCAAAGGACAATCCATACATATTACTTGCAGAGCCAATTACTTTTCAATGGAAAGTAAGACACCTGTATTATTTGAGCCCATTGAAAATAGCAACCTACCTGAATCACTACAGATCAGTGAGAATTTGATTGTTATAAACAGAGGAAAATCATGTTGTGTGAAAGTTGAGGTGACAAATAACTCTGCACATGACATAATCATACCAAAGCATACAGAAATAGGTCAGCTACAATTAGTGAAGTCGGTTACACCCATAGAGGTTACTGCTAAGAAACAGGAGACAAAGTCAGAAATGAAAGGTGCTGCGATGGGCATACCGTCTGATACAAGATTAGCAGTGGATACCAACAGTAACAAGGCACCTATGTTCACCCTTGGTGATAATTTGTCATGTAAACAAAGAGATTGTGTGGTGAAAATGCTATCAGAAGAAGAAGAGTCATTTTCAAAAGGAGATTCAGACATAGGATGTGCCCAGGATTTACAAATGGAATTGAAACTGCATGACCCGACACCTGTGCAGCATACATATCGTTCCATTCCACGCCATTTATATGAAGAAGTTAAAGCTTACATAGAAGACTTATTCACAGTGATCCAGAATCGAGAAAATAGTACAGAAATACCAAAAAATTAATCTTGAAAAATGACTTTGGCACTATTTTTACGTCAAAGCTAACACATGGTTTAGTTTAATACAAAAAAACCCATTTAAAGCGGAGCTATACTTGCGGAGCTAAAAATTCCTAAACTTAACATAAACAAATGAAATGCAACATTTAGTCAATTTCAGGATGAAATCTACAGTTGCCAGCAATAAAGTCTATCTTCAAATGTTTGTAGAATCACTTTGCCAACTCGGATTTATGCGTTTTTTTTTTATCTGAAAGAGTAACAATTCGACTATATCCTGACTCAAAATCTAAATTTTCGCGATTTTCGTTCTATTCAATTTTTGCGAATGCGCACTTGTATTTGTTTGGGTAGTTTAGGCCTGAAAATCATCAATATTTTGAAATTCAAGTCAAAAACGTGAAATACATGTCAAAACATGTCTTGATGACACACTTTTTTGTTGAATTTGAAGCATTGGCTGTACTTTTGCCAAAGGTTTCGTACAAATTCGTACCCAAAAATTTTTTATGCAATTTTCTTTAATTGTGGTATTTTCGGGAAAATGTTGCAATTTTCTACAACGATTGTTGTATGATATGGAATATCTTTCTGAAGTTGTTATCAAGGAGAAACCATGGATGAACCAAATGAATATGGACTTGGAGACATTCTCAATGACCTTTTATGCTACTTTCATCTGACTCTTGCCCTACACTAATGTCGACTAATGTTGTTCGTGAGGTAACATCCTAAAATCTTAAATTATTCAATGGTAATATATAGGGAGTATATGCTGGTTGAAAACTTACGTTTCTGCGGAGCAAAAAGTCTGGGAGAAGTGTATTAATGATGTTCTGAAAGCCAAATTTGTATCCTTTCGTCTGATTTGTATTTTTTTTTTCGGTCGCTAAGGAACTCATAAGAAAAAAGTAAACATGGATCACTATTAAAGTACTTCTCTTTTTTGTTTGGACTTCAATCAACATAACAAGCTTTCACAGTAGCGTTTATTAATGATTTAATCATTTTGACAAAAATGAAAACGTCTTGAGAATGAAACGTCATATAGAAGCCCTAGCTGCAACGCGTTTTGTCGGAAGAAAGTGTTCAACTAAAACATTCCATTTACGTTAGAAAGGTTTTGATGAAGATCTACTTCACACGTATTTTTTTATTGGAGACGAAGACATTGGGTCAGTACTGAAAGCTTCCTAAAATTATCAGATTTTCAGTATTCAGAGTTTCTTACGAGTTTCTTAAAGGTTTCATAACAATCTTCTTGTTTGCTACTTGGTCCATCAAGAAAATTTCAAAATAAAGTTTTCTGAAGCCTTTTCCAATGTTTAGACTATATCCAAGCAGTGACTCAAGTGCCTTATAAGTAATATGATACAAGAAAAAAAGGTGGAAATGAAGCAAAAATTTGTTAAGAAGTCCTTTATAAAAATAAGTAATTTCTAAAGTTATGTTTTTCCAGTACTGGAGTTTCTTAATTCTTTGGCGATCTGAGAGTTGAGTTTCTTCTCATAAGCAGTTTCTTATAGGAAGATATGTGTATGCACCGTTGGATTTGTTTTTGCGTCCTTTTTCCCCAAGACATACCCTAATAAGACGATTTGTGTGATGAAAGGGCCAAGATCTGATCAGCATAAAACGAAATATAGTAAAATTGAAAATATGCCCAAGAGAAGTGCTACTTCATTTTAACTGGCCTATACATACTTTATCTTACTTACAACTACTATAGCAACCAATTTGCAACAGCAATGCATCAAATGAAGGCATGGAGCATAACAGGATAGATTCTTAACTCTCATTGGTCCTACAAATTGTATTGATAGTTTTATTCTTCTATCAGATTGTAAATTACGTACATTGTAAGTAGTAGGTCTAGACTTAGCTATTTATCTTTAGCCTACTTTAAATAGATACTTAACTACTTATTTTTCCCAATAAGAGCACATTAGTCAGAAAGCTATAGCATAAAAGGTCATTTAGAATGTCTCCAAGTCCATATTCATTTGGTTCATCCATGGTTTCTCTTTGAGAACAACTTCTGAAAGATATTCCATGTCATACAACAATCGTTGTAGAAAATTGCAAACTTTCCCGAAAATGCCGCAATTAAAGAAAATTGCATAAAAAATTTTGGGTACGAATTTGTATGAAACCTTTGGCAAAAGTACAGCCAATGCTTCAAATTCAACAACAAAGTGTGTCATGAACACATGTTTTGACATGTATTTCACGTTTTTGACTTGAATTTCAAAATATTTACGATTTTCAGGCCTAAACTTCCCAAAAAAATACAAGTGCGCATTCGCAAAAATTGAATAGAACAAAAATCGCGAAAATTTAGATTTTGAGTCAGGATATAGTTGAAGTGTTACTCTTCCAAATAAAAAAATTCGCATAAATCCGAGTTGGCAAAGCGATTCCACAAACATTTGAAGATAGACTTTATTGCTGGCAACTGTAGATTTCATCCTGAAATTGACTAAATGTTGCATTTCATTTGTTTATGTAAACTTTGGGAATTTTTAGCTCCGCAAGTATACCTCCGATTTAAATGGGGTTTTTTGCGTTAAACTAATCCATGTGTTAGCTTTGAAGTAAAAATAGCGCCAAAGTCATTTTTCAAAATTCATTTTTTGGTATTTCTGTACTCCTCTGGATCACTGTGTTATTGAACAGAGGCTTTATTGCACAGTCAAGCTCACCATACTCTTCAAGTGTAGTTTGCGTACGTAAGAAGGACAACTCATCACGCCTTTGTATTGACTACAGGCAGCTAAACAGCAAGACGGTACCTGATAGGCACCCATTGCCACGTGTTCAAGAAACACTTGAAAGCTTAGGAGGAAACAGTTGGTTAACTGTCCTTGACCAGGGGAAGGCGTACCACCAGGGTTTTCTCCACCCAAACTCTCGTCATCTCACGGCCTTCGTGACGCCATGGGGCCTATGGGAATGGGTCAGAATCCCATTTGGCTTGACCACAGCACCTGGCGTATTCCAAAGGTTCATGGAAGGATGCCTAAAGGATTTAAGAGACGAATGCTGTATTCCATATCTTAATGACATCATCGTCTATAGTGCTACATTCGAAGACCATGTGGAGCATGTCAGACAGGTATTGCAAGCACTCCGTTCAAAGGGCATCAAGTTGAAGCCAAAGACGTGTGAACTGTTCCGGAACGAAGTCAGCTATTTAGGCAGACTTGTTTCATCCAAAGGCCATTGCATGGATCCAAAGAATATTAAAGCAATTGACGCTCTAAGAAGTACAAAACCAAAGAACATTGGTGAAACCCTAACCCTAGGTTTCAGCTCTGCTTCTCTTGGCTCGTGTAGAATACATATATTTTTATCTTACATTGTATTAGGCTGTTGTATTCTACGAATAAAATTGAATTGAATTGAATTGAATTGGTGAAGTTCGGAAGCTGTTAGGCTTCCTTGGATATTACAGAAGGTACATCAAAGATTTTGCGCGGATAGCAAAGCCAATAAGTGATCTACTGACTACCACTGTACCACAACAAAGTCAGCAAGAATTAGGGAAAAAGAAATCATCCAGTAAAGGGCAAGTGGCATCAAGTTACCCAGTTTTGTGGACAGAAAGACAAACAACAGCCTTGAACGTACTGATTGATTTTCTTGTTAAACAGCCAATTATGAGTTTTCCAGACCATACATTACCATATATAGTGCACACTGATGCCTCAGCAGACGGCCTAGGTGCTGTGTTGTACCAGCAATTCGGGAAAGACTTGAAAGTTATTGCCTATGCTTCACGAACACTATCAAAAGCTGAAAAGAACTACTATTATCATGCAGGAAAACTTGAACTTCTTGCTTTAAAATGGGCAGTTACAGAACAATTTAGAGATTTTCTGTATTATTCACCAACGTTTACAGTGTTTACAGATAATAACCCGCTCACTTATATCAACACAACAGCAAGACTCAATGCAACTGCTCATCGTTGGGTATCAGAACTCGCAGATTTTCATTTCTCTATACGTTACCGTCCAGGAAAAGTGAATACAGATGCAGACTTTCTCTCATGTATGCCAGATGATATTGCATGTTTAGTGGATCAATACACAGAAGAAACATCCGAAAATGTTCTCAAAGCAGCAATAAATGCTATTTTGCAACAACTATCAGATGGATCAGTCTGGATTGCCGCACTGACAGATGACCCTGAATGTATTTCTGGTGATGTACAAAGTATGAACCATCTCAAGTTGAAATCTATTTCAAACAAAGAGCTGAAAGAAGCACAAGAAAGGGATCCACCAATAGCAAGAATCCAAAGATACTTATCCTTAGGGAGACAGCTAACAAAGCATGACAGAGACGATGAAAGTACAGAGGTAAAAGCATTGATGAGAGAATGGAACCTTCTTTTGTTAGGTGAGGATGGGATACTGAGAAGGAAATGTGGAAATAACCTGCAGATAGTGTTACCTCAGAAGTATCATGCGCAAGTGTTCAAGCATCTACACCATGACTTAGGACACCTCGGACCAGAAAGAGTAACCCATTTGGCTAGACAACGTTTCTTCTGGCCAAAGATGTAGAGGGACATTGAGCACTATGTTACAAATGTTTGCAGATGTATTCAACAGAAAAAGCCAACGTTACCAGTAAGAGAACCGTTAAACAGCATAACAACATCAGCACCATTCGAATTGATTTCCGTAGATTTTGTGCACTTAGAAAGATCTTCAGGAGGGTTTGAATACTTGCTTGTGATCATGGATCACTTTACAAGATATGCGCAAGTTTATCCTACAAGAAATAAGTCTGCTAAGACAGCAGCTGAAAAGATCTTTAACGATTTCATCCTTAGATTCGGATTCCCGCACAGACTGCACCACGATCAAGGGGGTGAATTTGAAAACAAGATATTTTACCATCTCCAACAACTTTGTGGCATCACAAGATCCAGAACAACGCCTTGCCATCCACAGGGCAATGGGCAAGTCGTAAGATTTAACCGTACATTACTAGGGATGCTAAGAACACTGCCCGAGAGCCACAAATCCCATTGGAAAGATCACGTCAACAAGATGGTCTATGCATATAACGTGACCAAGCATGATTCTACTGACTACTCACCACATTTTCTGCTGTTTGGACGTGAACCAGTCTTACCAATTGAATACCTTTTCCAAGAGAGACAAAGAATGGTGAAGTCATATAGTAAATATGTCCAAGATTGGAAAGATGCAATGAAGCAAGCGTACCTGGTTGCGAAAGAAAAGAGCACTAAAGCTTGTGCTCAAGGCAAGCATCAAGCTGATAAAAGAGCCAGAAGTTCTGTACTGAAAGCAGGGGACCAAGTTCTAATAAGAAACATGTCGCCACATGTAGGTCCTGGCAAGCTACGGACATACTGGGAACAAGATATTTACGAGATAGTCAAACGCCAAAACGAAGACAGCCCAGTTTAAACGATCAAGCCAAGGGATAAAGTAGGTCGACTGAGAACAGTTCATCGTAACCTTCTGTTACCTTGCCCAGACCTGCAACCTGATAAGGAACAGTATCGAAAACCTGCCTACACAGAGAGGAAAGATAACAATCAGAAGAAACAGAAGGAACAAGACAAAGAAGAAATCTTTCGACATCAAGAGGATCTGCTATCAGAGAGTGAGGATGAATTTCCTACGATAGAGTTAGAGCCAAATGATCATTTAAGATTTGTACAAGATCAAATTCGAGAAACAGAAAATCGTACAGAGCACCATAACCAGACCTTAGAGCAAGAACCACACAGAGAGCCGTTAATCCAAACACAAGCTGAAGAACTGGAAATAGAAGACGAAACAGAACAAGTGAGCATGGAAGAAGAGGTCTTGCTAGGAGACAATAACGGTGGAGATGAGAGCCCACCACAAAGGAGAGATTATCCAAAGAGAGACAGGAGACCAAGACCAGTGTTCAACTACAGTAGACTTGGAGAACCGGGATACTATGTAAATCAAGTGCAAAGCCCATTATATCCACAGTGCATTCCAGTTTTCAACCCATATGGATTCAACGTAGGACAATGGATATACCAGCCACAGGCACCAGCATAATGAAATGAACTCATAGAGAGATTATGGACACGATAGGTTAGGTCAGCGTCTGAGCCTTAAAACCCTTAACCCTATCACTATGGATATCGTTTTATCATTTTCTTTTGTGATCATTTCACTGAAATGAAGTTTTATTTGTGAGTTGTGATTGTTTGCGAATGAGCTTGAATGGTCAAGCTGAATAAAGTTCAAGTTGTTTATGTGAGGAGTTTTGTGATTGATATGGTTTGAATTGTCGTTGTGTCGAATCTGTGATGTGTGAGTTGTTTGATTAATTGGGCCAGGTGAATTCCGCGGAAAACGCGGAAACCATTGTTCTCATTTGAACAATAGCTTCCGCGGAATCAACTTTCCGCGGAGTTCACATTCGATGTAGGGCCAAAGTGTATTCCGCAGAAAGTTGATTCCGCGGAAATTTTTTGCCATTCACTTGAGCGAAATAGAAGAAACTGAAATACACTGACCATTTAACGTTCGAAGTTTAAACTCATTTCATCAATGAAAGATCATTTATTTTCATGCTACGGAAAAGCTAAATATTTTCCGCGGAATTCACTTTAGCTGTAGGATCAAAGTGAATTCCGCGGAAGATCGATATCGCGGAAAGTTTTATAAAACAAATTGCGGAATCATGGTTCTCGATGGCTCATTTGATTGGCCAAAGTTCATGTGATATGAAACTGATCACATGAAATGTATTGTGCTATAACGGGTCATTTTGTTTGTTTGGAGTGGCACTTGAACTGTATCACATGGTTCACATGGAGCATGCCGATTAATCATGTTTCAATGAAATTTTCACTTTAAGTGATAACTGCAAGATACTTTAACACTTAAAGCCCTCCTTCAGGACCAGGTCTGTCATTTACCTAATTGGCTGCAACACAGGCAAAGGTTAAGACAACGGATGCCGTCGTTAATCTTTGCTTTTGGAATAAAAGGAGATCTATCCTTATCATTTTCTGAGGTCCTAGAAAGTAATGAGGATCAGTAGCCATTCAATTCTATGCATTGTCCTTATTGCTCAACTTCATAAGTCTTGCAGAATTAGTTGTTGTTGTATTTTCGTTCTGCTTGGTCTCTAATTGCTCTTGGTCACCTCGCGGTATTTTTGTATGCTCGAGGCAATCATAGAAGACATATGGTGAACATGTCAAAACAAGATGTTTTTATGATACTGGAAACAAGTGAAATGAGGTAAAAATATGCGTAGGACTTCCTTTATCAAAATAAATGGTTTCTTATTTCATATTTTCGCAGTACTGGGATTTATTAATTTTTTGGCTATCTGAGAATTGAGTTTCTTATGAGCAATTTCTTATAAAAATATGCGTATTTTACTTTATTTTCACTTGCTTCCCGATTCACATCACTCTGACCGGACGGCACATGAATAATATCTATGGAAAGGCTCCATGAACATTGTTTTGAAATGTTCACAGGGACAAGGTAGTGAACATTTAGATTCTTATAAAACCCCTATGAAATTCGTAAGATACCCTGAATACTGATAATTTTAAGAAGCTTTCAAACTGCTCTTCATTCCTAGTTCAGCTTATCGTTGCAATTTTGCAGAAACATATGCATATTTGCATATTTGTTTGACTTCAACTTGCTGACTTTGTCAAGGAAACTTTCCGCGGAATTCACTTTGGCCCTACAGCTAAAGTGAATTCCGCGGAAAATATTTAGCTTTTCCGTTGCATGAAAATAAATGATCGTTCATTGATGAAATGAGTTTAAACTTCGAACGTTCATGAAGAAACCCATGGGGAGGAAGCTAAAGCAATGTTTCACGCAATTTCGGTGGCAGGTCGCAAGAAATGGTCAGTATATTTCAGTTTCTTCTATTTCGCTCAAGTGAATGGCAAAAAATTTCCGCGGAATCAACTTTCCGCGGAATTCACTTTGGCCCTACATCGAAAGTGAACTCCGCAGAAAGTTGATTCCGCGGAAGCTATTGTTCACATGAGAACAATGGTTTCCGCGTTTTCCGCGGTTTCCGCGGCTTCCGCGGAATTCACCTGGCCGATTAATTGTTGGAGCCCATGGCTTAACATGTGATACATTGCCAAAGATGTTGGATCAATACCAGAGAGCTGTTTTGATGTTCACACAGATCTGAAGTTGTCAGAAGATTGTTAAAGAACAGTACAAACAGTTTGGAAACTGACGTTATCAGACTTTTTCTGGAGGGGAAGAGTGTAAGAGACTGAAATACAGTAGTTGTAACCGCCATTTTGTATTATCCTCGTTTTGAGTTTTGAAAAAGAGACCGCCTCGTGCCAAAAAACGTTGCAAGTTGTCAATCAAGATGGAGTTGTAGAAAGTTGATTTGAGTTGTGTTTTTGGAAAGAGAAAAGCATTTTCGTTGAATTATAGTGTTTATTCGTCTCAACTCCTCGATCCTGACAAAAGAACCCAAGTCGTGTGATATGTGATAGCTCCTGTTGTTCGTGAGTTTGTGTGGTGTTGGTGAATTGCACAAACAGACCAGTACAGGAGTATTGAGTATTGAGTATAACAATAACACCAACCAAACACTTTTTCTCAATCAGTCGCTTATCAAAGTGTCCCATGATCCTCCCCATCAAGATACTTTCTCACTGACAACAAATCAGAAATTTTTGATCCCCCCTGGACAATCCGTAAAAATTTCTGCGATCACTAATGGGTCTGCTTTAAATTCTCTTCGTCCCGTGACTCATCTCCCATCTCTTATTGACGGACATAAGCCGTTAGAACACCGTCTCAAGATAAACATTCTTCCAACCATTCAAGTTCTCTCGCATCAGCACGCCTCCGCAGAGGTTCTCGTCATCAATAATTCGCCTGTATCCAAAACAATTGGGAAAGGAACTGAGATAGCAAATGGAACTTGTGCCTTTGAGGAAATTACTACTGAATCTAAAGACAACATCAATTTAATTTCCCCATCATCTGCACAACCTCCCCGGGACTGTATAGATGCACTTACATCAAAAATGCAAAATCTTTCACCTCCACAGTTGCAGCAAGCCACGCAGCTACAGACAGAATTTCGTGAAGTCTTCTCTCTATCAAATTCCAAGATTGGTAGAGCAAATGTACCTCCGTTTTATGTGCAACTGGAATATTCCACGCCTATTTCAATCCCCTTACGCCGGGTACCCCTCCACCAGTAGTCTATTGTTAAAGAGCTCCTGAACCATTATCAAGACCTGGGTCTCATTGAACACATAGATTCACCCTATCGTGCCGCCACCGTTTTAGTGGAAAAGAAAAATGTAGCACACAGTGCTCATACTACCGATCGTTACCGCCTCATTGTCGACTATCGTTTCCTTAACAGTGCCCTTACTGAAATAGGATGGCCTGCACCTTCCCTTCAGCAGTGTCTCGATTCTGCTTCTGGGTCCACATTCATCAGCTCAATTGACTTTAACAGCGGTTATCATCCAATTCCGTGTAGTGATCAATGCAAACCACTACTTGCCTTTTCACCTGGCTACGGTTTTGGCCAATGGACATGGACCGTCATGCCTCAGGGCATCAAACCGGCCTCAAACCACTTTCAAAAGACCATGGAGCAATCATTTTCTGATCTTTCCGACTGTATATTACCGCCATTCTTTGATGATGTGGTAATAAAAGGAACCACTTTTGAAGACCACCTACATAATGTCCGCCAAGTGCTTACCAGAATACGGGACGTTGGTCTCACTCTCAATGCCTTAAAGTGTTCTTTCTTTCAAACAACATTGCCATATCTTGGACACGTTATCGACCACGGTCAAATTCGTTTAGACCCTACACGCGTTCAATCACGCGTCGTAAACTGAAAGAATTTTTAGGCATGGCTCAATTCTGTGACCGCTTTCTTCCACACTACTCAGAGATTGCATCTCCACTTCATCAGCTCACTGAGAACGAAGTACCATTCAACTGGACACCAGAGTGTGAAAAAGCGTTTAACACAATCAAGCAACTTCTTATGGATGCCCCTTGTTCGTGCCCCTGATAGTAGAGACTTTTTCATCTTGGAAACAGACGCATCTGACAAAGGCGAAGGTGCTTGCCTCAAAGCCCGCAGTTATGCTGATGGAAAGGAATACATTGTCGCTTATGCAAGTCGCAAATTCAACACCAGGGAGACCAAATGAACCATAGTTGAGAAAGAGGCACACGCAATTGTCTTTGCCACTCAGAAGTTTTGCCATTATCTTTTTGGAAAATCATTCTTGTTGCGAATGGACAACCGTGTAAACACTTACATACGATCAAAACGTTCACCGAAAAGCAGAAAACTTCTTATCTGGGCCCTTGAACTATCAGAATTTGATTATGAGATCGAACATATTCCATCAAAGAACAATGCAGTTAGTGATTGCCTTAGTCGTGTGTATTCAGTCAATTCTATCATCATGGATCTGCAACCAGAATTCAGCAGTGAAGAACTCATTGAACATCAATCAAAAGACCGATCAATCTGTGAAGCTAAAGAGTATCTGTTATCTAAGCAAAATTTTGATATCAATCGACTTGGTCCTCTCAAAAGATACCGTAACCATCTGACAATATCTACCGAGGGCATCTTGAAATGGAAATCCTTTCCAGTCATTCCAGAACAATTACGTTCAACGGTCCTTAGAATCTGCCACGATCATGCCTCATCCGGTAATTTTGGAATAGATCGCACCTGGTTACGTCTCTAAAATGCCTATTTTTGGCCAAATGCACGCAATGGCGTCACCAATTGGGTCAAAAGTTGCCTTACCTGCTCCTCATTCTCCTCCACAAGGATACAACAAAGCACCCTGACAACCAATTGAATCATCTGAACGCTTCCAAATTGTCTGCTACTACCTTGCTGGCCCTTTTATGCCCGCATCTGACAGTGGGAACACTTAACGCATTAATCCTGGTTGACCATTTTACGAAATGGCTAGAAGTTATTCCATTAAAGGACACACATGCCCCTACCATTGCACTGGCGATCCATGATCAATGGATTTGTCGATACGGATTGATGCAACGCCTTCATAGTGATGGTGCAACAAATGTGGATTGCTGCATATGCATGAAGTTTGTAACCTACTTGGCATCAGCAAATCCAAATCGTCGCGCCTTCATCCTCAAGGCGACGGCTTATCTGAAGCGATGGTGAAACAAGTTAAAGCATGTATCCAGAAACAAGTTGACACACATGGCCGTAATTGGGATCAACATTTGCAAGCATCTGCGTACGGCGTACGCCATCCGCACGAGTGTGAGTACAAGTACTAATGTCACTCCAGCTGAATTAGTTTTTGGTACCAAACTATCTACACCAGTACATTTACTGACCACATTATCAACTCCACCTGTTATATCATCACTGCCCAACCATGTCAAACAAGCACAAATTTTTGCAAATGAACTAGGTGACAACATAAAGAAAACCGTCACTCAGGTTCAAGCCTCTCTTGCAACTTCTCGAAACAAGATGAAGAAACAGTATGATAAAGACGCAAAGCAACACCACTATCAAGTCCACGACAAGGTAATGTTGTGGCACCCGAACAAGAAGAAAGGAATTTCACGTTGCTGGCAGCCTAACTGGTCAGGTCCCTGGACTATAACTCGATTGATTGGGAATTTGAATTGTCAACTTTCTAATCCACAAAGCAATGCAACCCCAGCACAGTGGGCCAGAGGGTGGATAAAAATAAAAAAATTAAAAAATTGAAATAATAGTTTTATCAGTGGAAATTGATATCATATGCCTCATCAAGTAAGGAAATCACATTCAACGTTATCGAAAAAATTGCTTTCTATCAATTAATCAATTTCAAATCACAGGATGCTAACTGTTATTGAATACTTCAAGCCGTTAACTGTTTTCAACTTCAATTTTACCAACTGCGTCTTCGGGCACCGATTTGTCTGCAAGCGACATTTCGATAGCATCTTCATAACGTTCACAGGCAGTGATATAAGTGTAACTGACTGCATTTCGATTGAGCACAGACTCCTATTCCAAAATTGTGATTTTGTTCAAAGTACTTTAGAAACACGTTGCTGCACTTTGTACGCTGTGTTTTAAAGCTAAGTTCAAAATTTCGCTTGTAAACGCCAAACGTCTTCTTTGCATATTTACAAGCACTGAAGCCTCCTCTAACCGTTTGATTTGCATTTGGCTTCCGAGAGGTGCCGTAGAAAATACAACGATGGTTATTGCCACGGCAAAATTGAGGTGTATAGGGAACAGGGCACTGCTGACTAACTGTCAGATCCATGTCAAATTCTATTCATTTTTTATGCCAAGTCTATTTCAAAGCCTGTCCTTTTTTAAGAATCATTTCAGATTATAGATTTATATTCATTAATTCTGCTTTCCTTATTATGGGTACGTACTTATCAGAAGTTATTTGATGCATTGACTTTGGCTGTTTCAAATAAGGACTTAGAAGAATTTTCCGACAACTGTAGACATAACTAAGCAAAGAAATTTTGTCCTAACGACGTTTTTCTTCATAACTTTCCAACTTTCATAGCATTCTTTGTCATTTTATGCCTTATGCGATTTATGTCCAAAAAAATCGTAATCTGGCCCACTGTGCCCAGTCGTGCACGTCAATCAGTTAAAGTACATTGTACCTCGATTTGATCATTTAAAGGCTGAACCTGTATCTGTCAAAACAGCAACACTACAACAAAAGCCCACCACTGATATATTCGAATCCCTTGTTACTGAGCAGACACCAATGAATGAACGAGATGAGCATGACTTAGATATCAATAGAGAAGAGAATGAAGAAAGAGACAGTACAAGCAGTTATCAGAGAGCAACAGGAGGGAGGAGCACAGCTTGATGAGGACACTCCCATAACAGGAGGGTGGTGTAATTTGAACCAAGGAAACATTCTCCAACAAAGGACAAGATCACAGTCAGTAACGTAAAGTTTATTATTGACAGGAGGGGGGGATAGTGTTACCCCCAAAATATTCACTATGCATAATTATCATGATTGTCATAATTAATTGTAGATAATTTAGGCCTAAGTGTTGTGTAGAGCTCTCGGTTATCTCTATGATGTTGGTGAGCTTACAAAGTTTTCCTCTCTGTTATATTTCTATTTTACGTCAGATAACACTAGATGGCGACCAGAAATCACGTTCGTCGTATGTCCTTCGTTATCAGCGATACAGATGGACTTGCTACAAGTCTCTCTCTTGTCATCACAAGACATAGAGGAGAAACAGGGAGACATCACAAGACATAGAGCAGAAACAGAGAGAAATTACAGGCGGAGAGAGAGACTTGTAGGACTAGAAAACTGAAAGCGAGACTCTTTTGTCCATAGACAGACGGTGGACAAGATTCTGTCCACCGGCAAATCCTTTGATGTAGGCAGAAAGCCAATCAAATGAGCGACACGTGTTGCTGCATAATGACGATTAAATCTAATTATCTACTTCTTTGTGTTACGGTCTCGATTTCGATTTCCTAATCTAACAAGTCTCTCGCTCCTTCCATTTCCCTCACCCTCACATTTTGCCCTGCCATCTTGCCCCTTCCATTTCCCTCGCCCTCACATTTCGCCCTTCCATCTCGCCCTTCCATTTCCCTCGCCCTCACATTTTGCAACTTAAAATATATGCTGACAATAGAGAGAGACTTGTAGCAAGTCCACGATACAGACAGTACACCAAAAAGTGGAGCAGCCTAACTTTAACAAAAAAAATGGTGACACGGATTTTCCAGGTTGGAAAGTTCGTACTGTGCGCCGAAGAACTTCGGGGCGCACTTCAAAACTTTGGTGCGCGAATGTAAAAAAATTGGTGCGCAGAGCGCATAAATTACGGGGATTCTTGCCACAATGAGTCTGAACAAGAGGGACTCTGAGTTGTAATTGGTATTTTACCTAAAGTTGAGATGAGCCAGAAATTAAAATTTGTCCAACTGAACGAGAGCTCGCTGAACATGATAAGATTATCATAAAACATTATCATAAAATATCGGAATTGAGCCATCCCTTGCTGTATTTCTATTTTAATTTTGGTGCGCACATTAATTTCATTTTTGGTGCGCAAAATTTTATCAGTCTCTTGGCATTTGGTGCGCAGTTGACAAACTTTCCAACCTGGCGGATGTTTGAAGAGTTGCAGCTTGTGCATTTGGTGAGCTTTTATCTCACTTCCAGGCCGCTAGGCTTCATTTTCTGAAAAATTTTCTCAACACCCGATGTCCCATAATACCCGAAACCACTCTAGTTCAATGCCGTGGTCATCACCATACTCTGAGCCCTACTAACTAGAGAACTATCGCCCTTATCAGACCACTTTTCAGAAAACTAAGATTTTCGGAGAGGTCAAAGAAGTTCTGGAAGAGAACTCACCTTGAATAGGCTTCTCAACTGTTGCTACAAACCTCAAAGTGAGATCTATACCATTCGTTTCCTTGTTGTCATGCTGGAACCACACAAATACGGACAGGTCTGAAACGCATAAATTAGGCCGTATCACCCTTATCAGACCACCGTAGAAGAACGATGAATTTAGCACATCAAAATCTTTTCACGGCCGTTGACAGTTCAACAAAGTATTCTTTACTTTCACGGAAAGCCAGAAAGTTACATGACCAATTCTAGTTTGATTGAAAATGATTTCAAAATATTGTTAATTTCATTCCTGCTTTTAACTCTCTAAGCCTTGACCACACGATGTGTCAATAGTACAAAACTTAAGGGCTTCACGTGATGGACGCACCTGGGCGGCATAATGTCAGTTGCAGTGCTCTTCCAAAAGGAGCCTTAGGTCTCGCAATTTGTGTGCGATTCTGGAAATTTCTTTGGATATGAAACGAGAAGAGTTGGAGGAAACATTCCTGAAGACTATTCTATTTTAACTGAAAGACATATTGAGAAACGACACAAAATAGACATGGTGTGTGGAAACATCGAAGGAAATGTGAATTGTACTTACACCTTCGTTGCAGGTAGGTCAACTTCAAAACTTAATTGCAAGTCTTCTGAGCAAAACAAAACAGCGAAAGCGAAGAAATATCAAAGAGATGACATCAGCAAACAACTTTCGCGCGCTTTTTGGATTAGCTAGGCCCAAGCTCCCTTTTAAATTTAACATTTTATTCAAGGCCGTTGCACAACACGGAATCGATGGTGGTCTGATAGGGGCGATATTACTCTAATGTTAAATGTATAGACTATTTAGGCCTAAAGCTAAAATTTGTTTTGACAATGAATTCTATTTCTGGACCATATCATCTAAAAATTCATCTTACCAAATACTTTGCTGAGGACTCTGTGTGAATTCATGAAAATCTTATTCAAATCATTCGCAGACGTACTGTGACTTTCAAAAGCTGATGCAAACATATGCAAATACCAAATATATAATGCTGCGGAAAAAAATACCAATGAAGCATGCGCACTGCGGTTGGTGTGACGAGGCCAACTTACTACCAAGGGTCATACTTTCATTGATTTGAATTGTTTGTTATTGCCATGTATGTCTAGGCAATCAAAATTCAATTCACTTAGCCAAAGTAGTAGCAAGGACAGATGTAATACGTCAAGTGATGGTCAAATGAAGAAGAAGCAGTTGCACGGAGTTCATTCTTTTGGAACTTGTGGCAATGTGTCCAGCAGGAGTTACATCCTACATCAAGAGGTTTCCTCCCTAACATTTGCTAAACTCTGATTAGGAATTGTCTTCAAATTGTATAATGTCCTAGCATTTGCTAAAGAAGATACTCGTCACCGTCGACATTGCGTGAGCGTTCACACCAACCAGATTTAGAGATTTGTACGAAGATAGCACGCCCGCCATTCCAGAGACTTAGGCCCATTTCTTCGCAATCAACATGTTGCTTCATGAGCTGGAGCAAGTAGAATTCTTTGAAGGAACGGAGAAACTGTTGGAAATATGGTTCAGCATTCCTGAACGAAAGAATTCAATGGAAGGACTGAGATGTATCCCAAAGTAAGTAACAGAATTTAGTGAATTTATTAGTCACTCGCTCGGATCCTTTGTCTGGATTTGTTGGAGAGACACGTGGTGGCACACATAGACATAGTCAACAGTCATGTTGTTGTAAGTATGGCAGACGAAGTGGATACCTCGTGTCCCCTGGCCCTTAGAGAATCAGCGGAGAGAGAGGGGAAAAACATTTTCTAGGTTTACACGAGAGTTGCATGAGTAGGTAGGGTTTACACATCACAGCACATGATTCGTCATCTCATCATTTATATGAAGCAGTTAAAGCTTCTTTGGACTTGATTTGTTTCTTCCACGGTTTATCAGTTAAGTTTCTTATAGAGAACTATCGCCCATATCAGACCAGTTTTCAGAAAACTAAGATTTTCGGAGAGGTCAAAGAAGTTCCGGAAGGGAACTGACCTTGCTTGAGTAGGGTTCGCAACTCTTGCTACAAACCTCAAAGTGAGATTTGTTCCATCCGTTTCCTTGTTGTCATGCTGGAACCACACAAATAGCTAGAGAAACTCGCCCAAACGGGAGACCCGTCTCCTGAACGGGAGACCGTCTCCTGAACGGGAGACAAATCTTTGAAAATTGTTGATTTTAGGTCTCCTAAACGGGAGACAAATGCTAAAAATCAAGTTTTTACAATGAAGGAGTCTCCGGGGCGGTTCCACGTGTCGATTTTTGAAATCTACTCCTCAAAGTACGGGGGTTTACGAAAAAAAACTTGATGTCACCGTGTTCTATTTCCTCAAAATGAAAGTTCATCTTCTATGACATCATCTCCATTGTCTTCCATTGTTTTCCTTCTCCGGTAACATTATGTGCAACTATGGTGGGAGAGTTGGCCGCTCAAAGGATCCTCCAGTTCATCATTCATTCAAAATATCACACACAAGATTCAAGTTTCAAGTTTCAATTTATTTGAACAACAAATTTTAAGCTACTACATTTCTGCTCATATATGAAAATTTTAATTATTAAAAATGGCTGTTCGGGATACTTGAATACTCTGGAGAAGAACAGATGTTCCTCCCCAGAGAAACCCCAAAGGGCTGACGAGCCAGAGATTTGGCCGTGACAATCCTTTTGGTGGAGCAGAACTTGACTGCAGCTACCACATAATAGTCAAAGTTGCAATGTTAGATACAGCAAAACAAATTTTCAAGGACAGGCTCACAGAAACAGAACCTGAAAAGGTTCTTTTTTAAAAGAATGATGCATAGATTAGTTACGAATCATGAAACGATAAAGTCTTTATTGAGAATCTTTCATGTGTCTTTTCATCCTCTCTGAAACGTTTTAATAAAATCAGATATACCCCCTTTTTTCCCTACATCAAACGCTTTGCTCAACTTGGAAACACTGCGGAAAGAAGGAAAACAATGGAAGACAATGGAGATGATGTCATAGAAGATGAATTTTCATTTTGAGGAAAAATAACACGGTGACATCAAGTTTTTTTCGTAAACCCCTGTATTTTGAGGCGTAGATTTCAAAAATCGACATGTGAAACCGCCCCGGAGACTCCTTCATTGTCAAAACTTGATTTTTTGCATTTGTCTCCCATTTAGGAGACCTAAAATCAACAATTTTCAAAGAATTGTCTCCCGTTCAGGAGACGGTCTCCCGTTCAGGAGACGGGTCTCCTGTTCGGGCGAGTTTCTCTAGCTGACAAATACGGACAGGTCTGAAAAGCACGAATTAGGCCGTATCGCCCTTATCAGACCACCGTAGAAGAACGATGAATTTAGCACATCAAAATCTTTTCACGGCCGTTGACAGTTCAACAAAGTATTCTTTACTTTCACGGAAAGCCAGAAAGTTACATGACCAATTCTAATTTGATTGAAAATGATGTTGTTAATTGACCCCAGTCAACTCTAACCGCACAATGCGTCAATAGTCTACAAAACTAAAGGGTTTCACGTGGTGGACGCACCTGGGCGGCATAATGTCAGTTGCAGTGCTATTCCAAAAGGAGCCTTAGGTCTCGCAATTTGTGTGCGATTCTCGAAATTTCTTTGGATATGAAATGAGAAGAGTTGGAGGAAACATTCATGAAGACTATTCTATATTAACTGAAAGAGATATCGAGAAACGACACAAAATAGATATGGTGTGTGGAAACATCAAAGGAAATGTGAATTGTACTTACACCTTCGTTGCAGGTAGGTCAACTTTATTGCAAGTCTTCTGAGCAAAACAAAACAGCGAAAATGAAGAAATATCAAAGAGATGACATCAGCAAACAACTTTCGCGCGCTTTTTGGATTAGCTAGGCCCAAGCTCCCTTTTAATTTTAACATTTTATTCAAGGCCGTTGCACAACACGGAATCGATGGTGGTCTGATAGGGGCGATATTACTCTAGAATAAGTTTCTTAGAAAATAAACAAATGTCTTTAACCCTATCAAGCCTAGGGGGGGGGGGGCTGAATCAGCCCCCCCTAGCAGTTTTTTGTCTGTAGATTTTTACCAAGTGCATTTACAACACTGAAACTTTCTGACTTTTAGTTTTTATCTTTGTTACGATGTAAAATTAATTTTTTGAAAAAATCAAATTCATTCCAGGGGGTAAACGCGACCAGTTTTCAAGAGATGTATGTGTAAAATTTTGAATAATTCCTAATAAAATCTACAGCTAAAGTGATAAAATGATGAAAAGATAGGAATACATACTACTTTTGATGCTCTATCCAACAAATTAGCTCATTTTTAATTTGAACATATGGTTTTGCGGATTTTGGCACTACGCACGCGCGCATTCTTTGCATTCCTGTGTGATGACGTCATCACTTTTTGTTAATTTTTCTTCACAGAGCAAATACTATTTGGACATAGAATACAATCAAATTGGACTGATGTCCTTAATGCTTTTTGTTTTCTCACAATTAACGATTGAAAATTTTTAGTACTGAACCCTATTGACTTTGAAAATTGAATAATGTGACGTCATGGAAAGGTCACGTGACATATCTAAAAATAGATTTCATTTTTGGGTTCATCATGAGTTGTTCTATACACATGCAAAGTTTCAAGGCTCTAGGTTGTCCAGAACAGAAGTAAATTAGGGGGGGCCGAATCAGCCCCCCCCCTAGGCTTCCTAGAGCATCAAATACCCTAGGCCTGATAGGGTTAAGGGTCTATGATACAAGGGTAAAGTGGGTACTGGACAGCTGGATGTCTTATTTTTAATTTACCCAAAGCCTTTCCTTTTATATGTGGAGTCTCCGGATTTTATGACAGGTTTTGAGCCAACACGAAGATGTCTATACAAATATTTTTTATAGGAAACTCCAGTAGTAGGAAGATTTATGTTAAGAAACTATTTACTTTGGCAAAAGAAGTAATAATCATATTTTCACTTTATTTTCACTTGTTTCTTGTATCATACTGGGTGAGCCATCAGAAGGAAGTACCCACTTTTGAAAATTCATAGCATCAAGAGTGCTTAACTTATTTGAGTGATTCAAATTCTAGTTAAAAGCCAAAAGATTGAAGTATTTGTTTGTGATTTTTCTTGCTATCTCACAAGCACTAGGAACATGCTGAGTTGGAAAACATGTGCCATTTAGCCTCCTCGTAGTAGTGCGTAAACCTTTAAGAAGCTGCAAGAGATGCAAAATTAGATCTCTTGTTATATATCTCACGCAGGAACTTTTATTTTAGCTGCGAATAGCGAGTACACAATTTCATAGTTGCAAATGAATGCAAGTTTTCCAACCTGGGGAATACACATTTTTCAAAAGAAACTAGGATCAGGCCATTGTACTAAAAATGTCTCTTAATTTAACATGAATTTTTGTCCATTTTAGTGCTAAAAGTTTCTTGATTGGTATCTTATTTTTTGAATGCATGAATCATCAGTGTGGTTGCTAATACAGCTGCAGATATGTTTCTTGACATCTAAAACATTGAATAGATAGTATTCTTTCATGCTGAATTGCAAAACCTGCTCTTTGTCTGCTAGAAGTCTTGAGATGTGGAGTCTGGAAAATTGAACACAGAGCCAATGATGGGGAGACTGGAAGGGACTTTGTCCTCTTAGACTTTAAAGGTTGGCAAAAATTGTCAAAGAAAAATGACATATAGTTAGTTAAGACAACCCTTATGCAGAAAAATTATGTCAGAATTCCCCCCACGTCTTTTGATTTTTAGTGCTGGCACCACCACTGAACAGAGCACTACATTTGTGCATTGATCATTAACAAAGAATTTATATGCCTGAATGTACAAAATGGTACTTTACTCAATTTACCACCAGCCAACCATAGAATAGGGTCAATTTGAATGAAAATCAACTCTTTCTCAGAGGCAGGTTCAGTATGCAGCCATAAATTTCCTAAAAAATAAGGGTGTTTTTGATGTCCTAAAAGGCAGGGCCACACCACGCTGCCTACTGTATGTGTCAGTTATGAATTTACATACTTGCTGCTGCATTTTTCTACAACAATCTTGAAAATGCTGGTTAAAGTGCTGGTTAGGTCATGATGGGATGAAATCGAAAATCAATGACTGTGTGAATCTGTTATCTAGGGTTATATGTTGGCCTCAGGAAACCCTCAAATAAAGATTTTAGCAATAATTTTGCCCTGTTACCCATTTTACCTGACTCTCCACTTGACCATTTAACATCAGTAGATCCGATATAAAATTTGCAGATGACATTGCTTGTATTGATTAAATTTGTTTATACCATATCAATTCTCATTTCTTGTGAATCAATTCATATTCCATGTAATTGATTCAGTTCCCAAATTTTTTATTCTTGTTGCTTGCAATTCAGTTGTATTCCAAATAGTAGCTCACGTTGCTTGCAATCAATAGGCATTGCATATGATATTAATTTGCATTGCTTGTGACCTATATCCATATTGCTTGTGATCCATTCTTGTGCAGCTCTTCTTTCTGCTCCTTGAAGCACATCAGCCAGCTTGCAGAAATCCTGTTGTCTTGATTATCAAGAACTTATCAACGTGGGATAATCAGTCTGATAATCATTGGCAATCAAAGGATATACTGTTGTTTTAAGCATTTTTACTTTCCCAGCTTTGGAGAACTTGCTAATCAAGATGCTTCAGTGTAACTCTTTTTCCATTTATGTTCTAATTTACAGTCCTACCTTCCCGAAGAAACCTATACAAAACTTGAAGGCAAAAAAGCTTTGGTAGATTTTTACTGCTTCTTTAGGAAAGCCAAACAAGTGAATCAAGACATATGTTGAAGGGAGTTATTGATGATACCAAGGACTGCCCTTTTTTCTGACCCTTTTGTTTTGCTAGTGATGTTCAAAGCTCTTTATCCACATTCTTTCCACAAACCAATTGAAAGATCATCCAATTTGGGGATTATATAATTGAACATTGATGATCTGTACCCCCAACAAGGAACAAACCCAGAAAGGGGTGCTCAGAGAAGGAAATCATGGAGGTATGCAAACAAATTTTGACCAGTTGTTTAAGAAGATTCTTATACAGTGCTGATAATGCCTGATTCATGTCACCCAAAATTTACTTTTAAACCTATCAACATCAAGCACAGGTAATAGTTCAGCAGGATCACATGTCTTACAAAAATGGTACCCTAAAGCAAACCCTAACAAAATTGAATGCATTTTACTGGTAAGTCACATACTCATTTTACTCATAAAGGATTCAAATGGCTGGGCGCGGTATCAAGTGCAGCATAGGCTCGAAATTTTTAGCTAAATCAGCGAAAATTGTAGGCGTAAAATTCTATGACATATTTGGGCCAGGTCGATAATGCAGTACACCAACATTTTGTGGAACCTTGGAATTTGGATGCCGTGAGATGAAGTTCCACATTATTGATATTTGCATAAGAGTAAAATCACTAATGCGAGATTGGACTTTTTGAGATTTGGAAAATGCATTGTGATGCCACAGTACCAATATTTTGATTTCGCTTGATGTTCATTGCCCCTAAAATATCGGAAATATCTTAGCATCTGTAAATTGCATTTATGAAGAACAACGTTATTAGGACCAGTTCTTAGGCCTGTGAAATCATCAAATTTCTAAATCATAAACCACAAAAGTGATAGGCTTTTGCTTCATACAAAATTTTGGACATGAGTAAACTATGGTTTTTGGGTCATTCCATGTCAATTTAGCCAAGAGCTGATCATCTGGCAACCCAAGTGTCACAAATTGAGCTAATTTTTGCACCAAATATATAGGTTGGTGAGATCTGAAAACTGTCCAAATTTTGAGCTAATTATCTCAAACGGTTCCGGAGATATCACTTTTTGAAAATTTGACCATTTTCCTGCAATTAACAAAGGAAAAGGGCGTGGCACTTATTGTGGCGCGCAAGCTCAATCTCCATAATTTCATTGCTTCTCATGATAAGAATATGAAAATGCATATCAAGGCTATTTCTTGGGTGCTGATTCCAAATTTTCAACTTGGAATCTCATGCGAGAAGCAGAAAATGTGCTAGCAGCATTTAAAAATGATTTGCTAGTTGCCAGCTTTGGACGCAAATTTTAGGGTGTGGCTGAGTGATTCTGAATTTGAGTTATGCCTAATTTTGAACTACTATGATCATCTTACTGTAATGATGTAGTTTCATTGCCAGAAATAAATAGCTCTAAAATCTACACAGGTTTTAATTTACCAAATATTTGGTCAAAATACCATTGAAAATAAGCCAGTTTGTATAATTTTCCATAGTATTTTTGACCAAATTTTTGGTAAATCAAAACCTGTGTAGATTTTAGAGCTATTTATTTCTGGCAATGAAACTACATCATTACAGTAAGATGATCATAGTAGTTCAAAATTAGGCATAACTCAAATTCAGAATCACTCAGCCACACCCTAAAATTTGCGTCCATAGCTGGCAACTAGCAAATCATTTTTAAATGCTGCTGGCACATTTTCTGCTTCTCACATGAGATTCTAAGTTGAAAATTTGGAATCAGCACCCAAGAAATAGCCTTGATATGCATTTTTGATTACAAAGTCCAACTTTGTAATCTAAGAGGGCACTCGATGTCAGTCAGAAAGTAAGTAAGTAAGTAAGTCACGCTCGTTAATGGAATTGGTAAAAGTTTTACCGCTGCTAATGAGCACTCAGATAAAGAAAGCGCACAGAAAGCGCATACAACACAGAAGCTTCCCGCGATCCTATAGCAGAATTTGACGTCGGCTTATTTCATGTTAGACAGATTTGACACCATAAGATGGATAAATTACTAGGATGTTTACCCATAGTCACATGACACGTGACTATGGTTTACCCTGGCACAGCAACAAATTCACCCAGAATTGGCACGTTCTTGACTTCATTAGCAGCTTAATTATGTCAAACAATCGTTTTCTAGAACGAACGAATCATTAGCCACTTATTGATAGTACTCATTATGCAAATAACTCAACTTTAGAGGATGATGTAACCGGCGACCTGCACAGAGGCTAGCATTTGCAGCATAGCCAAAGGTAGAAGGACCCCCCTCCTACACAGCAACGGATGCAATCATCGCAGGTGAAGTTGAGACGAAAGGTGCAGAATCCCAGCAAGCAATGGCGCCATGGACTGGGGGAAGGGACGTGATCACACTGAACCAAAACATCTTCATGCATATCATTCTGCACAGAGGAATCTTCATGACTGCTTGTCTCAAATTAGATGCCCGCGAATAGCAACAACTGAAACGTTCTGTACGGTTCTGCATAAGTAATTTTGCGTTATCGTAAATCTCACATGACATCTCATTTGACACAGATGCACCAATAGTTTTGTGCACGAACTATAAGCAAACTAGGGGTAATGACTTTTGATTTTTGCGTATCATTCTCGTTTGACATAAAGACCAGAATATTGCCTTTGACCTTGAGGCGATTCTTGTCCTTATACTAGGCGCTCGATTTTCCATTGAAGGCGACTTTAGCAGCAACACTCATCTCTCTGACTGTAGCAAAAAACAGAATCAACGATCATTTGGGGTTATGAAGAAATCAATAATCAGATATTCTTATGCTTGTTTAGCTCAGGACGGACTTTGTAATCATCCAAAAGGATCTTATGTTCATATTCTTATCATGAGAAGCAATGAAATTATGGAGATTGAGCTTGCGCGCCACAATAAGTGCCACGCCCTTTTCCTTTGTTAATTGCAGGAAAATGGTCAAATTTTCAAAAAGTGATATCTCCGGAACCGTTTGAGATAATTAGCTCAAATTTGGACAGTTTGCAGATCTCATGAACCTATAACCAAGGTGGAAAAATGAGCTCAATCTGAAGCAGTGTGGTTGCAGCCTTTGGCTAATTTGACATGGAATGACCCTTTTTTTAAATTATTTCATGCTTTGTCAAACGGTTTAGAAATTGTGACAATTTTAAGTTTTCATGAAAATTTTTCTTTAGTTCTCAAACAAGGAAAGTCTCCAGTTCTGAAAATATTGAAATTTCAGAAAAGTCCAATGGCAGAATTTTAGCAAAATAACTCTAAAGTTTCTTAAAGATTTAGAACCTATGCTGTCAAGTTCTAGTGCCTTGAACTCATTAAAAAATTTTGTATCAAATTGAGCATCCTTACTATTACATTTGACCAAACTGTGCCTCAGCAGGAGAGCTCCTTGAAAAAAGGAATTTGTTTTTAATATAGTCTTCCAAGTAAGCATGTTTTTGTTTTTCAGGGAAGAATATGAAAGACTTGTGAGATACTGCGATGCAGAAGTTGTGAGCTACACAAAGAACAAATACCTTGATTCATATGTGTTGAGGTGAGTGTGACCAGAGGTTAATGACATACTGTCTGCAAAACACACATGTTGGCAGGACAAGTGCAAAGTGGGGCATCATCATGACATAGGCCAAAAGTTTGACTTCCTTCAATCGCTTCCAAAGACAGCTATTTTGAAAGAGTAATGGTTGGGGATTTCAAAACTTTTTGAATTTTCTTCTACTGCTTTTCTGAAAGAATTTGTAAGCATCTACGTGATAAATTTTGGTGCAGTTGATCACGGAAAATAAAGCCATCTTATCTGATTCTTGTAGCAGCTTCAGTCCATGCTACGGGCTAAACCTCTACATCATTTTGATCTCTAACCATTAGTGGACAACATCAATGATCTTACAGAATAAAAGACTTTTTTTGGATTTTTTGCTAATATTTTTAATTGTGTACCACAGACTGCGCTATTTTAAAGCCACTCTTTGCAAGACGCTCACCTTTTGAGTTGGATGCAAAACTTGCAGACAGGAGCAGACAAACCACACTATGCTTAAGTTGTACGCAAGGTGTTGATGATAGTATGGTAGAAAGGAATTTTTGCAGAAATTTGCGGGTTTGAAGAAAAATTAGTCACAATACCTCAGTTTTATATGAAATAATGAAAGTAAAATGAAACGAATACATCGTTTTAAGATTCTGTGCCACTGAAATAAAATTCTAAGACAGTCAAAGCAATAAATATTGATTTTGAATGGTTTTTAAGTGTACCAAGGAAAATAAAATCCAAATAATGGGGCATGGTGGCAGAAAGAGGGTTATAGGGGGTATCCAGGGTACAGAGCACAGTAAACTACACAATTTTTACAATTTAAAGACCCATTGTCAACCAACAAGCTTCCTCTTGTTTATCAACATTGCACTACGCAATTACATATTTTTCTGTGTCAGAGAATAAAAGTTGCGCAGCTACATAGATTCTTAGAACACGTTGAAATCACCAACAAAAGACCTGGCTATTGATGAATTAATTGGTTGACAATTGGGTCTTTAAACCGTAAAAGTGTACCAAATTACGAACAGCTTCTATCTTATCCACAGCAACTGAAAATTTCATGATGCATAAATATTTTTGGCAGTTATTATCCTTTTATTTGGTGTTAAGCCTTCAAATAATCATAATAATCATCATAATCATAACTATAATTTGGTAAAGAAACTGAAGGAAATTAATATGCAATTTCTCTAACCAACCAATTCACTTCAGACATATTGTTAAGTGACAATGTTATAAATAAATGATTAAAGTACCAAATGAAGCGTAGATGTTAAAAAACACGACGTTTCGAGCGTATACTCGTTATCAAGTGACTCGAAATCAATCGAGCCGAGCAAAGAGAAGAAGAGAAGACAAGATTCGACAGATAGGAGAGAATGTGAGATGCGACGTGACGTAGCCTGAATGAGGAGAAGGAAGCAATTAAGAACAGGTGGTGGAGGAGGGGCCTATTGCAGAAAAGTAAATTGCTTATTAAGTCCACTAGGATAGAGAGTTTTTAAGTTAAATATTAAGCGTTTCTCCAAGGTTTTGCGTTTGGTGGTGTCTTGAGGTGCATGTAACAAGCCAAGAATGGACATATCGGCAGTTGAATGATTAGCTGAATTGAAGTGTTTGGATATGTTGCTGTCAGGATCGTTTTGATGGTTTTCTTCGAGGTGAATCTTATTTCTTACATTGCGCTTGTGTTCTCCAAAACGGTTGTTGATTTGTCGGGAGGTTTCGCCGATGTAAAAGGATTGACATTTGGTGCAGATGATACAATAGATTACACAGGATGAAGAACAGGTAAAGTGGGATCTGATGTTGAAGGAACGGTTTTGGTTGGTGATAGTTGTCGATTGGTTGATGTGGGTGCAGGTCTGACAGAGGCGATGTTGGCAGGGAGAAGTACCAGGCTGTTGTGTAGTAGTTAGGTTGGTTCTGACTAGGGAGTCCTTCAAATTCTTGTCTCTGCGAAAAGCCAACAGTGGAGGTGTGTCGAAGATGTTCTTTGTATGTGTGTCGTTGGTGAGGATGTTGAAGTTGCTGTATATTATGTCTTTTACGTTGTTGTTGAAAGGGTGATAGGTCAGTATGAAAGGGATGCGGTTGTTACTGGTTGCGTTGTTCGATGGAAGAAGGGCGTCATCTTGAGAAAGATCCTTAACTTTGTTCAGTGCTGTTTGAGTGATGTGTTCTGGATAGTTGTTTTGTTTAAAGAAGGAAGACATTTCCTCTGCTTTTGAATGGAAATCGTCATCATTAGAACAAATACGGCGGAGACGGCGGAGCTGGGAGTAGGACTATCCAACAACTATCCAGAACACATCACTCAAACAGCACTGAACAAAGTTAAGGATCTTTCTCAAGATGACGCCCTTCTTCCATCGAACAACGCAACCAGTAACAACCGCATCCCTTTCATACTGACCTATCACCCTTTCAACAACAACGTAAAAGACATAATATACAGCAACTTCAACATCCTCACCAACGACACACATACAAAGAACATCTTCGACACACCTCCACTGTTGGCTTTTCGCAGAGACAAGAATTTGAAGGACTCCCTAGTCAGAACCAACCTAACTACTACACAACAGCCTGGTACTTCTCCCTGCCAACATCGCCTCTGTCAGACCTGCACCCACATCAACCAATCGACAACTATCACCAACCAAAACCGTTCCTTCAACATCAGATCCCACTTTACCTGTTCTTCATCCTGTGTAATCTATTGTATCATCTGCACCAAATGTCAATCCTTTTACATCGGCGAAACCTCCCGACAAATCAACAACCGTTTTGGAGAACACAAGCGCAATGTAAGAAATAAGATTCACCTCGAAGAAAACCATCAAAACGATCCTGACAGCAACATATCCAAACACTTCAATTCAGCTAATCATTCAACTGCCGATATGTCCATTCTTGGCTTGTTACATGCACCTCAAGACACCACCAAACGCAAAACCTTGGAGAAACGCTTAATATTTAACTTAAAAACTCTCTATCCTAGTGGACTTAATAAGCAATTTACTTTTCTGCAATAGGCCCCTCCTCCACCACCTGTTCTTAATTGCTTCCTTCTCCTCATTCAGGCTACGTCACGTCGCATCTCACATTCTCTCCTATCTGTCGAATCTTGTCTTCTCTTCTTCTCTTTGCTCGGCTCGATTGATTTCGAGTCACTTGATAACGAGTATACGCTCGAAACGTCGTGTTTTTTAACATCTACGCTTCACTTGGTACTTTAATCATTTATTTATAACATTGTCGTTTAATTACCGTAGTACCACACGCAACACATATTTTTATTGAATTACCGGGTGTCCCAAAAAAAACGCAACAGATTTGATCAACCTTAGCGATGAAGAGATTCACTGAATTCATTTGAAGTATGCTTTATGACAATCCTCTATAGTTGAAAAGAAGATTGATACCATGGTTGTGAAGCTTAGTAGCTTGGTTGTCAAGAATTCTTTGCCGAAAGTTCAAATTTGTTATCAGCCCGAAACCATAGCTTTGCAAGAAAACGGCCTAAGGTGGCCACTCAGAAAGGGAATCACCCAAAGCACAATCTCCAATTCCTGCGTAGCCTAGACTGCATTTTTGTCTGCACAAAAATTTTTTTTCCAAAGATATGGAAAAAATATTTAGGGATCATTGTCCACTCTTCTCCAAGTAGAAAAAGAAAACAACAGTCTCGCTCGTGCTTATATTGAACAGAATACGAAATTAAAAGACTTCACGAAGTGGTTGTTAGCAACATCACAATCACAATGATAATACAATGCACAAGGGATAGATAATGGCATGCCAAGAACGTTCTTTCAAATGTATCCATTCTTGAGGTAACTCTGCCTCCCGCTCTCATAGGCACGAAAAGCCGGTTGTCAGAAATTTACTAATTCCTCTGGGACCAATCAGTCATAGCACTTTATAGGTGTGTCTCTTGGCAATTGGTTTTTTTAAAAGAACAGTTGCTTGATCTAATTGAAAAAGGCACGCTACAATTTATTTTGTGAAACAAGTTAACCCTAAAGGCTGGTTTCCACTCAGTAGAATTTTCCGAGTGGACAGGATTTTGCACAATAAAAAGTTTATCACGCGTAAAATTCTATTCAAACTCAAAGCGACATTTTCTCACGTAAACAAAAGATTTTCAGTCTGTTCGGAAAATTCGACTGAGTGGAAATCAGCCTTACGGTCCACTACCTATGTCAGACTCACTTCGATTTGGGTGATTCCCCTGCTGAGTAGCTACCGTAGGCCGTTTTCTTCCAAAGCTCTGGTTTAGGACTGATAACAAATTTGGACTTTCGACATAGAATTCTCGACGACCAAGCTACTAAGCTTCACAACCAAGGTATCAATGTTCTTTTGAACTATTGGGGATTGTCTTAAAGCATACTTCAAATGAATTTAGTGAATCTCTTTATCGCTAAGATTGATCAAATCTGTTGCGTTTTTTTTGGGACACCCGGTATATTGTTAAGTGGTTGCAGGAAGATTTTCACCATGAATTAATAAGAATGAACAACAAATTCTTCTTAGGTAGCGAATGTCATGATGCCCTGTATAAATGCCCCACTGTGAAGTGAATGGATGGATGAGTTTGGGGAAACTACTCCAGGGCCCATGCAGTCAGGTCTTTCATAACTTACAGTACAGGTCTTTTGCAACTTAACCCTAATATATATGGGCTTTTTTCGAGCTACCATTTATGGTGGGGGGGGGGTTCTTTCCACCCCCCCCTCTGAAAACTACCTTAGACTCCTCGGAATCCAATACAACTTGGCACAGTCATAAATCAAGTCATTTCTAGCTTGTAGCGCAATTTGGGTGTGGCTGCCACACCTTGTGACATCACAGTGATGTCATGAAGTTGAAAATCAATGAAAATCATGCTTCCAAGTTAAATTTGAAATTAAAGAAGGTTTGGCACGAACATTTTGCAGTTTTTGGTTCACTTTAGCCACAAATTTGATGTTAAAATGTAATTTCATAGAAATTAATGATTTTAGAGTGATATTTTGGCAGAAATTAGCCAATTTGTATGACGTCATTTGTGCAATTAATTTGTTCTCAGTAAAAATAGACAAAAATAAGCTGCAAAGTGGTTATACACCATTGCAAACGTATCATTGGAGTCTTCTCAATTGAAAAATTTCGAAAAAATTGAAAAAATTTGCTAATTAGTCCAAAATGGCGGGTATTATGACGTCATCATCAAAAAATGCTGACATCATCAAATTCCAGAAATTCCGGTATCAAATTCAAGCTCTTCGTTTACTGATTCATTTGGTGTATAATACTTCATAATATGATCAAACCTTTCCATTGAAATCATCAAAAACAATGATTTGTTTGCTACCTGCTTCCAAATATGGGCATGTCACGTGGCCTGTGAGCTCTATTGTTTGAAAATTTTTTTATCAAAATGTGGCAAATAGATAATTAGTAAAAGTCAGGTAGGTTTGGGGGACATAGTTGATGTCTTTGAAAAACACGGCAAGAAAAACCTTGAGGGGGGGTGGAAAACACCCCCCCCCCCCCATGTGGATTAGGGTTAATGCTGTTTTCGTGCTGAGAATTTCTTAGAATTTCATAGAACTTCAGAGAATATAGAAGAATGTTGAAGAATTTCAAAGAATGTTGGAGAATTCTGTTGAAAACTCCCAAGTTTTCTTGGCTTATACAACTTTGCAAAATAATTTTCTGGAACGAAAAATAATCATTTGCGTTTTCGCGACCACAATAAGGTGCGAATACAGGACACTTGAATCTTGATAGCAAACCCAGAATAACAAACTGCAGGAGCAACAAACTAAATTATGTCCAATTCTTTACTATCAGATTCTTCATAAATCCTCACATTTTAACAAACTCAAACTCCCAAGAGAAAAGAATGAACCTTCTTTGGCCTCCAGTTAGGGTCATTTGGGCCTAATAGCGTAGCATCAAACCTGGGCTCAGCGATAGCTCTACCTTCGCCGTTGTGGCCGTTGTGGCCGTTGTGGCCGTTGTGAAATAATGATGCGAATGAAGTATAAGAAATTCCATATCTTTCAGGGGCATTTAACATCACCAATGTTCAACATGATATCTCAATGTTGTTTATCACAGAAATTGAAGAAGGTTCCGTTTTATCTCTGCTAATTGGTAGTGAAATAAGGAAAGCGCACGGAAAGCGCATACGAGACACAAGTTTCCTGCGATCCTATAGCAAAATTTGATGTCGGCTTATTTCATTCTGGACAGATTTGACACCATAAGATGGACATATGGCTATGATGTTTTCACTGATAGAAAAACAACTTTAACCTGAATTGGCACAAACTTGACCTAATTAGCAACTTAATTACGGTTAAGGCACGTTGAAAATTGAGCGATTCTCATAAGCGTTTCTTTCAGCAAGGTCTTTGTTCTGTCATGAGCAAAAAGAAAGGAAAAATTTGCTCTTACCAACTGTGTGCTTTGTGCAAATGTGCTGTTTTGACTGTCCCAGAGGGACTCCCCCTACAACTGACTGCGCTTGGTGCTCCGCACAGGACTGTTTTAATACATGAGAACAAAGGAGAAACTACTCAAAATCCCTGTGTTAAAATAGTCCTCTGCGGAGGACTACTTGCAGTCAGCTTTGGAGGTAGTCAACCTGTAATAGTCTATTTTTGATTTTGCATAAAGTCAACTCTGAAATTAGAATTGATAATGAAATTAAAATTGATGGCTGTTGTATTTTTGGGACCTACACAGATCACACGCTTATTGAAAACTACATGTTTTCTGAACCGAACAAACTCTACAGCCAGCCAGCGTGACAAGTCATAAAAAGCATCTACCGAGTCCTTAGCGTCTCTTTTGTGGTTCGTCCTCCTTCGCAGTACTAGAACATAACATCACTCTTTTCTTTAAAAAAAAATAAAAAAAAAAACTGTCCAGTCAGTGTATTAATGACGAGTCTACCGGATCTCCAAAACGTCTTGTTTGTACACGAGCTCTCGTTGATCTTCTCGTGGTTCTATCGTTCACATCATCATTGCGTGGAATGTAATCCTCATCATCATTATCATCTGGACGGCTATTTGCCCTTGGTAATATTTTCTTGAAGAACGAGGAGTTTCTCTTCATATAGTGTCTTCCTCTCTTAGCAACGATTTTCGAACCTTTCACAGTTACTACTGTATAAGGATTGGCTTCAAATTTTGTTGAAAATTTGTTCTGCTTATTTTGCTTGCAGATAACGGTATCGCCAACTTTTATTTCACTTTCCTTTACTTTTCGTTTCGCGTCTGCATAATCTTTCGACTTTTTCTTCGACTTCTCATCGTTAGCTCTTGCTTCATCGTGTCTGTCAACTGGGCAACTTTTTGTTGGTAACAGCGGTAGTCTTCCTTTAACTATTCTGTTGAACAATAATTGTGCCGGTGGTACCTTTGTGGTTGCATGTGGCGTTGTACGATAGCTCAGCAAGAAACGATGCAATTCTTGTTTCCACTTACGATTCTCTAAGACAGCAGTGCAAATGGCTTTTCCAAGTGGTTTCATGAATGCCTCTGCGGTGGCGTTTCCTTGTGGCCATAATGGTGTAGATGTTGTATGTTTGATCCCTAATGACTTCATGTATGTTGTGAATTCATCCCCAAAGAACGGTGGTCCATTATCAGATTTGACTTCGTCAGGAATACCGTGTCTCGCGAATATAGCATCAAGTTTAGGAATAGTAGCTTTAGCTGAAGTTGTTGTGACATGTTCAACTTCCGGATATCGTGAATATGTGTCTATAACAACCAAAAGATATTGATCTTGAGGCAATGGACCATAAAAGTCCACTTTTAACTCTTTCCATGGTCCCTCTGGCAGTGGTGTTGGTTGGAGTGGTTCTTGTGAATTTGGTGTTCCGGTTGCTTGACAAGCAATACACGTGTCAATCTCTTCTTTCACTAATTTTTCTATTTCCGGAAACCAGACATACTCGCGCAACAGAGCTTTGGTCTTTGCGAGTCCTTGGTGTCCTACGTGAGCTAGTTTGATAACACGACTCTGGAGTGCTTGAGGTATAATGATTCGTGTGCCTCTAAGAACAATATGATTCTTGTGATCAACTGTAATCTCTTCACTTATAGAACGAAACGGTTTCACGAGATCCGAACTCCATAGGTTAGTTTTTTTAGCTGCACATACTGCACGTAATTGGTTGTCGTTCTTCACAGCTGATCTTATTTCCTCAAGGGTCAAGGCAGGAAATAAAGCTTCTTGTGCAATGAAATTCACGTATTCATCTGCAATGTTAGGACGAGAGTGTTTTATAGGCAAAGGATGGCGTGACATGAAATCTGCTGGATTTTCTGCACCTTTCTTGTAAACTACTGAGAAATCATATTGTTGTAGTCTCAACATCCAACGTTCTATGCGAGCTGGAGGCTTAGAACACGGATTAGCATAGATGACTTCTAGAGGCTTGTGATCCGTATAAAGGATGAAAGGAGCGCCATACAAGTAGATGTGAAAATGCTCAATACCCCAAACAATGGCAAGGGCTTCTTTCTCCGTTTGAGAATATCTTGTTTCAACATCTGTCAATGATCTACTTGCATACGCAATAAGCTTTGTTTCTTCGGAATGAGGTGCTCGTTGTGCCAAAATTGCTGATAAACCAACTGGGCTAGCATCTACTAACACAATCGACTCTTTGTTTACATCAAAATAACTGACAACTGGGCTACTTGTCAACACATCTTTTAATTTGTCATACGCCTCCTGGCATGCCTCTGACCATTGAAACGGAGTGTTCTTTTTAGTCAATTCACGCAATGGTGCAGTGATCGTTGCATAATCTGGTATAAATTGCGAGCAGTAGTTGGACATACCGAGGAGACTGCGCACTTCACTTGCGTTTGTCGGTGTTGGTGTGTTTGCGAATGCGTCAATTTTCTTGGGGTCTGGGCGCTTGCCATCTTTCGAAAACTGAAATCCAAAGAAATCGAGGTTTTTCTTTAGAAATTTGCATTTATCCAAGTTGAGCGTGAGATTGTTTTCACTCATCCGCTTAAGACATGCTTCTAGTGCCTGATTATGTTCTTTCATGTCTTTTCCAAAAACTATGACGTCATCTGCGATGTTTCTTACTCCTTGCAGTCCTTGAAGGCTTGTTTGTAACATGTGTTGGAAGGTTTCAGCTGCACTGTTTGTGCCATAATTTAACCTCTTGTAACGAAATAAGCCCATGTGTGTCGTAAATGTTGTGATATGACGGCTTTTAGGTGACAGTTCTAGTTGATGATATGCCTGTGTGAGATCTAATTTTGAAAATACCGTCGCGCCGTTCAGGTCAATTGAAATATCTTTCACAGTAGGTATTGGATGCCTTACGCGTTTAATTGCATTGTTCGCAGCTCTCATATCTACACATAATCGAATTTCTCCATTCTTTTTCGGTACACAAACTATTGGAGACACCCAGTCTGTTTTCTCGTTCTCAGGAACCCTTTCAATAATATCTTGTGCAACCAATTTATCCAATTCGACTTGTACTTGTTTACGTAAATGAAATGGAATTCTTCGTTGTTGCTGGGCAATAGGCTTGACCTCAGAATCAATGACAAGCTCTACTTGCTTCCCTTTCAGTTTTCCAAGATTTTTGAATACAGCAGGAAACTTATTGAGTATGCCTGCAATTCCTTTGTCCTTAACAGGAGACTCTTCGTTGTCGACTTTATTGATGTGAAAACTGATAAGGCCTAAGTCCTGAGCGGTTGATGAACTAAGAAGACACCCTCCATTGTCTTCAGTGACGTAGAACGTAGCAACTGCAAAACGCTTCTTTGTCTCAATCAGGGCTTCAAATTTCCCTTGCATTTGCACGGGTGTTTTCGAGTTGTAGGCATAAGCTTTGACCTTTGTTTTCTTCAGGTCAACACCATTCATTCTCTTGAAAGTGGCATTGTCAATGATATTGATTGTTGTACCGGTATCTACCAGAACATGACATTTATTCCCTTTTATGGTGACGTAGGCTTCTGGTTGTTTTTGTTTTGTGGAATTTACAGCGTAACAATAATCAGAGTCTGATGAATCGCTGTTCTCTTCTTCCTCCTGATGAATGGGGCGTACGTTTGGTTTGGCTGTGTCTGACGTCTTACTGCTAAAGCAATATTTCGCAAAATGATTGGGTTTTCCACATTTATGGCAAGTTTGGCCTTGTGCAGGGCAAGGTTTGTTTTGGTGTGGGAACTTTCCCCCACAACTTCGGCACGTTTGTTTTCTTGGGCGTGTTTTATTTCTACCCTCCGGGGTGTTCACAGCGTGCACATTGTCCGCCTTTTTCTCGATCTCCGCAGCTTGATATGTGCTCATCTCAGCACGTCTTCCTTCCAGCAAAAGTTCGTTCAGTGTCAGCTTAGGGTCACGGAGTGCCATTTTACGTAAGCGAGTGGAACTACCCCCAGTAACAATTTGAAGCATGATTTGAAAATCCATCTCGTCGGTTGTAAATTCACAGCTTTGTGCCAGAGAACGCAGGCGTGTGTGAAACTGATCGATGGTTTCGTTTGATTGTTGGGCTGCTTGGCGAAATTTATAAACTTCGTATAACTTGTTCTTTTGGGGTTCGAAGTACTCGGTCAACTTCTCGACAGCTTTCTTATAATCTTTCGCTTCCCCCGTGTTAGGCAACTGTCTAAAAATTTCTCTTACTCGAGGGCCGGCTTGATACAGGAGCAAAGCTCTTTTGCGTGTATCATCCGTGATCGCATTTGCAACAACAAAGGTCTCAAAATCTTCCAACCATATTCGCCATCTAGGCCCAACCGAAGCTCCGACGTCTACATCTGGATCGAATTGCGGCATACTCTGCACTAACATAGCCATGATTTATTACAGAATAACTCGTAATCCTCGTCGCCAATGTTGTATTTTTGGGACCTACACAGATCACACGCTTATTGAAAACTACATGTTTTCTGAACCGAACAAACTCTACAGCCAGCCAGCGTGACAAGTCATAAAAAGCATCTACCGAGTCCTTAGCGTCTCTTTTGTGGTTCGTCCTCCTTCGCAGTACTAGAACATAACAATGGCTATGAACTGAAAAGATCTGACAGAAATAGACAAGGTGGGGGTGTTGCTTGCTATATCAGGAAAGATCTGTCCTTCAACGTAAGAGAAGATTTCTCACCAGATCTCGAAAATATATTTTTTGACTTACTCTTGCCAAAATCCAAATCAATCCTCGTTGGCATCCTTTACAGGCCACCTGACTCAAGTGGTTTCCTTAGAAAACTCAATCTAGCCATTTCAAAAACAGAAAATTTTGATAATCAAGAAGTCTTTATCCTGGGGGATTTGAACATTAACCTGATAAACAGTAAAAATTGTAATTCTAATGGGACCAAGCGCTATAAAGAATTCTGCTCCCTTCATGGACTTGTTCAACTGATCAAGGAGCCAACGCGCATAACTGAAAAATCTGAAACTCTATTGGACCATATAATCACCAATTCGGCTCAAAAAGTTTCGCAACACGGTGTCCTTAGCTTAGGCGTATCTGACCACCAAATGATCTACTGTACTAGGAAAAGTCCTAAAACTAAAAGCTTTAGTCACAAATACATTAAAATCCGCTCTATGAAAAATTACAGTATAGACCTTTTTCTGAAAAAGCTAAAATTGATCAAATTTCCGAAATATTCTGAGTTTATGGATATCAATGCTGCATATTCTCATTTCATCCAAGTGATTACTTCAATCATTGATGAAATAGCCCCATTAAAAGAGATTCGCATAAGAAACAACACTGAAGAATGGATGGATGAAGAAGTTCTGGAAGGGATCAGGATTCGAGACAAGCTGTTGTCCAAATTTAAGAGGACAAAAAGCCATATAGACCATGTCAATTTCAAAAAATCTCGAAATAACGTTTTGTCTCTCATAAGGAAGAAAAAGAAAACTTGTGTTGTTGGAAAACTAAATGAAAATGTTGGCAAGCCTAAAGAACTATGGAAAAGCCTAAAATCACTGGGACTCCCTTCCAAACAAGACAAACCGTCAAAGATCTGCCTAAAAAAAGATGGTGAGCATTGTTTCGATGACAAAATCAATTCGAACATCTTTAAAGATTTCTTTTCAAATTTGGCTAAAGAATTAGTAAACAAGTTACCAAATCCGCCCTGTAAATTTGGAGCAGAAAGTATCAAAAGATATTACAAGCACTTCAACCTTGGAAAGCAGAAATTTACACTACACCATGCAACTGAGGAAAGTGTTCTCAAACTTTTGGAGGGAATAAATCCCACAAAAGCAGCAGGGCTTGACAATCTAGCAGGCAAGTTCCTTAAGGACGGTGCACAAATACTTGCCAAACCAGTTTCAGAGCTATGCAATCTTTCCATCTCCCTATCACTTTTTCCAGAGGATTGCAAGCAAGCTAAATTGAAGCCACTTTTTAAAAAGGGTAGCAGAGATGAACCAAAAAATTATAGGCCAATCTCACTCTTGCCGCAGATTTCCAAGGTAATTGAAAAAATTGTCCATGAGCAGGTCCTAGAATACCTCGATACAAACAAAATTCTTTATCGATATAAGTCTGGCTTTCGCCCTCACCACTCAACGGACACATGTTTATCATACCTAAGTGACAAAATCACACAGGCGTTCGAAAAAGGGATGTTTACTGGCATGATTTTAATTGATCTTCAGAAAGCGTTTGACAGCATCGACCATGAAATTTTCCTTGAGAAATTAAAGCACCTTGCCTTTTCCGATCCAGCCATATATTGGTTTAGGTCTTATCTAACAAGCCGAACTTTCTTTGTAAACATAGGAAAAGAGACCTCATCACCTGGGGAATTATCATGTGGAGTTCCGCAAGGCTCTATTCTTGTCCCACTCATTTTTCTCCTTTATGTCAATGATATGCCTCAGGCAGTTGACTGTGATCTACTTTTATATGCAGATGACTCCTGTCTTGTTTTCAGAGATAATAACATCAATGAGATAGAAAAGCAACTAAATAAAAATTTTAACTCCCTTTGTGACTGGTTTGTTGATAACAAATTAAGCATTCACTTCGGAGAGGACAAGACAAAGTCTATACTCTTTGGCAGGAAAAATAAACGATCTGGCAGCAAGGAACTGGACATCAGAAGAGGTGACATCAAGATTAAACAATACACCTCAGTGACGTATCTGGGCTGTGTTCTTGATGAGAACCTGTCTGGTGAGTCGATGGCAGCCAGGACCCTGAGTAAAATCAATGGCAGACTAAAGTTCCTCTACAGAAAGCAAAACTTTCTTGACCTCTCTCTCCGTAGGTTACTTGCAAATGCACTGATTCAGCCCCACTTTGACTATGCATGCAGTGCTTGGTTTCCAATGCTTACTAAAAGATTAACCAAAAAGATTCAAACAGCGCAAAATAAATGTATCAGGTTCTGCTTGAATCTGAATAATAGAGCACACGTAGGAATCAAAGAATTCAAAGATATAAATTGGCTCCCCACAAAAGAGAGATTTGAGCAATGCACTGCTACAAATGTTTTCAAGTTTTTTAATAATTCAGCCCCTTCCTATATGTCGGAGATGTTCTCACCAGTTGGCCAGGGCAGGATCACTCGCAGATCTAAAAACAAACTAAATCTACCGTTCCGAAATACTAACATGGGGCAAAATGGTCTCTCTTATATAGGACCCAAAATTTGGAACAGCCTACAGTCGGACCTCAAATCTTCAAACAATGTCAAAGCATAAGATCAAGGACAAATTCTTTAATGATCTTCAGAAGCGAGAAAATAGTCCTTATATATGTTATTGAATTCCTAAAAGCTGTAACAGAAATTATCCTTCAACAATAACAAAAATGTTTTTCTTTCATTTTCCTTTTGAATAGCACTCCTGGAGGGACCATTATGGAAACAAGGTTGCATTGACCTTTTAATGCTATCCCTGCCATCTTTTACCATGGGGTGTTTTTAAATTAGGTTATTAATAAGATGTGTAATTTTTGCCTGTAATTATTTCAAATTGTAGACATTGTAATTAGATTTCTTTTCTTTTATTAATAGTTATATATTTACTTTGATGGCAAAATTATACATACATACATAACTCTTGAGGATGATGTAACCATGATGTAACTAGCTGCATAGCGGCTAGCATTCGCAGTGTCACCGAAGGTAGAAGGACCCCTTCAATACAGCGACAAATACAAACATGGCTGTTTGAATTACGGAATATCTGCAAAAAATGGCAACATTGACTGCGGAAAGATACGCGACCATACTGACACAAAACATCTTTATGGATATGATTCTGCATAAGGGTTGATGTGCATGGGGATCAAAACTGCTTTTTGGGCAATTCTTATTCTTACGAAGGGCATTTGGTCTTCGATTGGGGACAGTTTTGGTAATAACACTCATACCCCTCTGATTTGCAGCTAAAACAGCATCAACGATCAGTTGGGGATATGAACGAATTAATTTTCATACCCTCTTATGCTTTCTTAGCCCAGGAGGGACTTTGTAATCATCCAAAAGGATCTTATGTTATAAACATCCTGTTTTGAACTCATAAGTTTTCCAAAGAGAGATGGTTGGAGCCCTCAAGTTCAAGATCCACAGTAGCACAAGCTTAGCTTTGCAGGGAACTGTAAAATGTTAGATCTGGTGTTTGAAACATTGACAGAAAACAACAGTTGGAATTTGTTTGAAGTGTGAACCTCTTGAAATGGATCCTTCAGTTTCGTGTTACGCCTCTTCTTGCAAACGAAGTTGAGAGATAGTTGAGACATGCAATTCAATCAAATTTAATGATCAACGCTTTGATGATTCATCAACCTCATGTGAAATTTTGCACCGGAGATGTTTTTGCTCAAGTTTTGTGCGAAAGTTTCTTCGAAGAAAAATTTGCTAGCTTTATGTGACTTTTCTTTTAAGAAAACATCACAAGAATTTCGAAGAATGTCACGGAAAGTTAGAGAATTTCTCAGACATGCGAAGAATTTTGAAGAAATTCGAAGAAAGGGAAAGAAATTTACCGTGTTAAGTTAAGAAAGACTTGTACTGTAACATGTAGTAAATTTCTTTCATTTCTTCAAAAGTCTGAGAAATTCTCTAACATTCTACAACATCCTCCAAAATTCTTGTGATGTTTTCTTTGGCAAAAGTTACTTGACGCTAGTAAATTTTTCTTTGAAGAAACATTCAGGCAAAACTCAAGCAAAAAGATCTCTGATTTCACTAATGGCTGATGAATCAAAACTTAATTGTTGAATTTGAATGAACTGACAAGTCTCAGCTTCATCTGCAAGGAGACATATAACATGAACAGAAGGGTCCATGTCTCTAGGTTCACACTTCAAATAAATTCCAACTGTGCTTTCTTCAATGTTTCAAATACAAGATCGGGTATGGTTCCCCACAAGGCAAAGTTTGTGTTACTGAGGATATCGAAAGACTTGAGGGCTGGCATGATCTCTCTAAGGAATGCTTTCAAGTTCAAAACAGGATGTTTATGATAAACTGAAGAATTTGGTAAACATGATTGGTAATGCAGCTAGGTCAATAAACAATTATTATCATATTACTGATCCATAAGACAATCATGTGTTAACAAGCCAGCTGTTATCACAATCAATGACCTTCTGTCCATATCCTTCTTGAGTTTCTGTGTTGAGGAACTTCTGTTTAACTGCCTTTAGTATTCCAAAACATTGAGATGTCTTGTAAACCATGTTGATGTTGATGCTCCCAGAAGATATGGAACTTCTGTACTGCATTTGTTTCATTATTTTACAACTGGTGAAGGTGGAACTGTTGCTGAGCCCACATGAATGGCTTGTTCAGTAATCACTGTGCATTGTCATGCACATAGAGGCTAAACAGTAAAGGGAAGATGCTAAAGAGCCCTAAAGAGAAGCCAAAAACAGGTTCATTCTTGTGGGAGTTTTGAGTTTGTCAGAAAGCAAGGATTTACAAAATATTTGGTAGTGAGGATTGATGTTTGTTATCCTGCATTTGCTTCCAGGATTCAACTGTACTTGCATCTTATTGTGGCCGTGAAATTGCAAATGATTACTTTTCATTCAAAAAAATTATTTTGCAAAATTTACATAAGCCAAGAGAAGTTGAGAGTTTTGAACGAAATTCTCCAGCTTTCTTCAAAGTTCTCTGACATCTTTGATATTCTCTAAAATTCTACGAAATTCTAAAAAGTTCTTAGCATGACAACAGCATTAAGTTGCAAAGGAATTGAGTACTGTATTTGTATTCCTTTTCAATCATAAAGATAATCTCCATTCATATAATGATAAACTAAGCACCGCCATACACATACAGTCCCATTCAAAATACTCTCGCAAATCACAAATTTGCACAACCTGATCCCCAATTACATGCCCTGCTCTTCCCATTTCAATGATCCTTGAATCAAATGCCATTTGGCTATTTGACATAGTGAAAGGGATTGTTGAATACGCATAGATTTGGATTTATAGTAACATTTATGGTAATTAGCAATTTTCCAGACAATCTTTTTCAAAATTTTTCGTCAAGTTACTAAATTGCACTACTTAGATCTATGACTACATTTCCCCTGCTCGCCCTGTCTCAATTTTGCTTGAATCATGCACCATTTGACAGTCACAACATTGAGTTAAGGGGAAGGCAGATCAGAAGCCCATGGGGGTACGGGACGTGCCGCTCATATGGGTGGGTTATTTCACCTGAAATTCCCAACACCTGGTTTTAACCTTTATTCTGGTAGATGGGTAGCTTTTTCAGAATTTTAGCACAGCTGCAGAAATCTAAATAGACCTTGCATTTTCAAATTGACTAGTTTCTATTTAAACAAGATTACAAAATTTCCTGAAATTAATACCAAAAGGTTCAAAATTCTTGAAAAATACTATCATGCAAATTGGTCCTTTTGTCAAAGTCTAGATTCATGTCAAGTCATGATCACAGTCTAGTACCCCCCTCCCCTGGGATCAGAAGGTTCCTGGGAACAAACGTTTACACCCCAGTATCTTAGGAAACATCATGAAAACACTGAAATTGTTGTCTGTGTTCCAGCTTGTTTTGGCCAGGATTGTAATTTAAGGCTACTGTAACCCTTCAGGCAAAAGTTCTCAATTTTTTTTATTCATATAAAAATTTTACAACATATCTTACATTCTACAAAACTTCCCTAATTACTTTACAACACTACAGGGATGACATCATGGGGAGGGAAAGACAATGACAACCCCATGGCCAATATATTAAGACAGCAAGTTAACCTACCTACACACAACAAACTACGAACAATTAAAAACTGATGGATACTGTACTAGGTTCTGTCCTACATTAGGTGTCAGGTTGCGATAGTTCTTCAAATGTCACAAGCGCAATTCGTGTGGTCTCAATTTTTCGTTTTCGTCATAATCTGATGGTATAAGTATTTGGGTACCATTCAAACCAACTCACTTCCAGAAATAGCCACAATTTTTTGGCACTTTGAGCAATTCTTAAAAGCTTTATTGCTTGCCCTTTGCGGTTCTTTGTTTACATTTTCATACATAATTGTTTCTCCCGCATTTTTTGCTTCAGTTTGATATATCTTGAAACAGGATTCCGGAGTACTTGCACGTCTCAAAAAGTTTCTGTGTACCGAACAACGGGCCAGCCAAATCACCTGAAACTTGGCCAACAGGGTCTCAAAGTATGTATATAATTACGAAACGGTATCCGCGATTTTCTGTAGATCAATGGTCTGATTTTTACAAAGATTTTGAAGTTAAAAAAGACATTTCAGACATTATAACACAAATTTGAAGTGGCATTTTTTCAAGAGAGTATGTTTCATCAAAAATTTGTGACACTGTTTTCCAGTTCAGGACCTTTAGTCTTTCGTCAATAGATAGTTGTCCTACAGCGCTCCCTGGAGTACACAAAGACTTTTCACAAGAGTGCCTAAAACCCGAAATAAATCATCTAGTGTGCTTTTACTAAATCAATTGAATATATTTTTATGATATTCTACGTTAAATTCTGCCAAATGATGTATAACCGTGCTTGGTATATTTTGATGAACAACCGTGGCGAGAGAGTTTCTTAGTCACTGCCTGAAGGGTTACAGTAACCTTAACCATGTGTGACAATCTGGAAAGGAAACTCAGGGAGTTGACCGTGAATGAGAACAGCAATACACTATAGAAATTCTGAGTTACCATGAAATTTTCAATCAAGTATGCGGTTACCAGCCGTATCACTTGTTGATGTCTTTCTAAAGATGTACTCTGTTTTCCTTTAAGTGAGAGCAGCCTGTTTGTTGCAAAAGATCACATTGTCCTGAAAACATGTGGAAGGACAAAGTTGCTTGCTTGTGTAAAGCCTCTGCTTGAACTGGCAAGGAAGTACTTGAAGATAAACAGAGCAGTGGTAAGCTATTGCAATTTTGTAGGGTCTGATAGGGGTAAAATGGGTTTTTGGGGTATAATGGGTAAAGTGAAAAATTTTGACAAATTTAGCCAGATTCATTGTTCACAGTTGTAGCTACAACCCTTCAACAACCCTGTTCACAACCTTTCAAACTATCCTCCTAGGGGTAGTGAATGTTGATTTATCAGTTCACAGTTCAGGGTCTACTGTTTTCCAGCAATCAACACTACCCATTCACCTCAGCCAGCACCATAGACCTTAATAGCATATAACTTCTATCTTTTGTTTCTTAGATGCATTTCTCTCTTTTAAGACTTGTTCACACTGAATGATTACCTACAGTCAAGCAATTATTTGCATATAGTATTTGATCTTAACTTGGTGCCAAGCCCTAACTTGAGGCCCCTTCTGTTCATAAATCTAAAAAAAAACATTAAAATTGGATGCATGGCTCCTTCACATTGGCTATTCAAAAAGCCACGCAGAATCACGATCCTTTTGTCAATTCAACAGCAAATGTTTGGCGAGATATGTGTTTTCTGGAAAAATTAAAGGCTTGGCTCAAAAATATTCCCCAGGAGATACCAAGTTCTTTGAATTAGGCTCGTTTTGCCTGTATTCAGTCCTAGCCACTCTGCTTCTTGTGTCAACCTATCTTATGCCTCCATAAAGCCTGGTTGTATAAAAGGTTGGATGTGCGGGGCTTGCCTTTAAAATGATTTGCAGATGAAAACACCGTTTTGATTTCGGAAACTTGGCAACTTATGTTGATATATCTGCCGCCAGGGGGCCCCTGTGGACGAAACTTACCAAGGGCCCCAAGCTGCTCTGTTGCAGCACTATTGACAAGGGTATGTGCCTTTACGTTTAGATTTGTGGCAACTTCAAGAAAGAACTTGGGATATGATAGCTTGTATTTGTGGGGATTGTTCTCAATGGAACAAGGATATTGTCCATCACAATGCTGACATCCCACATTTGGAAAGAATCTTTCACCCCCACTAATGAATCAAATTTATTGCAAAATTAGATGAGATAGGTTTATGATATTTGTATGGATTTTTAGTCCAGTTAGAAAATATTGTTTGTACCCAAGCTTGGGCACTCAATCATCATCATGATTTCTCATTTTGAAGGAATTTGCATATATTTTGAATTATCCCTTTTTCTCAGAATATGTTTTACTCAAGAAGAGTCTATCTAAAGCCAGAACTTCAGGAGGAGAACTACCAATCTTTTGATCAGGAAGTACGTGCCCTTTAATTTTACTGTGCTATTTGATAGTGCCTTGTTTAAGACGGTAAAGAAACACACAAATAGGAAGCTGCAAGCTCATTGGTATGGAATTAGCAGACTGTATATAATGATCTCGGTACATGTATGGATTCAAAAACTACATAGAACTATACTCAAAATGGAAATTCAGTTGAAAGGGGACTTGAAAAAAAGGGGACTTCAGTAGAAAGGGGACTTGGGGCCTTGGTGGCTGTTTGACGGATGGCAAAAATTTGAACGAGTTCAATCAAATCGACCAGGTTCATGGATAAAACGTAGAGTTAACTCAAGGATATTTCTATTGATTTCATTAGGAAAGTCTTTATTACCATACATTAACAGTTGCGTTAAACCTCGTTTGAGGGGTTACTGAGTCCAAACGGTCGTACTAATGCAAGGACTCCAGCGAGAAGATCTCTTCGTTGGATGTCAAAAGAGTATGATCCTATGTAGTTTTGCTTTATTATTCTTTTCTTCTTCTTTTCCTTCCTAAAGCCACGGGGGAGACATGATATCTTGCTCCTCGTGTATTTGAAGTATCGTAGAGTATCTTGTAAGTTGTGTAGTAAGTAACTTGTATTATAAAGTTTTAATTGATGATACAAAAAAACGTATAGACGTTTTGAAGCTAAAGAAGAAATAACGTTTATAGGCAAAGGCATTTGTTTGTCCAATTTAAAGATTACTCCGCTTACAATCCTTGTCAAAACAACTTGATAAAAACTTCATTGTGCTGCTTTTTCGTCTGATTAATCATACAAAATATATCGCTGGAAACCTCACCTCGCCAATTTTTCCGCCCCCTGGTCCCTGAACACTATTGGTCCGAAAATATGATCACCAGACTTGAAAGAAAGCGGCTGCTTGACTGTGTCCCAACGCATTGCGTAATCGCACAAGAAGCTAGCATTGTAAGGGGTGAGGGGGAGAGAAAAGGAAAATATGAGAAGAGTTCTGGCAAAGATTGTAGCTCCATTAATTCACTTTAATCCTAATCCTTACATTGCGGGATGGTTTTTTCAACCCACCCCCTCTCAAGGTTTTCAGTTCTTTTCGTGAGAAAAATGGTAAGCGTGCAGCATTTTGCACTCGTAGATCATTAAGCGCTTGTAATCGCACAAACTGGAAAAGTGTGAACAGTGTGGATAGGCCTAGCGTTGGTAGGAAATTTTGAAAAATGCGCAGAAGCTTGGGTAAGTACAGGCACCTTTCCTCCTCATTTCACTCCGATTTCAACTTTGGTCTCTTGCAGTCAGCTTCATCTTGACGTGGAAAGGAGAATGAATTTGTCGGCTCTCGTGCAATATGTATATTGCTGAAAGCCCATGATATCAACACGTCCTTTGATGAAATTTTATGACAACAAGTGGTTTTGTTTCCCAACGTAACTGTCTTTGACTCTCGAAGATGTTTGGCGCCCATCTTTAGAATCTTGTTTGCTTTGATTCCAGGGAAGGTCAAGAACCTGAGTTACCTATTTTTGGTTTGGTTAAGTGCTAGATCAAATGAGAATAAAATATTATATTATCAAAGCTATTATCTGATTGAAGGAGCACAATGGATCAAATAAAGAATAAACAAACAGACCACGTTTGTAAACTTGGAAGAAGACTGGAGTCCTAGAGAGTTTTGATGGGCAAAATACAGTACACGGTCCTTTAGACAAAACTGACGCTTCATGATGTTTCTCCTTCATGATGATGATGAAACTTATTCGTGAAAAAAATCTCGTTACAATCACTGTGATCCAGAATGTCAAAAACATGGAAAAAAGTCGAAATCACAAAGCCTTACAAATGCAAAAGAAATTAACGCAGTCATGAAAAGGATACGTCAAGCTATTTAGGACAAAAATCCGTATGGAAATCGGACTTATGAGTGCGGAGAAATTGCAATTTGAAGTTGACTAAAACTGTAAGCCATTGTTTTTGTTTACATTTCCGGTGTATCACATTTCATAGGGGCCTAAACCAAAAATTTCAATTCCTCATTTGTCCACAAGTATTCGTCCGATTTCAATAAACTTTTTTTTTATTTAAACCTCAATGTCTAAGTAATTAAACAACATAACAATTCAGTGTAATTATATCAATTAATATGTTCATTTCACACATATTTACCATGGTGGATTTTTAGCAGTAAAACAGCACAACACGCCTCAGTTTTTTCCTTTCTTGTGCAAACAAAAAAAGTGAGGAAAAAAGAGTCTTAAAAACTCATTTCCCACTACACTTTAGATATTGATGAAGATTTCTGCCAAACGATTTGTACAGGTTCGTACAGGTAACAATTTTACAGCTCATTTAAAAAGACATGTCATTTAGGCCCATACGTCCTTTTTTGTAATGGTTTCCGTTGCTAAAATATATAATACGTTTCTTGGTGGCTCCAACCGCGTGATTTTCGTTTCTAATTGCACGATTGTAGTGGAGTGTAGCCGGGTGTAGCCGCATAGTTTTAAATCCAAACCAAATTAAAAAATTTTACTTATATTTGAAGCGAATTAAAAATTACTTGCACCAGACATGGGTCTAGCGTAGTTTTGGACTAAGCATTTCATATCAATGACTTTGACGATTCAAAGCTCAAGCTCAAGTCTACATTTGGATCTATCAACTACAATTCAGTTTTAAATGTCTCGAATAATGGCTTCTTCTTGGTTTGGAACATTAACGATTTCACAGGCCTGGACTTGACGCTTCAACACATTTCGTCTAGCATGGGCAATGGCTGGTGCAGATGTGATGAGCATCCGGACAAAGATGTCGTGAATATTTGCTGAAACCGATGTTTGACGCGATCTGCAACCAGCACCACTTCTAAAATTGCGTATGTGCTTGTTCCAAGACTCTAATGCGCTGTCAGACCATATAGCTATTGGCTTTCCTTCCAGCATTTCAAATAGCTGCCAATTATGCGCGAGCATTTGATGAACAGATGGACTTATCGACACCCATGGAAAATGCAGAGCCAAATGAATCATCGTGTCGTAGCAATGCTGCCTGAATTTCTCTATGTTAACAATTTTGCCATTGTCAACACTCTCTGATACTGCAAGGCAAACATTCATTTGGCTGCGGAATATGGCGTAATTGTTCCTCTCGCGACGCAATTTGTAGCCTGATCAAGAACAGAGACGAGAGGAACAATTACGCCATATTCCTCAGCCAAATGAATGTTTGCCTTGCAGTATCAGAGAGTGTTGACAATGACAAAATTGTTAACATAGAGAAATTCAGGCAGCATTGCTAACGACACGATGATTCATTTGGCTCTGCATTTTCCATGGGTGTCGATAAGTCCATCTGTTCATCAAATGCTCGCGCATAATTGGCAGCTATTTGAAGTGCTGGAAGGAAAGCCAATAGCTATATGGTCTGAGAGTGCATTAGAGTCTTGGAACAAGCACATACGCAATTTTAGAAGTGGTGCTGGTTGCAGATCGCGTCAAACATCGGTTTCAGCAAATATTCACGACATCTTTGTCCGGATGCTCATCACATCTGCACCAGCCATTGCCCATGCTAGACGAAATGTGTTGAAGCGTCAAGTCCAGGCCTGTGAAATCGTTAATGTTCCAAACCAAGAAGAAGCCATTATTCGAGACATTTACAACTGAATTGTAGTTGATAGATCCAAATGTAGACTTGAGCTTGAGCTTTGAATCGTCAAAGTCATTGATATGAAATGCTTAGTCCAAAACTACGCTAGACCCATGTCTGGTGCAAGTAATTTTTAATTCGCTACAAATATAAGTAAAATTTTTTAATTTGGTTTGGATTTAAAACTATGCGGCTACACCCGGCTACACTCCACTACAATCGTGCAATTAGAAACGAAAATCACGCGGTTGGAGCCACCAAGAAACGTATTATATATTTTAGCAACGGAAACCATTACAAAAAAGGACGTATGGGCCTAAATGACATGTCTTTTTAAATGAGCTGTAAAATTGTTACCTGTACGAACCTGTACAAATCGTTTGGCAGAAATCTTCATCAATATCTAAAGTGTAGTGGGAAATGAGTTTTTAAGACTCTTTTTTCCTCACTTTTTTTGTTTGCACAAGAAAGGAAAAAACTGAGGCGTGTTGTGCTGTTTTACTGCTAAAAATACACCATGGTAAATATGTGTGAAATGAACATATTAATTGATATAATTACACTGAATTGTTATGTTGTTTAATTACTTAGACATTGAGGTTTAAATAAAAAAAAGTTTATTGAAATCGGACGAATACTTGTGGACAAATGAGGAATTGAAATTTTTGGTTTAGGCCCTTATGAAATGTGATACACCGGAAATGTAAAGAAAAACAATGGCTTACAGTTTTAGTCAACTTCAAATTGCAATTTCTCCGCACTCATAAGTCCGATTTCCATACGGATTTTTGTCCTAAATAGCTTGACGTATCCTTTTCATGACTGCGTTAATTTCTTTTGCATTTGCAAGGCTTTGTGATTTCGACTTTTTTCCATGCTCTGGATCACTGTGCAATGATCACCAGCAAACTTTGAGCACTAGAATGATTATGTGAGCTTTTAACAACTAAATTTTGAGACAAAAACTTTCCATCATGCCCTAAGGAAACTGTCATTAGCCAAAAATTTTTATGTGGTGCCTACTTAAATGCCTCTTCACCTAAATTTACGTCGTACAAGAAGAATTTTGCATCAAATTTCAGCTCTACTCTTCGTGACTACCCGTGTTAGAACCCTGCAAAAGCAATCAGTTCTAAGAGATATAAGTATTTTTGATACAACTACACTGCCACTTATTGGTTATACTGCGTTATTTGGTATGTTTCGATTCGATTTATGTCTAGAAGGAGGCGTGATTCCTTGAAGCTGGCCATGTGATATTTGCGAAAACCCAGGAGATTCTAATAATATAAACGACGAAATTTGAAATTTTCATACTCGTAATTTTGGGAAACTTTCCTCACTGGGCAAATTTGCTAGTTTCCCATAAAACATTTTGTCACACAAAACATACAGGCGATAATGTCGCAGCAGTTCTTTGCTTCTTGGAGTAGTGTAGTTTCTTCCCACTCATTATCGACCATGGATTATGATGATTTTAAGTGTTAATTCAAGCGGTAACTCAACAAAGAGGTCATAATCTCAATGGTTTCCAGAAACATCGTCGCCTCATGATTTCGCATCGTCGAAATGAATATAATGTCTAGAAGGAGGCGTGATTCCTTGTAACTGGCCTTGTGATATTTGCGAAAACCCAGGAGATTCTTGTCGTCATGAAAGAGAAACTTCGTCGCCTCATGATTTTGCATCGTGGAAATGAAAGTCAGGGTGATCTTTCTCATCAAAAGAAAGTACCTAACTGGGCAGCTTGCATTCTATTCATGCCTAATCACAGCACTGAAAGGTCATTTTGCGCGTGCGACTAAACGCACGCGGACCTCAATCTGTGTGTGTGCCTGCCTTCTGCTAGGGGATCTCACGCGTCAAACAAAATATGAATAATAAAATTCTGGTGATTGTTCAAACTTTAGCACTTTTTTGGACACCAGGTATAATCAATATGCAATCTTTAAAATAGCTATCTTCTCTTTTGCGTTGTTTTGCGACGTTCCTGCCTTCAAATTATTTCACGTTTCGTGATGAACACCTTTGGAGATCTGTTATTCATGTCAGAATTTAGGTACGATAAGGAATTATGATGAGATTTTGAATTTCTTGTAAAGCAAATCATTCCCAATTTTAGGTGGATCAGCTTCAAGAATTGTTTCCAAGTAAGTTTGAAGCCTTTATTGTCGTTATATTTGCATACAATGGCACCGTAACCAACTGCAGATCAACCCCTATACAAATCAATGCACATTTTCTGTTTCAAAAGAAGGTGATGAGAAAGTCTCGACAAGAGTGGGTTTGACTACTTTGCAATTACCTTGCATACCACTCATTAAATGTGGAGATTTTTAAGATATTAAATTCTCAGTATAATCCCTTTAAAATTCTCATTTTTGCTGTTCAAAATTCTCATTTTTAAACCAAAGAAAGGTTCCCATGTTGAATATGAAGAACGTTTCCCATGCTACCTCTGTGTGCTTTGTCTTTATTCAACTATTTCAAAGATTCTGTTTTAAAAATAGTTTCCTATGTTAGAACTCCATTACTGCAAACTTTCTTTACCCAGCATGCACTTGCAGTAGGGGGCATTGATAAAGAATATGCTCAGTGGTGAGGAAGGGGCCGAGCAAAGAGCATAGTATGCTCTGCATAACATTTCCTATTTCGCCTGGTCAAAAAATATGGTTTACCATGGCACAATAAGCATTTGAGTACCTATCTGAATCCTTATTTAACGACGGATCAATGTGAATGGGGAGGGGCCAAAAGAAAACCAGAAACAAGGAGAGGGGAGTTAGCTTCAGTGGCATCGTGGCTAGGGGGCCAGGGGGTCACGGCCCCCCTCTGAAATTTTGTTGGAAAATTTGCCAGTTTTCCACTCTTGTCGGAAAAATTGAAATTTGAATCAATCCCTTTGCCTATTACATTGCTCATTGATAGTCAGCGAAATGCCACCAAAAGCCCAACTGTTTCGGTCGAAAAACTATATGCTTTTTACTGAAAGAGTACTTCGGCGAAAACTAGGTCTTTCATTCCACAAAGCAATGTTTTTTTCTGCGAAAGATTACTTTTCTACCGAAAAGGTGGGTTTCTGGCAAAGAAGCATTTCTACTCGAAAAGTAGGAACTTCAAGCGAGAAGATTTTCGAAAGAATAAATTTCCAACAAAATGTTTCTCTTCACAAATATCTTGGAATTTTTTATCAATTTTTAGACGGTTTTACATCAATTTTGTTTTCTACGAAAACGATAGAATTAGAGCTTGTTCTGCGTGCTTAGACTTGAGATCATCGTGCTGTAAGCTTTTCAAAGGGTTCCTCACCAGAAGTTTCCATAAGTGATTCATCTTTAGGATGATGGAAATGATTGCTAAGATGGAATTAGTTTTAGTTGCTGTGAAAGCATGCTTATGAAAATGCGGATTCAATCTTATTTATGCTGAAGAAATTATCAGAGTCATCAAACCATCGTGGTTTTTATCCACAATTTAAAACCATCTTTTTCCAAGTGATTTCGAAGTATTCTGTTTTCCTAATTTCACAGGAAAGCCTAATTACAATTCTTCACTAAAGGTGCGTTTTTCAACGATCAAACGGGTGTGACCACAGAAAATTTACCCGTGGGCGAGCCCTCGGACCCCCGTTTTACCTCACTCCATTTGCACGTGGTTTCAATCTCACTCCCAACACGAATCTCGTCTCAACAGGTCAATATGGCAGCTCTGTACTTATATGAATTCTTAGCTATTGTGGGACCTCGAAATCACTACAGCTCAAAGAGATTTAGCCACTGTTAATCTCTTATGTTCCTGTTTAAGTTTTGTCGGAAAAATTTCTCTTTTTCGGAAAATTCTGACCTTCGGCTCCCCTAAAAAAACTATGCTCCCACGACGTCACTGGATAGCTTAGATAATTGTTATCACGAACTTGGAGGTAAGCCCGACATACTGGGTACAAACCATATTTCAGACTGGTGGGAAATTCAAAGGCCCCGACGTGCCGTGGGAAGAGTTTCCTAATGTTTTAAAGGGAGTACAAAGACCAGCATGCTTTGCACAAAGTCAGCGACTTGCTCTCCACAGCTTCGGGAATAACTGACTGTACGAAATTCACAAAAACAAAAACAAACGATCGCAAAGACTGCTGGTCTTTGTTCTCCCTTTACAGTTACCAACCTCTGCTCTTGTCCAAATGATCAACAGTAAGCGAAACTTTATGTTTCGAGGTTCTAGCTTGCTGTCTTTCGCATGATTGTCAAATTCTGCGTTTAATTAATTTGTTGTCACATTTAGATGGAGCAAGTTACACCTTGGGTAACACAAAAGGAGAAGAATGGTATCTCTACACTTTGGATAACCAAAGTGAGCATACAGACAAACCAGATGTGACATTGGAAATTTTGATGTCAGAGCTTGATCAAAACAAAATGAAGCAGTTCATTAAGAGATCTGACGATGGCAAGAAAGTCACAGAGGTACAATGTTTACCCTTAAACGGACATTCTTTAAGACTGGCTCAGCCTGTTATTTGATATGTTTTGCTGACTGCGTTAAGAGCTAAAAAATTCAGCTGAAAAATAGTTCATTGGCAGTACTTTGATGGGAATACTTTCGTACACGTTATGGTATAATGTTCCAAAGACGGATGAAATATTGTGCAACATTTAAGAGCTTTTTGAATACAAAGTGTCATAAAAACTGTGCACCATTGGTGTGCTTCTGTTGAGGAGCTGATCTTGAACTGTACCTTTTTGGGAAGTTACACAACATGATTCCCTACAACGCAGAGTGTGAGACCATGTTTGAGTCAGCCTTTATTGAGGTGCAAGAAATGAAAGTGAGTGGTTGCCCTTTTTTCTTTGTTTTCCTGCATTGTCAAAATCCACTAAATATTGCAAGAGGGGTTTGGTATCGCATCATTTTATTTTCTAGACTCGAAAATGGCTGTTAGTGATGTTTTGTGAAGAAATTAAGCAACTGACCCTTTTTCAGATGTAGAAAAGACTCAAATACAACTCTAGAGCAATTGCCGTCTACGTTTACGTCACTGTAACTTTTATCTGCCATTAGTAGTCACATATCAGATTGTTTAAATCTTGGCCTCAAAGTGTAAGTTGAACCAGAGCTTATGCAACCGTATAAAAAGCGAGAGAATTAAAAAGTTGCAGTTTATCAACAGCTGCCACACAAACTGGTTTTGTAACTTTTTGGGATACCTTATACTGAATGGTTTATTTTTAGAGCAATAACAAATACGTGGTAAACAAAACCAGATTTTATTCAGAAGCTATTGACGTAGTGACAAAATTTTTGGAAATGGCACCAGTTTATGAGTGCATTTGTTATGCTGATCAGTAATTTGATCTATTGATGGAAGAACCTGCATAATGGCATATTTTATACCATTATTAAGATCAATTTCTGATGATCTCTCCTTCGCATCAAAAGTGATCCTACTGTAGAAGCTGATCACCATCAAGCATTGACTGACTTGATAGTAGAGCGTTATAATAACGCATGTGTCCGTAAAATTTGTTATCTTAACGCTCTTTTATGGATGCAAATTTCTCTGCTTTTACAAACTATTGGCAAACTGTTTTATCAAAAAGCTTTGTCCTGCTAAAAATTGTTAGTTTTTTTTATATATCATCAATTAAGAATTTACAATACAAGATACTTACTACACCACTTACAAAATACTCTACGATACTACAAATACAATACTACGAGGAGCAGGATAAATTGCTAGTTGCTAATGTGCATGATGATTTAAAGGACTCTGTTCGTGCAAAGACAGTCTTATATTTGGAGAACATTACAGAGCTATTTTGCGTTGCAAACTTTGAACACCATCAGCACATTTTTCTGCATTCTCTAGAAGGTCAGTCCCACCCTCGCATTATTCATTGTACGCTTATGTTTCATATCTCTACATTTAGGAAAGAGTTGGACGGTCAATCCAAACCTCTTTCCTAGCAATTAAATAGATCAGTGATAAACTATATTTGTTTTACTTCTTTAGAAAGCTGGCATATCAGACATCATCCCAGGTTCCATGCATGATAGCATCTTATTCGATCCATGTGGCTATTCCATGAATAGTCTGAATGATGAATCTTACTCAACAATTCACGTGACACCACAACCACATTGCTCCTACGTCAGTTATGAGACAAACATTCAGCTTGAGGATTATGACACACTTGTTGCTAAAGTGTTGGATACATTCAGGCCTGGCAAATTCATTATCACTTTGTTTGCTAATGAGGCAAGTTCAGCTACGAGAATTTCTGCCTTTGCTGTGTGGGCTAAGTTTTGAACGCGTACCGGGGGTCCTAGATAAAGTGCAACGAATTTGAAAAATCAGTCAACCCAATAGTTTCAAGCTCATTACCATGCAATTGTTCTTTATTTAAATCTGCAATGATCCGATTCAATTTTGATATATTTTCCAGCATTTACAGGGTGTCTCAAAAAGATGGTTCGACGTTTTATTAAATATTGAAAATAAAAATAACATGAACAGACTCATGGGAAGATAACCTTGTCCCTAAGATTATGAAATAATTTTATAGACCATAATCTTGCAAATCGGTTGAAAATTTACTGAGTTACGAGCTTTCAAGGATCAAAAATATGCGATAGCTGAAACCAGAGACCCCCAGATTACTTGTAATGCAAGAAACCTCGAAGACGGAGGTAAAAGAAGCTTATCTAATGTCATACCTCTCGTTGATAGCAGAGCAAACCAGATATACTTCCAAAGTAATGTAATCCTTGCGATTTGTCAAAATTTGCTTAACATTGCATATGTCCAAAAACTGGTTTAAAACATAATCAACGAGAGACTGAATCTGTTTCCTCAAAGCATCCATATGCTTGACAGTTAGGTTATCGAATACCTGTTTGAATCCCACTTGGTTCGCCCTGAAACAATTGAGAAATAACAGAAACGACGGCCTCGGGGACTTTTACCAAAAATGCCATTTCGAGGCCTCTGGCTTCAGCTTTCGCACAAACTTGAACTTCAAAAGCTTGTAACCCCATGAATTTTGATTGGATTTACAAGATTCTTGTGTCAAAAATTAATCTAAAATCTCAGGACAAGGGTGACTTGACCAAAGGTCCATTCAGCGTATCGTTTTTTTTTTTTGTATTTAATCAAACGTCGAACAATTTTTTTGAGACACCCTGCAGAAATGTAAGTAAATTCAGCTTTACAAAAATTCAGCGCACTCCGCGCACTGAATGATAAAGAAAATTTTATTCCTCATGGATGAGGGATATCTTCTGCACATTGCCATGAGATTGAAAATCTTTCGTTTTTGTTTGAAAATCTGTCTTCTAACTCTTGAGAGGTTAAACGCGGTTGATCAAATGTTTTAGGCCCTTTTCAGTCATTTTTTGAACCATGAAAGTTTTGTAAAATTGAATTTACCCAAATTTCAAGTGCTTGTAAAAGTCTGAGAAAAATCACAGAAATACTTCAATCTTTCGGCCTTTAACCAGATAATAAATCATTGATATCCGTGAATTACTCTTGGTGCTACGAATTTTCGACAGTGGCAACTTTTTTCTCGCTCACCCGGTAGAATCATTGGCCAGGCTTCATATCAACTCAAACGTTGGTTGCGGCACATAGTGAATCATCCATCGAATCAGCCGAAATTCATTGAGACGCAAAGAGTCACAGTAAAAATTTCCATTTGCTAATTAGCAAAAGGGATTGAGGCGAGCGCGACCAATTCCGACAAACCTAGTAACGGTCGGAAATCCTGAGGATCTTCTCCACTTCAGTATACACGACAAGCTGTACTGTTCGGTCTAGTGACTGCGCAAACTTGAATGTTTAGCTATCTATTTACCACTTCCAATAGTTATGTGGTTCTTTTCTAGTATGGTAAGTGTATTCCCTCAAATTTCAAGCCATTTTCTCATCCTTTCACTAATGTTGGAGTGTGCGAGGCACTTTAATTCGACGTAAATGCGGCTCAATGTTTAGGCCATGTCAGCCGGAAACTTCTCCCCCTTCAATGGCCTTCAACGGGTACTGTTCCGACTGTTGTTACTTGGGCTCAAAATGGTACACAGCTGCATTATGAACCCCTTTATGGACTCCTTTATGGACCCTCTGAAGAATTTCAAACATTGCTCTTCGTTCACTTAAATGGCAGATTGTCTGCTGTAATCTTCCGGCAGAATAGCTCAACTTCAAGGTAGATTTAACAACAAACTGCAAGTCCAAGCATTTTTAACGTTTGAATGGAGATTCGAAAGTTAATCTATGAATTTGGATAAATCAGCGAGGAAGCCAAAATGTGCTTCGAGCATATAGGTGACGATCTTTCCGTCTGCCAAGTGCAATTCATTTTTAAAAATATTTTCACCTGAACTTAATCTTTTAAATCTCCGAAAATAAAGAAATTCAACATTAATTCTTTGCACAGTTGATTTTTAGAAGAGAAGGCAACAAAATCTTCTTCAAAAGAATATTGTGAGGAAAACGTACAAGTCAAAAATGAAACCTGAGTGAAGCACATTTAGGTTTCCGGGTTGATCCATGGATTTCGTACATTTTCCTTCGAATCTCCTTTCAAAAGTTAAACACAAAATTTTATCAAAATAAGTCAAATTATGAGCCTCGAAGTACACTCCAAAATGGTTGAAAAAATGAGAAAATGGCTCGAACATAGTAGAAAAGTACCAAACAACTCTTGGAAGGGGAAATAAACAGAAGACTATTCAAGTCTTCACAGTGACAAGACGCTCAGTAAGGCTTACTTGTTTCACTGAAGTGGAGAGGATTCCCCCGATTTCCGACTTTTATTCAGGGTTGTCCCAATTGGCAAATTGTCTGTTCCTTTTCGTGATGTCCGTTGAGTAGAATTTTAGGAAACTTGATCCAAGATTTTTGTTCCGACTTTAGAGGCTCTAAGATGAAAGACTCTTGGACAATGGCAGATTTTGTAAAGCAATTTTGCAGACAACGGCAGAGTAGGCAACTCCGGAATGCAGACAAAGCAGACCATGAAAGTTTGCCTGAAAACGTAGTAGCGTACTTGATCTTTGTGCAAGCGAAAAGGTGCTAATAAGGAAGGACACACATTTGTGTTGAGGGAACGAGGACAAATCTAAACTTTTGTCTTTGATTTACTTATCGTATTCAGGAATTCAGAAGCTGAACTATAGAGTAGGCAATTCAGTTCTCGTATAGTTTCATGCGTCATTGATGATTTGTTGCTCAGCTATTGAAAGAGATTAATAAAATCGAGGTGGCAACAACTTGGATCTTTCCTTCTTTTTTTGACATGAATTCGTATCCTCTCCAAATGACCCTGTTTGCTTGCACGATGATTAACTTAGCCACAAAGGTTTCTGACCAACTTTCGAGCTCAGCTTGCTTCTTAAATCTTCGAATTTAAATAAACTGCTTGCTTATTTTTCAGCGTGCAAAGTGTGGCCTGGCTCCCTCAGCTGTTAAGAAGTTGTGCCCTATGGGATACAGTTGTATTGATCTCGAAGAAATGGGCCTAAAGAATTATTCCCTTGCCTATGGTCATTATAAAAGGGTAAATTCTTTTAATTAGAACGAAACAACTTTGATGGTGCCGTTTTTCGTTTTTTTCGTTATTTATCATTATCGCATTATTTTTGGACAGGTGTTAAAACAAAGTACGTCAAAGTTCCTGAATTCATCGTCAATGTTACCGGAGTTTCGTTGTTAAAACGGTAACTGATCTTTGTTTATCTACTTTGTTTAATTTTTACCATGTTGCATGCACAGGGCAGATGGTGAAATGTAGCCTCCGTGCACATGTCTGCATACAGGCTAGGTGAAGTGCTATTGCAAAGTTTGCAAGGCGGATATGCAGGTTTAAGTCCTCACTATTGTTGGTCAAAATTAAACTGATTGAGTTAAACAGTGAAACTTTCTATATTATAAAGAATTGTAGTCAGAAACAAATGAATTTTGAGTGTTTACAAAGGTCCCCGTTGTTAGAACAACACAGGGAAGGAGTTAGACGTATGTATTAATTGTGGATGCTCTACCATACAGTTGGTCTGCAAATCACCTGTTCTCTTTTCCAAAGAGAAAAGGCTTCGGTAGTCGACGCATTTACGAAGAAAAAATAGTTTTCCCAGCTGCCAGAGATTTTAGCCAAGAGTAGATTTTTAAGTCTCCTGTCGTCTGTAGTTTAAATCAGATCTCCCGTTTTGTTGTAAATGTTTCTAGCGCACACTAGGTTTGACTCAGTCAGGTGAATGATTTTGCCAATTTGTCTTTACTCCTTTTTATGGGACTTACCACCGTCGTAAATTTGTTTTGGCGCCTGTTTTCATAATCAGCTGTGATTTATAGTAGTAGACAATTTGCTTTTATTTTGGAAGTATTGTTAAAGCTATTGTTTGTTTGTGAGAGACTTAAGTCACCATTTTATCTCAGAGTAGCTAGCCTACTTTCCGATGATGTTTGGATGACATTTTCCGGAGAGATTCACACTAATTATATCAAAAATGCTTAATTGAAGCTGAAATAAGGTAAGCCAAGCATTGCATATTTTCAGCCGCATCAAAAGGCCAGTTTTTCAATGCAAATATTAGCATGAAAACAACTGAATTTGTTAAAGAAATACAAGTCTTCTCACAAGGTGAATCAATAGAAAGGGGACGTTATAACAGATGTTGCTTGCTTTTTATCAGTGATATCTTGGGATGTTCAAAGTACAGGGCATTGCAGAGATGTGTTTGTTGTATCAGTTAGCTTTATAGGATTGCAGGCCCAAATAAAATGGCATTTGGTATAAGGGCGTGCCCTTACAAGTGCCTTGTATGCGAGCTATTTTGATCAAAAACACCCAGGGGGGGGGCACTCAGCACATATGCATACGGGGAGGTAAGTCCGATATTTTTGGGTCAGAATATTGTGAAAAGTGATATTTTTGGGTCCAAAGAAAACTAAACTATGTTCATGATATTTTTTTCATGCCAAACGTCGTTGAACTGATATTTCTGGGTTCATTAGAGGTAACGCTCTTTTCTATTTGCATTGTTTCGGGATATTTCATGTTCATTTACAGGTTTCTAAGTACAAAATGAGGTGATATTCTTGGGTTCCAGTGAAGCTGAAATGATATTTTTGGGTTGCCTGAAAATTTCTTGGCTTGAATCTGCTGAGTGCCCCCCCTGGGCAAAAATACTTGCAAAAATACAAAATGCATTACTCCCTCTGATTTAAATTGATTCTCGCTAAATAATCTGGAATGAAGAGTTCCTCTTGGTGACGCGAAGATGGATAGAATTCGTATAAGGACACGCCCAGGGAGGCACAGCTGTGTATGATAATTAACCTATGATAAGTAACAGTTGGGAAATTTCAGATTAATCGAAGAAAATGCTTCCCAAATCGACATGTAGTGCATCATCAGATCAAATCGTTGTGATAATGTGTTTTGAATTTGGTCATGGAGTTACTACACCAGTTGTGACGCACTCCCGCTGTTGAGCAAACGATACATCGACAACAATTGAATTGAGAAAAATCTACTAGTATAGGACTTTTGTTGTGAGTTTATTTTAATCAGTGTATGATTCAAGCATTCCGTATAACTCTATAACTTTGGCATGCGTAGTATTCTTCGCTCTGTAGCAAATCTATTAGTCTTGCGTTACTGCACTACTGTGAACGAGTGAACTACTTTAGCTTTGTGTGGACGTTACTTGCATTCAAATGATTATGGATTTAATGCCAGCACAGAATTGTTGTGTTTTTCTTTGTGCCAAGTGCCTATGAAATAAAAAACAGTGGCAGTTTAGGAAGCTACGGAGTGAGTTAGAAAAATGTATTCATTGTTTTAGAAGTCTTAGTGCAATAAAAATGAAACCAATTTTGCAAACGTTCAGTTGTTTACAGCTGGACGTTATTGTGATGTTTGATGGGGGTTTTCTCTTGCAGGGTGCCGCAAATAAATTGTTCGCCTTTTGATTAAATGATGAAAAATAATGATTACATGAACAGGCTCACGGGAAGGTAGCCATGTCCCTAAACATTTGAACTAGTTATAGAGACCAGAATCTTGCAAATCCGTTGAAAATTTACTGAGTTGCGAGCTTTCAAAGATCAAGAATATGCGAAAACTGGGATCAGAGACCCGTAGATGACTTACAATGCAAGAAATCCAAGATCAAGGCAGAGGAAAGTTGTCCAAAGGCATACCGTCGTCAGTATCAGAGCAAACCTGGTTTGCCGGATAGGACTTCGAAAGTAGTTTAATCCTTGTAACCTGGTTTGCCAGATAATACCCTATTCACATTTGCAAGTAGAACCAATTTAAACTAAACCAGGTAATCGAATGGAGCCTTCTGATTGGACAATCCAACACATCGAGTGCATTTGTGGTTGGCTGAAATTTAATCCGGTTTGGATAAAGCTGGTTTAACTGTGTCAGTGCGAATGCGCTATAAGACTTCCAAAAAACAGTTGATGAGAGGCTCAAGTCATTTTCAGACTTTGATGAACAGAATTCATCAAGACATCCATATTCTTGAAAGTTGGGTTTCAAAAACATTTCCAACTTCCATATGGTTTGCTCTGAAACAAGCGAAATAACGAGAGGCAAAAGAGGCGATAGTCCATGCTAATTTTACCATTAATGCTATTTACCGTAAGCACTGTGATCCAGACATGAAATTAATTCCAATATGGAAGAGGTAGACTGACGACGTGATTCCTTGTATTCGTTCAACGTTTTTAATAATCGGATGTTTTCATTGCACTCGTAAAAGGACTCGCGACCAAACAGTTTCTAACAAGGATGGGGACTAAAACCTTTCGAAAATCGAACGCCTCCCTTTCAAGTTACATCTCGTAATGAAGTTAAGCTTTAAGTGACGGGGGAGACATGGGTTGTGTTTGATTGGTACCAACTCTGAAAACGGTAGACTTGGAAGACTCAGAATTTGTGTTTGATTGACTCCCCAATTCCGAACCAGGGGCGCACATTAGGGGGGGTGTGGGGGGGGGGGGGTGAGACACCCCCCCCCCCCAATATTTTCAGAGTCGGTCCAAAATTAAACGAAAAGTCGGTCCACGTAAAAGCTTGGATAGTGTGAATCCAAGTTGGTCCGACTTCTGAATGTTTATGGCAAAGGTCGGTCCATGACGACAGTTAGCAATTTCACAAGAAATACTTGATACAGTGGTCGGGAGAGTCGTTCTAAGCCAAAGAGGCGGACGGAATTTAAAAAAATTTTCCCAGCCATTCTATTTTCCCAGCTGTTGCAAATAGTCAAAGTTTCCAGTCTAGTACTGGGTTGTCGGTAATGGCTGAGAGGGGAGCAGTATGCAATTTGCCCCTGGGGCGTCAGGGTCTAGGGGGCCTCGTATTTGAAGACTAGTTATCATTTTGACTGCAGGAAATGCTCTATAATGCATTTTAGGCCATTTTAAGCTAATCTAAGTAGCATGATGGCAAAAATTTTCAGCTCGCTTCGCTCGCAGGGGGCCTCATGTTTGGCAGGTTTGTTCCTGGGCCTCCAAAACTTCTCGGCGGCCCTTGTGTCGGTGGGAGCATAGGAAATCGGGCACTTCTAAATGAATCTCAAAAATAAAAGGAAAAATCGGTTATAAATGTTATCCATCAAACGTTGTATCTGTTTCAACTAAACGCTAGCATTGTAGAAACTAAAAGTCACGAGAGAATGCTTTCTTAAAAGAAAAAAACATGCTAAAACCAGCGCTTTAGCTATGCTTTGCAGCGAAGAAGTCGTTTTATTGAAGATCACACCGTTACCTCTGCAGATGGAGCTATAGATATAGATGCAAAATCTTCATTAAAATTGTTAAGACTAAGAAACATTGGCCGGGTGATCGTTGGATATTTAAATATTAATTCCATTCGCAATAAATTGGATGCGCTCAAAGAAATAGTTTCACAAAATTTAGATGTACTCATGATTGCTGAAACAAAAATTGATGCTTCCTTTCCAACGGGGCAATTCACCATAGAGGGATTTGCGACTCCGTTTCGATTAGACCGAAATGCAAATGGCGGTGGCTTACTGGTCTATGTCCGAAGTGACATACCATCGCATCGGTTAAATTCTTTTAAATTTTCCGATGGCATAGAATGCATCAGTTTAGAAATAAATTTGCGGAAAAAGAAATGGGTATTGTTCAGTGTTTATCGACCACCAAATCAGTCACAAGACTATTTATTTGAAAACTTGGGTCGTGCACTCGACCACTACAGTGAACATTTTGAAAACTTTATGTTTATAGGAGATTTCAATATGACTGAAACTGAGGAACAGTTGAAAGATTTTCTGGACCTATATAGTCTCAAAAATCTTGTACACGAGCCAACATGTTACAAATCTGAAACAGCAAAGTGCATAGATCTTGTATTGACAAATCGAAACAGGAGTGTGCAACAAACTACTACAGTTGAAACTGGCTTGTCAGATTTCCATAAAATGGTTGTCACCGTTCTTAAAACCACTTTCCCTAAACACGGACCCACTGTAATTAACCATAGAAACTACAAAAACTTTAACGAAATTGCTTTTAGAAATGATCTGCGAGACGAATTAGGGAAAATAGAACCATCTAATTTGAATTACACTTCTTTCGAAACTACTTTTGATAGAGTTCTAGACAAACATGCTCCAATTAAAAAGAAATATGTGCGTGCAAATGACAAACCATTTATGACCCGAGCTCTGCGTAAAGCGGTCATGTTACGTTCTAGACTTCGTAATAGATATAACAAAGATCAAACCGTTGAAAATTGGAACAAATTTCGCAAGCATCGCAACTCCTGTGTTAAGTTATTTCGAAGGGAAAAAAGAAATTATTATAATAATCTAGAAATTTCACTTGTCACTGACAATAAGAAATTCTGGAAAACTGTGAAACCATTTTTCTCTGACAAATCACAATCTAAGAATAAAATTGTTTTGATTGAAGATGAAACTATTATTTCCAACGATCTCGAAGTAGCAGAAACCATGAACGAATTTTTCGTCTCAGTAACGGATTCCCTTGGTATAAATGAAAGCTGTGGTTATGAAAATGCAACAGAAGGAATTACAGATCCTATTGATAAGGCTGTACACAAATTCTCCAATCATCCTAGCATTCTAAAAATCAAAGATCAATATCAAAATGCTGGTTCCTTTTACTTTCAGAAAGTTACCCCCGATGCTGTGGACAAAGAGGTCAGGAATCTAAATCCTAAGAAAGCTACAACGCACAAAAATATTCCTCCTAAAATCCTCAAGTCAAATTCTGATGTATGTGTAGAACCTTTGACGCAAATCTTCAATGATTGCATAGAGAATTCGTCCTTTCCTGATGAACTAAAGTGCGCGGATGTCACATCTCTTCCCAAGAATGGACCATCTAATTCTAGGACTAACTTTAGACCAATCAGTGTTCTGCCTACGGTCTCAAAGCTGTTTGAAAGAATAATGGATAAACAAATAGTTGCGTATATTACACCCTTTTTATCGTCACTTCTCTGTGGTTTTCGAAAAGGCTACAATGCCCAGCACGCTCTGATAAGGCTCTTAGAAAAATTTAAAATTAGCCTTGATGAAGGTGGTAAGGCAGGGGCTGTATTAATGGATCTCTCCAAGGCATTTGATTGCATTAGACATGATCTATTGATCGCGAAATTGCACGCCTATGGCTTCTCTCGCGAAGCATTAGCACTAATTAACAATTACCTCACAAATAGACAACAAAGAGTTAAAGTAAATGGGTCATTCAGTTCTTGGAAAAGCGTCGCACGTGGTGTTCCACAGGGGTCAGTCTTAGGGCCTCTGTTATTCAACATCTTCATTAATGATCTTTTACTCTTTATTGAAAACTCGGATATATGTAATTATGCAGACGATACTACAATCTATACCTGCAATAAGAACCTTGACAATATAGTTCATAGGCTTGAAAATGATTGTAGTATAGCTTTAGAATGGTTTGCCGACAACTTTATGAAATTAAATGCAGATAAATGCCATTTGTTGGTTCTTGGGCAGAGATGTGACGATCCTGTTACTGTGAGGATTGGAAGTGCTGACGTTGTAAATAGCTCTGAAGAGAAGTTACTCGGAGTTCAAGTTGATAGCAAACTTTCCTTCGATAATCATGTTTCCAAACTGTGCCAAAAGGCTAGCAATAAACTTTATGCACTTGCTCGCATATCACCATACATGGATCAGAAAAAATTAAGAACTCTCATGAGGGCTTTTATTACCAGTCAATTTCAATACTGTTCTTTAATCTGGATGTTTCACAGCAGGCAGCTGAACAAAAAAGTTAACAAAATACAGGAAAGGGCTTTGAGAATAACTTATAAGGATGCCGAATCTACTTACAGTGAACTATTAGAAAAGGACTGTGCCGTTACTATTCATACAAAGAACCTTCAATTACTTATGACTGAGATGTACAAAACCAGAAATGACCTGAATCCTTCTTTCATGCAGGAAATTTTCTTAGAAAATGAAAGTCATTATAATTTGCGTAGCAATAACGATTTCGTTCAACCTAGGGTGAGATCGGTCGGAAATGGCACAGAAAGCGTCAGATTTAAAGGTCCACAACTATGGCAAATATTACCGCAAACAATACGAAACTCTGAATCCCTTGCTCAGTTTAAAGCAAATATAAAAGATTGGAAGGGAGAAAATTGTCCATGCAAGCTGTGTCGCACTTTTATTCCGAATTTGGGCTTTTTATAATGTTTTTAGAATTTGTTTTTATTGTATACTTTGATGGATTGTAAATAGTTTAATTTTCTAAATATTTTACTACACTTGTAACATACATTTTTAGCGTTGGAATTAATTAGCTAAATATTTTTAGCTATCTGTTATTTTAACCAACGAAAAAGAAATTGATAATAATAATAAATAATTTGAAACTCCAAATCCATGACCAAATGATGCGAAAATCTCAACCAAACAAGTTTCATGTGTGACAAAAGATTGTGCTTAAGACAAAAAATTTTAGTGAAATCTCCAAAACATATAACAAGAACTGCTTTGCGGCACAAAATAGTCAGTTAAGTGAAGCAAAAGGGTTTGCAGACGGAACACATTACAGATTGCAAGTATACATGCTGTCCGAAAACCACCGTCTGGCCAGACAGGAAAAATGTCCACTGCAAAAGCAAAGCAGGCAAAGTCGAATAAAAAAGCTTTGAGAAAATATGTAAGAGGCTCCTCTTTCACCCTGAAAGCGATCTTAGCTTTGTTTGCGATTAACTTTTTTTGCGAAAAAATCTGCTTATCTGAGCCAAAGAGAGTGGTGTCTACTTGAAATGTATCCGGAAGATGCCAATTTATGGAAAAGAACCTGTTACAAAACGGCAAAAATTCTCTGTAAGAACCGGCAAACATCTGATCACTAGAGGTGTTCTAAGCCAAAGTAGAGGGCGTGTCCTAAAAAAATTTCCTGGGAGCTTTGCCCCTAGACCCCCTTCTTTTAGCACCGTCGTTAATCTCGACTGCTTGTAGCTATCAAAGTTCCCAATGATAACGAACAGCCCATCTACGTTCAGTCGGTCCAGAAAAATTTAGTCGGTCCAAAGCATGCTGACACCCCCCCAAATAAAATTTGAATGTGCGCCCCTGCCGAAGACGGCAGGTTTGGCAGGCCTGCTGAACCTTCTGCTCCAAAAGGCAGAAGGTTTGGCGGACTTTGGAGAGATTCTCGATTTCGTTTGCAGAACTCTGAAAAAGAGACGACTTTGCTCGCGTTGCTACGGTAATCGGTAGCTTTACTCCAGGGAGTGCCAAGGCGCTCCCCGCTTTACTCTTTGTTGCTAAGCATCAGACCCGTCGTAGTATTTTTCAACTGGAAACCTCGTCTTCGCCAGGATCAATCTGAAACCTGCTGTTTTGAAGAATTTTGTGTTTGATTGGGAACCGTGTTACCATCTCTGCGAAGTCTACCGTTTTCAGAATTTGGTAGATTAGGAATTACCAATCAAACACACACAACGATTGGTGGTGATTTCCATCACATTTCCTACATTTTCTTCCACGACATTCTCGAACAAAATGTCCACCACGTAAACAACGAAAGCAACGTTTCTCTCGAAGCAAATGATCCGATCTATCCTTGATACTGGAAACTTTTGTACAGCTGGAAGAGAAGTGATTGCCCTTGCAAAATATACAATTTAACCAATTTGTTTTGGTCTCTCCAAAACTTGCTAAAGCCGAAGGCGTGAATCCACTGTGAGCTTCCTTTCGATCGCTGTAAGATTTCCCTTTATCTTTCAACGCAATATCTTGGTTCAGTTCTCTCGCTTCAACTTCCTTTCGAAGTAATTCCATCAGTTCGGTAAGGGACCACATTTCTTGCGTAGTCTGTCTTGTAATTTGTAAACGGATTTGACTTGGCAATCTCGACATGATAACTGGAACTAAAAGTACCCCATAAGTGTCAGATGTGACATCTAAAGCCTCGAGACCACGAATTTGTATGTTTATCTTGTCGTAAACTTTCCTTAGTTGTGTTGGATCTTCCCTTCCACATGCTTTGAGGTCTAAAAGTTCATCCATGTGTGCACTTATAATCTTCTGTTTATTTCCAAACCGTTCCTTGAACAATTTTACTGCTGAGACATAAGTGCGTTCTCGAAGTGGAAGACCTTCCAGAGCTCGGGCTGCTGCACCATCCAAAGCTCGCTGCAAATAATTGAACTTATCAATGGAGGACAAATCTTCATTCATATCCACCATACTTTCGAAGCTGTCCCAAAATGTAAAGAACTTTGTAATGTCTCCATTGAATCGAGGTAACGGGATTTTCGGTAACTTGACCTTGGCAAAGGAATTTCCGTTCCTACTTGAGCGACTCCCTTCTGAAGGGATCCTTGACTGAACAGACTGTCCATCTTCCGAGGCTGCGGGTGAAGATGACCTTGTCTGCGACTGTTGGCTGTTTACTCGACTATTTCTCGTTCTTCTTGAACTATTGGATATTATAGAACCATGTTCTGATGTCTGATACTTGTCTACCACACTCTTGATTTTGGCGATGGCTTCTTTCAGGCGTAACTCAATTTCTGATGCTTGCTCGATTTCGTTAACAATTTCGTTAGGGTCTATGACTCGTAAAATATCTTGATCCAGTCGCGACAATTCTGTTAATTTCGCTTCTAATGTACTAAGTTTTACTCTTAAACGCAGGATCTCTGCTTCTTCATATTCTTCTTTTGAATCGATGAGTTGAATGGCTTCTCTTTCGAATCTCGTTACTACGGCGCGATTGCCGGCTCGTACATTTCTCAAACGGAGATAATTTTCTCCAGAATCTTCTCCACCACTCTCTTCGTCACCCATAACTCAAATTGCAATGTCTCTTGTATTCGTCTCTTGCCCCACGTCGGGAGCCATTTATTTTGAACCTTGGCAGAAGATCCGGACCAATGATAACACATGTGTTGGGTTTTCCATTTTTATAATAACAACAACAAAACCTTAACTATTTACATTTTATTTCTCATGACTTAACCCTCTCCTTACATGATGACAACACGATCACAACTCTGTGACAACTGACTCGTTTTTAGCAACACCCAGAACATTACCCTTTCGTTAAAGGGATCTGGTAACAAGTTCATTTTAATGATATGCAAAAAACACACAAAACGAGGCTAAGACTAGCCCTTCTCAATAGCAATGGTCTTGGGAAATTTCTGTATTATGCTACTTTTTGCATTCATGGCACAAGTTTTCATAGTGCGAAATAAGTTAAAAAATTGAAAGGAGGTTTTATCAAGAGGTTTTATCACCTGATTTTAAGTGGCGTAAACAAGCCTCAAAAAGATTCTCCGGGATTCGTCGATTGGATTTGCTATATCTCCACCAAACCGTTAGGTATTTAAACTGGCATCCAAACCTGGACACCCAAACATCTGGCGAGTAGATATCTTCAAAAAGATTCGGAAAATTTCTAGTAGTTTTTTGTCCTGGTTGCGTTTTATGAAGGCAGGTAAAATTTAGAAAAATCTTCACACCTTTCTTCTGTCTTCTTCGCTTATTCGCCGTCTGATTGGTCCGTGAAAATGAGGCTTTGAAGGTTTCCGGCCATAGGCCACGAGCAAAAATCGGCCAAAACATTTGATTCCTATCTTGACCGGTACCAGGGTCAGTACTGACGTAGGAAGCTGGCCCTTGGAACCAGGTTGGATCTTCCCTCTTCTCCTTATTGATTGAGGATGAGTCGTTGGGAGGCCGTGTCAAATCTGGGAACTAGTTCTCAGGTCATAATTTTCAGAGCGCGAGCGCAGTACAGTTTGAACTAGGCCCATTTTCATGTCTATTAGACCAACCCAGGGGGGGGGACTCCCTATTAGTAAGTGACGGGGGGGTCAGACATTTTTTGGGTTTGTAAAACGTTGTCTAGTATACCTTTGGGTACGCGATTTGGAGCATAATCGGTATATTTTTGGGGTTGCTGATGAGAAAATTGGAGAAGGTGAGTGCTAGGCTGAGTTTTTCACCAAAATATCGCAGAGCAGTTGCCGAAAATGCTATAAAACCTTTAATTTTTATGTACCATGAAGCTGTGAGTATATTTTTGGGGTCTACAAATGTCCTAATTTCAGTATATTTTTGGGATGAGTATATTTTTGGGGTCTAAAATTTCCTAAATTTAGTATATTTTTGGGTTTTTCAAAAATATACTGTGTCTGACCCCCCCCCCGTCACATACCAATAGAAGTTCCCCCCTGGGTAGACCAATCTCGTCCCCAGAGTGAGTTCGTTGCTCTACCTCTACTCACGGGGGGGGTTCTCGGCTAAATTTCGGGTAGGGGGGTGCCGCCCACAGTTTGAAAATGTAACCGTTGGCTAGACCAATTTTTGTGAAAATGATACCCTTGGCTAGACTAATTTTTCCTTCAGAAGTGCTCTGAATTGGCATTTTCTAGGCAAAACTTGCCAAATTTTCGCATTTTCTAGACCAAAATTTTTAAGAAGTTGGGTTTTTTTTACAAAAATTACCGAATTTTGACATCTCTTTGACCAAAATTCCCAAAAAGCATACCCTTGCCTAGACCTAACTCGACTAAAATTGCCAAAAAGTACACCCTTGGCTAGACTAGAAGTCCGAAAAAGTATACCCTCGCGGGCGGCACATCCCCAGGTACCTTTACTATGGAAGAACCCCCCCCCCCCGTGCCTCTACTCTGGGATACAAGAGGATGTTCGGCAATCTGATTGGCTATTCGCCATTTTGCACCGATACTCCGTTTTGCGCTGGGTAAACGACCTCGGCATGTCAAAATTCAACGTAAAACCATATTCTTTACCTATTCCGACCATCATTTGCAACCTATTTCCGAACATCGAAGAATAACGAGCCATTTTATCTTTGAAGCTGCGGTGAAAGTTTCCCGAACTTGCAACTTAGGCCCATTTTCGCTCTAAATAAACCGAGCTTATTTTCACATTAAACAAACTTGCCGACCCCAGATTATTGTTTAAATACCTGCACAAAGGTTCAAATAAGGTCCTCAAAGTGTTTGTTTTCAATTTCTCCTTCCATCTTCTGCAGAATTAGCGGCCAGAGCAACGGCCATTTTCTGTAGCTTGGCGTTGCCTAGCCAACGGTGAAATCCATAATGGCTTCCAAATGCACCCAGATTCTGGGCGCATTTCATCGAAGTGTACCAGGGTGTTCATTCGGCTTTGTGATCAGCGTATGACGTAAGAACACCCTGGGAACGAGGTTGCTATTAGACCTTTTCAAAGAGGTCTGGGACGGCCGCGCTACTTTTCTGGAAGATGGCGGATACACGGTAATCTTCTCAGCGATGCTGAACTGGAGCCCGGGGGGTACTTCACTATAAATTCATACGGGGGTGTGCGCCGCAAGGATTTCTGTTACGACCCAATCCCAGAAATTTGGTCCGATATTGATACCCAATCGAAGAAGTAACAAAAGCAATTCGACGTCAAAAGGATAAGGGATAGAGGGCTGGGAGCGATTATTTTGGTTCCAAGTGGCCATTGGAACGAGGTTCTGATCTGAGGACGTTTTTCAACACAAAAATACTTGAAATCAGTTCACCTGAAACTGACCACGTGTTGCTCGAAAATTTATCAAGTTGTACTTTCATTCAACAGCCATTACAGAATTTTGAGTAACCGCCAATCCCAGAAAATTCCGAGTGAAGGTATACCCCAATCACAGAAATTTTCCATTAAAAGGATACCCCAATCCCAGAATTTTCAGGCCAAAAACTACCCAAAACTGGGGCACATCCCCGTCTTACCCAAAGTGAAGTACCCCCCCCCCCGGGAACTGGAGTTGCAGAGTGGGAAAAGTTGTGAACAAAATGTGGAATTTAACTCTAGTTATATGGTTCACGAAAGACCAGAGGGGCTTCAGCATGAAAACAAATACTTGCTTATCACATGAACGCAATATTTAGCACATTTTACGAGGAGGAGACGTTTATACCTTCGAGTTGTTTCAGTTGTTTGGACCTCGTGATGACCTCAGACTCGGTCACATAAATTTAGATAAATTTAAACGAATTTAAATTTCTGCGAGTTGAGCTTATCCCCCGATAACTGAAGGAATACGAGCCAGAGGCGCCGGAAGGAAGACGAAGCGGCGGGGGCAGCGAATCAAAAAGGGCTCTGCATAATTGGAGAACTGACACACAACTCTCCCCATCACTTTCCAGCATTTCTCGGGAAAATTTTTATCCTACCAACCTGCCGTATACTCATCAATTCTTTCTGCTTGTTTTTGAAAGAACCCAGAAAACCATCTTGTGAAAGGGTTTGGAGGGCTCAATAGCTCAAAATTTCAGATGTATACGAGAAAGGTTTTAGAAAAGGGCACTTCCTGCCCCCGTGTTGCCCCCGCACAATCAGGGCAACGGGGGCAGCTGCCCCCGCTGCCCCCGTGCCTCCGGCGCCCTTGATACGAGCAGTCGTATGTATCGAGAACTGTTAAAATACAAACAATGATTAACATTTCTTCTTTCCAATGCTAAAGTTACCGACCATGCCTTTCCAAATCAATTCTGCTACGCTAATAAAAAGTTTCTTCGATTTTTTAATTTGTTCACATGCGCCTAACACAGTTTGGAGTGTTTTGAAATAAAGGATTTCTGTACGTACTCGTAAAATAAGGCCACTTACCTGCTCAAGACCGAGTCAGCTTAACTTGCACAAGATTTACTTATTATTTGTAAAACCTTTTGCTCCGATTGAAAAGTCAACACAACAAACTGCACAATTGCTCGCAACCAATATGTCACAAAGATTTTGACTCCAAACAAAACAATATTCTTATTATTTTAGCAAATCTTTGACTTGGAATCTCTTCCACATTGTACAATCAAGACAAGACTACATTTTTTCTGTTTTCGTTCTGAAATCCACAAGTGTTTTGTCGCAAACCAGTTTCTTTTTGTTTCATCCAAAAAGCAGAGAACGAAACAAGCGTCACTAAAATGATGAAAGCGTCACTAAAATGGTGAAAGACCTCAAATGGCAGCCACTGCATGAGCGTCGAAGAGAAAAACGGCTTGTCTTCTTTCATAAGATCGTATATGACTTGGTTGCTGTACCCAGGGACTCCATATTGCAATTCAACCAACGGAAACAACGCACTTCAAACTCAAAATGTGTCAAAATAATGCGCTGCAATACAGACATGTATAAGAACTCGTTTGTACCAAGAACCATAAGTGATTGGAACCATCTGCCTGACTCAGTGGTTCTAAATGAGAAAGATGAGGACTTTAAAGCTGCATTGACAAATTTTCTGAAAGTAGTCTAAAGCCTGATTTCCACTGGGCGGACTTTTCATGTGAAGCAACTGTTCTCTAGCTAAATTCATGTTAATACTAAGTGATGATGCCTGTTAGCAAACTGTTTTTGCAACTAACCCCGTTATGTGCTAGTTTCATCATTAAGCTGTAAATCTAAGTTCGTAAATCTAACTTCTTGCAAGTGGCCGAACTTCATTTTGCTACAAATTTTGTAATTATGTTCGAGACAGCTTCGCATGAATAGAGGCGCTCAGTGGAAATCAGGAATCAACAACAATTACCCTTAGCGTATTTGCTCATTAGTGAGTATTAGCTAAGTAACATACAGATACAGATACAGATACAGATACAGAAACGAAATGACGAATACAAATTTGATGAGGGATGTTTTCCCGCCAAAGTCTCTCTTTTGCTACGAGGCTAAAAGGGTCTAGGAGAGGAAGGAGATCTTTGCCCCCATACGTTTATGTCAAAAGTGCCTTCGTATATCCTTAGTTAGGGCAATAGATAAGCTCAGTTAATTCATAAATAAAAATCTAACATTGGCAACTAATTATCATACAATCCAAATTCAACGAACTTGAAGAAATCTACCTTTCCTTGTAAAACATCACTTTAATGTGATAACTAACTCTTTAATTTGGTGTTGTAAGATTATGCAGGCATTTCTGGTCCTTTGAGTGCAGTTTTTGTTGCATTACGTCGCCCACTGCAACTGCATTTTAACGTTTGCAATGCGAAGGGGATTCCCCTTCGCAGCTTATCCGCCCATTGAAAAGGTCTATTGTCGAGAGCCAGCAATCGGCCCCAAATCAAGTAGGAGGAGATAAACAACGAATTGAAGACCAGAAAGGTAACGAAATACATTCATTCATTTAGGAACATTCAGACCAGGTAGGTACCATCAGGGAGATTAAGTCCCCACAAAGTCACAAGTCAGAAGGGCAATCGACGTCAAAGCTCAAGTAACATCACGTGCTGTGACAAAACAAAAGGCTGGACAAACAATCTGGAAAGAACAAATCCATGAGACAAAAGAGATTTCGAAGGAACAATAGACCATGGAAGATAGGACAGCCATAGGGAAGCCTTCTATTGTTTAACGTGGTTTTGTAACTGTAGCACACCTCGCGCTGCATGGCAAAGAATAAGAGATTGGGTTCAAACTTTGATCGCCCCTTACAAGCGAAGCAGCACACAGGTTGTAGCAGCAGAACAACATAGTAATGGGAAAAGGCAACAAGAAGCAAGAATCGTCGGCTACTGCCGTTGTTGAAGCGCCTGCAGCAATTCCGTGGTTTCAGCTGTTGATTTTTGTCATTGCAACATCCGCACTTGCTGTGTCTGTTTCGATTATCTATGGTTTCATCCCCATTGAAGGTAGGCCTGTCTTTTGTCTCTCTTGTCTCTAATGCAACGTGTCATGGCCTAGGCCCTTCTTAAGTCTTGATCATGTTGACCGGTGTAATGATTTCTGTTCATTTTCGCATCGATCAAATCTTCTATGAGAGCAAATTTATATGGAAAATGTGGAGTCAAAGCATATGTAAATAGGCGAACTTAAACAGTTTGTCACGCACGTCGAAATCATTGGATATCAGGTAATTTGTGCCTTGCAGAGCAGCCTTTTTCCAAAAAAAGCAAAAAAATGCCCCAGATGATAGGCAAGAAGGGTACTGAAAAAGACCAGGGTACTTTTTAAGCAGGGGTGCTGGGGCCCAATTGCCATCCCCCAAAGTGAAAATTTGTGCAAACGAATAGTAACGGATAATACATTTCTTGGTTTTGGATTATTATATATACACTCAGGGTGCCCTGGTGGGTGAAACTTGTGCAAAAGATAACACTGATGCACTGCTTTCTATCGTTGTTGCATCTCTCCTTTCATCATTGATAATACCACATCAGAAACACATCATAATCGTACTTAGGGGCAATCCAAATTCCCTTTTTTGATCCTCTATCCTATGGAAGAAAGGGCTCTGCGCCAGACATGCATGTCCGGCACATAGAACACATAGTTTCAAATGTTTCCATTATTTATTGGCACACTGTCCAGAGCACGAAAATTCAACTTTCCTGACTGGTTTGTGATCAGGGCTGCCACAAGCAACACAGGGCCGCCACAAGCAACACAGGTCCCTGGGGCAACTAGTGGATGCGGGTCCCTTGTTTGACACTGATACTAAAAGAGCAAAATTGGAACTATGGGGTACTATGGGGTGGTACTATGGGCCAGTCTGCATTCTGTAAATTTTGTCCGCCACATATTTACGCCAGTAATTAGGTAGCATAAAAATTTACGCCAAAAGGTAAGTTCAATAACTAACTAGAGTTTCCAGCAGCTGAAACAGTATAAATTTCACCTGTGGCGGGTAATTTTCCTTCATGCTGCTCCTCCACATAAATGTGGCGGGAGGGCATTGGAATGCACACTGGACTATTGGGGGCTCTTCTAACACTTTATTATGCCATTAGTGTCATTGGAACAGACTACAGAGGGATGCCTTTTATGACAGATCAAGAGTTTGAATATTCTTGCCATAGGAAGAAGAATAACTTCTTTATTTGCTTTGGAAGGTGACAGCAGTATGTAGCTTCATTGTTTGTGTGCATGTGTGCAAGTGTGCCCAGATGATCATATTAATATTCCCTGATGTAAAGTAATTTCCAGAAATGCTCATTATATACTTCAAATGACATAAAAAGGATGGAAATTGCAGATGATATGCAACTGGTACCCAAAACATGTTTCATTGAATCTTAATCATAGCTATAAGCCTGTGAGATTACAATGACTGAGATAACAGTTGCAAAAACAATAGGAATGTGGATGTTAATCATTTTATACTGTACCACTCTTCGCATTTCAAGTGAAGGTTTTCAAAATTTCTTCATTATTGGGGAATTTTTGGTACAAAGGCTAAACTGGCACTATTAAGCAGAGGGAAATTTATAGGCGAAACTGGTACTATTTATTAACCAGCAAACATTCTCACATTTTGTTCTTAAAAATAAAAGTGGATATGCATTGCCTTTGTGACAAGGTATGTTCATACAAAAGTGGATGTTCTATCTATAAGTGCAAGGTCGTAGGGGGGGGGGGGGGTATCAGAAACTGTAAACCTGCCAAAATTTTTCAAGAGCAGTTTGAACGTAATTTGTTCTATCAAACTGTTCAATTCAATACAAAGGCTGAAGTAAGATGCTATATAAGCTGACAGTGTTGTAATTTAGAAAATTGTGCCCAGATTCTAATAGGCTCATGATACAATGGATTAATGCATCAAAATATGAGAAGTTGCTCAGTCTTTCTATTTTCCTGTTCTTTCAATTTACACAAAAGACAACAAGAAGGCTAACCCAACTGTTATTTACAAACAAGCAATAAATATTTAGGTCCTATGTTAGAGATCTCCCGTAAAAGCTCTATTAAGCCCCCCAGGGGCTTATATAATTTTGGACCTTCCATTCACAAAATTAAGTGACAAGGATATATATATTGTATTTGGTAGCTTTTCAGTTCTTTTATCCCATATTTTGCAGAATCAACATACAATTTTTCGACTCTGATGCATAAAACAGCTGTTTTTATCCCAAACCATATAAAAAAGTAACAAGCAAAGGTTGTGTCGCTAAGTAAATGGAAATATTTCAGGCCTTACCGGGAATGGCGTGCGATCGCTCTCGCACGCCTTGGCGCACACCTTCTCTGTCCAAGGAGTGCGATAAATCGCACGCCTTACCTTTTCAAATGAGGATTAAAATCTTGTATTTCTCTGTAACAATATGTCAATCAGGAAGTCCTAAATCCAAAATCCTTAATGATTTGATAGTTATCATTAAATTGTTTACAAAAGATAATCCTGAAGGATGTAACATAACTTAGATTGAAGAGTTATTTCTTTGACCTACTGTTTGTTCTTGAGAGACCAGTTCCTTTCTTGGTAATTCAACTTACTTTCGGATAAATATACATTTTTTATAAGAAACTACGGCCCCGTTCACACTGCACCGTTTTTGTGCAAAAACAAAAACGGAGAGAAAAACATCCGTTTTTGTGAAAGTGTTCACATTGATCTGCACAAAAACGCCACAAAAATGGACGTTTTCGAAAACGCTATCGAAAGTGGATATCCACAAAAACGGAGGTTACAAAAACGGAGGTTTTTGAAATCGCTCTGACTCAATGTGAACGCACAAAAACGGAGGTTTTTGAAAACGCTCCAATATTCAACAATGGGCTTCACAAAACCGGAGCAATGTGAACGAACAAAAACAGATTTCTTTGGTTCCGTATTTGTTATCAGAAGGATCAATGTGAACGGACAAAAACGGATGTTTTTCCCTCCGTTTTCGTACAGAAACGGAGTAATGTGAACGGGTAGCATCTATGCAACAAAAACGGATCATAATAGAAATGAAGCAGTGTGAACGGGACCTAAGAATTTGGGTCAGCGCTAAAATTATCAGATTTTGAGTACTCGGAGTTTCTTACGAGTTTCTTAAAGCTTCCATAAGCAAAAAGAAGTGCCTTATCAAGCACTTTATTAGAAACCTTGATAGTTAAGAAAAAGGAGACTGAAACATCTATTACCACTTCAAATCGAGAACAGAGTGTTTTGTGCTCTTTTTATCTTCGTTATCCACAATTACAGTTTATTCGAAATTGTGAACTCAGATGAATCAATGTTTTCAACAATCAAACACTTTTCTTTCAACAGTAAAAGGTAGGAATAACTTTGCATAAGTAAAACTGATCAAGTAAAACTCCAGTCGACATATTTTTAATGTTGATTTGCAACTGCACTCCATCACACGCCTGAAATGGACTAGGAGTGCGATTTGCCACTCCCCTACCGAAATATTCCGAGTAAGGCCTGTATTTCGTAAGTTTGCATAAGTGGGGGTTTCATAAGTGGGGAAATATTTCATAAGTTTGCATAAGTATTTCAAATTTTGATTCAGAGGGGAGGGGCTTATTAGTGATGGGGGGGGGCTTAATAGAGCTTTTACGGTATTTGCCATAAAAGCAATTTTAAAGTCTTACTGTTGTTATATAAAGAAAGCGTGAATTGTTGGCTGCCAGTAATTCATTCGTTTGGTTTCTGTGCAGAGGAAGGTCATCAGAATTAGTTTGGTTCCTGTTGAATTTTACCAATAGAAGTTTCAGCAGGACAGTGATAGAGGCTCCAACGTCATTCAACCAAACCTTTTATACAAATATGTACAAAAATATTGCTGTGGAAACAATGGGGTTTCATGACCATCTTGCGTGATGATTAAAAACAACTGATAAAAGCGAGGCTATGATAGTTGATAATACTTATAGTGACAGTAAGACTTCAACTTTTTGATGGTTTGTTTGCCATAAATAATTGTCCTATCACTCCTAGCCCTTATACGTACTGGGGCTAGGGGGGACAACTAAAAGTTAGTGGGATGAGCAGTGACTTAACATATTGCACTTTTGGAAGAATATTAAGGTCAATCTATTGTAATTTTCTGTCATTTCGCCAAATCTTGTGACAATCTTGATTTGATTTTTGATGCAGTACAGTATGTTTGGTCTGATTTCTCTGTTTGGCTGTACAATGAGCATGTTAGCTGAAGGCTATTGTCTTTGAGAACTGCTTTGTTTACATTCAGTAGCTGGATACCATAGCTTTGCATGTACCATAAGGTTTAGAGGTAATGTCTACAATAACTAGTCAGCTTAATCACTTGGGAAAAGTTATATTACTGATTGTAATTATGCAGACCTTTATCAAATTATACATGTGAAATAGATGTTTTTCCTGGTTTATGGAACATGAGAAGTTAATGATGACATGTTTTTTTTACACAAATTCAATGCCCTCATTTCAGGCCATGGTTCCAGCAATCAAGTTGTCCAAGGACCCCCAGGTAGCAAAATTTGATGTCAACTATAAACCAACTTATCAACTGTCGAATTTTAAATAATTACAACCATTGATTAGGAACAGTGCAAACTTTATTGTATGATATGGCTGGTGGAGAAAAAAATTCTTGCAAAAAATCTGCTTGTCCCATTTGCAGTTATTGCAAGAAAACCAACTGCCCCATCGCCCTTTTCCTTAAAAATGTATCTGCCCTGCATTCATCATCAAGAGATTATATAGTACTGATGATGAATTAGCCAAAGACAATATTAGATCCAATACTTGCTTTCCCGTCTTAGTCAACGAAAAATTGACCTTGAAGATGAATAGACGTGACTGATGAATCGTTCTTTCAAGCAACGGAGAAGGAAATCTTGTGTCATTTTATACACACCTTTCAAGCATTTCTCACCTTGCATGACTTACAATTTAGTCCTCAAAATGAACAATATATTTCAAACTTCATCTTGAGTTATATGTTTCAAACTAAATATTGAGTTATATTTGCTTCATAAAAATTGTTTACCCAGTTCTGTACAAACTAAAAAAGTGGTTTTCCCTGTTGCGTTTTGCACTGGTCATGTTATAAAAGAAGCATTGCACTGTCTAAGGCCCTGTTTATATGAGGAAAAACACCTCACTTGCCAGACCCGGGGCTGAGAGGCGAGATTCCACCTTCCAATAGAATCCTTTGTATTTTCATTTCGTGTTTACATGATGAACGCAACACCACCGGTATAGTGAAATCCCACCTCACAAGAGGTGGATCTCACCTGGGTGAGGTGAAATTTTTCCATATAAACGAAATACCACCGGTATGGTGAGGTGAAATGAAATTTTTCGTTGATTCTCATTCCCGGGGCTGACAGGCGAGGTGAAAAATCTCATATAAACAGTGACTGAAATTTACCTCGCCTGTCAGCCCCGGGTCTGGCAGGTGAGGTGTTTTTCCCCATATAAACAGGGCCTAAGTATATACTTTTCTAAAAATTTGATGATTTAATGAAGAACCTATATAGTAATTGTCATATCCACTGTAAATTTGTCACAAATTTAGAGGATACTATCTTCAGTAGTCTCAATAAACACAACATGGTTAATACCAAATAAGCTTTAAAACATTAGACCTCTTTGTATTTGTTTTTATTTGAAAAGCAAATAAATGCCCTAAGGTTTAAATGCCCTGTGATCACCTAATCGGTTGATATCATTTGATGTGTGAGATTGCATGCATGCATGCATGCATGCAACTAGCTCACACATAAAGGGTACAATCATCTAAGACTGCATTTACCTCCATCCAGACTTTGTAATGTTATGTCTTCTTCATTTATTGCAGGGCCCCAAGGACCCGCTGGAGAAACAGGCCCACCAGGTGTGTTTTCAAAATCATGTTCAGCATAATGGCTCCTTTACTGTTCTATCCCAAAGTGGTCCATGTTGCCTTAATTCTTTAGAGAGAACTACAGGGTATGCCAAAAAATGTGCACAAGTTGTGCAGCCGTTTGGAGGAGCTCCAACAGCTTTGATTGTGACTAGTGATAATACTTTATAGTAATTTCATTTGCATAGGATAGGACTTGAGTCAATCTGAATGTTGCTTCTTTGTTGCACAAGAAAGTCAAAATAGGCTTCATAAAAACACTTCCTTTGCTCTTTGAAAACTTCTAAATGACGAAAATTTTGCAAAAAAAAAACAGTTTAACATGTAATTGGATTGTTTCTACATTTGGAAAATGTTGATAGCTTTTTAATGTGAGCTGACGAGGCTAGGACTCTTTCGTTTGATATTTATTTACTTATTCCAATGCAATTAAACGCCATAATGTGACAAAGGTCATTTATCCTAGCTGCTGTATGTAAACACAGTAGACACATGATTGGGAAAATTTCACTATATTTTAAATTGCAATGAGGTATTTCAGGAAAAAATCTTATTCTTTCTTGCTAATGCATTCTCAGGTATACTTGGAGCATGAATTGAAGTAGGGTTGAAGTATACTTTCATTTGGAAATCATCATATTTCAAGTATGCTGAATTTTGATGAGGGTACTATTGTCAAAATCGCTTCCATCTCATTAAGCATTACTGCTGACAACGTGAATATGCAAAGTCACAGCTTCAATCACACAATGAACCATTTAAATGAGCATCTCCTATGTGTTCCTTATTTCATGTTATTTCAGTATTTATCAAGGCTACATACTGGTTGTCCCAAACTTATCCAGTCTACATCCTGGGGTGCTTTGAGCTGTGTTTTAGTAAGATGATGTGCCACTCCAACTGGAATCTGCAATGATACACTCAGATCTGAGTATCTTGTTCATTTCTGTATTAGCAACTATTTCATTTTATCAGTATAAGATGCAGTTTAATCTGCAGCCATATTTCATTAAAAAAATGAAGTTTTTCCATATTCCAACAGTACGGAGCTTGAAAATGTCACCCCAGAAAGATAATATTTGTCTGTCAGACACCTGAAACCCGTAAAATACGTGATACCTTCAGTGAATGTTGCTCAAACACATGTTAATAAATATTTCAAAACCTGTTAATGTCCTATAACGTACTAAGTAGTTTCATTAACTGATAAGAATTCAGAGATGCTTGGGCTAATACTATTACATCTGAGCCTGTCATGTCATGCGTACTTTAGTACACATTGGAGACTTTGCAAACCATGAAAGCAACGCCAATCGAAACATTTCCTTGTATCCTTATCCTGCAAACTAAGTATTTTTCCTGCCTTCGCTACCTTTTAAATACTATTCAACAGGCCAAGAAGACGACAACCTCTTTCAGTTATAAGAACCATGATTTTTCCTTGAAAATTAGCATTCAAAACTAGTGAGATTTCCTTCAGAGGACTAGATCTGAAGTACGGGCGACTGAAGTTGGATTTCGACTTTGTGCAATTGGAAAGAGCAGTTTCATTTTCTTTAAGGCTCATTTCCACTTAGTGGAATTTTCCGAGTGGACAGAATTGTACAGAATAAAGAATTCGCCATGCATAAAAGTCGATTCAAATTCAAAGCGACATTCTCTCGCGTAAACCAAAGTAAACAGAAGATTTCCAGCCGGTTGAAAAATGCGATTTAGTGAAAATCAGCCTTAAAGGGAATCGAATTCTCACAAAAACGACAAAAACAAGATAAGACTCAAATGTTTTAGCCGATTTTTGCTTTTGGCCCATGGCCGGAAACCTTCAAACCCTCATTTTCACCGACCAATCAGACGGCGAATAAGCGAAGAAGGCAGAAGAAACATGTGAAGATTTTACTAATTTTAGCTAGATTGTTTTGAAGAAATCTAATCGCGAGATGTTTGATGTTTGGGTGTCCATGTGGATGCCGGCTTAAATACCTCACGGTTTGGTGGAGAAATAGCGTTTCAGATAGGTAAAATTAGCCTTGGCTTGCCAAGCCTTGTTTACGCAACTTCATTAGTCAGGTGATAAAATCTCTTGATAAAACCTCTTTTCAATTTTATAACATATTTTGCACAATGGAAACTTGTGCCATTAATGCAAAAAGTAGTATAATACAGAAATTTCCCAAGAGCATTGTCATATGACTCGAAATCGGTAAACCAACCTTAGCAAATTTTTTCAGTTCACATAGAAATCGAAGGGGCATTGAATCTAACTAAAGAAACTGTGGTGGAAGGACAGAGGCAAGAACAATTGGAAACGTATATATTTGGCATTCTGGGATCGTTCTTACAACAATCACTATTATTATTACCATTGTCTCTCATCCAGAATTTCTATTGTTTAAGGTTTAGTGCCTCATCGGTTTTAGAAAGGCCCCATGAAATATTTGAGCTGGCATTAAGATTGGATACCCAAACATCTGGCGAGTACATTTCTTCAAAACTTTTGGGAAATTTCAAGTAGTTTTTTTGTCCTGAATGCGTTTTATGAAGGTAAAGTTTAGAAAAATCTTCACGCATATCTTCTGTTTTCTTCGCCTATTCGCCGTCTCATTGGTCCGTGAAAATGAGGTTTTGAAGGTTTCCAACCATGGGCCACGACCAAAACTCGGCTATAACATCTTAATCCTATCTTCACAAAACGAAAAACGAGGAAACCATTGAAGTTGATGCTCCTGATGCAAATACTGTTATCTTTTATTCTAATTTAAGGTTTGCATTTTTAACATAATTGTAAATAGGTTTTAAATTTTGTAAATATAGTTTTTATACAGGGTGTCTCAAAAAAATTGTTCGACGTTTGATTAAATATTGAAAAATAAGGACGAAATGAACAGGCTTATGGAGACATAGCCCTGTTCCTAAGATTATGAAATAATTTTAGAGACTAAAATCTTCCAAATCGGTTGAAAATTCATTGAGTTACGAGCTCTCGAAGGTCAAAAATATGAGATAGCTGAAACCAGAGACCCCTCAGGTTACTTGTATTGCAAAAAGCTCAAAGACGGAGGTAAGAGAAGCTTATCCAATGTCATACCTCTCGTTGATATCAGAGCAAACCAAATACGACTTCTAAAGTAAATTATTTCTTGCGATCATTCTCAAAATTCCTAAACATTGCATAGGTCCAAAAACAGTGGTTCAAAACGAAATCGGCGAGAGACTGAATCTGTTTCCTCAAAGCATCCATATGCTTGACAGTTGGGTTATCGAATACCTGTTTGAATCCCACTTGGTTCGTCCTGAAACAATTGAGAAATAACAGAAACGACGGCCTATGGGACTTTTACCAAAAATGCCATTTCGAGGCCTCTGGTTTCAGCTTTCTCACAAACTTGAACTTCAAAAGCTTGTAACCCCATGAATTTTTACCGGATTTGCAAGATTCTTGTGTCAAAAATTAATTTAAAATCTCAGGACAAGGGTGACTGGACCAAAGGTCTATTCAGCGTATCGTTATGTTTTTGTATTTAATCAAAAGTCGAACAATTTTTTTGAGACACCCTGTAGTTTAATTTGATTAGTAGCTTTTTACTTTGTAACTTGTAATTAAATATTTTTATCAGAGGGCCCCTTGAAAATCAACTTGTTGAAGGACAACCCTCCTTAAATGAATTAGAATAAAAGAATTAAGAATAAAAAAAGAATCATTGCATTGCGGTCGTAGTTGTCATCGTGCTTTCGTAAACTTCTTATTGTAGCATGTCAAATAGAGGTAATGTTAAAGGACAAGTGCGGGGTTGATAAAATTATTGTTAAAAAGCAAACTTGCCAACTGCTGAACACCAATCATGAGTTCTTTCCAAGTTTGCATGCCTCCAACTTTCGTAAGTTGCAAGTCTTCGCAAGCCAGGCCAAATATTGTCGCCATTTTGTATTGTGTACGAGTTGCGAAGGCGCGATGAGGAGGCTTTCCATGTGAGTGGTATAATAGCAACACATTTGGCAGCCTCGTTCAGGTCAGCATGAAGTGACATCATAGAAAATGACGTCATTTCTCACTTCTTAGCAGATTGAAAATATGTAGTTTTGCAGATTAAAAGAGAAAAAATTGAAAAAGTACTACACACCATTCACAACAGTGTAATCTCTTGAATAATCAACGTTATACCAACTCCGGCATTGTCCTTTTAGGCCATCCTCCACTTGCAGTAGTTTCTTTTAGCTACCAGTGCGCTCGCCCTGTGCGCATGCTCTGTTGCTAAAGAGCACGCGCATTAGACAAACGCATACATAACTAACCAAAACTACCAAATTGGAGGTCGGCCTTTATGGTTTGCTGTCATGTCTTCTTTTGCCACCAGCAGCCGATGCAGCCATTCTTTCATTTCAAGTTAGTCCCTCATTCTTCATCTTTTCATTTTCATTTTGTCATTTATCTTGAAAAGTAGATCATATGTCAGAGCCATTATATGAAAACACGTTTTGTGTGACAAAAGCCACATTCAACGTCAGAGCGGTTCTAACTTTTGATTTTCTGTGTTTACCTGCAAGCTCATTTCCTCTCACAGGACCAGCAGGACCAGAAGGAGCAGATGGACCCAGAGGTAAGTCAACATAGTTGTTCTTCGCTAAAGGATCATGAAACTGTAAACAAAATTTTGTTGTCTTAAACATTTGTGTCTTCACTTAGTTTGATGGATAGGGTGAATCCACTCTTAAGAGACTGCGCAAACCTGCTTACATCACTGAAATCCTACAAGGTACAGGATGTCCCAAAAAAGTTTCACCATTAGAACTGTCATTTTAATAATAGTGCATGTTATTTGATAAAGCTTTTAAAAGAAATATATCGTACAATGCCCAACTTGCATGTGAATATTTGTTTCATTTCTGTATCTAGATACGCGTATTGATTTTATATAATCATTTTCCTGCGCCTGAAACGTTCAAGAAAGAGCTTAAAGCAGTTTATCAATTTGATCATTTAGCCTGCAGGTCAAACTCCACAGAAATTCTGCTTGTGTAATGAATTCCGATAGTACGGGACGTCAACACCATTAAAAAGCCCAAGAAAATAATATTTGTCTGTTTTGGCTCCAAAGACAGCTTGATGTCTGGAGAAAAGTACACTACAGAATGCAGGGTCCCGTGGTCCGCACTCTAGCGTATTGTAGAATATGAATTCCAATCTATGAAATTGACAAGCCGTCGTATGCCTTCAACTTCTACGATGTAACACACGAAAGAAATGGAGCGTATCTTCATCGCTAGAGTTTGCACCCATTTCAAGGTTTTCTTCAGCATACGATTTTCGGAAATTTCATACTCTACCATAGAGGTCTTCTAATTAGCAAAGAAATCGGAAAAAATTGCATAGTTAGCCTTTAAGCAAGAGATTTCTGTTTATATGATTCAAAACAAGGCAATGGTTATCTTTCTGGAGCCGTTCAAACAGGGACACTTTTTTGGGACACTTGGTATGAGCGGTTGGTTTCTTCCTATATGAAAGCAGGTGGTCCGCTTGCTTTTGCCGTTTGAAGCAAGAGATCTGCCTGTTGATATTTTCCTCTCTCAGCATAAATTCTTAGCAACGTTAGAAATACAACACCATGTTTTAGGTTTTTCGTTTTGGGGAATTTGCTGTCAGTCCAGTCAGTATGACATAAAACAACGTTGAAACGACAGCACCAACTTGTTTTAGGGGCAGATGTTGCAAAAGTTGAGATTGAGTTCTTGAGAAAATTTGCAGAAAGCATCAGTTGATTCGTGGCAAAGAGTTTTATTAAATCAATAAGGTCCGCAATGTTAAGACTTTTTGTATTTCGTTTTAAGCAAAACGTAAATTTGTTAGATAATTTGAAGCTTGTCAGATGTCAATCAGATACCGAATAGAACTCTGAAAACGTTTCTTGATGCGTGTTGATAGTGTTACGACTCCGATCAGCAGCAACAGAATTTTTTGTTATGTTTTCAGAAAGTTTTAATAGTTCTATGATTTTAAACGAAAATGGTATTACTGCATAGACTTCTGTAAATGTGTTTTACGATAAAAGAGAAGCTTCACGCTAGACAAACAAATTCTTGAAACACATCAAATTTTGAATTGAAATTAAAGAGTCAGAAACTGCACAATAGGTGACTTCCAGCAAACAATACGATAAAGCATTGTTCAGCTTTCATTAAGACAATCACTGACTTGTTTGCTGTGCCACAAGGATTTGTTTACAAATTTTTCTGTTCTCAAACGAGCAGTACCAACATACAAGCAAGGTACCTATTTTTAAGCTAACTATCCAAGAAAATTTTAGGGGAGATTAGCCATTGATGAAAGCAAATTAACATCGCTGCATCAAGCCAAATCTGTGTACTTTTTGGGGTATATACCATGTGTAACTATGATATTTTTCTATGAAAGGTTTTCCAGGACCACAAGGCGACAAAGGAGATACCGGTAAGCATGACTTGCATATTCTTATTGTATTCTAAGACAGATCTTTTATCTTGTTGTTCTTTAACTTGTAACACTCACATTGAAATGATATCCAGGTTGCTGCACTCAGTTTCGTTCCAAAATATTGATATTTGAGAATTAGATTTAGCAGACTGATACCAGACCGTTTTTGTAGCACCAGCAATACAATCCTTTATCAGTCTTCTGTCTCATCCTTCTCTGTTAGTCTTCACTCTCCTTATACTGCAAAAAAAACTTTCGTAAGTGTATCTATCGGGTGTCCCAGAAAAAGGTAACAGATTTGATCAGGGCTAGTGCAAAGAATTTAGCTTGAATCAATGGGAAATGATTTTTAAACTAATCCTCAATAGTTAACATGAAGATAGATACCTTGTTTGTTGACACTGGAGCATTGAGAGAGGACATTTTGATCTTGAAAGTCTAGATTTGCTTCCACCTCAAAACCAGAGCTTTTGGGTTTCGGCCTAAGTTGTCAATGCGCTCTCTTTGGAATCTCCTGATTCTCAGCGAAGTACATGCAAGAAGCCTCGTGCTTCGGAAAATTCTTAATAGAAATCCAAATCCAACTTGACGACCAAATTCACGAATTTTGTCCCAAAAAGACATCTCTGTTCATTTTACCGGGTGAGTCAAAAAAACGCCTGGCGTTTGAAAGGCTACTGCTCCCTGAATATATAAGCAATGATATTTTGCAATATCTAATTAGATAGCTAGCAGGTTCAATTATTTTTAGAAATTTTTCTGGCTAAAATCGGCCACTCCGTTCAGATTCTGTAGGCAATTTTCTAAAATGAATCCCTTTGAGAAACCTTAAAAAACGTGCTAAAATTACAAAGCGATGACTTTAGCACGTGATTTCGTTTTGGCGGGTTGAAAAGTCTTCCTACTAGTGTGAGTAACTTATTTTGGGGGATTTCATTCTCCCATGAGGTCATTATTGCTAGGAAGGAAAACAAAGGGAAATTTTGCTTGCTGTTTTCGCTCGTTTTGGCAGGTTTTCGAAAAGGGATTTCTACAGAAAATCTCCCATTTCGACGGGAAGGAATGACCGATTAAAGCCGGGTAAATTATTGAACCTAATTTGACATATCAGGAATAAAACAAGGCAGTTTTCAACATCATTGCTTTGATATTCAGGTATCAGGATTTTTCAAACGCCGGGCGTTTTTATTGACTCAACCGGTACAAAGGCTTTTAATTACATCTGCCGAATAAAAGTTATTCATCAGCTAAGTAATTTCCTTGTATGTGAAAAATGCTTCATTATTTGAATAAAATCCATTTGCTTTGATTTGAATCATTACAAAGCAAAAAATCACATCTACCCAAAGGATGAAAATTCCACAAGGATAAGAGCCTTGAGAGTGCTCAGTCGTGCTCAATGGTTTCTTTTTGTTATTTCATTTTAACTGAAGAAAGGTTTTCCTTTGTGACTATATTCATTGATATTTTTGTCAGTTTTCAGTTTTACGTTTCTATTCAAATTTGTACCTTAGAACATGGGTCCTCGTCCTGAATTTCCACGCCATGTCTATCCTTTGAGGAGATTCCCCAAGACAGCGCGTTTGAAGTTTAGGCCAAAACCTGAAAGAGGCAAATCTGGACTTTGAAGGTGAAAATATCTACCCTCAATGCTTCAATGTCAACAAACAAGATATCTATCTTCAAGTTAACTATCAAGGATAAGTTTAACGATTATTTCTGATTTATTCGAGCTAAATTCTTTGCGCTAGCCCTGATCAAATCTGTTACCTTTTTTTCTGGGACACCCGGTATGTTACTAAAGATTATACCAGGATCCGTCAGCCTTCAATTTCGATTCCAGCAATAGGTTCATCTGCACCTCTTTGATTAAGCTGGTTCTCCATAAGGGGGTTACATTACTTTAGTATCTATTTTGCTATTTGTTAAGATCATGAAAGGTAGACATTGCTATCATGCATTGCGTTTGTAAATACTAAATATGGTTTTTTAAGTTTTACATTTTTTAAATTGTGTCTATTAAAGGACTGATACCAAAGGCTGCTGATGCCCAAAACGGCTACCAATACCACAAGGTCTGCCAATACTAATAAGGGCTAGACATTTGCTCGATTAGGTGGAAGTTCTCTCCAAAGATGATTTTTTGACCAAAATTATTGTCGCACCTCGGTGATCCGACTTATATCATGTCCACGTTGCTTCCAACTTGACAAACAATCCGGCTTACTCAAATGATATAGTCACCATAATGTGGATTCAGCCGACAGTGTTGTCTAATAAAGTATGGTTGGATTTATAGCAGAATGTAACTGTGATATGTTCCAGGTTTGAATTTTATCAAATCCGATGTCTGTAATTTGATAACGAACAAACAGTATGTGCGGTTTAGATACGGATGAGAAGAATGATAATAGATTCGATTTTGAAAAAGAAGAGGAGTGGTAAGGTAATGAAAGAACTGAGATTGACAGTTTCAAATGAAAAACGTTCAAATTAAATGTGGAAGATAAAGAAGATCAATGATTTACAGACAAATAGACGAATGATATATGAAATTGATATTAGCTTTAAAAACTAGAGTTTTGCGGTTTCATCTTTCAGTAATGCCGCCTAAGTCAGTCCTAAATTTGACCATACGTAAGATTTCAAGTACACAAAATTGCTTATGCAAAACATTCCAGTTGTTGCGATCGATTCATGGGCTTTTTCACTTGATAGCTAATTTGAGACAGACTATAGTTTTATGAAGGACCGTCCTTAAAACATTTTGGAAGTAGAGAAGTTCTTGGGAACTTATATTGTATGTGGAGTATAACTGTGGAGCGTATTTAGAGAGTTGATAACCTGGTTGATTAGAAATAGACTGGAAGTTGACAATGGATTTTAAGTTTTATATTCATATCTTGATTGTTCTTATTTACGCAAAACAGAGGGTTAGGCTATTGTTGTTTTGCTTCATAGAAAGATTTAGCTGATGGTCACTTAAGATATGTTGGTAGAGGCATTTTTTGCCCTTTTGCCTTTCTCGTTAATTTCCAAGCTCGTTTTGCTTGCCTTATTCAATTTACCCCATCTCAAAGTTCCAGCCTTGACTCTGCTGCAAGACCTTATTAGTTATATATGCCTTATTAGTTATGTTATTACTTGTCTGTATCAACAGGTGACAAAGGAGAACCTGGTGACACTGGAGCAGCTGGCCCAGAAGGTCCAACAGGTCCTGAAGGTCCACAAGGTCCGCAAGGTCCTGAAGGTCGACGTGGCCCACAAGGTGAGAAGGGAGATGCCGGTGAAGCAGGAAAATCAGTTGTTGTTGAAGCACCAGAAGTCCAAGAAGAAAAACCAGTAGATGAGCCAGCAGAATCGAATGACGCTGCTCCTGCTTCTGAGGGACCGGCTGCTACGTCGACAGATCAGCCATCTGCAACCCTAGAAGAGCCTTCAGCTGCCTCAGAACCAGCTGCTGCAGCCACCGATGAACCTGCAGTTGTTTCAGAAGAACAAACTTCTGCTCCTGAAGAGCCTGTTGCTGCTCCCGAGGAAGAAGCTGCTGCCCCTGACGAACCTGCTGCTGCTCCCGAGGAACCTGCTGCTGCTTCTGAAGAACAAGCTGCTGCCCCTGAAGAACCTGCTGCTGCGCCTGAAGAGCCTGTTGCTGCTCCTGAGGATGCTGCTGCTGCTTCTGAAGAACAAGCTGCTGCCCCTGAAGAACAAGCTGCTGCGCCTGAAGAACCTGCTGCTACTCCTGAAGAACCTGCTGCTGCTTCTGAAGAACAAGCTGCTGCCCCTGAAGAACAAGCTGCTGCACCTGAAGAACCTGCTGCTACTCCTGAAGAACCTGCTGCTGCTTCTGAAGAACAAGCTGCTGCCCCTGAAGAACCTGCTGCTGTGCCCGAGGAACATGTTGCTGCCCCTGAAGAATCTGCTGCTGCTGCCGAAGAGCAAACTGTTGCTCCTGAGGAACCTGCTGCTGCTCCTGAGGAACCTGCTGCTGCTCCTGAGGAACAAGCTGCTGCCCCTGAAGAACCTGCTGCTGCTCCTGAAGAACCTGCTGCTGCTTCTGAAGAACAAGCTGCTGCCCCTGAAGAACCTGCTGCTGTTCCCGAGGAACAAGTTGCTGCCCCTGAAGAACCTGCTGCTGCTGCTCCTGAGGAACTTGCTGCTGCTCCTGAGGAACAAGCTGCTGCCCCTGAAGAACCTGCTGCTGCTCCTGAAGAACCTGCTGCTGCTTCTGAAGAACAACCTGCTGCCTCTGAAGAACCTGCTGCTGTTCCCGAGGAACAAGTTGCTGCCCCTGAAGAACCTGCTGCTGCTGCTGCCGCCGAAGAACAAGCTGCTGCTCCTGAGGAACTTGCTGCTGCTCCTAAGGAACAAGCTGCTGCCCCTGAAGAACCTGCTGCTGCTCCTGAAGAACCAGCTGCGGCTCCTGAGGAACTTGCTGCTGCCTCTGAAGAGATTGTTGCTAGCCCCGAGGAATCTGCTGCTGCAGAAGAACAAGCTGCTGCTCCAGAAGAATCTCCAGAAGAGGCTGCAACTGAGGATCCTGCTGCCCCTGAAGAAACCACCGCTGCCTCTGAAGAACCTGTTGCCGCATCAGAAGAACCAGTTGCCGTAGAAGAGCCAGCTGCTGCTTCTGAGGAGCCCGCTGCAAGTGCTGAAGAACCGGCCGCTTCGGCTGAGAAAACAGCTACAGCGGAAGAGCCAGTTGCTGTTGAAGATCTTGCCTCTGCTACTGGTCAAGATGACAACAGCTCAACCGAAGAAAATGCTTAGATTCAAAATATCCAAAAATGTGAGTACAGAATGAGTTAATTGATGATTGTGGAAAGTCTACATTTTATTATTATTATTATCAATTTCTTTTTCGTTGGTAAAAATAACAGATAGCTAAAAATATTTAGCTAATTAAGTCCAACGCTAAAAATGTATGTTACAAGTGTAGGTAAAAATGTACAAAAAATTTTGAACTATTTACAATACGTCCCGCACGAAATCTTACGTGGGTGCATTTCAACTGATATCGGATAGTCGAGCGTAAATATATGTTTAACTGGCATTTCCATTATACAGTGTAATACTTGGTAAAATATTTTACTAAAGAACTTCTTTTGCTCCCCTGTTTGCTCTTTTATACCGCATGTCCGAAAAGTACTTTTAAAACAATTTGAAACGTTTTCCGACTAAAAACTCTCGGCTAACCGGTTTCTCTTTGAGCTTGGTATTTGATTTTGGCATACTTTGGTGACTTTGTCCAATTATCAACTTTGCAATGCGAAAGATTGTAAGCACATGCTCTTTAAACAGGGAACTTGCTTGAAGAGTACTTAGCAAGTTATCTTTCTGTGATCATTTTAATTTTGCATCAAATAGATATAACATTGGTATGAGGTCAATTTTGACTGTAAATAGTGGATGGATCCTCCTTTCATGGTTACAATTCTGCTACGATGTCAAACTGATTAGTGGATTTTTGGTAATTTCCATTATATGGACTGTTTAATGAAATTTCCCTCTTATTTGCAGTATCAAATCGTGGACGAAGAATTTAGATGCATGGGAATGGAAAGCAATTGGCAAAGCGATATGCTGGTATTATTTTTGTGTTTTAGAGACTTCAAAAGTCAACCGTATAGATTTTTATAGATCTTATTTTGAGGTGAAAACACCTTTTAGAAATAGCAGTAGACCTATACAGAATATTTTCTCAAACTGAGATCCTTAGAGTTGGTTACAACCTCATTTTGTTTTCGGAGTTGCATCCCAGCATAGAAGTTCCTTATTTTTGTACTGCTCAAACTGACTTAGTTGCATACAAGGTTTGCCAAAAATTTTGTTCATTTTCGACAACCCACAGACAACAATTTTTGAAAATGTTGGCTTCTTACAATCTTTTGTCTTGTAAGCATGACGTAGAGGCATGAATTTTGTTTGAAAATGACAAAACTTTGAAAGTAGGAAGAGGTGCATCTTTCTGTTGGCTGTACGCTCGCGGCGACCATTTCGGTTTTCCTCTCTGTAGTCGCATACCGCAAGAGAATAACAACAAACCCATACGTCATTCGATGCGTAACTTTTTGATGAATATTTTATGAATAAATCCAGTTAATTGAAATTCCAAGTAAATCAGGTATCAGCAAAGTACAGTTCTGGAGTAGACCTGGTGGTACTTAGGACACCTTGGAAAAATATAGAAACACGAAAACAGCTTTAGGTGAGAGGTCATATCCTAATTCAGTAAAGTGTGTCGTAAAATTTCGATATAATATCTTTTCTACACGCTACATCTTTCTAGATTATGGCATTGATATTTGTTGCCCTTATTGAACTTTATTCCATCTAATATGCTGACCAGTGGATATTCGACAAAACGCTGACACAAATTCGGACTTTGATGTATGATCTTCTACTCCCTTCTGCTTAGGCTTCTACTGTGCCAAATTTGCACTCTTTTCATTGGTACTCAGGGTCCTGAATAGAAATTCAGTATCTGCTACTTTGGGATTTGTTAGTTCTGAGAAAGCTGACTTAAGGCACTGATAAATGTGACTGGTAGCGCCGACCAGAATTTCGAGAATCATCAGTCAGAAGCGAAAAGTAAATGCATCACTTTCAGGGAACTCGAAATTGACAGAGTGCGTATAGATATCCTGGGCTGATTTTCCACTAAATCTAAGAAGTGAAGGGGCCATCTAAGCTGTACTCGAGAGTGTGAGCAGATGGGAATCTGCAAATCGAGACGTTGCCAGCTTGCCAGCAGTTGTTTGTACTCGCGGATAGCTTCAGATATGGTGTACTAGGAGAGTCATCTGGAACTTGTTCTTTGTGTATTAGATTACTGAAAGAAATCTTCAGTCCTCTGAAATTAGCCAAATAAATCAATAAACATTGAGGTGATATTTGCAAGTTATTTGCAGAGCCAGAGAAACAGTGGTTGGAGATCCTCATTAACTTGACATCATTATGTGTTTTTTTAAAGAATTATATTCTCCAAGTTCAGTTTGATTACCCTACACCAAGAGGAAAAGGCATGGCACAATCCCGGAAAGACCCTGTTGGCAGGAACATTCCCGGGTGCTCAATATATTAAGTAAGCTGAAGGCTAATTTGTTGCCATTCGTGCAGAGAAGCATTTTAAAACGAGATTATTACGCTAAAGATGCCAGTTTGGAAATTCTTACTAAGATGCATTGCGCTCTCTAATCGAATTCCGAAAGAATCGTTAAAGGCTCTATTTCATCCAGCATGCCTTGCACGTGTCGTCTCTTGGTTTGCCTTTGTTGTCGCCATTTTCATGGGCCATGAAAATGGCGACAAACAAAGGGAAACCAAGAGTCGACACGTGCAAGGAATGCTGGATGAAACAGAGCCTTTAAAGATTCGCAATAAGAAAAACGCAATCCATCATGGTAAAAAGTTCCTCGCTGCCATGTTAAGCGTAATCTTTCATTGAAATATTGGTGGCGGAAGTGAAATTTGACAGAGTTGTATCCAGTTCCTAGACTCATTCCAAAGAATCTTGTTTCGCTCCCCCTGTAGACTTGTCGTTACAACAGAGACTTATGGACTGAAGGTTCTGAAAATCGGCAGTTTTTAGAAGCGTAAGAACTTAAGTCCCTCAACTGAAGCGATATCAACAACAACAACAACGACAACAGAGAAAAGTTAGAGGGACTTATGTACTGAGTCCGATTTCTAAAAGGTAAAACGCAAGCAAGATTTTGGGCAGTGCTCTCTTTAGGTGTCGAGTGCGAATATTTTTACTTCTTTTCTCACTAAAGTCTTATTTTTCTATGGGAAGGCACAGTCTTTATCTGTGAAGTCAATTCGTCCACGAAAAAAAACGAAAAAGTGTAAATTATAAAGTGCTTCCAATAGCAGTGACTTCTCACACAAAGAAGACTTGCAAGAAACAAGATTGCTACCGTGGCTCGCCATTAAAAAGAAGGTTTGAAGTTCAACGTGACGGTAGTTCGCGCCATATTGAGAAGCATTCTATGGAGCCTTTTCCTCTGAGTGTAATATGTGACTATTTTGGTAAAGAAAATATGTAACAAGTAGCTTAGCTAGTTTGATTGATTATTAAATGGCCTTGGCCACCAGAGAAGAAGCCTATATATATTGTATTTTGTAATACTGCAGTAAATCAAGACTGAACGTGTCGAAATTGGTATTGTTATTGTCTCATTTCTTTGCACTACTATTCAATATTTCGAGAAAGAAACCCTTGTGGCATGAATGGAAGCGTCCCAAAAGCGTTGTCCTGTGCTTCTCCTGTAATCTTTACATCGAGCGAGGGGGTGGGGGTGACTCCTTTAGGGTGCTTGCTGTAATGTACATATGCCTTCTCGGGTTATGGATCATGTTTCATGAGGTTTCCCCGTTACACTGGTTTGCTTTAGGCACATTTTGCCGTACTTCTGGATAATGTTAGCAATCAATAGACCTTTTAGCTATTCTGAAAAAGAATCTTAATCGAACGACGTTTGCTTACATTTTGAAGAATTTTCGAATGTGCACAATAGCTATAGAAGTCCTAACGTCACTCGATCGAACTTCGCGTATAAAAATGTAGAAAAATATCGCTCGATCCAGACAATTTTGCTGAATAGCTAAAGGTCTGGAAAATTTTGGAAAATTCTGCCCTAATTATGGGGCTGGTTACATTTCAAAATTTTGCCCTGGCTATAATGCCCCATTAGATCCTCAGAAAAGGATTTATATCAAGCTCCCTTTTGAAGTTGCTCCCCTTTCCCAGTTTACATGAGCTACCTCGACAGCGGTAGCCATTTATCATGTCATATCTGTTTGGAAACTATTTTCAGCACGAGGTAAGACTGCAAATCTCTGGGCTCGATGTTTGAGTCCCTTTTTTCCCAAGTATACTTGAAATTCTAGGCACAACTAAATGTCACAGAAAGTTTTAAGGACCGGTCATTGATAATGCCGGGTGGGGGGCTAGAAGATATTGAGAGGGGCCACCAAAATTTTTGGGCAGTGAAAGGGGGGTCACTAAAAATATTAAATCTGAATAGGGGGGCCATGAAAACTACAAAGCTAGTTTGAGCTATCTGAAACAAAAACTTGTTCCTTCTATGATCTTTGTAAAGCCTTGCATTTCTGAATCTTTAGGAACCGCTTTTTTCTCCATGTTCTTTTTGCGTCAGTTGCTATCAGAAAGTGTGATCTGTTGCTTAGAAATGTGTCATCACGTTTTATAAGAGAGAGGGGCCACGAAAAATTACAGCTAAAAGACTAGGGGTCCTTGAAAACTTTAGTGATGAAGTGGAGGGGCTATGAAAAATTTTCATCATCAATGAAAATATCTTCTGGCCCCCTACCCGGCATTGATAATGACTGATCCCCAAAATGAGAACTGAAATCGAAAATCGTTTCAGTGTCAACGTCTCCCAGAGTAAATGTACTTGGATAGTTGACAAATATGCATTTAGCAACATAAAATCCACCAATCGACCCTTCGTTATGTCTGACAATTTTTCCGGTCACAAGAAATGCTAAAAAGCAAAACTTTGTTCACAACGTTATAAGCAATGCATCAGAAGCTGCAGAAAAATGTAATAAATTACTTGTGGCAAAATTTGTTCTTGGGTGTTTTGGGTCGCCTATGAGCCACTGTGCGATCGGAGTAAAGTATATCTTTACATCAAAGTCAGGCTCTCTGCTGCAAAATGGTAAACGCCGACGCAACATGTTGGGGCAGCCTCGGTACATCATTTAGCAGCCTTGCTACATATATTTCAACTGAAGTGGAGATACAGTAGACCTCTAACAATGCTGTTCAATTACCGAAGGAGACGACGACCCACTCTAGAGTTTGCGGTGAAAATTGTGCACGACGACGGGCTCTAGAAGTCGCGGCTGAAAATTGCGGCACATACCACCTGCGACGACATATTTTTGAACCCTGCGCCGCGCGATATTGAAAGCATCAAGCCCCCCGTCGGAGAAAATGTTGTGTTGTTGTTGGAGGAAATTTGGCAAGATAGCGTACGAAAACAGCATATCATTAGCCATTTAGCCCCCCCCCCCCCTCCATCCCCCAGTCGAAGCTCTAGATCCTCTGTCGTAAGATTTCTAGTGCTACCCCTGTGAAATCACACCAAGAATACAATTAAAGATACCCAACTATTCAAAAAATTTCACTTTAAAAGATGAAATTTGTAAGCAATGATCAATTTTATAATTTAGACAAAATTTATATCAAATTTGCTAGCTTGGCGTCCGTAATATACGAACTTCGTTGACAATCGAGATTCCTCAAAAACAGATCGACACGTTCCTCTCGTTGTTTGCTATATTTTCTAACTTCTTCATTCAGTTTCTTTTGAGAAATGTTTCTCTCTGGTTGGGACAGTCCTTCTTCTCGTAATCTTGCTAACATAATGGCGTGTGCATTGTCCATGTCTTGTGCTATTACTGCTCGGCTCTGTCGCAACTTCATTGTTGCCCGAGTATCCTATTGACAAAACAATACAATTTTAGTCCGTCTCAAATTAGGTATAACGTGGAAATTTCTACGAAAAAAGAATGAAATGTTTTGGATGAGCGACTTTGCGAGTTGGAAATATCGTGAAATTTTTGAATTAACTTTCAGGACACTTGCCAAAGTGGGAAATTTAGCGGCAGTAAACTTTCGTGTACTACCGGGTGAGTAAAAAAACCGCCGCCGTTTGAAAGGCTACTGCTCCCTGAGAATATAAGCAATTATATTTTGCAATACCTGATTGAATAGCTAACATGATCAATTATTTTTAAAAATTTTCCTGGCTAAAATCGGTCATTCCGTTCAGATTTTGTAAGCGATTTTCTAAAATGAATCCCTTTAAGAAACCTTAAAAACGTGTTAAAATTACAAGCAAGAATCCCTAATGTGTTTACCTCACAGAGATAACTTTCAGCATTCTTTAGCCCATGCTTTCCTCTTGGCGGGCTGAAAAGTCTTCCCTCTTCCCCCTAGTGTGAATAACTTCTTCAGGGGGATTCCACTCTCCCATGAGGACAAAATACATGAACACATCCAAGAGTCATTATCGCTAGGAAGAAGAATAAAGGGAAATCTTGCTTGGTGTTTTCACTCGTTTTTGCAGGTTTTCGAAGAGGGCTTTCTTCAAAAAATCTCCTTTTTTGACGGGAAGGAATGGCGGATTAAAGCCGGGTAAATTACTGAACCTAATCTGACTTATCGGTGATAAAACAAAACAGTTTTCAATATCATTGATTTGATATTCAGGGAGCAGGATTTTTTCAAACGCTGGGCGTTTTTATTGACTCATCCGGTATGCTTCTCACCAAACTTTGTGATGTTTCAAATGTTCCTCGACTCTTCAATGTCCCGTCCGAATTTTCCATACCTACTATACGCTTTTTAGTAGCATCACTCGAAAGGGTTCTGGTACCCAGGGTATGAAAAGAACAAATCTTACATTACATTAATATTGAAGGTCAATTTCCCAATATTCAAGGTTGGGATTACATGAATACGAAAGGACCCCTCCCCATCTATAAAGATGGCACCACCGAAGATATATCTAGCTATAACGGGTGTCCCAAAAAAGTATAAGCGTTTAAACAATTACTGCGAAGGAGCCTTGGAATCAAACGTTTTTATATTAGTTCATCATATAAATGAGATAAAATGGCTATATAAAATAGACATTTTATGATCACCTTCATACATTATAAAATGCAAATAGAACGTAAGGACAATGATATTTCTTAGTAGAACTGCTTACTTTCAAAACATCGTATCCCAATTGATAAGAAAGAATACATTTCATGAACTGCCATATTGTGAATTCTGGCCAAAGGTCGTCCACAAATGACAGCATTGAATAAGATGACTAAAAAGAAATAAAAAGGAAAAGTAATGGCAATCGAAAACGCAATAGTGCATAGATGCGTCTTGTTCCATTCTTTTCCTATCTAAGCTGGGGTCAACGAAGTCTCTTGCAAAAATGGCCGCGGTATGGTAAACACATTTTGCCAGATTCTCGGAGGCCAGTACTGAGAATATGCTAAATTTCCAGTACCCAAGAGTGGCGCCACGGGGTGGACTGGGATGGATATGTCCACCCCACTTTCCTCAGGTCGCTATTCATTTCTAAGCAAAAACGACAGAAAAATCGTCAGGCATACCTCCTGGTCATCAGTTGTATCGGTTTTCCACCCCACTTTTTCTGGGCTGGCGCCGCCCCTGCCAGTACCTGTATAATGCTGTTATCAAATGCCCTAACGGGTAAGCCAAAATCGATTACGCACTTTTGACAGGCACTTTAGATCGGATACAGGCCCGAGTTTGAAGATTTATGAGTAAATCTTTAGCTAAGATCCTCAATTAGATGCAAGTATTTTTTACATTCTTAGTCTTCTAATTATGGAGCTGTAAGCGAGTTTCTTAAAATTTTGGATTTCGAGAATCACTGAAAACGGTCAAAAAACGTTGACCAAAAGACTCAACGTGAGTGGACAAAGAGAGAACTTTTTCGTAGTGATTTGCGGATTTAGAAATTGATCAAAACTCCATGCTTTCTCACCTCATAATGTCATAATATGCATAAAAGTATAAATTCAATGACCTTTCAGAAGGAAATACATTTCTTTGTGTATCATTAAAAGTATTTCTACATCCCATCCAACATAGAACTGATATTCGCGCATTGGATTATAGCTGATCAGTTTCTGAATTCCAAAATCACCACGAAAATTGTTAATTCAAGTGGAGTCTTTAGAAAATTTGATCAACGTTTTTTGACTGTTTTCAGTGATTTTCGAAAACCAAAACTTTAACCCTATCTGGACCGGTGGGTGGGGGGGGGGCTAAAATAGCACTCCTCCCAGTTTTGCCTAGGTAAATTTTCTTCGCTAATTCTTAGGCTAATTCTTTTTTGTGATTTTTCCTAACTATCTATTTCACATCTTCTATCGAAATTTCGTTAAGATATCTAATATGTTTTTGGAAATATAATGACTTTTTGAGAGGGTAGTTTTAACTCCTTGTTTGTTTTACGGTCAAACCCTTTATAACTTCAAACTAAGATAATTCTTGAAAGAATGAAAATAACCGGATGAAATTTCTGTGCAACCATTAACCAATAATCAATTAGCCTAAAGGGCTTTAAATATTCGGCTCTAAAAATGTGGAATGATACGCCTGTTGATATACGAGAGGCCCCAACTCTCGGTTGCTTTAAAAAAACAATTGAAAGCACACTTACTGGCTGATCAAAAACCTTAACTTCAAAACACGACCCCCTGGAAGAACAGCAATATTAACAATTTGGAAAATTTTTCGTTTGTTTTATAAGATTGTATATAAGTATTATTAGGTGCTGAAGGGTTTAATTTTCGTGTATAAATATTTATTCATATCATATCATATCATATAATGAGAATTGAGAGAATATGCAACATGCTTAATTTTGTTGTTCTTTTTGGGTAATAGGATTAAAAATTTCATATTTTTTTTCAAAAAGTTATGTATTTATGATATTTTGATGCTTTATCTGTTAATCAAACTTAAAACAAACGTAATATTTCTTTCGAGTAAATTTTTACAGTCAAATCAGTGTTGGTGCTATTTTTGGCCAAAAACAAAGAAAATTGATGACGCCATCGAAAGTAAAACAATTAGAATGAAATAAATTAGATATCTGGACTTTTCACATCAATTCATTAAGACTGCCCAAATTTCATCCTTCGAGCCCTTATCACTTCGGAGTTCTCTAGGGGGGGGGGGCTAATTTACCCCCATCGGTCCGAGGATGCTCAGAATAGCTCAGTCCAGATAGGGTTAAGAAACTCGCTTATAGCTCTATAAATAGAAGACTAAAGAATTTACAAAATGCTAGCATCTAATTGAGGATCTTGGCTGAAAATTAACTCATAATCTTCAAAATCGGTCCACTATACGATTTATCATGTCCTGTCAAAAGTGCATAGTTTATTTTGGCGCACCCGGCAGGGTTGAGGAATAATTTCAAAGGCAAGAATTTGGCAATGAGACACATCGTTGCACCAAAATACGAACTAGTCTGGGAAATCGATTTCTACTACCGGGTGACCAAAAAAAAACTTCACGAGCTAGATCGCACATATTTTGTAGAAAGCAAATGTTGTGAAGACAAACAAGGTATCAGCATGTAGCTGAAAGGCTCCGCTATCTTTTGAGATGTTGCTTGGTCAGTTTAAAATATACGTACTGTCCCAAAAAGCAGTTTCAAAAATATGTAAATTCATTCATTTCTCGGACCATTCCCTTGCTTTCCAGTTCATTGTTTAGAAACTGTGAAAAAGCTGAATTCCAAATTGGCTCTCGAGCATGAAACTTGAGTGGGGAAGAGAGGTCAATCATTTTGCAAACAATAAATTTCCCCAGACGACTTCTAATCCATCGCTATGTCGAGTTTTCACAGAATGTTCACTGGAAAATGATGGTGATTATTTCACTCCAAATGAGGAATCCCGGATTCGAAATTTTCTTTGAATCTGGTTTTTCGGATGGTAATCATTGCTTAAAATGACCATGCAGCATCTCAGAAGATATCCAAGCCTTTCAGCTAAACTGTGATGGAAAGCATTTGGCAATAGCTTTTGATTTCAGGGAGCCAGCTGCGACCTAGCTCGTGAAGTTTTTTATGGGTCACCCGGTAGGAACCCAAAGTTTGAGCAAGAGTGCCCCATGGAGTAAGTCGATTTAAAGGAGTGTTCCTTGTAATGGCATAGCATTGCGCAACAGAAACATCATTCTTATCAATTGCTATTCTTTAGACCATGTATTCTAGTTTTAACAGGGTGACCCAAAGAAAAATGAACCAAGAAAATACAGGGTGCCCTAAAAAATTATGCCCCATTTATGTGGATGCTGTGGAGGAGGGGTATGCCCCATTGTCCCTTTGTTGATACAGTGGTATAGGATAGACTTCAACTTAGAGTTTGAGATCTCGTTTTAGCCAATCAAGCAATTGGTTGCTGATTTATGGCAAACTATTTTCAAACAAGTGATTGCTTCTGAAGCAACACATCTATTGTCCTTAGACAATGTCAACATTATGTCTGTTTTGAGAACTAAATGGTTCTAGCAGTTTATTAAAATTTTTCTACATTAACAGAAGGGTTAATGTGTTGCCTCATGGATAAACAACAACATTTATCCTTTTAAAAATGTAGAAAAACTTTATCAATAAAACCCTTTCTTTCAAAATTTGCTTCATTTTTACATTGCTTGAGAACAACAAAAGTGCTGGTTTTGATACTATCACTTTTTGACATTGGCGTGCCATTGGACTTTTTCCAAGTCTTGCTCTTGATCAATAAACAAATGGGAGGGATAAGGAAGACAAGGGGAACGGGAGGAAGAAAAACGTAAGGAAAGAGGAAGGAGAGCCAGATTTGTGAACTACGCATTCCGAAAACAAGGCCGTCTGTTCCACATATGAGTCAAGCACGGGGGGGGGGGGGTTCTTCCATAGTAAAGGTACCTGGGGATGTGCCGCCCGCGAGGGTATACTTTTTCGAACTTCTAGTCTAGCCAAGGGTGTACTTTTTGGCAATTTTAGTCGAGTTAGGTCTAGGCAAGGGTATGCTTTTTGGGAATTTTGGTCAAAGAGATGTCAAAATTCGGTAATTTTTGTAAAAAAAACCCAACTTCTTAAAAATTTTGGTCTAGAAAATGCGAAAATTTGGCAAGTTTTGCCTAGAAAATGCCAATTCAGAGCACTTCTGAAGGAAAAATTAGTCTAGCCAAGGGTATCATTTTCACAAAAATTGGTCTAGCCAACGGTTACATTTTCAAACTGTGGGCGGCACCCCCCTACCCGAAATTTAGCCGAGAACCCCCCGTGGAGTCAAGATATTGACCGGCGGCTTTCTTTTATGTTTGCAGGAAGAGCCAATCAAAAACTGAGTATAAGAATGCCGAACCTCTTTTTCAGAGCGAGTAGTTCACCAGTCTCGCTCTCCATTCCCTTCCCTATTTTCTTCTCCCCCTCCTGTTTGTTTATTGATCAGCAGCGAGACTTGTTTCAGTTTCAGTTTCAGTTTCATATATTTTAAATTCCATTACATACAATTTATGAACTAACTAAACAGACAAATAACTAAACTACACAAATATAAGATACAGAAAACTGATACATCAGAAAAATAATAATACTAGTAATAATAATAATACAATGTACATTGAACAAAACAAAGAAAAAAAAGATAAATTGTATGGAGGGAATTACTTAAAGGAGGAGCTCTCTCAGTAGTCAGACTAATCGAGGAGAGAGCACCCCCTGTTTTTAATAGTATTTCACATAAAATTAATGACTTACATGGGGATTATATATTAGGGCGGATGGTGACCTTTTTGTGCCAAGTAAGATCAATTTTGATAATTATTTTCAAAGAGGAACGCTTTGAGTTTACGATGAAAACTAATAATAGAGGGTGATTATTTTATATCCATGGGGATGTCATTCCAGCACTTAGCTCCAAAGTAACGAAACGATCGGAGACCATATTGAGAAGTATTGCTCTGAGTTAGAAAAATACCATTTTTAGTGGCTTGCCGTGTACAATGTTGATGAACGGATTGAACTAAATCAAAAAAAGAATGAAAACAAGAAGGAGAGATCTTATTTACACAATCATATACAAAAGAAAGCAGTTTCAATTGAAATAGATCACGAAGCTTTAGAATCTTTAAATCTGAAAAGAGAGGAGTAGAGGGAGAAGTAAAGTGTTCAAACGCAATGGCCCTTATGATCCTTCTCTGCAGCAAAAATACTGGATTGATGTGAGTCTCATAGGTAAGACCCCAGACTAAAATTTCATATTGTAAAAACGGTGAAAATAAAGAGTTATAAAGACAGACTAAAATATTGATGGGCAAAAAGTGTCTTACTTTGAAAAACATACCACATGTTCTAGCCAGTTTTTTGGATAGTTCAGTCAGGTGATACTTCCAAGAAAGATTTTCATCCAAAAGAACACCAAGAAATTTTACATAACAAGTTCTCTTAATAGGAAACTTTCCAATTTTGATGCTGACAGTTTCAGGTAAAGAACGTTGAGGTGACTTAAAAATTATGAAATTGGTTTATCAATATTGAGCGACAATTTGTTAACCTCAAGCCACATTTTCACTTTTTTCAATTCTCTGTTAACCAAACTTTGAAGCTGATCAGGACTTTCAGATTCACAATAGATATTAGTATCATCTGCAAATAAGTAAAAGGCTAGTTTCGAGGATGAGAGAGGTAAGTCATTAATGTAAATTAGGAAAAGAAGAGGACCAAGAACAGAACCCTGTGGAACCCCACAGGTAACACTAAGATAACAAGAGTAAGATCCATTTACTGAGACACATTGTTTCCTATCTGAAAGGTAGGATTCAAACCAGTTTAATGCAGTTCCTCTAATTCCATAATGTTCAAGCTTCATCAAAAGAATATGATGATTTACTGTATCAAATGCCTTCTGCAAATCAAAGAATATTCCACAACCAAATTTTCTATTGTCTAGTGAATTTTTGATATCTTCTGTTAAACTAACCAGCGCATGGTTAATGGAATGGCTGGCACGAAAACCAAATTGTAATGAATACAAGATTGCATGTTTTTCTAAGAATTCATAGAGACGTTCATACATAACTTTCTCTGTGATTTTGCTGAAAACAGAGAGAAGGGAAATAGGTCGATAATTTGATGCTGTCAGTGGACAACCTTTCTTGAAAAGTGGGATTACTTTGGCAAACTTCATCTTGTCAAACTTGGAGCAAGTCCAGTGTGCCAGACAGTAACCACTTGTCACATTAGCTAAAATGAGGTCTCAAATTCCAAGCTGAGGCCTAACGTATGCAACTGTGCAAAAAACAGGAAAACTGAAGTTACAGCCCCTCCACAACAACCACACAAACGGGGCACAATTTTGTGGGACACAATGTGTGTTGCACAAAATAAAGTAATCAGCCGAGATCAGTGAATCAAAATGATAATTGGTAACTAAATAGATAGGCAAAATCGCTACTATCTTTGGGCTACGTTCATCGACATCGCAAACATCAGAGGCACCGTAGCTTTTTGTAATCGTATATTTAATTTTAGTTTAGTTCTATGTCTTTTATGGAATGGCGTGGCGTCGGGGTAATCAGGGTATTATGCTCCCCGGGGTATCGTCTTTGTAGTGTAGTAAAGTGTGTTGTAAGTAGTGTCTTAGGTAATTCGTCTTTGTAAAATTTTCAAATTGAGTATATAAAAAAAAAAACACTTCGATCTTTCGGCTTTGAGCTAGAATTTGAATCATTCTAATCCATGAAGTACTTTTGGTGCTATGAAGTGGGAACTTTTTTTCTGGCTCGCCCGGTACTTTGATATCAGCACTACGTTTGGCATTACACTGTCTTTATGTTTATGAAAGGATCTACAACAGGAAGTATCTAAAGCTTGATGGTAGCAAGCAAAAGCTTGCCTCGATTTCAATTAAACAGTACACATGACTTTTTGGGACCCCTAGTAGAACTTCTTTCTATTCAAGTAACACCTTGCAATTGAGAAATAAAATTCTTTGCTGTAACAGCTTTGTGAAACTTGTCGCATAGTTGCATAGCAACGCTACAGCCAGTCCGAGGTATAATTCTCTCCCAGGGGCTCCACAACAAGAGGCTCAGATGTCCAAATTACCCAACAAGACGCCCAAATAGCGACCACTCTCCACTGTTTTCATTTACATTTCATTAAAATGATACATGGTTCAATATATGTTCAAGTTAGTTTCTTATGATGCCATTGCATATAAGTTTCACACAAAAGAAGGCAGCGTAGAAGAACCTTTGGTTTCTCCGGGTCGTAACTAATCAAACGCCAAGAACGGTCGCAGGCGTAATCAACTGGAATCTTGTCTTATACTCCAGGAATTGTCACTTTACCACAAAATAATATGTAAGCTTGACGAATTCAGTAAGTGATAGCCAATGACACATACCTGCCACATTAAAAAATCACTTAGTCGAACCTCACCAGACGTTCTTATCAATAAATCAACATCTCTGCATTTGTTGGTAAACAAACATTTCTCGAGTAACAATTCGTTGATATCGCTGAAAACAGAAATACAGATCTAGCAAAGGGTGCCGGCTGAGTGGAAAATTTACAGCTTTTTTAACATGTTCAAATGAATCTTCAAATTGACTTGATTGAAGCCAGGCATTCTATTCTGAACCTATTTTGAAAGAGGTCTTTTTGAGAAGCATCCTTCAACAAACATTCAACCTGGCTTAAAACTGCAATAAAGTTTTTGCAATATTTCTGCTTTACAAAAATGAGTTGAACACAAGTGTTATCGTCAAGGAAGATAATTCCAATAACCCGGAATAATCTGGTTATTCTGCTAAGGATGATACTCTTAGCACTTCAAAGGAATAAAATATGCAAAAGCATGTACAAGACATTGCTCTAAGGCAGAACTATTAGGGACATTTCAACGCAATTTTATGTCGTTTTGCAATCCATTGCGGACAAGAAGGACAGCAATGCGTCAAAAAAGTGGAAAGTTATGGAGTCTTGGAAAACTGGACTTGTAACGAGACCGAGTCTATTTCTTAGTCAGCTTCTTTTCACCTGTGTAGTGGTGTTTGCATTCAAAGGGGGAAAATGGCAGAAGGTTAATGTAATTGCCATGTAATGCCATTTCAATGTGAAAGAATCTTCATCATTTATGAATAAAAGCAAGGTTTAGAATAGCAATTTAACAAATGCCAACCTTTTTCTGATACTGCCTTCTTTTACTCCAATTGAAATATCTCTGATTGTTTCCGTTATTTCATGCCTTGACGAATATGCCATCGCAACATTTAGAATGGATCTGTACAAATAAAAGATTAATCAAACTTTAGGACATCGACAAATCTAAATGGTGTCCGTATTAATTGTGCCTCATTTGTGTGGCTGATGTGGATGAATTATAGATTTAATTGTCTCGATCTTTACACAGTTACATCATAGGTGACGTTTCACCTTAATGTTTGAGACCTTGCTTTAGTCAATCTGACAAGTGGTTGCTGATTCATGTTGCAGAGGAAAGGCAAATGCAGTAAGTGGATGCCTCAAAACAGTACTTCTTTTGTATTGTTCTCTTGTAATGTCAAACATAAGTGAAGTTTCAAAGAAAGGACTCTACCGTTTTCCGGGTGAATCAGAACAAACGTGGGATATACGGCAGATTGTGTCTCTGCGTTTAGCCACCCGAATTATTATGAACTAAATTTTTCCATGCAGCCAAAGCTCTAACTTAGATCAAGAACCTTTCCAACTCGAAATTGGTCACGTGATGCACAAATCAACACGGTTTTCTTCGTAACGCCTTGTTTGGGAGTCTTGGAAACTGATGACATCTTTAACAAAGCCCCTTCACAATCTTACCCTTGCCAAAGTTACATCAGCACGCGGTATTATCAGGGGAGAATAAAATCGGAAGAAGTGTTGTCATGATACAGCAGCGTGTTGATCCGGTTGAAAACAATCTCTTCACATCACAGAGAAGCAAACGTTTTTTAGTGTTTCTCAAACATGTTCTCTGCCAAGAACAAGTTATGACGAGGCATACCCTGAGAGAAAACACTGTTTCCTATTTCATTCTCACCTGAAAATACCACATGTTCCTGTAACTTTGGCAGGGTTGAGCTGCTGAAGATCCTTGATTAAATATTTCCACAACTGCAATACTCCCATACAAGCTCATACGAAGAAAATCTTTTCAGCCAATGCCTCAAGTGGTCGATTTCAACGGGGAAAGGTCTATGATCTAAGTTCTCGAACTCGGGTGGCTAAACGCGACATCATAGCTCACCAAATTAATGTTTGTTATTCATCAGGGACAAGTAACGTTTTTCTGCATTCACTAAAGGCTTAATGACGTTATCTGCAAGATCAACCCCTTCAAAATCTAAGGAAAATTTTGACTGATGCTAGAACTCTTTCTTTCAAACATCACTTGATCTTGATATTGTTGGAGAACAAAAGATATGCTGTTTTTGAGCAAACCACTATGTAAAGCATGCAACTATGTAAGCTACAGCTCCATAACAGCCACACAAACAGGGCATAATTTCCTTGGATCAGCCATTAATCAAACGCCATTTATGTAAATTTGGATGACTTCGTCATTTTGTACATCTTTTAGCAATATTAAGAAATAGAGCAGAGATAAGTTCTGTTGCGACTAAAGTATTTCATACCAGATATTCTTACACATGAAAAGTTGCTTCAATAGCCCTGATGCTTGAGATATGGTACAATGCTTCTTGCCAAAGAATTCTCAGGAAATTGTGTAAAATTCTTGCTTAGAATTCACGGAAGTCTTTCACGGAAGACTTTTAAAAAATAGCTGGGAAGGGATTACTCTTGAGAAGTATTTGATAAACAAGGTCTGCACTGTATCAAAATAGAAGATTGGAATGAAATATTATGTATTAACGAATGCAATGCCACAAACTTTTCTTACTTTGAATTATTTCTTGTGAAGTCTACAACTCTAGCAATGGACAATTTGACCTCCTCTGGCAATTGGTTTACATCACCAAGTATTCTGACACAAACACCATATTTTTCAATCATATCCCTGTTGAGAAAGACAAGAAAGCCATATTTTTAAGCCTGCCTGCTTAAGCAGCCTTATTTATATACAATTCCACCACAGCTTGTGTGGCTGTGTGGCAGTCTTAACTCTTGTAAGCATCGGTTGATTAGGTTGATGAAAGATGTTGAAAATCTCTATATCATTTTGTTTCTTTTGCAGGTAGAACCAGTGTTTAAAATTCCAACAGATTGCAGCCAAATTCTTCTCAACCATTTCTGTGTTACTCAGTTCACTTTGGGTCTTATACTGTAATAATCCAGATGGTGTTGTAGTGCAGTGGTGGAATTCTCTAACATTGCAGCCTGGCCTCATCACTTGAGCACTATGACAAGTGGACTTACTTAGCCCCATTCTACTTTGGCGATCCAGTGCTTGGTGCTAAAAACTGCAACTTTACTTCCGGTTTTTAAGCAAGTGATAAATAGTCACAAATCACGCCTCTTGAGGGGATGAGGTGCACGATGACGCAAATGAGGGCATATGATTGAGCACAAATCAAATGGTCAAGTCTGCTTTGAGTTGATTTTCAACATGGAATACCGAATTCCCAACAATGCACCAGTCAGTAACTCTCACTGGACAACTGAAAAACTGAGAAAGTATCCCAGAAACAATAAACTCATTCACATAAACATAAGATTAACCTAGACTCTGAGATATGCAATTTTGCAATTGATAACACCTTATAGGCATAAGAAATAGTGACCAATTGGGAGAATGATCTCAGTAAATTACTCGAATGGTTTAAAAGCAATGGAATGGTTGCTAACCCTAAAAAATTCCAGCTAATGTTCCTTGGTTTGCAAGGGGAAAAAAGACTTCGTCTTAACATCGAGGAAAACAAAATACCTACAGCAGGTCACGTTAAACTTCTAGGAGTGGAAATTGACAGCAAATTAACGTTTAACAAACACACTGAAACGTTATGTTCCAAAGTCAACAAAAAGGTCAGTGCATTTGCTAGGCTGAATAATTATATCTCTCGAGAGCAGGCATTAACAGTTTGTAATGCGGTAATTTTGTCGAACTTCAATTATTGCCCTTTGATATGGCTATTCTGCAATAAAGGTGCAAATAAAGAAATTGACCGCACTCATAAACGTGCGCTTCGGATCCTCTATGAAGACTACGACTCTTCATTTGAAACATTGCTCGCTCGAAGTAGCAGCAATAGCATACATATAAAGAATTTGCAGAAACTGATGACAGAAATCTACAAATCCATGAATCACTTGAACCCCTCAATTGTATGGGAATTTCATGAAAAGAAACCCATAATGTACAATCTAAGAATACAAAACTTGTGTAAGCTGCCAAGAATTAAGACACTTGGCTTTGGACTCGATTCACTGTCTTTTCGAGGTAGTTTCCTATGGAACACTCTTGATGACAGTATCAAACAAGTACCAACTCTGTCACATTTTAAAAAGAGGATCAAAGATTGGACAGCAGATAGATGCACCCTGTAAAATATGTCGCTGATTATAAATATTATTTTTTCTATTTTTGTATATATTACGTTTTGTAAATAGTTGGTTTGAATTAGTGTTAGCTTGATACTACTGTAAATACCAACTTTAAATATTGATCTGAAATGAAATGAAAAGATGGGACGAAGAAGGGAGAATTTCATTGTTATTACTGGCCTTCATTTGAAGACTGAGACCGATTTGATTGATTCAGTTCATGACACCTTACAGATTGATTATAGGCATATGGCTCTTCTCCAGCTCACAAACAAAAAATCCTTGAGCAGAGAAGGACTGTGAATCTGGTAAAGTTCATTTTACAGTCCCTTTTAGGGAGCACTTATATCTCAGGTCAAGGAGCTAAAATCCTGGCCAAAGAACCCCAGGAAACTGATTTTAGGTAAAATGGATTGCAATATGATTCCTTATTGCAAAATGATAAAAGTCTTTGTTATCCAAGGAACCAATTTTCCATTAACTTGGGAAAAACAAAGTTAATGAACTGAGACCTTAGCTGGAAATTATGGCGCATTCAGGAAACCCTCATCAAAATATGGGAAACGAATATATAACACCTGAAGCAATTAATCTTCTTCCAGAAAACAGGCTTTTCATCTATTTAGATTAGTTTACTTTGTATATTTGAAAACAGTGAGCTAGACTTAATGCAGAAAGAATCAACGCAAGTCGAACAACAAACAAACAAACTAGTTATCATATCACTGCAGCAGTCCTGGGATAAAGCGAACTGAATATCTTCACTTCTTCCACATAGAATCATCTCCATATCATTTCCATACATTGAACTCATGATCAAGCACTTGAAGCACTTGGTTTCAAATTATAGATACCTTTCCTCCATGAGTTTATCAAATTTCTCTTTTGCCAATTTCATCAGTCCATCAACCTCTTCCTGAGATCTTTTGAAATTTTCCGTACTAAATGCATACACTGTAACTTCTGGAATGCCAAGTTCAAAGCACCAAAGTAGCACCTGATGATAAAAGCATGTAATTTGGTAAAAATTATTCATTCCAATGTTTTGTTACATACTGGATAACGGAAGTCTGAAAAACATGAGGCATTTAACAACCTACAAGATCTGGTGATAAACAAGTTATTGGATTGGATTTGTAAAAGTTTTACTATATATTGACTTTAAGTGTGCACAACAAGTCTGAATTTGCTTATAAGAAATTCTAGCAAAAAAAAAATAGAAATTGATGTAAAATATAACAATTCAAAGGCTTTCCTGTCATGTATTCTGGCAGAAACAGTTTGGCTGGGTCTCCAAAATTTGATCGCACGCAGCATGCAACTGGCATTCATAGACTTATTACATTGAGTCCAAGATTTCAAGTATATAGACATGACTGCCAACAGAGACAAATGCAACAACTCTGTGTAAGTCTACAACTAAATCAGAAAAATTCTAAACTTGCCATTGTAGTTTTCATCTGAAGCTCACCAGTCGTCAGTGTGGCACAATAAAAGCTTCAACCAACAGAGCCACACTCAATTTTAGTGTGCCACACCCTTTCTCAGGTGTGCGGTGGTATTCAGGAAAAAATCTTGGGTGTGCACTGCAGTGTGGATAACAATCAGACCTTGCCATTTCAGAGCTTCAGCAAGGGAGCAATAAGTGGCTCTCCTTGTAAAGTTCAGGTGAGCTATTTCCTCAAAACAAAAGGAAATGACATGCCAGGGTAAGCAACTCATTATTCTGAGTGGTCCAGGAGAGAAATCTACCCCCCCCATCATTTGAGGGAGGTTTGGAAGATGAGTGAGAGCTATGGCTCTCCCATAAACTGAAATCTGCATCTGCCAGAGATCTGTGGTGTACACCAGACCCATTCCAAACAATGTAAACAGCAACAGAACAAAAGAAATTGGCATAAATCTGTGGTGTACAGTACACACAACAGATCCCACTAAGGCAATTATGGCCACAACTTGTTGGCCTGGGAGGAAGGTTTTGTTTTTGTCACATTAAGAGGTTCACGCCACACCTGCTGTTTCTCAACAATAGCACTATTGTTCTTCCATTGTTTTCAATGTTTCTCCACGCTGGAGTTAAGGAACAGTTCAGCTTGCAACAAGCTTGTGCAAGCTTGAAAGGAGCATGATTTTGGCTTGAAGGAGCCCAAAATGAGAATGTTGACACAAGTTTGGTCAGTTTGCATGTATGATTAGAGCTTGCTCAAGCTTGACAATAATCACATGCTAAAAGCTATTCTCAAACATAATCACTTGGCTGAGTGGTTAAGGCGTCTGACTCGTAACCCAAAGGTCAGAACGGCCGAAGGTTCAAATCCCACGCTGGACAGTTTGGTCGCTGTCCGTAACTTTAGCCCGGGTCGACCAGAGCCATGTGAGGGAAATCTGGTAGCTGCGGCGGGTAGCTGCGGCAGACTGATGGTAAAACATCCGTGGCCCCTGCTGGAAATAAGTCTCTAAGACTTTCGCAGGCTAGCCACGTTAAATATAATACCTACCTACCTATCAAGCTTGACCGAGTCTACTTTCCAGTTCAAAAGATACACGCTGCAAGCTAGCGCAATAAGTGGTGCAAAATTCTTACTCAAATCAAGCTCTCAAACATACCCAAATCATACTCAAAACAAGTTTAGTTTCAAGCTTAGAGCATGCTCCAAACATACCAGATATTTTACTAAGGAAAGCCTGGTTTCCTTATAATCTCAAGGAGTCACAGAGAGTCACAATGAGTTGCAGTGAGTCACAAGGAGTTGCAATTATTGTGATTTGAAAAAATGGCTTCTATATGATCGCAAAGGATCGCAAATAATCCCAACTAACTTCACTTTCATAAAGTTTTGATCATGGAAATGAGATTATCACCCAAAACAATTGAGTTGTTATCGCAAAGCATCGAGCAAATAGAAATTAATCTGAATAGAAATTTTAACACACTCTGCAATTGGTTCTTAGAAAACAGGCTGAGTATTCATTTTGGAGAAGACAACACTAAGTGCATTCTCTTTGGGCGTAAAAATTGCAAGAATCTTAAAAAGCTAGATATCAGGAGAGGTGACATATTGATCAAACAACATTCAACGGTCACATATCTGGGATGTATTCTGGATGGAAATCTCTCTGGGGAGTCAATGGCAACTACTGTAGGATGCTTGGAAAAATAAATGGCAAGCTAAAATTTTTGTACAGAAAACAGAACTTCCTAGATGGCTCCCTTCGAAGGTTGCTTTTGAATGCCCTTATACAACCCCATTTTGATTACGCATGCACCTCGTGGTACCCAATGTTGAATAAGAGGCTGTCCAAAAAAATCCAAGCTGCTCAAAACAAATGCATTCGCTTTTACCTGAATTTAAAAAATACAGCCCATATTGGTGCCACAGAATTTAAGGCTATAAATTGGCTCCCCACAAAGAACAGGATGGATCAATGTGTTTGTGTTAATATAATGAAGTTTTTTAATGGAACTGCCCCAGCTTACAGTGCCAAAATATTCTAACCAGCCAACCTAGGGCGAATAACGCAAAAAACCAAGTTTAAATTAGAATTTCCACTTCGCAAAAGTACTGCTGGACAAAAATGCTTATCTTACCTCGGGCCGAAAATATGGAATAGTCTTCCATCGGACTTAAAATCAGCTGAAAATCCAAACACATTCAAACATAAGATCAAAGAAAATTTTTTCCAAACAATACAAAAAGAGGAAGATGACATATACGTCTTCTACTACAACCCTTCCTCATCTCTCCCAACCATGTTTCTGTCGCACAAACCGTGTTATATGCTGATAGCAACTACAGTACTTTCCTGTTTTCGTTATTTATTTATTTATTTATTTATCAATGTTATTATTTTTTATCTTTTCTCTGTTATACCAGCACCTCTAAGGGGACCATTATGGAAATAAGGTCAGCTTGACCCTTTAATGCTATCCCTGCCACTGTAAATTAGGGGTGTTTTCCTTTTTACGTTTTTAACCTAAAGTATTGTATTGTATCTATTTTTTATATTTATTATAGTAGCTTGTATATATATTTTATGTGGCAAATGATACATACATACATACATAGGAGTTGCAAAAGTTGTGAACTCCATTAATCGCAATGGATCACAATGAGTTGCAGTGAGTGGCAGAGACAGAAATTTTTCTATCTCTGTGACTGCTTGCAACAGTGATCGCAAGGAGTTGCAAGGAGTCGCAAACAAATTTTTAGCTGGTTTCCCATGCTGGAAAACATACGTATGTTACGCTAAATATCTTTGGCGTGGAGCAACAGCAAGAACAATGGAAGAACAATAGTTATATTGTCTTTAGACAACTGGCATGGTGTAAACCTTTGGCGTAACAAAAAGGAACTTTCCACACTGGCCGGTTTTCATATGATTGCAGACAGTCACAAGCAAACTTGAAAATTTTTATTGTGACTCACTGCTACATTAAAAGCGAAAACTTTTGGACCGAAAAGCTTTGGCAAAAAACTTCGGACAAAAAACTTTGGATGCTTTTGCGGGAATTTCGGACAAAAACTTTCGGACAAATATGACACTAAAAGCAAGCACGATACCAAAAAGATGTTAAAACTGATTGTGATTCTATCATATATCAACTTACAGAAGGTACATGGTGATCATCACATCTACTGTACAAGGACATTTGAATGTAATTTTTGTTCGATTGAACAATTGTTAAACCAGCTGCAAACAAAAATTAAAGGTGTTGCTATGGATGAACTATTTTCAAGAAACACTTCAAGGAACCAAACTTTTAGATTAAGGGGCCATCAACTTTCGATTTTCATATTTTTTAAAGGCAATGGGCCGTTTCCTGGGGCAATAACGGCAATGGGCCGTACCCTTCAGCCGTTAAGAAAATAACAATCATACGGAAATACCCATAAAGGAAGTTTTTCAACAGCGTAGATAAAATCTTTACAAATAATGTATAGAGTGTAGAATAGAACAGTTATGCCTCCCGATATTGCGTATCATCGGTCAAAGTCCAGCATGTTCCACAAGACATCTATATTTGCTGCTCCCCAAGTCTTACTCTGGCCAAAGATTTTAGGTCGATCGGAGGCACATTTGGTAGAAGGCCGTTAGCGGGGAGGGGGGTGGGGGTTCCGATCTTAACGGCCAAATGCCGTTAAAAAATACGAAAATCGAAAGTTGATGGCCCCAAAGTATTCAAGGAACTTAAGTGCTACTGGCAAAACTTTGATTAATTATCATTTTATGTTATGCTTCTTTTGTTCTTTTCTATTTTCAATGAAATTTAAACTTTTGACATCATCACCAGGGTTTGGAGAAATAAACTTTCGGACAAAATTTTGCACAAAGTTTGATCGTCCGAAAGTTTTCGATTTTAATGAATTCCTTGTGACTTCTTATACAATTATATGGAAACCAGGCTATGCATGTTATGGCTTGTTGATACCCCAGTTTTGATTTCACATCAAAATTGGCAAACAAAAATTTTATATGAGTCATTTTACCAGGTTTGCAGCATAGTACAGTATAGGCATGGCAAAAAAGCAACTAATTTGTGTACAGCACTGGCTGCATCTTACTGTGAAGTCCATCAGTCAATCGCTGGGAGCAAGATTTCGTCAGATTCGTGTCCAGGCTTGCAAGTGCTTATATGTAGGTAGGTAAGATAGAGAGACCGAGCGAGATTTGATGTGTTGGACAGGAGGAAAACAATTTTGTTGTTGGTCTTTTAACCATAAATATAAATACCGCACACACACACCTCTGCTAACTTTTCAAAGCCTTTCGAATGGCCCTCCTTCTTCTCGACTCCATGCTTTCGAGCAAATCTTCTGTTACCGTCCATAATTATGGCAACATGCTGGGGAACATCGCCAGTTTTCAGCACTTTGAAGCAAAGTGTATGGATAAAACCAAGTTCTTCCTTATCTTGAAACCAAGACATGTTGCTCTTGAACAATAAATGTTGTTGAAATTTGTGTTGAAACTACTGTTTTGTATTTTCTCTGCTACTTTCCCTTTCCAAAGTTGTTGACCATCCGCCCGCCATCTTGACCTTTATCTCCAAGAAAGATTCGTGTCCAAATGTTTGTTGTTGTTGTGAACTGAGTAATAGATGTCATACTCTAGGCGTCGAGGCGTCGCATGGATTGTTTGCAACATATGGTTTGCAAGTTTCCTCACCTGTGTTGCTGTAACAAAAACTTTTCGCGATATTTATTAATTCCATCGTTGGATTTGCTTTTTCTCAGTTCCCAAATTTGGTTTGTAGTGACTTAATCTTCCATCATTGTACTGGACTTGCTAAGTCTCTCTCGCGGCAAAACCGGCAGAAGGAGTAAAAGCGAAAGAGACATCTCTCTCTTTTTTCCTTCTCCTGTTTTTTCCGCGAGAAAGACTTGTAGCAGCAAGTCCATCATTTGATCATTCAGAGATGCTGGAAACTGCGAGAAAATCTCTCATTATGGTTAAATGATTTAAAGCATTTGACCAAAAGCCCAATAGATGGTGAAGCTTTAATCGTCATTTTCATGTTCTGGGAACATTACTTTATCCTTCTGTACATCTTTGAATTCAAAATTTTCGTCCCCTAAAGTTTCATGTCAACGTGTGCTGTTGTCCTATGTGTTTCCCTTTCCCTTTCTTTTCTTTTTTCAATGACATAATTTTTTGAAGCAATGCCCTAGACTTCGCCAGAGAGACTACCTAGATAAAGGTAGCCAAATCGAGTACGACAGTACTTGTAAGCTACGGGCACATTTCTTTCAAAGAAAGGTTCTGAAGCCATCTACTCTCCGAGTATGCGATATGAGAAATAAATGAAAATAAAGAAACATTCTAGGGTTTCCTAAGGGAGCTGTCATAAAGTATGGAACAGAGGGGGGGCGGAAGGGATTTGACAGGGTCACCAAAATTATTGGATGGAAAATGTTGGGCTAACAAACTCCTGCAAGTGATAAACATGGGCCATGAAGCTGAACTTCTTCGGATTTGTTTTCAATATTTTACAAATGTTTTAAACATTGTCAGCGTCACTTTTTCTGTTCTCTTGATCATTGATGTTGTTCTCTCAACCTCGTCCCCAGGGCCGCCCTGGGGACGAGGTTGGTTGTTCTCTATCTCAGTGTCTAATACAGTGGTATCTGCAGGTACCTTCTGACTTCTTAAAACGTTATACTGGATCCCACAAATACAGAATTGGCAGAGTTCATTTTGAAGCCCCGGTGGGGTCATCAAATCATTTTGCAGATGTTTAAGGGGCTATGAAAACAGTTTCTGTTTCTTCCATCGGGCTATATGATTTTACAACAAATTTTGGAATCCCTTCCGCCCCCCTCTGTTTCATTCTTTATGACAGCTCCCTAACTTTATGGTGATTTGAGAGTCTGATTTCCTACATGCAGCTCAGCGTGGGGGTCGAAAATTAGACGAGTTACCATTTTAATGAAAGTTATATTATTCTTAGGGAGCAGTCATAAAGTATCTGCTACATGGGGGTGGATGATATTTGGATGGGCCATGAAAAATTCTGCCATGAATTTTTGGGGCTATGAAAAATAATCAGATGTATTTTATGGGGCCATAACAGTTTTATCATAAAATTTTATTTCTAAAGTTTGGCAACGGCTGCAAAAGCTGCAAAAATTGTTTTCTGTTACTTTTTCCCACTTACACTTGCCTTTCTGTTCATTTCTTTTCTGCTCCTTCTCTTGTTTGAAGTTCAGTGGCTAACCAGTGCTTCTGGAACTTCTGGAATTACACTGCCTGTAAACTCATCGAGCCTGCATTCTAAAAACTAAATTATTTTATGGGGTCTTGAAAAATATCCTAGTTCTTGCTATTGGGCTATAAATAAGTGAATAGGAATCTGGGGTGGGGCCATTAATTTCTTTGCTAGATTTTTGGCAAATCATCCACCCCCATATATCAGATACTTTATGACCACTCCCTTATTCTTTGAGCCACATAGCTTCGTATTTAGATCAGACTTTTTTCGCAAGGATGTATCTCATGTCAGCTCTGTTCTGTCCATGCCTCTTCCCTCTACCTTACCCTGAGGAACAGAGCCTAAAAAATGAATAAGAAGAAGAAGGAAATTGGGGGCTTTTCTATTTTGTTTATTAATTTTTTTGGTGGTTCTAGCACTCAGGTAGCCTGTTTGGTTAACTGGCCAGCACTAAAGGTACTTTCTGGTACTTTCACCTAAACCATGACATTTGTTTGCATAAAAGGTCAAGAACAATAGAGTTAGCATACTTATTATCCTATGTGATAAGTTAACCAATGAGGTTGCGTCTTGTTTCCTATTGTTTAGAGAGACATGCGCAGTTGCAAATGTGGCTATTGTTCAGCGGATTTGCTTGCAAGGAAACACGCTCAAGAAAATTGATCGATCCGATATTGAGATCCTTACTTAGAAAAAGTGGCACAAAATTTGGGCAGAATTGAGAGATATTGCAACAGGAAAACTCTTTGCTTATGTGATGAATAATCTGATATGCCATAATGGTTTCAAATCTATCCGATCTTGAGAAAGGTAAGGAGAGTGCGTTTATGCAAGTCAGGAAACATCTCATTCGTGTACAACGTTCAGTTGCCCCGTTGCCTGCTCTTTACTGATGATCCTCTTCTCTTGTTCCCATGCAGAAACTTATTTCTTGATTGCAAAATACCTTGAAGATGGGCCTTGTAAAGAAGCTGCCAATGTAAGTAGTTCAGGTTTTATTGCTCGATCGTTTGTTTTCGCACGCCGTGGACTCTCAGGAATGACTTCTGTCTTGTTTCTCCGTAGGCCCTCAGGAGAGAGATTCAGACCCATCAAGTAAGTAACGTTTTCTGCACCCCTTTTCTCTAATTAGAAGTTCTAATTTTTGCCCAAACACTGTCAAAGACTTACTTTTTACGGCCTATGAACTATTTCTTGATGATTTTTTATTTCAAATTTTCTTTGAAATGAAACCGTAGCCGACTGCAGTTCCATATGTATGAAATCTAAATATTCCAAAAAAAATTTTTCAGCTTCTTCCAAGAAGAACAGATTGGGTGGGGAACACACACCCTCGAACAGTTGCTGAGATGGTAAGTCATCCACCCACCATATTGTTCGCATTCCTGTCGACAAAATAGGAGTTACAAATTCATATCGTAAACTTTATATGTTTTATGTTGCAGTGGTCGCTTTCCGTAAGTTGAATAAACTGTGATATGAAGCATTCAATTGATTATTCGTAGCGCTTCTTCCCTGAACGAGGAAGGGAGATAGTTCTGCATTTCAGCTGAAATACAGCCGCCAGCTTCACTGTTTTGCGGTCATCGTCACAAAATTTGCATTTGCTATTCAATTCGACGAACGTCACTTGAATAACAAAGGTGATTGTCTTGCTGTCCAATCAAAATCTGCATGCAGTTTAAGTTAGCCAATCAGAAGTTGATGATATATACCGGAAGTTTCCATGATTCAAAATGGCGCGATTCAAAATGGTTTCTGAACGGACAACCGGCGAGAAATAATCTACAATAAATTTCTGTTTGTTGAGATTGATTTGACAGCCATTCAAGGTTTCTATATGCAGCATACGAAAGAGCAAAGTTTTTTACAACTATTTCCAAACGTAAGCATGTATGTGAATTCTGAAGGTTTTCGGGTGTGGAATGGAAGAACAGAATACAAAAAAACGTCTACCATGGGCATGGCAAAGGGCCTTAGGCCGTAAGGCAAGAGGACAAGAAACTGCTCCTTGCACGAAATGAGGGAATTAATAAGTTATAAGTAGATCCTTTTCTCAGATCACTACTAGTAAAATCTTTACCAAAGTTCCACAATTCAGGGTCGTGTTATGTTCAAATTTTACACTAACTACTGGACTGGTGGTACTCCTGAAGTACAACATAAACAACACAACAGGGGGAGGGGGACGAGAATGCTCAAGGGGGGTCGAAAATGGTATTATATGATAATTAGGGTCGCTAAGGGGCTTTTCAGACACAGAGATCATACTGTAAGATGACAACCTCTGCAAGCAAAGCATGCAGAAAAGTTTTGTTTCACTCCCATTAGATTAGCTTTAAATGCATTTCAGAACATTTCAAGCAGTCACAAAGTTAAGAGTCCTCAATTATAACGCCCCTTAGGACAAGAAAATTACCCCCTGCCCCCTCCACAGTGGGCCCAGAATGATGATTATTGGAAATTTCATGATATTTGACAGAAGGAAATCAACTAATTTTCTACGTACATATACATATCAGTATGGAAAGTATGGCACTTTTCAATCATCAATGAGATCTTGGGTGTGCACAAAAAAATGTGAAGTGTGCAGTGTGCAAGGGTCACTTCCAAGTGTACGCATCTGAAAACTTTTCAAATAAAAAGTGCTTAAAAGTCTTTCAAGTGATTGGTAAATTCCTTGTGCCATATCAGTATTCATAAATGCACTCTTAGTTTCCTCTTTTTTGCTCAAATCTTTGGTCTATCGACGCAACTAACCTATTCTTGTGTATCTCCTAATCATGATCAGTTGAGATAGGGGGCTCAAAGTTATGAATTTCCATGCAGGCAAACACAGTTTCTGCTCACTTTTTTTGTCAGTTTTTAAATCACTCTGAGGTGTAACCATCAACTCAAACAAAAATATCTGGTTTGTACCTGCCATACTTTCCATACTGGCGTACATACATGGCTTGAAGGCAGTGGCATGGCCAGGGGAGGGTATGAGGGGGCAATTGCCCCCCCAACTTTTCAAAAATCGACAAAAAATTGAAAAATGCAACAAAAATGGGTGGGTATACCTTTTTGTTCCCCCAGTCTGAAAATTTTTAAGTTTTGCCCTCCCACTAATTTTTGTCTGGCCACACAGCTGCTTGAAGGATATTGTAAAATGGATGTACTGTAGAGACATCAAAAAGTTAACTTTGAGTGACAGTGGTAGGCCTGGAACCAAATAAGAGTAAATGTACCATATTGGGTCATTTTGCACAAAAAGCTGAATATGACAAAAAATCATAAGCTGGTTTATAGCTCATGTGAAGGTTATTTTTAAGATGAAATGAATTCAGAAATGTAAAAACTTTGCAGTTTGGTAAGCTATAAAGGGGTCTGGGGCCAACAGACTTGAATAATGATTTCTAATGGTACAATGCAAATGAACTTCACTTCAAACATATGAATGGACTAATAATCAGTTTCATCATCATATTTCATCATATTTAAATTCACTACATACAATTTATAATCCCAACAATACAAACAAATAACTTAGCTACAAAGACTAGATATATAAAATTTTACACAGAAAATTAATACAATATACAAAAATTAATACGACACTAAGAAAAGATACGAAGGGGGGCTAAATAAATTGTATGCAGGGAATTACTTAAAGGAGGAGCTCTCTCAATAGGTAAACTAATCGAGGAGAGAGCCCATATAATGAATCAATTAACACCGTGCCACAGGTGATCTATATTCTCAGAAAAGTAAATTGGATACTAATAGTGTGGATGAAAAACGAACAAGAAATAAATAAAAAAAGAGATGTTTATAGCACACTAAGGCCTTTCAAGTTAATGCTATCATCAGAGCGTGAATTATCACCAAAATGTTGGAAAATTGGTTGTTTTGTGACCATTTTATGATTTTGGAGCAAAATCTTCATGATAATGAACAGCACACCACATTTCATGATAATCTATGTGATATTCTCTAAACCTTAGCACATTATACTGTATACTTATTTTCCGAGATTTGCCGTTCATGACAAATGTGTTTTGATTGAAAAGCTTTGAAAAACCCAGAATCTCAGCTTTCTTCACATGTGTAACATTTAGTGTATGCATGAGTGATAGGACACCCAGCGTGTTGTAGTTTGAAATCTATATCAGAAGTGAGCCACCTTAACTTATTGTTTTTTGTGTTTTGAACTTAGTTTACTTGGTAAACAACCATGTTTCACTGTTTCATAATTTTGAAATTTTTCGGTAGTGAGCCACCTGAAGTGCAGAGCCACCTGGGCCAAGATGCTACCTCTCTGGGGTCAATCTTTTCTGAAAATCAAGTTGCGTTTACACGAGAAAAATGCTCCATCCCGTCCCGGCTAGATGGGATCCCGCCTGATCCCGCACGCAAACGGGACCCTGTCTTCGCCAAACGGGATCCCGTCTACCTGGGTGTTTTCCTCATGCTATTGAATCATCCTGACTAGATGGGACAAATGCAGGGATACTTTTGGTTTTCACGTGCATGCACAGCACAAAAGACATGCATTGCAGGTAGATATAGAAAATAATGTCAAATGAAGATATTGTGCGCAAAACAGTGATTATAGGAAGCTTTTTGGCATGCTTTGAGTCACTTTAAAAAAGTTGAGATTCAACTTCTGGTGCCAAACTGTAAATTTGTCCTGTCTAGCCAAGCTGTTTTTCTCATGTAATCGCAACTTGTTTTTCAAAAGGTTTGACCATAAGATTAGGATCTTGGTGAATGTCCTGCCCAGTTTTTTCTCATATAATGAGGGCCTTAATTAGCCATTCCTTCCCTTTGATATGGGAGATATTCTGCAGAAAGCTTTTTCGAAATTTCTTTTTGCTTTCCTTCCTAGTAATAGTGACACTAACCATGCATTCATGTACTTTGTCCCCTTGGGAGAATGGAATCCCTTACCAGGGAAGAAATTTTTTTCTTTCCCAAGGAGGGTAGCATGTGCTAAAGCATTCTCAAGTCATTTCTGTGAGTTGAACATATTAACAAAGCTTGATCCTAATTTTTGCATGGTTTTTTAAGGTTTCCTCAAAGGGACTTTAAAATCTGAACGGAGTAACCAATTTCAGCCAGGAAATATTCTAAAGATGTTTGAAAATGTTAGCAATACAATCAGATGCTGCAAGTGATTGCTATATATTCAGGGGGCAGTAGCCATTAAAACGCCACACCTTTTTTGGTTAACCATGTAGATATATAGCAGACTTACTACACGCTTGCTTTTGAAAATGAAAGGATTTTCTTTATCCCAAGGAATCTCAAAATAGCCATGTAACAAATGGTCATCTAACAAAACTCCTTGCAAGAGTTGGTCCACTTTTGGAGAATGTAATCCCTACTAAAATAAAGAATGTCAAATCATTGCTGACAACTGGGAGGTTGTCACTCTTTCGAACATCATCAGGTTGGTACTTAACTTTCTTTTGATATTACTGTGCAGGCTGCTTTGTAAAGCTACATAGCAGAGTAGCCTCTTACATCATTTACAACATTTGTTCACACCCAGATGGAGAGCAAGTATTGATTGGTGGAACATTGGGAAACTTTATATGTGCCAGGTGACCCGAAAAGAATCATCACAAGCTAGATGGCACATAGTTAATGCAAATGTCATGATAACAAACGAAGTATCAGCATGGGTCAGGTCTACAAAGCCGAAAATGCGGGAAAATGTAGCGATTCTGAATGGCGAGAATTAATATTCGTTAACTCAAATTGAGGGCTAGAAACCAGAAACCATTCTGATTAACCAAATATTGCACCGAGAAGACAAAAATGAAATATCTACGTTTCCCACACGGTTTCGTTTTTGCTGTGGGTGACATTCGAAAATGTGCAAATCAGGAAATCTCTTTGTATCAACTTTTATCAATTACTTTTGCAAACTTGGACAAGTAATACGTTATGCAAAATCTGCTCATGAATTTTGCAAACTTTTGGATAGTAAGAATTGAAAATCTGCCCTAAATACCATTGATATTAGTTGAAAGAAACTAACTTTGGGTTTTACAGGTTTTCGAAAATCAACAATAGCAAAAACTAAAACATGGAAAATGCGGAAAAATTTTATTCTACAAAGCAGGAGGCTCGAAAGGTTGGCTTTCGTATATCGCATTTGATTGTATTTCATTGCATTTCATCGAAATTCTGGGTCAATGATCAATTAGGATTACTTTACCCAGAGCCAGAAACCCAGGGTAGGATTATTTCCAATATATGAAAACCAACCAGACAAGGTATCCTATTTTATCCTAGTTCGTCGCAGTTCATCGCACGAATAAAAAAATCTATTCTCTGCGATGAAATAGGACAAATTCTGATGAATAAAGATTTTCGATTTTCATATCATTTAACACTAGCAATTATTTACATCCGATGAATTATGATGAACTGCATCAAGAAATTGTAAACAAATTGACAGCACCCCATTTCCAGATAGGCTACATAGGCCTACTGAGTTTTAAACCTTTCAAACGAAAAGTTTCTTTCAGATCTATGAAGTCTACAGGGTGTCTCAAAAAACTTGTTCGACGTTTGATTAAATATTGAAAAACAAAGACAACATGAACAGGCTTGTGGAAAGATAACCCTGTTCCTAAGATTATGAAATAATTTTAGAGACCAGAATCAAGCAAATCGGTTGAAAATTCACTGAGTTACAAGCTCTCGAAGATCAGAAATATGCGATAGCTGAAACCAGAGACCCCCCAGATTACTTGTATTGCAAAAAGCTCGAAGACGGAGGTAAGAGAAGCTTATTCAATGTCATACCTCTCGTTGATATCAGAGCAAACGATATACGACTTCTAAAGTAAATTATTTCTTGCGATCATTCTCAAAATTCCTTAACATTGCATAGGTCCAAAAACAGTGTTTCAATACAAAATCGGCGAGAGACTGAATCTGTTTCCTCAAAGCATCCATATGCTTGACAGTTAGGTTATCAAATACCTGTTTGAATCCCACTTGGTTCGCCTTGAAACAATTGAGAAATAACAGAAACGACGGCCTATGGGACTTTTACCAAAAATGCCATTTCGAGGCCTCTGGTTTCAGCTTTCGCACAAACTTGAACTTCAAAAGCTTGTAGCCTCATGAATTTTTAATGGATTTGCAAGATTCTTGTTTCAAAAATTAATTCGAAATCTCAGGACAAGGGTGACTTGACTAAAGGTCCATTCAGCGTATCGTTATTTTTTAGTATTTATTCAAACGTCGAACAATTTTTTTGAGACATCCTGTAGATTTTGGTGCAAAATTTATTAACAGATATAGCTTAACATGTTAGTTGCCTACATTCGCAAAAGGCATCTTAGTAGTTGATATAAAGAGATTTCTGCATTTTCGAAAATCGCTCATCGGAAAAGTGGACAAAATTTATTCTTCAAAGCAGGAGGCTTGAAGTTTATTTGGTCGCGACATAATATGATCATGAGCGATAGGACACCCAGTGTGTAGCAGTTTAAATTTATATCAGTAGCGCGCCACCTTAATTTTTTTTGTGTCTTGAATTTGTTTTTACATCGTACACAACCACCTTTCAATGTTTCGTAAGTTTGAAATTTTCAGTAGTGATCCACCTTAAGTGAAGATCCACCTTAACTCGTAAAGCTCAACATTGAAAGGTGGTTGTGTACGAAGTAAAAACAAGTTCAAGACACAAAAAAAAAACAATAAGTTAAGGTGGCTCGCTACTGATATGAATTTAAACTGCTACACACTCGGTGTCCTATCGCTCATGATATGATGTATCCACCCAAAACATAAGGGGACACAGTCAAAAAATTATAAACAAACTGAATGCTCCCAAATTCCAGTTAGGCCACTTCAGCCTATTGATTTTTAAATCTTATGACCAAAAAGTTTCATTTGGATCAACAATGTCTGTTTTGGTGCAGAAGTCATTTTCGGTTTATCTTAGTTTTCTGAAAAGTGGTCTGACTAGGGCGATAGTACTCTACTTTATTCCACCTAATTTATGTTTTCTTCTTTTTCAGTTTGTTTATTTGTTTGTTTCCATCTTCAATCGAGTTTTAAACATTGTTTTTTTGTAATTTCAGAACAACCAAAGCCAAGGAATACGAGAACCGAAGCAACTTGCTATCATGGGTGCCCTATGTTACCACCAGTTGCTTCACAAACATCAAATTTTGGTATATACATTTTTAGAAATTATGATCTCTGTTCTCTCTTGTGAAACTTGCTAACTGTATATTAAGAAGGCAATCTCACAGTATTGTATTTTATCGTGTTTGGAATCATTGCACCAGTAGTGGTTCAAAAGGGTGGAAGTGTTCATTCTATGTTATCTTTGATACAGAAATGCAATACAATACAGGCTTTAGCACTTTAGCATAGCAGAGTTGACTTCTTCTTTGATAATTTCAGAACTCTTCACATTTTAATGATAACTTGAGATATATGTACTTTATGAAACACTGCAAACATTTGATTAGAATCTCTTTAGAGATAAGAATTTGTTCATGGGTATTTTTGGGCAAGGAACTGGTTAATATATAAGACCTTTATATTTACGCCAGTTACCAAATCTGTATGACAAAGCCTCGTAATACAGAAGAAATGCCACATCTGTCAGTGCTAGGTTAGTTAGGAATTCAAAGCTCTTTAAGGCTATGCTGTTCCTTAATTCTTACTTTGATAATGTGTACCAGTTGTTCCCACTTTTAACTTTATTTTAGTAAATCTGTGTATTGTTTCAGCCCATAGTGGTTGGTCTACTCTTGACTTATTACAGGTAGAGCGACCAAGTTTGGCATGCTAATAACCTAGAGCATGTACTTTTTGAAAATATAAAAATCATCCTAAAATTGCTTATCATTATTGCATACGTCATCATTTTCCTTTCTTTGATCAAGAAAAGTGGTGAAATTTGCCGAAATTGTAAAACTGCCATAAAATTGAATTGGAGCACAATTTCCATCCAAACATGATGATTATGAAGGAATACATAAATGGCGATACTCTGCAAAATAAATTTGCAAATATTGTAATTTGCTAATTTTTTTCCCGAAAATTGACGTTTGAGGATTTGCAATTTTGACAGGGACAGCCCCCAAAGTTTGTTCTCTCTCCCTCATTTGTAAGAATATTTCAATGAAACTTTATGATTAGTTGCACAATAGGTAGCAGCAAAACTTCAAAAAAGTTTCATGTCTATGATATTTCTCCTGGCAGAGTTAGTAAAAAGAGTTTGCTAAGGGAAGGCAAATCCTCCCCCCCCCCCAAACCAAAATAAGGTTAATAGAATTGGAATTAAAGAAATCTTTTCTACAATGCCCAACTAACATCTGAGTATTTCCTTCATTTCCGTATCTGCACTTACTGATATAATTATTTTCCTGAATAACGGAATTCCTAAAGTTATCTTCCTGAATAACAGAAGGAAGTGTTGAAGACAATTTATCAGTAAGATCGTTAAACCTTCAGCTCAGAACAGCACAAAGTAATTCCAACAGAACGGAGCTTGAACTCCGTAACAGAGCCCAAGAATATCATATGTGTTAATTTTGTCGGTAAAAAACACGATTTTGCTTGATGTTCGAAGAAAAAGTATACTGTACGAGGCAAGGCTCTGTGGACTGCATTTTGGCGTATTGCTGAGTTTGAAAACCAGTCTATGAACTGACCAGCGGTTGTATGCCTTCATACGTACGATGTAAAGATGGAACAAGTGGAGCATTCCTCAATCGCTTAGACTATTCATTTTTCTCGAGGGTCTCTCGTGCATAAGATTTTCGGAAAGTATACATTTTGGAGGTCTTTTGATAACCAAGAAAGTCAGAAAAATTGTATGGATCCAAGTTAGCCTGAAATCATTGACAATGGTGCAAACAAGAAGCAAACGCCTTACGTTTATGGTTGCATTTTGAATGAACTTGTTTTTGTACGTTTCCCGGTGGTGATTTTTCCTTTTTTGGGTCATTCTGAAAGCTCTTACACCAATGAGAAACAACTTAAATCCATTTAACAAAATGGTAGACAAAGTAACAGAAGTCAACAGTTGTAAGGAGGAGAATCAGAGGAGAACACTGACAAAGCTTTTGTCTTAAGTAAAACATGAATTACCCATTAGAAGAATTAAAAGAAGGAGTGAATAGCTGTGGGCCAAGCCCTCTTTTCACTCACATGCTCATACGCACTCCTAGAACAAATGCAATCCTATTTTTACATGAGAATGAAAATATCATCCCAGGCTCGTAATATGAAGTCCCCGATTAATTTCGTCCTTCCAAGAGAGTAGATTGTGCCAGTATACTATGATATGTTCATTGTTGTAAGGATGGTAGAACTTCGATCTTTATTTTCACTAATATTTTAAGGCTTTTGAATTGTCTTTACATTTATTTACTTGCCATAGCTGAATCATTCCGGGTATCCCAAAACAAAATACTCCGGCTATCACCAAAATTAACCCTAGCTCCAAGCCTTGGTTAAAACCTTTGTCCGAGCTATGGGCTTATTGATTTGTTCACTTAAAAGATATTTGCCTTCAAATTCACCAGAACGCCACTAGTGTTGAAGTGGATTCAGATTTAATGCTTCAAGATTTATTCAGCTCGTAAAGTATCAGTACCATTGAATAAGGTATATATGTCCAAATTAACTATCGAGGAACATTTTGAGAATAATTAGCCTCCAATTAAAGCTAAATTCACAATCATGGAGCCAACCAAATCCGTATACTTTTTTGGGCCACCCGGTAGATTTGCTAATTTTCAGCCAAATTGCAAGATCAGCTATACCTGGGAAAATAAGTTGGCCTTTGGTCAACTTGCAAAAGATAAATTTAAAGGTCGCTAGGTCATGTAATCAAATTGTGGTGATTTTTCAGACAAGAGTACTGTTTATTGGGACACCCACTAGTTGATAAAGGGAGGGAACAAATTGATGGAAGTGAACCATAGTTGATAAAGGAGGAGATGAATGATAGAGGAGAAAATAAACCGTGATAGCATCATGGTACACTACCAGAGAGATAAATTTGTTTCGGTCAAAACGCACGATTCTATGCGGTTTAGTGAGTTGCAGAGCCGGAAGTTTCAGTTGATTCATAATTCATTATATTATGGCACTGTTTAAAACATTGAATGATATTTTCACTCTTGCAGTCCAAGCATTATCAGCGAGATCATTATCTGGAACATCTTGTACAAGAAATCTTGTCACTGGATGCAATATATTTTCAAAAGTATCAATGGTAAGTTTCTATAAGATTACATTGTTAGTTTTTTCATTCAAGATGTAATCAAACGGAATGTTGCAGTATAACGACGGAGATATAAACAGTGTTTTCTCAACAGCACAAAGGGAGGATACGGCCCAATTATTTTCCAATGTTTTCATTAATCGAGAACATCAAGTATAATAGGCCACATTTAGATTGTCCCAAACCCTAAACTAAGTTACTTTTGATCCCGTTGGCTTGCTTCAAGTGCACTCGCCATAATGGGTAAGATTGTATATCTATCCATTTTAATTTGCTTTAAACTTTTCTTTCTTGACCTATTCAGTGATAAATGCCCGTTCAGCCACATAAACAATGTATACATGGTGCTTCCAGTAAAATTTATAAGAATTTGAAAAATCGTGGCAGCATAGTATTTGATTGAATTACTTTCAACGTACTTATATTTGAATCCTCAATAGTTAAATCCATGAGAATGTCATGTCCTTGGTCTTATCAATAATAAAATTCACAAGGGGATTTCCTTGGCTAACTTGTCTCTGCGTTCCCTTTGCAACTTTAGGTATGCTTTTCTAATGTAGTCTGTAGTCTGTAGTCTGTGATCTGAACCAAAGTACTGATCATAACAAATACTAAAATTTACTTCAACCATTGAGAATTAAAATGAAAACCATTTGGGACTACTTTGTTTACAATGTTGCGCCGACAGAGCAGAAACTGCGCACGCATGCGCGTAAACTCGTAACTTTGAACCCCCCAAGCTCCTTGCAACAGATCCAGAAATTAGGCAACACTTGATATTTTCTTCTTCGGGCATTAAACTCTTAATTCATCATTTCAAAAAGCTTATCTATCCAAACACTTCCTTATCTCAGATTGTTCGATGACGTCATTTTACGCAGTTTCCGCTCTGTCTGTTGCGTCAGCATTGTTCAAACTTTCAAGCGGTTTTTGGGACTCTTGGTAGAAATATTGAAAAATTGCCCTGCATCGTTTATTGAAATATAGCCTTTGCTAATGTATGAAATTCTTCCAAATGAAAAATTCGTTTGTAATTTTTTCTGCAGCATAAAAGAATCCTTGGGCATTTGGCATCTGTTTACTGTGTATTGTTCGATAAAACTGGACACGTGATAGCAACGGTAAGGAGATGATTTTACGACAAGATTAGTTTTTAGAATTAGTTTTCATTCATAACAGGCGACCCCAAAAATGCCCCTGTGTTCGAAAAAATCATTGCAGTAATACCTGTGCAATACAACACGATACTTAACTAGCGCTATAACCACCAAATTAATTTTTACCTAATAGCTGCAAGATCAAATTGTTTTATGTTTTTTTGGTAATTTCAAGGTAGTAGTCATTTAGTAGATTTGAAAGACACAAAAGCTGCAGTCTTGCATGACATCCATTCAAAAAGTTGCCTGAAAACAAACGTGACTTGTCAGTTTTCCTGTTTCCAGTTTTCCATGATCCTTTTTTCAGAGTAATAGATAAGATATCAGTTTCAGTGTCTGTCTCAGTTTCAAGTTTTGAGTTTATTAATCATGCTAATTATGATAAAAAAGATTCGGAATAGATCTCAAATGACCTGGAGGCTTTGATCGTGCGTTTCCAGGCACTTTCCGGCTCTTCAGAAATACTGATTTTATAAGTCTGTTGAATTTAAGAAAGATTGATACTGTGAAAAGTGCCAAGATATACAAAGAATACTTCAATCCTTTAGCTGTTAGAAAAATCAACCCCCATTATTATCTTCACGCAACTGGTTTTCGCTGCAATTACTGTTCAAACAAGGGGACTTTTGTTGAGTCACCTTTTCCAAAGCCTGGGCGTGTTTGCTCAGCAGTATTTTTGATTTTTCGTGCACTTACAATGTTCCATCATATTACGTGCAGATGGTAGTCGTCGTTGCTTCATTCATGCATGCTTGAATTGTGAAAAACTTCATTGCCCTTCTGTGGCACGAAGATTCTTAACAGGAAGGAGTAGTTTCAAGAAGGCCGATATGTGTGAAAAATCGAGCGGCAAATCACTCCAAAAATGTCGTACATTTTTGTAAAAGGTCCTATAAAATCTTCATAAGCCCCAAAATCTGGAAAAAGTTTTGAAAATCTCAATGGAAAAGTCTTAGGAGTTCCGAAAAAGGCCCTAAAAATCTTCGGGAATCTAAAATCATCTAGAACTGTCACTAAGCAAATGATACAAATTTTTAAAAAGTTCTTTCAATAGTTCCCTGGTAATCTCAAAAATGATGCAAAACCTTGAAAATCTCAAACATCTCAAAATGGCAAATGATCTTTGAAATCCTAAAATTCTTCAAGAATCTCAGAAAGATCTCATAAATCTTTGAAAGATGTGAGAGATTTTTTCAATTCCAAATTTCCCTCGCTTTCATTGCATTGAATTACCCCTCGTGGGATATGGTTGCAATGATTTGATGTCAATGATCTTGTTGCAATCCCTTTCTTGTGTAAACACTTAGACTGCGTTCTTACGATGCCGGCACATTTTGAAAACGGTGAAAAATTCGACGGATAGGCCTCCCGTTCACACGAAAACGGCACATTTTTTGCCGGCAGAATTTGAAAACGGTAGATTTTGAAAACGGAGCTCTAATCGGCACATTTTGGAAACGGCATCGTGTAAACACTTGAAAATAGCGAAAGAAGAACATTTTTCGACGCTTTTGGAACACGACTGATTGACACTTAAGATGTAGGTACCTTTCTATGGCATCAAAGTCTCGGAAAGAGTTTCTTGCTGTCAAATTTCGTAGCGTTTTCAAATTGTTCCGGCGTGTGAACGCTAGCTCAAATTCTGCTACCGTCACATTTTTCACCGTTTTCAAAATGTGCCGGCATCGTGTGAACGCAGTCTTTGTGACCAATCAGGATTGATGAGGTCCGTTAGGAGTTTGATAGATGTTACGTTGTTTTACGGTATTTAATGTTAATCTAAAATCATTCAGGGCGCAGATGATAACCTTGTAAAGCTATGGTCAAGTTTTGACGGACGCCTGCTTGCTACTTTACGTGGTCATTCTGGCGAAATATCAGATCTTGCTATTAATCAAGAGAATACATTGATCGCTGCTGGCAGTTGTGACAAGGTGAGTTACGTATCAGGGTCAACAGGCTGCTCTGAAAAAGCAAGGTTCAGACGTTTACAGACTTTTGAAAAATCCTTGTACTTAGAGTTGTGGATTGATTTGAATGAAGTGAGCTTTGGTTGCTAGCAGAAAGGCTGGTATTTTACTATTTTCTTGTGTTTTATGAGGACTTAAAATACAGATAAATTTGGCTGTACGAAAATCCGTTGTTTTCCAAAATGACCGAAAAGGGACCCAAGACACTTGATCAGTTCGTAAACAATCTTCTCACACCGAACAGCACAAGAGTACAGTTTTTAACTAATGTCGGTTGATGTCTGCACATTCATTGCCATTGCGTCGAACATCTGTAGTGTATACTTGAAAGTTCATTCTCTGTAACTTTCGACGGAGATCAGATGCCCTAGCGTTCTGTGTGACATATTCTCTAAGAGTTGATCGAGCGTTTTAGGCCTTTTTGGTAACAATCAAATTTTTGTACAGTCGAATTTGCGTGTGATTTCTTTTTTCGTAATAATGCAAGAAGAATTACTAAAATACTGTAATTTTTCTACTGCCAAGCAAAGTTAGATTCATTTTAATCCTTCTATCAATCTATGTAGTATGATTCTAAGAACGCCTTAACATGTTTTGGTTCGTGGTTTTGCTGCGCTAATTCATTTATGGCCTTCGTTGAGTGACGGCAGTAAGAATCATTTAATAGGTAAGCCAGTTAAAATGGATGCCGTTTGAAAGACTCTCATCTCCTGAATTTAACAGCTGTAGATAATTGTAATATGTTGTATGATAGTCATCACGTTCAGTTAGATTTTGAGATTGTCGTAAATTAGATCTGCCGTTCCTCTCTGAGGTCAATGGGAGGTTCTGGAGAAAGCTCTTCCAAGAGCCTACCAAAACCACAGGAAGCCCAGGCGGTTAACTCAACAACACTAAATTTAAGTTTCAAAATAGTTAATTGCAATACTTTTGTGCATTACCTGTTACACTTGTCTTTGGCTGCGTTGTGTTTCCTTCTTTAGAGAGTTTCCGAAACCAGGACGGCAACGCCAGCCAGAACGTCATCTGGAATTCCGCAAAGCAAGTCTTGTTTCCGTACGCTGCTTTTAATATATCATCCAAAAGGCTTAAATGAGGCCTCCTATAACTCAGAGATACTTGAAAACGATATTCTTACTTTGAAGACAAACATTTAAAGCGACTGAGTTTTACTTCGCAAACCTTGATCTGCAGCACAGAACGCCAGAAATGTGGTTTCCAAGTTGTGAAATTGAAGAGGACAACTTGAGAGTCTCTCATGGGAAGCAAATTCGAACGAAAAACAAGGAATCCTTTGAATTTAAAGTTCTGAAACAAAAGCAACTTTGCGTTGCAGTCGCCGTTGCCGTCGTAGTTTCGTAAACTCCCTATTGACTTCTGCGCTGCGCTGCATAATTGTTCCAATTCGAGAGTTCGATGTGAAGTAACTTAAGCAGTACGATGTAAATGCTATGTATGCTGTTCTGTAGTGTATTGTACTGTAGTTGTACTTGCAATGTACTGTAGCAGCTATTGATTTACCACACATCATTGTTGTTCTAACCCGCCTGGGCTTCCTGTGGTAAAACCGGTGAATTTTTTGATAAAATTTCTACAATTTTCTTATCTCACAACAATGATATTCAGATATGCTACGACGATGTTACTCTTTGGAGAATTTAATGTCTTGTAATAGATTTGTACTGCTCGTAGATTTTTTCTGAACCAGTCGGCAGAGTCCGTCCAATTAGCGATATGCATCCATACTTCTTTTTGGTGCCCATTTAAAGGTACGAAGATGGCAATGTCAGTCGCTTTTTGAATACAATGTCCACTTATAACTTATTTTGCACCATGAAAACATGTGCCGTGGATGCAAGAAGTAGTATAATACACAAATTTCCCAAGAGTATTGCCATGACTGGAAATGCGAAAACAAACCTGAGGAATCCTTTCAGTTTACATAGAAGTTTACATACATACACTTTCAGTTTACATAGAAGTCGCAGGGGCATCGAATCTTAAACAATAGAAACTGTGCTGGATGGACAATGGCAAGAACAATTGGAAACGCAGGTATTTGCGTTTTGGGATCCTTCTTACAACAATGACTATTGTTATTGCCATTGTCTCTCGTCCAGAATTTCTATTGTTTAAGGTTTGGTGCCTCGTCGCTTTAAACCAGCATCCAAACTTGGATACCCAAATATGTGGGGAGTAGATTCCTTCAAACAAATTCTGGAAATTTCTAGCAGTTTTTTGTTCTGGTTGCGTTTGTGTCGGTAGGTAAAATTTAGAAAAAATTTGACACGTTTCTTGTGTCTTCTTCGCTTCTTCGCCGTCTGATTGGTCGGTGAAAATGAGGCTTTAAAGGTCTACGGCCAGGGGCCTCGAACAAAAATCGGCTAGTAGACTTGATTCCTATCTTCCGTCAGGCCCAGTAACCAGACAGTGTCTATTTTGCTGCAATATGTGTACACAACCGTTCTATTCGTCGCTGAGAGCAATGCGTGCTTTAGGGATTGAGCGTCATTGGGTTCTTTTCTGATAAGTATCTCTCCGCTGCCATTTGATCGGTATCGTCGATATTGTATCGATCCATGGAGCTATTGGGAAAAATCTTTAACACTTTTCCAGTCATGTCGTCATAGAATCTGTCATGTTTTAAACTTTTGTAAACTTCACTAAAATGCAATTTTGTCTGTCTGATTTTATCTGTCATTCAAAAACTCTGCTAAAAATCAAACCAATTGACGCTGTTTTCGAGCCAATTAGACATTCTTTCACAATAACTTATAGTCCAGGAAATAATTGAAAAATCTTGCCTTTTGGCACTAGTATAGAAAACGATCAGCTGATCAAATTTTGACGTAGAAGCAACTTCAGAAGTCGTTGCCATGGTAACTGGCGTTGCTGCCATTAACAATGGCAGTTAGATGAATGTTTTTAGTGTTTACATTCTGTTAGCTGTTTGCTCGCAATAAATTACGTTAAGTTGTATGTATTCTTTGCAGTCTGTTCGTGTATGGAGTTTGACAACAACGGCGCCTGTAGCTGTACTACAAGGCCACACAGGAATGATCACATCTCTTGAGGTATCTGTTTCATCTCATTAATAATGCCGATTTCCGTTGAACGATACCCATCTCCGATTGACACTTCTTCTTCTCAAAAATCTTTTGGCTTTCCTGAAAGGAACCTGAAACGGGCAATATTTTGATGCATTTTGCAGAATCTTCGAATGTGCAAAGTAGGACTTCTAAGGCCACTAAATCGAACCCCTCTCATAAGAACGTATAGAAATATCGCTCCCTCCAGACTCCAGACTCTTTCATAGAATAGCCAAAAGGTCTATTGTTGGGTGTTTTTGGGTGTAAATTTTATTAGACAAACTGAATAGCCCAAAATTTGTTTCACCTTTGACTCTACTTATTTGACTTATGATTTAGTTTTCGTAAAACATAACATTGTTATAACATTGTTACCTAATTTTGTTGTTTTTGATATCATCAGAATGTTCAAATTTTCTTTTAGTTCTGTCCTTCAGCTCACGAGGATGCAAGGTAAAGTAGCGTTTATTATCATTTTTCTTTCTTCCTAACGAGCTTTGGACACATTTTTTTATATTGCCTATGTTTGCCAAGTAAAATCTTAATTAGATAACCCCTTGCACTTGACCCCGAACACATGTGTATTTCGGTATAATTGAATTTCGGATAGCTAGATGCAATCCATCCATTTTGAGTTGAGGGTCACAGAATCTCATGTGTCACCAAAGGGACGTATGGCTGGAGGGATGGCAGCGATGGCATTTGATAAGTCTGCTTTAGTTGATATATCGATTGACCCAAAAAAAGTGAAAGCTGGAAGAATCTTCGATATGGACAAAATCGGCCAAGGCTTCTTGTACCCAATCCATTTCAAGTCATGTGACTCTACTCTTGAGAGCTGTCGTTATCGTACTCCTGTTGTATTGCTGGCACAAGTCTTCATGACATAGATTATGTTTGAATCATCGAAAAGACTTTTTATCAAGAGACGGATCACGTTACTTGAATTGGATGTAAAGAAACCTGTATAACTGCTCATGAAAATGTATTCACTGTGAAGTATACTTTACAAGCTGCCTGATTTTCCAACATACTCGGTATTCACATGGCATTATTCTCAAATTGAGTTGTTGTCCCCTTCTGTCGGTCAGATTTGTTGTTTATGTCCATCGCAAAGCAGATCTATCATATGAGACTTGGAATTCCATTGGAAATTGCAACGCAGTGCTCTCTGACTTAGACTACTGCTGCACAAAATATGTTTTTCCATGCCGTAATTTGCTGGCTTCTTTCCTGAAAAGTTGAAGCAACAACAGTATTCTATCAAAACTAGTTAATCTTTGATATAGATACTCTAAAAAGAAATGGTAGATCGATAACGTGATCGGATTATTTTTATGTCGCTGAGAGTTTCGTAAAATATTGAACAAAAGATATTACTATCTTAAGATTGCGACCTTAATGTCTGCTTACATTTGAAGTTTGAACAAAATGGACATAAAATCCCTTTTCCGGGTATCCTATCCTCATTCCCAATCCGCCTTTTAAGCTGCGTAAGTTGATTTCAATACTAATTCAACTGACATTGTCGAACAATGGTCCTACGCTTTGACAAATAATCAAGTGGCCTAACAGAACGATTTTCCTCAGTTTTCTGGAGAAGAGCGACCTGGCCATGATCTTGCAATTGCTTACGGTAGGAGCGCACGAAGGAAAGTGTAGGCCAAAAGAAAAATTTCAACTTATACACGGTCAGAAATCAACATTTTCCTTCACCAGTTCCTTGAACGGACACAGCAACTTTGTAGAGATGCTGCCGTCCTTCCAAAACGTAGCAAAAATTGCCTTGTTGATTCATCAAATTTAACAGTTTCAGCATTAACTATCACTCAAATTCGTTCGTTTCTACTGTACTTCGCTTGACTGTCTGCCTTTGGGTGCTTCCACAACGATAGCAACTCCTCTCGAGTTCGACCATCCTGGAAATTTGCTTCATCAACTGAACAGCAAGCAGACTTGTTACAAAACAAAGAAAATGTTTGTTCTGAACGTTGCAAATGTGCGCACGCAAATGAGACCGTGCCTTTTGCGTCGTTAATGTTTGCTTTTCGCCTCCATAGGTACATGTCTTATTTTCAATATTGTTTATCTGTTGTTTGGTCTTGTCAATGTTCAGCCATCCGCGCTATACCTTGAGTTTGCTTTCAGTGCAGTTTAAAGATCTGCATGCTGCTCCGCATCGCAAATCAATTACCCAGTTAATAGGTGTTTTTCAAGGAGCAACTGTTCGATCGAGCCCCAAGCAAAGATGTTGTGTAATTTCAATGGATGCTAGATCAAACTATTTCTTTGATTTAACTAAACTGTTCAATTGATGGCGTATTTTTTTGTTCAGGTACTTAATGTCTACAGGAGGCGATGGCACAGTTTGCTTTTGGAAATGGGACATCAAAAACAACCATTTTGAGTAAGATTGTCTTACAAGACGCTTCTTGTATTCTGTAAATTTTCAAATTCTATACCACCAGTATAAATAGCGATAGAAACTTTGACGTTATTCTACAGCCATAGAAAAATTTCTTCGCAGCAAGGCGGTGTATAACACTGTTTCTTTTTGCATGAGAAATTTAATTCCAAAGTAAGCACACCCGAACTAGACGGGATAGGATGAAATCCTAACATACGCAAGGTGATTTGTCAATAGACATCTCTTTTCTGGAATATCTAGCCGCGATATGAGGATTTCTCTTAATCCTAATTTTTTGGAAGCTTTTGTTGCTGTCATTGAGTTGTATCTTTTGCTGAGTAAATCTTCTGCTCAAAGATTTGTTGCTATGCTTTGAAGTTTTAAGTCGTTACAAGAGTTAATTATTTCCTTTGTTCTTGCAGAACCACTCCTATCAAATTCAATGAGAAATCTAGAAATGGAGCTCAAATGCTTTGTTCTTCATTTAGTCCAGGTAAGCCTTGTCAAATTCTTAAGTAAGAATCCTCGCTACACGGTGGCTATTATGTACATCGCCATCGCAAATTGTTTTTAAAATCACAACATCAAAAACCAATACAATCTCTTTTATTCAGCACAGCCCCTGTAAAAATGATAGATCTTAAGCCCAGCTAAAGTTATAGGAGGTTTAGATTCCTTTGTGTGAATACGTGTTCTTGAACATGTGCTGTTGAGCCTTGCTTGCTCAAACCATCCAACGAAATGAAGGTTTATTCAAGATAACAAGAAATTGACGATGTTTTATTATGCTCAAAAAAGGCCATTGGCATGCACGTGTCTATTTCTTTATCCCATGTATATGCTGTTCCACCTAAGGTACTATTTACATGAGAAAGGCTAGCCCTTCTAAGAGGGCTGGATTATTTTTTTTTGCGTTTACATGGAGAGCTAGCCCCTCTAGGAGGGCTAGACATGTTGGCGCCAACGATTCTAATCCTATTGTTCTACACTGATTCTGTTGTTTCCGCCAGCCCGCCTAGGAGGGCCAGCCCTCTTGATGGGAAATTTCCAGCCCTCCTAGGCGGGATCTCGGGTACTGAATAGCGAGATCTCGCCTAGGGGGGGGGGGGGCAAGCCCTCCTTTCATGTAAACGAAAATGAATTCTATAAAGGAATAGACATTTCATTTCATTTCATTTCATTTTCAATTTTTTAGGCATGGTAGCCCCTCAGTTAAAGAAAAACTGCTTTACAGGGGGCCATGCATTTAAATACTCTAAAAAATTAAATTACATGAATTACAATTAATGAATACGATTTAAAAAAAAAAGAAAAAATGAATTAGGATAAAGAAAAGAGTTCATGGTTCATGTAAAGTCATAAATTTTACACCTTTCACGATTTCATCAGCCCTTCCTGGAATTTCTTTAGTGTAGGCGCTCCTTTTAATTCCTTCTGCAACCCATTCCAGAGACTGGCCCCTCTGAATGAAAAACATCCTTGACCAGCTGATGTCCTTAGCATTGGTGTCCTAAGGTTTATATCAGAATTACGCAGAACGCGAGAGGTTGTTTCGCTCACTCTGGTGAACATGTCGCTCATGTTCTTTTTTTTTTTTTTTATTCATCTAAAATAATTTACAAGCAATTTATACGTTCTACTATACCTATCCAAAACTACTAGACGACACCACAGAGACGATACCAAGGGGAGCGGAAAAAAACAACGACTACCCCAAGGCCAAAAACATAGAGACACACAACATTAAGCTAAGACTACAGGATACACTACTAGGGTTCTGTCTCATATTAAATGTTGGATCAGGGTTCGGGTGAGAAAATATGGAAAAGTCGCGGGCGGAAGCTCGTCATGGTTTTAGATGACTAAGGGATCTGACATCTAATATGAAACAGAATTTACAAGGGAAGTAACAAGAACATTTACGCAAAGGAACTTGTTGGTTGCTTTGTACACAGCTGAAGCTTCAATAAGATCTCAATCAAACCGACCAGTTTCACGAATGAAACGTATAGTCAATCTAAGAATGTCACTGTTCATTTCATAAGAAAGGTCTTTATCGCCATATAGCAAGAGCTGTGTCAAAGCATCATTTGAAAGGTTAGCGATTTGCACAAAAGGTCGTAATAATTCTTCAGTTCTAGCGAGAAGATCTCTTCGTTGATCATCAAAAGACGGGCAGAGCAACAAAAAGTGTTCTGTATCCTCAACACCATCATTTGTTGGGCACATTGGGTTTATGGTATCCCTGAAATTATGCTTGAATTTGTGAAAATTTAGCTTACTGAGACCAACCCTAAGTTGAGTAAGAAGGGACAACCCCATTGGATCGTAAATTCCAATAACAGATTTTGCAAGGGGGCGGATTTTTGATAGGAGCCTTTTCTTGAAAACGGTAACTGAGGGTGCAAGTCTCAATTCAGGCTCAAGCTTGTTCCATTCAGATAAACAGTATGGATAAAAACTGGACTTGAATTTTTCTGTTCTTGCCCTCAGTCGGCCAATGACATCGTGATTGCGAAGACAGTACTGCGACTGATGAAAAGGGGGAATTGGAAATACTGTATAATCAGGGCTAAGATTATTTACAAACTTGTAGAAAAACGTAAGGCGTCTACTCCATCTTCGGGAACTTAATGATTCCCAGCCAAGCTCTGCGTAAAGTTTTTCGCGAGAAGTTCCCCTCCATGATCCAGTTACAGCCAAAGCAGCAGAATACTGAACAGACATGTAGGATGGCGCATCACCGTTTAGGGACTTGAAAACCATTTTGAGTGTTTCAAGATCAAGTATCTCCCTAACCGTGGGCCATCCAAGGGCACGAATGAGTGGCAAGGCTGACTGATCATATCGACTTCCGGTGACTATTCTGGCAGCACGATTTTGTAGCTTTTGGAGTTTAGTTAAAGAGGTCTCGCCAACATTACCCCAAACCGGGCAGCAATATCTAAAGTGAGGTTCTACGAGGCTTTTATACATCTGTTTAACAGTGGATGCAGGCACGTACCTTTTAGAGTACCGTAAAATGCCAATACCTCTGGAAATCTTACTTGTCAAAGATGCCAGACCTGCAAGGTGAGATCTCGGCAAAGAGGGCTAGCGATCCTCCATTTAAACAGCACCTAAATCCGTTGGTTGTCCGCAAGCTCTTAAAAAGAATTGAAAGGGTTCGCTAAATTCTTTGAGAGAGTGCGAATTTTGAGAAAATTTAGGTTGAGTTATCGAGGTTCAACTGTATCTTTGCAACAAGTTCTTGCATACGAGTGTTTTTTGTATTCCTGAAAACATTTTTTCCCACTCGCTTATTCATGACAAAGACTAAATTGTGTTTAAGGGTCTGTTTCATCCAGGATTCTTTGCACTTGTCTTCGCTTGGTTGTCCTTTATTTGTCCCCATTTTCATGGCTTAAGAAAATGGCGACAAACAAAGGCAAGCGAAGAGACGACACGTGCAAGGCATGCTGGATGAAACAGACCCTTTAAAGCTGCAGAAATGGCTAATATTCTGCAATAGATTAGTAAGGGTTATCGACATTTATCAACATGCTTCTAAATCTTAATACTGGATCATGTCACTGTAAAAGTATTGTCATTTATGTATTGTTCTGCTAATTCAGACTGGAGTTTCTGATCTTGGAAAAACTTGTTTGCAACCTACGGAGTTTGCCAGAATAATGTTCCCACTTTTGAAATTCATGGTACTAAGATCACTCAACAATGAATCAAATTTACTTGAAAGCTTAGAGATCGCTCCTGATTTGATAAAACTTTGTTTTGAAATTGTCTTAATTTTCAAAAGGTGGTGGATTTTTGGTCACTGGTAGCTCCGACAACATCACTCGTATATATCAAATGATGCCAGCTCCCGTGGAAAAAATTGCTGAGCTTTCAGTCCATTGTGTAAGTATGGAAGCATCGTAGTTTCGTATTGTAGGGTCCTTCTTCGTAGCCATTGGCCATTGCGGTCTTGTGGCGTCAACCTGGACTGAGAACAACATAGTAACTTATCAAAGTGTTGGACTTTCGTCATCAAGGTACCGTCAAATTGCGATTTGATAGTGCATAAGTGATAAAACTTTGTGATATACAGGGTGTCTCAAAAAAATTGTTCGACGTTTGATTAAATATTGAAAAATAAGGAAAAGATGAACAGGCTCATGGAAAGATAACCCTGTTCCTAAGATTATGAAATAATTTTAGAGACCTAAATCTTGCAAATCGGTTCAAAATTCACTGAGTTACGAGCTCTCTAAGATAAAAAATATGCGATAGCTGAAACCAGAGACACCTGCAAGATTACGTGTATTGCAAAAAGCCCGAAGACGGAGGTAAGAGAAGCTTATCCAATGTCATACCTCTCGTTGATATCAGAGCAAACCAAATTCGACTTCTACAGTAAACTATTCCTTGTGATCATTCTCAAAATTCCTTAACATTGCATAGGTCCAAAAACAGTGGTTCAAAACAAAATCGGCGAGAGACTGAATCTGTTTCCTCAAAGCATCCATATGCTTTACAGTTAGGTTATCGAATACCTGTTTGAATCCCACTTGGTTCGCCCTGAAACAATTGAGAAATAACAGAAACGACGGCCTATGGAACATTTACCAAAAATGCCATTTCGAGGCCTCTGGTTTCAGCTTTCGCACAAACTTGAACTTCAAAAACTTGTAGCCCCGTGAATTTTTATCGGATTTGCAAGATTCTTGTGTCAAAAATTAATTTAAAATCTCAAGACAAGGGTGACTTGACCAAAGGTCCATTGAGCGTATCGTCATTTTTTAGTGTTTAATCAAACGTCGAACAATTTTTTTGAGACACCCTGTACATAGCTGTTAGACCCGCTGTTTGGTGTGAAACTGCCGTTTCCCCTGTTTTCTTTGACTGTTTGTACATTTTCTCTTTGTTGCTTTTTGCTTTGAAAATGAATTTGTAAAATTTTAGATACCGTTCTTGGTGGAGGACATAAATTAATGTTCCCACGGTATAATGTTTATGTATTTACACTAGTTAAAGGAGCTGGATAAGAAATAACGTAAACATTGCGTAGCACGGGTCGTCTCGCGCAATTACGAACTCGAGGCAGTTTGCGTAATGGCGGATTTCCGACACGCTGCAAGTATCATCTCTGGTATTTCATTGATGGATCCTTCAGAGAGTGCAGAAAGTGACAGAGTTATTTCCAGACCACAAGCGGTGAGTACTGATAAAGTCAAAGTATGATTTAACGTAACAAATGGGTGGTTTTGAGCAGGAAGGGGCTTCTTTAGGCCCGTCTTTCTTTCTGTTGAAAATGTTGACTTTACAGGCCTACCGTTTAACCCAATCTGTGGTTCCACCACTAAGCAAATGCAGATAGGCCGGTAGCAACTGGAAGTTTTCATCTCACTGTTGTTGTGGAAGGCAAACAACAGTTCTGGCTTCTAACTTCATCTTGTGATTCCAATTGAAACCCTTTTGTCTGGTGAATGAAAGAGCAAGATTTGCCAGTAAACTTTGAGTTGTTTGAAATTTACTTCCCCTGCAGATTATAACCAGTTGACAGTGTACCTCAAGAGACCTATGAATAATATGGTGCATTGCATCCATTTGTAACAAACAGGGCAATTTTATTGTTCCAGTATCATTAGTACATTTGAACAGGACTCACTTCAAGAAATTCTGCCATCAATTTTTAAAGTTAGTAGACACAGCTAAGTAGAGTTAATCTATAAAAATGACAAAGATATGCCTATGCGCGCTATTATTCTTCTTGCTACACAATATGCATGCACATGTCAAAACAACCAAATACAACAGGCTAATTTTAGACATGCATAGGCAGCTCTTGAGGTAGCAATTTATCTCCATCAACTAAGTTTAATATGATCAAAGTTTTGTTGATTCCTCCATATCTAAATGATTACAGATAAACTGCATTTCATTCTTCTTTCATCAGGTGGTCATACCAGATTCTCACCCTTGTATGGTATCAAATAAGATTGCAAAGATGAAGAAGACAAGCAGGAAGACTTCTTGTAGAATACTGGAAATTTTTATTTTAAGTAACTCGTATTTGAACTATTTTCTTATGTCATACCGTAGGTAAAAACCGATCATCTAACATTAAAGACTTTACGTGTGACATCAGAAAGTATAGTTAAATGTTTGGCCAAATAAAAGCCAGGAGAGTCACACGGAACACTACATATTGTATTTTTACAGTGAAGACCTACTCCTTTCCATCAGGTTTTGTATTCATTTAGGCTGTGTTTTGCAAATTTTAAAAGGCATGGAAGATACTTTGTTAGTTTTTGTAGAAATTACCTCTTTTTTACAAGTGTTAGTACAGAAATGAGTTGAGAAAAGGCATAGATCCCTCTCCCAATTTCATGAAATTGGCTATGCACACTTTTTCTTTTATAAGAAACCTGGATAAGTACCTCGTACTAAAAGTTTCTAAATTTCACATGAAAATTTTGGGATTTAGTACTAAAAGTTTCTTGATTTGTTTCTTATGTTTTGAATGCATCTAGTTTTCTGCCACTGCCACATATTAGTTTCTTGACAAACGGAGCAAATATTTAGCAAGAAAGAGAGTTCTTTTGGCTCAGAACATAGGATTATCATGGATGTAACTCGTAAATGAAGGCTCAGAGCAATTTTTCCCATGACTTTCTTGGACTAGGCTTCTCAATATTTCTTTGCACTTCTCAGTACTAGAGTTTCTTAAATTTTTGGTTGTCATAATACCAGTTTCTTATAAACCAGTTTCTTATAAAAGATAAAATGTGTATACTGTAAATGAGCAGTCTGGGTAGCACCCCTGCACAAAAGAACCCCAGTGTCTCCCTTGGGCTAGAAGTTTTGCACCTTTTGCGCAACAATGGGTAAGAAATGTTGAATAGTTGCCTACAAATTGAAGAGATAGCACATATGTCACGTTTCTATCATATACCAGAGCTTTATAAATGAGACACAATGTTTTGCATAAAATCTCAACAACTGAACATAAAATTCTCAAATCTATTCTTCAGCATAGAAATTCATATTTCCCTCACCAACCAGACTCTGTATTGGTTTAAAGGAAAAAAGTGATGAAATAAGCATATGGGATGGGGCATTCACTCTGTTTTCCAGCCTTGGAGTTCAGGAGACTTCTTGAGGAAGGTTTTTAGTTATTTAAACTTCTTGTTTGAATGGCTTACTATGTTTCATCATTTGAATAACTCCTATCGGAACATCCAACTTCTTGAAAATTCTTGTAATGAAAATTTGCACAAGGCCTGTGCAAGAAGATGTTGTGCATGATCTCTTTTATTGGAAACTCCAGCCTTCTCACATCTGGTGGCTTTTTCACCACTAGACTCTGGAGACTTTTTCCAGCTGCAGAAGTGGTCTTTCTTTACATTGTACTGTCCGTATTCCGAAGACTATTTGCTGAGAATCTTTGCAATTATGATTGGGACATAAGAATTATGGTTTGTCTCATCAAATAGCTTCTTGAGGGTCCATTTTTCCACTTTGTACATCTGCAGCAACAGCATTACCTTTGTTTGTATCTGGAAAATACAATTTTGACACTGAAGGTTCACCAAATCTAAGCAGTGGTCAACAATGTTGGCATACACATATCAACAAGCTGTAGTTTCTTAAATTTTAGGGCTGTTGTGCTACCAAATATTCCTTGTGTGCTACTTAAATTTGAAATTTCTTAAATGATGAATTTCTAAAGGGCCTACAAAGTGCTGGGCTAGGTCCAGAGGCAAGTGTTTACAGAAATAACACAGAAATAAACTTCTTTAAACTTCATTAACATGAAGACCTTGCAATGATTCTCCCTTCCAAAGTTAGCCTAAGCGTAGACCCAGTATTCCAAAGAAGAAAGGGTCTACGAAACAAGGAGCAGAGGCTTGCTATGGCAGTTTCTAGATTTCTAGAAACTTAATTTATGCAGCCTTTGTCGAGACGCGCTTCACACATTATTTGAAAGCGGATTGGAATGATTAGAAAGAATTACCTGTACGGCCGTTAAGCAAGCTAATTGCTCTTTGCTTCATAGACCCTTTCTTCTTTTGGAATATTGGGTTTACGGATAGGCTATTCCAAAGGTGACTGAAAACAAATTTGTGAAAAGAAACTTTGAGTGTGCAGTTACTGAAAATGAATGCAATCTGCATGCCAATTGTAGAGTAACAAATACAGTGATGTAGAATATCCAAAGTGTTTAGGAGACTTGGGAAATCAAATTGCAAATTAGAAAAGTTTCTTAGCTTTTCTATTCAGGCAGAGTGGTTGCTTTGCTTTGCTAGCTGTTTCTAGGTTTTACAAATTGAGCCTAGGCCTAAAGTTTCTTATAATTTTGTTCAATGATGGAATTTGGAAGCTGAGTGAGCTTTTTATGACTGGTGCCCTAGAATTATTCATACAAGAGCTATAAATACCTCAAAAAGAGTAAACTTATCAGCTTGCTCTGAAACAAAGCTCATAAATTTCAATAGCTTTACGATTCTGTTGTGGCTAGGCCAGAAGGTAAGAAGCACTTTTTGAGCAATTATTACCTGTTTCTCCGATGAAATTCCTCTGCGATATCAGATCTGTAGCAAGATCAAAATCATTTGAGAATGTTCCAAATGCTTCAAATATCGACTAGTGCTCAAACAGTTGACTCGTGAGATAGACTGTCTTGTGCAAACTTTGCCAGAATCGTACCGACTGCCGTTGTTCTTCACAGCAAACTCTGTCAAGATGAGGCTTCTCCTCTCGCTATTCTCCAAACGCATGTATAAAAATATATCACAAATTATGTAAAACGAACTTTCTTCTTTAAGGCTGACTACTTCATTCATCTTTTCCTCTTGTGCTTAAAGCGATGCAGATAGATTATCGAAGACATCTTTCTCTTACTACGATCGCCATTAGCAAGATTGATCTTTCACCCAAAGATCAAAACAAACCTTACGCGTAGCGTCCCGCGGGCAAATTTCTTATCCAGCTCCTTTAATGTTTGCAAGTGAATAGAAAAAAGGTTGGTTTTTTGTTGTAGATAATTAGACATTCTCTTCCATATTATACGATAAGCCAACCTAACTGAACAGTGCCATCCGCATGAGAAAATTGTTCATACTAACTTGATGCTGCTACTAAGTGCTGAAATGTACAACTTTAATCCAATATTAATCAAAGTATGAGGAACTGTTTTATTGCACTGAAGTTGTTCAGCTCAAAATTTCACGTTTTCAATCTTTTCTTCCTCAAGGATCATGTTGACAGCATTCAATATAGTCATGGTGGTTTCAGGTAACTGACTTTATATTTGTTATGTACTGAGTGCTGCAAGATGGCATGTTGTTTGAATATTAAGGATTTTAAAACAAATTTGTAAGTGTAGGTTCTTAGATTAGGATGACAGGAGATCCTAGCGAAGCGTTCTACCAGGTGAATCATAAAAGGCCTGGTGCTATAAAAGATGCTGCTTCCTGAATATCAAGGAAATGATATTGAAAATTGTCTTGTTTTAATCCTGATATGTCTAAATAAGCTCAGTAATTTGCCCGGTTTTAATCGGCCATGCCTTCCTGTCGAAATTAGGAGATTTTCTGCAGTAAGCCCCTTTTGAAAATGTGCAAAAATGATTGGAAACAAGAAGCAATGTTTCCCTTTGTTCTCCTTTCTAGCAATAATGACAATTCAATGTGCTCATGTATTTTGTTTGCCCTCTTTGGAGCATGGAATTCCTCTGAAGAAGTTATTCATACCAGAAGGAAGACTTCTCATTCCCCCAAGAGGATTGCACGTGCTAAAGCGTGCTCAAGTCGTTGCTGTGGGGTAATCATATCAGGGAAACTTGCTCGTAATTTTAGCACATGTTTAAAGGTTTCTCGAAGGGAATTGAGTAAGAAAATCTTTTGTAAAACCTGAAGGGAACGACCGATTTTAGCCAGGTAAAATTCTAAAAATAATTGAACATGTTAGCCATTCAATCCTAAATTGCAAAATATCATTGCTATATACTCGGGGAGCAGTAGCCTTTAAACGCCGGGCCTTTTTGACTCACTCTGTATATGATGGCCTTGTCCTATTGTTTATGTCTTAATACATTGATAACTGAATTTTCATAATGAATTGGAGTTTTCGAATTTGTAATGAATGATATTTGGAGTTTTTATCAACAATCCTCCTCGTCAGTTTTTTAATCAGACTGCGCTTCCCGCCTGAAGGTTGCATTATCTATTAGCTGTTTCAACCAAGTTGTGTACGAGAGTTTTTGAGCGATTGGATTTTTACGGATTTTTCTCGAACTAAAAGGATTTTGCCAAACTTGTACGAGCTTTTACAGAGTGATACGCCCCTCGGTTTCTACGTTTGTAGGGGTAGTCATCTTGACAGATTTTTTATATAAGGCTTTTTGCTCCATATGTTTGGGTCCCAGATATGAGATACAGTGATCTCGTCCTATGTTTATTCGAAATGACAACTTCAATTCGTTTTTCGATCTTTGACTTATTTGAAACATCACGAATTGAATGGCTGCTCATAAATCTCTTGTAACTTTTGTTTTTGCAGATTCACTCTTATCGTAATTTTATTTTCTGTTGTGAAGGTTTGCAACTGGGTCCAGAGATGGTACCGCTAGAATTTGGCAATTTCAGAGAAATGAATGGAAACATGTCTTGCTAAACGCTTACCAAAGGCTAAAGAAGTAAGATATATTTTTTTCATTTCTTATATTCGTTTTGATATTTCATTTCTTTAGTGAGAAAGACTTTTGATCCGCTGTTTCGAATTCAAATTCGAAACGTGGAAAACAGTTTGATCAAATTTTTCAAAGATTATACAAACCTTGTCAGCAAATTTGGAACTTGTTCCGTCCAAAACCTTCAGTGGAAAGTTTTTCAAGCATTTAAATTTTTTCGAAGTATTTCAAGTATTTCAAAATGTTTAAAAGACAAAATGATTTATATGATTTGTTTTGAGGCCGCATAGCAATACGGCATAAATCTTTGAAAACTTTGATTTTCATTTTGAATGGAGATAATAAGGATTTAGTGAAACCACGGAAAGTACTCAAAAACAAGGAATCGATTTTATCAGTGCAAGGCAATAAGAAATGTTTCTTGTGGTAACTCGGCCAGGGGCATGTCAAACCGCTGTTCTCAGTGTAGGTAAACAATTTATATTTCTAAAACAAGGAAACTTATACTATCATCAGGGGTTTGTTTCAATCTGAGCTATTCCCAAGAAAGATAATCTTATTGTTTCTTATGTCGAAACCGAGTCCCTGTTTAAGATGACTTTAGATTAACCTATGTTTTCGTCAATTTGCAATCTAGATAAAAAAAGCAAAATATACCGGGTGTCCCAAAAAAAGTATACAGATTTGGTCGACCCTAGCGACTAGAATATAACTATTTGGAATTGACCGGTCATAATTCCAAAACCGTTTAAGCTAGGAAGCTCAAATTTTCGCAAAAGATGTATCTTTGCTCCAGAAAAGTTTTTGCAAAATTTGAAGAAAATCGAAGGGGATGAAAATTTTGAAGTGGTTACACTTGAAAAAGAATGTCCCTAGTGCGAATCAATCCGGAATGATTTTCAAAACATACGTCGATAGCTAACTTGAACATAGATACCTCGTTTGTTGATATCGGTGCGTTGAGAGTGAAGATATTAATCTTCAAAGGGCAAATTTGCCTCCACCTCCAAACCAGAGCTTTGACGTTTTGACCTAAGCAAATTCTTGGAGCAGATTGAATAAAATCAATAAAATTTGAAGAAGGCACAACAGATGTGTTTTCCAAAATACAGTTTATGTTAGACCTATAGTCAAGGGAGCTTCGAAATCAGCTTCATTCATCTCAATATCGACAATTGATTTTACTCTTACTATTCATCGGCGAAAGTACTCCCTTGAGCATCAACACATTCGTGCAACTGTCGAATCATTCCTTGAAAAGAAATTGTAATCAGATCTCTTGGGAGTCAAGACAGGAAGGTCTAGAGATCTTTTGGGGGCCAAAAGATGTCTCATATCTTGTTGATGACCCACCTGGGAAAGCAGCTTCGAAGATACGTCATGATCAACCTGATCTCGAGAGATCTGATGACAAATTCTTTTCAAGGAATGATTCGACGTTGTCAAAAGCGCGTTGGGCTCAAGGGAGTCCTTTCACAGATAAATAGCATGTGTGATTTCGGAGCTCCTTTGGCGATAGGTCTCACATAAACTGTTTTTTGTAAAACACATATGTTGTGCCGTCTTCAAATTCTGTTGATTTTATTCACTGCGCTTCAAGAATTTGCTTAGGCCAAAACGCCAAAGCTTTGGTTTCGAGGTGGAAGAAAATTTGTCCTTTGAAGATTAATATCTTCACTCTCAACGCACTGATATCAACAAACAAGGTATCTATGATCAAGTTAGCTATCGAGGTATGTTTTGAAAATTATTTCGGATTGATTCACGCTATATTCTTATTGCTAGGGTCGACGAAATCCGTATACTTTTTTTGGGGCACCCGGTATTTGCACTGAATCCTTGTCATTTAGCTAACGAACAGCGTTTTAATCATGCACTTTGAATGACCCATTAATTCATCATGTGCAACAGATTTTCTCAATTCTATTTTTGGCTTAGCCTTTATAGTCAAAAATTTTGACACGGTTACTACTCTATTCATTCCTTGTTTAGAGAAGGACGGCTGACCATTTCGATTTCGAAGGAAATATTCATTGAAAGCAGGTCTGAATTTTCTGCATTCTCAGTTTTCCATTTTGGCATTTTACTTAATAAAATCCAGTTGCTATAATTAGAGGAAGTTATTGTTCAGTTCATTCCCTTTCTTAACGCAGCTGTTACACCAAAGTACTTTTAAAAGACTGCTTTTTTCTATTAATTCGTCTATTGCCTGTAGCAATCCAAGTGTATTGGACGAGGAATCGTTGAAGTCACTGAAACTCAAAGTTACAATGGTAAGCAGTTGATGACGTGGTGTGTAGTTGTTATCCTTTATGCGCGTTGTGATCAACAAGTACAGATTGGTAACTTTAGAATTTGTTGCTTTTCAATGGACCTTCCAGTAAGAGAGACGAATAGCGATTACATTCAAAGGGACTTCCACGGCCAAATATTCAATCTGTAATGTAAAATACAGGGGTACGTAAAGCGACTTTAGTGATCTGAAGCAGACATTTTGATCAATGCAAATAAATAGCTCCGTTGAATGATAAAATTATTTGTTTATAATTCTTTCATATCTTGTTTCATTTTCGAGTCTTTTCTACTGTAGAGTATGATTGGCCGATGACGTCATTTTATTTGCAAAAGGTAATGAAAGTATACAAGGTTGACTACAGTGTGTCCAGAAAAATTGTTCGACGTGCGATAACATGAACAGGCTCATAGGAAGATTACCCTTGTCCCTAAGATTTTGAAATATTTTTTGAGAGCAGAATCTTGCAAATCCTTTAAAAATGCACAGAGCTACGAGTTTTCAAAGGTCAAAGATATGCAACAGCGAAAACCAGATATCCCAAGATTACTCGTACTGCAAGGAAGCCCCAGGATAGAGGTAACAGCAGGTTATCTAATATCATACCTCTCGTCAGTATCAGAGCAAACCAAGTAGGACTTCGAAAGTCATTTAGTTGTTAAAGTAATTATCAAAATTTGCTAAAGGTTGCATGTACCAAAAACAGTAGTTTTAAAACATAATCGACGAGAACCTCAATCATCTTCCTCAAACCGTCCATATGCTTGAAGTTTAGGTTACTGAAAATCTTTTCAAATACCATTTGGTCTTCAAAAGCTCGTAGCTCCGTGAATATTCAGCAGATTTGCACGACTTCAGTGTCTAAAATCTCGGGAATTGGACTATCTCATCCTGAATTCTCTTCACTATATCGTCATTTTTAAATATTTAATCAAACATCAAACAATTTGTTGGGACGCTATGTTCCCAAAGGAAAATCTAATCAAAGAAATCTTCTTCCTCTGAAATACCTTTCTTAGCTTCATACTAATTTACAAAGCGAATTCTAATTACATTTATTCAGTTAAGCAGAAATGTTCCCTAAAACTGTAGTCCTTGAAAGATCAGAGACACAGTTGTCTTTGCATACATTATCATGGGGGGGGGGGGGGCGTCCTGGCAATTTGCAAACAACATGAGGTCATCAGCCGATACCTAAAGTCAGTGGATAACTCGAACACGAAATGAGATATCAAAGATTCAAACAGGATTCCATGTCATTAGATATTGCCCTTCATTTGCATCAATAAAATTTTTGCTTCAGATTACCTTTAAGAGAAAACAAGAGGATGAATGGGTTGTGCCGGTTCGTTGGTCTTGTTTTTAATCTTATTGCATTGGAAAGGTTTCAGCTCAAGATTTCGAGACCATTATTGCCAGAGGGTGATACCAAAGTCAACTAAATATTGCAGCCGAACATTCTAAGGTAGTTTTTTCACTTTGAATGCAGAATCCTCAAATGTGAATGGAGGCTCAACGCGTTTATGCAAGCAAGCAGAAGTGTAGTAGATCTGGCGTTTTTTAACAATAGTAGCGTTTCTTCTTTACGAACAATGATGTAGCAGGTCAGGTTTCTCCAGAAGTTGAAAGTTTCAACAAAAAAAGCTGCAGACAATGTGATACGTGGCCATCAAATAATCTCCTTGTCAAAGTCGGAAAAATTGTCAGTCATTCACAACCCTTGTTTTGAAAATTTTCATGTGAATCTATTGCAAACTTGTCGCCACAATTGTAAACTTGAAATGTTGTTGACAGACAGAATCCTGTTTTATGGTGGTGCACGGAAGGTTAGGAGCCTGCTGGTTTCGCAAGCAACTCTAACGTTTACGTTTCATTATCATAATGGTTAAGTTGCTTACTCGATCTACCCGTACAAGGTCTGAATTTCCAAGTTGCAGCCTTTCCTGTATGATTTCAATTGTGTTAGCCCAGTCACGTTTGATGTTTAGATTATCATTATTTTGTCCTAATCTTTAGGTTGGCTGGAATTTGAATGATCAGTTCCTGGTAACTGCGATAACAGATCATTCATTGAAAGTTTGGGATTCATTTACTGGCGAATTGGTTCACATTTTATTGGTGAGTGTCGCTTGTATGATTTATTAATTCCATTGACGAATTTCTCCACATTACGCCACTAGTAAAACTTTAGATAATGAGCATTTACGTTATTTCCTGCAGACCTAAAGGTACTTATTTTGGGCCATACAGTTTTGCTTAAATTGCGAAAGTCTGTTTCAAAAGTCCAGGCGTGTGCCCTGTCATTTGGCCTCACTTGCTACTATAAGATCCGTCTAATCAGAGATGTGGCATCGCTCGAAAAGTCTTGAAGGGTGGATTTTGTATTCTAGGGCTAGACTACATTACATAAGTCCCTCAACTTACGCTCGTTGTTGTTGTTGTTGTTATCGCTTCAGTTGAGGGACTTATGTCCTCACGCTTCATTACGGGGACTGATTAGGCCAAGTCCGCCGCGTTCACGGCGCGACCAATCAGATCGCTACTTTCTTAATATGGTAAACCCACGTGCCTATTTGTAGCATTTGATTGGTTATTAGTTCAAAGTTCGAATTCTCGAAGCGAAGCGACGCTCGAAGTGACCTTCGAAGGGACGTTCGAATATTCTTTGGACGTTCGTAGGATGGAAGATGTTCTAAGTTTCTTCTGATGTTCCGTAAGATTTTAGTCCCTGTTTAGAATCCTTTTGGTCGTGAGTCCTTTGTATGAGTGAAATTTAAACATCAGATTATAAATGTTGAACGAATACAAGGAATCACCGTCGTCAGTCTATTCTAGGGCAGTAATGGGGTTTTCCCCTTGGGAATTTTAGCAGGTTTTTATTTCAGATCATGAAGACATCAATGTTGTGCTATCTGAAATTCTTATGTCGTTTTGATGTGCTTAAGTTAGGAGTGTAATTCACAAATGTAATAAAACTATACCTTTTTGAGGAGAAATGAGAGAAGTGAGAAGATGGTTGTAAAGGGATTTGATCTCCAAGTTTCTGTTTAAATGTTGATCTTACAGGATTTGATAGGAAACATCACACTGTCTTCGTATCCTTTTTCAAAATATTAAAAGCTTATTGTGACGATTAATCTTTGTACCCAAGCAAACATCTTTTACGATTGCTCGGATATACGTGGTTTTTCGACGGTCAGTTTATTAAAAAAAATGTAGAAAATATCGACACATATCTGATTCAATTGTGTTTTCAGATCTCTTTACATGTGTCTTACGGAGCTCCTTCCAGATGCAGAGCAAATAATATGAAAAGCTAGAAATATGGAACAATTATAAAACGATGGGGCAAAAGCACAAGGCATTCATTCATTTATTCATTCATTCATTCACTCACTCACTCACTCACTCACTCACTCACTCACTCACTCACTCACTCACTCACTCACTCATTCATTCATTCATTCATTCATTCATTCATTCATTCATTCATTCATTCATTCATTCAATACTTTATTTTAAGTGGGTTAGAGGGGTTCTCGCTAATTCTAGATAATTTATGCCCTCTATTCATGCCGTTTCTTGTTATTGGGCCCCTAGTTTAGAGACTAGGGAGGCAGGCAGGCAACAAGGGTAAACAGAAGAAACTTGTCACTTGCAGAAGATACTTTCGGTGATCTTTTTTGGTGACCTAAAACGCTTCTGATCTTTGCTTTTTCACCAAAAGTGCATAGAAGCAAGACATGAAGTAAGATTGTCGGGAAAGAGTCTAATCCTCAACTATTTTGCTTGGCCACAAATCGCCATAACCTTAGCCAACGTACTTATTGATGACTTTGTCTCTTATTCATTTCAGGGTCATTCTGATGAAGTTTTCGTATTAGTGTGTCACCCTCACGAGCCTTACATTTACCTAAGTGCAGGTAATATTGCTTTTTGCATTGATTTATTTGCTTTCAACTGAACTTCATTCTTGCTCTTTTGTTCAGTGCGAAATGTTTTGGGATCAGTCTTTTGGATGGCCATGCATGAAAAGTAGCTCCTTTCGCAGGAAAGTCACGTGTTAAAGCTTTGAGGAAGGCCAAATCGTTAAACCAAAATTTTGAAATTCATATTACCATGCCTTTTGCCTCTTTAAAATCCTTATTAAGTTTATTTTGCACCCCTAGAAAATCCAGCTGAAGTACAACCTTGTGGCTCAGTTCTTTGCTAAACCTTTGGGCTCTATTGAACTAATTTCAAAGACAATTGAATGCACGTCAACAATTTTTTCTAACTTCTGTAGGCTATCTAAGAGGCAGATATGACGATAGCTGTATATTTTCTGATAAACTATGCACCAAGGTGCAGCCATAGTTACTACCGAATGAGTCAACAAGAATATTGTGTTCCCTGAAGATCACAGCTACAGTATTGCTATTATCCTGTGAATAGATGGCACGAACGATAAATCTACTTCAGGAATTTTCCTGGCTGTAATTGTCCACTGTTGCCTGAAAATATGAGGGATTTTCCCGAGGAATTCCCCCTCAAAAGCCGTCAAAGGTGGCAGAAAATCAAGACCGAATTCTCCTTATGATTTCTGCATTACAGCAATGACTTGTCTGTGCTTTGTCACATGTTTTGCTCTTGAGAGGGTGAGCAAGTCTCGCCATTACTGTAAGAAAATTTATCTTGGGTATTCCATTCTCCCGGGAGAATAAACCCTGGTTCACACTAAGTCTTTTTAGTCATTAGGATCGTCAAACTATCAATTTTCGTAGTTTGGGTCTTTCTGTACGACCTTTACGACCCAAGCGATCTAATGTGAGCCAGGCTTGATAGAGGGTTACATGTGCTGGATACTTTAAATTTCACTGTTGTCACTGTTTAGATGTCATTGGAAAGAAAACCGTGGAAATTTTAACAATGTCTTCACTCGTTTTGCGTGTTTTTCATGGGGGCTATCCACAGAAATTCTCTCATAGCCACAGAAAAGCATTACCGATTGAAGCCGGGTAAATTTCTGAATCCGATTGAACATACTTGCTGAGTGAAACAAGACATTGATCAATATTCTTACCCTGATATAGAGGGAGCAGTATTTTTCAAACTTGGTGGATTCTTTTTCTCACATAGTAGTATTTGGTAATGCTTCTTCCAAAATTACTCTAAATCTGTTTTAAAGTTCTTCTAACAGCTACCATTCTCGAGTTACTCATTCTGCAGGTGCTTATCCTGAACCTGAGTGATAAAGGTACGCACACTGGAATCATTCCGATGGACTTAACAAAATGGGTTTTGGTGTCGTCAAAAATTTCAACAGACAGCAGAAACTGTGTAAAATGATGTCATCGAGCAATCTTGATTAAGGAAGTGTTTGGATAGATAAGCTTTTTGAAATGATAAATCAAGAGTTTAACGCCCAAGGAACAGAATATCAGTGTTGCCGAATTTTGGAATCTGTTGCACGGAGCCAGGGGGGCTCAAAGTTACTAGTTTTTGCGCATGCTTGTGCAGTTTCTGCTCTGTAGTCTCAACACCTTTATTTTTGCAATATTCGCATTACCTTTGATCAAACCGTGTTCCCTTTTCCTTTCAAGTATGTGAATCTATCAGATTTTAGTAGATGAGGTGTTTGCATCGTTTCCGCATTTCTTCTAGGGCATGACGGAAATGTTATTTTGTGGGATCTACTTAAAGGTGTCATGGTCAAAAGCTTTTTTAACTTGGTAAGTTATTGATGATTTGACACTCCATTTTGTCTTTACTCTCTGTTCGCATTTGTGGCTGCACGTAAATTCGGAGGAGGGCTTTGTTTCAGACAAGCCTTCTGCTCATGGCTAATTACTATACTAGAAGCAGCTCTTGCTAGATTTGATTTGCCGCAAGTTTTGTTGGTAGGATTCTAACAGATCGTGTTAAATATGTGATGATAACAAGCTCCGTTACGGCATGCGATGCTTTTGGCTAACTTTAATCGAAGCTGATCGTCGGCTTAAATTTTCTCCCAACAAGCTGGCCTTGAGTCATGGCAATGATTTCTGAAGTAGCAAATCTGCTATGCTTGAATTTTTTTCTTGATCAAATAAGCGTTTGTGAAAATTGATATCAGCTGGGGCAGAATGCGATCTCAGCCTAAATGTGTTGGCCTGCCCGTATTATTTTCCTGTCTAATTACGCAATTAGGCCTAACGTTGGTCAGAACACAATAGAATTTAAAATAGCTTTCAAAACGGCTCAAAAAAGAATTCGAATGGAATTTTGTCACTTTGTTCTCTTTATCCTCGTGTTGCAAGATGCCTTCACGGATGCTTCATTCCTCTATTGGGAAAACGAAGATAATTGTAGCCGTCGTATCACATCTGACATCGCTGAAGGACATTCCAAGCCTCTCTATAGATGCCATCATTCTCATTGTGGCTCAAAATCTGCTGACAAATTGCTGACACACGTCGCCTGATGAGACTCCCTGTGGCTTTGAGAACCATGGTGCCATGCACATCTGCAGTAGAATGTAAAGTCCTCTCCAGGAGCACGTAGCCAAGCTAACAGACAGTGGTTGTAGATGTAGCCATTTGAGAAGACCCTGAAAGGCTGAAAATTTTGCATAAGGATGATCTCCTATTATCAAGAAACTAAAATTACTACAGTCTATATTTTCACAGCAGATGAATTTTCAATAAGGGAATAGAAATAGTCCCGCTCCTGTTTGTCCTTTACAAAGGTTCCTATTGGCTTCCACTGTTGAACCTACATTTTTATTTTCGGGTTTATCTGCTGGGATAGTCGAATGGAGTAGCAAAGAGCAAGACAATAGTTTGCTGACACTTAGATTTTCGCGAATTAGATGTCACGCGACATTTGCATATCCCGAAATACTCGTCCAAAACACTTCAACTGTTGTAAAGCATGAGGTTCAAATCAACTGTTGTGAAGCTTTGGGCACAACGGTCGAAGCATAGGGCCCAAATCTTTCGAATCTTTGAAAAGATGGGTGTAAGATTGTATCACATTTTTCTTTGAATTAAATTGCTTGAAAGAAACTTTGCGTAATTTGCTGTAATTCTGTAGCGGCAATTTTTCGATTTCTTGATTATTTTCAAATGGCAGTGTTTTGATTATTTTTGCAAAAATTTACCAAAAATTTTGGAGAAATTAAAATCATCGTAAATCTTGAATTACTCGAGGGAAGTTGATACAAACTTCAAGAGAAACATAGTTTATAAAGACCTGCAATATGGTCGCAAGCAGAGATCTGTAGCTCTTCTGGTTTATGATTTAGAAAGTTGATGACGTCACAATCTCAAAATAAATAAATGCTTCCATTTTGAAACTAATCAAGGTATCAAAAAATTGTCACGGCAGATTTACAGCAAATTACCCAAAGTTCCTTTAAAATACTAGAAAAATATACTAGAAATGTACACCCACCTTATTAAAGATTTGAGCTCTATGCTCTGTTGTGATTCACGAACATTTTCACATGATATCCAATTGGAGGCAGTGAGTATTGGGGAAAGCGACAAGCTCTGTATCTTGTCTCCTGCCCTCTATTATCCATCATTTCTAACAGTGATGTGGGGACAGGATTATTTTGTTGTTTTAGGCTGCCAGTTAATGTAGCATGGAGGCACTGCTTCAATCAAATCAATCAGAACTCATTTGATTTAAATTTTTTTGTAACCTCTCCCGTGTATACCCATCATGTATTGTGCAAAAACCATCAGACCAATCCCTTTTTCTATTGTAGTTGGAAGGCCAGGGGCATGGTGCAATATTTGATTCTCGATTTGCTCCAAATGGAATGGGTTTTGCCGTCTCTGACAGTCATGGTCATCTTTGTATCTTTGGCTTTGGCTCAGACGTTCCATTTGATAAAGTAAGTTCCTAAATGCCATCTTTTTGTACAAGATGTCCCAGCATATTTCGACTTGTTTTCAAAATCACCAGAATTAGATCTTAAATAGATATCTTCAAATTTTCTCTTTGAATGGCAGATGAGAAGCTAATTTCAACTCAACATATAGATTATTTTTAATTTACATATATTGTTTTTTGAGAGCTGCCTGGTTTTCAATTACTGCAAAAATACAAAGATTATTATCAGAGTGATGTCTTTGTTTGTACTGCGAATCTTACCCGGTTTTGATATCAGAAAAAATGCACACTTTCATGCATCAGTTAGATTGTGACGAAAGGTCCCGAAAGTGCCGGGTGAGTCAGAAAAAACGTGGGGCATTTGACGGACTGTGGCGTCGCATGGAGCCACTCTATTATCGTGAAATAATTTTTTCCGTGCAGCCAAGAGTCTACCTTAGATCACAAACCATTCCCCATCGAAATCGGTCATTTGATGCATCTTCTAAAAAATATTTTCTTCGTAAGACCTTGTATGGGAGTCTTGCAAACTGGTCAAATCTTTGACCAAGCCCCTTCAGCCGTTTAGCCTTGCCAGAGTTGCAGGTATACGTTGGATTATCAGGGGATACTGAAAAAACTTAAGCCTCGTTCACACTAGGTCGCTTATGTCGCTAAGATCGTGCAGAGAGAACCAAAAGACAAAGACGCAAAGTTTGAATTCTTGTCTTTGGGTCTTTCTGCACGACTGTGTGAATCAGGCTTCAGGAAAAAGTGTTGTTTACTTGTTTGCATGAAGTCCCATTGCGATTTACAGAGCATTTATCTGCGTGAAAGAAACCTCTTCGCTAGACAAAGAAGCACGCATTATTAGTGTCTTTCAAACGTATTCTCCAAGCAAGGCAAGTTATGATAAGACATCCCAAGGGAGAAAATACTACCTCCTAACTATTTCATTCTCCCCTGATAAAATACCATGTGTACCTGTAACTTTTGCCAAGATAAAATGCGGAAGGGGCTCAGCGAAAGATTTCATCAGTTTGCAATATTCCCGTACAATGGTTTACGAAGAAAATGTTTTTTTAAAGAATGCATTAAATAACTGATTTCGATGCTGAAAGGTTTACGATCTAAGTTAGACTCTTGGCTGCACGGAAAAATTTAGTTCATGGCAATCGGGTGGCTAAATGCGACGTCACAATCCGCTAAACGCCTCACGTTTTTTCTGACTCACCCGGTATACCGTTATGAACCACAATGTTCCTTCAAAATCAGGCTTTCCGAGCAATTTGTCCGTGCCGTTAAAGTTGATAGCACGACAGTTTCATTACTGGTAAAATTGATTTTAGCAATGGCAAAACTAAGCGGAAAGAATTTTAGTAAGGTTAATTACAGGATGTTGATTATTTTTCAGACGTGTGTACGATTTTCTGAGACATCCAGCTGTTACAAATTTATTTGGCAGAGTAAAACAACATGATGTCTCCATATATAAGGTCAAGGCCATTCATGAGACTATTTTTCGATGGATTTGATTTGCAAATTTACTGCTAAATAAGTTTGCAGTAGTTTATAGTATTGTTTATTTTACAACGATGTTACACATTGTGGTGTAAGTTCATAACAAATTTGGTGGGCAGTGTTCCAAATTTCTAGTTTTTATTACAAATTTCAAGTAAAAATTTATGCAGAGAAAAGTTTAAATGCTTAAAAGTTTAAATGCTTTCACTTGCTCAGCAAATCTTTATCAAGATTCATAGGAGTCTGAATTTCATAAAGCCAGTGCATTGGCAGCCTGTTATGACAACGCAGGCGAGCGACTATGATGTTTTGCTTTCTCTCTTGTTTTATTTGATTGAGTGCCCTCAGAGGTGTGAAATCTGTTCGTCAGCAAAGTAAATCGATTTGTATTTTCGGAAACCTGATGCTCTTACGTAGTTGGGCGAATAAATGCAAGGACGGAGCGCTTTGAGTCAAGTTTCTATCCAAACTGCTTAAAAGAATGGGAAAGTCTTGCTTCTGAGATCAGGGAATTACCTACAGTGAGCTCATTCAAAAACAGACTTTCCTCTCTCATCCGCCCCACCCAAAAACCTATTTATGGAATTTATGATCCAAAAGGTATTGCCATCCTCACCCAACTACGCGTAGGCCTCAGTAAGCTAAATTCTCACAAATTCAACCATAACTTTCGAGACACAGTTGACCCAATGTGTCTAATTAATGATGGAATTGAGGATACTGAACACTTCTTGCTGCAATGCCATGCATATGAAGATCAGAGGCGTGAGCTCCTTGGCACCGTTAACGAAGTATTCCAACTACACAACATTTCAAACCTACCAAATCAAACCCTTGTGCAAATAATGTTGTATGGTGATAAAACTTTTACTCATGACCAAAACATACAAATTTTGGAATCAACGCTAAAATTCATGCACTCATCAGAGCGCTTTTTGTAGCACCACCAATGCAAACCTGGGGACATTAATGTTTTATCTCATCCTTCCCCATTAATCTTTACTTTTGTTATAACATCACAACTGTATTGTAAATATATCTATGTTACTAAAGGCTATACCAAAACCTGTCCACTTTGCATTTTGATCCGGCAAAAGTGTTATCTGATCTCCATGATCTGTTTCTCCCCTTGAAGGGACCAGTACTTTGGTATAGCCTTTAGTATCTGTATTGTTTTTCGTTAAAGATCATTTAGGGTTGCCATGCCTATCATGCTCCCAATGATATCGTTGATGTAAATATGTTTTGTTAAATTGTAAATTTTTTGATTGTCTATATATAAAAAAAAGAAATTCTCTTACTTTAAATCATTTGCCCTTGCTGAGATTTATATGATGAACAAACGTTTGGAAAACTGTGACCAATGCAAGTCATTTCAGTTACAATTTAATGTTAGAAGTTTTTCGTCTAACAATAAACCTAGTAATAACAAACAATGTATGAAACTTATTGATAAGATATGGTGATAGCGTGATATAAGACGTTTGCAGCTGTCGGAAGAAGTTATATTGGATGCTTTTGTCTACATTTTAGGTACCATATGAACAATTCTTTCACACAGATTATCGACCACTGATTAGAGATGCGAACAACTTCATTTTAGATGAACAGGTTCGTTGAAAGTTATATACCGGGTGTCTCAAAAAAGTACCCCCTTTTGGCTGGAAATAGGAACGAAACGATAAGATATTATTACTCTGCGTGTCGACAGCTAAATTCATCAATCTTCAACTTAGATTCACATACCTTGCATTTAAAAATCGCCCTCCAAACACTGGAGGTATATGCTTGCAAAGTCAAAATTTACAGTGCATCCAAAACCAGAGGTTTTGAGAACGGGCCTAGCCATGATTTGTATCATGGATCTTTTCCAAAGCGCACCTGCAAACGTTGACTTTCATTTTTTCTTTTGAAAAGAATAAAAGACTCGTGAACATTGCCCTGATTAAAAAAATATAATAAAGATGCGGAGAGGCCTGATTCACACTAGGTCGTTATGTTAGGGTCCTTAAGATCGTGCAGAAAGACCCAAAAGACAAAGGACTCAAACCCTGCGTCTTGTCTTTTGGGTCTTTTTGCACGACCCCAACGACCAAACGACCAAGTGTGAATCAGGCTCAAGAATGATAAAATAATGCCACATCTCCAAAATGAACGTGCATGTGCTCTTTTCTTCTTCCTTTTTACACTTGGGATGGAATCCAATGCACAGATTGATTCCTCAAAGGAATAATTATCTGTAGAGCAATTGAAGCATTTCAAGGTATAACTCTTTTCAAAAGAAAAAGCTAAAGGTCAAAGTTCGAATTCTTTCGCAATATGCCTGTGATGTCAATTCAGGGCTAGGCCCTTTTACAAAACCTCTCGTTTCGGGTGCACTGTAAATTTTGACTTTGCAAGCTTGTATCTCTGGTGTTTGGTTGACGATTTTTAAATGCAAGGTATGTGAATCTAAGTTGCAGAATGGTAAATTTAGCTGTTCACTCTGAGAGTAATAATATTTTATCTTTTCGTTCCTAGTTCCAGTCAAAAGGGGGTACTTTTTTGAGACACCCGGTATTTACTTGGCTTTGAATTAGATTCTGTCGGTAGCCATGTGCCGAATCGATTGTTACACTCGAAACGTGTCTACAAACTTGAATTGTGCTCTGTATTCGAATATTGGTTAGGCCTTTTCATCGATTCATATTGACCGATGTAGCTTAAGAAATAGAGAACCAGAAAAAATGTGTCTTCTTAGGCCATCAGTAGACAGAACCAAGCGACCCAAATCTTAAAGATGGATAAAAACCGGGCTGAAAAAGTCTGCGATCAAAACTATTGCTCGAATTTGGTCCAGTTTTCAGCCTCAATGGCATGGAGCAGGGTGATACTTGAGGGAGGAAACGAAACTGCCTTAAGTGGAAAAACAGATAAATGGTCGCTTACTCCAGACTTTAGACATATGGGCTAATTGTAGCAAATTCTGTCAGAGCGGGGCAACATGAGATATTTGATTTTTGCTTCTGAAATTGAGGCAAGATGTCACTGGTATTAAAGCTGCACCTTTTTCGATGAATAAAATTGTCTTTCATCATATAATAGAAACGATAACAGGATGATCCAGGAATTCGTCATCAATTTTGGCCAACTTTACGTTACCACAGCAGCATCATAAGTATCTCTTCAAAGACGGCAGCTGCGCTAATTTGATCTTATCAATTAGACCACAATTGGTTAGACGTTCAGAAAAATCTTGTAGGCTTAACTGTCCATAATTATTGAGCAGTATGATCCAGCTTTGTAAAAGAGACTTTCTCGGTTACGTTAATGCCTTTCTGCTATGGACCAGCAATGCATTCATTGAAGTTGATTGATGATTCAAGACAATGCACGCCTACCATATAGATGCAGACATAGGGCCATCTGATGTCTAACGCTTTGCCCTTGTACTCGAATTTCAGAACAGACCTCTTGTGTGCGAGGTGTCAGAGCAAAAGTTACGAAGCTACCAGATGATGTATTTTTGATACAGATTATTATTAATTGTCGCCAGTTTGTCTCGAGTATATTTTTATTCTTGTTATCATAGACAAGAATATAAATCTCATATAAGTGCGTTTCCTTTTATGCTAGTCAATCTGGAAGGAAAGAGAGCGCCATTTTTTAATTGTTTTGCTTTCAAAGGACTAACCTTACACCTGCACTTATATGGTATACGTCGCTCGATTCGCCCGATGTTATATCTAGTTATTGCATTTTGAATTTATTGCAGACCCAGATGGCACCTCATTTGATGCCGCCACCTTTTCTTGTTGATGTTGATGGCAATCCTCATTCGCCCACGTCACAGCTGCTCATTCCTGGTCGAAACATCAACAATCTGCCAACGAGAAGAGTAGAAATTCCCATATCAAATTTACCACCTTTGTTAGCAGAGATTGCCGCAGAGGAGGCTGCTGCAGCTGCTGGTAGGGTGCATTTAATTTCTGAGAGCCGGTTCATATTGTCATAGGATCAAATAATTTTGACTTGTTAAATCAAAAATATCAGGTTTTGCATTTTGAGAGTAGGAATAATTGGAAACAATTCAAAACAACGACATCACATTGCATCTTTCAACGTCTATTGAAGTCTCCTGTAACTTTTATGCACCACTTCAATTAAGCGAGCATGGTTTGGAATTTATTAAAATGATCTTCATACAAAATTTTCGAGTGCAGATTCCGATTTAGCACCCGCAGCTTTGTCAATTGTTTGCCTTTGAATTGCCGATGCTTGTGATGTTGATTTTATGACGATGTTAAGTTTAGAATTTATAAGGGATTTGACCATGTAACCATGATGTAGCAACATAAAAACTTGTATTGTCACTAAAGTTTGGGTGCTAAATCCGAATGCGGCTTCTAAAATTTCTAATGAAAGAATTTTGGGTAATTTACAAATGAGACTGTCAATTGAAATGGTGTATACCAAAGCAACAGTTCGTTGTGGCCTCGCTTCCAGGTTTAATGAAGTCGTGGTGACTCGACGAATAAGAAGTAGCTTTCATATAGTTATCTACGCACTTACCTCTGAAAGTTCAATCGGTAATCCCTATTGTGACAGAACTTGTCTCAAATTAGAGGTCAGGTGAAATTCACCATGACGTAAAATCACTCAGCGCAGCAGTTCCATTTTATTTATTCACGAGCTGTTTCGTCTGACGTCTACCTGGAGTACTTCTGAGTGTAAGTTTAAAGAAACAAGGTTTGTTAACGTTCTTCTGTTTATTGCCATGCACATAAATTGATGCAAGTTAGTTTCACGTTAGTGTGCTATTGGCGGTATACAATTACGAAAATGGCCTCAAGTTAGTACTTGCCATCTGGAAATGTAATACCAAGTTATGTTATTCTACGCGTTCCTAGGCCGGCAAAATTTGTTGTCTCCAGACGGAGAAAGAAGACGGAGAAATTCACATTCACCACTGCGTAGCCCTGCAGGTGGAGGTGGAGGAGGAGTGGGTTTAAGGCAAAGTGGTGATGTTGAAGGTGTTAGACAAGTAGACAGCAATGTTTTTATTTCGCATGATGTGTCTGATGCTGATCAAAAACAATGGAGGAATAGAAAGATTGTCCCACAAGAGAAAGCGTGTTTCAAAAAGTAAGAGTGTATTCATTTTATTTTCTTCAAGTGAACTTACTCAATTTTGATTAGAAACTTGGCTCTTTATTCTGTGGCACTGTGTCTTAATTTGAGCCCATCTCTCTCATTTTAAATGTTTTTAAAACTTCTTAATTTTCAGTGGACTGAATATTCCATTTATCATAACCTTATTGAAGGCCGCTAGTATAGTGTTTGAATCCAAGAATTACAAGAAGCAATCAAGCCATAAACAAACAAAAAATTTCGTTTGATATAGTTTTGGTTGTTTATACAATTTTAGGTTATTCAGTGCGGGGTGAGTGGCTAAGCGACTTATACAGTTTTCGTCAGGTGACTGAAGTCAAGCTCGGTCGACTGAGGTCAAACTCCAGATGGGTGACCTCGGAGGAGGCCTGACGTCGCAACTCGCCTCGCCGTCCTTCGGAAGGGACGTTAAACTAGGGGTCCCATGCCTCACCGTGGCATGTATATTGTGCCTAAATTAGCTTTCAGTAGCTAGAAATCCTGGCAAGCCCACTCAAAACAAATTGAAAACAAACAAACAGTTTGTGGTTGAGCCATTTTGTAATTCATAACTTCTGGCGGTTTTGACTTTCTGGAAGGGGCTACTACCGTTTCATAGATGTTTTTTAAAAGAATAGCGCGGATAAACAAGGAGGTTCAAGCGTCCAAGGGTCTACTGATACTTAATTTGTGTTTGTAATTCATCACAACCAACTGGAATGTTCTCTAATATAGTATTTGCTATTCTGATTATGATATTTCACGAACACAAATGAAATATATTGATCTTTAGTATGACATCACAAGTGGTTGTAAGTGCTTTGTATGGAAGCCTTTTCCCTTCAGTGCATCAAAATGCCCGAAACTTTTTTTGGGGGCTTTCTTAGGCTTCATGTACGATTACACAGTAATCCAGTCTAAGCCTTCTCTTCTTCCTGCTTTTTTCACACTGAATGCTTTACTAATCGTAAACGAAGGGAAGCGCTTCTGTTTATTGCTTTTACAAAGCCTGAAGAATGTGACATTGTTTTTTATAATGATTTTGTATCCACTGAAAAATGACTGATTGTGTAAACTTGATAGAATAATGGCGTTGGAATTGTTCGATGTTTGATTGAATGATTTGACTGATTTGATTGACATATTTGAACATATATTGAATTCCTTTTTGGAATATTTTGCTCGAGAATAGTCTTTTGCTATTGACAGGCAGAATTACCTGTACCGTCAAGAACAAGGCAAAGCAGAAGTTGAGAAATACGTCAAGGAAAAGAAAAGAAGGGCTCTGTCAACATCACAACGGGTAAACAAATTGCTTTTATGCTAATTGTCCACCTTTGGAAAAGCTTCAAATACAATTGCTAGGTTCCTCAGTGGTCCCTCCTTGTACTAGCGCAGCTCCAGAAGATTCCCGAAAGCAATCTACGATTTACCCATCCATCTTTCCAAGTTTATCTAATTATTATTTTTTTGATGATACTAAAGCAGTTGAAGTTTTTAGCGAAAGCCTAGGAAAAGCGATTTTTGGGTAGGACTTATTTGAAAGCAAAATCGTTCATTGTATGTGAAGTATGAAAAATTCCGTGATTAAGTTTAAGCTACAGGAAGCAATGTTGTGGATGATATTCTTCGAGTCGATTTGATGCTTGTCCAAACGGTGAACACATTTTTTTAACTTACCGAGTTCTTCTTATTTGCATCTTTTTCTCGTAGTTGATGAAAATGGTTAGCCAAGAAGCTGATCAAAAGAATACAAAGAAGAAAGGGAAAGGGGGTCGTGCTGCCCCCAGAGCAAGAATCACGTACAATGTTCCTTCTGAAATGTTGCAGAATAACGTAGAAGAAGAAGATGAAGACGAATTGATCGATATTGAGCAATTTATAAGCAGCGAAAGTGATTCTGATTGGAACAGTGGTAGCAGGTATGTGTCCATTTTGATACCTCTCCTTGTCAAGCCAGTAAGCTATCTCCTTGAGCAAAAGAACCAAAGTCCAGAAAACAGCCCAGCCTTTCTCCCGACGTCAATGTTCTTGATGGAAGAAACTTCCTGATTTCTTAATAGAGGATGCATCTATTTGGATTTGGCATTTAAAGTAATTCCTTCATTTTAACGGTCTTCCGTCACGGTCTGTCTGGTTTTGAACGGTCTTTCTATTATTTTTGAGCGAAAGATCTTTGTTTGAGCCTACATTGGGGGGGGGCAATAGCATCCCTCGCCTCCCAAGTGTTTGTTTGCTCAAGTTATAGGTCTTATTTATGTTGAAATCTTTTGTATTTTTTCAGTGATTCAAGTGAAGACTCAGACTGGACCAAAGAAGTAGGCCTGAAAGAGAAAGTTCAAGAACAAAGGGAGGCTAGGAGAAGGTTTGCCTTTGCATTATCGCAGTTTGTTCGTAGAAATTCATTCTAACTTCTCAAATCTTAAGACTCAATCATGATCATTATCAAATGGCTCGTTTTCATCATGGAAGACTCAATTGATCTGCATCTTCAAAGTTTGTTTAGTAGCCATATTTACAGCAATAGATGATTGTGCTAAAGATGGCGGCAAGGAACTTTCTTCCAGGGAGCGCCGAAGGCGCGGGAGGCGAAACGCGCTAATGTTTGAAGATTGAGCTGTGATGCACGATTTGCAAACGAGGCTACCAAATTGCGTCCTACAAACAATGGCGTCCTCGCTGCGATTGGAACGATGGAAGGGAAGGATTCATTAAAGTTGAACAGAAAGAGTTAACTTACAGACGAAATTGAGGAAAAGAGCTGTTATGGTTTATAGGAACTTGCTTGGAGCATCAATAACTACCTGCCATCAAGTCTTACTTGGGAGATATGGTGAAATTTGGTAACGACTTGGCCTACAGTTCTAGTTCATGTATCGGAAAGCTTTCCCTGTTGGACGTTTAGAGCTGAAATCTGATCTCAGTTGATGTCCAAATGAGGGAAGATGGCAAGGTCTAATTCATTTTCTATTGAGTGAACACGGAAACAGAATCATGGATTTAATCATGAATCAAGTTGATGATTTTTGACTAACTGAAGAGAGTAAATCTGGAAATGCTGAAGAACTGAGCTAATCTCTGGTTTTCCCACAACTGCAAACCATCACGATGAAACGAGGATAACACTGAAACAATTTATATGCACAGGACTGCATTTGAGGACTTGATGTATACCAATTTCCTCAAAGGAATGCTAGCAGGAGTAGAATGATGCTTATGTTATTTTATGTTATGTTATCATGCACATCACATGTGGACTTGATCTGAAATTGATGACTGGCTGAAGATAAAACATTTGAAAACTTTTTACAGAGAGATGTATCAATTCCTGGAATATTTTGTCAAAACTGTAGCTCAGGCATATTATTTGAATGCTAAAGAGGTAGTAATTGAAAACAAATAAAGTGGAGGCCTCAGTATGAATATGGCTATGACAACAAAAAAGGAGTTACATTATTGTTTGTTGCTTAAGGTATAAGGTGTCAGATTTCCATCCTCTAAAGTTCAGGGTGGGCCTGACAATTATATATACCCATCCATCCTTTAAATTAAGAATATTTTGTCTGCAACTTTTTGAGAGACAATGACCTAGCCACAACTTAAGACAGGCTTGCTATGTTTGTCCATTTTTAATGTTCTGAAAGCTTATGCCACAAAATCATCACAGGTTTTTATAAGAAACTAGGATCAGGCTATAGTACTAAGAGTTTCTCAATTTTGCATTAAATTTTGTCCATTTTAATACTAAAAGTTTCTTAATTGGTTTCTTATGTTGTGAATGCAAAATTATCAATGTGATTGCTAGCAGTGCTTCAGATATCTTTCTTAGCATTTAAAACATCATATAAGTATAAACAGTGTTCTGTTATGTTGAAAAAACAAATGGTTAGTTAATATTACTCAAGAATAAAGGTTCAATGCTATATTTGCTACAATATCCATGCTTTTAACTTTGAAAATTTTCTGAATATTTCTCAGACATACAGTAGTACTAGAGTTTCTCAAAATTTTGGCCATCTTAGTACTACTTTCTTATAAACCAGTTTCTTATAAAAGACATGTAACATTTCTCTGTTAAGAGGGTTTCACATATTTTTACAAGAAACTAAGAATTTGGGTCAGTACTGAAAGTTTCTTAAAGGATCCATAACAATCTTCATGTTTACTACTTGTGCTTTTTAACAAAGTTTTGAAGCTTTTCATATGTTTAAATACTATATAGTCAAAAGTAATATAAGTGAAAATAAAGTTAGAATATAGCAAGGATTTCCTGTATCAAAACAAACAATCTCCCAAGTTGTACTTTCTCAGAGTACTAGAGTCCCATATATTTTTGGTGAACTGAGAGTTGAGATTCCACTGAGAAGTTTCTTGATGAAGGCCCTTTGATCTACCCCCAAACAGACTCTTATAGGCTCAGTGTGCACCTTCTGTTCTGTTGCTGGCCAGTGGCTTACCCAAGGGGAGAATGGGGGTCCATACCTGATTACTGACTTGAGTACCCAATAATCAATTGCCCCCAGTTATTCCTTCTTTAGAAATTTTCCTCCTGAAATTTTCATTCCAACCTCCTTATTAAAGGGAACAGACATAGCTATATCTCGTAGCCGCTATAAATAGGCAAGAGAAACGCCCACAAATCCTTTGTTTCTTCAGCTACACAATGAAACCGGATGTGTCTAAGTTGTCAAGTACAAAAGGTTATATTTTTGACCTGGCCCGGGCCAGCTTTTAACTATGTTGATTCTCTTTAATTCCTTTGAAAATGAACATTCAATTTTTCCAACCACCTCTAATTGTTTCAGTCCCTTGATTATGATTGTATTGAACCATTTTCAACCCTTTGATCATTCTCCATCGACCCGGCTTCTTTGGCACTCAGTTGTAAATTAGATACAAACATTTGCTAATGTTGATTTTGAGTATAAAATGGCAACAATCTGAGGTAATAACTTTGCAATCTGTGCTTTATTGTGTTTAATCGTTTGTATGTAAAAGATGGCACATGCATACAGTAAATGTTTCCCTTTCTCTACAAATTAGCATAATATCAAATTAAACAGAGCATTGTTTGCAAAAATTACTAATCTGTTGCCTGTTCCATATTACAGCATGTTCTATTTTCATTGATTCTTACTTTCAACAAGCAAAATTACAAATTTAAAGCAGTTAGTTTACAGTCTGAATTAAAAAATCTGAATTAAAGAATATGATGCAGGCATTGTTTGGTCTCTTTGCAACAGTTTCATAATGGAATATGTTCTTGCAAAGCAACAAGTAGCTAAGTGAAGGTTGACAGGTAATAAAAGCCAAGTCTCACATAGATTCCATAGCTTGACACATCAGGATTCTGAAAATGAATGAAAATTGAAAGACCTATTACAGCAAGATACTTGTTCCTACTGTTCCTATCAAAGCAGAATAATGTATGTAACTGTGTAGCTAAAACCAGTTGAGATCACACCAGACTACAAGTTAATAACCCAGGAGGGGGGGTTACTTGGGTGTATCTTGGATAGGGTTGCTCAGGTTACTTTTTTGGGTCTAAAATTTGGACAGAGCTTACTTTTTGGGTCAATCATTTGCAAAATTTATTTTTTGGTTCCTTAAGTTCTGCATTACTTTTTGGGTATCCAATATGGGTTAAAGTAAGAAAATTGAAGAAAGCAGATCCTACAAACAAAATCTAAAATCAAGTAACATTACTAAAGTCAAAATATTTGAAAATCCTAACAGCATGAGAAGTCGAGTTAGTTAGGGCTAATCAGTTGGGGCACTTTTCCATAGATTTAAGATGCCAACTTCATGATGTTTGGGTACAGTATGTTAGATCAAAAAAAAATATTTTTTAGCTTACCTAGGCCTACTTTTATGCCAGAAATTATTTTTTTGGATTGATGCTTTGCACTCCAGCCTGAGCAACCCTATCCTAAATATACCTGAGTACCCCCCTGGGGTTATTGACAGTTTTGCCAAATGAAAAGATGTTATTAACCCAAGATGGGCCTAATCTGCCATACAAGACGAAACCAAGAAACGACCGGGCACCACTAAAACTGCCCTAAACATCATATCTCAGAATATCTCAAAAAATAAATTTGCACATACCTTCTTGAATATCTATTTTATCTAAATATTAGCAAATTAGAATTTTCTTTAATTTTCCCTTTGAATAAATTGAAGTGCGCCACAAAGAAGCTGCGGCTGTGGCCTGGCCTAGGCCCAGAGCGCTTTCCGTAAATGTATCAAAATTTCAAGTTTGTAAAGCTAAAAACGCTAAAGCAAGGAGTAAAAGCAGTTGTATATTCAATGGATTAAATTTGTGAAAAGAAATCGCATACTCACAGGTACTTATGTTAAAGAAACTCCACTTTTCCTACCACAGAGCTGTGATTTTCTTCTCGTGAAAAATTTCCAAAACTTTCGCGAGGAAGAGCGCAACCTCGTTTGCATGTGCATCACACATCGCGACATAAGGCTCACTGGGCGTTTCGCCTCCCGCGCCTTCGGCGCTCCCTGCTTTCTTCTGAGATGCATTGCGTTCTTCAATCGAAGTCCTATAGAATCGTTAAGTATTTGAGATTAGAACGGTGTGCGCCTTCGGCGCTCTCTGGTGTGTATCTTGGTAGAAGGTTCCTCGCCGCCATCTTTAGCAGAATCGTCTATGATGCAAAGTTCCTTTTAAGGTATTCATAAAATGATCTTGTTAAACAGTTGTACACCCACCGTTTTAAATGTGTAAACGAGACCTTCATATCAGTGCCTTGAGTGCTCATCATCGAGCATGAAAAGTACTTTCACTGCACTGCCCGCCCGATTTTGTCTATTTTTGTGTAAAACAAGTAGATTGATTGATTAATTGATTGATTTATCTTCTTTATACAGGGTTTAGTTACAGCTTAAATAAGTACTGATTTCCAAACTGCCCTGTTAAAATAAATACAATGAACTAAATATTTCTAATCATAACATTTTACAAGCAAGAATAAAGGTAGAAAAGAAAGAAAACTATGTATTAACGAGTTGAAACGAGAAGATTACTTGCTGTTCTTATAAGCAGATTTTAATCGACTCAAGGTGGGTGCTTTCTTGACTTCAGCGCTAAGGTTGTTCCATAATTGTGCCCCGCTGTAAGCAAAGCACCGTTGACCATTGCAAGTTTTAATGCTAGGTAGATTGAGGTCTGTATTAGTATTACGAAGCTCTCTAACACTAATATCTGATAACTTATCGAACAGAGCAGTAAGGTAATTGGGTGGTAAGGTCGTTCCATAATTGTGCCCCTCTGTAAGCAAAGCACCGTTGACCACTGCAAGTTTTAATGCTAGGTAGCTTGAGGTCTGTATTAGTATTACGAAGCTCTCTAACACTAATATCTGATAACTTATCGAACAGAGCAGTAAGGTAATTGGGTGGTAAGGTCGTTCCATAATTGTGCCCCTCTGTAAGCAAAGCACCGTTGACCATTGCAAGTTTTAATGCTAGGTAGCTTGAGGTCTGTATTAGTATTACGAAGCTCTCTAACACTAATATCTGATAACTTATCGAACAGAGCAGTAAGGTAATTGGGTGGTAAGGTCGTTCCATAATTGTGCCCCTCTGTAAGCAAAGCACCGTTGACCATTGCAAGTTTTAATGCTAGGTAGCTTGAGGTCTGTATTAGTATTACGAAGCTCTCTAACACTAATATCTGATAACCTATCGAACAGAGCAGTAAGGTAATTGGGACCTTCCTTGTTAATTGACCTGTACGCCATCCCAGCGGTTTCCGTTTCAATGAGTTCTTTGACTGTTAGCCATCCTAGTTCCTTAAGGAGTGGTTGCAAAGTAGAGCTCCATTGTACTTATTTTCTCTAAATGTTCTTTCTATTCCTAAATCGATGACGCCTACTGCATTGTCTGTAAGTATTATATTACCTGAAGTACTCATCATTTACATTTTGACATCAAAGGGAGGCGATCATCAGAGAGGTGATCAGTTTTATTTATGGTTCAAGCTCAAGTTCTAGTTTCACTTTAAAATTCTAAAACCAATTCCATCTAACAACAACAACAATAAAATAATATATAATATATAACAGTATAGAAAGAAATGAACTAATCTAGGAGCAAGCACCCCATTTTTCTAAAATCTATTTTTTCACAGGTGTAACCTCTTTAGTTCATTTGGTAATAGACCATTTGCCAATTAGGAACAAGGGATTGAGGTGAGCGCGGCCAATTCCGATGGCCCTTGCAGCAGTCGGAAATCCGCGAAATCCTCTCCACTCAAGTAAACACGGCAGGACCATACTGTGCCACCTGGTCGCTGTGCAAACTTGGATATTTTACTTTCTATGAACCCTTCCCAGAGTAATTTGCGATTTGTCTAGTGTGTTCAGTGTTTCCCTCTATTGACAGGCCGTTTGCTCATCCTCTCACTTATTTTGGAGTGTACTATAATAACAATAATATAATAATAATAATCTATTTATTTAAAGTTGGTAGTCTACATGTGTAGTTCACATCAAAGATGTGCACTAATTTATACCAACTATTTACATAATCTACAAAAATAACTTTGAGGCACTTTCATTCCAGGTATTCCACAGGGGCGGCTGGGAGCAAGAAAGAGTTGCTATTAATTGCGAGCCAACCAAGATAAGGATGGGGGTCCGGGGGCGTGGCCCTGGAAAATATTTTGGGCCACGCCCCTCGGTCTCCCGGAGAAACGCCCTTTTTCTAGGAAAAGGTTTTTCAAGTGCGTTTGTTGTGTGCGAATTGAACCAAGTTTAGCTCTGGTACAAAGGACATTTACTGCAGTAGTTCAGTGAAAAGTCAAGGGGTAAGGTAGGATTGATGAAATGATGAATGTTCTAAGTGACAGTCTCAAAGTTTGATTGAACGTGCTGATCACAGAACTGAGACGGTACGGTTTGTGGTGATATCCTGAAGGGCTGCGAGCTTAAACCTGGCAGTAGATTGAATCAATGATTTGCGGCTTTCAGCCTACAATAGGAGAGCCGCCGTGCTATTAGAATCGCGATTCTAATAGCAAATAGCATGAACAGCTGAGGAGAAGCGACCAAGATCATACGCCAACCAAGATCGACTTTAGCTATCCATCAAGAAAGGGGTTTCTATCATATTATTCTTTCGAACTACCAGCCACAACAAACCCAGCTAGCAAAAGTAGCTACTGTCCTCTCCATCATGATGACTTCAAGCGAAGATTTCGTGTACTGATTTTCAGTTGTACGACTTGCAAACATAGTGCCAACTCTTTCCATGCCTTCCATCTTGATACTTTTCTCTTATACAAAGAAAGGAAAATCCTTAGCAACCCTTACAAAGAGAAGCCTGTCGAGTCTAGCGACAAAACTGCACATTTCGACGAACTAAATTCACAGTTTTTTTATGATTTTTGTGCGAACTTTGCAAGGCTTGCAACTGGATCTGCCAGTGCTATTAGATTTGGAAAACTAATAGCATGGCTGCGTTGAGTCATTGTTGAAAGATTTGACTGACAGATGAAAACAAGGGATTACTTCTCTGCGGCATCTTTGATAGGAAGTTTCTGCTATTAGAATCAGAAAACTAATAGCGTGGCCAATTTCATTCAGTGAAAGCAATAGGAGAACTCTGTTGGAACGGCGTACGTCATTGGCATTGTTAAGCGGAATTTTGTCTCAAACAAGACCAACAATAACCTATTGAAAGCGTTGAGATCATTTTTTTGTAACTAATTGTAAAGGTCCTACAACACAACCAAGTGAATATGGACAAACACATTGTACAATCTTTGGAAAAAAATTGCTATTAGACTAATAGCACTAATAGCAGGGCCAGCCGCCCTTCCCACTATCGGAAGGCGGCTCGATTTTTAGACCAAGCCAATCGGAAACTTTTCCCTCTTCCAACCAGGGCTGACTTGTCAGCATTGCAGACTGCAACTCCACCAGAAATCTCCTAAATTTTCTTTTTCCTCATAATAACCTGTTTAAACGCTTCTTTGAGCTTTTGTGATCAGAAAAGATTTGCCACAAGCTTCACTTTGGTTGCAGAATATATTAGGACGATTGATTCAATATGGCCCATGACCCATTTGCCTTCTAGCGAAAGAAACAATTTTCTCTCCAACCGAGACTTCAAGTCAAACAGGTTTGGTAGGAAAATATCTGTCATTTCTTTGTCTGTTTACCGGAGTCACAGTTGAGTTGATATCAAAAACTTCGAAACGGTAGCTGTATTTTGAAGAGAACGAAATTGATGATATGGCTGCTTGATTTCTGGACGGGACACTGTGTTGACAGGAGGAAAAATTGGTTAAATGGCACTATTTTGTGAGGGGCGTTGCCCTCCCGAAAAATTTCGTACGGCTTTGGCAAAAGTCATTTTGTTTTCAAGGAAAATCCCTCGAAAACTCGTACGCTTTTCGGAATAAGTGAAGTGCTCCCCGCTATTTTATGCAATTTGTGTTGGACTTTTGGAAGAAACTTCGAAGGTGGAAAGGCAGGGGCTGTATTGATGGATCTCCCCAAGTATTTGACTGTATCAGACATGATCTTTTAATTGCAAAATTGCATGCCTACGGTTTTTCTCTCGAAGCATTAACACTAATCAGTGTTTCCCTCACAAATAGGCAACAAAGAGTCAAAATAAATGGGCCTTTCAGTTCTTGGAAAAGTGTCACACGCGATGTTCCTCAGGGATCAGTCTTAGGGCCTCTGTTATTCAACATCTACCGGGTGTCCCAAAAAAAAGGTAACAGATTTGATCAGGGCTAGCGCTAAGAATTTAACTCCAATCAATCGGAGATAACCTTTAAACTAATCCTCGATAGTTTACTTGAAGATAGACACCTTGTTTGTTGATATTGGAGCATTGAGAGTAAACATTTTTATCATGAAAGTCTAGATTTGCCTTCACCTCCAAACCAGAGCTTTTAGGCTTTGGCCTAAACTACAAACGCGCTGTTGCGGGGAATCTCCTCAAGGATAGGCACATTGTTGAAAGTCCGAAGAAGGACCTTTGCTTTGTGCATGCACATTTGAGTACAAATGCAAAAACTGAAAACTGAAAAAGTCACTAAGGAATATCTTTTACTCAGCCAAAATGAAAATGAATTTACAAAAAAGAAACAACTTAAGCACGAGGGAGTGCCTTCAAGGATCTTACCCTCGTGGGACGTTTAATCCTTTGGGTATAAGCGACGAATTCTTGTTTCGTAATAATTTCAATGATCAAAAATGCATTTTATTCGAGCAAGGAAGATTTTTCCACACTCAAGGGAATCATTTCCCTGCAGGGTAACTTTTATTTGGCAGCGGTAATTCACAGCTTATGTAGAATGAACAGAGATATCCTTTTGGGAAAAAATTCTTGAGTTTGATTGTCAAGTTCGATTTGGATTTCTATCAAGAATTTTTCCGAAGCACGAGGATTCTTGTGTGTACCTGGCTACCCAGGGGGGGGGCACTTGTGAAAATTTTGGTAGGGATGCTCGTGTCATTTTTTTGGGTTTGAAATTTACGAAAATGTCATTTTTTTGGGTTTCGCTAAGTTGGCATCATTTCTTTGGGGTTGAAAAAATTGCCGTCATTTTTTTGGGTTCATTGAAAATTTGCATCATCTTTTTGGGTTACTGAACTTCGTATTTAGAAAATTATAATCTCAATCAATTAATGGAAGTACTATAGGTTGTTTAATAATTCTTTCTTCTCAATTATGCTGAATCAGAAGTTTTACTACTCTATGTATCAATTCATTGATATATAGTTTTTGGAAAGAATAGTTGGTTATTAACATGACGATTTAGACAAATCATAGGAATTGCTGTGATGGTCTCCAAATTCAATATCAGTTTTACTATCCTTTGCAGAACTGTAAGGTGCAATTTTCTCAGTTTAAATTGTTGTACAAAAAGGATAGTTGTGGGGGCTCGAGAATAATTCCGTCATTTTTTTGGGTTTGAAAATTTTGGGTCTGTCATTTCTTTGGGTAGATTAAAAATCTATCCAAATGAGCATCCATATCTTAAATTTTATAGAGTGCCCCCCCCCCCTGGGCCTGGCTAGCCCTGGCTATGATTCAGGAGATTCCCCACAACAGCGCGTTTGCAGTTTAGGCCAAGGCCTAAAAGCTCTGGTTTGGAGGTGAAGGCAAATCTGGACTTTCATGATAAAAATGTTTACTCTCAATGCTCCAATATCAACAAACAAGGTGTCTATCTTCAAGTAAATTATAGAGGATTAGTTTAAAGGTTATTTCCGATTGATTGGAGTTAAATTCTTAGCGCTAGCCCTGATCAAATCTGTTACCTTTTTTCTGGGACACCCGGTACATAAATGACTTTTTACTCTACACACCCGCCCCCCCCCCAGTAACGACCCCGCTGGAATGCTGCCCCGCCAATGTAAAAGGATGGCCCGCCAAGTGGTTTTCCCCGCCAAGTTTCAGTTTAAAGCTCTCTCCCCGCCTTGTTTCTGTTGCTTCCACGTTGAAGTTTTTATTTTCCCGTCAAACCTTATACACGTTCCATCACAGATAATAGCCTAAAGGTTTTATTTCCCAGTCACGATATTTTCAATCCCCGCTGAAAATGTATAATTTCGTAATTTCCCCTCTGTACTTTAATGTCCGGCGGGGTCGTTACTAGGGGGTGTTACTCTTTATCCAAAACTCGGATATATGAAATTATGCAGATGATCTATGCTTGCGATAGGAAACTGGAAAATAATTCTTGTGATGTTGTAAATAGCTCTGAAGAGAAGCTACTTTGAGTTCAAATTGATAGCAGACTTTCCTTCGATAATCATGTTTCCAAACCGTGCCAGAAGGCTAACAATAAACTGTATGCACTCGCTCGTATATCCCCATGCTTGGATCAGAGCAAACTAAGAACCCTCATGAGGGCATTCATTACCAGTCACTTTCAATACTGTCCTTTAATTTGGATGTTTCACATCAGACAGCTCAACCAAAAAATCAACAAATACAGGAAAGAGCATTAAGAATTACTTACAAGGATACTGAATCTACTTTTAGGCCCCGTCCACACGTATCCGGATATTTTTGAAAACGCATCTCTTTTTATCCGTTTTTGGTTCCCGTCCACACGGAGACGGCGTTTTCAGTCACCGAAAACGAAGCTTTTCGAAAACGCTCTCCAGAGTGGATCTTTTTGAAAACGCCGTTTTCATGTTCTCGTGTGGACGGGTGAAAACGAAGCTTTTCGAAAACGCTGACGTCAAGGCATCGATTTACGACGTATCAGAGCATGCGCACGGATCTTTGGGGACAACAAAAGGGCATTTTGATTGTCTGTTTTCTTTTGTCGAGGTTCGAACAGCGAAGTTTGAATGTAGCAGCGTCTTCGAGTGGACGGGGATATTTTCGAAAACGCTCCTCGTGTGGACGCGAATCTTTCTGAAAACGGATAAAAAAGATGCGTTTTCAAAAAGATCCGGATACGTGTGGACCAGGCCTTAGTGAGCTATTACAGAAGGACAGTGCAGTTACTATTCATACAAAGAACCTGCAATTACTGATGACTGAGATGTAAAAAACTAGAAATGGCCTGAACCCTTCATTTATGCAGGAAATCTTCTGTGTGACAATCCAACTTACAATTTGTGTAACAACGAATTTTTTCAGACCAAGAGTGAGATCTGTCAATAACGGGACAGAAAGCGTCTGATTCAAAGGCCCACGGCTATGGCAAATGCTGCCACCAACGGTACAAAATCCACGATCCCATTGTCAGTTTAAAACAAAGATACAAAGATGGAACGGAGAAAATTGTCCATGCAAGTTATGCCGCGTCTTTATTCCGAACTTAGGCTTTTTATAATGCATATTTTTTAGACATTGATTTTATGCTGTTTAAATATTGATGACTTGTGAATATTTTATCGACTATTTTTCTAATGTAATATTTGTATTTTGTATTTTTAACGTTGGAATTAATCAGCTCATTACTTTTAGTTAAATTTTTTATTGCAATCCTACGATAAAGAAATGAATGTGAAAAAATAAACGACTTCGATCAGGTATGCCCTTAACAGTATCCACTTTAGACTAGCTTCTATATCTTGCCTCAGGGTATTCTGCAGATGTTGTTGCCTTGTCTTTTAATGATCAACTGTGCGAAGAATGAATGCTTAATAGCTTTAATTTCCCGAGATTTAAATCATTAATTTCAGGTGGAAATATATTTAAATTGATTGCCCTTGGCAGACGAAAAAATCGTCACTTCCAGATCGAAGCACATTTAGGTTGCCGTAAGATTATAGCTAATAATCTGCTACACAAGTGAACAAAGAGCATTGTTTGAAATCCTTTTAAGTCTCCAAATGTAGCTTCATACCATTTGAGTACATTTTACAAAAAACCAACAGTTAGAACAGTACCTGTTGAGGTTGAAGGCCATCAGAGTGTGAGAAGTTTCCAGCTGGCTTGACGTAACAATCGAGCCGCCTTCCTATCGTTACGTCGAATTGAAGTGTCTTAAAGGGACCAGCATGCCCTGCGGGGAGTCAGCGACTTGCTCCACACAGCTTCCAGAATAACTGACTGTGCGAAATTCACAAAAGCAAAAGCAAACGATGGCAAAGGCTGCTGGTCTTTGTACTCCCTTTAAAGTACACTCCAAAGTGAGTGAAAGGATGAACAAATGGCTTGAAATGGAAGGAAAACACTTACCATACTAGAAAATTACCAAATAACCCTTTGAGGGGGTAAATGATTAGCGAAGAATTCAAGTTTGCACAGCGACTAGACCGCTCACTACGGCTTTCTGTGGATACTGAAGTAGAGAGGATTCCCCGGATTTCCGATTGTTGCTAAGGCTGTCGGAATAGACCTTTCCCCTGATTACGTCACACACCTGCGAGCGCGCAATACGCGATCAGCTGTTTGTGTTTTTCTTTGGTGATCGTACCGAGCTCTATATTTACCTCGAAATTCACAGCGAAATAACAAAGAAATCATGGAAAATCCTTCATCTTCAGCCGACCAGCACAGCCCTAGTTTTTTTCAAAACTCTTGCACGGGGACTGGTGCTTCAGAACGAGAAGAAAACGAAGATTCGTCCTAGAAAAGCAGCGAGAATCCGATGCGGCCTATGCTAGGCGTCAGTGGAGAAAGCAAACACGGTGAGAAACCGGTTGTTGGAGAGATCACTTGCTGTGTTCCGGAGTGCTTCAGCAATAGTAAGAGAAATAAAGAGCTTTCTTTTTACACCATTCCGAATGGCAAATAAAAGCAAGGAAAAGCAAGACCTTAGAGAAAAATCGCTACATATGATTTCTTGTCAGAATTTCACTCCAGGTCCAGGACACAGAGTTTGTTCAAAGCATTTCACCGGAGGTCGAAAGACCTACATGAACAACATTCCAACAATTGTTCCTAAAAATAAGGGGGAAAAGGAGACGAAAGAAATCGCAAAATAATGTAGCTTTTCCAGCCAGTCTTAAATTCTCCACCAGATCCTGCAGCTCCTTGGCGTTTGTTTCGAAAGCATATGGTGGTGTAGCACAGTATGATTCTCTGTTGCCTTTCACTAGGGGTCTTTTTCGCTTTTTACTCTCTTCAGCCTTCTCGAAGACAAGTTCTTGAAATTTGAATGCCTTTGAAAATTGGTTTCCTGCATCAGCTGGTACATGCCATTTCTGCACGACTTGAGTGCAAGTCAGATCTCTGTGACACCCATGTTGACATAGTCAAGAAGGGTGCAGAGCTGGGCACCAACGTGTTTGCAGAAACCTCCTTGGCCTACCTTGCAGTTGCACTTTGCATACTCAGCATCCCCCGATTCCTGGTCAAGATGCACATGCACAGTGTACTGGATACTCTTCATTGAAGCATGAACCTTTGCCTTCACCAGGAACAGAAGTCTTTCCCCCTTCACATTTGGCTTCCCCAAAACTCCTCGTACATACCCTTCCTTTCACAGCTTGTATCCTTGTTTTTTGTTACGAAAGGCTTTGGGAGCAGCCCCTTTCTATGACATTGTTATGGAGCTTTTTATCATTCGATCATAAATCTTTTCAGCATTGAAACTTGATAATAAACTGAGCGACCTAATTTCATGCTCAAATGTTTCGTCTTCGATACCAAACATCTTAGGCCGCATCTCGCCGCTATTCTGGGGCGAATCTTTGTTTTCTTCTCGTTCTGAAGCACCAGTCCACGTGCAAGAGTTTTGAAAAAAAACCAGGGATGTGCTGGTCAGCTGAAGATGAAGGATTTTCCATGATTTCTTTGCTATTTCGCTGTGAATTTCGAGGTAAATATAGAGCTCCGTACGATAACCAAAGAAAAACACAAACAGCTGATCGCGTGTTAAATACAACTCCCAGGATGCATTGCGCGCTCGCAGGTGTGTGACGTAATCAGGGGAACGGTCTATTGGCCCCGCTTGCCTCAGTCCCTTCTTAATTGGCAAATGGTCCCGGGGGGGTACTTGACTAGGGAAGTGATGGGGGTGTGTGGCAAACCGCTCAACACCCTGTACCCTATCGCATAAAACATTGCCCAAAGGTACACCCTGTCGCATAAAGATTTTGCCAAAATCCATTGTTTCATGAGAAATCTAAAAGGTGTCCTTCCACATGATACCCTGTCGCATAATTTTCTTATCAATTGTAATACCCTGTCGCATAATTTTTACCGTAAAAGGACACCCTGTTGAGCGGCACATCCCGTCAAGTCAAGTATGGGAGTACCCCCTTCCCGGGCAAATGGTCTATTGTAGAAATGTGTAGAGACGTCTAAAACTTGGTATCTTGAGAGCGTGTAAGAGATTTGAGTATACGACGAAGAACGAAAACTAAAGGAGATTTGTTGTGACATCAGTAATGCTGTTCCAAGGACTTGGGGCCAACATGTGTAACAGATATTTTCGGGGGGGGGGGTTACCCTTATCATTTTCAGGATTCCGACTCTGCTACAGGGTATCATTTTTGTAAAATCGGCTCCCTGACGGTCCATATTTGTCATTTTTGACTCCGAAAGTTTGTTTTAAGCCATTTGCACCCTGCAAATGTGATTTAAATCACTTGGATGGCAACAATTCCACATTTTTGGATAGATTTCTTACTAATTTCCTTTGCATGGCACAATTTTATCTGAAGAAACAAAAGGACAGGTATTGCTTAAGAAAAGTTTACTCCGGGACAGGGTATCATTTCAGAAATTTGACTCCGGGACAGGGTAGCTTTTCAAATTTTCCAGCGGCACCTCCCCATGTGCTCGTAGATCAAGTACTCCCCTCCCCCGGACAGATCTTGAACCATATTGTAATGTATTTTTACTAGTCATAAAAGTATCATCTTTAGAGGCCTGCCTTGTATCATGAAGTCTTATTGACAGATTAATGTAACCAGCTTTAAGCCAAATAAACCATATATACAGGTTGTCCCAAAATAATTTTGCTTTGTTTGTGTGGCTACTGTGAAGGACCTGTAGGTTCAATTATCTCGATTTTTGTTCAGTTGCGTAGGCTGGGCTTCAACTTAGAGTTTGAGACCTTGTTTGAGTCAATCTGACAAGCGGTTGCCGACTTATGGCGGAGAAAAGGCAAAGTGAGTGGTTGCTTCAAAAAGAGCACTTCAGCAATGTCAAAATAAAGTAAGTTTTCAAAGAAAAGGTTCTATTGTCGTTAAGTGTCGTATCAAAATTTTTGCTAAACCTTTTAAAGGGTTAGCAGTGTTGTATTTTCATAAGAGAACACTTTCTACCTTAAATATAGTGAAAATTTAAATACGATACCAGAAACCTTTCTTTGAAAGCTTACTCGATTTTGACATTGCTGGAGAACAATAGAAGTGCTGTTTTTGAAGCAAGCACTTATTTTGCCTTTTCTCTGCCATAAATCAGCAACCATGCAGAAACCGAGATATTGGAATCGATGGCTCCTCCACAGCAGCAAGACAAACGGGACACAATTGTTTTGGGACACCCTGTATAACTTAAGAGTCTTTAAATCAGAAAAAATGGAATAGATGGAAATGTAAGATTTTTTGAAAGCAACAGCTGTGACAACCTTCTTTTGAAGAAGATGAATTGGTTTAGTATGGGTGTGATAGGTAAGGCCCCAGACAATGATTTCATATTGAAGAAAATGAGGAAAACAAATTATATAGAGAGACTAGAACACTTCTTGGTAGAGGATGCCTTATTATCAAGAATATACCACAGGTTCTTGACAGTTTCTTGGAAAGTTCACTAAAATGATACTTTCAGCTTAGATTTTCATCCAAAAGGAGATCAAAGAACTTGACATAATTAGCCTATTTTACATATTGATTACCAATTTTTATATTGACGCTGTCATTCAAAGAATATTGTGGAGAGTGAAAAATAACAAAGTTGTTGGCATCTATCCACTTCTTGACATGTTTGAGCTCCTTGTTCACAACTTTTTGAAGATTAGTTTAACTGTGAGATCCAAATGAAATGTTTCGTCATCAGCAAAGAGACAGTAAGGTTAACTTGGAGGATGAGTTGGTGGATCATTGATGTAAATTAGAAACGGAAGTGGGCCGAGGACAGATCCCTAAGGTACATCACTAGTAATATTAAAATGGTTGGAACTGCAACCATTTACTGATACATGTTGACTTCTGTTACCAAGATAGGAGCGAAACCATGCCAGAACTGTTCCTCGAAATGCCATAGTGTTTCAGTTTGTCAAGGAGGATCTGATGATTTGACAGTATTAAAAGCTATCAGGTTTCAGGTGAAAAGCTTTTGAGTGTGAAATTCTGATGTTCTGGAGCTATCTATTTCATTTAATGGCTTACCTGGAGTCCTCTGTCGAGTTGCGTCTCATTTTAGTTTCTTCTTCAAAGTAGGGGGTACCCCTTGGAGAATGGAACCCTCATTCTCTTTGTTCATCAGAGAGATTCGGGTACCAACTAGTGCACTTTTATTTTAGGCGTGCACGGAAAGTCTTCAGCAGTGACGATGATGATGAGGATGAAAACGAGACTGACAATGAAAGTGAGAAGGTGATTGTATCAAGTGCTAATGAAGAAGAAGAGGACAGAGAAAAACCAGTGATGAACGAATCTGAGCAGAAAAAAGAAACTGGCAAAGGAAAGAAGAAAAAACCAAAAAAGAATGAAGTATGCAAGTTCTTTAACTTAGAATCACCATTTGATAAGGTTACCGAAAAAGCTGCTGTTTTAATTTGCGAATGAGAAAGCCTTTTGCCGGGGTTTCTAGGCTTTGGACGCCTTGTCTGAAAGAGTAGCTATGCTTTTTCTGTCTTCATCCAAGCTTTTTAAGATGGCTCAGTCTCGGTCATCTTTACAGCTAGCCTGTTTTGGTTAGGCTTTCTTTCCGGCTGCACAATGCGGGCTTTTGGGGGCTTTGGTTGTAGGACTTTCGCGGTGAAATCACTTTCGCTGCTCTATGAGATTTAACTTTTAGATAACGTTGTGTGGCTCTGCTGCATTGTATGGTGTATGTATATGTATGCGGATCAGCAAATATTAAGACGTTTGAAAGTCCATAGCTTCCAAATTATTTGTTAGATTTTTGCGCACGGTTATATTTTTATAGCTTGCTTGGCAAATAAGATATAAACTTTCGTATGTCAAAATCGGTCGTTTCTTGTCAAATTACAACGATTTTATTGATTATTCCACCTTAAAGCTATCCCAAGCAAGCAAAAAAGTTCCGATCATGTTTGCCGACAAGTTTGACGAACTGAATTCATTAGTGTTGGCATGTTAGCTAGACAAGAATTTTCTGTTAATAGGAATCTAATGGCTATGCTTAAAGCTATGGACTTGTAATGTCTAGAAATTTCTCTGACTCAGACGATATGTGTTATTCTAGATTTAAGTATTTCATACATTTGAAGGATGAGCTATTTTCAGACAACCATAGATAATGATAATATGAAACGCTTCCGTTTGTCTTTTGAACCCTTCGTATTCTTCTATTTATATGACTCCAGTATCGAAGTATGACATAACCAATAGAGACCAATTTTTCGTCTTCTTGTCGTTGCTAAAATGGAAGGATTAAGCTGTTTCATTCTCATCGATCATCGTTCTAGATTTGTATGGGATTTGCTGTTTTTTTTTGTATTTCTAACAACAGAGTGCTACGTTGCATTGGGAAGTCTATTTACTTTCCTGTAGGTAAGATTAAAGATGATCAACAGAATTCTCTTTAATCTGATTGAAATAATGTTCCTAAAGTGATGAGTGGTTTTCTGTTTTCATTTTAGCTTCTTATTAAACTGTTGGTTTGATATTCATGTAATTGGTAACGTTTTTCATCTTCCAAGTATCTGTTTTGCAGCCTAAAGCGCCCCTTGTAAAAGATACAGAGGCATTCCTGGAATTCTTTCGCCCACCTGATTGGATAACCACAATGCAACCAGAGAAATCGCCCTATGTGCCTCAAATTGGAGACGAGGTCAGCACTTTGGACTTTCTAATAGAGCTTCATCTGTTCCTTAAGGACTCTTGAATAATGCCAGGCCTTTGTATGCTTAGGCCATAACCAAACGCCGCTTGGCCAAAGTATTGTATTTTAAATATCGTATGTCAAATATTGTGCTGCAATGCCGCAAAGGATCAGTGTTAGCTAAGCGTCTGTAACGATTTCAAATGTTTTGATATCCCAAAAATTGTGCTAAATGTTCCTAAGAAATTGAAAATGCACAAGCCCGTGTTCAGGGTTGCAATGCCAAATATTGTTTGTTTCTGCGAAACATCCGAAGGTGATTTTACGAATACCAAGTTGATTTGACGAGCATAAAAATCTTGTAAATACATAAATGTCGTTAAATAAAGAAGATAGCGTAGAATTACTACACGTTTCGTGCTTGACCCTTACATCAGTAGTACCCTTCATCATTGTCTACTTATGAAGGGTCAAGCCCGAAACGTACAGTAATTCAAGCTCTAGGTAATTCATTCTTTATTGAACGAAATTTATGTATTTACTTTTTATCATAGCCGCACGCACAAACAAACACTTTATATCATAAAAATCTTGCTTTATTATTGGTTTGTTTGTTAAAATCTCCAAACTTTAATCATGTCTAAGATGTACTTTGAGGGAGGAGACTTTCGCAGGAAGAAACTTCGCGAGTTGGAGAAAAGGCGAAAGTTGTTGAATTAACTTACAGGAATTATACATTCGAAGAACGCAAAACTTTCTTGCAGTGAAAGTTTCTTCTCTTGACATATCATTCTTGTTCTTCAAGGTGTACTATTTTTGGCAAGGACATGATCTATATGTGAAAGCTGTGCTGAAGAATAAACTATACGACATAAATGCAAAGAAACAATGTTATGTCAAACATGAGATGAAGGTATTTCAAATCTTTCCTTTGAAGTTCGAATTAACAAATAGCTTCTGCTAGGTACTTCTATGATTATGGCTGTTTTAAATATCATTTTGATCCTTTTTGCGAAGAACATCACATATATGAAGTGCTTCATTGGTCACTAGATACAGTTGTTTTTTCCGTTAAGTTGAAAACAGAAAGGTTTTCATTTTACTTGCTCAAAGTAAGTATGAGGGTATATTACTTTCAGATCAACATCATCTATTCTACAAATGTTAGCGGAATCCTCTACTGTTACGGCCTTAACATGGTTATACAATAATGCGATTCTGTCCCTTTATGGTGACAATTATAAATTTGTAGCGGTGATATTGCTAAGGGAAGAAGCAACAAAATACAACAGTTTTCTGTGTGTTAAGATACTATCTTTCGGTGAGAAAACATTGTGATTTTGAAACGACGCTTTGTACGGCAAATCCAGGGTTGTTTCAGGCTAGGTTACGCAGAAAGTTTAACTTCTTTTAAGTAAACGTTGCAGTTTGCTCTTCTCTGCTATCATTGCAGGGCATGAAAACCCTTTTGACCATGTGACCGGGTGGTCGTTTGAAATTTTCCATCAGGAACATCCTGCTCTAGACTTTGTATTTTGCACCTAGACAGCTAGCCACAATTTAGAGGGAAGATTGTCAGATTGGGACTCACTCCAAACCCTCGTTCGAGTCGACGGTTGATGTCCAAACGCACCTATTAGCAGGATGACCACATTACGCATTAGCGGCTTATTTGTATACCTGAGACGTAAATGGTTAAATAAGTACATTGCACTGTTCATAACAGTATAATTTTTTCATAAATCATACCAACTTAATTCCTCTTGACACATTTTGAAGTGTAGAATTTTTCCAAGTGGTTGAAAGAGAAGCAAAACAGATCACTCGTGTAATAGCATCTGAATTCAAGGTCTGTAAGCTTTTCCCTGACAAAAAGGGGCACTGCCAACTTTTAAGATATGTGGGAATACTTCCCTGAGCGCTGACTGTTGCAGTTCAACCAACCTGAGAGACAGTATGCAGAAGCAGTAAAGGAAGTGAAGAATCGGCATACAGTTTTATCTTATCGATCATTTTAGCCCGAAGAGCTTTGCAGAGTAACTCACTTGCAATATTCTGTTGGAAAAACGAGGACATGTTTGCTAAGACTAGGTAAGTGAATATGTTCTTTGAATGCCTTTACACAACTTGCTATATCGTTTCATACTAAAGCATTTCAAATGATTGTTTTCACCTAAATTCTCATATCTTCTCTTTCAGATCTTAAAATATGTTTACACTGTGCCGGTACAGTTTAGTCCCGCTGTAAAGTTAATACTGTTCAAGGGTATTTACACTGTTCCAGAACAAAAATTATTCTACTGATAGAAGCAACAAAGTGTCAGTGTCACGGATTAATAGGAACCGTGGAAATGGGAGACTGATCCGTCATACTCCTGTTACTGATCCAATGGTGTACTAGTACAGTGTAAATACGATCTTATTTGACGGTTTGTGCTGGTACTCGTGGGTCTAAAATTCACATAGGTGGGCTTGCTCACCTTTCATGTAAATACGTAAGTGGTTGAAAAGACAGTGTAGAACACAGTTATCTCATTTTAGACAGAACCTTACATCTGGTTTTCTTTTCTAGCAATGATTAGTCCTGAAACTGGTGCTAATACAGGAGGATCTTTTAGTGTCAAGTATGTATAATTGGAACGCCCTCAGAGACTTTTATAGACATTGATATTATCCTACTTAACTAAGGCAAACTTAATGTGAAATCTGCGAATTTTGCATTGACCCATTTTGCCCTACTCTGACCATTTGAATCCGTCTACCTTACTTGAACACGTGATCAGCAAAATTTACCCAAAGTTTCAGTGAGATGAATGTCGGTTCAAAACTAAAATCAGAATATAGCTATACATGTACAATGAAATGAAATTCATTGAATATGGAGTAAATATAGAATATGGAACAATGAATATATTGTTTTATTTCAAATCATCCCCTAGATAAAAGTCCAGATTTGATAATTGGGAAATTTCTGCAGAACGATACTTTCAAATAACTAGTGGTTAATTTCTTGTGTCCTTTTTTCTGTTTCCAGATTCCATGATATGGATAATGTAGTTGACTTCTTTGTATTAAGGCAACACTATGACCAAGCAGTGCGGAGAAACTGGAAACCCGGTGAGCATGCAAGTAATATTTATTTGTTACTGTAGGCTAGGTTTCTGGCAGCTGTTGAGCTAATGTGATGTTGGCCTGTGGCGCTACGCCTTGTACACTCAGATTTGCTTCAGAGCACCGACCTCGGAAGGATGGACAACGAAGTTGGCTACTGGTTGATGGTTGGTAGTGCCAGCGTGGGAATTCCAAGCCACACAGGTAGACCCCACAAGCTTGGAAACACAGCACCGTAACCACTTGCCCGCAGCACCGGTTTTCAGACACTTTTATTAATACTGGCTCAAATTATTAGTCTCTTATGAAAAGTACATGTAACAAATGCAAGAATTTTCGTAAGTAATTTATTGATTCCTATTTGTGCTTTCCTTTTCCAACATTTAAAGAAAGCTACGATGAATAAACACCATCTCTTTGAAGATTCGAAACCTATCCTGTAAAGCATGAAGAACAACTTCTCATTCTGTTTTAGGTGATCGATTTCGCTGTGCAATTGAAGATCGCTGGTGGTCAGGGACGATTATTAGAAAAAACCCATTCCAACAGGAATACCCGAATAGTCATTTTCAAGCACTGGAAGTAAGGTATGTGCACTTTCTTTCCTACTTTCCTGGCGGGGTTATTTGTAATACAAGGGGTTGTGGCATATTTGGGGTTTGATTTTGCTTCTGTTGCCAATTTCATTGCTATTGATTTTTTGCGATTTTCAGATGCATGGGTGCCCTTTTTCATATATCAGTCAAACGAGCCAGGAAAAAGTTCCAACATTTGAAATTTCTTAGCACCAAGAGCTCTTGATAGATGGAAAGGAAATTTTGTGTCATAGGGAAGAGATTGAAATATGTTCGTAATTGTTCTTCTGTTTTTATGAGCACCTCAAGAACAAAGGTACATTCGACCTTGTCAAATTGCTTGATTTTAAAATGCTTGAAAAATGGCCCAAAACTCTTCACAAAAGAAGCTCTTCCACAGAACACAAACAAAGTATAATTTTTCACGAGTGAGAGACACTGTCTGCACATTTATTTCCATGGGATCGAAAAATTCCAGTATTTGTTTGAAAATCTACCAGGTGAGCCAGGAAAATGCCACTTTCGAAAATTAATGGCATTAAGAAGGGTTTGAATTATTCAAGTTCTAGTTAACAGCCGAAAACCAAAGTATTTTTTGTGATTTTTCTCACGTTTTGGGAGTACTGGAATGATACGAAAATTTCATGGTTACGAAATGCCTGAAAAGGACCTAAAACACTTGGTCAAATCATAATCTGTATCTGTATCATTATCTGTATGATACTTAGCTACTACTCACTAATGAGTAAATACGCTAAGGGTAATTGCTGTTGATTCCTGATTTCCACTGAACGCCCCTATTCATGCGAAGCTGTCTCGAGCATAATTACAAAATTTTGCAGCAAAATTAACTTCGGCCACTTGCAGGAAGTTAGATTCACGAAATTAGATTTACAGCTTAAATTTACAGCTTAGAATTACAGCATAAGGAGTGTCCTTACACAGAACAATGCCCAAGGACATTTCACTTATCAACTGAATTCAGCAAAAAGATTTTCAACAAACACTGCAGATTTTCACTCATGTGGCAGTGATTGTGCAGACGACATCGCTCACCTGTGACAATTGCACTTTCTTTATTGACCTTTGAGAGGAGTTTCTTCATAGCTTGATCAAGTGTTTGTCGTTTATCAGGCATTTTGCAACCATGAATTCTTCTTAAAGTTGCTGTTACCTGTATTTCCAGTGCTTATAAAAACGGGAGGAAAGTTTAAAGAACACCTCTACTTCTTGGGATATCAAGTGCACAGTGATCCAGAATGGCAAAATATTGTAATAAATGCCGAAAATGAAAATTCCCAAAATCAATCAAACGATAGCTCGTTTGAAAGAGCAATGATTGGCAATTGAAATAAAGAAGAATTATTAAAATTGGACTTATGAGAGCGAAGAAACTGATTTTTGATATTTCAAGATATCGCAAGTTTACAAATTTCACATCGAAGAGACAATGAGCACTCAATTTAGGCTATTTTGAAAATTCAATTTCTCTGCTCGCATTACTCCGATTCTTGAAATCTTTTTTCTTTGTGGTATACATCTCAGCATCATTTGTGATTCACATCATCGAAAAAAATTTAAGATTCACGGGTTTCTCTAATTACTATATGGTACTATTTTAAGACGATAAAAGCCAATATGTTGATAAGAATAGTTGAAAATCTAAAGGACAATGTCCAACGGTTTCTTAGCAAAAATGTTTTAATCAACTGGAACGTGTCTCGAGCACGTGTGCCAAAGGATATGTTCAGGAACGTTCTGCGAAAAATTTTATGTCCATTTTAGAATGTGTAGTCATTTTCTTGAAAACGATATGTGACCGCTTTTGAAGCCGGTATTGTTTATGTTGACTGAATTACTGTTTAAATAATACCTTAAATTCATTTCAATCCAATAAAGTTAATCAACTGAATTATAGAAATTCAGAGTAATTGAACAAATTAAAATCAACATCACTGTGAAGTGGTGAAGGTGAAGTTGCCCTTTTCAGCGCCAAGCGCTTGGATCGCAGAAATAGAGCAGACCTAATAGAGAGACCGCGACCCATTGTCATGTCGCTCAAATGGTGGGGTCCTACCAGGTATCGAGCCCACTCCGCCCGAATACTCTGACTGCAAAGTCAGCGGATTACGCCACTGCGCTTCGACACCTTCAAGAAAAGTGTTTCGATGCTATGAATTTCAGCAAGTAGGAACTTTTTTTGTGTGTCACCCAGTATTATGAGGATTTGCAGATTTCCGTTCATAGTTCTTTTATGCCCTGAAGTTCTTTTGTCACCCATCTTCTGAAATGATTTACCTCGGCCAAAACGGTCAACGTAAGTACTCCATGAGTACCATGAGTACAGAAAAGGATTTTTAGAATGCCAATAAAGCCGAAAGAAGTATGTAGAAATCGCAATGGTATAATTTTCGTATTTCAGTGATTTTTGGAAAGTCCGCTGTTCTTTTTATTTATTCAGTTTTTTACCGTAGGTGGGACACTGGAGAGACAGAGCAAATGAGCCCATGGGACATGGAGCCAGTTTCGGAAGACGGTAATTCGAATTTTTGTTTGTAAAAATTTAAGCCTTTAATTTTTTCAATCAAAATCAAAACAATTGAGACACAAAAATTCGTTACTTTCTACTGTGCCATCCAAAGCAGGAAAAGACACAAGGTCATCTGGCCCTACCTTGGATGGCACTCACAATTCTAATACTTTAGGGGAAAGAAGGTAGAATCCAAGGTAACTTTGTACCAAATAGTACAAAAACCCTAAAAGTTTTTTAACGTGGAATCCAACCAGGCTTATACACACTCAGGGTTTAATTGATCATTTGGCACCAAGCTACCCTGATGAAACTAACAATGATAGGGGGAGGGGTCGCTGCTGTTTACTTTCTAATTATTCAATTCAATCAAAACGCGTTGTTGCATTGATGAATGAAGTTGTTGCTTCTATGATGATTCAGTTTTCAATTAAATTTAGATCTTTGCTCCCAAACAGAGGCAATCTGCACAGTGTATCTGAATCCAATCCGTTTATTACTAAACCAGGAATGGTAAGTTGACGAAAGAGATCTCTACGCATCATGTCAAACTGGTGGCAGTGCTGGAGAAAGTGTTTATTATCCTCAATGCCTCTTCCACACATACAAGTTGGTCTACTGCAATCAAAGTTGTGTCGAAATCTGTGCTCATTCAGTGCGCTGAAGTTCACCCTTGTCTTTGTCAATTTTTCGATACCTTCTAAGATATCATATGGAAAGTGTATAGGTGGTCTGATAATAGAGGATCGCGCGAAAGATGGCGGCGATGAATTTTTTACCAAGATGCATTGCATTCGAATTTCAAATCTTTAACGATTCTACAGGAGTTTGATTAAAGAACGCAGTACATCTCGGTAAAAAATTCCTCGCCACCATCTTTAGCGCAATCGTCTATTGCAAGTAGTTTCCGTTTAAACGCAGATATTGATTGTGAATCTTTAATGTTATGATCTAGCAGATACCTAGCCTGTGGCCAGGCAAAAATAAAATGGGGAGGAAGACAAAACTGCTTCGTTCTTTTCCTTTCTTTTCCACTTTTTTCGGCCTGTCCACAGGCTAGCAGATTCCATTCATAAAGAACGCTTTGGAAGTAGGTATGCGAGAATCAAATAGTTCTGTCGACATTCTGATCGTATTCCCGGGGGTGTCTCAAGTTGTCAGATTGTTCGCGTTCTGGCGGTATTTCCGCAGGGAGGTACCTAGGTGAACCTTTTTTCCGTAGATTGTAAAAATGACACAACGTCTGTACCACGTTCTGTGATATAGATCTTCCTATCCTAGTTCGTCGAACAATTTGTGCCTTTCCATGCTCCAGTTACGGCGAATGCAGCATGATACTGGGTTTGTCCGAGTCTCTTTGTGATATTCAATCTCATGTCAGGGTCATACCTATGGTAGATAATATCACCATAGTCGAGATGAGGTCTTACGTAAAACTTGTAAACTTGATCAAGCACATTTCTAGAAACGTCTTTAGAGATGTAACTATAATTTAAGCCTTTTGTTCAGTTTAAGAATATTTCTTAACATCATGCATCCTGTGTCATTTATTGTAAGCCTATGATAACTGTTTCCGAGGGAAATACCTGAAAGTAAACAGATTTGCTGCCGTGATCATTGGGTCGTAAATAATTATAATCCTCTGATTTCTTTTGATTGCGTTTCAAAAGAGTTTAAAGCATTTAAGCAAAATGGCTAACTGTTAGATTCAAGATATTAGGTACGAAATCTGATCTGAAATTGATTTCAGGATATAACCGACATCGTTTTTCCGAAAGTCAATGATAGATCTTTCCCAAACCACGCCATTTCTTTTTAAATATTTCCTTTCCCTTGATAACTTGTACCTAAATACCAAAAGCGTATGCATGAATTATATTTGTCTGTTTGTCTATGAATTAGCCTGGAATCCAGCCCATTATTCACAAGGTAAAAGGCTATGGGTTAAGGGCTATCCATCTGTAAGGTATCGAAATATAACCTAAAAATCAATTTCATTCACAGCGTTTTTTCACATCGCACAAGTGCAAATGGACACTGTTCTCGTAATACCCTTTTAACAGTTTCAGATCACAAAAGATATATGACGGAAAAGGACTTTACAGAAATTTTTTTGTTTGTGGTTGATTGAATATAACTACACTCTGCAGTACTTCTTCGGCGTCTGTTGATTAATCAAACCTATATTCACTCATCGACAGCTCTCACTTCATGGTTCATGGTTTATGGTCTATAGACTATACATCCAAAAGCAGTTTTCCTGGTACCCCACTTCCCGTACCCCCCCCCCCCGTGCTGGTATCATACCCACACTTAAGTCATCAGAACACTTTCTTTGTATTCAATTAAACATTTTACAGTAAAAATCTACCTAACACACTCATTACAATACCAATGAGAGCGAAAGGCAATGTCAGAGCGCATGGCCATTGAAGTTAGTTAACAGAGATAAGTAACCAACCTAAGATCTGCATAAGCATGTCTAAACTTACTCTCAGGTGCCTAATACAAGGGGGTCTTGATAAGCGGCGGATGGCAATCTTTTAAGGAAATTAATAAACCGGGGGGATTAGGTCCTCATAAACGGGGGGATTAATAAACAAGAACGTGCACCACTGTTATACTTTTGGCAAAAGAACTTTTTCTTCAACTGTTTTTCTGAGAGAAAACACTTCAGTTAGTTAACGAGTGCACAGCAATGACTTCATATTGAGCCTTGGACACTGTTTTGCCAAAATTAATGAACGGAGGGGTCTCAATAAGGGCAGGAGGGTGGGAAAGGTGTTTGAAAATTAGTAAGCGCCCCTCTTGTATTAGACACCCGAGCGTAGCCTGTTGTATTTGATGATTTCGAAACGTGCCGGTGTACTACTTAGCAAGGTGAAGTACTTAACTAGATGAACAATAGCGTGCGTAGGCGTTTCTTTGTCCAACTTAGACTACACTACATAAGTCCCTCTAACTTACGCTTGTTGTTGTTGTTGTTGTTATCGCTTCAGTTGAGGGACATACGTCCTTACGCTTCAATACAGGGACTAATTAGGCCAAGTCCGCCGCGTTCACGGCGCGACCAATCAGATCACTACTTTGTTAATATGGTCAACCCACGTGCCTATTTTTAACGTTTGATTGGCTCATTAGTTCAAAGTTCGACATCTCGAAGCTAGGCAGCGCTCGAAGTGACCTTCGAAGGGACGTTCGAATTTTCTTTCGACGTTCATAGGATGGAAGATGTTCTAAGTTTCCTCTGATTTTTCGTAAGATTTTAGTCCCTGTTTAGAATCCGTTTGATCGTGAGTCCTTTGTATGAGTGAAATTAAAACATCAGATTATAAATATTGAACGAATAAAAGGAATCACGTCGTCAGTCTGTGTCCAACTTAGAGATCGCCTCCACTTATTTCCGTCAACTAACTTTAACGTAAAAAACATGAAACTCAGTTTAAAATATGCAAATGCAAAGAGCACTAGAGCCTGTTTCAGACTGAAGGTCAAGTCAGGATAGATGATAATGCTGAGCAACAGACACTACAGCTAGGAGAAAAACAACGACAACTGCTACCTCCGCTCGCTCTGTAAAATCCTCGCTGCTCAAGACATTAATAATGGTGACAAAGGAACTTTTATTGCGCCGTATCTCCTCGGGGCTCATAGGCGCATTACATACTTTACAACTAAAAGAGAAATTTGATAAAACATTAGACCTTGTTTATGTTAAAATGTCTTCGAAATAAAAATGTCTTCAAGAGTGTTTGCTGAGTTTGCTGTCCTTAGTGAATATGGCAGTTCATACCAGAGACATGGGGCAACATGAACAAATGATCGGTCCCCAGCTGTAACCAAGTTAGTTCTCCTTATTTCAAGCAGGAGATCATCTTTTGCCGATCTTGTTGCACGAGGAGCTGTGCGTTTCTTTAGTAAATCAACTAAGTATTTTGGAGCTATGTTTTAATACACTTCAATGTCAATAGCAATATCCTTATACTGAATTCTGAATTGAATTGCTCCCATGCTATCAGATTAGGGTTCATTGTTCACATAGACGTAGATTGAATAGTATGTGGATGAACTGCTGTTCCCAAATTCTTGTGATAGATGTAAAATCTATGTGTTTATTTGATATTTCAGATCCGAGAGCTCCTATTGAAGACGACGAGATGCTTTCCGTTACTAGTGACATACCGGTAACCGATGAAGATCGCTCATTATTTGATTATATTTCACTACCAGCAGATTGGCCAGACGAAGAAAGAGATGTAGCAATAAGACGTATCACTAATGGTAATGTTACACGCTGTAAAATAGAATTGATAGATTTCATAGCAGTACTCCGTTGTTCCACTTTCAGAAATTTGTGCGAAATGTGAAATATTTTTGGAGAAAGCAAGCTGTCCCCAGTCGTATACGAATCAATCAAATGATAGTATCCCATCCCATCCCTGTTATCACGTAATTGATTTAAGGGAAAGAGTTCTCTTCTTTCATTCATAAAGTGATTGGCAATCATTCATAATTAGAGAAATAATGACAAATACTTTTCGGTCATACCCGTTTGATTGCAGTCTTCGTTGGAACTAAAATCTTTCTTTCGTTACAATGGCTTTCCGTCATCCCACAGTCTTTGATGGTTTTCCGAATAGCAGCCATTTGCAAGATGTCTTTGTCTGCTGTTTACCAGACCAAGCCATTGTCTCGAGTTTCATATCGTAACTGATGCATTATTGTTCTATTCACAGTTGTACTTTGTTCTATTCACAGGTTTTTGATATTGAAACTTTTACCCGGCCATCAAAATACGGTAAAATAACGGACAAAATTTAGTGAGGTTTGTCTACACCCATGTCAACTTAGATATACCATCTTTTGACAATATTTTTTAAATTCTGTAACTTCTTTTGAACCATAAAAATTTGTGCGTGAATGTAAAAGGAGTACCACACTGAAACCTCCCAAGAGTATTGTCACATGACTTCAATTGGGTATAACAAACCAAAGCCAAATTTGTCCTTTGTTGATTGCATATTCTGTTTTGTCTTGTTCTGTCTATTCTTCTAACGTTTTTTTTATTATTTTAGGTATTGAGCAATTTAGTGAACTTCCAGTGTGTGGAGCATTCGCGTATCCAGTTGATGTTGAAGCGTATCCAGATTATTGGTCAACAGTTCCATATCCGACTGATTTGAATACAATTCGCCAGCGACTACTCAACAGATTCTATAGGTAATGGTTTCTCAATACTATACTGTTCGATTCCTGAAGATGCTGTTTGTTCTATTACAACTAAAGTAGTGGTGATGATCACCAACTAAAAACAATCTTTGTTTAGAGGAGACTACCTTTATTGTGCTAAGCTTTTAGCAATGTGTGGGGGCGCACAACACGAGCCTCTAGGGAGACCAGGTAAATGTATCAATACCATTAGAACAGTAAGAACGTGTGGAATTTATTCGAAATGCAAGCTTGTACATGTTTCGGGCTTTCGATTGGTTTGTTTCTTTTACCAGCAGTATGTCGAGGAATCAGCAAATTTTGGTGAATTCGCTTTCAGGGAGAATTACTATCTGGAAGAATATTTACCATGGTCAGGCTTTATTGCATAATCTGAACCGATCATTACATTCTTGATACTACTGGTAGATGACAAAACTCTGTATATGTTATTCTTTTTACTTACTGTACAAATGTGGTGGCACTTTGATTAAGTCTACAGCCACACTTCAGAAAATGGGAAGCTGCAGTTTATCTATCGAGCTTTGAGCTACATCAGTTGAAGGCAGTGCGAGTTTTAGCACATCGACCAATCGGCTGCGCTCAGGCAACCAAATCATTAGACAGTTTACTGCATCATAACTTTCAGCCAAAGACTTTCGGTGCACTTGCCCAAAGGTATCATAGCTAGCCACCAACTCCCAATTCGAGAAAATACCTGAAGTTAAGTTTGTAATCAAGACGGAAGCAATCAATGGGTCTCGCAAAATGTCCTTCAGAAATCGTATTAATTATCGGACCTTATTAGTGACTGTTTTCTGGAAATTTTATTCTTAGCATAGAGCCACTCCCTGTTCCTTTTTCTTTCATGTTCAGAAGACGAAATGCATTGTTATGGGAGATAAAGCTGATTGAAACTAACACTAGACTTTACAATGAAGAAAAAAGCGAGATATCCCAGAACTCATCAGCTGTGACGAAAGTGCTGCTTGCCTTTGTCACGTAAGTCTTATAATATAAATACACAAAGTCTGCTACCGCCAAGCCAAGGCCAAATAAGCAAAAATTGTTTGACGGGCATAGCAGCCTTTATAAGGCTTTTTGCTTTTCTAAGAAAGAGTCTGGGTTGAACAATGTTTTGTTGCATTTTGAAGAATATTCTAATGGTGACAACAGTGGTGCAAGCTCTCACGCCACTCGATCAAACCTCGCCTGAAAATGAATAAAAATAACACTCGATTCAGGCTCTTTTGTAGAATAGCTAGAAGGTCTATTGCCAAGAAAAGGTTTGTTTTTTGGCCACGTTTAAAAGAAGCTTGATAATCTATTGTTGTTTCTGACAAGCAAAAAGCATCTTCGAACTTTCCCAAAATATTTCCCAGTAAATTCTCCCCAAACCTGCTTGTCCATTAATGTGGCCAAAGTTGCCAAACTAAACGGGGAAACATACATGGCAAACGATCCTTATTCGGTTAGCCACGGCCTTGAGTTAACTGAGACGCAATACTTTTGTAGTCCTATTTTCATGTTTACTTGAATATCATGTCCTTTGTGAACAGTAACATCTGATCGAACCAAGGTCTACAAGAACCAAATACAATACCTACAAAATTGCTAATGGCTACATTTAGCTGTCTTGTGTGTCAAGCTTAAACGTATCTGTCTGTTGATACTTTAGGCTCTTCAGCTACAAAGCTTTTAGTCCCAAGGAGAGAACTTGATTCACTTTGTACACATGTTTGCTTAAGGTGACTCTGCAGCACGCTCTGATGAGCACGGAAAGCCGGTTTTCAGAAATCCTCCTCTCTAGAAACTTGTTAATTGCTCTGCAACCAATCGGGCTATCGAAATTTTGTACAAATATTGAATTGCTCATACTCTTGGCAATCGAAAGACGTATTTAACAAAACTGTTTGTTTTCACAGCTTTGGAGAAGGCTCCTTTCAAAATATTTTACTAGCTTCAGGAGAGCTTCATTTTCCACTCCGCGAATCTAAAGATTTTGATCAACATTTTTTACCAGAAACACGATATGCTCACGGACACACATGCCAAATTTGAAGTCAAAAGCTTGGTCAGTTTTTCTGCAATGAAATTAAATTCTAAAGTTTCGTAGCATACTCGACAACAAACGCAAGAAAAACTGGTCAGTTGATTACGATTGGCAACTGCGAAAGAATCAGTGAAGCGCTTGCAATCACGTGTGAAAGCAAGTCTGCTGTCTCTCGAGACTGGCAGTGCAAATCTATCTTTTTTCATACAAATCTTTTGTGCTTGCACGAGCAATGGAATATCTTGTTTGAGTCCCAAGGCGAAGAACAAGAACAGTGTGTGACAGAAAATGATAAGAAATTTCATACATTGTAATCAAATGCAACATGATGCAATCACGAAGGTAGAATGGGGTTCATTCCAAAGCGACTGTTCCTTCCTATTCTGTCTGTGGATACTTTTTACAGAATTTCGATAGCCCGATAGGTTGCAGAGCAATTAACAAGTTTCCAGAGAGGAGGATTTCTGAAAACCGGCTTTCCGTGCTCATCAGAGCGTGTTGCAGAGTCACCTTAAGTATGCTTGTAATGCGCGATGAGAGTTTGAAGGATTCCAAGCTTTTCTTTCGACTTGCAAATTATTGAAAATTTTTATTTTGGTATTGATTTCATCTTTCGTTAATTTTACGAATTTGCATTGCAAGGTGAAATTATAAACGAGCGATTTCCTTACTTCACTTTACAATCTTAGCTGTAGATTTTACTTGGTTGATCTTTGCGGTTTCATTAGAGTTCTTTGCCTGACAACACCCCTTTAGAATATGAAGTTTTGTTGCATTTAAGGGAATGGTTTTTGCGATACAATTTCATTACAACTTTCGAAAGTCGTATTTTCGTTCAATTGCATTATTTTTATCCTTTAGTGATCCGACTAAGAGAGATCTCATTGCTCTTTACAACGAAGCAATGGACAATGGAGGATTTGAAACTGAGGTTCGTTTGGAATGTTTATAACTGATTAAAACATTTCTTTTAAGGACCATCAAGAAATTTGAAGGGATTTGCCGACTCAGTTTGAAAAATTATGTAATATTACGGTTTCTTTTGTTTTATAGTTTTATAGGCATTTTTGCGCTTTTGCCGTTTACGTGATGGATGCTTTCATTTCCAACTACAAATCTGCTATACTCATCTTTATATCTCCTTTCTCGTGCCTTCAGATTTACTGGAACATTCAATTTCTCACTTTGATAGTAAATACGCGTGTCTTCAGATTTACTCGAGTGATTCAATTTCTCAATTTGATGGTAAATATGCGGATATGCGAAGATGGATCTGGGCAGAGATTTCAGCAAAACGGGAATAAAACATATGTTAGCATGTTTAACTGTTCTTCTTGTTTTTGTTAACAGTTTCCGAAAGTTCGCCTTTTCGTGATGAAACTTGGTTCAAAAACAAACTTTCAATTCTTGAACATTATAAGTATAATTCCAACAACACAGTTACAGTAACTAAAACTCCTCTTCCTACAGATTGCGAAGTACTCCATTGTATCTGAAACTCTTTCACAACTCACTGCTCTTACAAGAAAATGAGTTTATGTCCATTCCCCTGAGCTCAGAAAGATCATGCAGTTTAAGATCTTCAAGTCAGAAAAGATTGGAGTGGAAGGCGAAGCAAAGTTTTGAAATGAAATTGCCTTTATTACCCTCTTCTGTAACAAAACCACAGGAGTGTTGTAAGTCTCATAGATAAGACCCCAAATTAATATACCAAATTAATAACAATTTAAGGAGCTGCTAAGACCTCTCACACATACTGGCGTGGGACAATGTGGGTGCTAGTTCATCAGTTGCTTTTGGAGGGCATGCTGGCAGGAAGGATTTAAAGGAATGAAAATAGATCAATTATCAAGCGTCAAGATCTATGAAAAAGAGCTGAATCCAGGTGGAAAGCTTAGAGACACACGATGGTCAATTTTCGGTTTGAGAAGACACTTGCTTGAATCTGCAAGGATTGTTTACAAATCCCTGAATGGTGATGCATCGTCCTATATGAGTGACATGTTTACTAAAGTCAACGTCTCTACAACACGGTCTCTCAGAAATTCGGATTATGACCTAAGAGTCCCTTTTCTAAGAACGACCACAGGACAGAGATGCTTCTCTTATCAGGGTGCGAAACTTTGGAATGGTTTATCTAAAAAGACTAAAGATATGTCAACTTTAAAAAATTTTATGAAAGCCATAAAATGACCTTCTGTCCTCAAAAAATCAACAAAACTCCCCCTTTCGTTTTTAATGTTTTCTTTTGAAATTTCTTTTAACGATTGTAATAAGCTTATTGATTAGTTTATTTTGTGTAAAATATTTAATTTAGTTTTAGTGTATTTTATTGCATGGCCCCCTGTAAATCAGTTTTCTCTAACTGAGGGGCTACCATGCCTAAAAAATTGAAAATGAAATGAAATGAAATGAAATTGCTTGATCATTCAACAAGCTGACTTTGTTTCTTTATCCATTTATTTTATATTTTTATTCATTTATCTATACTTAAATTTGTTATGTACAATAAAGATGTTATGTACAATAGCAATGAAAAACATAATAATTCAAACCAACAATCTATAAACAAAGCTATATGCATATTGATCTGTATACAAAAATTAATGGCATATTTTGCAGGTGCATTTGTCTCAAGCCCAGTGTTTGATCCTCGCTTTGAAAGCCGAAAACTTTGGCTCATTTTTGACACGTTCGTCCAGGGTGTTCTAGAGGCAGCTCCCTCTGAAAGACAGTGATTCTTGCCCAAAGCCCCGTGGCCTTCATTTTGGCAGTTTTGACTTTGTAGCCGTTGGTTATGTGTTACATGTTTATTAATTTTTTTGTTTCCCGTGAATATTGTCATGAAATCGACCCCTGTTTAAAAGTTGTAAGACCAAGCAAATAGATTATTTCAGCAAAGTTGCTTTACATTTGATCATTTTGGAATTAAAGCGTATTGGAGAAAGACTACCACTGAACACTTGTGTTTTTCCAGGAAAAAGCAGAAGAAAATTCAAGCAATCGTAAGAGAAGTGTCAAGAAAGCAAAGGTGAGCCATAACCAGAAATACGTGTAGTTTACTTGTGGTATGAGAATGCTGTACGTCACACAGTGGGTCAGATTAGAGGGGCGGGCGCTTGTAGAGGGTGCTGTGCTACACCTAAGATTTCTAATTTTTTAGAATGATGGAATAAATTGCCTTGTATTACCCTTCATAGCATTCTTAAGTAGTTTTTAGCATTTTTTTCAGTATCTGCATTGTGATTTTTTAACAATGGAACTATTTTAACTTCATTTTAAATCAGCTTTGTGGCGTACTAGTGGATGAAAGGCTTTCCATTCCAGTGCGTGCTCAGATCTTCTAAACCAGGATTTTTTAAACTGAGTCACATTCAGTCTTTCCGCTATACATTATTGTGTTTGGTCAAAGCATTCTTTTTGGTAAATTTTGACTTTAAAGGGAAATTACGTGCGTTTTATGCCATCGCATTTTGAAATATGATTTTGCTATGCAATAGCAATAGAGCCTACACTTCAAGAACAGTAGTAGGTTTCTTATGTTGTGCTTGTGGCATTTTTAGCCATTTTGAGATTTTCCTCAAATTCAGTAGCCACATTGAAATAAAATTTTGAAGAGTTTTGAAAGAAAAATGTCACATTCCCGATCTTTCCTGCAGAATTTGGAACATTGCTTTATTTGAAAGTCAAAAATAGGTATCTTATGAAAGTCTAACGCACGGTTGTGAAAGTCAACAATATCTTAATCAGTCTCTTGGTTCATTGCAAGATGTTGCAGGATGTACTACAGTAAATCCCCGCATATAAGAACCTACCAAAAAAAGAACCTGGAGGCTGTTTTTCCTAAATTATGCACCTTGAAACTAAGCACCTGTTTCAGTTTGATGAAACATGGGTTCTTATTGCAGGGGTAACAAAGTTTATTTTTGATTCCTGGTATTAAGTTCATTTTGATCCCACTTGGCTTTAAAGTTTTATCCTTCTCCCCCATCAGTTATTAGGTCCACAAGGACGCCCCCAAAAGAAACAATAGGGCTGAGCATCTTTATAAGCCTCTGAAAGGGCCCACATGAGGCGCCCTTCAAATAAGAACCTTTATGCCTTGAAATTAGTCTTAGTACCTTTGAAATGAGAACCTACTACAGCCAGTTTCTCAAAAAGTAGGTCCTTACATGCGGGGATTATCAAATAATTTGGGTGAAATGTGGCTTTGACTGATTTTCAAGCCAAGAAAGTGTATGCCTACTAAATCATGATTTTAAAACTTTGATTAAACTTCGCCTATCCTCTTTGCACTGAAGATGTTTTATCAAACTTGGTACCAAAATGCTTGAGAATCGTCGCTCTTCAAATATGAAGACTTGTTATTGCATTTTGCAAAAGTTAATTTTCGCCAAAAGCTCCTGCTGGCCTACCGTGCGTTAGTAGTTATGCTAACTGTAATGATTCTCCATATGTCTTGATTAATACAACACAGAAATAATACGAATGAATTAACTTATTTTTAACGAGAACAGTTAGTAGCGAGTTGGGACACGAACGCAAAAGACGGGCGTCGTATTTGCGTTGATACCGCCAAGCACTTCAAAAGTTTTAAAAGATTAGCTTATTTGAATATACCCAAAGTCATGGCCGACAACCCATCATTTGACTTTCGTAGCCTCGTTCTGATGGCAATAGTTTTTCTACAGGAGCATCATTTTTCTCGAACTTTGGCCTGATTTTTGCGAAAGATAAATATGACCTGTGTCAACCAACCTGAGCAAAACTGGTAGCAAATTTATCAGAGATTTTGTTCACCAGAAATTTGTTTTCATTCCAAAAGTTTAAATGATAGGGTATCAAGTGTTTTTGAAGACCGGTCATAAATTCTTCTGGTAAACCCCATATATGATATTGGTTCACCCTTATTTGGCACAACTTTTCCAAGATCAAACAGGTCGACGAGCCGCTTCGGGAAGCAAAATTTCTTGTCACAGGACTGAATTTTCCAGAATATGACACTACGACTTACACAATCTTGGAGTTTGATATTGTATATTCAGCTGTAAGATGATGGATGATATATACATGAACGGTAGGCTAAGAGAACACTTCTGAGCCGTGAGAGAGCACAAAATGTTGGAGCGGAGACTGACTGGCCTAACCAAAATGAAGGGAACAAGAGATGAACCTGGCCAGCGCCTAGTTGATAGGCTCACAAACTCCAATAATAAGCAAGTCATATTTTACATCACGAGAAAGGCAGATAATTTTTACGTGGCTTAGGACGTTTCTTGATTCTATAACTTGTCATTTCTGCAAGAAAATACATTCCTAATGAATCAGATCAATTTCCGTAATTTTTGACGAAGCGATAAGTAAATGAATGGCGTGCAAGTTGAAAGAAACCCTAGAAACAAGATAAAGCCAAAATTTCATGGGAGTAGTGATTTTTGCATGTAAATATGGATATAGTGAGATAAAATCGAAAAAAATTGGATGCCAAGGCGGCAGAAAGCCGCGAAAACGTTGAAAAATGGAGATGGAGACAGACTGGCCTAACCAAAATAATGGGTACAAAATTCATAGTTAGTCCACGCCTTTTTTATAGGTTTCATAACAACAACAACAAATATATTAAACTTTAGCTCAAGAGAATGAGTAATGAATTTTGCATGGCATAGGAAGGGTTTCTTTCCCATAGGACGTAGCATTTGGAAGAAAATTGGCCTTGAATGAAAAAGTGAAATTTTGGTAAAATTCGACGAACGGAATTGCAGCAATTCAACATTCAGGTGGAAAGCAACTCATAGTTCAGAAAAAGCTACAGAATCACAATTTAATTGGTTTTTGGAAGAAAGCATGAATGTGGTTCCCTGAAAATGCCAACTTATTGATCAAATAGAGAACTTATGACTGAAAAGAGACAAAACGTCTAGGTGGAGACTTGTTGGCCTAACAAAAATAATGGAGTTGCAAAGCGAAGTTGATCCGCGCCTAATTCAAAGGATCTGAAACGGAAGCCAAAAAGATGCAAAGTGCCATATCAAATGAAAGAAAAATAAATTTTGCATTGTATAGGATAGTTCGCTTTTCAAATAAACTCGTCACTTCTCGAGAAAACAACCCTGAGTAAATATCATGAATTTTCGTCTTACCAAACGAAAGAAAAATCTAAAGCGAGTCTTAAGAATAACACTTCTTGAAAATGGCTAATTTCATTTCAAATATCCCAAACAAAAGAAAACTAAGTTTGTGAAGTCTGTTCTTCCAAACAAAATCAAACATCTTTGGAATATCACAGCAGATGGATAAGAAATTCAAAGATTAATGTTGAGTTGAAATTCCGGGCCTACGAGATTTTTGTGAAATCGAAGAGGATCTGCTTACCTGCTAGCATCCATAGCGTTTGTTTCTCTGCTTCCAAATCATCAAAATCTTCAATTTATGCACAGTTTTTATTACTAAACACGCTCAATATCAGATCTTACAAAAATGAAATGTTTTTTGGTGTGTACGCGTGATGAAATCAGGAAAAGGGCGCGCAAAAATCACATGACCTCCACCTGCCTCCATAGCTTCGAGGATTCAATGGGACGTCACACGTCAGTAGGGGTTGTCGGGCGTGAAAGTAAGAGTATGGTTCGTTTTGGGCAGCTGTGCCCTAAATCTGCTGTGTTCCTTTGAACTTTATCCCAGAATTCGTAACACCAGTCAAGTCAGTCATTCCTTCCAGGACAAAATGGTCCTGATCGTTTCCTTTCTTCTTTTCAGTCATCCAAGAAAAAGAAAAGACAAAAGGTTGCGTACTGTTTTGTTTGCTTTTCAGTATATGTCTGCGCGAAGGACCCAGGTGGGGCCCATTGCCGAAGCCTGGGGCCGGAGCGGAACATCTCATTTTCGCAATAGACGATTACGCTAAAATGGCAGCAAGTAACTTTCTACCAAGATGCATTGCGTTCTTTAATTGAAGTCCCACTTAATCGTCAAGGATTCGTAATTCGAACACAATGCATCGTGGTAAAAACTTCCTCGCCACCTTCTTTAGCGTAATCCTCTATTGGCCAGTCGTAGAAATAAATCTTTTTCAGATATCCCAAATCATGACAAGTATTTCTCTTTGTCCATTCATGTCAAGTTTTTAGAAGCTTATCGACGTTTTTGATTGTTTTAGTGTTTTCGAAAACAAAATCAGTAAGACACTCACTCTAAAAATCTCTAAAAATAGACAAGAAAATTATCCAAAGATCCTTGAATCTAATCAGGCTCTTTGCTAAAGATTAGTTCACAGGTCTTCAAACCAGTCTAGGGTGCAATTCATAGCGGCTTGCCGAAAGTGTAAAGATTTTTTGGCGCACCCTTTGGTTAAAAATTATTGAATTGGCAATTACTTCACTCCATTCATTTAGTTCTTTTTTTCTTTTTCAAGCAGGATACATCTGCTTTGGAAGATTCCAATGGATTTGCTATGCCTGGATCCTCGTCTAATGAACAAGTAAGATATGCTATGTTTACACCGTTCCGTTGATAGACATGCCACAAATCTATTCCATCATTAAGCACCATTGCTATTTGGTGCAATTCATTTTCAGTACATTATTAAATGCATAGTAAAAAGCTATTTTGAATCAACAGGGGCCCTATCGTGTTCAAGTTGTCAGGGCAGTTATATAGGGCTGTTATATAGGGCTGTTATATAGAGCTGTTATATATAAAGGCTGTTATATAGGGCTGTTATATAGGGCTGTTATATAGGTATGTAACGCACAAAACTCACCAATACCCCTCTTGAATGAATTGAATACTCAATTTCTTCGTGATACCGGTGGTGTTAGACTTGTTTACTTGTTTTTTCATTTATCTCGTTTGACTAGTTTAACCGGTTTTCATAATCAGTGCTATAAAACTAGCACGAATAAAACTTTTCTATTCTTTAGCAGAGGAAAGCTCAAGTTTAGTGCCGAAACGTACTATAATGATTTTTATATATCGTACTACGATTTCTTGGATGTTTCGTAATATTTCAATGGACTTGCTATTAATAACTGTTGATGGAATTGCCGATTTGTATATGAGTATTTATCTTTTTCATCGTGTCTCCCAGGAGGGTCAATAAAATCATATTTGACATGAAACTGTTCGTCGTTACACTGGATGGTCTTCAAACTTACCATACGGCTACGTTTTCAAAGCATATTCCAGGATCAAATATATAAAATTAACAACATCACGTGATATGTCGTCTTCATGATTGCGATCATCAAGGGAACCGGCATGCCCTGTCTTATTGATGTGATATTTTATGGCTGATAATTGCTGATATTGTTTACCACTGGAAAACTTTTTAACGATTTCTTTACTATCGTAGTCATGGACATCAGTTGCAAGTGATCTTCTTGATTTTCTCCTGTCAAGAGAAGATTCTGCTCCGTTTAGGATACCTGTTGATACCGATCGTTACCCGGTATGTACTTCATAAATTTTCTTCTTGTTTTCATATCATTTCAATTATTTGATATTTAGTTCTTTCAAGGAGGGTTGCCCTTCCGCATTTATAAGCCAGTTTTCGAGGGGCACTTCGATAAGAACATTGATTACTGTCGATAATGAAACGGTAAATAAGTAAGCTTTTAATCAAATCAAACTATATATACAAGTCAATTTTTTTTCTTTATATCAATTTAAAAACATCAACTGCTAAGAAAAACTACAACTAAATTTTAACTGTGACATTCATGGCGAGAAAAGTCAATTTATTATGTTTAAAAATTATGTACAATAATTTTGCAATTTACAACTAAAAGAAAGAAACGCCTATCTCTAAATGGTTTTCTTAAAACTATACAGAGAGGATGCCTGCTTTGACTCAGATGAGAGGCTGTTCCACAGTTTTGCACCGCTATAGAAGAGACATCTGTGGCCATTATTTGACCCTTTCTTAGGGAACGTAAGGTGGGTTCCTGTTTTACGAAAGCTGTAGGATAAATTGTAATTGCTCCAAACCCTAATTTGTAACGTTCAATTAAATGCCCTGTCTGTACTCTCATTATGTAATCTACTGGGTTTGCCATTGCTGAATTTCGTAGTGAAATAAGTCAATTTTGTAATAAATATTATTTGCACAGTTTAAACTGTTTTGGTGCTAATTTGGCTGGAGTTTTTATTCATACCTTTATCGCCGTCGTATAGAAAGCTTTATGTAGTATCCCCAAATACTAAGTCGCCCCAAAACTTGTGGATCTGTCTCCCACAAAGGGATCTCTGATTTGCTTCTTTTTGTGGACAAAGGTATCGTTTCTCTGTGCTTATTTTTTCTCTAGGCAACTGTATAACTTTCTCATAAACAGACAAAATCGATTAAGGTTTGTTTAGGCATGGGAGTTGTGGACACAATTTGAGTGTTGATCGGGTCCACAATACCTGGCCTAAATGATGATTAATAAATGTATTTCTTTACCTTGCTTGTCTTCAATTCACTGTTTATCTTCTCGTTCTTGCCTGGGAGTAGATCAGCATACTATCAACCGTTCAGCTTGGCCTAATGTTTTCAACTGCGCCGCGCTTGCGCTGTGATTTGAACTGCGAACTAGTTCCCAGATCGACGCGGCCATCTAACGACTCATCCAGTAAATGAAAATAGATGGGATGGCAATCAACCGCAAATCTCATTGAGGCTTTTCGTACCATCCGCGAAACATCCAAATTACCATATAAGGGGCGCAACCATGGCTTGTGTCACATGACTCGAAGCGAAGACGGCTTCTGTTCAGGGAGGGTGCTTGGCTGTTTCATTTCGTTGCAACAACAACCACAAGTCTGAACAGAGGATTTTCCGAATGATTCGACCACAAGGCACTGAAATGTGTGCAATGAAACCGAAGGAAAGCTGACTGTGAGCATTTATCAGCAACAAAATGTAGAGAAAAATTCCAGAGATCAGTATGCTTCGCCAACTTGGTTTGCATTTATAGCAGGCAGAATCACAGCCTCAAAGTTTAAAGCTGCTGTGTCAACAAACATTGCAAAACCTTCTGTTAGCCTTCTTGTCAAACAAATTTGCTATCCTGGCACCATGAAATTTCCTCTGCAGCTACAAGATGGGGTACTGACCATGAAAAAGTGGCCAGGGATGTGTGTCAATATTCAATCTTGCAAGCACAAGTCATTGCACCTACAAAGTTGTGGTTTTTTATTGGAACTGAATACAGTTTTATTGATCCAGCACGTGATGGTATATAATTCCTTGCTTGTGTGGTGAATGCAAAGCAAAGTTGAAAGTGTTTAGAAATTAAGTGCCCCTTAAGGCTTCGAGATGAAGGCATTGCAATCCACCATCAGATTTCTTTTTAGGACTAGGTGCTGATGGTTTAAGATTGAAGAGAACCAATGCCTACTTCTTTCAGATTCAAGTGCAAATAAATGGTAGTGACTGATACTAACTTGTGTGACTTTTTGATTACAAAGTCCACTTTGTAATCTAAGAAGGGGCTTCGATGTCAGTCAGACAGTCAGTCAGTCAGTCAGAGAGAAAGTAACCCACTTCCGTCACGCTCGTTAAAGCAATTGATTAACGTTTTATCTCTGCTAATTGGCACTGAAATAAAGAAAGCGCACATAAAGCGCATACAAGACAGAAGTTTCCCGCGATCCTATAGCAACACTTAACGTCGGCTTATTTCATGTTAGACAGATTTGACACCATAAGATGGATAAATTACTAGGATGTTTACCCTGGCACAGCAACAAATTCACCCAGAATTGGCACGTTCTTGACTTCATTAGCAGCTTAATTATGTCAAAACAATCGTTTTCTAGAACGAACGAATCATTAGCCACTTATTGATAGTACTCATTATGCAAATAACTCAACTTTAGAGGATGATGTAACCGGCGGCCTGCATAGAGGCTAGGATTTGCAGCATAACCAAAGGTAGAAGGACCCCCCTCCTACACAGCAACGGATGCAATCATCCCAGGTGAAGTTGAGACGAAAGGTGCAGAATCCCAGCAAGCAATGGCGCCATGGACTGGGGGAAGGGACGTGATCACACTGGACCAAAACATCTTCATGCATATCATTCTGCACAGAAGAATCTTCGTGACTGCTTGTCTCAAATTAGATGCCCGCGAATAGCAACAACTGAAACGTTCTGTACGGTTCTGCATAAGTAATTTTGCGTTATCGTAAATCTCACATGACATCTCATTTGACACAGATGCACCAATAGTTTTGTGCACGAACTATAAGCAAACTAGGGGTAATGACTTTTGATTTTTGCGTATCATTCTCGTTTGACATAAAGACCAAAATATTGCCTTTGACCTTGAGGCGATTCTTGTCCTTATACTAGGCGCTCGATTTTCCATTGAAGGCGACTTTAGCAGCAACACTCATCTCTCTGACTGTAGCAAAAAACAGAATCAACGATCATTTGGGGTTATGAAGAAATCAATAATCAGATATTCTTATGCTTGTTTAGCTCAGGACGGACTTTGTAATCATCCAAAAGGATCTTATGTTTTGTATGGACAAATAAAAAATGGCATTTGGAAAATATAAAGTTTGACAAAGAATTTTGGATAGTGCAGTCCAGAAAGAAGCAAAGTTATTTTTCAGCAGAGTTATAATGCCCAAGTTGGTCAGCAAATATTATACTCAGCAGCAACAAAGTGATTCAGAAAATTAATTTGTCACCATGGAACATTCTTACAGTGCCAGAGTTTAGGTGACTTGAAAAGATTGAGGTACTTTGAAAGTAAAACATTGTTTTAAAGACTCAATGCTCAGTCCATGGTGAACAAGAAGTCATGCAACTTGTTGCTTTACATTTTTTGTGAGAGGTTTATGACCATTTAAGCAAAGGTTGCTTGCGTTCTGCCTGTTGCATTTGTAGATGCTCTAAAAATGTTGCAAATAAAGTTTCAAAAGGGTCTTCGTTTTGCCTGTTCCAACATTTCCTGTAAAGAAAAGACTTATTCCATCTAATAAAGCCAACCTTAGAATCGTGCATTGTTGTTCCGTGAGCTCATCCTCCATCTTGTGTGATGCTGATGTGGTGCAGGAAGTGATAGCATGGAGCGCATGCAAGATTTCAATTGACAAACATCTTAATTTTTCCATCCCTAATGGGATCCTCCATTGTGCAAAAACGTTAATTTTATTCAAATTTTCTTTTGTGGGGTGTCTGGTATGTAAACGCAGATATTTACATGAAACTGATTGCTGACCGTAAGAAACTGCCTGGGGGGGAGGTACACAACACCTAGAGGAAACCGGTGTGCCACCCATGAGTGGGTTTCTGGACCCAAAATTCTCTAAACAAGGGTCCCTTTTTTGGCAGATGCTCATTACACATGGGTGGGTTATCCAAAAATTGGTGAAAAATAGTCAAAAATGGGTCGTTTTCTGCCAAAATTCATCATAAAAGTGGATATCACAGCAAGTTTTGGTAATTGAAAGAGAGTACCTTTCTGAGAACCATAGGCACCATCCATCTGTAATTCATGTATCCCCCTCCTGTGAGAAACTGGCCCTCAAATCACTGAAACTTTCAGAGCCTACACCAACAGTACTAAGATACTAAAGAATGGCTAGGAAAAGAACAACAGCTGTAAAATATAAAATACTTGATTGAATACAACTGACATACAGAAGTAATCATAATGGTGTTTGCAAAAACTCACTTCGTGAAGAGGAAAGTACTGCACATACACACTTATTTCTTTTCATCATAAACTGATGACAAGAAACCTCTCTCTCAGGTTGCCATAAAAAATCTCAGAAAAAACAGAAAAGAAAATCTCAGATTGCCAAAAACTTCTGTCAGATTGCCAAAAAATACAAAAACTCAAGTTCTAGGAAAATTATGAAAAAAAATCAGTGGTTACACCAGGGAGGGCTAGGGCCTACAGACCCATGTCAAAAGCATCTACCCCTTCTTAAAGGATAAAAGGTTATTGATGGAGGAAATGGGCAAAATAACATGAAAATGGCATTTTTTGCTATCGACTCCTCTGTTGGAAGTTCGCCCCACTGTCAGAAGATTTCTGAGGTCCAACCCCTGAAAATTTATCTTGATAAAGAAATCCTTGAGACATTTTACTTCATTTCACATTTTTGTGTACAATAATATTTATTTTGCAAAGTACTGCACATTGAAATGCTGCCAAAGATATTGTTTTGCAATGTTCACAGTTTATTATAAAGAGATTTTTCTTTGCCTAATAAGTACAACGCATTTTGGCAATCCTAAGCCAAACACTCCCAGAAACCTGTGAAACTTTTTGATGAAAATTAGTTTTGATAGAAATGCTAGTATATAGCGTGGGTGGAGTGGGCAAAATGCAGCATAGTGCACTTGATTTTTGCTGCACAGACTAACTGATGGTACAATTGTATCATTTGTCAATTAAGCTCAATGAAAAATTGAAGTTGTAATTGCCAGCACTAAGTGCTGGAATTGTAGAAGTATAGAGAGGACATTATCAAGTCTTGCATTCCCTTGTCCCAACACTCAAATAGTGAGGCTCTACTTGGGATCAAATCAGCTGTCTTGCAACTTGGCTGCAAAATTAAAGGAGGAAACTACTGCAGCACAATTTTGTCAGAGGCTTCTGAGTCAAAGGTAATCCAAATCAAAAAAACATTTTCTCAAACTAGAGCAATACATTGCTTTATATAACAAACTAGCTTGTACAGCACTAGTACTACATGGGATGACCAAAAAATTAATACCTTAAAGAGACCTACAGTAAAACACTTTTGACTGCTAAAGATGAAGTTATGATGGCAAACATGCCATGTAATCTTGTTTTATGATGGAATGAAAAGGGGTGATTACTAGAAGTCTAAAACATTCTAAAGCACTTTTCCTTCCCATGCGACGTTTCATGTATCAAGAAACATTCTGTAAATATTTGAAACATGATCATTATTAATGCACAAATGCAAAACAAAAGTAAAATGAACTTTTGGTATTTAAGAGCAGGAAAATTCATAAACTTTGCTTATGGGCTAATTTGAGTTTCTTACATAAAATTATGTCTAACAGTGAGTTGAAATCCTTGCATTTCTCAAGACTTATTTTGCCCTTTTCTCTTGTCCATTTTGCCCTTTCTTGTACATTGATTCCATTACACATTTTTTCTTTTATAAGAAACTGGTCTATGAGAAACTAGTACTAGGATGGCAAAAATTTAAGAAACCCTAAAACTATGTTTGAGAGGTGCTAAGAAACTGTTTAAAAGCCAAATCAAATAAGATTGTGGGAAAATTGTTGTTGACCCTTTGTTTTTAGGGAATATTCGTAATAATTCTCTCTCTGGTTGAGCCCTGATATTTTGTATTCTTGATAAAAATTGTGCTTCATGCCATGAAACAAATACCTGACAGTGGTAGAGACCACCTCCATCCATGAAATAAGAAACAAATTAGAAAATTTTTAGTTTAAAAAAGTGAAATTTTCATGCGAAATTAAGAAACTTCTAGTACAACAGGCTAAATCCAAGTTTCTTATGAAGAAAAAACGTGCATTGGTCACTGTGTTCTGTGTCAAATTTCTTGGTCACTGTGATTTAAGTGTCAAATTTCTTGGTATCAACACAGACAGCAGGTATAAATCTGTACTACATAGAATTTACTGCAGTTCTTTGAAGCATGATATCAGCTACTGCCTTTGTAACGAGACAAGAGATACTGCATGGTAAAAATCTTGGACTTGAAACACTGCCGTGATTCCTTCACCAAATCTAGGCCAACATTTGTTAACTCTGAAGTGCTACATGTTTCTTTGTGCATTAAACACCTCATAAGTCGCCCAAGATGGTCTCTAGTTTCTTCACTATCATCTTCAAAACTTCAAACGTAAACATTGTGCTACATTTTTCCTTTTCCTGAGTTAACTTGTGGCTTTGGGTCGTACAACCAGAGTTCGGAGCCGTGCTCTTGAGATATCCATCGTGGAACTATTGTACTCAGCAGTTTTGCTCAGAGTAGCTAACAATCAGTTGACATATTCAGGAGGACTGTCCTTCCTGATAACCTTGGTACAGGACGAGACATTTGTGGTACATTTGTTTGTGTTCTGCTGTGTGCTCCTCTCGCGCCATATTTAAAAACTAATTTTAATTCATTGCATTACCCCCTGAAAATGACTAAGGATTTCTAATGGCCATTGTTCCAATTTCATTGTTATCCATAGCGCCACCGCAGCGAAATGTTTCGCGGATGGTACGAAAAGCCTCAATGAGATTTGCGGTTGATTGCCATCCCATCTATTTTCATTTACTGGATGAGTCGTTAGATGGCCGCGTCGATCTGGGAACTAGTTCGCAGTTCAAATCACAGCGCAAGCGCGGCGCAGTTGAAAACATTAGGCCAAGCTGAACGGTTGATAGTATGCTGATCTACTCCCAGGCAAGAACGAGAAGATAAACAGTGAATTGAAGACAATCAAGGTAAAGAAATACATTTATTAATCATCATTTAGGCCAGGTATTATGGACCCGATCAACACTCAAATTGTGTCCACAACTCCCATGGTTTAGGCCCATTTCAATTCATGCAATCAGTCCCTTAATTAAACATCATGTGATTTCTCTGACACAATTTGTACCATTCAAATATGTGTGATGCTTGGAGAAAGTAGGGCGGTATTAATATTCAAAGTTGTAAAATGTAAATAAACAACATGCAGATGTAAACATGCAAATAGATAACGTGTAAATAAACATGTAAATAAGGTAAACATGTAAATAAACAGATAAAAGAAAGTTTGCCGATTAGGTCTATTCGTCAGGTCTGAAAATGCAACTACTGTTTTAATAATTTTTAAGAAACAGCGCAAGCACAAGCTGAGCTATTAAACATCGCAGAATTGATGAGGATTCACAAACTCCGTCTCAATCCCACCAAAACAGAATGCATGATAATAGATCATCCTCGTAGAAGGAAAAATAGAGAATCATTACCCCAATTATTCATAATTCGAGAAAAAATTAAACAGGTTGACAAAACAGAACATCTCGCGGTAATAGTTGATACGTTAGGTTGGGAAGAACAGTATAAATCAGTTACGAAGAAGGTTACTGGGGGCCTCGCAGCAATGAAGAACTAAAGGGCATCCTCCCACAATCAGTGCTTTTTCAAGTGTACAAAGCGCTCGCTGAGAGTCATCTTCGTTTCGCTGACGTAGTCTGGGGAAGCTTATCGAACACGAAAATAACAGCCCGTGAGAGACTGCAGAACCGTGCACTTGAAATTATTCAAGCATCGAAGATAAAGGACTCTATGATTCAACCAACATTTAGCATTGATCTGATGTTTCAATTTGACCGGTCGGTTCTGATGGTTAATATACTGAACAAGGTATGCCTTGAGAGTCTGCACGATCAATTTGCTGAAAGGTCTTCGATAAGCTGGTATGATACAAGAAACAAAACTGATCTCCAAATCCCAAGGCTAAATCTGGACTTTTGTAGAAAAAGTTTTAATTACACGGGTCTCAAAACTTAGAACTTTATCTCAACACACATAAGAGAGTCTGACGAAGGAAAAAAGATTTTATGCAGGAATCCATGGAAGAAAAGTACTGGCCTTTCGTATCTCTTAGTTAAACTTGTCAGCTATATAGATTCATTTGTAATTAGGATTTTCTTATTGAATGGATATCGTGGTTAAGTAAATGAAATGAATGAATCTATGAATCAACTTTCCCCAGATGCTATGGCTCTAATGTTTCAAAGACTGCGTGAACAGGCAGTGAAGGTCCTAGAAAACACCGAAACTGGCTTGAAACATCCTTTGTTTGGAGCAAACAATGGTCATTTGGATATCGAGGGGTGACCGTTTGATATGGTCTAGATCACCAAATCAACTGTCTCCAACGCTATCAGATTTCAAACTAAGGCTAAGAGAAGGTTTATGATAGCCAATTTCACGTACTTCCTTGCATATGAACTAAAGTCTGTTGCAAATTAAACATCAGGCTAGATTTCCATCAACTTCTATCACTTACCGAAAGCAAAACACTAATAGACCATTTCTCTTCCTCCTGCCCAAAGTATATTTTAAAGGCAGATGTTATTAAAACGGGAATGGTTTACCACTATTTGGTGTATGCGATTCGGAAAATCAATGCTTGGAGAATGAAGAAAAAAGAAAGAAAATTCGTTGAATCTCGCAGCATGAAAGAATATGACAAATCGCTTTTCCGAATGGATATGCAACAGATAGATTGGGAATCCATACTTAGAGTCCATTTGAAGGCGATCCTGCCGGTATGGCAGCCACGTTTCAGGATGTGTTTGAATCAATCTTGAATCTCCATGCCCCCCTTCGCAAAACACGGGTACGCCGCGAATATGCCCCTTGGCTCTCTGCTTCTCTTAGAAACCTGATGAAGGAACGTGATAAGGCGAAGCAGATGGCCAAGGGTCAACCGGAGATGTGGCCGACATATAGGCAACTGCGTAATCGAGTAACAAGAGAGATTCGTATTGCCATTCATGATTATTATAGTGGGCTAATCAAAGAAAACGAGAAAGATCCAAAAAGAATGTGGAAGACAATAAACAAAGTCTTAGATAAAAACACTAACTCAGATATCCCTTCGAGTCTGGAATTCGAAGGAAAACGCTTAACAAGGGAGCCCGATGTTCTTGAGGCATTTAATCATCATTTTACCTCTATAGGACCTAAACTTGCCCAAAAAATTGAGGTTCGAAATGATGATGATTGTCTTCATAACATCACCATTGAATCAAATAATATGAATTTCAGAACTTTCGATGAAAATTACATTTTGAATGCAATTAATCAGCTAAAAGATGGAAAAGCATCAGGACCTGATAAGGTATCGATAACCATCGTAAAAGATGTAAAAGACCTCATTGCAAAACCATAGTCACAAGAGAAAGCTATATTCTGGAAGCTAACAATGCGCTATTAGTGCCCAGTCTACTTGAAGGTGCATCAAATTTTTGCGAAGGTGCAAAACATATGGCGGAAGGTACTCACGCTGCAGGATACGATCAGAAAATTGTGGTTTTATGACTTCCATGAGCTGACTGTTTAATGTATGACTGTTTTACTTTGAGAAGCACTAGATTAAAGACAATATCTACTGTTAAACTGCCTGCAAGTCGGATGAATTCAACTCCAATCGGCGTTAGAAGCTACATCATGACGAACCCACGTTTCCGAAAATTCGAGAAAACAGAGATCCAAAAGCCGTGTTTATGTTCAAGAGAACATCACGAAGCAGACAAAATGATACTTTGTAAGTTTTGGAATTAATATCTTTTAGACAACCTAATCATACTAAGATTAATATGCCTGGAATTTGATTTAATTCACTTACTTTATTTATAAAGAATTCGAAGCACTCTGTTGTGTGCTTAGGCCTACAATGGCCTACTGAACAAGCTGACCACTTGACCTTCATACTTGTGCGTGACTGTCTAATATTTATCACTGAGTACAACTTATTATTTTCTGGATTTATTCTAGATTCAGATCAAAGGATATTAATACCAGAGGCAGTATCAACTCTGAATATGCTGGAAAGTTAATCACAACTCAACAAGATGAGTAATTTTATATCATTTTTAATTCTGCAGGAAACCCTTCATCTAGAAACCCAGCTCTGGGTGTAACTGAAAAACTGGACAAAACTATGACACTAAATTTTTCTCATTCAAGGAAATCAAAAGAGATTTTCAATTCATTTTGACTGGTTTTTCTATCATTGTATTACTTGGGAAGCCTTGTGAAGTGATGTATTACAGCTGGCACTAGGTCTTAAAAGTTTTTGTCAAATGTTCAAAGTTCACAAGGGCACAGGATAAAAACATCAAGAATATGATGAAATGCCTGAGAAAAAGTTAAGAACCTTTGAGGGCTCCATTCCTTAAAAATTTTACAAAACAATCAATGCCAGTTCAGTATCTTAATCTGAAGGTGTTGTGGCACCATGGTGGTGGCACAGTGGTGTAATCCTCTGACTTTGGAGCCAGAACAGTTAGGCAGACAGGGTTGGATCCCAGGAACAGCGCCACCAGTTGAGCATCATGACAAGGGACCTTGGACTTAGGTCTTCCCTATGTCTGCAATCCCAGCCCTCAGCGCAAAAAACAAGGTCACCTTCACTATCTTACATTAAAAGAAAGGTGGTATCTATATTATGCTCAGTACAAACAATTCTCATTTGTAAGTTTCCAATGGGATGGGAACTTTTAGATTTTGTTTTATAAAATGTTTGTGTTGTGTTTTAGCTGCAGCCTGAGGAAAGAGTTAAGATCAACAGATGATTCCATTGCAAAGAAGAAAATGTTGCAAATCCAACACAGTCACATGTCACATGTAAAGAAGACAAATTGCTTAAAGAAGACAAAGTCTGGGCTGACAGAGCAAAGACTGGATGGAATTATGTCCCATGGCAGTCTGACTTTTATTGAAATATTTGGGTACATAAGCTCTTTGGAATGATAAACCAAGAAATTGAGGCCTAAAGAAGAATTATCAAGAGTTGCCTTATTTTGGGATCTGTTGCAGTCAGCTAGGGGGACCTAAAATATTGCTTTTCACACATGCCTGCCCAGTTTCTGCTTTGTTAGGACCAGTTCTAAATTCCGTCAGAGTTTTTTAATTTTAAGAAACTCTGAAGGAAAGAGCAGAAACTGGGCACACATGCATGAAAAGTCATCTGACCCCCTCCCTCCCCAGCTGCCTACAACAGATCCCAGAATAAGGCAACACTTGATATTTCTTCTTCAAGCCTCAAATTCTTTGTTTTGATTGACTAATTTTTGTGAGCCTGAAAAATTAGCAGAGTCAAGTTATAAAGACAGAAATCAATGCCTCTGTAGTATCATTTGCTTTGGTAATATACTTTTCATTTGAAATATCTTGTAACTCAGAGCCAAAAACTGAAAAGTTTCTAAACTCTGATAAGACCTCTGATCATTTCTGGTAGAGTTTCTTAATTCTCTATGAGAGACTACACGGTTTCTCAAGAAAAATGGATGTATTCATGCAATAAAGCTGGGTTCACTCCCATTTGATTGTTGTCAACTATTTTCCCATGTCAAACATCCTGTATGAAAAAGCTCTTAGCCTGATATACTGTGCAGAGTAAATAATTGTTGCAACTGCTCTGCCATGTTAAGTTGTTTGGAAAATAAGTCGAAACTTCACAATTTTGAAGAAGTTGTGCTACCATATCTCCACTGCTCATCTTTTTATCAGTTCTTGAATTTAGGGCAACAAGATTTTTCAAAAAGAAACATTTCAAAACATCAGAGAAAATTGAGATGACCATTGCCATCAGTTACTTTGCCACAAGCCTCCTCTGCTAGAATTGCTACAGTATATTGGATATTTTGCTTGCTAGCAAAGTTGAATTTGCTTGGGCTTGATATAAATAGGCCAAAACATGAATTGCCAGCTACATTCCAATGACTGAACAGGATGTTTCCCCAATCTTTGGAATCCTCCTTCCTCAACAAAAAAATTTATAAAATATTGACAACGTTTCGCTGCTTCCATTACATGCTTGGATGACAAATGTACAGTGTTCTTGTGCATAGAGAAGACAACATCCATGTTCTCGTAATCTCAAGGCTCTTCTTTTAGCAGCACAGTTTGATAACATTTCTCCGCCGTCAGTCAGTTATGCAACTGAGTTAGCAATCATTCCTTTGAACTGCAATGGGTGCAGGACTAACCTGCTCTTGGATCTTTGCTGTTATATCTTCTTGCAGTATCTTCGCCAACATCCTCGGGCTTCTCGTACTTGGTATTCGTAGGGTCACAACTTATGGTATGTACTTCTCTCAACATCGGGCTCGCAAATGCGTCCTTTTCTTGTTCATCTTCAACCTAAAGCGAGAGTTTGACACACATATTACATGAGTAGAGTTATAGTCGTTATTTAATGATAATAAATAACAAATTTGTTCCCGGTGTAATCTGGTTTTAGACGAAAAGCAGAACAAGTTTCTTGGCGATAAACTAAGCAAGGCCTAATTTTAGTCACTTCCATCATCAATGAACTGTCGTGCGATTTTGAAAGAAAACGGAAAGAAATTAAATCAAAATATACCTCAAACACACCATCATCTACTTCAGAATTGATAGTTTCATCTTGCTCCAACAAATCCTTTTCAGCTAAACCAAAACATGCATCGAAAGAGACGACGAGACGGAAAACCTTCGCTGTAACTACGAGGATCTTCTCGCATGTTGTGAATCGATGCACTCTCACGGTCACGTGATAGCGCGTTTCAACATCAGCGCGTGAACACAACAACCAAACAATGGGTGATTGTTTTAGCTTCCAGACTATGGATCTCTCTTGTGACTATGCTCGATGGTAAATGGCGTTTTCCTGATATCTCGAAACTGGCAAGAGTAACTCCAATCTTTAAATCGGGTGCTAAAAATGATGGAAACAATTATAGGCTGATTTCTGTCATTTCGATTTTCTCCAGGATGCTAGAACGGCTAGTGCATGATCAGCTGTTTGATTTTCTCAAAGTGAATAAAAAGCTTACCTGTAACCAATCAGCTTTTCAAAAACTATGTTCCACCATAACCTCACTAATCAGCAGCACTGATTATTGGTGTGATAACATAGATTCTCGGAAAATTAATTTGACTATTTTTGGACCTCAAGAAAGCCTTCGATACAGTTGACCATTCTATCCTTATGAAAAAGCTTCGTGCATATGGCATCAGAGGATCCGCAGGTGATTGGTTTGAATCGTATTTAAAGGAGAGAAAACAGTATTGCGCTACTGATAGACACCGATCAAACATCAAAAACATCACTTGTGGTATACCCCAAGGCTCTTTGCCTTGGTCCTCTCCTTTTCATCATTTACCTAAACGATTTTGAAATATGCCTAAAATTTTCGCAAGCTAGTCTCTACGCTGATGACACGCAAATCACGATTGCGTCAGATGATGTAGAAAAACTAATACTTGACACGCAGCATGAACTGGTCAACCTCTCTGAGTGGATGAGGATAAACAAATTAAGTCCTAACCCAGCTAAAACAGAATACATGACAATAGGTCACCCCCGTCGAATAAAGCAATTAGAATTCTCGGATGCTCTGTTGTTAAATGGCACTGAAATCAAACGGGTACCAAAATCCAAATCTCTCGGAATCATCATAGATGAAAATCTCACATGGGATGAGCAGTTTAAAGCTGTTAAGTCCAAAGTTTGCGGTGGCTTGTCTGCCTTAAAAAAGTTAAAAAATATCGTACCGCAATCGCAATTGTGTAGTGTATTCCATGCGATCGTGGAAAGTCATCTTCACTATGCAAATGTCATTTGGGGGAGTCTATCAAAAACAAAATTAGATACCCTCCAACGTCTGCATGACAGGGCTCATTCAATAATAGAAAATGCACGCATAAAGGACGAATGGTCGGCAAATTGGCTTAGTGTTGAAAATCTTATTCGATTTGATCGTTCTGTGATGGCATATAAGATTCTGAACAAGTTGAGCCCGGAAAGCCTTTGGAACAAGTTCCAATATAGATCCGCATATTCAAATTATGAAACAAGGAATTGTAAGGATCTGCAGATCCCAAGGCTTAGAACTGAACGTGCCAAAAAAGGATTTTACTACCCTGCCTTAACGGCTTGGAACGATATCCCGGCTAATACTAGAGAAATCCAAACACTAGGTCGCTTCAAAAAAGAACTAAAAGCGCACCTGACGAGCGGAGAATGCCAAGAAAAACACGACCCTCTGGAAGAGCAGCCAATTTTTATTTAGATATTACTCCCATTTGTTTCCTTTTATAATAGAAACATTGTACTAGGTTTATAGCTGAAGAGGTATTCGTGTAAAAATGATAATAATGAATGAATGAAAAGCAATCCATCATCCAATTCACGTAAAGTTTTTGCCTGAAATCTAACGTGAGATAGGCTATAGATTTTCTTTCATGTGGCCATGTTATTTTCTTCTTTTTGATGGGACTAATCAGAAAGTAAGGTTTCCTTTTATATTTTCTCTGACAATTTATCAAGTTGCATTAGATATTTATTCATTAGGTCACTGCAAATAAGCACAACAGATGTATGTCAGGTGATGTTTTCAAAAGTCCCTCTAATTTTAACCACGGACATTCATGCACCTTAGAATCTCAGAAAAAAATTTCAGCAAGATATCTCATTTGCTTCTGGATTTGTGATCAATTGAAATTTTAGCCAAGTGAGGAAAATTTGTGTTTCACGAGATGGTAAATTCAAGTTAACATGTACCAAAGTCAAAACATCCTATCTTAGACCTTTCTACATCTTGCAACGGTTGACCAAGAATGGCTTTGGAAATTAAAAGTATTGGGGAACTGAAGGCCAGCGTATTTGTGTGATATTGCCTGAAATTGTGGAAAAGCATGATTTTGACCCAAAATGTGTCTGCAAAGCGATTTCGTTGTTAGTTTTCTGGTTGACGCAGGTCATGGTAATGTTCAGTTTTATGGAATGGAATATTTTTCAACCCCTAATGCTTTATTTCAAACAACTAAATGCTGTTCGCAAAATTCTAGCATCCAGGGGGTTGTAGAGGGTTTCCAGGGGTTCCGTCATCCTCAGTCTCTCAATTTTGGCCCAAAGTCTATTTGCCATAGTCTCAAACAACATCTTGCAAAAACATTCCAACAATTTCAATAGCTATTCACATCATCTAAATAAACACCCGCAGAAGTTCTGAAAAAATGTAGAAACCAAGCACATTTTGATCTCACACAAGAACAATAGCCCTGTCAAAATGGTTACATTTACATTTACACCTTTAAGATGGTCACATTTGGCCAACTTTGACAGGCTACAAATCTTGTGTCACAAGGAGATACAGTCCTGCAATATTTTACGTGGATTGTTACACCTTAGAACTGGAGCTTTTGCAAATATCTTGCTCTTGCAAGTACCATCCCTTATTGCAGCGCTAGCTGCATTATATGTCAAAACAATTAGCAACGTGCGATGTCGCTGTCTCTTTCTGTCGGTCAAATCAATTCAGTGCCAGTCTCGTCTCCAGAGCGAGTTCGTTGCTCTGCCTCTAATCTGGGATCTGCGCGGAAATTCCGCGCGGAGTGAACCCCGCACGGTTTTGCGTGTAGTAAATGGCTTCGGGGTGTCAAAATTCGATGTAAAACCACATACTTTACCTACATTGATCATCATTTGCAATTTATTTCCGACATTCGAAGAATAACGAGCCATTTCATGTTGGAAGCTGCGATGAGAAAGCTCCTCTGTTTGCAACTTAGGCCCATTTTCGCCCCCAAACAAACCGTGCTTTTTTCACATTACCACTCTTCCTAACCCCAGATTATTGTTCAGATACCTTCAAAAAAGCTTAAATAAGGTCCTTAAAGTGTTTGTTTTGAGCTTCTCGATTTATCCACAGCAGAATTATTTCTAGAGCAATGGCCATTCCATCGATTCGATTAACTATAATGTCCACAGAACAACATTCAGATTCAGCTCCAGAACAAGATTCAGATTCAGGACAAGATTCAGATTCAGGACAAGATTCAGATTCAGGACAAGATTCGGATTCGCAACTATCCAACTTATCATCTAATACCGACGTAACAAAGACACTTATTGGAAAAATAATCAAATTTGACCATAGATTTGACTTCTGAATCTGAATCTTGTTCTGGAGCTGAATCTGAATGTTGTTCTGTGGACATTATAGTGGCAAAGGCATCTTGTAATATCAGCAGAATGAGAAAGGCCTATTTCTCTTATTCAATTTTATATGATGGTGCAGTTTGTTCGCATTTCCCAAAACGCTGCACTCACTAACTAACGTTATTGCTAGTTTGAAACACATCTCTTAGGCACAGAATTGGTAGAACTAACCCTAACCCTATTTTATGACCTGGTACTTTGTCGTCCTATTGCTAATCCTAATTTATATACTTTCAGGACTACACAACGATTGTAAGAGAGCCAATGGACCTTGGTACAATAAGACAGCAGTTAGACAATAGGTTATATGATGACCCAGAAGCTGTTATTCGTGATGTCAGGCTCATTTTTGCAAATTCTCGTCTTTACAACACCAATAAACGTTCAAAGGTGAGTAGAAGCGTTGTGCTTTGATGTAAAAATTGCCGTAATGAATGAACGGACCGTAATGAATGAACGGATCCAAGCGGCAGTAATCTAAAAAAGTACCAGAATGGAACAATGGAACCAGGAGTTTTCAATTCCCAAACGAACCCCATTACAGGCATTTTGCTTATTTTTGAGTCTTCAAGGTGAGTGCTCTTACCAGACAAAATTTTCACATCTAAGTTAGCCTTTGGCTGATACATTATCATTTTAGTTTTGATTATCGGCCGCATACTTTTTATTACACAACCAGCCAAACGGGTAAGCTTTCTTTTACTCACCCGTTAAAGGACAAGTCCGAGGTTGATAAAATTATTGTTAAAAAGCAACCTTACCAACTGCTGAATACCAGTCGTGGGTTCTTTCCATGTTTTGATTCCTCCAACTTTCATAAATTGGTTAATGAATCTTCGTAAGTTAGGCCAAATATCGTCGCCATTTTGCATTGTGTATGAGTGTGCGAAGGCGCGATAAAGAGGCTAGCAATGTGAGTGGTATAATATCAACACATTTGGCAGCCTCCTTCAGGTTAACTTGAAGTGATGTCATAGAAAATGACGTCATTCCGCACTTCTTAGTATATTGAAATATGTAGATTCGCAGATTAATAAAAGAGAAAACAATTGAAAAAATTCCTCCACACCATTCACAGCAGTGTAATCTCTTGAATAATCAACAATTATACCAACCCCGGACTTGTCCTTTAAAAGGGTGGTTTTTTTGTTTGATATTTTACACAATTTTACCAGAATATTGAAATTTCCTGTTGCGTCCCGTCTATTTTGATCCTGATTGTGCGTATTCTTATTTCAAAGCAATCATAAATCACGTGACCGATTCTCTTGGCTTTTGTCCCAGGGGGAACTTCCATTCTATTGGTATGTGACGGTGGGGGGGGGGGTCGGACGCAGCCGTTTTTGAAAACCCCAAAAAATACTAAATTCAGGATATTTTTAGACCCCAAATATATCAACCTGGATATTCCTTCGCAAACCTTTGCAAACCTAGGACTCCACAAACCTGGATATTCCTTCGCAAGACACTTTACACATGACTATTCAACGTTTCCAGTGCCACCCTAGTATTGTTAAGATTAGGGCTACTGTGAACAGCTCTCAAAGTTTCTCATTCCACCAAATTACAGTCCAAGAAATGTTCAACCAGTTAGTGAAATTAGATCCTAAAAAGGCGTCGCCGCAAGAAGCCATTCCAGCAAAAATACTACAAGCAAACGCGGATCTGTTTTCATCATCACTGACTGGAATTTTCAACAACCTTATAGTTGACTGTGCTTTTCCAGATGATCTAAATCTTGCTGACATTTCTTCTCTTTATAAGAAAGACGATAACATGAGAAAACAAAATTATAGGCCTATAAGCCTACTTCCAGCTGTTTCAAAGGTTTTTGAACGCATTATGTACAATCAGCTTTTTGATTACATCGGCACCTTTTTCTCTCCACTTTTGGGAGGCTTTCGAAAAGGATATAACACGCAGCACGTTTTTTTGAATTTTCTGCAAAAATGTAAAGCAAGTCTTGACAATAAGGAACTAGCTGGAGCAATCCTGATGGATCTTTCTAAAGCATTCGACTGTATAAATCACAATCTTTTGATTGCAAAATTGGCTGCTTATGGTCTCGGCTGGGAAGCTCTCAAGCTAATCAACAACTATTTATCAAAGAGGAAACAAAGAGTCAAAATAAATGGCTCATATAGTAGTTAGAGAGATGTTACGATAGGGGTACCGCAAGGATCAGTTCTAGGGCCTCTGTTGTTCAATATTTTTATAAATGACATTTTCTTCTTTGTAAATAATGCCGACATTTGTAACTATGCTGACGACACCACTATCTATGCATGCAATTCAGATCTCAATACTATAATTAATAGATTAGAAATAGACAGTGCAGTACTCGCAAAATGGTTTTCAAATAACTACATGAAACTTAACGAAGACAAATGTCACCTTATGATATTTGGTAACAAATGTAAGGACTCAGTAGTCAACATTGGTAACTCCATGATCAAAGAAAGTGATTATGAAAAACTCTTGGGAGTTACTTTTGATAAAAAGTTAAGTTTCACAAAACATGTCGAAGACTTATGCAAAAAGGCAAACCAAAAATTGTATGCACTTGCTCGCCTCTCTAATTATACGGACCCTGTCAAATTAAAATTGCTGATGGATGCATTCATCAAATCGCAATTCAATTATTGTCCCCTCGTATAGATGTTCCATGACAGGACAATCAATTCTAAGGTAAACAAATTCGTGAAAGAGCATTGCGAATTGTATGCAAAGATAGTGGAAATGATTTTGTAAATAATGTAAATACGTCTGTAACTACGCACCAACGCAATCTGCAGTTGCTTATGATAGAGATTTTCAAAACAAAGAACGATCTTAACCCAACTTTTATGAAAGACATTTTTGCAGAAAGAGGCAACTATTATAGCCTGCGGAATATAAATCACTTGCAACTGCCGAAAGTAAGGACGACAATATATGGTACAGAGAATATTCAATATAGAGGCTGCCTTTTATGGTCCTCACTTCCAAGTTTTTTGAAAGACAGTAGCACAATTCAAGAATTCAAAAGAAAAATAAAATAGTGGAATGGCGATTCATGCACCTGCAGATTGTGTAGAGTTTTTATAAAAGATTTGGGGTTTTTAGATTAATTAATTTTGTCTTCTTTTAGTGCTTTTTTCATTGTAAATTATAATTTATTTTCTTTTAGTTATAGTTGGCCTTAATTAGCTTATTTTAGCTATTTAAATTACAAAGCCAACTTTAAATAAATTGATAATAATAATAATACTCATAGCTTCCTGGTACGTAAAAACTAGACGTTGCACAGCTTTTTCGGCAACTGCGCAACAACATTTTAGTGAAACCTCAGCCTAGCATTCAACTTGTCAAATTTTCTCATAAGCGACCCCAAAGATTTATACTGATTTTGCACCAAAGAGCAAAGCCAAAGGTATACCAGACAACATTTCACAAACCCAAAAAGTTTCTAACCCCTGTCACCTTCTACTTCTAATAGGGAGTGCCTCCTGGGGATTTTGTGTAAAAGTTTAGTTGAATTACCTTTACCAAATTATTGGAAACATTTTTTCGAAGTTTACTCTGTAATGTTGCTGATTATACTTACGTTAGTATTACTTGAGAACCCGCTAGTGCGTATGTGGTAAGTCAAGTCTTCCTTCTCGATGAGTGGATTATATGAACAGCTTCACTTATTCTTTTCCCTAGATCTATGGCATGACCTTACGGCTTTCAGCATTATTCGAAGACAGAGTACAAACTCTTCAAAATTTATCAACGAAGAATCGAACACGAAGACGCAATTCAAAGTATAGCAAAGCTGTGAAGAGTACAGTCTCAAACAGCACTTCCAGTGAAAACTGGCCAAACTTTTCAGTTTCAAATCGTAGCTCCACATCGTTAGAATCAGAAGACAGTTCACTGCGCCTCGTTCTTAGGAGGAGCATTGTTGCCAGCGAAGGAGAATCAGCAGCGACAGAATCATCGGACGTAAGAAGAAATGCCATGTCGCCGCATACTGAACACTACCGCTGTGACAATGACTTTGGGTCACCGCGACGGACGGGCATTGCAATTAATCTCCGAACTGGGCGTGCAAGAGATCTTAGCGATGAGAACAACGTACAAAGTGACTCTGACGGTGACTCGTTAAAGTTTACAGAGAGAACAAGACGCAAAGAACACTCAGTGGCAAAGGCTTTGAAAACTAAATCTAAGAAAAGGAAACGTTTGAACATGCCTCGAGAATTTCCATGTGCACGAGCCAGTAGGTACCGTCTCGAATACTCAGGTAGTACGTCGGCTGATGTTGTGGAATCAGGAGCGAAATACGCTTCTTCAAGTCGTGATACCCCGTCCGTGGATGAATCATCGAAACAGGGGGGTAGTTCTTATAGCACTAGATCAGGAAGGCGAGTAAGGCCTAAGCGATATGACATATGGGCAGATTCGGAGAAAGAAAATATTGGAAAAGAAGAGAATGGTTATGAGAAAAGGAGTCAAAGTAAAAGGAGGTTAGCAAGTGACAGTTCAGACAAGGAAAAGTCAGGTTTGTTTTTGTGCTACCTTCTTTTGTGCACATATACAGGGTTTCCCGAGAAGGTTTTCCAATTTGAGCTGTTACTTTAGTAAAATTACATGTTTTTTCCATAGAAATTCAAACCGGAATCTTCCATACAATGCCCAATTTAGATCTGAGCATTTGTTTCATTTCTGTATCTGCATGCATTGATTTTCTACCAATAAGTTCATGAGAAACAATATACATGCAAAGGTGTCAAACAAGCCGATTGCTGGTAGACCTTTAAAGCTATTATTATACTGAGCGTCCCAAAAGGTAATAACAGATCTGGGTAAGGTGTAACATTTAGAGTATATGTTGGGTCGTCCTTAAACATTTTTGAAATATTCCTTGACAGTTAACTTGAACATAGATACCTCGTTTGTTGATACTGGTGCATTGATAGTTGCAATATTTATGCTGAAAGTCCAAATATACCTCCACCTTCAAAGCAGAGCTTTAATGTTTTGGCGTAAGCTGTTAGCACGCTCGTTGTGGAATCTCCTAAATCTTAGCAAAGTACAAGTAAGAAACCTCGCACTGTAATCCATTAGGCCCTTTTGATCAAATTAGTGTCAAAAAATAAAGTCCTAAATCCTAATGAAATTTTAGACTTGTGACATGAACCGTAACCAAGGGGTAAATGCGCTGCAACAATTTTCTAGGTCCGTCAACCGAAGGCGAAGATATTGATCTTTGAAGTTGGGCCTAAATCAGATCTTTGTTTACATTAGCGGGAGAGGCATGGCAATGTTTTTATGACTATTTTCATAAGTCTTGAATTATATTTCTAAGATTTTTGCTTATGATAACCACTAAACTTTAACAGACATCCAGTGAAAGGATCAAAGGTGACCAGCCCTTACTTACATGTTAGGACAATACTTGACTAACATTTGACACACTTGACACAAATTCTTGCAAAATTTAAAAATTATCAATTCTTTTAGGGACTAATGGCTGCAAAGTACCATTTTGGTCTTTATAATGTTTCTCTTGAGGCTTTAGCAGGCTTAAAGGACAAATAAATGCCATACCTTTGACTCTGCATTGGTTTTAAACAAAAGGAAAGCTTTCCATTTCACAGTACCTATTTTTTTTCATCGCGAAATATGCAAAAATGTTAAAATCATGTACAAAATTCGTAAAATTAAAACATTTTGTTACAATTTTTGGAGGCGAATCGGCACCAGCCCTTTGGTAGAAACTTGTTAGGTGTTTCTAATTTTGAAATTATTTTGAAGAGCATAGCAAAACATACGTTGTTTGTATTTAGCTTTTAATTTACATTTGATTATGGAAGACTAGAATTTTTTAGAAAAGTACCATTGTGAAATGGTCTAAAAACGGTCATAAAAAGGCAAAATATTTGAGTGTGCGTAACATTGCCTCGAAGCACACATTTAGAGGTTCAGAATACAAGGAACTGCAATTTGCTGTCAAAACAGTTCCATACCTCGTTCAGCAGCAAGAAGTTATTGCATACAATTTTCATAATTAGTTTCGCTCAACGGTCAACTTGCCATAAAGAGTATACCCTGGGTAAACAAACGTGGGAAACCCAAGAAATTTTATTTTCTCAGATGGTGACAGAATGCTTCTGTTGAGGTTGAAAAGGGAATAATTCCTATGAAAACCTTAGATTCGAAATTAACGTAACAAACATACATGCATACAAGGAGAACTTCGCCCCCATTATCAACCGAACCCCTCGAAGATTAATTTAATCGGAACCGTTAATGATCGGACCCCCTGGAATTTGAAGAAACGCTATGTACTCTATGCTAACATGGAAAAATGACGGGGGTATAATCTTGACCTCGCCTTGAGCTGTTGTCTTTGCTCTCCATTGTTTGCGGCTGCTAGATTGTACTCAAACAAAAATGGTGGGCTCTGAAATCAACATAAGACCAGTAAGTAGTTATCTAATTTTTACGATATAATCCCCTATTTTCTGGCAGTACCGATACGATTTTCTGATAGCCAATTAGTTTCGATCGATGCAAGAAATCTCGTGAAAAGGCTGCGGGTAGATTTTTAGAAAATTACATAGAAATTCGATCAATTTTTCTTCTCAAGTTCGTAGCCAAAATCTGACAAACCTGCAATTTCTTAGCTAGTGCGGCTTAGAAGAGTTATACTTGCAATTCGACAAAAGAAGCAACAAAGTATCTATCTCTTCAAAAATAATTTGACTGCTTGTTTATATCAAGAAATTTGAGCACTAGGAGGGCTTACTTTGGCAGGCCAAAACACTTTGGCCGGTAGCCTTGTGCAGACAACTGCTACTTCGATAAAAAATAAAACTTAGATACCCTGTTTTCCCGAATAGCTCACCTGGTTCAGAATGTTCCTTGGATCATTGACTATGCTTGGATCTTGGAGACAATTTTCTGCGATAATTATGAAAAGGCTGCGGTTATTTTTGGAGATATCTACCAAACAATAAATCGTTGAATTTGTTCGATTTCCTGGTCATCACTGTGATATTTATTCCAGTGTTTTGATGCATTTCTTGATGTTCCACAACATTAAGCTTTCGTCCAAATGATCTTCAAGTTCCAACCTGTGCATGTAGCCATGTGCCGATGACAATACGCTGATTCCCTAGGGACAGGAATTCTCTGAACTCCATTTTTCACTTTTCTTGGGTGTTTCCCAGATTTACGGTTTCCAACAAAATGCGGGAGCGGATGGTGCGGTTGGTCAGCAGCAAAAACATTTCGCAGACTTGCTATGAAAATGGATAAAACGTTGCTCGATCTAGACCCTTTTGTAGAATAGCTAGAAGGTCCATTGCTTTGTTCTGATGTGGAAATCAACTGACCTCATTTCATTTCAATGTAAGGTTAAAAAATGCTACGTTATCTGTAGATGCAGAAGAAGTTGAAGACATGGTAACACAAAACGGAGAAGATGACGAATCAAACTATGAAAGCGAGGCTGAAAGGCCAAGCGACGAGGACACTAACTCTGAGGAGGAGCAAAGCGAGGAGAATACTTCAGGATCAGGGACGGACGAAATTTCTCCCAAAAATACCAGATCAAGGACATCACAACGAAACAAAAGTGTAAAAACACCTCACAGGACTAGAGGGAAAACTTCGGCAACGGTAAATAGCAAAAAAAGACGCCGGGACTCAGATGGAATAGACAGTAGGTCACGAAAGGTTCGGAGAACACGTTTAAAAGTGAATTATAATGAAGATATTGAGGATGAAACATCCGTTAATGAAGAGGATGAAGGATTTTCCGATAGTGATGAAAGTACGAATATTATAGGAGTTAGCAGCAGAGGGCGTGTAAGAAAGGCTGCATCACGTTATGCTGATTACGTTGATTCGTGATTTGTGATGTGTGATTGCTGTGAAGATACTACAAACAAGATATTCCTTAATGAAGAAGATCAAGAATTTTCTGATAATGATGAAAGTGCAAATATTGTAGAAGTTAGCTAAAGGCCGTATAACAAAGGCCGCATCACGTTATGCTGATTAGGTTGATTCGTGATTTGTGGTTGCTGTGACGATACTGCAGGCAAGACATTCCTTAATATTGAGGGTGAAGTAAAAATTTTATCAGCGTTAGAGAACGTGTAAGAAAGGGTGCATCACATTATGCACATTATGTTGATGTGTGATTATGATCCGTAAAGTATCTTGCAGCCTGATAGTGTTCAGTTCGACAGCCACTGGACGCAAATTTGTCGGTTCGTGCAAGATCCCTGCTCTGATTTGACCTATGACACTATGGTGCAAACAAAATCTTCCAATGTTTTACAGGATTATTTTTACGTGAGATTGAATTAACAATACTGTAAGAATCCTCAAGGTAAAAAGCACTTTGTCAAAACAGCCTGTTTAGTTTTCCTTTACGATAGAACTTTCCTAAACGATGGAACAAAAAATCGGCCTGAGGTTTGATAAAAAGTGGTTTCTATTCTGCGGTATCTTTCTGCACATCATTCTAAAGTCTATTTTAAAGGGAGTGTTCAATGGTAAATAGGCTGCTCTATAAATAGAACAAAGAAAATACGCAAACACAGCATTGTTTCTTTAGCTATCGATTATTAACAACACGTGTGGGCCATCAATTTCAATGGGCAATTTTTAGATTTTTCTGCCTCGTGCAAACGCAGGCAATCTAATCTAAAACACCACACAAGTGGAACACAAATGAACACAAGTGGAACACAAGTGAACACAAATGAACACAAGAGGAACACAAGTGAACACAAATGAACACAAGTGGAACACAAGTGAACACAAGTGGAACACAAATGAACACAAGTGGAATACAAATGAACACAAATGGACACAAGTGGAACACAAATGAACACAAGTGGAACACAAGTGAACGCAAGTAGAACACAAATGTTGGTGTAAAAAACGAGAAAATTTCTTCAAATTTCAAGAATTTATACCAAAATTGCTACGTTTCTCCAAAAGGAATTCTAAGAGGAACATTTTCTCAGCAGAAAAGTCAGGGAAGTACGAGGGGCATTTTACTCATTCAATAAAGCGTACGACTTTTTCAGTATAAAAGGACTCCTGAATGAGTAAAATGCCCCTCGTACTTCCCTGACTTTTCTGCTGAGAAAATGTTCCTCATAGATTTCCTTTTGGAGAAACGTAGCAATTTTGGTATAAATTCTTGAAATTTGAAGAAATTGTCCCGTTTTTTACACCAACATTTGTGTTCTACTTGTGTTCACTTGTGTTCCACTTGTGTTCATTTGTGTTCCACTTGTGTTCATTTGTGTTCCACTTGTGTTCATTTGTGTTCATTTGTGTTCTACTTGTGTTCTACTTGTGTTCATTTGTGTTCCACTTGTGTTCATTTGTGTTCACTTGTGTTCCACTTGTGTGGTGTTTTAGATCAGATCAACGCAGGCTAAAAGCCTTGCCCAAACCCTTTAAATGCGGCCTATCAATCGAAATCTAATTATGCATAAGCCTTTGAAATGCAAAGACATTGGCAGTGGCACGTGTCACTCCATATTTAGGTAACTGGCCTGCGTCACAGGGGCCCCGCAGTGATTTAAAAGTGGAGTGGCTGAGTTACGAGCGAAGCGAGCAAAATAGGGGTCGAGCGAAAATTCTTTGAGGCCATGCCCTTGAAAATGTCGGAAAGCGCCTTTTCGTGAAAATTAGTGGCCTTCATATTGCCGTCATAGTCTATTCTCAATCTCATTTTCAGTCTATTCTCATAGCCTATTCGCTGTAGACTGCATTCGTATACTTGAAGCCCACGATAAAATTTACGAATGAATATCGTTTTACGGTATTACATGTATTACGGTATTACGGTATTATCACTTCGTATGACATGAAGTTTTTCAGTTCAGACCAAAGCCGAGTTGTCACTTGAGGAAATCTTGCATCAAGAGTTCCAGGTATTCTTCCGACCTAAAACCAATATAGAAACATATGACTTCAACCTCATCAAACAACAGCTTCTCAATTTGCAAAAATGTCAACTTTCAACCCATGTCTTTGAAGAAAGTAGTCAAGGACCGAGATACAATTTTTTACTTGAGGGGGCCATGGGAATACCGGACGACGAGAGAAGTGAGCTAAAACCTTGAGTGAGGTCTGGGGGTACTCCCCTGGAAAAATTGATACCAGGATCCTCAAATTGGATTTAAACAACGCTAATTTTTGTTCCTCGATACAGATTGATATTACAGGTAAATCTATTTTTGGATGTACGCATGGCACTGGCGTAGGACAAGTTTGATGGCTTGTACATACCGCCAAAGGGCTTCCTGGACTAATGAAAGGCAGAAATTGAACGAGATATACATTGGAAAATGGAGTACCTATCTGATAGTCTGAAATTCTAATAAAGGAATAAAGACTTACAGCAGCTACTATTGAAAATATTTGAGGGGGCCATGGCCCCCCTGGACCCCCCTGTATCTCGGTCCTTGAAAGTAGTAGGGGGGGGGGGGTTGCCCCTGCTAGCCCTATGGCTGCGCGGTCCCTGCTGCTTCAGCAGGAAACACTTGTATCTCATTGGCTAGAATTGGACTGCAAGTGGCGTTATCCATTCAAATATGGTTCGATTCCCTATTCTTAAGCAAATCCATCAAACAATCATCCCCTGAAACTAATATCATTGACATTGGTTTGCTCCCGTTGGAAAGTATAGGCTCAGGTGATAGTGGTGATAGCTAAGAAGAGAATGATAAGCGTACCCGCTGTCGTACCATACATGGTCGTACGAAGTAACATATCGTTAAATGTGTAAAAAAGTATCTCGTATGATCAGAGTGTTTTATTTGTCCAGTGCGCAACTTCTCTCTTTAGTTCTGCAATTTGCAGAAATTTCTTGTGTTTGATAGATCTAATTACTAAAGATGTATTGTACAAAATATTCAGATATTTTCAAGTAATTTATTGATAAATTCAGTTTTTCATTTTACCTGTTCTTTCATCCATTCTGCATGGGAAGGGGGGGGGGGGGGGTTGATCTTCGTAACTTGTGGAAATCGAGATTCTGTCACAGATATTAGATTTAGACCCCGTTTACACGATACCAGTAGAATTTGAAAACGGCATGAAAAAGTGTCATTTTGGCCTCCGGTTTACACGATGCCTGTAGAATTTTATGCTCATTCCATAGACAAAAAACAGCTGATGTCAATAGTCAATCAAGATATATAAAACAAATACGACAAATATGGACAATAGGGAGGATTAGCCTCGTGACGAAAACGGCATAAAATCCAACCGGCAAAGTGCGTTTGCACGATGCCGGCAGAATTACAAACCTTGCCGTTTTTTTTTATTAATATAAAAATTTTACAACATATCTTACATTCTACAAAACTTCCCTAATTACTTTACAACACTACAGGGACGACACCATGGGGAGCGAAAGACAATGACTACCCCATGGCCAATATATAAAGATGAGCAAGTTAATCTACCTGCAACACAACAAAATACGAACGATTCTGTTCTACATTAGGTGACAGGTTGCGATAATTTTAAAAATGTCACGAGCGTAAGTCGTGGGTTGTTTGTAGTGGAAAGACCTGACACTTAATTTGAAACAGAATTTACAAAGCCGAAACAAAATTCTGCCGCCGGCATCGTGTAAACGGGAGGTAGTCCAGTCGCTAAGGGTGAAAAGCGTGACAGAGTGCAACTAGGCGCCAAAATTTCCAAGGTGATACCTAGGGGTATAGAGAACATTTCCAGAAGTGATGCCTCTGTCTATCGATTCTGGGGGGTTACCTACTGACAAAAATCTTACGACGTCACACAAAGATTTCCAGAAAACATATTTAGGGGTATTTTAAGTCTGACTCCGACAATTTAGATGGTTTATATTTATCATTTATCCTTGTAAATAAACCATCTGTGAATGTCTTTCAGCTTTTAACAAAATATTCTTGAAATTTCGCAAAACCAGGGGTCAACAAATAACTTATTTCGCTAAATTTGAGGCGTAACGAGGATAACACACATCTAAATGTGGATGTCTCAAATTTAGAACGTACGTACTCTCTAAGCAGACACGCGCATTTGTATTGATGTCCAACCAGATGCAAAACGGCAGCCAGAAATGCCTTATTCGAACTGTGGATGCAGATTTGGTTGCAATTTGCATTGTTGTATCCTTTAAACCCCTTGATGCACACGTATGGAATTGATCGTCACCTTTGGTATGGGAAAGAACTTCAACCATGACAGCATCAATACGCTCTCCCTCAAAATAGAGAGGACAAAATGCAAAAGCTTTGCCCTTCCTTCATGCATTTTCAGGATGCAAAACATAACCACAGTTTGATTAAGAAGGGACAAAAGAAGCGTGGCAGCCATGGAAGTCTTTCACCCCTGTCACTAAAGCCTTTCTGCATAACCCGCCATTTAATTTAGTCAAGCTGAATCTCAAACATTCTGGCTTCTCAGAAGAGAAATGTCCGGCTTTCATGACGTCCTACCATCAAAATAAACTGAAAATCATAGGCTCAGGAACAAGGGGAAGGGGGGGGGGGTTACCTTAGGTGTGTTCCAAAAGATTTAGTATTGTTAAGGAGAAAATTATTGGCTTCATTTCAGGATGTGCCGTTTTATAGATACTGCGCAGTTAATAGAAAAAGAGACACGGCACCTTTCAATACAGCCAGTTTCGCATAGATACAGCTTACGCAAACATACAGGGTGTTTCAGGAAAACCGCAACACACCTTCATTCAAGAATATTCAGGAACTGGTAAGATTCGAGTCAGTTTGATGCATGCCATCTGAAAGTACAATCTATCTTTGTTTCAATGATATCCATGTTTGGTGGGTTAGCTGAATGTGTCGTTACACAATTGACGTTTTCGTAAGCATGGCCTATTTTAGATGCCAGAAAGCAATAGGGCATTTCCTTTGATGAACATCCATCTTTGTGAGTGCATATCTTATCAGCATCAACAAATGCATCTCATGAGGAGAAATTTGTCTTTTTCCTTCGCATCACCTCATGTTCGTCTAGGCCTGAAATGCTTTTCGAGTTTTTTGCTGTAAAATGGGTGTTGATTTTGCTCTTATGGCATGCTGCATTACAGATTGGGTATATACTTACTAAAATATAAATCAAAGGATAAATGATCCCATTAATGTATCCAAATTGCATATCATTTGAAAGAAGAAAGATTGTACTTTCAGGCGGTACTGTATACATTACATCTACACAAACTTTATCATATCTTTAAGATTTTCAATTACAGTTGGGTTGCATTTTTTTAAAACACCCTGCAGTAACGAATGAAGCCTCTATCCATAGACTCGACTCGACTTAGATGGTACTTAAGAACACTTTAGTTGTTTTTCTCTACTCACATGGTCATGCTGTTGGGAAACTGACGGGGACCATCAAACTTTCAGTCACTTTATATCATAAATTTCTTGAAGTGAGCTACATTTAATCTTTAAAACATGGCAGACTTTTTTGGTCATAGCTACCAAAGGCAAGCTAAGCGTTCAAAGAGCTGCTGTTGCAAAGATGTCGACTTGCAGGGCTGTCATATACAAGGTAATGTCGATGTAATGCAACATGTAAAAATTCAGATGACTAAGCCAACTAGACTATTCGTTTAAATTTCCCGTAGAAAATGATGCTGCGCACTTTTCCAGTTGATGTCACTAGACAACTTAATTTGAGTACGTTTTAACATTTGAGAGAGTTCTTACATTCTAAATTTGACACATCTAGCTTTACATGTGAGTGTTACGCTTGCTACGCTTCAAATTTAGCGAGTTCAGTTATGTGCTGACCCCCGGTTTTGAAAAATTTGAAACGTATTTGGGTAAAACGCTATATTAGCCTCACAGACTTTGCAAGGACTAATGATTGATATAAACTGTCTAAATTGGCGGAATCAAACTTTAAATACCGTCAAAGGGGCTTCGTTGAACTTTTTGTGTGACGTCACAAGGATTTTGCCGGTAGGTTACCCCCGGAATCGATAGGAAGCGGCACCCCTTCCAGAAATGTTCTCTATACCCCTAGGTATCACCTTGGAAAGTTTGGTGCTCTGTTCCACTCTGCCACGATCTGACCAAAATGGCGGAGAATGGTTCAGTAATGCTTGCACGATTCAGTAATACATACAAATGTTGACTGTGTTAAATTTCTCTTGAATTCTCTGTTGAATACACAGACTCCCATCTCCATATCTCTGTGTTTTCGCTTAGGCCGCAAATTCTGTTTTGTTGAAATTCTGTTGTGTTGTTGCAGTTGTATTGAATGATTAAATCTTAGTAAATTTGTATGTATTACAGAATTGTGCAAGCATTACTGAACCATTCTCCCCCACCTGTGGCAAAACGGCACTTTTTAATGCCGTTTTCAAATTCTACGGACATCGTGCAAACGGGGTCTTAAACTTATTTTTGAGGCAGCCCTGATAGTTTCAGAAAATCGTCAGAATACGAGTATTTGAGGCCGTTCCAGCATTTACAAAGTTCTCAAGTACCATGAAGTGGAGGGCAAATCACTCTCTAAAATTCTCATACACTTTCATACCGAGTGAGCCAGAAAAAAGTTCCCACTTTTGAAATTTCATAGTACCAACACAGATTTGAATGAAAATTCATAGTACTTCAAAGATTTGAATGATTCAAATTCTAGTTAAAAGCCGAAAGATTGAAGTATTTTTTGTAATTTTTCTCGCTGTCTTATTAGCACTAGAAATATCGGTTGCAAAATGACTGAAAATGAATGGCCTAAAACATTGATCAAATCACAAAGGACTCCTCGCACAGCTCAATAAATAAGATGCAATTCTTCACGGATGAGAGGTATCCACTGCCCATGTATTGCTCTGGGACTGAAAATCTATAGTATTTGTTTCAAAATGGCTGTCTTATAACTCTCGAGAGAGGTGAAACGCCCATTTGAGTATTGTTCTTTGTACGGAGAGTACTTACAATTTCATAAATGTTTTAGTCCTTTTCAGTCATTTTGCAACAATGAAATTTTCATAATGTTAAATTTACCGATACTTCTAGTGCTGGTAAGACAGCGAGAAAGATCACAAAAATACTTAAATCCTTTAGCTCTTAACTTGTATTTGAATCATTCAATCTGTGAAGTGCTCTTGGTGCTATGAATTTTCGAAAGTGGGAACTTTTTCTGGCACACCCGGTATGTGACAGATATAGATATTCCACGTTAAAAATGGTAATCAAATTTGGTTGGTTATTTGGCCCAATCTAATTGGTTTAGAACGTGTCACGTGTCAATTTTTATAGCCAGTAAGGATTTAGTAATAAATTGCGACAAAGCTTCTGAAAACGCGTATGAATCAGTTTGATGTCCCAAAGTCACGTATTTCCTTTTTTCTTCGAACGAAGGAAACTGATGAGTTTGCGACGTGCTTTGGAAACCGCTTGTTGCAATCTTTTGAAGTTGCTAATTTCTTCTCTCTCCATTCACTGTTACAGGTGATATTTGATTTACGTAAAAGTTTTCTTTCTACATGTCATTTTAAGCGTCGATTGTTGGGTCGACTATAATTTATTACGATAGAAAGTTCTGCTCAAATCGTTGTGCATATGATAATGCATTATCAGATATTCTCAACAGACAGCAATTTCAATTAAAACTTGGTAACAAATCTTGTAACAAATCTTCCAACAGTTTTCTGACTGTTGTTTCCAAGCAATGCAATTTTCTGACAAATTTTCCGATTGAGTTGCTTAGGGGGGGGGGCAGTAGCCTCCCTGACTTTCTCCGCCACTGCTATGCCAGTGGTTAAATTTTTTGCCCTACATATTTTACCCCCAAGCTTACCAATTTTACCACAATAAACCCGACCAAACAATTGTTTCAGCAAGGCGTTTAGGGTAAGACGGAGTAAAATGATCTATAGGGTAAAGTGAACTACGTAGGGGTTTTCATTTTCTCGATTGAGCATAAGTCAGATAAAGAAGATCTCTTTATTCTCAATTCCTTCATATTTCAACTTTCAGAAGATGAAGATTTGCAGTGCCAGGCTGTGTTTTGAAGGTACAGAACAATATTCTAATGAAGGCTGCTGAATATCGTCCATAAACTTGGCTGTCGAAGTTTGACCTTGGTTTGAAAAATGCAGCTACCGAATTTGATGAAACAAGGATATCTATCGACACATCGCCATGAGGTTAAAATATTGATAAGTGAAAAATTTGAAAAATATTTCTAATAATTTTGGTTTTACTTCTGAGGGAGGTTTCGGGGTGAAGTGAGTGAACAACCTTGAAAAGAAGTATGCTTCTCGTCGTGGTGATATGGTATGTGCATGCAATCTAACATTTGCCAAACCAAAATACATTCCCATGATTGTTGATCGATTCTCATTCAGATCTCACAACGCGACTTTAATTTGTGCCTTAAAAATAGTTTTTGGTAAATATTGGATTCCGCAAAGATTGCTCTCAACGTAGCCCCTTTCATATCTTAAATGCCCATCTTGTTAAATTTTTAGTATGTTTGGTTTCGGCATGCAAAGGACTCGTTAGGGTTTTTTTCAGGTTCTACCGGTATTTTTTTGTTTTATTGAACAATTTGGTACAGTGAACTAGGCAGAATAGCCTCAAATGAAAGTTCGTTTGTAAGACAATGGAAAGCGATTAGAACAATATTTTGCTGGATAAACTCACCCAAAGACATAATGTCAACACAACGTCAAAATCTTTACCATAAGCTACGGTCTCTTTAAGGTATTCCTGAAAAACCTTCAACATAGTTCAATTTACCCCGCCTTTTATCCCACATGACAAGTTTCTTCTGGGTCATTTTCGTGGAATGAAAACCATTCTACATGGAGGGCATTTCACACCCAAAAACCTCGCACACCATTGGCAAAAATCCTTTTATATTCAAGAAAAATCCATCAAAAATCCTTTTATTCTAAAAAATCTCGCACGCTTTTTCGAATGAGTGAAAAGCCGCTGGTTCTGCAGTCGCTTTGATAAATTTACCGCTATCAGTTGCTACCCAACAACTGTAAGAGAAAAAAAAATTTAAGTAAAACTACCAAATTTGTGTCTTAAATTGCATCCTACATAGTAACTGGTACTGCAACGAATGGACAGGCCCAAATAAACTATTGCAAATCACAACTGTGGGCAAGACAGAGAAGTCTAAAGAATTCCTGTTCTACCCATATTTACAGTTTTTACACCATGAAGAATGTCTGCTCTGTCCGTCTTAGGAACTTAAATATGTGGTAGTTGCCTTGTTAGAAGTCCCAAATCACTACAACGTCAGCTGCAACAAATCACAAGCTTCATTGAACGTTGGTTGAAACTGCACGATAAACACAACTAGCACGAGAGCAATTAATTATTAAACGTGACGATAATTCACGGCAGAGGCAGAGGCAGTCAAATTCCCTAAAAGGGAGACCAAATCACAACAACATTGAAGTTTCAAGCATATTTTGTGCCGAATACGGCACAAACCGTCAAATAGCATGAATGTTACCCCCTTTACAGCTGGGATGTAATCCGGAAATATTTTTGGTATGAAGAATTTTAGCGAAGAATACCCCCCTCCCCGGTAGAAAATCACCTCTTCACCCGGTTCAAGGCTACGTTCACACTGCTCCGTTTTCTTTTCCATCCGTTTTTGTTTCAAATAAATACGCTATGAAAACGATAGGCGTCCACATTGCTTGAGCAAAGCGGTGTTGTTAATCCCATTTTCAAACCAAAGCCTTTTGTTAGCAGCTGTCAATCATGAGTTTGAACGCCATTGTAATCAACAGCCAATTAACAAAGGAATGTGATGCGTTTTCAAATGTTTCCGTTTTTGGGTTCACACTGAAAACGGATCGTTTTCAGAACGCACCGTTTTCAAATTTATGCGTTTTTACTAGCGTATTCGAAAAGCTCCGTTTTTACAACGGAGCAAAGTGAACGGAAGGCAAAAATGGAGAAGTTTTGCTCCGTTTTCATATGAAAACGGATCAGTGTGAACGGGACCTAAGTGAATAAGTAAGTAAGTGTAGTAAGTAAGTAAGTAAGAAAGTAAGTAAGTAAGTAAGTAAGTAAGTAAGTAAGTAAGTAAGTAAGTAAGTAAGTAAGTAAGTAAGTAAGTAAGTAAGTAAGTAAGTAAGTAAGTAAGTAAGTAAGTAAGTAAGTAAGTAAGTAAGTAAAAATTTGCCATCAAATTAATAAAAAATGACTAACAGATCATGAAAAATTAGAGGAAAAAAGAATCTAGTTACAAATGTACACTATAATAAAAATTTAAAAGTCAAAATATAGATTAACAACACCCCCAGTTTAAGAATAGCAGGGATGGCATTAAAAGGTCAATACAACCTTGTTCCCCCAGAGGTGTGTATGAAAGAAAAGTTTTCAGAAATGCTTGTTGCTGAAAAGTTGACAGTAATGCTGCATTTTTGATATTGTTGATGGATAATTTCTGTTAAAGCTTTTAGAAATTTAATAATATGTATATGGGCTATTTTCTCGATTCTGAAGATCGGTAAAGAATTTATCCTTGATCTTATGCTTAAAACTGTTGACATTATTAGAGGATTTTAGGCCCGAATTTAAGACTGTTCCAAATTTTGGGTCCTGTATAGGAGAGACCTAAAATAGGGTTAACTAGATTACGCTAATAGTTTTTCTTAGGGGAGGGGGGGAGGAGGAAAGCCAATATGGCGCCATAAACGTTTACCGAATCTTAAACATGACGATAACCCCGATCAACGGGAGAGTTATCAATTCTTAAACGTGAAGTGACGTGACGTGACGTAACGTGACGTGACGATAGTTACACTTCTAAAACATGACGATAATCACAATTATCTATTTTAGTCATGCGATACAAGCAACGGAGCATCATTATGAGCAATTAAAGGCACACTATCGTGGTGCTGATTGGTTAAACAAGACAATCAAGAAGAAAAGAATTAGGCAAGGTTCAGTAATTTCGCTGTACAGCGAAATTCATGACGATGATAATGATTTATTCTCAAAACAAAGTATGATCAAAGAGCATAAAGGCTTGGTAATTACTCAAAACCCAGAGCGTTGTTTTGATTTCAACATCACAACTTGCCAATCACAACCACGACAGTTAGCCTTTAAGCTTCACTTGCTTAGTCCATCTCATCCTGAAAACCGAATATCTTACCTCCTTAAGTTGTTTGACTATTATTTAACGAATTCAACATAAGCATACATTAAACCTTAACTTGAACCACTGACCCCCTGTGGCCAGATATTGATGATAATGGGTCTTGTGTCATTTGCAGTTATATCAGTTGCCTCGTGTTTACCAGATAAAGCTATTGTGTTAATTTCCGTTGTATTTCCACACACAACTGGACTATTAATAACAACAACTTGCCTGCCTCCTCCATCAATGATAACAGGTGGAAGATTTGTCTTTTCACTTGGAATCTGATTTGCATCATTGACGATCACCGGTCCGTAGTTACTGTTGATTTTGTCTACACTGTCAAAAGAGACACTTCTTGTGAGGTCTTGCAGCTGCGTTTTGTCTGATTCATCTCTGCTGAATGTATCTTGTTGTAGGCTGATAATTGGGTAAGTCGGAGACTCAGATTTGGTGCTTAAGCCTGTAGCAACAGCTACCTTGCCCTGGTCAGAATCTACGTCTTGTTGCTTCAGAAGTTCGATAACCTCCCTCTCAAGAAGGGTGTCAATAAAATCATTTCTAGGCTCATGATCATTCCGCATCGACTGAAAGGTTGGCAGCTCGATCTGATTATCCACGATTCCATTCACACCTTCCTCGTTAGTAGTGCCTTGCAACTGGAGCTTCGAGGAAAGCTGATATTCACTGAAGGACCTTGAGAAGACTTGCTCAACTCGAGAGTTTATCATGCTTTGAGTAAAATTCAACGGTTCAGCAGAGATTTGGGATTGGTCAATGACAGGCATGGGTAGCCCTTTATCCATGTAGCTGCACTGTGATGAACTTTCTGTCTTCATAGTCATTGTATCACCAATACTGCGAGGATAACCGTCAAGATCTTCAAAGTCATTATTTGACTGTAAAGCTCCTATTGAGGTTAGATTTTTCACGACATCATCATCTAAAGTCTGCGGAGGAGAAATGCAACTAGTCAGCGGGATTGATGTTGTTGTTGCAGCTGTAACTGTTGCCAAGGAGATATCTGCTACTCCAACGTTGCTATCGTTGCCCCCAAATCGGGGATCATTGAAGAAGCTACCCTCTTGTACGAAACCAGCAAGAAGTGATAAAGCTAATAGTTCTTGGGGTATTTCATCAATGTGCTCTTGGAAACTTGCATTTGGTCGAATATCTAATATGACATCATGCTCATTGCCAACACTGTGAACACTGGTAATGGTAGAAGTACCGCTTACACGAATAGCGTCATTCGAAGAGTCACTAGTAAACTCACTCTGGAAATGATGAGCTATTGGTCCTGAGCTGCTCGATGCCGACGAGTTGTTGCCATTAGAATCGTTACTTCTGTCGAATTCATCCTTTTCTAGTTTTCTAAAGTGAACTTGCTGATGAGATTTGAGCGCAAACTTAGTGGTGAACGCTTTCTCGCAGCCTCCTTTCGTGCAACCAAACGGTTTCTCGCCCGTATGCTTCCGTGAATGAATTTTTAAATGATGCGATGCCACAAATGTTTGTCCACAGTCCCCAATGATACAACGATACGGCCGCTCTCCTGAATGTGTTCTTTCGTGCTTCTGCAAGTCACTCTTTGTCGTGAATCCTTTATTGCAGTTATCAAACGTACAGTCAAATGTATCACCGTTGTGAATTCTCATGTGCGCTCTCAGTCTGTACCTCGTATTAAATTTCTTCTCGCAGCCGTCATTTTCACACTGATAAGGCCTCTCTTTGGTGTGGATGCGATGGTGTATCTTGTAACTGTAAGAGGATACGAATGATTTCTCGCAACCATCATATTCACATCTGTAACTGAAATCGCCATTATGTATACGGAGATGTGTCTTCAAGTTGCCTTTGGTCTTGTATGCACGATTGCAGCCTTCATACGTGCAAGGGAACTTTTTATTTCCAGTTCCGTTATCCGACGACATCCTCTCTTAACTCTGTCAACAAGAAATGAAACGTCAGGTTTATTTCAGGTACAAACGTCAGGTGGCAGGTGCTTTTAATCCAACGAACTATAATTAGTTGTTTGAAGTTCTGCTGACTCTAGCAAGTCAATGAGCTCATTTGGTTGCAGCATGGGGTAAGCAGGGGCAGTGTAAAATGGAATGAGTTTGACAAATTGTTCAACTTTCTTCGCCATACTTCCAACCATAAATGAAGAAAAAGGAGCACGGGCTGTAGGAAACGCTAAATTTGGAAAAGACTCATGTCTGATACATCGAGTTATTCCTATCCTAATTGATCATTTTCTCCGTTATATATCGACTTGTTCTCCTTTGTGTGCTTTTTTCATGCGAAAGCACCATTTCAATCCCTGAGCAAGGCGGCAGATTAACTTGACATCATGGGCCCAGGAGAAATTATACCACCCAAGAGTTGTAAAATCATTTGAGTGGCATAATTGCTCCAGGGCCACAAAGGTCACAGGTCAACCACCACGCGCAGGGATCTTGCGCTTGAAAATGTATAATAAAGCCTTGGTTCAGCAAGATCTGCAAGAAATTGATTGGGATCATCTTCTTACACCCCTGGCCGATGAACCAAGTAAGATGGTAACAACATTCCAAGAGATCTTTGAATCGCTTTTGAATGTGCATGCCCGGGGGGGGGGGGTACTTGACCAGCTTTTGGACGGGGACGTGCCATCGAGGTTTCAAAAACATACCCGTTCCTTATACCAATTTTTCCAAAATGTATGCCCGACTTTATGTCAGTGTTTTTTTTCAACTTGGCAAAAAGTGTTCATTGGAAAAGTCTGAAAATTAGTTTTTTTTTTATCAATTTTGACTTTAACGGACTATATCTCTGGACAAAGACAGGTTTTGTGGCACTTTAGAATATTATGTCATTGGGAAGAGCGTATTTGGATTCTATATTCCAAAATACCTTAGTTAATTTCGATTTTGGACCCTCTCAAAATTGTTTTGATAATTTTTTGTCTTTGAAATACTATCTAAGATACCTGAATTTTCAAAATCTGGTCCGAGGAGCACCAAAGGATGAACGATTCCATTGGAAATCACAATGAAAGACAAAGAAATTTTAGTCAGTCGGTTATCATTAGAATATAACCTTGGATTATTCAAAAAGATAATTATATCGTTGTAACACCGTGAAAAAGCCAAACAGCATATATTGAAAGCTATTGGAGCATGTAAGGATGCAAATTCCATAAAATAAAAGCTCTTTTCTGCAAAACTTTCGTTGATTTTTATCATAAATAGTTAAAGAACTTTTTAAGAGAACTATGTTGCAAATATAAGATGATCAAAATGCTTGTAAACTGAACTTAAGTGACTTGAGGCTTAAGAATACGTTTGAGAGCAATTTTTGATAAAAGATTCCACGATTCAATTTTATCGCTTGGCATTGATCGGATTTCAAATTCGATGAAAAAGACAACAGTTTCTAACTTTAAGAATTAATTGATTTTAACGGAATATTTACTTCTTTGGAGCTCCTTTTTTATGCAAAATTTTGATTTTACGAGCAAGTTATAACCCTCTACATTAGTTTAGTAATGTCAAATGATTAAAGCCCAAGCCTTGTATGATTAGAAATTCCTAATTTAATGTTAAAGCTTGAAAAGAAAAACTGGAATAACGCATCCTCTAAGGCTCCAGAAGAGCTGATTCTTTTGGCAATTTGTTCCCAATTCATTTTATTATTGTTTTGAATTCTTTCAACGGCTCATTATGGTATTCAAACGAAGGAATACGATTTTAGATGAAAACGGCAAATCATACGATCGTTTCTTATGTGTTATATTTGATTGGAATTACGGTATCCTTGATGGCTCTAAAGGGAATAAATCAATATTTTTCTACTCTGACACGTCTTACTAAAACAAAATTTCCCACTCTTGTGACTCCAATACAGATGAATCTCATGGACCGGGTGTTTTTGGTACAGTTAAATATAACGCGTTAAGTGAAATAAGTCTTCCTAGTGTGCTCCAATCCAAATTTTTTTGCGTCAAAATGTGGGCAATTACTTCCAACACAAGTGTACAAAATTTCATGAAAAGAGCACCACATGATGAAAAGTTATATCATATGGAATATTTCTATCATACCATTAGTGGAATATTTCCATCCTTTGGGGCTCCTAACTTCAAACCTACATAACTTACGATCAGAAACTGCTTTTGGAATCGGGAAAAAAAGCATGGAATATCTAATATTTCGTTAACATGATGGAACTTGGGTTTTATATGGCAAGTACTTGCTTTGCCACTCAAATTGCGTCTAAAAATTTGTTGAATAAAAGGACACTATTTGCCAAGTTGAAAAAAACACTTACTTATACCAATTTTTCAAAAATATATACCCGACTTTATACCAATTTTCCGAAAATGCATGCCCGACCCTAAGCTTGCAGAAAAAATAAAGACAACACCAAATGACAACCCACTTAAACACATCAAACCGAACGATTCAGCAACTTTGATCTTAAAACCAGTAACTAACTCTCAGGTTCTGAAGAGCTTAAAACAACTCAAAAATGGCAAAGCATGTGGGCCTGATAAAATACCTACAACCTTGGTAAAAGATGCAGCTAATTTCATTTCATACCCATTGACTCTTATTTACAATTCGTCAATAAAAAATGGAATACTCCCCGATCTTTGGAAAATAGCTAGGGTTGCTGCAATATTAAAGTCTGGGAAAAGATTCGATAGCAATAACTACAGACCAATCTCAGTGCTTTCAATTTTCTCAAGAGTATTGGAAAAAATTGTGCATGATCAATTACACGAGTTTCTCAAAGCAAATGGTATCTTAACTAATAACCAATATGCATTTCGGAAACTCTATTCTACGACTATGTCCTTGATAAATAGTACTGAGCATTGGCTTGAAAAAGCTGATAATCGGAAGCTGAATATGACAGTATTTTTGGACCTGAAAAAAGCCTTTGATACGGTTGATCACAAAATATTGATAGATAAACTGTTCAAATATGGTATCAAAGGAAAAGAAAGAGAATGGTTCAAGTCATACTTAAGTGGACGAAAGCAGTTTTGTTCTGTAAATGGTCATAGATCAAAGACCGAGGAAGTTCTGTGTGGTATTCCTCAGGGGTCATGCTTAGGTCCCCTCCTTTTCATTGTGTACCTCAATGACTTTGAGGGCTGCTTGGACTTCTCCAAAGCAAACATGTATGCCGATGATACACACACAATAATTGCATCTAATGACATAAAAGAGCTCGTACGCATGACAAAGAAAGAGCTGTTAAATATCAGTGACTGGTTGAGAGTAAATAAACTAAGTGCAAACCCGAAAAAAACTGAATTTATGGTTATTGGTCATCAACGAAGAATAAATGAAACTGATGACCTCCCTCCACTCGAACTCAACGATTCCGAAATAAAACGTGTGGAGAAAACCAAGTCTTTAGGTGTCATTATTGATGAAGGGCTGAAATGGAAGGATCAATATAAATCACTGACAGGAAAGTTAGTCTTTGAGAGTCATATACGCTACGGAAACGTTGTATGGGGTAGCATCTCTTCATCTGAACTACAAGCACTTCAACGTCTCCAAAACAGAGCCCTATCAATTATAGAGCGCGCAAGATTTAAGGACCCGTGGCCTAAAAAATGGCTAAGCGTTGTGAATCTTATTCGCTTTGATCGCTGTGTTATGGTATATAAGATTGTAAACAAACAATGCCCTGAAAGCCTGTGGAATATGTTCCAACAGAGATGCTCTATATCACATCATATTACGAGGAGGAATTATAGAGATCTCGATATTCCCAAGCTAAACCTTGAATTAACCAAAAAAGGATTTCATTACTCGGGCATTAAGGCTTGGAACGATATTCCAGTTAACATCAGAGAACTGCCATCACTGCGCCTATTTAAAACACATCTAAAAAGGCATTTGATGAGCCTTGATAATTAACTCAAGCCCCCTCAAGAACGACTCCCTGGAAGATCAGATTAATCAATTAACTATTTTATATTCTTAGTTTTAGATTTTGTAAGTTGTATTTTACTGAAGGGATATCGTTGTTTAAATGAATTATATATATATATATAATCAAATGGCACCTTTGCAGGAGAAGTACAAAAAAAACAAGTCGATATGTCACGAACGGAATGATCAAGTCGGATAGGAATAACTCGATGTATCCTGCATAAATCCTTTTCCAAATTCTCTCAAATTTAGCGTTCCCTGCAGTCCGTGATGTGAGACAACTTTTTCAAGTGAAAAATTGTGCATCAGACGCACGATATGCAAAGAGAAAACACTACGTTTACGCTATTTTCAATTCTTTTTAGCAGCCATGAAAAAGTTACCGCTTCAATAGGATGACTTCAGTCGATCTACCGGGTGACTCACAAGAAAATGACCCAACACAATCGGTTATGGAAAATAAAGTGAGTGACCAATTAAAATGTTTTTAATGTTGTTCTGTCACTGAAAGACTAGCCTACGTTATGACTACCTTTCGCAACTTCGTTCGGCACGGTAAATTTCTTGATATCCTTGAAATCGTCTGCAAGCAGAGGATTGACTTCAAGGCTTCAATTATTATTATTATCAATTTATTTATCGTTGGATAATAAAATACAATAGCTAAAATAAAAAATAGCTAATTAATTCCAACGTAAAAAGATGTATATACAGTATTAGATAAAAAGTAATAGATAAAAGTATTTACAAGTCATCAGAATATACATTTAAAATGGATATCTAAAAGCAATCATCATAAATAGCCCAAGTTTGGAATGAAAGTGCGGCATAATTTGCCATTTCATATTTTCAAATAATAATAAGCGCGCTTCGCTTCAGACCTGGAATATTTTCAGGCACATAGTTACTTTAAACTTGCTCTGAAAACTTTCAACCGAGTTGCCTATTCCTATGCCGAAATGAAAAACGCTTGTCATTCTTTAGAAATCTGAAAAGGCTGTAAATTGATCCTTTGAGGAAGATGCCCTACATAGCGCACCACACAAGCCCCTTGTTTGGTGGCGTTACATCGACGATATTTTTTTAATTTGGACTCACGGACATGACAAACTCACAGAATTCATATCCACATTGAACAACATCCACCCTAACATCAAATTTACCAGTGACATATCATCTACCAGCACACACTTCCTCGACGTAACAGTTATACTCAACAAAGACAACACCATCTCCACAGACCTCTACGTCAAACCGACAGACACGCACCAATATCTCCTCAGCACATCCGCCCATCCTAAACATACGAAACAGTCAATACCGTACAGCCTCGCACTACGATTACGACGAATCTGCTCCAACGACGACACATTTACTAGACGCACGAACCAACTGCTCACATACCTTACCAACCGAGGATACAAACGCAAACACGTACGCAACGAAATACGGAAGGCTTCCAAAATAACGCGACAATCAAGTCTACAAACGAAACAGAAAAAACACAACAACAGAACACCATTCGTAGTTACCTACCACCCTAGCATACCACAACTTCATTCCATAATTCACAGCAACTTCCACATACTACAAAATTCGACAAACTGCAAGGAAGTCTTCCCTGACCCACCGATACTGAGCAACCGCAGACCAAAAAACCTCAGGGAATACCTGGTGGGCGCCAAAATAAAAAATGATGCCACCACAACTCCCAGAGGTATATCCAAATGTCCATCACGACGTCACTGCCACACATGCCAACACATACAAGACGGAACACGCACAGTCACATTCTTAAACACAAACAAAACCTTTGACATACGACAAAGCCTTGATTGCAACTCTACTAACGTCATATACTTACTGCAATGCAAACAGTGTCTACACGACAAAAAGACTGACTGCCAGTAGATAGGATACACGGGACGACGCATAAGAGACAGATTCAACGAACACCGACGAGACATTATAAACAAACGTACTGACACGTCCGGAGTTGCAGAACACTTCTGTAAACCCGGACACTCCATACAAGACCTACAGCTACTGCCACTACTCCAGGTACATGACACCAGAGAGAGTGTGAGACGAGCCAAAGAAACATTTTTCATTGGCTTGGCTAACACTCTGTCACCCAACGGACTTAACAGAACCACAGATCGCTAACAAACATAATGCCACTTCAATTGTACCTATAAGCACACTCTCTTACCTTGCCTATCCTCACTCATACTCACCATCATCATCATCATCATCATCCCACCATCACCATCATCATATTCATCACAATCATCATAATCGTCATCATCATCATCATCATCATCATCATCATCATCATCATCATCATCATCATCATCATCATCAACATCATCATCATCATCATCATCATCATCATCATCATCCCACCATCACCATCATCATAATCATCACAATCATCATAATCGTCATCATCATCATCATCATCATCATCATCATCATCATCATCATCATCATCATCATCATCATCATCATCATCATCATCAACATCATCATCCCACCATCACCATCATCATAATCATCACAATCATCATAATCGTCGTCATCATCATCATCATCATCATCATCATCATCATCATCATCATCATCATCATCATCATCATCATCATCATCATCATCATCATCATCATCATCATCATCATCATCATCATCATCATCATCATCATCATCATCATCATCATCATCATCATCATCATCATCATCATCATCATCATCATCATCATCATCATCATCATCATCGTTATTATCTCACAAAACCATTTACAACCCGTTTTGCTTTTTCAGTATCACAATATCATATTATCCACGTCACTATCATCATCACCATGATACCACGTAACCCTTGTAAATTTAACCGATATAGCCTCTGCGTAGCAATCATATCTAGCCAATCACATGTAACCTCTCTTTTTCAAATCGTTGTACATATCTATATCGTCAATGTAACTAAAACATAACAGCCCTGAAGAAGTTCTGCATGGCAGGACGAAATATTGGCATCTAATACCGGGTGTCCCAAAAAAAAGGTAACAGATTTGATCAGGGCTAAAGCTAAGAATTGAACTCCAGTCAATCGGTAATAACCTTTAAACTAATCCTCGATAGTTTACTTGAAGATAGACACCTTGTTTGTTGATATTGGAGCATTGAGAGTAGACATTTTTATCTTGAAAGTCCAGATTTGCCTTCACCTCCAAACCAGAGCTTTTAGGCTTTGGCCTAAACTACAAACGCGCTGTTATAGGGAATCTCCTCAAGGATAGGCACAATGTAAAAAGTCCGAGGTAGGACCTTTGCTTTGTACATGCACCTTTGAGTACAAATGCAAAACCTGAAAACTGAAAAAGTCACTAAGGAATATCTTTACTCAGCCAAAATGAAAATGAATTTACAAAGAAGAAACAACTTAAGCACAAGAGAGCGCTTTCAGGGATCTTACCCTCGTGGATGTTTAATCCTTTGGGTATAAGTGATGAATTCTTGTTTCGTAATAATTTCAATGATCAAAAAATGCATTTGATTCGAACAAGGAAGATTTTCCCTCACTCAAGGGAAGCATTTCCCTGCAGGGTAACTTTTATTCGGCAGCGGCAATTCACAGCTTTCGTAGAATGAACAGAGATGTCCCTTTGGGAAAAATTCTTGAATTTGATTGTCAACTTCGATTTGGATTTCTATTAAGAATTTTTCCGAAGCATGAGTCTTCTTGTGTGTACTTGGCTATGATTCAGGAGATTCCACAACAAGCGCGTTGACAGCTTAGGCCAAAAGCCAAAAGCTCTGGTTTGGAGATTGAGGCAAATCTAGACTTTCAAGACTAAAATTTCTGCTTTCAATGCTCCAAGATCAACAAACAAGGTATGTATCTTCAATTTAACTATCGAGGATTAGTTTAAAGATTATTTTCGACTTACTCGAGCCAAATTCTTAGCGCTAATCGTGATGATGTCTGTTACCTTTTTTCTGGGACACCCGGTATATACATTTCTTAAGTTCGCACATATTTGCTGTTGTTCTTCGTCGTATTGCGGTGTTCCTGCTTTCAAACTCATGTAAATTGATCCCCTGTTTTTGAAGATATTTTGAGGATTTCAGGCGTGACCATTTCCTAGAAAATTCTTCACTTGGAAAATTCACCGTGCCGAAAAAAATTGAAACTAAAACGCCTTTTCCCCCATTTAGCTACTCTTAATTTTGGTATTTTAGTGGGTTTCTTTATTTCTAAAAGGAGCAAAAAAAAATTTTGTAACACTTGTAACTGGTCATAAAGATTTTTGAGTACGATGGTAGGTTTTAGCGTTTTGGGAAGTATTTGCTCTCCAGCTACTTACCTTTTGTCGCTTGGATGAATGAGTAACAATTGACAAAACTGTTGTGGGTACAGATAAGCTTCAAATGTGCTGTCGAATTTCCATTGCCTTCAAAAATTATCCTAGAATTTTCTTTAAGTCTTAGCAACTAAGATGCTCGTAAACTGCTCATTTCTATCTAAAACCTACTCTTCTCGGCCTTCAGAGTTAACGATGGTATCATATTAAAGTATTGAATTCAGTTTTACTAATCCTTTCTCGAGAAAGAGTACCTTGTGAGCAAAATCCTAAAATGACTCATACCTCACAAAGTTCTCTAAAATTACATTCTCGCCTACTTTTATCGGGTAAATTCTGTTAAGATTAAGATACGTATATGACCAAAGCCTCATGCAAGTTCACTACGTTTTGCTCCTTCAGTGCTCATTCTTGTGATTTTTCAACTTTCAAGACAATTCTACAGATGAACCAGTCAGTGAGCAGGTTCCCAAGAGAAGATTATCTCAAGCACGTCCTTTCCGTTTTGGTTAAGAAGTCGCAAGGTCAATCAAAATTGTTTTTCTTTTATACCTTCCATCTAAAAATTTACAATTCATATTACTTAAATACATTACAGACAAACTACAATACCCTACTACTAGAACAATACCATTTGGAGCCAAAGACTAGGTCCACCTCATGGTAACAAAATACAACACTACAGGTATCGAATTGACAGACAAAGACAGCATGTAAACTACGCGTAACCGCTAATAAAAAAAGAAAAGACACTTACTTAAAATGTGAAGTTGGTGGCTGTATGACAAAGTTTTAAATTCCTCTCTGAAATTCCTCATGGTAACAAAATATAACACTACAGGTATCGAATTGACACACAAAGATAGCATATAAACTACACGTAACTAACTGCTAACAAAAAAAGGAAAAACATTTACTTAAAATGTGAAGTTGGTGGCTGTGTGACAAAGTTTTAAATTCCTCTCGAAATTCCTGATCAAATCAAACCGACCACTTTTATGGATACAACAGAAAGTTGACAGAAACGTATATCTCAATTAACCCTTTCATTCGCACCGTTGCCTTTTGGCAACACACATTTCAAAGTCTTCCACGACTCCCTAGCTTCCTTGGTCCGGAATTTGCTCCTTGTATTACTGTAAACGTGACTGTAAAGAAGCCATCGTTATTTTCTTTCTTTTTTTTTATTCATATAAAAATTTTACAACATATCTTACATTCTACAAAACTTCCCTAATTATTTTACAACACTACAGGGACGACACCATGGGGAGCGAAAGACAATGACTACCCCATGGCCAATATATAAAAACGAGCAAGTTAATCTACCTACACACAACAAAATACGAACGATTCTGTTCTACATTAGGTGACAGGTTGCGATAATTTTAAAATGTCACGAGCGTAAGTCGTGGGTTGTTTGGAGTGGAAAGACCTGACACTTAATGTGAAACAGAATTTACAAAGAAAAATAACATTACATAAGAGGACTTAGCGGCTGCTTTGTACGTAACTGAAGAGTCAACAGATCTTAGTCAAACCGACCAGTTTCGTGAATGAACCGTAAGGTCAATTCGAGAATGTTTCTATTCAAGTCATAAGAAAGGTATTGATCACTATATAGTAAAAGTTGCATCAAAGCATCATTTAAAAGATTGATGATTTCCACAAATGGTCGTAATAATTCAACAATTCCAGTGAGAAGGTCTCGACGCTGAAGATCAAAAGAAGGGGGCGGAGCAACAAAAAATGCTCCGTATCCTCAATGCCATCACTTGTTGGGCACATTGGGTTTATTGTATCCCTAAAATTACGCTTGAACTTGTGGAAGTTCAACTTGCTGAGACCAACTCTTAGCTGCGTAAGATAGGATAATCCTTTTGGGTCGTGAATTCCAAAAACAGATTTCGCTGGAGAGCGGATTATTGATAAGAACTTTTTTTGAAAATAGCAACAGAAGGTGCAAGTCTCAATTCAGGCTGAAGCTTATTCCATTCGGACAAACAGTTAGGATAAAAGCTACTCTTGAATTTTTCTGTCCTTGCCCTCAATCGCCCAATGACATCCTGACAGCGAAGTGAGTACTGCGATTGATGAAGTGGTGGGATTGGATCCTTTGTATACGCAGGGCTAAGATTATTTATAATCTTATAGAATAAGGTAAGCCATCTGCTCCATCTTCGGGAACTTAGTGACTCCCAGCCAAGTTCTGTGTACAGCTTCTCTCGAGATGTTCCCCTCCATGTTCCTGTTACAGCCAAAGCAGCAGAATACTGAACAGACTCTAGCTTTTCCATTAAATTTGATAAAATGATATTTTGACTGAATTCACATACTTTAGCAGGGATATGATAAATGACATCACCATAGTCCAGATGGGGTCGAACGTACAGCTTATATAATTCGCTTAGAGTATGCCTGGGCAGATATTTGGAGAGATATTTCAGTAAACCGATGCCCTTTCTTGCTTTAGAGATAGCAGATTTGATATGAGCTGAAAAAGACAGTTTTGAGTCCAGGATAATTCCTAAATGTTTATGTTCAGTTACTTTCTTCACGGGTATGTCGTTAAAAAGGATCACTGGATGATCGATTTCAATTTTTTTCCTTGAAAATGTCAATTCAACAGCTTGTTTTTGCGGATCAGGATTAAAGGACATTCTCCAAGTGTGAGCCCATTGACTTATCAAGTCCAAGTCATGGTTCATATCACTGGCAGCTGTATTTGAATCTTCTACCACTGTGAATAATGACGTATCATCGGCAAATAGCTTAACATTGCACCTCAAGCCTATAGCTAGATCATTTATATCCACAAGGAAAAACAAGGGTCCTAAAATAGAGCCCTGGGGCACTCCTGCTGAGATATCTCCCCAATTAGAACTCGGTCCATTCAGTACAGTTCTCTGCTTTCGACCACTAAGGAAGCTTTGGATTAAAAGAAGAAGTTGTCCTGAGACACCACATCGTTTTAACTTATGAATTAGGCCATCGTGCCACACCCTATCAAATGCCTTAGAAATGTCAAGATACACAGACCGGACGTCAAGTGGGGGATTGCAGTCGAAGGCTTGAAATATTGTATGTGTTATTGACAGTAACTGGTTGACTGTTGAGTCTCCTGGGCGAAAACCTGACTGATTTGGGTCTAGTACCTCACATGATACGAGATGTGTGTATAAAGAATCGTATACGAGTTTTTCAAGTATTTTCCAAAAAATTGGTAACAGGGAAATGGGACGATAATTCCCCTTCAGATTTTTCTCATTTTTCTTATGAACCGGGACTACATTTGCATGTTTCCATATTTCGGGAAATAAACCACGCCGCAAACAGTTTGTAAAAATAATTTTGAGTGGCAGAACCAATGCATCATCACTCAATTTTATCATTCTCACAGATATTTCATCCCAGCCATGTTCTTTGTTAGGATTGAGTGATCTAAGAATATTAAGTATCTTTTCATCGGAGATGGCAAAATCACTTATCAGAGTCGTAGTTAATGGAATATCTTGTGGAATTTCACTACCTGTGTCAATGGTTGTGCATTGAAGTATAAAAAAATCATTAAAGATCTGTGCTTTTTCCGTAAAGTCCGTTACAAACAGCCCGTTCTCTAGCAAGGGTGGTATCATGGGGATCTTAGCTTTGTTAAGGACAGTGTTTACCAAAGTCCAATAGGTTTTACTACTGGTCCCAGGATTAGCCAATGTTTTCCCGGCCTTAAAGAAGTAATTCCGCTTAGCTTCTTCAATCAGCCTTGCGCCTTCAGCTATCATCCTTTGTATACCTTCGAGCTTGTCATCTGGCCGGCCACTCCTCACGAAACTTTTATATGCACGATTCTTTTTCCTAAGAAAGTTCTTGATGGCTGGCGTTATCCAGGGTACTTGGCAAGGCCTAATTGTTTTAACTTTGTTAGGAATAAAATTAGAATAAATGTTCAAAAGGACCTCATTGAGTAGTTTCACCTGTTCATTAGGACATGTCAAACTGTCGAGATGTTCGTGCCAGCCAAACATTTCAATGCTTTTCCTAATAGCTATAAAGTCTGCCTTGTCGTAAAACCAAATCTTGCGTGTGTACGGAGGTAGTGCTATGTTTGAAACAGATAATTTACCGTAAACAATTTGATGGTGGCATTGCTCATGCAGTGACGGATGCACACCAGACTCAATAATGAGGTTAGGTTGATCAGTAAATATCAAATCAATACAGGATTTTGAATCACCCATTAAATGGGTAGGTTCTGAAATCAACTGATGAAGGCCATTGTCGGATGCTAGTATCTCAAACAGTCTTCCTTCGTTATTTTCGATGTCATCTTCCCACAACTGAGTTGATCTACAGTTGAAATCACCAGTAACTATAACACAGAATGGATTTTCGGCATGTATTTTGGATAGCATTAACTCAAAGTTTGTTTTGAAGTTATCAAACTCCTCCAGGCTCTGATTTGGACTTCTATAAATTACGACGAAGAAGTACTTTTTCTTATTACATTGAATTTCGTATGAAATACATTCAGGAAGGGTCACTAAATCAGAGCGGTTTTTTGAAGCAAGAGAATCCTTGATATATAAACCAACACCACCCCTCTTCACATTTTGAGGATGGTTAGTTTTGATAAAAGTGTAGCCATTTAGTGCCAGTCTATCTTCCTCCACGGTGCTGTCAAGGTGGGTTTCAACAATACCTATAAGGTCATAATTATATACCGAATTGTAAGCCTCTATGAGAGAGACTCGTAAATAATCATGCGCAATGATACTATTTAGATTCCAAGTGCAAAAATCAAGTGTTTCAGGGCCAGGATTTTAGGTTTAAGTCTATCATCGTTATTTTAGAATGCGGCAAATGTTTGATGGTTGACAGCCTTTTCATAACAAATATTGAGCATTGAAAACGAGAGGAATCTCTGTGCTTCTATTTTATGGAAATGGTCACTGGATAATGATCTAGATAACGTTGGGTGAAAATTGAAAAATATGTGTTATAGGTTTATTCCCAAGCTGAAACCTGTCGATTGAAGCACGTTCAATCAAATTTTTCGTATGCCTTGCTCAGCAGCGCAAAACTTGTCGCAAATATTTGCGCTGCCATTTGGCAACAATGGGAATTTAAAAAAGGCAATGGAAAATAGTTAAGGTGAACAAACATGCAAAAAAATCATGCTGCTTTTTTCTCGAAAATGAGTTATTTTATGTAAAAATATGCTAAAGTGCACAGGAAAAATATTTTTGACAAGTTTTTCAATATTTGGGAATGAAAGGGTTAAGACCATCAGTAAAATCTTTATCACTATACAATAGAATCTGCATTAGAAATCATTTGAAAGATTGGCATGTCCAATTGGTCGTAACAAGACAGAAACTCCTGGGCAATGATCTTTACGTGGTACTTCGACAGAAGAGCAGAGCAATAAGAAATGCTACGTATTCTTGATGGCATCGTTGGTGGGGCACATTACCGAGACCAACCCTAAGTTTGGTAAGATACGCTGGTCCTGTTGGATCATGTATGGAAAACAGCCTTAACACAATCGCTTATTCGAGTGTCACGCGCAACATTCTATTCAATTTCAGAGTGCCATTTTCTCATGTCAAACAAAGATTTTATGCTCAATCGGAAGAGTTGGCTGAGTGGAAATCTGCCTTACCAGGTGAGTCAGAGATATATATCTTTGACGCACTGGACTTGCCCAATTGAATGAGAACATTCTTAGATTTAGCATGCAAAGAAAACAAAATCCAAGCCTTGCCAATTGAATTGTGAAATTGAACACTCACACCCATATTTTGTCGGTGATTTTACCAGGAAAATATAGGCGGCTCTGGTTGCCATGAATCGACTTTCAAAAGTTTAACTTGTCAAGTTACTGCCAAATTTTCCACTTGCTGCTCTGGGACAAAAGTCATTCATTCACTTTGAATTATTGAAAACATGCAGTTAAATTATTTCAAAACTGTCTTACAATGTGTCCTGTTAAAAAGCAAAATATAACGATAATGAATTGATTAATAAAATGAATATCTAATACTAGGAATAAACAAGGAAGTATGTGAAGTTGTTTGAAATCCTTCCTTTGGTTTTAATTTGAAATTTGATGGCAAGGAAAACATTTTGATTTGCTAATCTAGACTATACCTAACGGTTGCCCCTCGATATGCAAATGATTTTTGTCCATTGTTGGTTCCAAACGGAATTTAAATTCGACGATAGTGCCAAAATTTGTATGAAATATTTAAAATCTATTTATCAGCATTGTTCTGTTACGATTGAAAACATTGTACTCTTGATTGGAAACCTGATTGGAAACCCCGGGAAACCCCAATGTAACTTTATAACGAATTGTTGACAACTTCCCAGTGTCATGTAACATTCACAAACCTACACTTGGAGTAAGTGGGCACGTGTAGCGAGAGCTATTTCTAGTATAAGAAAGAAAGAGACGACTTGTCGCGAACAGCTCCTCATTAATTATTCATAAGATGTATGTGACCTGACTTAACCTGATGTTTGTAATAGGATCTAACCGCAAGGAAATTGAAAACCAGGGGGTCAATTGTATCTGTCTACACATGAGCGCTGTTAGAGAAATGGTGGCGCCAATATATACACATCTGTTCGTCTTGACATATAGCAATTTATGTTTCAATGTTGGTTTGCCCCCGTCATTTTCCTTGACGGAACAGCAGTATCCTGTCTGCTATTGGTCAAACATTATGATCAAAGGTGCCGTCTGCCGTACCAAAAACCGTCCGGCCATCCAGGTGTGTTATCCAGCTGTTCACTGTTCGCGACAAGTCGTCTCTTTCTTTCCTCTAGGACGACTTGGGCAAGTCCATTGACGCACCTGGTACACCCAAATTTTTGTAATGTATGTTTTTTTTGTTATACCAGATTTATCGTTGTATTAAATTTTTGTAATATGTTGTTCGTAGTGAGAACTCGATGACCTTGTGTCCTTTCTCGCTACGAACGACATAGTTTGCTTTGTGTATTCTAGTTTAACGGTTGTTGTTGTTTTTATATTTTAGGATGACATAAAAAAATCCTTGTGATTCTTTCACATATTGCTAGGGGCCCCAGGCTGTTGCATGAATGGAGGTAGGTCTCCTAGACTACACTACATAAGTCCCTCTAACTTACGCTCATTGTTGTTGTTGTTATCGCTTCAGTTGAGGGACTTATGTCCTTACACTTCAATACAGGGACTAATTAGGCCAAGTCCGCCGCGTTCACGGCGTGACCAATCAGATCGCTACTTTCTTAATATGGTCAACCCACGTGCCTATTTGTAGCGTTTGATCGGTTATTAGTTCAAAGTTCGACTTCTCGAAGCGTAGCGGCGCTCGAAGTGACCTTCGAAGGGACGTTCGAATTTTCTTTTGATGTTCGTAGGATGGCAGATGTTTAAGTTTCTTCTGCTTTTTCGTAACATTTTAGTCCCTGTTTAGAATCCGTTTGGTTATGAGTTCTTTGTATGAGTGAAATTAAAACATCAGATTATATAAATGTTGAACGAATACCACGAATACAAGGAATCGCGTCATCAGTCTAGTAGGTCTCATAAAACTGTAATAATGTAAGTAATATAAAAATTCATCAACATTTTTCCCAATCTTTCCCAATATGTGACTGTATAAAGAGTATTTTGTTGTTTGGGAAGGAAAAAGTAGTGATTATAAGCGGAATGTGATAAAAAGCGGAACAACTGTAACAGGAGTTTGTTTATAAAGGTATGACCACAACTAAATTCGGGAAACAGCAATATGGTGATAAAAACTAGAGTATGACTATTAGCGGAGTGACTATAACCAGAGTCAACTGCAGCAACATTGGTGGAACAACTTCAAGGATTAGTAGATAAAGTATTCTTAGAAAGTGCAAAAAAGGATTTTTGTGTCAACACAAAAAAGACAGAGTGTATGGTAGTAACCAAGCAGGAGGCTATTCCAACATGAAACATCTGGGTTGACCAGTTTAGTTGCGAAGCTTGATTACATCAGACAGTAGGTGCGACAGGGAGATCAAACAAAGAATTACCATGTCAAAAGATGCCTTTTCAAAAAATGAAGAAAATTTTATGCAATCCAAAGGTCACCATATCAACAAGACTAAGGGTACCAGAATGTTACGTTTTGCCAGTCCAAAATATGGAATGGGCTGTGTCTAAAGAAATACAAACGAGAAGCAATGAAAGCAGACTGGGGAAATTTTATTCACAGATTCATACATGAAAGTAAGTAGTCTAAGCTCAAAAATTTCAGATAGTCTTAAAACCTTTAGATCTTTGAAAATAGGAAGTGTATGAGATAAGTAAGCACTGTGATCCAGATTTCACGTTTTGTGTGATTAATGTGAAAAAATGAACTTTTTGGAATTCCACCGAATGTATTTTTTTCTTGTTCCCCATACCCTAAAGCATATAAGAACGCAAACGATTTTCAAATCAAGCAACAGTAGCCCGAGAAAACATTTTTTAAGTTAGGGCTAAATTTGGTAGTGTAAGCTTCTTGCTAGACCAGAAGAAGTCACAAAGCAGCATGAATTTTCAAATTTCCGTTTCATCGCTTGTATGTGCCCGATTTGAATGATCTTTTTTTTGTTTGGTAGATTGAACCTCGTAGAATATGAATTAAATCAGTTGATCAACGATTTTTGCTTTAGAATGTGGAAATTTTGTGAATTCATAATGGTAACCAACTATTGAAAACCAGGTCGCCTGAATCATCAAACCCGATTTCAACACTGAATACAAAAAATCTATATCTCAGAAAACTCTGAAAATCAGTTTTAAAACGTACTTCAGCCTATTGTTGACACTCTTGCCAAAGCGCTTAGCAGAGGCTCCACGTAGAAAATTTTCGCGATTTTTTTACGAAGTCAAGTGAAGACGGGGTTTTTTGACAAATTTTGTCGACAACTGTCATTGCAATGCTTGCAAGGATGGATGCTTCGTGAGACAAAATTTTCCATCATTTCAAAAACAAGAAGTATGAAAGAAACACAGGTCATTCAGTGGATTTAATTTTCGCGTTTTCTGCGTAACCAATGCCCCCCACCTGTTATTCATTCATCCATCAGAATAATGTGGCGAGTGTCTATTTGATTTAATGAATGAAAGTTTCAAATCCAAAAATTTGAGTATAATAGTAATGTGCAAAGTTTCATTGTGTCAAATTTGATGCCACTTTAAAATGCACGTCAATAAATAAAACTGGACAGCTTTCCATAAGGGAGTTGTCTGTTTTTGGAAATCTCACCTATCTCATTTGAGACAAACTTTGATATTCAAGCAACAAAATCTGCTCACCTAAACATTTTCTCTGGTATGTCATGACCACTGTAACACAGTGGCTTGAACACGAACAAAGTCCTGCTGTGAACCAAACTTTAATGAAATTACTTTTTGCGGACGAATTTTTCTTTTTGATCCTAGCAATAGTCATTCCCTGAAATGCTCAGTGTATGCACTATAGAAATAGATTTGTGTACTCAACATGTTGATAATTCAAATGAATGAATGAATGAATTAATTAATTAATTAATGAATGAATTAATGAATGAATGAATGAATGAACGAAAAACAAGTGAATGACGCTCGAAAACGCAAAAAACGTAAAAATTATATTCAAGGAATGACCATTATTTCCTTCATACTTCTTGTTCTTGAAATGATGGAAAATGTTGTCACACGAAGCATCCATCCTTGCCAGCATTGCAATGACAGTTGTCGACAAAATTTGTCAAAAAAACCCCGTCTTCACTTGACTTCGTAAAAAAATCGCGAAAATTTTCTATGTGGAGCCTCTGCTAAGCGCTTTGGCAAGAGTGTCAGCAATAGGCTGAAGTCCCTTTTAAAACTGATTTTCAGAGTTTTCTGAGATACAGATTTTTTGTATTCAGTGTTGAAATCGGGTTTGATAATTCAGGCAGCCTGGTTTTCAATAGTTGCTTACCATTGTGAATTCACAAAATTTCCACATTCTAAAGCCAAAATCGTTGATCAACTGATTTAAGTCATATTCTACGAGGCTCAATCTACTAAACAAAAAAAAGATCATTCAAATCGGGCACATACAAGCGATGAATCGGAAATTTGAAAATTCATGCTGCTTTGTGACTTCTTCTGGTCTAGCAAGAAGCTTACACTACCCAATTTAGCCCTAACTTCAAAAAATGTTTTCTCGGGCTCCTGTTGATTGATTTGAAAATTGTTTGCGTTTTTACATGCTTCAGAGTATGGACAACAAGAAAAAAATACATTCGGTGGAATTTTGAAAAGTTCATTTTTTCACATTAATTACATGGCCTGGATCACAGTGGTAAGGTTGAAAGGAAATAGCTCTTATAGCTCCTTTCTGTAATTTTGTGACAGAATCAAGGTAGAGGTTGTGGGTTTGTCCCCACACTGTAATACCATACTGAAGTAAAAACATAAATAAGGCATTTTTGTGGCACACACCACAAGAAATTTTTGTGTGAGGCAACATTGTCATTTAGCAAATTCAAATATAAACCAGAATGATGAATTGAAGTGAAAAGAAATCAATGAAAGATGTGAATGAAAGTTTTGAAAAGTCAACAAACACGACAAACTCACATGGAGTTTTAGTACTTACATGGAGTTTTAGTACTTAAGTTTCTTCAGTTTTTGAATTGGATTTCATTGTCTCCAATTCCATTAGTAGGGTTACGAGATGGAGGTCTGCCTTTACGAATAATGAGCTTGTCTAATTTGAAGAATGAAATGTTGCCTTTCTCCCTCTCTTCCTTCAATCTGGGCTTGAGTAGATTTCACTTGTTGAGGGTCATCTGACTGAGATCCTCTACAAAAAGAATTCCATCAGGCCTGACATCTCTTGCAGCTTTGAGAATTTTTTCTCCAATGCTTCCATGAATTGAGCCTTGCAATGATGGGCCTAGGTCTTGCCTTCACTCTGCATCCATCAGGTTTTGTAACCCATTTCTTCCTTGGGCCAACACAGTGTGCTCTTTTTACAAGGATTTCATATGTATGGCTCTAAATCTTGAGATGCCTTGGATGCAATGGATTCCAAATGCCACCTGCTTGTACCCTCCATTTGAAATGATAGACCAAGTACAGATGGTAATCTTTCATAATCAGCTGTTGATGCTAAATTTGTCTCGAAATCCAGAGATTTATGTGATGCAAAAACTGGATCTCACATCCTTGGTGATACGGTGGAAATTCAGAATAAACAAAGAGTAAAACATGTCTATCATACATGAAAGTTACACAAGTCACTTTCGTCAACAACACCTACTTCGTGATTGAGTTAACAGACTTCTAGTTCCTGTTAGATTTCTGGAATTGCCTCATCATGAGAACTCAATGTAGACAGCCAACACAATTTTTCCTATCTTACAGACCATTGGGTTTCAGGCAGCTGAGCATGGCATGAAACACTGTAGTTTCATCTTTATTCTATTCTTCATTGGGCACAGTTTCATGGTACTAGCTAGAACATTTCTAGCATTTATGTAATTAAAAGATATAATTTCCAAAAAATGTTTGTAAATCATTTCTTATACATCAGCGAATGACAGTTAGATGATTTTGAAGCAGTTATGCATCCAAACGAGTTTGATAGTTCCATCGTATTTGACTTTATTGTGAAGCTATCAACAATGTAAAGCACCTACAAAGTGGAAACAGTTCTAAAAAATGTTATTATAGTTTCCTTGGGTATCAAACATGCTGCCTCGTCAAAAGTGACGCCCTTGTGACAAATGTGCCAAAAGTTTGATGAATTATTGCTTGTCAACGGAATGAGAAATTGAGCTGAAATTAAATATTTGTGATCAACTCTTGATTAACTAGCTAGGGAAAAAATTTGGGAAGATTTCTCAAACATGACTTGACATCCATCTGATGATGCTATATGGAATTACCCTTATTTTCAAGGTAGACTTGACATTATCGATGAATAACTATAGTAGTAGTGAGGAGAGCGCGTCCAGACTGCACTCGATGTTCCTTGGGCGGGGAAGTGCGCGGGTGAAAACAATGGCTCAACAATAGACTCTATTGTTTTAGCGAAAGTGGCGCGGGGAAGATCTTCCCCGCGCACTACAAAGAATGCAGACTGGGAGCGCGTGGCTGAGTGGTTAAGGCAAGGCGTCTTTTTTTTTATTTATCATCCTAAAATATTAAAAATATACAAAAAACAACAACAACAACTGTTAAACTAGAATACACAAAGGGAAATTCTGTCGTTCGTAGTGAGGACACAAGGTCATCGAGTTCCCACTACGAATGACGTATTTATTACAAAAATTTAATACAACAGCAAATCTAGTATAACAAAAAAACATACATTGCAAAAATTTGGGTGTACCAGGTGCGTCAAAGACATACATCTCTGACTCACCCGGTAAGGCAGATTTCCACTCAGTCAATTCTTCTGATTGGGCATAGAATCTTTGTTTGAAGTGACAAAATGGCACTCTGAAATTGAATAGAACGTTGCCCATGGACACTCGAATAATCGATTGTGTTAAGGCTGTTTTCCGTGAGCGGGATTCTCCGAGCAGGCGGAATTTCTATTGTTGAAGAGAAAATGTCGCTCTGAAAATGGATAGACAGTTATGGCTGACTGGCTAAGGCGTCTGACTGGTAAGCCAAAGGTTAGAATGGCCGTAGGTTCAAATCCCGTGCTGTACAGTTTGGTCGCTGTCCGTAACTCTACCCCGGGTCGACCAGAGCCATGTGAGGGAGATCTGGTAGCTGCGGCCGGTAGCTGCGGCGGACTGATGGTAAAACATCTATGGCCCCTGCTGGAAATAAGTCTCTCAGACTTTTGCAGGCCAGCCACGTTAAATATATAGTTATATATCTACCTACCTGTGAGGTTCCTCCTGAAGAGAAGTGAGGTTCCTCTTCCAGTAGGAGGAACATTACTTCTCTTCACTATTAGAGTCTGCATGCAGGCAGGCTACCGGACCGCTGCTGGGCACACCGCTCACCAGACACCTTCAACACTGAAACTGGAGTTGATTCAAAATAAAGAAACTTACCGAAATCTATAATTTCACGCGACCATAGTTTCAAAACGCTCACATAAAACATTGTCTCTAATTTTCTATCTATGCTTGCTCAGGTATAGTCCATACTATAAACGTACAGACATGAATAAATCCTCTTCCAAGCACAACACTCAAACAAACCCGGCTTTTCCAAAATGTGTCCTTCAATAGGCCTAGAAATTAAACGTATACCTGCGCAACAAAATCTTCTTCTATGCCAGAAATAAAAGAAATCTTTGCTACCTACCATATCTCTTGTGTCAAACATTTACTTCAAATGTTGTTTGGTTTTCTTCACCATTCAATTTCGATGAAATGACTTAGACTTCTCGCAACTCCTTGCTGATGTTCCCCAGAATCAGAATTTCTCATCATCTCATTGGCTCTGCTGTGCCCGCGTAATTTTGGGTCAGCGGATAGCGGAATCCATTCTCCCAGAAAACATCTACCCTGGGAACTAGCCTGGGCTGGGACACGGGCTGCCTGGGAACCAGAGCCTCAAAAATAAGAATTAATTTTTTTTAGGCTCTGGTACCCAGGGTAGAAAACATTTTACAATTTCTACCTACGTATCTATATCCATTGAACTATTTACCTGAAAGCTGTAGTGTCAGATAAGATTCCAGCATTCGAATTTTTGGCTGTGATTGGCTCATTTAATTTTACCGCGCACAAGACTGGTTGAAGTAACTGAAAAAGTAAAACTGCCAGCCAACCTTTTGCTCTGTTTGTTGTGATGTTGTGTTGGCTTGTCACTCCTGTTGCTCATACCTTGCGCAATAGAACAGATTTCTATTGCACAATAAGAATAGAATAGAACAGAACAGGTTCCTATTGGGCTATAGAACCCCTATAGAACAGAACATACTCTTATTGCTCGATAAAATAGATTCAAAAACTGCTGCTAGAAATTAGCAGATGAATTTTGTAGAAGTCTGTTTGAAAAAACAATAATTAAGGTTAAGTAAGAAATTCGAGAGGTATTGCCACCACCTGCTCATCGTTATTTGGTTGGGAAGAAGTATGATTGAAATTGTAATAAAAATGGAATAGAAATTTCTGGGTATATCTTTATATTAACCAGTCTAAAAAGCTTTGACTTTAAGACCCTCACAATTCTTATATGTCCCCGCCACTGTCCCCAATTCCGCCAGACCACAACATAACATACAATATTCCAATCCCTGTGTACAACAATGCAAACAAACTGGGGGTAAAAAGGTGGTATGTATACCCAGGCATTCTTATTACATTTTCGATTAATTTCAACTATGCTTCCCAACCAGCACAACGGACAAGACATACAATTATCTCGTGAAGCAAAAAGTAAGCAGTGATCCTTCACTACAAAAAACTCTTTCCAGGTGCTCGTGAGCAGTATAAACGAGCTGAGAAGCAGCCATTGGGTAGCTTGTGTCCCAAACCGGACACACAGGCTACTGTTGGATTGGGCAATACCTCTAACATTTATTACTTCTTAACTTCTGCCCTCGGTACCAGAGCCTCGCTAATCAGATTTGTATATTTTCATCTCCCATCTATTTATTTATGGTACCCAGGGTACTAAACTTCTATCATCAATTCTTCCCACAAAGTTCCACAGAATTCATCTGCTACAAGCAATAAGTACTTTCAGAATCTGTTCTATTGCGCAATAGAAAGGTGATTGTGCAATAGAAAGTTGCTCTATTGTGCAATGGAAATCTGTTCTATTGGGCAATAGGAAGTTGCTCTACTGCACAATAGGTAGGTGTTTATTGCGCAATAGGAATGGTGGTGAAATTTTTTGTGTGAATTTTCATTGGCTGCTATGGGGCACCGTAGTTGGCCTTGACGGCGCACAAACTGCTCAATTTGAAATTTCCCTCCCCCGTAGGGGTCGCACCGCAGACTATGATAATATCCCACCCCTGCTACGCGTGTATCCACCACATCTACGATAATATACCGCCCCTCTTACGCGCATCCACCACTATTACGTGCACAGGTTTGCTAGCGTGGGTTTGCAAGCGTAAAAAGCTTTAGCCTTACGGTGTACATCATCGTGAACTCTCTTGGTTTAAATCCTACCTAACGAATCGGAAACAATTTTGTAGGTTTAACCCTAATCCATATGGGCTTTTTTCGAGCTACCATTTATGGGGGGGTTCTTTCCACCACCCCCTCTGAAAACTACCTTAGACTCCTCAGAATCCAATACAACTTGGCACAGTTACAGATCAAGTCATTTCTAGGTTGTAGCGCAATTTGGGTGTGGCTGCCATACCTTATGGCGTCACAGTGATGTCATGAATTTGAAAGTTAGTGAAAATCAGGCTTCCAAGTTAAATTTGAATTTAAAGATGGTTTGGCACGAACATTTTGCAGTTTTTGGTTCACCTTAGCCACAAATTTGATGTTAAAATATAATTTCATAGAAATTAATGATTTTAGAGTGATATTTTGGCAGAAATTAGCCAATTTGTATGACGTCATTTGTGCAATTAATTTGTTCTCTGTAAAAATAGACAAAAATAAGCTGCAAAGTGGTTATACCCCATTACAAATGTATCATTGGAGTCTTCTCAATTGAAAAATTTCGAAAAAATTAAAAAAATTTGCTAATTAGCCCAAAATGGCGGCTATCATGACGTCATCGTCAAAAAATGCTGACGTCATCAAATTCCAGAAATTCTGTTATCAAATTAAAGCTCTTCGTTTACTGATTCATTTGGTGTATAATACTTCATAACATGATCAAACCTTTCCATTCAAATCATCAAAAACAATGATTTGTTTGTTACCTGCTTCCAAATATGGGCATGTTACGTGACCTGTGAGCTCTATTGTTTGAAAATTTTTGATCAAAATGTGGCAAATAGATAATTAGTAAAAGTCAGGTAGGTTTGGGGGACATAGTTGGTGTCTTTGAAAAACACGGCAAGAAAAACCTCGAGGGGGGTGGAAATCACCCCCCCCCATGTGGATTAGGGTTAATGGGGTTGATTACGAAATCGGAGACATGGAAGTTGGTGTTCCACAAGGTTCATGTCTTGACCCTCTTCTCTTCCTCGTCTTCATCAATGATCTCCTGCAAGCAGTCCTGGATTCCAACGTGTCCATGTATGCTGATGATACTAGTTTGTGCTACCAGTCACACGATATGACTCGGCTGAATGAGGCTATCAACAGTGATCTTGCGAAACTGGACACTTGGCTACAAGGTAACAAGCTTTCCCTGAATGTAGCAAAAACTCATTCTATGCTTATTTCCTCCAAGCAGAAACACTACAGTATTCTCAAGGGTCAAAATGAACACTTGAAACTGAAAATACGTGATAATGAGCTGAGCAGCAGGAAGTAGTCAAAAAGACTGAATACCTCGGTTTGCAAATTGACTGTTCTTTGGATTGGAAAGAACAGATCAAGACAGTTTCTGCCAAGGTCTCCATGGCAGTAGGATTTCTAAAACAAGCCAAGTCTTTTCTTCCGGAAGAAACTTTGCAAACTCTCTGTAAATCTGTACAGGTATTGTGGAGCCTCGCTTTCGATACTGCTGCTCTGTCTTGGGGCTGCGCTGGTTCAAGTGAAATTAATCAGCTACGAAAACTTCAAAAGCGTGCTGCTACAGGGGTTGATCCATACCGAAGTTGAAGGGGGGCAACTTAGAGAGGGGGCGCCGAAAACACAGTGACAAGTTACCGCGCCGAGGGCGCGCGAAAATTTTTGGGGCTTTATTGGAGAAAATTCTCTGGTTTTTCTACTGAATATAGGATAATAACAATAACAAATAGCAGCTTCGATGCCCCAAGCAGACCTCTTATCGAAGAGCTGGGATTGAAGCCCGTTGACCAATACCCTGGGTACCAGAGCCAAAAAAAAGAAAAATGATCTTCAAGTCCCTGAGCTGGCTCCACAATATCTGTGTGACCTGTTCACCCGAAATTCGCTCTGCTCATCATGTAGTCTTCGTAATACGGGGACCGACTTGAGGTTATACTAGCTCCACTAGCCCCTCTATTTCGCTGTTGTTGTTGTAAGGTCAACAACTGGCCAGAAATGTTTCTCTTATGGAGGTGCTGGGGAGGTGCTAAACTATGGAATGGCCTGTCAGCCGAGTCGAAGCAGGCAACCTCACTGTATAGTTTCAAAAAAACTATTTAGAAATAGATACTATTTAGCAGTGGCGTAACCCACGGTGGTTGGGGTTAGAGCAACTCCTAAGGGCTCCCAAGCTTTAGGGGCCCCCAAGGGGCCCCTTACGATTTTCAGTTATGTACTGATGTAACTTTGGCGAAACAGCGTATTGTGTTGATTTGCAATGAATGCTTGAGGGCCCCTCCAAAGCAAAGACTTCTAGCAAATTGGACACAGCTGTGAATTGAACTAAATGCAAGTTTAGTATAAATGGTGTAAATTGCAAACCTTTCAAAAATGCTTTGCTATCTTCTAGCGAATATGGACGTTTTAGAGGATGACTTTACCATAAGTCCGTTTCATACCCGAGCTTAACTTTTGAATGTTTCCTTCGGAAGCATGTCGTCGATCACAATCCTTTTTTCTGAATTCGATGGTGAAAGTTCTACGAAAGATACGTTTTCCGATATTCTAAGGCCCCGTTTACACGGTGCCGGACAAGTTTTTATCCGTACAAGTTTTTGTACGGATAAGTTGCGTTTACATGGTACCGGACAAATATTTGTTCGCTTTGCCTATCCGTTTACACGGTGCCTGATCTGAACGTATTTTTGTGCTCATGACATGCGCACTAAAGAGCAAATCATATGTCGTGTGTTGTCTTTCGACATTCTGAAGTTTTCTCTCCATTCTTCCGGTACAACAACATCCATTACGAGACTCCTCCGCTATGCACTAGTCCTTCCCAGTCTTTCCCAAAAGGAGATCTTTTTAAGCTTGTTCGTAATTTCTTCAGCTCCAGCGTCTGCTGCAGTGGTAACTTGCTGACAAAACAGCCAGTGTTGAGGAATGAACTTAACAGGCAAAAACAATCATGTTTGCAATTAACTATCTATTTCATTTTCGTTTTTGATCAGGTTAATCACCAATTTCACAACTACATAAATTTTGGCACAAGAAACACTCTACAGCACAAAAACACAAGCGTTGCCATATTTGCTCTGCCTCATTTTGAGAGAATTCTACCCTCCTAGTGAATCCGAACAAAAAGAAGTTCGGGAATTTGCGTTTACACGGTGCCGGACAAGTTTTTATCCGTACAAGTTCACAACTTGTACGCTTTCGTAGCAGTACAAGTTTTTGTCCGGATAAACGAACAAATATTTGTACGGATAGGGAGGTATCGTGTAAACGCAAGCCCTATCCGTACAAACTTGTACGGATAAAAACTTGTCCGGCACCGTGTAAACGGGGCCTAAAGAGCATGGTTCAAAAAATTTTCCCGATGGGATACCCCAAATGTAGCTCGCTTCGCTAGCATTCATTTTAAGCTCCATTTATAGCACAGTTCCCAATATGTTTCTTGATAAGAAAGCACCATAGACGTCAGTTATGGGGGTTTTGATGTGTTGATTTTGCCGATGAAACACCGCTTTGATGTTGGAAATCTGGCTAACTTTTGTTGATCTATCTGCCGCCTGAAGGGGCCCCTACGCAGGTAAATTACTACAGGCCCCGAGTTGCTCCGTTACGCCAACTGCTATTTAGACACTTTTTCCTTTCACTTTTACAGTAAATTTTGAACATTATTGTATATAAGGGCCTATAAGTTTTAGATATTGTAAATAAGGTTTTATAGTTTGATTTAATTAATAGCTTTTTTCCTTTTATGTTATATTGTAATTAATGTTTTTATCGGAGGGCCCCTTGAAAGTCAACTTGCTGAAAAATATGGAAAAATACCCATTTTGTCTGGCGCCCCATTTCTGCTTTAAGATGATGTCACCGCGCATGCGTTCCTCGCTGTTCTATCGCACTTCGCACGCAGCAGAGAAAAGCGGGCGAGAAGAAGGATCGAGTCTCACTTCAATCGACGAAATTGTAACAGTTTTAAGAGTAAAGGACGAAGGTGAGGTGTTTTTTTATTGATTACTTTTTACTCTGTCGAGAAAAGAGACAATTAATCAAATCAGTACGCTCTTTGCAAACAAAACGAACGTCCGTCCATATCGCCCTGTTTGAGGCGGCCATTTATTTGAGGAAGAGCAGTTTCGCTTTCATTAGTGGGCCTAGATAGTAGGGCCTGCCGACAGTGTTATTCGACTTATAATTATAACCACTTTAGAAATCGCATACAAGCCTTTGAATCCCAACAAAGGTTTTTTAAAACATTTGCTATCTGAATACTTAAATGACATTTTATCGATCTCTCCAGAACGTATTTCTCAATTCTTTGTTTTGTTGTCTCTTTCCAAGTTCGCGGCCATGACCTCCAGTCTGCGGACATACAATAAAGTCACAACGAATTTGCCTTGAAGCGCATTATTTCAGAAATTTTCCTGCAAGATAACCATTACTATCACATTAACATGCTTTGCAAATCGCAGTTGATTCAATTAAGCTCTGGTATTCAAGCCAAAATTAAATCATAAGGGGTCGTCAAAAAATCCACTTGTGATCCAGTTTGCATTCTTTGATTTTGGCGCAGGGGAAGCTCATTCTGAATTAAATTTTGGCACATCTGAGGATTGGATTTTTTTTGTAAATTTCATTAAAAAACTGCTACTGATGGTGTTATTGCAGGGTTATGGCGCGGCTGGCGGCTGCGCCTTCCTGTATGGAAAGTTAAATTTCAGTGCACTGCACTTGTGCACCTAGAAACAATAGGAAACTTTTCAAACAATAGAAGCCAGGTGCATGTGCCGTGCACACTCGTTTCTTTCCATACTGGTGCGCCTTGGAAGCAGTCAAAGTGGCATGGGGAAGATTTCCCCCCTGCACTACAAAGAATGCAGACTTGATCGCTTAGTGGCATTTGGCTGCTAACTTCTCAACCCCCTCCCTCCCCCTCCTTAGTGGACTTAAGTATTTTCTATTCCATCATTCTGATGATATGCAAGCTTCCAGTCATCTCTAATTATTATGGGTCTACATTGACCGCTCATTAGATTGCATGATGTTTTGAAGCAACAGCAGCAAAAGCATGCAAAAATCATCGTTTAATTTGTGTGAAATTGAAAATAAACATAAATTTTCTTGATCAGAATTCCTTAAATTCCACCAATGATCACTTAACGGATTTTGACGAAACCCCCTCCCCCTTAGCGGCCCAATACCGCTAAGCGATTACAAGTGGATTTTTGGAAGACCCAACATCCTGGAAAAATTGGGCCTAAATTGTTGCATTTCCATACTGTAGAGAGCATCAAAGCGCAAAAGAAACAAATGGAGAAATATGTGTCTGCAGACTGGAGGCAGGGCGTATCAGTACAAGTTGAACCCAGTGGCGGTGGACAGTGCTATGCTAATACTTTTTCCAAAGCATCAAAAATAAATGTGAGGTCTCCTTTGCATTTTGTGGTTGCTGCAATATAACACACAGTCATTTGCATGACCTGTTTGAATCCCTTTCCTAGTCTAATCCCGTAAAAGGAACCACCGAAATTCCCTGTCTATTGATATTTGAACCCTCCTCAATTGATGGCCACACTATTACTCAGCCAGTTTTAATAGTGAATGCAATTGAAACTTGCATCATATTTCCTGTTGGTCGGTATGCATTGCCCATTGTGAAATATGCCAATGATGACACCTTGCTGATAATTCACTGTGGCTGTTTTTCAAGATACTGCACAAACAATCTGACCCAGATTGTAGAGATGAATTAAGTCACATCAAGTGGAGTTAGATGGGGGCTTTTTTAAAATCTGATGGCTTTTTTCTACATAAGGAAAAGTGAATCATGAACAGTGAGTCGCTATAATCATCATCCAAGAAGAGGGGCGACCATATCCTCCTTTTACCATAAAACATTGAACCTCTGTAGGAGTGATTGTATGATAGTTATTCTTGGATGTGTGGAGATACAAAGAGAAATATATACAGTACATATTTTGTTAGACTTGTCTTGTCATGGGAGATCTGTTGACAATAAGATTTATCCTGAAAATTTTGGTTTGAGAAAAGACATCAAAGACTCAGCTGTGTTTTCAAAAAAAGGATTTGTTTTACCTTCGTTTTAGTATGGCCAGTCTAGAAAATTTTAACCTTTTACTGCAAGTCAGAACTAATTACAGATTACCAGCATCATCATTACTTTGATTATTTTCCTTTGAAAGCAGAGTGCAAGACTTGCCTTTGTAAATTTTATGTTCAACCATATGGAATTTCAAACAAAGTCTGAGAGGTCAACAGCCAACAGCCATGCTGCAACAAATGCCTTACAGACACTAAGGGTGGCCATGCTATTACAATTGGAAAATTAGTAGTGGGGCTATTACTAATACCCCATTCACACAGGCAAGCAAAACCAGTTTAAACAAAAGCAGGTTATCAAATTGAGCCCTCTGATTGGTCAATCCAGCAAATCAAATCCATTTCATTGGTTGAAATCTAACCTTGCTTATATAAAGCTGATTTATCTTGCCAGTGTGAATGGGCATCAATGGCAAGTGGCCGCTAAGGCTAAACAAACCAACTATCCTAGAGCGGAGCCACATGGTCCCAGACAACTGTGGAAGTAACAAATGTCCATGTGAACAACCAAACAATAGCCATTGATCACACTTGATATAAGTTTTAATTTTTAAATCATCATATCAATGTTGCAGCCTTTCTCTCAGTTCAAGAACTCGCAGGAAGGTCATAGTCAATCAAAACACACTGCTCAAATTAGGGACATTTTCTTGAGATGATGTGCCAGTTGGTGGACTTTCTCCATGACTTGCATTTGTTCCCATTGGACCACTAATCAAATAGTCAACTGTGTTTGAGAAGTTGTAAATCAATCTTATGCATTCTTTAAAAAGTACCTATTTGAGGAATGTTGTTAATAAGAGCTATCTGTTTGTTGTTACGTTGCTGTTACTTCTCGTTTCGAAAAATCTTTCTTGATGTTCTGTTTCAATGTTCAAAATTTCTGTAAGGAATATTGATCAAAGCTTTCGAAAAGACTTGGAACTGAAATATAGCAAAATATGCCCTTTTTTGATTACAAAGTCCACTTTGTAATCTAAGAAGGGGCTTCGATGTCAGTCAGAAAGAAAGTAACCCACTTCTGTCACGCTCGTTAAAGCAATTGATTAACGTTTTATCTCTGCTAATTGGCACTGAAATAAAGAAAGCCCACATAAAGCGCATACAAGACAGAAGTTTCCCGCGATCCTATAGCAACATTTGACGTCGGCTTATTTCATGTTAGACAGATTTGACACCATAAGATGGATAAATTACTAGGATGTTTACCCTGGCAAAGCAACAAATTCACCCAGAATTGGCACGTTCTTGACTTCATTAGCAGCTTAATTATGTCAAAACAATCGTTTTCTAGAACGAACGAATCATTAGCCACTTATTGATAGTACTCATTATGCAAATAACTCAACTTTAGAGGATGATGTAACCGGCGGCCTGCATAGAGGCTAGGATTTGCAGCATAACCAAAGGTAGAAGGACCCCCCTCCTACACAGCAACGGATGCAATCATCGCAGGTGAAGTTGAGACGAAAGGTGCAGAATCCCAGCAAGCAGTGGCGCCATGGACTGGGGGAAGGGACGTGATCACACTGAACCAAAACATCTTCATGCATATCATTCTGCACAGAGGAATCTTCGTGACTGCTTGTTGCTGCGAGCATGCGCGAGCAGTCATATAGGGCAGAGAATCGAGGGTGGACGAAGTATTTTTGCCCTAATGCGCATGTGCGATCAAAGACCTGCTTGAGACACATGACTTTTTACAATATCTGCTAACCGCAAGATCCTTCATTTGCTATCAAATTTCAACTCGCAGCTCGACAAGGCTCAAACAAAATTAAGGAAATACCAACAAAAACAGGAAAGCATTTTGACTTATTTGTGAGGTAACATAGACAATACTGAAACATTCTTCACGTGTCAGAATCGCTCATGGTTTCAGAAGAGCTAGAGCTTCGAAGACGAAAAGGCAAGGCAATGCGGGCCTAGCGGCCTAACCCTGCTACAATAAACAAACAGCACATTAGCCTGCGTGGCATCATACTATGTCAAACCCAATGGGTTTTAGAACAGAATGGACGATAATTTCCCGTTTCAAAGGAAATCATCAAACAGAAAATTGCACAAAAGTGAATGATAAGGATCGTTGACTATGATCATATTTGCAGCTGAAAGAGTCTCGGTCTCGATATTCCTTTCATTGATAAATGTTCGCACAGTGCAAATGATCTGTGTGTCGTGTGATTCTATCTTCAGCATAACACTCCACTGACAATAAACTGCTATTGTCTACCAAGGAGTCACATTCATTTTATGTTGCCAACCATGACCCACAATCCTCATATCCATTGCAAAACTTTTAAACATACAAGCTCATTTCATTATGTGTTGTTGAAGGATTGACAGGCAATTTATTCACTTGTATTTTAAGTATTTCAGTACACTTAGACCTAACGAACTTGTGTTCTTTTCAGAGTGTGACTGACATTTTTTCATATTTTGTGGACTAATGTTTGTCACATTCTGAAGAGAACGTAAGTTCGAAGGCCTAAGTTTGCTGAAATATAAGTCGTGTTTTTTTGCCTCCAGTCAGTCTTTTATTACAAATTTGTTGCTATGTTAGGTTCTCATCTCTTTACTAAAAATCCGTGCATTGTCGATATTTGTCGAAATTTAGGAATATTATACAAGTTGAGGACTTCTGGATCATTTTTTCTTGAAAATTGTGCCGGATAAGTCAAAAGAACGAAATCATACTATAGTGCCGAATAGGTTTAAATTGTGTAGGATCATATAAATTGTGCCGGATAAGTCAAAAGGTGCTTTCGAGAAGCGACCAGTCAAGAAAAATAATTTTCATTCGACATACTATATGGCCTATTCTAAAGCAGAAAGGCTAACTTTGATGTTGAAATTTATTTCACTTGAATCAGCCCTACTGTCTAGAGTTTTTGATGATTTCGCTTTGAAACTGTTTTCGGAACAGCTTAATATTTGCTGATAGCTCCTTAACAAGATTTTAATAACCGTAGAGCTAAATGCTATTTTAGCGATATGAATTTGAACAGCTTACTCCGTTTTACGATACTGCATTTAAGGCTGAGCAGCACTGACTTAACTTCGTTAACAGCTAGTCTCAAATTATATGCCCGCGAATAGCAACAACTGAAATGTTCTGTACGGTTCTGCATAAGTAATTTTGTGTTATCGTAAATCTCACATGACATCTCATTTGACACAGATGCACCAATAGTTTTGTGCACGAACTATAAGCAAACTAGGGGTAATGACTTTTGATTTTTGCGTATCATTCTCGTTTGACATAAAGACCAAAATATTGCCTTTGACCTTGAGGCGATTCTTGTCCTTATACTAGGCGCTCGATTTTCCATTGAAGGCGACTTTAGCAGCAACACTCATCTCTCTGACTGTAGCAAAAAACAGAATCAACGATCATTTGGGGTTATGAAGAAATCAATAATCAGATATTCTTATGCTTGTTTAGCTCAGGACGGACTTTGTAATCATCCAAAAGGATCTTATGTTCCTAAGTAGGCTTTTCCAGGAATAGGAGGGGTGTGGCCCTAAAGAATTTTTCCGGGAAGCCCCCGGACCGCAGTTTTCACTTGCAAGTATTAGCAACTTAATTTAGCTCCCAGCCACCCCAAGTTGAACCTAAACCCCCCTGAATCCTAAATACAAGGTAGAATCATCACTCTCCCAAGGGGATTTGAAAACAAAGCATGGTCAAACAATCGTAGCGTGAAGAAAGCCTCACTTGAATATTTTATGATGATTTACAACACAAAGTTAAAATTTACTGGTTTGTCGACAGATGCTGGCAATGGAAAAGATTCGTTCCTGTCAACTTTTTATTTGCTCCAGAGATGATCAGCCTTGCCCGATGAAATTCTTGGCAGAAATTTCTGAACAAGTATATAGAATACAAAGTTTAAATGACCAGAAAATGTGTGGACTTACCATCTTTTTATTGTCAAAAACTAGAGTTTTTGCTTGTTGTCGGCAGACTGGAGCTGTCTGCAGACTGGAGGTATGACCCTAGGTCGATCTGGTCCACTGCTGCACAAATTTTGGGAATCGCTTGTCTGTTGGGTTCATGTTGATTTAATCAAGTTCAAGTTCAAGTTCAAGTTTTTCATTTTAAAATTCATCTATACAAATTCCATTTAACAACAAGCTATAAATAACAGATCAACAACAACAAAATAATTTAATAGAGTGAAAAGACAACTATATAATAATTTTGCATGGAGTTTGTATGTAAGGAATTTCTTAAGGAGGAGCTCTCTCAATAGATAAACTAATCAAGGAGAGAGCACCCCCTGTTCAAGAACATATTATGTTATAGTTGTAGCATCTTTAGTTCATTTGCGAAAAAGAAAAATTTATAGAAATGAACATACTGAAGGTGATCAATTTTGGTATTTTGTGGAGAAGATATGAAGCCTGAGTTTACGACGAAAATTGGAAACTGAAGGAGATTGTCTGATGACATCAGAAATGCTGTTCCAGGATTTGGCGCCTGCATATCTAACATTTCTTAGACGATGTTGCAAGGTATTTGCACAAGTCATGAAAATATCACCTTTCGAAGCCTGCCTTGTATCATAATGATGAACAGTTGTCAAAGGTTTCAAAAAATTATGAAAAAAGGAAGGAGAACAGACTCATACACAAAAGTAAGCAGCTTGAAATCAAATAAATCATGTAATTTAAGAATTTTTAAATCGGAGAAAATAGGTGTAGATGGAGATGTGAAACTTTTGAAAGCAATAGCTCTGATAACTTTCTTTTGTAGGAGATATATTGGTTTAGTATGGGTGTCATAGGTAACCCCAAACAATGATTCCGTACTGGAGAAATGAGGAACATAAAGAATTATATAAGGAGATTAGAACACTAGTAGGTAGAAGATGCCTTACTTTGAAGAATATACCGCAAGCTCTAGACAGTATCTTAGAAAGTTCACTGAAGTGGTACTTCCAGCTTAGATGTTCATTAAAAAGAAGGCCAAGGAATTTGACATATTTAGCCTGCTTGACATGTTGATTACCAATCTTTATATTAACCGTGTCATTCAAAGAATTCTGTGGAGAATGAAAAATAACAAAGTTTGTTTTATCAACATTCAAAACAAGTTTATTAGCATCTAGCCATTTTTAATATGTCTAAGCTCTTTGTTTGCCACTTTTTGAAGACTTAAATTGTCTGATTCAAAGCAAATATTTGTGTCATCAGCAAAGAGATAGAAGGAAAACTTGGAAGATGAGTTTGGAAGATCATTGATGTAGATTAGGAACAAAAGTGGACCAAGGACAGATCTTTGAGGTACACCACACGTAACATTCAGTTGACTAGAGTTGCAACCATTGACTGATACATACGGACTTCTGTTACTAAGATAAGAGTTAAACCATGCTAGAGCTGTTCCTCGAATGCCATAGTGTTCAAGTTTGTTAAGAAGGATCTGATGATTAACAGTATCAAAAGCCTTTTGAAGATCAAGAAATATGCCACATCCAAATTTTTTGTTATCCAAAGAATTCTTGATTTATCAGTCATACTGATCAATGCATGATTAACAGAATGACTAGCACGAAAACCAAACTGGAGGTCATATAAGATTTTGTGAATTTCTAAATTGTATATGCTTATACATCAATTTCTCTGTAATCTTACTGAAAATAGACAAGAGAGATATTGGTCTGTAGTTGGAAGCAGTCATGGGGCAACCCTTCTTGAATAAAGGGATGACCTTGGCTAATTGCATTTTTTCAGGAAAGATACCGGACTGAAATGATGCATTGATGATAAGGGACAGGGGAGAAGAAATTTGAGGTGAAAGAATTTTTGACAATTTCAGAGGTATACTATTTGGACCTAACGATTTGCCAGTTTTCAACAAGTCTATTATATCTGATATTTCATATTGGGCAGTAGGAGATATGAAGAGAGAGGATGGATTCTTATTTTCAAGATAATTCAAGGGAGACTTTGGGGACCTGGGTATATGCTTTGTGACACCATCAGCTCTTATTGTGGGAGTATCTAGGTTGGTAGCATATATATCAGCACATCAACTTTAGTAAGGTTCAACCATTCAGGCTCACAGAGTGTGTTTGATACCCGGTAGGGCCATGCCACTTGGGTGTCATGACAAGGGGTAGCGGACTTGACTAGCGCTGTGATTTCAGCGCCTGGCGCTAATAACCGCATCTTCACCTTCATGTATAGCTGTATCAGCCAAAAGTATTAGTGCTGAAAACAGTACGGTAGATAACATTTTTTGAATGTTTGGATTTAGAATTTGAAAACAACAACAACTCACCACAGAAAATTTGTGTTATTTTTGTTGCCAAATGGCTGGCCTTTTCCACTTTTTAGCCATACAGGGGGATGGAAGTATGATTTTTGTTAGCCTGACTCACAGGCCAGGTCTGTGAGTCTGGCTAGATTTTTGTCAAATTGGCACCCCTCGGAAAAGAGTTAGTCTGGAGCCTGCCCCACCCCATAAACAGCACTTTGAATCATTCAAATTCTGATGTATAAACCTTTAGTACTACAAATTTGTAAAAGTGGGAACTTACATATGGCTCACCCGGTAGATGGAGGTCATTTGTATATATATGATAAATAACAGAGGCCCTAGACAGGACCCCTGCGATACTCCACAGGTTATAGATTCTAGATTCGAAATCTTCCCATTTACCTTACAACATTGCTTTCTACTAGTTAAATAAGAGCAGAACCATTTCATTTCTTTATTATGAATACCGTAAAGCTCCAGTTTTTGCAATGATATTTCATGATTCACTGTGTCAAAAGCCTTTTTGAGGTCCACAAAGGTAACTGCAGTGTATTTACCACCCTCTAAATTCAAGTACCAATCATTAGTGCACTTAAGCAAACACGACAGAACAGAATGCAACTGTCTGTAAGCTGATTGTTTACCGAAAATGAGTTTATTCGAATCTAGGTAGTGGTACAGCTGGTCATAAATTAGTTTCTCAAAAAGGCGAGAGACAACCGGTAGAACAGAAATTGGGCGATAGTTAGAGCTTTCATCGGCAGGACCATCCTTAAATACTGGTGCAACCCTTGCTATCTTCCAACAGTCAGGGAACCGGCCTACTGATAGAGACAAGTTAAAGAATTGACTCAGGGGCTGAGCTAGAATTTGCATTCCTGCATTGAGGAAAAAGGTGGAAATTTGATCTAGGCCAGACCCGGGTGAAGTCTTGAATTTATTCATTGCTTGCACTAACTCTTGAGGCTGCATTGACGTGAATGTGAAACGAGCAGCCGTTGGATTTATTTTCTTTGTTTACTAAGAATTCAAGACTTTGAAGAAGACTCACAATCAAAGTAGTGTGCTTTACACATGTCGCAATGTCTGAAGAAATTACCAACAGATCATCCAACCAAATGATATCTGATTCACATTGAACGTAAATAAGCTACTATAATATTGGCTTGAAAATTTTTTAAACGCTCTGGAGCAATATTCAATCGAAAGGGTAGCACTTTGAAACGATACATTCTATAAGCGAAGGCAAATGCTAGATAGTTTCGAGATTTCTCTGCAATTGGGATGGTATGATACGCATCTGTCAAATCAGTCTTTGATAGATAATCTCCACAATATAAAAGTAATTTCAAATATTGAAGGCCTTCCATTTTGTAAGTTTCTTTAGGTATGAATTTATAAAGTGGTCGTAAATTAATTATTGATCTTAAACCTCCTGATTTTTTTGGTACCGTAAAAAGCTGCTGACATATTTTACTGAGCATGGATCAACAGATTCAATGGCATCTTTCTGCAACAGCAAATTAACTTCTTTCTCAAGAACGTCTTTCTCGGACGTAGATTTCGGAGTTGTTATTGGTACATGTGTTTGTGTTGGCTCACGTATGAAAGGAATTTGGAGTGATTTGATTTGATTTTAAATTGTTTAGGCACGGTGGCCACGTCAGTCAAAGGACTGATTTACAGTGGGCCGTGCAAATAAATACAAAGCTAACAAAAGCATACATAACTAAATAACCCTATTTACAAAATTTTCTTATAATCAAATTAAAATGATGTTAACTATAACATGAAAGAGAGAATCAGCATTCGGTGTTGGCATTGTTGATACGTTTTTTGAACATTTCATAAGATTTTGATGATTTTACTTCAACCGAAAGATCGTTCCATAATTTAGCACCCTTATATGAAAAGCATTTCTGGCCGAAAGCCGATTTGCGACGAGGAACGGCCAAATCTGTTTTAGTATTGCCAAGTTCTCTCTTGCATGCATCGGACAGCCTGACAAACATTTCTGTGAGGTAAATGGGAGCTTGGTTGTTTACCGATTTGTACACCATCTTCAAGGTTTCTGATTCGATAAGTTCATTGATGGTGGGCCAACCAAGTTTTTTGATAATGGGTAAGGCAGAAGCATCGTAAGCACTGTTTGTGACGATTCTCGCCGCCCTATTTTGGAGTTTTTGCAGCCTATTGATAGCATTGATGCCGGCAACTCCCCATACCGGGCAGCTGTATCTGAAGTATGGTTCCACCAAACTTCTGTACATTTTTTGTACAGTAACAATGGGCAGATACTTTTTGGAAAAACGTAACATCCCTAATCCACGTGAAACTTTTTTTGTCACTGCTGAAATTTGTTCGTCCCAGCTCAGATGTTTATCAACAATTACCCCAAGGTATTTTATATTTTCTACTATGGAAACATTCTCCTCGCCTACTACGAAAGAGGGCTTCGCTACTCTATCATCATTTATATCTTTCAGTCGCTTTCTGCTGCCGACTACAAGACTATGTGTCTTAGCAACATTCAGGGACAATTTATTACCTTGAAGCCAAGATTTAAGGTTATTCAGGTCATCATTGACGCAGTCGTTAATATGCGTAACTGAATCCGACGCAAACATAAGGCTTGTGTCATCAGCATACATGTTAACGTCACAGTGTTTCATCTGTGTAGCGCTTTGCACAGTGCAGAGAAGACACAAAATAGACGCTGTCGATCGTTTGCGTTCCAAAATCTATTCCCCAAAAATCGACCGTAAACAGGTTTATTTATGGATAAGTTTATGGGTACAATTAACACTAATGGATTGGCCATTTGGCATTATACGAAAGATCTTTACGTCACTACATACCGTCACTACATCTTCCCCTCCCTTTTAAATAAGCAATAGAACACAAAGTATACGTTTTTTCTAATGAGTAACAACATCTCCATATCTAATTGGCGGATTAATTACTTGGCGGAGGTATTGAGGTCTAACCCTCCTCTGAATTACAGCTTGGCCTCCCTCTCCCTGGCGAATATGTGTTTCTGGTTGTTGGATATAAATATCACCAATTTCGAGGACAGGGACAACTGGCTGACCTTGTGAAACAGGCAACGGGCATAATTTAAGCTGGTCATGGTGCGCGGTGGTTGTCTTCCCAAACTTCGAAATGATTTTATAATTGACACCTGTTCTTACAATGACTTGATATGGCCCAATCCATTTTTTTCCAAACTTCCACTTCTTTGGTCTTCGAAGCCACACCCATTGACCAGGTTCAAAAGGTTCCCACAATTTCTTTCCCCGGTCATATGACAATGCTTGTCTATTCTTAGCAACTCTGATATTCTTTTCTGCTATACGTTGGGCACTCTGAATGGATTTCCGTACATTTTGACTATATTCGGACTGGGTACTTGGATTTTTGAGGGGAACACCAAGATCCACCTCCAAAGGTAAACGTGGTTCCCGACCAAAAACCAATTCATAAGGGGAAAACCCAGTTGTCTCGTTCCGACTTGTATTGTAGGCATAGGTTGCCATATCCACGAAGAGGTCCCAATCAGCGGGGTGCTCAGCTACAAAAGAGGATAAAATCTCCTGTATAGTTCTATTTTGCCTTTCCACCTGACCATCACACTGGGGATGATAAGCAGTGGTTCTAGTCTTACGGATTCCCATGATGTTGTATATCTCATGCATTAGATGACTTTCAAAGTTAGCACCCTGATCAGAATGAATAGCATCTGGAGGACCAAATCGTGAAAACAATTTAGAGACAAGAATCCGTGCAACGGTTTCAGATTTTTGATTTTTAGTTGGAAAAGCTTCACACCATTTGGTGAAATGATCTCCAACGACAAGGAGATGTTTATTTCCCCTGGATGTTTCAGAAAGGGGACCCATATAGTCCATAGCCCAAAAGACAAATGGCTCACTAACGATAATTGGTTGAAGTGGGGCCTTCCCTTGACTACTGCAGGCTTTACTCTGCATACACTCAGGACAAGACTGCACATATTGGGAGATAGTTTCCTGCATTTTTGGCCAAAAGAAACGTTCTTTCGCTCTACTAAGGGACGACTGATGCCCATGTGACCCCCTGCAGGTCCTGAGTGCAGGCTAAGCAATACCCTCGGAACCAAGCACTTGGGAAGCACAATAACCCTTTTAGTGGTTCCATATTTAGAAGGGATCGATCTTACTAGTAATTCATCAGATAAATGAAGCTCATCCCAACAATTCCACAAAGAACGTAACATAGGGTTATTGAGCCATACAAATAATGGATGTTTTGGCATCTCATTTTTCTTAAATCGGATAACAAGTTGTATGTCTGGATCATGTAACTGTGCGTCCTGCAAATTGAAATGAGGAATTAGAGAGATAAAACAAGTGGGAGCAGTTGGTATACTATCCTTCTTCTGCTCCTCAGCTGAATTAACTTGTTCTATCGTACAAGCGTCGGTGACTAGCCTAGACAATGCATCTGCATTTAAGTTTTCTTTTCCTGGTCTATGTGAAACAATGAAATCAAATTCTTGCAAATCCATTACCCATCGTGCAATTCTACCTTTAGGCTCAAGAGAATGAAGCCAAGTAAGGGCTCTATTATCAGTAACTAAATGAAACTGACGACCCAATAAATATACCCGAAAATGGCGAGTTGCAAAAATAACTGCCAGAGCCTCTTTTTCCATGGCAGAATAGTTCTTTTCGCGATCATCAAGAGTTCTACTTGCATATGATATAACCCGTTCCTGACCTTGGGTATCAACTTGTGCTAAAACAGCACCAATGCCATAGTCAGAGGCATCTGTTTGCAATATAAATGGTCTATCAAGCTGAGGTTATGCAAGAACTGGAGCACTACACAAAGCTTGTTTAAGTGTAGCAAATGCTTCAATTTGAGCCTGACCCCAGGAAAAAGAAATACCTTTCTTCGTAAGCATTGTCAATGGTAAGGCAACAGTCGCAAAATTTGGAATAAATTTGCGATAATACCCAGCTAGGCCTAAAAATGACCGTACTTGTTCAACATTAGACGGAGCTGATAACTTCATTACCGCCTTCACTTTATCCGTATCAGTATGCACACCCGCTGCAGAAACTGTATGCCCAAGATATGAAACCTTTAGCGACCCGAATGTGCATTTTGATGCCTTTACTTTTAAATTATGTTGTTGAAGTCGACTTAAAACAATTTCTAGACGTTCACAGTGCTGCTTAATTCCATTAGATGGTACTATAATATCATCAAAATAACAAAGGCAGCATGAATAGTTTAAACCTGACATTACAAGTTTTATGGCACGGTCAAACGAGGCAGGAGCCCCGGACAAGCCAAACGGCATACGCAAAAATTCCCGCAGCCCTGTAGGGGTAGCAAATGCAGTCTTTTCCTGATCTTCTCGTGTCATGCTTAATTGCCAATACCCCGAACGCAAGTCTAACGTGCTAAAAAGATTATAGCCCTGCAGAGATTCTAATAAGTCATCAACACGTGGTAACGGCCTTGCTTCCCGCTTTGTTACAGAATTTAACTTTCTGTAATCAACACAAAAACGATATTTCCCATCTTTCTTGCGAACTAATACGATTGGAGAAGCCCAGGGGCTTGTACTAGGTTTAATCACTTGCTGTTCTAACATTTCTTCAATTTGTGATTCTGCATCTTGGCGATAAGCATAAGGCAAGCGGCGAGGCCGTTGACATATTGGCGGTGAATCGCCAGTTTCTATTGAGTGAGTTAACGACTGATGTATGACCAAGTTTATTATCAAAAACATCACGATACTTTAACAAAGTAGAAAGCAAAGCCTTCCGATCGTGTTCACTCAAAGTGGGGCAAATAGCTGACTCTAGTTCGTGGATGGTTTCCTTATTTTCCTGCAAAATACTACCAACAACTTCAGTGTTGTCATTGCTCTGTTCACTTTTTGAAGGTTGATAAACTACAGGGCAAAATTCCGCAATTTTTGCACCCTTTTGAAGCTCAATTCTCTCTTGTCCTGTATTCAAAAGTCTTATTGATAGGGAGCGGTTATTCGAAGTGCATACCGAATAAGCAGAATGCAAATCAGAGGCCCCCGAACAAATTGGTGTTACCATGCCTAAAGTATTTTTTGCACTTTTAGAAACCAAACCGGCGACTATGATTTCTGTCCTAGGTGGAATAACTATGCTAGACACAAGCTTGACTTTTACAGGGCCTCTTGTTGCACACTGCTCAAAGGTTGGAAAATCACATTTAGCCCCCAATTTCCCACTGGGGTGAATTGGAGTCACAGGCGTATGGCCGTGACGCCCTACGATAAAATACTGTGACTGATCAAATGCTAATTCTAAATGATTAAATTTAAGGAAATCCCAACCTAAGATGCACTGCAATGGTTCTAATAAATTATCACAAACAAGCAACGGTATGTCATAAATATGACCCCCATCAGAAAATTGTAATTGACCCTGACACTCCCCATACGATCTCAATGACTGTCCGGTAACAGAAACACACTGATTGGAGCAACTGCTACCAATAACTGGCCGACTATGCAATGAAATTTTATCAAAAACTGATTTATGCAAAATAGATTTCATTGAACCAGTATCAATCAAAGCTTCAATTTGCACTCCATTCAAGAAACATTTTACCATTGGCTGGTTGGAAGTATTATCTTCCATTCTACTGTTTTCGTTATTAGCAGTAACTCCAACAGTGAATAATGAGGGGTGACCAGCACTCCAGCCTACTGGTGCGGCACCCCTTGGTAGTTTAAAGGAACACTTACGTCGACTACGTCAGACTGACTGCTAAAGTTCTTATTCATTGTCCAGTTATTTGCACATTGCGAAGCAAAATGTCCGGTACCTTGACATAGTGTGCACTTTGAGCGATTGAACTGTTTTTTCTCTTTTTTTGCAATCGACATCTTGTCTCGCTTTTCTGGACACTTTCTGGCAATATGTCCCATTTCTCCACAGAAAAAGCATTGCACTTGACTTATCTTCGCTGACCTGGGTGCAGAGTACGATGGCCCATCTTGCAGCGTTGCTACCAAGGATTGTTGCTGCACTGTCATCTTTTCCACCACTGTGGCCAACCTGTCTATAGCACTGTCCTTTTCAGATAGTGATTGCTGCAATTTAGGCTCACAGTTTATGCAAGAAATCCCCGCAGAGAAACCTGTAAGGGGTTGTTCTTCCATTTTATTGATGTTATCAGCACGAATGGCGATGAAATGTTTGCAAAAAGCCACCATTTCTGCCAGAGTTGGTATCGGATTTTGCTCCAGTAATTTGAATTTCATCCGCTCTGGTATTCCTCGCATAAATTGCCGACTGAGAAGGGCATCAAAGGCTTCTGCATCCAAATCTGGATCTGCTTTTCGTAAAATTTCTTGCAGTGACCATAAATATATTGCTGGATCTTCATTATGTCGCAGCAAACGATCTTCGAACTCTCGATAAAAGACCTCCCGATTTATTTGTGGGCAAAGAGCTGCTTTTAAATTTATGATCAAATGATCGTATGTGTCCTTCTGCTCTTCTTCAAACAAAAAATAGTGAGACGCAGCGTGACCGCGAAGAAATGCTGGTAATTTTGCCAATTTTTCCTCGTCTGTCCACCCATTTGCAACTGCACAACACTCATATTGGCGCAACCATAGAGCAAAGTCTCCCTTGTCAAATCTCTCCGGTAAGATGGAAGCCATATCGCACCTTTGTCACCAAAATGTAGCGCTTTGCACAGTGCAGAGAAGACACAAAATAGACGCTGTCGATCGTTTGCGTTCCAAGATCTATTCCCCAAAAATCGACCGTAAACAGGTTTATTTATGGATAAGTTTATGGGTACAATTAACACTAATGGATTGGCCATTTGGCATTATACGAAAGATCTTTACGTCACTACATACCGCTACATCTGTAGGTGGAGGTCATTGATATATATGATACATAACAGAGGCCCTAGACAGGACCCCTGCGATACTCCACAGGTTATAGATTCTAGATTCGAAATCTTCCCATTTACCTTACAACATTGCTTTCTATTAGTTAAATAGGAGCAGAACCATTTCATTTCTTTATTATGAATACCGTAAAGCTCAAGTTTTTGCAATAATATTTCATGATTTACAGTGTCAAAAGCCCTTTTGAGGTCCACAAAGGTAACTGCAGTGTACTTACCACCCTCTAAATTCAAGTACCGATCAGTAGTGCACTTAAGCAAACACGACAGAACAGAATGCAACTGTCTGTAAGCTGATTGTTTACCGAAAATGAGTTTATTCGAATCTAGGTAGTGGTACAGCTGGTCATAAATTAGTTTCTCAAAAAGGCGAGAGACAACCGGTAGAACAGAAATTGGGCGATAGTTAGAGCTTTCATCGGCAGGACCATCCTTAAATACTGGTGCAACCCTTGCTATCTTCCAACAGTCAGGGGACAGGCCCAAAGACAGGGACAAGTTAAAGAGCTGACTTAGGGGCTGAGCTAAAATAGTCCTTCAACTATATTTAAAATTGATTCATTGTTTGTTAAACTTAATCAGGTATTCAAAAAATGTTAAGTTCTCCCTGCCGTGTGCAGGGGTTCATTAAGTTTTTTTAACTGGAGATGAAGTAGTAGAAGATGATCCTTGTTTCCTTTTGTTGAAATACCTTTTTTGATAATTTGACTGTTGATGAAAAGACTTGTTGTTTGAGTAGGACGAAAAACGCCTTTGTGATTGGTTCCTCTTGAATTTAGAATCTTTTGGGTTCTGATGCTTTGAAAAGAGATATCTTTCAACATCTTGTTTTCCTCGGAAAGCTTTTTGATATGAGTGGAAACTTCATCACTAAGCAAATATTTCGATTGCTTACACTTCAGAGATATCATTGCAAATGGGATCATTGTATTCACATTTTAAAGATCTCTGAAAACGAAAACGCCTGAAAGAGCTTAGGCCTGCAACAGCACTGCCCATGAGAACCAAAGAACGTTGGGTAACGTCGGTTACTTGATCCTTTGAAATGGGTTCTTCATCCGCTACAGCATCCCACAACTGCGTAATGGGGAAAGAGGTATAGAAAATGAGAGATTGGATATTTGACAAACGTGTATCTCCCACTTGGAGACCTTTTGATTCTTTTATTGCCGAATTCCGAACGATACTATCGTTGAGCTTTGGAGGAGCAAGGAATTCGCAACTTGGTTTTCTATAAAATCATCACTAGAGAGCTCTTTATAAAAGAAATGGGTTGTGTATTCAGACATAGCCAATTTCACCGCGAACCGAGGAATAAGCTGAGAAGAGGGTCTAAAAAAAGAGTCAATATCATACTCCCCTTTTTTCCCTTTAGTCATGGTAGCCTCTTCTGAATCAGCATTTTCTGAATGTGCCCGTTTTGTTTTTGGAAGATGGTGCTCGGGTGACTGCCTGTGACCATTGTCGGCAACCTCCTGGTTACCAGTGTGGTCTCCACCTTGGGCTCGCAGTGGGCGTGATGTAGGCCTATCGGCTGCACGTGTCATGAGAACCTCGAGCATTTTTTCGATGTTTTCCAATCGTTGTTCATGGTTGGGCAAAGAGCTTTCTCAAACTTCATTGCTCGACATGACTTCGAAACCCAAGAATTCTTTTTGCTCTTCGTCTTCTGAGTCGGTCTCAAATAATCAGTGAAATGAGGTTGGACTAAGCTGAACGCTGTTTTCTGACGCACTGTTGCTGCTCATTCTTGTAACCGAACAAAGAAAAAGAAGGATGAACGCATGGCTGTGCGGGCATTTATCCAAATCAAAATGAGCCTGGAACGTGCTGTTTATTAGTGTGGCCTAGCGACCAACTGCAGGAAGTGACATCATAGAGTCATTGGAGTGTAATTAAACTTGTGCTTGGTGCTAAAAACATCAACTTTACCCTCATCTTTACCTTCACATGATTCATTATACATGCACCTTAACCACTCTGCTACAGTGGCAGATACTTGCCCTCTTAATGTTGGATAGGAGAAAATTTTTTGTTGAAAATAGAAATAAAAAATGCTTTTTAACAGAAACGATAGCTTGGACCCCCACAATATTTAGCAAAGGTTGTGCTACTGAAATTGACACATCGACATCATTACAGTATGACACGTATTGAAAAATGATTTGCTGCCATGGGGTGGTGACAAAGCTGCAAGGTTACTATTCTGTGACCGTTCATGCTGTTTCAGTTTCATATGAATTATCAATCATTGCTAAATACGATATTGCATTTCTGCATTACATTCTTAGTAAAACACGTAAAAAAGCAAAATAATTTAAACCAAATAGTTTTCATGAGTAAGTTAGCTTTTTCTAGAGGAGCAAATTTTAAAGAAACGAATTTCCACCACAAAATACATAGCAATTTACATCGAAAAATTCCGACGATCTTTGGACCGACCTGATTGCTTAATACCCTTCTATATGGTCATGGGTCAGCGCGTTATTGTGAAGCTAAGTACTGGAATGACATTCCTTTGGATATAAAACAGTCACCATATGATAATAGTTTTCGCCAAAAAAGTCAAAACATCCCTGTTAGAAACTACTAATTACTAAAGTTTGGAAAAATTGATGTGAAAGATTTCACCATCCACCTTGTAGTTTGTCATTACTTTTATATTAGAAGGTACTTTCTCCTCGATTAGTCTTAACTACTGAGAGAGCTTCTCCTTAAGTAATTCCTCCTATATGATCTATCTTGTTTCTTTCTTTGTATTGGTATATTGTATTAATTTCCAATATCGATGTATTAGTTTTCTGTAATATTGTTGTATATTTATTGTTGTTTAGCTGCTTGCTTGTATAACTATTATTGACAAATTGTATGTAGTGGAATTAAGAATATGGAAACTGAACTGTTTTGGAATTTGTTGTTGTCATGTGATTTATCGACCTGAAACTTTCATACAGGATTGGAAAGATGGTGAGCATAAATAAAAGAAAATCCTGGTCAAAAGAAGTTGTCGAGCAAGCACTGCAAGAATACGAGGACGGGGCTAATACCTCAACAGTGAGTGAAGCACATGGAATGTCGACCAAGACCCTACGGCGTTTTATCAACAAAAGTGACTTACCTCCTGAAGTGAAACGTCGCACTCCGCGAACAATGAGCCTGGAAGAAGAAGCTGTATTCGTTGAATGGCTGAAAATGTTAGCTGTCAATGATGTTTACATAGCAACGAAGCAAATTGGAAACCTCGTGGATAAAGTATTGGAAGCTCAGGGAAGAACGTCAAGATTTCAAGGCAAAAACCGTGGCTATGATTGGTATAAAGAGTTGATGAATCGTCATTTAGAGCTCAAGTCGATGATCATTTGGAATATTTGGAGAAAATGCACAATGTACAACATAGATGATCTTGCATCGTCTTACTTATCGTATATAGGCTTTGATAAACAACAGTCCCGTAAAGAAGGCACAGCAGAAGCAGCGCCGTCCTTCTCAGATGAGACAAGAAGCAAAGAAGGAGCAGAGGTGATCATTCTAGAACAGGGCTCAAAAGACTATCCTGAAGTAACCGAAGTTGTTGCGTCACGTGGTACTGAAAATAATTCACCGTCCTCTTCTTTTGTTTTCGTTCGTCCTAGGGTTGTTCAAGATAACAAATCTACATTGAAATCCAAACAATCCAATCAACCCCGTTCCCAAATCGCTCCAAACTCGAGCTCGAGAAAGTCTGATAGAAGATGCCGAAAGCACAAGAAATTTAAACCAGCGTACACACCTGAAGCTATGGCCAGTGCGTCTTGTTTAGTGTCAGACGGCATCTACAAAGTTGAAGAATGTCTGCAAGAGGATCAATTGACCGCCTTTAAAAAGCGCAAGCGAGGGAGGAGTGAAGTCGATTCTGATCCACTGTTTATTGCATGGAAATATCTTCATCGCTTCAAGAAGGAACTGCCTAAGAACAAAACTAAATCAAGTAGAAGACAAAACGTTAAAATTTCCAAAAGCCAAGAAATTCGCAACAACCAAACCACATCGACAGCTAATAATACAACAGCCACTATCTGTATGCCAATGTCAATGTCGACAATGTCAACCCAGTCAAACGCATCTATCAAACTCAATATTTCACTTAATTTTGCATCGCCTGCAGCGAGAGATAGTGACAGTTACCTTGGTACTGAAGAGCGTACGCGAAAGGATGGCAATGCGCAAGCGGAAGAGGTAGCAAATGGTGATGACAAGCCCTTACAGGTGGCTGAGGACGTCAGAGAAAGGAACGAGGGAGCAGACACCGGCAGACCTAAACGAAAAAGAAAGCCTAGCAGAAAGGCTGCCTATTCATTGCCAGTTAAGAGGAAGAAATAATGTGGAACAGTGGCCAGTTTTCATGGACTGAGCAAAACAGACAAGAGCTTTTTTATCTTTATTGGCACGTTTTTCATATGAAACTTGTGTTCGCTCTTAGTACTTTAAAGTTTCTGAAATTATGATATCTTCACGATGTACACGTTTACAATGTACGAAGTACACTTTTTATGGTTATTTTGAACAAGAAAAGAGAGCCAGTATTGACGGCAATATTAGAATTTGATAGCTACTTTCCAATGTCCAAGACCATTAAGAACGACATCGCTTGGCAAGTTCTCGATAGGGCGGATGGCATTCGGGATGTTAGCTGATTTTTGAGGAAATTTGTTTTGCAAATTCCAACTCACCGTTTAGTTGAGCAGAAAATTGGAGTTGTTATTAAGCGATAAAAAGTACCCAGTATAGAAACATCTAGTAAAGTGATATTATTTTGACCCACTCTCTTCCCTAGGGGAGGCACAGAAGCGTTACGGAGGTGTGCCGTTGGGGTAAAGAGATATGTCTTCCGTAGGAGCAATTTTTCAAAATGAATTGGTTGCCCTGTCTTGGAGCAAGTTTGCAAGAAAACAAATAGAAATTGCTATTTTCCGACTAAATCCTGCGAGAGAACAATCCTTAGGAAATTATGTCCCTTCCGGAGCACCGTTTGAGGGAGTGGATGAGGAGCAAAATAGCTTCAAATGATAGTCCGTTCAACTGCACATATCTTGAAGAAAAGTAGTTAGGTACCCTTTCCCCAGACTGATTGCAATTCCTCGTAAATATAGCAGGTGTTTTATATCTTTTATCGGAACCTTTCGCTCAATCTATATTTATTTACCCAGGATAAAGCTATCAAATGTCTATGCATAATTGCTTTCCAAACTGCCTGTACAAAGAAAAAAGATGAACCATAAAATCTTACAATACGAATATAATCACAAAGTAAAAGTAGTTAAAAGTACCAGAACGATCGGGAACGATCAGCGGGAATAAAAAGGGTTCCTTTATGTCCTGGAATTTTCCAGACAGGATTTAAATTGTTTTAAATGTTTCGTTAATTTTGATTTTGCATCCAGGCCATTCCGTGGTTTCGCCTCCTAAAAGAGAAGCACTTTTGTCCACATTTTGTTAGTTCGTAGAAACGGGACACGTAGATCGGTTTCATTGTTTCGAATTTCCCGTGTATTGGTTTCTGATAACCTGTCGAGCAGGCATGCAAGATACGAGGGAGCCTCATCATTTGCACACTTGTATACCATTTTCAATGTTTCTTATCAAGTCATTTACTGTCTGGCAGCCCAGTTTCCTTGTAACTGGAAGAGCAGAAGCGTTCTAGGGGCTATTTGTTACGATTCTGGCAGCAAGATTCTGTAGTTTCTGTAGCTTGTCTAATGCCGTGATTCGTATACACCCATACTAGGAAACAGTATCGAAAGTGCGACTCCACTAGACTTTTATACAGTGTTTGCACTGACTTTATAGGGAGGTATTGTTTGGAATAGTGCAGCATTCCTAACGCCTAAGAGCTCTTCTCGATCATGTTAGTTATATGTGCTCCCCAGTTCAAATGTTCATCAGGATATATTGCAAGGTATTTAGTGTCCTTAATCATAGAGATTGCCTCCCTACCAATCACAAGAGGCGGCTTCACTGGCGTAGTTTGCTGAATACTTTTCAATTTCTTTTCAATAAAAGCAAGTTTTTCCCTTTAAAACAACACCTTACCAGTATCAGTGAGTGCACAGTAGGGTACATTCATCCCGCCATCACGCACATGTTTTCTGGCATATCCCGTATCCCGCCGCTGTATTGTTTTTTTCAAATCCCGATCCCGTTGCATTTTTCATTTTAATTTTGATTTTTTCATTTTAAAAATGTTTACCCTGGGATACAATTCAGTTAAAAAATTGATTAAGCAACTGCTTTCCAATTGTCCCAGCAAAAAACATAAAAAGCTAATGAGAAATAAACCTATTTACAATAATTTCTAATTACATGGTTATAAAAACGAGAAAAAGAAAAATAAGATGACTCTTTCGATGTAGAACAGCTTTCCTTGAATATTCTCAATTCAAAGCTTTTAGTTTCGTTTTGAATGACTGAATCGAAGGGGCTAATTTCATTTCCTTGTCGAGTTTATTCCATGCCTTCGCTCCACGAAACGCAAATGATTTTGGCCATAAGCATTTCTCATCTTTGGCACTGCAAGATTACATTTCCTATCGCGAAGGACCCTGGTATGAACATCAGACAATTTGTGGAAAATGTTGCCTAGATTTTCAGGTGCGGGTTCATTCAAAGATTTATGTACCATTGTACAAGTTTCTCGATTGATTAGTTTCTCAATTGACGGCCAGCGAAGCAGCTGCAATAGAGGAGCAGCTGGAGTGTCAAAGGGGCTACTTGTAACAATTCTAGCAGCTCTGTTCTGTAATTTCTGCAAGGTTTTCAGTTTAGTTGCCCAGCAGCATCCCCGCAGCTGCCCTTGCTATCATGTATCTAGACTTGCTCCAAGTCTGCTCCTTCCGTCCGTCGAACCGTTCCATTTACGGTAGGTCATAGCTCCGCCATTCCACCATTCTGTGTAAAAAAGAGAGAGGCCTTGACGGAACGTTGGAATATTGGACCGAAAAGGGAACGGTTCGACAGACTGACGGAATAGACTTGGGGCAAGTCTATCATGTATCCTACAAACGAGGAATTGTCTATCCCGCATCCGCCCGTCATAAAAGGCCGACCCCGCCATCCCGCTAAGCCAATTGTGCACCTAGCCAGTTGACTTTCGTCTAAGTTTTCCTCCATTGAATTGAATTTTTACTTACTATTGTAGCTATTCCGTGGAATTGGTATTGTGGGGGCATTGTTGGGGGGGGGGGGTAATTGGAGCGAAAACAAGGACACATGTAGTAAGTCTATTGTGTACCCTCTGTATCACCTATCACATCACTTCGAGTTCAAAGTCCTTGCCGCAAAGTAATTTCCCGCACTTTACCAATTAGGCTTTGTAAAGTTTTTCTCCAGGTTTGATGGTACTGAAATGAAACAGACAGTTGTCAGGCCATTATTCAATAGCTGTTTAAGACGTGTGATAAAACAGGACTTCAGTCTGTTTTGTACTCGCAATCATGTTGATATTCGATTGTACAGGACTGCTACACGCTCAGTGTCGACAGAAACTTCGTTCCTCGTTAGCCGTGAAACTACACCAGTCAACATCACGGCAGTTTTTTTTGTTTTTCCATTTGTTTTGAGTGGGCTTGCCAGGATTTCTTGCCATTGAAAGCTAATTTAGACCCACTGTGCATGCCGCATCCAGGCATGGGACCCCTAGTTTATCGTCCCTTCTGAAGGACGACGAGGTGAGTTGTAAGGTCAGGCCTCCGAGGTCACCCATCCGGAGTTTGACTTCACCATTGGACTTCACTCGATCGAGCTTAACTTCAGTCACCTGAAGAAGACTGTATAAGCCACCCAGCCACTCACCCCGCAGTGCCGAATACAGCGCATGACTCTATGGCACTTTCGCGTAAGCGGCAGAAGACCTTTACCGGTATCATTTAATGCCGATTTGTCTCCTTCCACAATCTTGCAAACAGGTCTTGGATAAAACTTTCAAAGCAGTAATTGCAGTTTTTATAGCACTTCTCACAGAGCTTCGATGTTTGTATGCAGCGCCTTAAGGCCCTAAATATTCATGACCAACAAAGCGTACCACATTGGAGAGTGTGTGCCATCAAACATTAGAATTCAAAAGGCAACAACACAACCTCGTACATGGATTTTTTGCTGCCGAAGTGTCCGTATCATTGGATATCTATCACAGCAAAGAGCAATTGAGGGAAGGTGAGCCAACATCTCACAATGTCTAAGTTAATGCAATCTGACTGTTTGACTGTTTGACTTTGAAAGTATGTACTGTTTGCCATGAATATTTAGGCTGAGTTCACGCTTGAGTTTGCACTAAAACTTGCGTCTGCCAAAAGTAAAGGGAACGCATCTTACAACGCCAGCTGCAAGGAGATAAGCAAGGTAAACGGATTTGCTTGAAAGTAGAACCAGCAGTACACCCAGGTACGACATTGTTTCTTTTGCCATGTTTTGTTCATAGCGCTTGGCCATCTTCGATTTCAATGAGTTCTTTTTAGATTTTGCAAGTGCAAGCTTTCATCGTGTATTGAATCTTTCAATGCATGAGATGGTGGCAAGCAGCCTTTTACCAAGATACATTGTGTCCTTTACTCTCTTTCCTATAGAATCGTGAGCAAATTTTAATTGGAGCGCAATTCATCTTGGTGAAAGGTTTCTAGCCAGCATCGTTAGCGAATGTTGCGCAAACTGTGTCAAGTGTGAATTCAGCTATTGGCTTTGTATAAATAGGGTGGATTGGTTAAGTAGCATCCGTTTCTTTTATTGACACGTCAGTAAAAGGCGTTCAGCTTTTTTCCCCAAAGGGATTTCTACGGCCGATTAGTCAATCGACAAATAAAGGTATAAAAGGCGAGCGTCAAGATTTCCCGATATCAGGATAGCTAACTCACTGATTGTGCATGTGAAATAAAAGCTTGTCTCAAATTATGTCACGTGAGATTTGCGATAGTGCAAAATTACCCTTGCAAAAATTCTGCAATGGTGCCATTCGCGGGCATTTCACGTGACACCTTATTTGAGACAGACAATAGGTTGTTGAGAGAAGATATGATATCGAAGAATCGGAGTTTATCTCGGCATTGAACATTTTTGTCAGCAGACAGTCATTACGAGAGACAATTGCGGGAAAGACAGCTGTGAGGGCCGATTGACTGATATCAATTACGTGTAATTGTCAAATCGCCATAGAATCATTGCTCATTCCACTATAGCATGCAGCAAAGCCCTCCTTGAACAAATTCATTTCACAATAAAACAGGCTTTTTGGTTTCTCATATGAAAATATACCTCTTCATAACAAGGCTATGTATACCACGGTTTAAGAAACACTTATATTTCCCAAACATCTGTGAAATATGGGCCAATATCGAAAGTTTATTGAAATTATAACAATTTGTGTTTTAAGGTTCTCTGTTAACCCATACACAGGTGTTTGTGGGTGCCAGATGGAGAGAGCAAATTCTACCGGGTGACCCAAAAAAACTTCGCGAGCTAGATCGCACATATTTTCTTGAAAGCAAATGTTATGAAGACAATAGGGTATCCGCATGTAGCTGAAATGCTCCGTTATCTTTTGAAATGTTGCTTGGTCAATTTAAGATATGCGTACTGTCCGACAAAACAGTTTCAAAAATCTGAAAATTTATTCATTTCTTGGACCATTCCCTCGCTTTCCAGTCCATTTTTTGGGAAATGTGAAAAAAGCTGAATTCCAAATTTGCTTCGGAGCATGAAATTTGACTGAGGAACAGAGGTCAATCATTTTGCAATCAAAAAATTTTCCCAGACGACTTCTAATTTATCGCAATGTCGAGATTTCACAAGATGTTGACTGGAAAATGATGGCGATTATTTCACTCGAAATGAGGAATCCTGGATTTGAAATTTTCATTGAATCTGGTTTTTCGGATGGTAATCATTGCTTAAAATAATCATGCAGCATCTCAAAAGATAGCTAAGCCTGTCAACTAAACTGTGATAGAAAGCATTTGGCAACAGCTTTTGAATTCAGGGAGCTAGCTATGATCTAGCTCGTGAAGTTTTTCTTGGGTCACCCGGTAATCTGTCTCATCATGTTGTTTATTTGCCCCATGGTCCCTCTACCATTCTTCTGAGTTTTATAAAGAAGTAAGATCATTCTCAATCTTAGAGAACTGATATATGTTGGAGACAGATTCAGTTATATCAGCCATACAGTGTTATATGCTATGTACTATTTTAAAAGAAACTGAGCTTGAATCAGCTTGAATAGTTTTTATTTGGGAGATATTTTATTCAGCAGAATCAGGCCAAAGTTTTATTGTAATGCAGTTTCTTAAAAGCGGGACTTTACTGTATGTTCCAAATCTTTTAAAATTTCGGCGAAAAGCTCTACGACCAATTTCTTTGCACGGAATCGCTTGAATGAAACTTGAGCTAATTGGTTTTCTACTGAAGCACTCTTCTACCGTCGTACTTCTCCGAAATGTTCATCATTTTTCGAAATCTTAGTATATTTCACATCAACTAATTTGAGGACGTCATCAAATTCCTAAACCATGAAGCAGAAGATTTAAAGACTTGTGATTGATACCTTATCAAGTCATTCAGTTGAAGAAACTCCTAGATCATAGAATTTTACACTGAAATTTTTAAAGATTTGGATTCTATGCCCTCCATTATAGCATGTAGTGCATCTTTTCGAATCTTTCCCATAACTGCCTATGCTCATAGAGTTTTTTGTAGTCAGAACACCGTTCTTGAACTAAATATAACATTCAAGCGGCGGCAGTACCATCGGCTGTACAAATCTCTTTCCTAGCAGTATCTAATCGGTTTGAACTGAACTGGCGTGTTGGTAATGGAGATTTTAGTGCTACAAATCCTCCCCGAGCGTTCTTTGACGGCCAATATGTTTGTCATCCGTAAACTTTCTGGTAGGAGCTGGCCTTTTCGAGCCGTACGGATTTTGCAGTGTTGGCCAAGAGCTGCACTTATTTTGGACTTGCCGAGGTTTAGTCAATGACCTGTGCGCAGATGCCTCCCCTCTAATGCATTTATAACTTTTTGGTAGCAGTTTTTCAGGTATAAACGCGGGAGACTTTATTTATTAAGACATTATTAGCCATATGCTTTAAAAGAATGTTTGCAATCGCATAATTTTCACCGTAACTGTTTTGCTTTTCCAGTTTGAGCGATGTCGAAAACAAATCGATGGTCGATTGAGACAATTGAAAAAGCATTGAATGCACACTCTGCCGGTGCTTCTATGCGAGAAATCAACAGATCATTTGGAATCCCAAAAAGTACTTTCAGGCGATACGTACATGGTGACTTTCCCGTCAAACCACGTCGAACATTCACACTGCAAGAAGAGAGGGTGTTTATGGAATGGTTACGGGGGATGGCAAACAATGGCGTGCACATATCCAGAAGGCAGGTCCCAGAAATAGTGGAAAAGGTCCTGGAAGCTCAGGGAAGGAAATCTAACTTTCAAGGGAAACGTCCAGGGAGAGATTGGTATGATAAATTGTTGAGACGTCATCAAGACATCAAATCTATCATCTACGGGTTGAAGATTAAACCAATGTTTTATGATCTTGATGGCCTTGTTGCATCTTACACTGAATTCGCCGAGTCATACATGGCTTATGAGAAAGATACACTCGCAAAGCAGGCTGCAAACCAAGATTCAAAAGAAACGCCTTCTAAACACGTTGATGTTGGTAATACAGGTGTGGATGATGGTGCAGAGAGTGAGGCCGCTGTTGAAAATATCACTGCCAATAACGTTGTAGTAGAGAGTATAGTCCCTATCCAGGCACCTATTGGGGATGATTTAACTCCTCCCCCTTCATTTCTAATTGTCCATCCTAAGGCTGTAAAAGAGACAGACCCAATCTCTCCAAGAAAGAGGTTGCCGAGAACAAGCCTCAAAAATGCAAAAACCAAGACCAAGAAACACAAAGTTAAAACAGTTTCTAGTGCCAGTTCCCGAGACGAATTGCTAGATTTGGTAAATGAAGGCATTGCTAAAGTAGAAGGTTCTTTACAAGCTGGTCAGTTAGAGTTATTTCTGAAACGGCGACTTGAGGGATATGACATAGATGATGATCCGTTGTTTATAGCGTGGAAATATCTTCATCTTGTCAAAGAAGAGCTGCATAAAGGAAAACTTGACAATGAAGTTAAAAAACACGAGGAATGCACGAAGAGTCAAGAAAAAGCCTTGCCAAATAACTTGGCGGCAAATATAGCCGTACCTTTTACGGCACCTTGGACCCAAGGTAGCCAGTCAATCTCTCTCAATATCTCACTTAATTTCGCCCCTTCTAACGATAGTCAAAGTATCAACGCCAACCTTGCTGAACCGGTCCCTCATTCCAGCAATGCACAAGGAATGAAATGCGCAACCGGAGATGCCAGGCCCCAGGAACACGTTAGTGGGGAAGAGGATGAGGTCAAGAGACCCATTAAAAGTCGTGTTGGGCGCAAACGAGGTCCAACAGCGAAAGGAAATGCCAGTTTATCATCTAAAAGAGCAACAACCTCGTCTACTGGAAGGAAGAAAACGTGGCATTCTATGTAAACAGAAATGTTTGCTGAAGGCAAAATTAGTTGTTTTTGCCTGTCTGAGAAGTTCCTTCACACAAATTTTGCCTTTCACAAGTGAAAATATCTATCCTTTTTCATTTGATTTATTTTAAGAAATCTTAATTTTATAAAATGTAAGTAGGCTTAAATTAGCCGTAAGTTAGCCACTTTTTTCAATGAACCGCCTACTAGTAATGATGATGATGATGGTGATGATCCTTCATGCAGAACCATCTTCGATTTTTAATTTTGCGCTTTTTTAAATCCTAGCACTGAATGTAAGGATTGAGGTTTTTTCTACAATCGGATAAAGGTGTAGTTCGTGCTACGGAGTACAAACTAATAAATACCAAAAAGATTAAACCAATGGACAGCAATACTACCAGGTAACCAAAGAAAACTTCACAATCCTGGCCATAAGTGTTGAGAACTTTTGGAAAATCTCTAAGTTTTCTAGGTAGTGACCCCCTGCTCCCCCATTTCAATGTTGTTTGTGGCAATGTCCTAAGATCGGATACCTACCATGACTACTCATCACAAAATAACAACATTGAGATGGGGGGGGGGGGGGGAATGTGAATTCTTCGACTGTATTTTGGTAGTGAGGTCTAAAAAATAGAGAAAAGTCGCTTTTTTCTCAACACCTTATGTCCACGATTGTAGATCATAACTGGCTGCTCCCTGAAATTGAATATTGCTGTCAAATTAATGCTTTGTATCACAGTTTAATTGAAAAGCTTAGCTTGTTTGGAGATGCTGCATGATCACTTCGTGCAACGACCACCATTCGAAAAGCCAGATTCTAAGTAAACTTTGAATCCGTATTCCTCATTTTGAGTGAAATAATCGCCATCATCGTCCAGTCAAAATTTTGTGAAAACTCTTGGGAAATTTTCTGTTTGCAAAATGATTGATCTTTGCTCCTCATTCAGATTTGGTGCCCCAAAGCAAATTTGGAATTGCACTTTCTCGCATCTTCCTAAACATCGACTGGAAAACGAGTGAATAGTCTAAGAAACGGTGGAATTTCTATATTTTTTTTCGGACAGTAGACACACACCCTTGTTCGAATAAATTAAATCGCTGGTAAAGTGACAGCATTCTTTGGAATGAAAATACTTCGCTCAATTGCTCTGCCTGTTTTGCCCTTTGTAGATTCTCTAGATCCATGTTTCTTGTAGATTTCAAATTTTGATGTTTTTTTTCGGAATTCTGTGTTATCGTGTTGTGAGTTCACAAAGATGTCTATGGGAATCCTTTGAAGCAACAGTAGTCTCATCAGCAAGTTAAGCATCCCAGAAAAAGGGGTACGAAGTTGCTGTTTATTTCAATCGATGCAGAATGTCTTTCTCTACAACAGAATCCAAAAACTGCTTAGATCTGCTTTGAAGGAAAAAGTTTTTATGGGGAGGCTATGTAGACTGCATTATTTTATTTCTATGTTGGCACAAAAGCATGAACCTAAACATATCATAACTCATCAATAATTCGACCAAATATGACACACAAGTACATTTTTGGAATCTATTCATCAAGATCTTCCTTATCATCAAATCTGATTTCTTGAATATATCACTTCAATTTTAATAAATTTTAGGGCTTCGGTTAACAGCTGGAACAGGATTTATGAATACTCCCTTAAGACGTTGTCGTTGCAGATTCAAGCAGATTTTGGATTATGTTGTAGAGGAAGAAATTCTTCATCGATTGATGTGAATTGCACCGGGGGGGGGGGGGTTCTTCCATAGTAAAGGTACCTGGGGATGTGCCGCCCGCAAGGGTATACTTTTTCAAACTTAGTATATACGTTTTGCCAATTTTAGTCAATTTAGTCTAGGCAAGGGTATTCTTTTTGGCAATTTCGGTCAAAGAAATGTCAAACTACGGTAATTCCTGTAAAGAAACCCAAATTTTTTCAAATTTTGATCCAGAGAATGCAAAAATTTGGCAAGTCTTTGTCTAGAAAATGCCATTCATTACACTTTTGATGTAGAAATTAGTCTAGCCAAGGGTATCGTTTTCACAAAAATTGGTCTAGCCAACGGTGCCATTTTGAAACTTTGGGCGGCACACCCCTACCCGAAATTTAGCCAAGAACCCCCCCCCCCCGGTGGTAAATTACGGCGGTATGCCGTTTTCTTCTGGCATAGTTCAGTTGCTGATGAGACTACTATTTTTCTAAAGGATTCCCATGGATTTTTTTGTGACGGCACTATACATTGACGTAGAATTTCAAAAATAGCATCAAATTTCAGAATGTACAAGAAAAATGGATTTAGAGGAGCTATACAAACAACAAAATAACCAGGGTAGATGTACATAGTATTTTTATGTCATAAAAGTTACCAGATTCAATTAATTTGAACAAGGGTGTACCTTAAACTAACCAAGCTACATTTTAAAAGTTAGCTATGCCCTTCAGCTACATGCCTATACCTTGCTATGTTCTTCACATTTGCTTTCAGGAAAGTGTGTGCGATCCAATTCGTACAGTTTTTCTTGGGTCACTCGATATCTACGTACCTTGCAACAACTCTCTCCATCCCCATCCCAACATTCTATCTCTTTGCCAAAAAAGGAGACTTTTGCCAATAGCGAATAAATTATATATTAACACAGCTTTAAGGACCAACACCTCTTGGTTTCTAGAGTTACCCACATTTCGGTCTATTTTGCGCGCATCTGTGAACAATAGCATAGTTCAAACAGAATACCTCTCGATACGAGAGCCACTGCTTTGAAATGCGACATAGCTTAGGTAAGATTCTCCCCTCTCTTTAAATAGTTGCCTTTTCGTTTATTTGTAAAATCGTTTTTGTATTAGCTACTCTCGGGTGCCTAATACAAGGGGGTCTTAATAAATGGGGGGGGGGGTCAGAAATTCGCAAAAAGCGGGTTTTTACGTTATCTACCGGAGACAAGTGCATTTTATATGCTTAGAACTCTTCAAGTCTTCAAGAAACAAATGTAAATAAACAGAATAAGAACATAAAGAGAACGAAGTCTCTAATCAAACAGAAAACATTTGAATTAGTTTACGAGTACACTGCAATGGTTTATCTTTCGAACAAAATTTCGTATAAAAATCATATTGAGCTCTGGAGATTGTTTTGCCAAATTTAATAATAAGGGCCGGGGGGGGGTGGATAAAATTTTTGAAAATTAATAAGCATCCCCCCTTGTATTAGGCACCCGAGAGTAAATAGCATCTTGTGTCGTATGATTAATTGTACTTTAGGTCTTCTGTGTTCTATGTTAAATGCCAGGGGGTGCTCATGATATTTTTGCTCCTCCTGGTATCGTGCTTGCAGTGTGGTATAGTGCTTCGTAGTTATTGTCTTAGGTAATTTATCATTGTAAACTTTATATTGAATATATAAAAGACATCACATTGTCCAATTCTTGCGTCAAAAAAGTTTGCGTTACAAAAATTCGAGGCACACAAAAGTTGTTAGTAGTTTAGCTTCCTTAAAATGAAGAGTTTGGGAAGGAGTGGCTCTTACAAGAATGTTACTAAAAATGCTTCAATGTCCTTTAAGTTGTTGTTGAATAGATCCTTCCATAAAGATGTGGGTTGATGTGCAACTTTTCGGGGGAAATGGCAGGGAGGGAATCCTCTTCGCAATCCAAACAATGACTGCCATTTTCCAAAGAAGCTGCGTGCCGTCTCAGCCCTTATGAAAGGGTCCGGTCCATTACTTCCGGTTTATTTGATATTTGGAATGATTTTATTAGGAAAGGGTATCGAACAAGAAATGCAAGAATCTCGTAATGTAGATGTGCAAGGTACTAATGGACATTTCCCACAGCAGCTGTGGCTTTGCTCAGGCCACAAGTGATTGCAGATGGTCAGTACGGACAATAATAACGACTGACAATATCCGACAATATCCAGAAATTGCTTTATATTTTATCTTTGGGGTTAATAATAATAATAATAATAATAATAATAATAATAATAATAATAATAATAATAATAATAATACAAAATTTGTATAGCGCCCCCATACTAATGTACTCAGCAGCGCTTTACAATTTACGATTCCTAATTATGTCCGTTTGAAACCTAAAACCTAAAATCTAATATCTGATATCTAAATCAAAATGTTACATGTTCATATAAAATGTCATCAGAAAACTATTCAACAAGAATAAAAAGAAATAAGTAAAACAATCTAAATTGTCATTTTCCATATGCCATCTTGAAATAGTGTGATTTGAGGAGCTTTTTGACAGATTCAACATTGTTGCTTTTCTTTACATATTCTGGTAGTGCATTCCATACTGTTGGTGCCGCATACGTAAACGCTCTGCTTCCGAAGGTTTTTGTGTTTGCTTTTGGTACTTTCAACATAGATTTGTTGGAGGACCTCAGTTGTCTTGAACTTTTATATGGTACAAGGAGGCCCGCTAGATACTGTGGAGCTAGTCCATTCAAACATTTGTAGGTAAGAAGGGCAATCTTGTATTCTATTCTTGATGAAACAGGGAGCCAATGGTAGGTTTGTTAGCGAGCTGATGTGAGGGTGAAATTTAATAGACGATTACGCTAAAGATGGCGGCAAGGAACTTTTTACCAAGATGCACTGCGATAGGAATTCGATTAAAGAATGCAGTGCATCTTGGTAAAAAGTTCCTTGCCGCCATCTTTAGCGTAATTGTCTATTGAAACAGCAACAACTTGAATTTTTCTCATAATAGTAATTCTCAGGAAAACTAGCAAATTTACACATCGCATCCCAGTCTATAAACTGGTTGTAGGTGACCATCAAAGGCCATTTTAAGTACCTTTTGACTTGAAGTAACCCTTTATCTATCAAAAGTAAGAAAGTTTTTAGACAGATAAGCTTCAAATTCGCATTAATGACATTTTCCGACAAATTGCCTTCCGTCGCCCTTTTCTGTCATTTGGCAAGGCATCTTACGAAGTATTCTGTTGTTTGTGGCCGAATTCTACCAAAAGCAAATTTCATCTGCAGTTAAGTATTCGGATACTGCAATACTAGATATCACTTATTTGGCAAACGAATTCTGCTGTTCCTCGTGGCACAGTGGAATTTCTGATAAACTATCCAAATCGAAACATTCGGAACTTTCGGTAAAAGATAGGAAGAATATTTTGTGATTCATGTGCCGGTATTTCAGCTGTTTCAGCGGTATCTACATCTTGGTGCTAGTTAACCTTATTTTGGTCCCGAGGGGGGGGGGGTACATAACATGTTGAGGGTACGGATATGTGCCGCCCATATGGGTGGGTTTTGGGCCAAAATTCTCTAGCCAAGAGTCCCTTTTTCTGCAGTTTTTCCACAAACATGGGTGGGTAATCCAGAGATTGGCGAAAAATAGGGGATTTTGGTTGGGGTAGATTTTTTAGTAACTCTGTCAGGAAAAATTTTATAGCCATGAAACATCTCGACTTTTTGAAAACTGAGGTGGTGGGAGACAATTTTCTGGGACTGACCCTGGAAAAATCGCAAATTCTCAAATCTCAATTATCGCGAAGAGAGCAGATTTTGAATAGACTATTTTACAAATTTCTTTTATTTCGATGTATTGTATCGTAATTATTATATTTTGATCGAAATTGTGCTCCAAATTTAATTTTATCGCGATTTTCCTGATTTTGGCCAATTTTGCGACTGTTCTTGACCACACAAAGGAAAATGCTGATGTGAGCAAAAATGATGGCTAACTTTAGATAATTTTTACATTTACGGAAAGTACATGCCTGAGCCTATTAGCACACCAAATTTGGTCGCTCTACCTATTACCAGTCAAGAGTTAGGTTGAGGGGGGGGGGGAACCAAAATAGGACGTATCAGATAGCCCACACAGATCTGAGTGATTCAAATTCTAGTTAAAGGTCTAAAGATGTAAGCATTTTTGTAATTTTTCTGGCTATCTTACGAGCTTTAGAAATATAGGTAAATTTAACTTTTGAAAAATTTCATGGTTGCAAAATGACTGAAAAAGGGCCTAAAACATTGATCAAATCAGAAAGGACTCCTCGCACAGAGCAATAAAGAAAATGCATGGTTGAGAGCTATCCTCGGTACATTTATTGCCATGGGATTGAAAATCCATAGTATTTACCGTCTTGTAACTCTTGAGAGTGGTGAATGGCCCATTGCCTATTGTTCTGTGTGAATAGAGTCCTTACGATTTGATCGATGTTTTAGGCCACTTTTCAGTCATTTTGCAACCATGAAATTTTAATAAAGCTGAATTTACCTATACCTCTAGTGCTGGTAATACAGCGAGAAATCATTCAAATTTGCGATAGCCCTTGGTGCTACGAATTTGCCTTCTTGCCATCACGTGATCAGTTTCGCAAGGAGTACTTTACATTTCACAGAAATCTTCTCAGGTGTGATTAAATGTTACGAAGTCTCAAATGTTCGAAAATGGCGCTAATTTCTCTATGAAAGTTCTTTTGAATACCTGTATAGAGCTTTGAGAGCATGATCTTCAAAGTTACAAAGTAAAGGGAACTTCTTTTATTCTTGAACAGTGAATTATAGAAAATCTTCATTTTAAGAAAGTCTGCCATAAGGATATCTTCGAAGAACACGTAACTTGTTGGTAGCAGATACTCGCTAGATATGTTGTTTGGTAGAATGAAGTATTTTTGATTCGTTACTCTTGAAAATTATGTTTAACCGTTTTTCTTGTACAATAAATAGTTTGGTTATGTTCATGTGAAGTATATCTAGTAAGATAGACATAAAAGTCTCTTCAAGGATTTTCCGAAAGCCTTTTTATCTTTTAATGGTATTGGTATTCAATTATCTTGTCGCTATGACAAAATGCTACTACCCCGCTGCTGTTGCTGTGCTGCAATAACGCAACATTATGGGTTGTGTCTGTTACAATAGAAGTATCATACTCAACCCACAACAATGTTACAATTCTCAACCCACAACGTTGCGTCATTGCAGTACAACAGCTGCGGAGTAGTAGCATGTTGTCATAGTGACATAATGATAATAATAATTATAACAATAATGATACATAATAATAATAATAATAATAATAATAATAATAATAATAATAATGATAATAATAATAATAATAATAATAATAATAATAATAATGGGAAGTTTGCAAGAAATATAACATCAATGTAAGCGAAAAATGGTACAATCATGAACCGGTAAGTGTACTTGAAGATGGAAAATGTACGCTTCTATGGGATTTTACAATTCAGACTGATAATGAAATTAAGGCAAGAAGGCCAGACATGATTATCAAGGATAAAGAACAAAATACTTGTACAATAATAGACTTCGCAGTTTCCTATGACAGCAGAATAGAACTGAAAGAAAAGGAGAAGATTGACAAATACCGAGATCTTGCAATTGAACTGAAAAGATTGTGGAAGACGAAAGTAACTGTTGTACCGATCGTTTTTGGATCACTGGGAGCAATTCCAAAGAAGATGGAGAAGAGAATGAAAGATATTGGAATAGATACGAACTTGGCGGATATGCAGAAAACTGCAATCCTGAACTCTGCACGAATTCTTCGAATGATTCTGGAAACTTAAGGAGGCTTGTTGCCACTTAGTACCAAGAACAATATGACCATACAAATATCTGTGTGTGTAAAGTATGAAATAATAATAATAATAATAATAATAATAATAATAATAATAATAATAATAATAATAATAATAATAATGATAATAATAATAATAATAATGATAAGCCAGACATTTTGCTGATGGATAGAATTAAGAGAAAGGTCCAGATTATAGACATCGCATGCCCATTTGATACTCGAGTACTGGAAAAAGAGAATGAAAAAATAACAAACTATCAAGACCTAAAGTGGGAGCTGAAACGAATATGGAATTGTCAAGAGATAGAAGTGATACCTATAGTTATAGGAGCACTGGGTACCATCTCAAAGAAACATTTCGATTGGTTGGAAAAAATCAGCACCAATGTTCAGTTTGGAAATATCACGTCATTGACATAAATCGCTACTACGCATGCGATCTGGAGCCCTTTTTGGGGGATTCCTCGAGGCTCGCAACTTAGCCTGCTCGTATCCCCAACGAGTTTGTTAGGAACAGCCAAGATTTTGAGATATGTGCTTGATATCTAAGGTTACAGGTCGTAACTTGATATCCGGCAAAGAACTCCACCACTTCATCTTAAACGCTGTGTTACTGAGCAATAATAATAACAATAGTTATAACTAGCTGTTAACGAAGTTAAGTAAGTGCTGCTGAAAGCTTTAGTGTACATGATACTACTATTTCTGCAAGTTACTTGTTACATTGATAGCAGTAGTGGAAATGGTAGTGCAGTTCACAGCGAAAGTTCACTAATGTTATAATACGTAATATAATTGCCTCAACTTCAGATCGAGTATGGAGGAGGTTAGAGCGAAGAGAAAACCGCTTCGTCTTACAATGCTATGTTTTACAATAGCAGTGTCAGATACGGAAAGAAAACAAGATTTACCTAATTACACAAAAACTAGTTGTTTATTTTGTTAGAGGAATTGTTGCTCAGCAGGGAAACTTTTGCTTGACGCAGCAATTTGTGACAATAGAGAACAAAATCTAATTCATGTTTGGTACGTAGCATCATTGCTTTCGAAGTTGTTTGGGAAGCTCGAGCCCCCTGCTTCATGTTGACATGTTCAGCGTTCATTCCATATCGTGCAATTTTTGGACAAGCTTTCCTTCCTTACAAAGAGAGAAACATCTTCCACCACAAAGCAGAATTATTGAATAATTGAGATTATATTGCCAAAAGCCATTGTTGTGATAATGACATTTTTTTGTGAAAATTTATGTGCCCAGACGTCATCTGTAAGAGGTTTTTTTTCAGCAATGTTTTCTTGCTCCTGAAGGACTTTTGATACGACATGTTTTTAGTTACTTGCAATAGCAGTTCTGATGAGCTTCCTCAGACTGCTTGCAATCATTCCTTACCATCCTCGCTTTGTAATCATGTTGGCACTTGATAAAAATGTTGCATTCAAATGTCTCCCTTTTCTTGAGCTCACATGTAGCTGCGAGTTCAAAAACTAAACCATCAGCATCATCATTTGTTTCTATATCATCGTCAGAATCAGTTTCCTCCGCCTCAATTGCTTTATGCCTTGGCGAATTTGTCTATCAGGTCGAAAAGGCACTAAAAACATAGCGTTGGAGAATATACTTGACAAATGTGCGCCTTAATTCATTGTACACATTTTTCACAACTTTATGTGAACAAATTAATGTGCTTCTAAACTTCGGCTCACTTAATTTGGTAGGGGGTTTATTTTAGTGTAATAAGGTATGCTTTGAAATTGTAAATGATGATTGTTAATTTCATCCTGAAAGAGACATCAGTGGTTGAGTCATTCGTGCTGCAGCGAATGATCATCAGATGAGGAGACGACTTGAAAACGATATCTATTTGGCAAGTTGGACTTCCTGTGTTGAAATATGTGCTATCATTAATGTGAAACTGCCATTCTGTTGTTGTTGCTGTTGCTCATTAGCTGCTTTTTCTTTGTTGTTATATCCAATCACAAGCATCAATTAGTCTATAGATTATCCTTTTGTTCTCTGGTAACCATGGTGATACTCCTACCATTGCCCCTAATTTCTTGATAAACTCATCTAGAAAGCTGCTTCACTACGTTCAGCAGCAATGAAAATTGCATGGTACTTAGCTCTGAAAACATTTTCAAGTGCTGTATGCAAGGGAATAAATGGTGAATCATTATCATTTTGTGTATCATGATTGAAAGAACCTTGAAAAATATTTCCAAAAGTAATTGAGCTTCCTGGCAGATTAGATTCATTTAATTTGCTGTTCATTTCAGTTTGTGGTTTTTCAAGAATAGCTTTTGTTGCCACAATGGGCAATTCACTGTTTATCACCACAATGGGTGATTCACCTTTTCTTTCCACAATGGGAAAGTCACTTCAAAAAAGGTTGTTCCCTTACAGCATCAAACTACCGACCAATTTCACTTCTCTCAGTCTTTAGTAAAATTATAGAAAATTCAAATTCAATTCAAAACTTTGTTTATAAGAAATACATGATACATAATACAACGTACTGTATAACTTATACGACTCAGAAAAAGCGAAGCTTATCTAGTATGAGCCGCTTTGAGAACATAACATGCGAAATATATACAAAACGTCACGAGAAGGATAGTAATGGCTAACTGGTAAAAATGTGATGATTAGTTTTCTTTTCAGATCGTTTATTTAAAGATTGATTCAATTTTATTTCATTTAATTTGTTGTTTTTTGTGAGTTTTTTATTGATATTGAAGGAGTTTAAGATTTTTTATTTCGTCATAAAATATTTTTACGTTATTTATATGTTTGATGTTGTCTGGGAGGTTATTCCAGAGTCTTGCACCTTTGTTTTTAAGCGTTTGGTCACCCCAGTGCTTGCGGGCTCTGCATAGTTTATAGTTTTTTCTTTGTCTTGTTTCATATTTATATTTGTCCTCGTTTGTTTCAAAATAGTTATGAAATGCATTTGGAAGTTTTTCTGGGTTATGATACACTTTATGCATGAAGTTAAGAATTTTCACTTCATAGAGATCTTTTACTTTTAAAATTCCATAGCATTTATGCAGGATGTTTGTAGAGCATCTGTAATTTTTAAACTGTAAGATTTTAAGCATTCTATTTTGTAGTACTTGGAGTCGCTTTAAATGACATTCTTTAGCCACTCCATAAACTTATAAGGCGTAGCTTATTTTTGATTGTACTAAGCTGAGAAATAAGGCCTTTAAACATTCGACTGGGACCAAGTGTCGCAGCTTAGCGAACATAGAGCAGTATTTAACTAAGCTGTTTGTAAGTATATCTATATGGTCATTCCAGTTCAAGTTGCAATCTATTTGCAGTCCAAGGTATTTTAGGCTGCCTACTTCTTTAAGTTTGGAACCCATTTCGATTGTGATGTATGAACGTCTCTACAATTTCCTTGTCAAATACGAGATTTTATATTCATTGCAATTTGGTTTTCGTGCCCATCACTCTATTAATCATGCTCTAGTTTGTCTAACAGAAGCCATCAAGAACTCATTAGACAATAGGAAATTTGGTTGTGGAATTTTCCTTGATTTGCAAAAGGCATTTGACACTGTTAATCATGACATTCTTTTAATGAAACTTGAACATTATGGAATCAGAGGAATTAGTCTTGATTGGTTTAAATCATATCTGTCAGGTAGAAAGCAGTATGTATCTGTGAATGGATCTAACTCAAGTTTCTGTAATGTTACCTGTGGAGTACCACAGGGCTCTGTGCTTGGTCCACTCCTTTTCCTAATTTACATTAATGATCTACCATATGCAAGTTCAAAATTAGCCTTTTACTTATTTGCAGATAATACTAACATCTACTATGAATCTGAAAATCTTGACCTGCTTCAAAGAGTGGTAAACAAAGAACTGAAAAAAGTGAAGTGGCTTGATACAAATCAACTTGCTCTGAATATAGATAAAACTAATTTTGTTATTTTTAAGTCACCTCAGCATTCTTGCCCTGTAACAATTGGTATTAAAATTGGTAACCTTCCAATCAGAAAGACCTGTTATGTCAAATTTCTTGGTGTTCTTTTGGATGAAAATCTCTCATGGAAATATCACCTGACAGAACTTTCAAAAAAATTGGCTAGAACTTGTGGCATGTTTTTCAAAGTTAGACACTTTTTACCCATTAACATTTTGATTTGTCTTTATAATTCTCTATTTTCCCCTTTCCTACAGTATGGTTTATTAGTTTGGGGTCTTACTTACGAGACTTATATCAATCCTGTGTTTTTGTTACAGAAGAGGGTTATAAAGGCAATTTCATTTCAAAACTTTGCTTCTCCTTCCTCTCCAATCTTTTCTGATTTGAAGATTTTAAAGCTGCATGACCTTTTTCAGCTGAAATTGATATGTTTTGTTTATGATTGTGTCAATAAAATTTCTCCTTCTTGTTTTCATTCTTTCTTTGAATTAGTTGAATCTGTTCATCCATATCGTACACGGCAAGCAACTAATAATGATATTTTTCTAAATCAGAAAAATACCCTTCAATATGGTCTTAGGTCAGTTCGTTATTTTGGAGCAAAATGCTGGAATAACATTCCCTCAGAGATAAAAAGTTCACCTTCTGCTTATATTTTTCGTGGTAAACTTAAAACTTTTTTCCTTGAAAACAATTACAGATCATAAAAGGTGCCCATTCAACCTCCGTCAAAAATTAGATAGGTAAATTTTTCAAAGAATTTTCGAGATTTTTAAAAGACTTATCTAATCAGTTATTAATAGGGGGTGCTCTCTCCTCGATTAGCCTAGCTACTGAGAGAGCCCCTCCTTAAGAAATTCCCCCATGCAATTCCTTTGTCTTCATCATGTAATCACGTTTTATTTTAGATTTCTGCTGTAGTATCTGTCTTGTATTAATTATTTTTGCATGTTGTATTCAATTGTATTTAATTTTGTCATTTGGAGTTGTATGTTGAGGAATTTTAAAATTATGAAACTGAAACTGAAACTGAAACTGAAACTAACTGTTGTTGGGTGCCCCAATGAGCGTTTCCGATGTATTTGTTTTCGTTGCCCCAAGTGGCAATACCACAATGGGTTTAGATATTTCATTTTGTGCCCCATGGGGCAAGTCACTGTTATCTGCATTTGATTGTGCAAAGCACACTGTTGTTGGCAGTTGCTCAACTGACAAAGTTGGGGCATCGGGAATAAATCCTGTTTGTAATGCATCCACGAACTGGGAATCTCCAATGTCCAGAATTTCATCAACTGTTTCAGGCTGCCAGTTTGTAACTGCTGTTTCATGCTGGTTGTAAGCAAGTGAGGTTAGTGCCATAAAAGCACACTGTCTTCCACGTGACTCTTCACTGAAAGATGTATCCCCTTGGTGTACAGTTCCTCTTGCAACTAACATTGGCAACTCCAAAACGGACTTTTCAGCGGGGCTTTTGTCTGACGTTCCTGTTGGTCTAGGGTTCAATTCAACATCTCCTGCCAAGAGCAAAAGAAAAAACAAGGAGAAACTTGAAACACTAATGTAGCTGTTATCCAGCCTACTATTGAGACTTATGTCATGAGTATAGGCAAGCACTGCTTCCTGCCGTTTATTGGTGAATGCGTGAGCAAGGCCTAGGCCCTCGTTGAGGACATCTTCCTGCCACTTCTGAAACCTGTCTGCTGTATAACAATAAACGGTCAACACAACAAAGACGATAAAAAGAAATCTCTTCATATTTGGTGTAAAATTCCGGATAAAAAACGCTTTTATACTTACCAGTATGCGTAAAAATCTGTCTTCTTCTTGTATTGTGCGTGAGCCAGCTCCTGTCTGTCTTCCAAAATTGAAGGCTTGGGCGTTCTCGTTCAGTCAGCAAAGAATGCTGGCATGAATCTGATAAAAACGAGACTCTTTCAATCAATGCCTTAAGATCCCTATCCAAATTCAAGATAAAATAAACTACATATATATAGATATACCGGGTGTCTCAAAAAAGTACCCCCTTTTGACTGGAAATAGGAACGAAACGATACGATATCATTACTCTCCGAGTAAACAGCTAAATTTATCGATCTTCCACTTAGATTCACATACCTTGCATTTAAAAATCGTCAGCCACATACTTTAAATACTATCTGGTCCTATCTGGTAACACATACTATCTGGTCCACATACTTTAAATTATCTCACAGACAATTTTGTTGGCCTGTATGAGGGTAACGGTAACATTTCTGAGGGCACCGAAACCTATAGCTCAGAGGGTGATGCTTTTCAAAAAATGAAAGCACTGCGCATTGCAAATCCAAAAAAGATAATCATAAGTTACATAAACATAAACTCAATCAGGAACAAATTCCATGATTTTGTATCCCTTTTACAGGGCTCTGTGGATGTCTTAGTTATAGCAGAGACCAAACTAGATAGCTCTTTCCCCACATCACAATTCATGATACCAGGTTATAAAAAGCCTTACAGACTAGACGTATCAGCTCATTCTGGTGGGCTTCTTGTGTATGTGAATGAGCAAATAATGTCTAAGGAGCTAACAGGAATTGCGGTGCCTCATGATATCCAAGCAAAGTTTATCGAGCTAAATCTCAGAAAAATAAAATGGTTATTGGTACCTTCATACAGGCCTCCATCTCAAAATGAAAAATATTTTGTTGAGCAAATAGGTACACTGGTTGATTTCTATTCCAGATCCACGCACAACCTTTTGGTCTTTGGGGACCTCAACCTTGAGGCAAGTGATCCTACGCTGAGTGTACTTATTGACCAGTTAGAGCTGTATAGTATGATAAAAACTACTACTTGTTTCAAAAGTTCTCCTGGCAGGTGTATCGACCTCTTTCTTACAAATCGAAAGCACAGTTTTCAGAACAGCCAGAGTTTTGAAACAGGTTTCAGTGACCATCATCATTTGATCTATACAGTTCTAAGAACTACCTTTGTTAATGTCCCACCAAAGGTTGTCAAATATCGCAACTACAAGCATTTTTCGGATCAGGATTTTCGAGCCGACCTAGCCAATGGACTCTGTACAACCAGACCTAAAACATATGATGAGTTCGAGGAAATAGTAAGGGCAAAGCTAGACAAGCACGCTCCCCTTAAGACAGCTATCTTCAGGGGAAACAATAAGCCCCATGTGTCAAAAGAACTCAAAAAAGCAATTATGGTTCGAACAAGATTGAAAAATAAATCCAATCAAACCGGAACAGAGGAAGATTTTCGCAAATATAAGCAACAGAGAAATTTAGTTGTCAGGTTGAACAGAGCAGCAAAGAGAAAATTTTTCTCCCAACTAGACCCAAAAGAAGTTGGAAAAGATAAAAATTTCTGGAAAATTTTCAAACCACTCTTCACCGACAAAACATCTGGGCAGAACAAGATAGTTCTTGTAGAAAACGAAAACATAGTAAACGATGACAAGATGATTTGTGAAATTTTCAATTCTTACTTTGTGAATATAACCGACACACTACCAATCACTGCACCGCCTGAATCCGACGTTGGAATTACTTCGACAACTGATCGCGTGCTGCATTCGATTCAAAAATATAGGAACCATCCAAGTATTATTAGAATCAAGGAGAATGTTGGGGCTGTTGACAAATTTGAATTTAATTTTGTTGCACCTATTGACGTCTGGAATGAAATCAACCAGCTAAATAGTTCGAAAAAATCTAGTGGGGAGATACCTACGGACATCCTAAAATTACTCTCAGGTTTGTGCATTGATCAGATCACATTCTATATCAATAAGGTGTTCGAATGTAGCGAATTTCCGGACAAATTAAAACTGGCTGATGTATCACCTATCTTCAAAGCTGACGATTCTACGTTGAAATTTAACTTCAGGCCTATAAGTGTCCTGCCGGCCCTATCCAAAGTCCTTGAGCGAATCATGGCGAAGCAAATGACGCCTTTTGCAAATACAAGACTTTCTAGTTTACTGTGTGGCTTCCGCGACGGTTACAGTACACAACACGCATTGTTCCGTCTTATTGAAGCTTGTCGCAGTACACTGGACAAAAAGGGCTATGTGGGAATGGTACTAATGGATTTGTCAAAAGCTTACGACTGCCTTCCACATGATCTCTTAATAGCTAAGCTGGCTGCCTATGGTTTCGGTCTGGAAAGCCTGAAACTATTTTCAAGTTACCTCTCAAACAGGAAGCAACGCGTCAAGTACGGCAACTCATTTAGCGAATGGCAAAACATAGAATCAGGCGTCCCCCAAGGCTCAGTGCTAGGTCCATTTTTGTTTAACTTTTTTATGAATGACTTCACATATGCCATTACTAAATCAGAGTTTTGTAATTTTGCGGATGACAATACAATATATGCATGCAGTCAAAACCTAGAGCACGTTGTATCCTGTCTCAAGGATGATACTCACAGTGCGTTGTGTTGGTTTCGGGACAATGGAATGGTTGCAAATCCCTCAAAATTTCAAGTCATGTTTCTTGGACTGAAATCAGACCAGGAGTATGTGTTTGAAATTGATGAGAAACCTATTCCTGCAACCAGCACCGTCAAACTCTTAGGTATTACTATTGACTGCCGGTTAAAATTTTCCGAACATGTGAATACTCTATGTAAAAAAGCCAACAATAAGACTAGCGCGTTTTCGCGAGTAGCAGAATATTTAGATCAGGACAAGAGACGTATTCTGTACAATACATTTATCATGTCAAATTTCAATTATTGTCCTTTAATATGGATGTTCTGTGGCAAAGATGCCAATGTATCAATAAACAGAGTCCACAAAAGGGCACTGAGAATAATGTGGCAGGATATCGCAGCCCCCTTTGCTGAACTCTTAGCTAGGGGTAGCGAATGCACAATTCACATTCGAAATTTGCAAAAATTAATGCTGGAAATATATAAATGCCTCAATTCGGAAAATCCATCTTTTATGTGGAATATCTCCCAGACAAAAGATGTGGCCTATAACCTAAGGACAAAAAATCTTCTACAGTTACCGAGCACCAATACATTATCATATGGGAATGATTCATTATCCTTCAGGGGTGCCATCCTTTGGAACACTTTGTCTGACTCAATAAAAAGTCTGGCAACCAGTGCTAGCTTTAAGAGATCAATTAAAGAGTGGAAGGGGGACAATTGCTCTTGCAAAATATGTAGATAAAGAGTCCGTGGGAATTTCACCAGAAGTGTATTTGTATATAATTATCGCCTGATTGTAATTAGTTTTTTTCTTTCTGTGTAAATAGTTGGTCTTAATTAGTTCAAATTAGAACTATTATATTTCAAACCAACTGTAAATAATGTTATAATAATAATAATAATAATAATAAGCCAAACGCCGGAGATGCAAGCGCGCAATGACAAAATTTACAAGGCACCCAAACCAGAGGATTTGTAAAAGGGCCTAGCCATGATTTGATATCACAGGCATATTGCAAAGGAATTTTGACTTTGACCTTTAGCTTTTTCTTTTGAAAAGAATTATGCCTTGAAATGCTTCAATTGGTGTACAGAAAATTATTCCCTTGAGGAACCAATCCGTGGATTGCATTCCATTCCAAGAGTCAAAGCAGAAGAAAAGGAACACTTACACGCTCATTTGGGAGATGTTGCACGACTATATCATTCTTACCACATTTTTACAATACTCTATATTTGTTTAATGAGGGCGATGTCCACGAGTCTTCTATTCTTTTCAAAAGCGAAAAACAGTTTACAGGTGTTTTGGAAAAGATCCATGATACAAATCATGGCTAGGCCCTTTTTCAAAACCTCTGTTTTCGGGTGTACTGTAAATTATGCCTTTGCAAGCTTGTATCTCCTGTGTTTCGTGGACGATTTTTAAATGCAAGGCATGTGAAACTAAGTTGAAGATTGATAAATTTAGCTAACAAATCGGAGAGTAATGATATCTTATAGTGTCCTTCCTATTTCCAGTCAAAAAGGGGTTCCGTTTTTGAGACGCCCGGTATAAACATATATAAATATAAGTCGAAACGAAATACAAATTGAACACAGGCATCACTGATTTATTGCAGACTTGTATGTTTTTTTGAAAATATTTATAGACGTCAGTCTCAATGGGGAAGCCAATGGGCGCTGTGAGCGCTTTTATGACAGGGAACTACCTCTGTCAACCTGTTACCTGAGACTGACTTGCTCGGCAGCATCTGAGGCTTTTAATACCGAGCTTTATTTGACGTCTTGGTGATAGAAAAATGGCGCTCTGGCCTAGGCCTTTTTCGGCCGAATATTTTGGAGCTATATTTATGTATTTCACGTCGCTGTATAGAAATATGTAAATTCACATACGAATCTTTTGTTTGGTTCCGTTGCTTCTTTATGTAAATCTTCATTGATACTGTTAATTTTTTTAAGTAGTTTTTGTGCAGGGCCAATGGTAAAACAGTATCTATGCTGAATTTGTACCCTGGGTAAATGGTTTCAAAATGAAATGAAAAACCGAGATGAACAATTTACGTTTTTATGTTTTAGAAAATAGCAATGGCTGGCAGTATTGCAAGAATGAATTCAGACGATAGTTATGACCATCGAATGAGTCTTGACAGTGGCTATGGTGACAGCAAATACTTTGGTGGCCAACAGAAGGTGGCAGAGGCCACAAAAAAGATGGACGAATTGAGTCTGTCTGATAGCAAAAAGGTAAGACAGAACGTCATTGGCAGTTGCCAACAAGGGGATTTCTACAGCTGATTTGCCTGTCAAGCTGCAAATTTAAATGAAGCAGACAGGAACCCAGTGCCCAGACTAGCAGAGACATGGTAGGAACACGCAGAGACTGCGTATTGCAAAACATTCCTTCTTTGATAGAAAAAACACCAACATTTAATAACAAGGCAATCTGTAATTTGATTCGTTTGGTAAGGAGCTAAAGGATAAATCATTTCCTTAGTTACAAGCATAGGGGTCAAATTTTTAAAAGGGTGCGTGTAAAACTCGATTACATTTTTCTTTGAATTAAAGAGCGTTTTAAAGGAAGTTCGGGTAGTTTGCTGTAAATCTGCCTTGGTAACTTTTAGATATCTCGATTAGTTTCAAAATGGTGATATTTATTGATTTTGAGACTGTGATGTCATCAAATTTCTAAATCCTCAACCTGAAGAGCTACAGATTCCTGCTTGCTACCTTATTGTAGACTTTAATAAACTATGGTTTTCTTCAAGATTGTATCAATTTTCCTCGAGTAATTAAGATTTATGGTGATTGTATTTGTTAAAAATTTTCGATGAAATGTTACAAAATTAATCAAAATGCCACCATTTTGAAAATAACAAAGATATAAAAAATTTGGCACGGCAGATTTACAGCATATTAGCCAAAGTTCTTTTAAGTCGCTCAGTTCGACTCAGTTAATAGAAAAATGTGATGCAATTTTACATCGACCTTTTTAAAGATTTGAGCCATATGTCCCAGTTACAGCTGATTTTGTAATTGGTTTCAAAATGAGCAAATTACTCAAAGTGAGCTGTTTTCAGCATGTCATTTTGTAACATTTTATCGTCTTCACAGATAACTGGATAGGCCCCGATCGAATACGGCCCAACCTCAATGCTTATTTTAGATAATGATGCCTTTGAAATTAACCCTATTTGAATTCAATTTAAATTTAAATTTTGCATAGTTTTTGCATTCATTGCTGGGGAATGAAAGAACTGGATAACATACATGAATCAATTTGCAGCTTGTTGAGAGTAAAATATCACATTGAATTTTTAGGTCAAACTTTGGCGAAAAACACCTTTGCATTATGCATCATGTTTATGAGTATTATGGATATACACAGAAGAAAAAATTTTGCCAAAGTCGGTCATTTATTTCCATTCTTATCAGCGGTTTCGCCATCAATTCTGGAACTGCAAAACTTGCTTCCTCTATAAGATATTGTCTAAAATTTTTCCATGGAACGAATCTTTAAAGAAAACATTTGCGAATTTAAATCTTAGTGGCAGCTATTAACCTCAATGTTCCATTTTTAAAAGTATTTACAATATCATCTTTTTGCATGCTTGATAGTTTTGAGCACGGTTTAACTTTTCTGTACGCATTTGTCATTTGTAAAGTTACTATCGTATCCTAGACTAAATAGGATTCATTCGAATGAGTACACTTCGTTCAGCGAAATCATAAAGCATAGTGAAATCAAGTGACTTCATCAGTTCCATAATAAAGCTGTTACGTATTACTCCTTAGGGGGTTTTCAACTGTCATACATTGGCCAAGTTAATTTATACTAATTTATTACAACATATAGTTACAATGACGGATCATAGCATAATATTGACAATAAGATCTGTCACAAGAACAGATTTTTGTAGGTTTCCTCGTGGACCGTCAATAGGGCTAATTCGAGTAGTTATGGTAAGCGGATTCTAGAATGTGATACGAACCGTTAATGTTGTTGTTGATGAATATATCATTCCTTTCCAAACAGCATACAATAACAACCCCATCTGACACAGAATGCTTCGAAGATATTGGAAATTGTTCTGGTACTGGAGACTGTCTACAAAATCTAAAGGTATTTAATGATTTAGATAAAAACCGAGATAGTTTAAGAGTCGTTGTACTCGACACACACGAGAATCTTACCGTAAAAGTAGGAGTATCCCAAACACATTTGCGCTATTTGAATGGCTACTGTGAATGAGCCATGAGTAAGATTATCCCGTTTCAAGGTTTGTAAAAAGGAGAGACATTTAACGTAGAGTTTGATACTCAGTCTAAGTAAATCCAACCAAATAGCTGCTGATTTATAAGGCATGAATATCCAGATTGGTGGTTGTGTCGATGTTTCAAAACCAAGCATTTTATTTCCGTTACTCAAGCTTATGACCTTACAGTTGTACCAAGAAACACATTTTGAGGTAACTGATGATCACGTAAGTACAGAATATTTACAAGGAACTGTATCGAAAACGATATTGCAAGTTTAAAAAGACTTCATGACTTTTTAGAAGCGCAATAGACATCCCCAAATCATCAGAGTAATCGTTTTGTTCTTCTTTTGCCATCGCTTGTGAAAATGAAAATACCAGGCTAAATAACTTTTACACTCAATTTCTTTGATTTTAATATTAAAAGAGAAAATATTAAATCCTCTGGCTTTGAAGCAACCATACCAGTAATTTGAACCTCTTGCTCCGAGAATCAGCGATTACTTATAAGATTTACACAAACAACGTCTCAAATTCCTGGTCGAAATCTTTCTTGTAGAGCAACCTGAAAACGGGAAGTATTTGACTAATTGCTGCCTCGTGGCATCATTTTGAACGGTGCACATCTTCTTCCGGATACCTTGTCGTGGGACACAGATATATTTGCGTGGGGGGGGGGGAGAGAAATCATACAAGCAGACATTGTTTTCAGTCATACGTTGTTTGATACCCATTCAAGCCACTCTTCAACTGGGTTTCTCTGAAATTATGATTGAAGGATTTATCCTGCGAAGAAGGGCGTTTCTATGGGAAATTCAAAGGCCGTTCCTGAAAATGTGAACTGAAAGCATGGGAGAAAGATCTTTATCTGCATTCTGATCACCAGAAGTAAAGATACTGCCATTCAGCCATGAATTATCGGGTAAAACCTTTAGACTTCACGAAGACTTAAAAGAGGATTAAAATGTAGGAAGAGGAGAGGAAAGGAGACAAAAGCTAAAGGCCGGAAAACTAAAGGAGAGGAAAGATCATGAGGTTAGCGGTCAGCAACTGATCGGAGAGCATTTATGAGAAGGAAATTGCGTCACGATGATTGTTATTTGGTATTTTGGCAGAGGTTTGTTAAGTCTGTGTGCTGCGTGTGTTGTCTGAAGAATTGTGTTACTCTGACGAATCATCCAAACATACCGGTGAATCAGAAAAATGTCTCCATTGTTTGAATAACAGTACAGGCAAATCTACTTAGAGGCTTCAACGTGATTATTTAAATTTTTTGTTCGTGATTTTAGGGCCATTATTTCCTTCTGAAGTCATTTTTTAGCCAAAGGTCCTAATCTCAAGTTGCCAAAAAAAAAACAGTCAAAAATAGGTTGCTCTCAATCATATTACGTGTAAACAGTTTCTTCATCAGTAAGGGGCAATGACTGAGTTTCAGAAATATCGCTTTACCATTTTTATTCAAAGGTGGATTTAATCGAGCCACAAGCTTATAGTTTTACCCAAAGCACATGGAGGCCATTTTTCTGAAATTGTTCATTTGAGATTAAAATTATGCATTGCAAAGAATTGATATATTCTCAAAGTAAATTCAAACCCTCAGGCAGTCAACCAATTTGTAATTTTCCAAATGGATCTTTCAGTTTCCGTCGTGCGATTAACCATGTTGTGTGTATTAGTGTATTTATTATAGTGTTTGGCTCACTGGGTAGGTAGGGTCTTTTCACCCAGGTCTCTGGCAATTCTTGGTTCAGCGTCTGATGAACTATCATTTAGCTGGCTGTCAGGCCTTTTCATTCAAACTTGGATATCAGGAAAGTTTTGTAATACACACTGATCTTTGCGATAAAAAAACTGCTCAAAATAGCCTGCGAACAATTTTTACTTACCACTCAGGAGAAAACAAGTGAAAACATTTCCCTTCTACCATTTTCTCCTGCGCAGTCTTTACAGTTTTGCGCACAGGCTAAACTCAAAATGGATACTACAAGAACAATGGCGATCAGGACCCCTCTGACATGAAACACAAGGAAACAGTGATGTGGTTTCGGTAGTGAACCAAGTTTCGTACAGTTTGGAAGAATGTGCTACTCTGTCAAACAGTTCTTGATGAGTTGTGTCATCCTTCAATCAAAGAGCCCTTGGGGGGGACCCAATGAGCCCTAGCAAAACCTTTCTGTCTTAGCAAGATAAAGTAATGTCAAATCATGTGCAAGAAAAATGTGCAGTCACATTTTGGCACTTGTACCAACAGTTTGAAACTAAATGTGAAATCATTTGAAAATAAATTATTCCCTTGATCATATGGTAGGTGTTTTGTAACGAGCATATATTTTCATATTTATGTATAATATAGACGCACATAAATAGAAATGTAAATATGCATGTATGCCTACTGTTTATAGCTCTCCATCTACACTGTAACTACTAATGCCCATTGCTGGAGGCTATAGATCACTGGTGACTGGTTGAATAAAAAGGACAATCCTATCACATTTTCAAATTTTGCGAAATTTCATCGGCATCTTTCTTTAGAGCTTTCAGCATCAGAAACAAAAGAAATTGTTCATCAGTACTGTTTTCAACAATATTCATCTCTATGAATTAGCATATATCAACTGTTGCAACTAACAGCTCAATCTAAAAAACAGTGCAGAATTTTCTGCTGTTTTTCTTTTTCATCCCTGTGACATCTTTTTAATTTTAGTAACTAGCAAGCATTGGTGTAGCGTCCACTTTGTATCATAAGCAATTTTCAAGTTTCTTTACAAACCAATGCTTGGTCACTTGTCAACAAGGCATTGCTGAGGAGTTTGCAATACATATCTACATGAACAACGCGAAACTTTGTGCTATTGTGGAGCAGAGCTGCTTGTTCCAAGCAAGCTCTTTCAGAAAGGTTAAAAAATACTCAGTACTCCACTGTCCCTTTCATTATCAAACATTCTATATGTCCCTTTCTACTTGTTAGTAATGCTTAATAACATCTGCAATGTAACAGGTCAAATTTTACAGCAGTACATATTTGTGGTATGCCATTGTTTTCAAATGCAATAGAACAACCAGCAAGGAAAAGGCGAAAAATAATGAGGAAAAGAGAATGATACACCGTTCATAGCAGCACTACCTTGTGTTTATCATCAATCGTACCAACCATCAATTTCGATTTTGATTTTCTATCAATTTTGATTAGTTCGCTTGTACATATGTATATAGCTGACGCTGACTAGAAAAAAGAAGTAAGAAATCGATGTAAAATAAAGTCACAACATCAACCCTATGGACTTGTTCTTGAAGACCTTCAACTTTAAGATCTCATCCATATAAAAAAATTGAAATACCTAGATATTGTTGAAAGTGAGGCTCCTCCATAGGAACTGTTTAAATGCTTATACTTGTTTGAAACATCCGGTATAAGGACCATTTAAGACTGTTTTATGTTTGGGAGATGCAAGTTGCATGTTTCTTATTGGTCAATCTCTTTCTGTTGATAGATGCCAACAACTCCATCAGCTATAGAAGAAGACGAGATTCTTGAGAATGGCTCTGGGATTGGACAAAGCAATCCAAATCTTGAGGTATGACAGATTTATCGAAACCATTTTTCGAAAGTCCTTTTTTGGATGATAACTATACTTACTATACTATACTGAACAGTAGACAGATGGGGTGCTTAATATCGCTGGTAACGGTATGTTCGCTGCTCGCTGTTCGCTGCAAGCTCAAAGCAGGCTGTACTGGTTTACCAGATAATTTCTGAACAAGTCTTGGGATGGAGATAAATACAATTGATGAGGTTATTTTCAAGGCCATAGAGGAAGTTAGAAACAGAAAACATCAACGCCCCGACAAAGAAAGTATCACGCGTTTCTTGACAAGTGGTAAGGGCCTAGATTTCATCGTGCCTTTTTTGTTAAATTCTATCGACAAGCTGTTAGCGAATGGGAGCATTGTAATAAAGAAACAAAATGGAAAAGATTCATTCTATCAATCTGATGACATATCATCCCATCCCGAAAATGTCTCAGTGGATGACCTGGACGACTCGGATGATGATTTGGAAATTACCTTCGCGAACGAAACCACTCAGACCAACCCCATGCCGCCCTGCGACGGGAGATTGGAAATGATCAAATCCTTTGGACAAATGGCTGAATCGGTCAATAGCCTAAATAGCCTTATCCAACAGGAAAGGGAAAAGAGTGGCAGTCTTTTAAACGAGAATTTTTCTCTCATGCAAAGGAATCAAGAATTAGAAGTCAAAATTGAAAATTTACTGGCATCCCAAAAGCAAAGCGAAAGAAGTCAGTCAACGAGAGCCATAACAATCAGATCCGATCTTATTCAAACTGCAGAAAAGAAACACAAAGAGGCAAACAAAGAGTCTTTGTCAAACAACGAAACATCCAACAAAGAGAACCAAGAACATGAACAAAAGAATAAAGCAATGAACCGGTTGGATGAGCAGCAACAAACCAGCAACACTGGCAAAACAAGCAATGTGAACAAACGGAAAAATCGCGGGAAAAATCAACCAAATAAGCAGGCAATCAAATCAGGCGGTACCCAACGTGGAAACAGCAAAGCAGAAGCTCAGAACACAGAAAAAATCCAAGTGCTGATAGTTGGCGACTCACAGCTTCGTAATGTGAAAGGGGAGAAATTATCGAATGATAATCGTGATATAGAAATACGATGTAAACCTGGATTGCGAATCGAACAGACAAGCGCACAAGTTGGGAAGACAGATTCAGATGTTATCGTTGTGCATGTTGGAACGAATAATGTGAAGAGCTACTCGCCACAGAAGCTAGCAAATGAGATTGGAAATACACTGGAAAAGATACAGACTGACAACCCCTCTGCAAAGATTGCGTTTTCATCGATATTCAAAAGAAAGGATGACCAGTCGCTTAACACTAAAATCCAAAAGGTGAATGATTTAATTGCCGAAGCACTAGGACTCAAAGGTATGGATTTTATCGAAAATAAGAACATTATTTATAGTAATTTAGCAACTGATGGGCTGCACTTAAATAATGGTGGTGTACGTAGATTTTCAGGCAACCTCAGTAGTTTTGTAAAATATTGCTAGGGGTTATTAAGCTCGCATGATGAAAATATTAGAGCTAAGGAATATCGCGTGAGGAAGAGAAATGGTCTAAAAATTGCTTTCCTAAATATTGTCTCCCTTAGAAAGCACAGGCATGAATTAGAAATCATTCTTAGTGAGAATGAAATTGATATTATCGGCCTAAGTGAAACGCGTTTGGATAGTACTGTTACTGACCCTATGGTCTCTATAGAAGGGTATAGGATTTTTCGTAACGACAGAGATGCTAACGGAGGAGGCGTTGCCATATATGTTAAGAACAGTCTCCCAGAGCCGAGAATTAAACTCAAGAGTGAGAATCTTGAACTGTTGTCTGTTGAAATATCCCCAGGTCGTGCAAGGCCTTTCCTTCTTGCGTGCTGGTATCGTCCACCAACCTCTGGTGTTGATGATGAGGCATTTGAGAAACTGACAAAGGTTTTGAGCGACTTGGATAAGGATGAACAGGAGATAATATTAGTAGGTGATACAAACTGCGACTTCAAAGACAGCAAAAATACCAATGCAAAGAAACTAAGGCTGGTTTATTCTGAATATCACTTAGAACAAATGATAAAAGATCATACCAGAATTGCCACTACAACAACTGAGACTGGGGAGCAAAAAACAAGCAAAACACTAATAGATCATTTCTCTACCTCCTGCCCAAAGTATATTTTAAAGGCAGATGTTATTAAAACAGGAATGGTTGACCACTATCTGGTGTATGCGATTCGGAAAATCAATGCTTGGAGACTGAAGAAAAAAGAAAGGAAATTTGTTGAGTCTCGCAGCATGAAAAAATATGACAAAACGCTTTTCCGAGTGGATATGCAGCAGATAGATTGGGAATCCATACTTAGCCCATTTGAAGGTGATCCTGCCGGTATGGCAGCCACGTTTCAGGATGTGTTTGAATCAGTTTTGAATCTCCATGCCCCTCTACGCAAGAAAAGGGTGCGTAGTGAATATGCCCCTTGGCTCTCTGCTTCTCTTAGAAACCTGATGAAGGAACGTGATAAGGCGAAGCAGATAGCCGAGGGTCAACCAGAGATGTGGCCGAAATATAGGCAACTGCGTAATCAAGTAACAAAAGGGATTCGTATTGCCATTCAGGATTATTATAGTGGGCTAATCAAAGAACACGAGAAAGATCCAAAAAGAATGTGGAAGACAATAAATAAAGTCTTAGATAAAAACACTAACTCAGATATCCCTTCGAGTCTTGAATTCGAAGGAAAACGCTTAACAAGGGAGCCCGATATTCTTGAAGCATTTAATCATCATTTCACTTCCATAGGCCCTAAACTTGCCCAAAAAATTGAGGTTCGAAGTGATGATGATTGTCTTCAGAACATCACCACTGAATCAAATAATATGATTTTCAGAACTGTTGATGAAAATTACATTTTGGATGCAATTAATCAGCTAAAAAATGGAAAAGCATCAGGACCTGATAAGGTATCGATTACCATCGTAAAAGATGTAAAAGACCTCATTGCGAAACCCTTGAAAATAATCTTTAATAATTCGGTAATGAACGGCGTTTTCCCCGATATCTGGAAACTGGCAAGAGTAACTCCAATCTTCAAATCGGGCGCTAAAAGTGATGCAAACAATTATAGACCGATTTCTGTCATTTCAATTTTCTCCAGGATGCTGGAACGCCTAGTGCATGATCAGCTGTTTGATTTCCTCAAAGCGAATAAAAAGCTTACCTGTAATCAATCAGCTTTTCAAAAACTATGCTCCACCATAACCTCCCTAATCACCAGTACTGATTATTGGTATGAAAATATGGATTCTCGGAAAATTAATTTGACTTTATTTTTGGACCTCAAGAAAGCCTTCGATACAGTTGACCATTCTGTCCTTATGAAAAAGCTTCGTGCGTATGGTATTAGAGGATCTGCAGGGAATTGGTTTGAATCCTATTTAAAGGAGAGAAAACAGTATTGTGCTGCTAATGGACACCGATCAAACATAAAAAACATCACCTGTGGTATACCCCAAGGATCTTGCCTTGGTCCTCTCCTCTTTATCATTTACCTCAACGATTTTGAAAAGTGCCTAGAATTTTCGCAAGCTAGTCTCTACGCTGATGACACACAAATCACGGTTGTATCAGATGATATAAAAAAACTAGTACTCGACATGCAACAAGAACTGGTCAATCTCTCTGAGTGGATGAGGATAAACAAATTAAGTCCTAACCCAGCTAAAACAGAATACATGGCAATAGGTTACCCCCGTCGAATAAAGCAATTAGAATTCTCGGATGCTCTGTTGTTAAATGGCACTGAAATTAAACGGGTACCAAAATCCAAATCTCTCGGAATCATCATAGATGAAAGTCTCACATGGGACGAGCAGTTCAAAGCTGTTAGATCCAAAGTTTTCGGTGGCTTGTCTGCCTTAAAAAAGTAAAAAATATCGTACCGCAATCGCAGTCGTGTAGTGTATTCCATGCGATCGTGGAAAGTCATCTTCGCTATGCAAATGTCATTTTGGGGGAGTCAATCAAAAACAAAATTAGATTCCCTCCAACGTCTGCATGACAGGGCTCATTCAATAATAGAAAATGCACGCATAAAGGACGAATGGTCGGCAAATTGGCTTAGTGTTGAAAATCTTATTCGATTTGATCGTTCTGTGATGGCATATAAGATTCTGAATAAGTTGAGCCCAGAAAGCCTTTGGGACAAGTACCAATATAGATCCGCGTATTCAAATTATGAAACAAGGAATTGTAAGGATCTCCAAATCCCAAGGCTTAAAACTGAACATGCCAAAAAAGGATTTTACTACTCTGCCTTAGAAGCTTGGAACGATATCCCAGCCAATATCAGAGAAATCCAAACACTAGGGCGCTTCAAAAAAGAACTAAAAGCGCACCTGACGAGCTGAGAATGCTAAGAACAAAGCACTGAAACACGACCCTCTGGAAGAACAGTCCATTTTTTTTTCTCTTAATTTTATCATAGTATTACTCACTCACATTGTATTAGGTTTTTAAACTGAAGGGGCATCGTGTATAAATAATAATAATGAATGAATGAATGAACTTTGCGCCGTAGTGTGGCAGTGCAATCACCACTACTAATCAGGTTGTCTTAGAACGTTAACTAATTTAACACCAGTTCATTCTGTTTTCATCACCATGCCGCTGTCTGTACAATTTTTTGCAACATTTATTCTGTTGTAATTTGATATGATGTTTTTACCTTCTTACTATCCTGTGTCAAATAGATGGGATGGGAAGAAATCGAGAATGTAGTAAGTGGGGGTCTTGATTAGTGGGGGACGGGTAAATATTTCAAAACTAAAGTTTAATTTTAGCAGCTTTAATCAATTTCGCTCAAGTTGAGGAAAAGTTGCTTGCTTTATCAATCGAATTCATCAGCGAGCTACGGAGTCCTAGCAAGAGTTAGGGTTTAGGAACCCGTTGGAAACTCAAAGACAGGGAAGGGGGAGATCTATTAATTATAGCATGTAGCACTAGAAGATACGCTTTTAGAAATTCATTCCTTAATTCACGAAGCCTCTCAACCAGGTTTTTTTTATTTTAACGGCTAAATTGATATTTTGCATATTCCTTTGGGATTTGCGACATTTTTTTAAATAGAAGATATCTGAACTTGCTGTTTTTTTCAGATCATTGCAACAAGGGCAGATTTTGTATTTAGCATCTGTTGCTTTGGTTCACACCTGAATTCTAAGCGATTAGCGAATGCAAACAAAAGAAATTCTCTCAACCAGTCATTCAAAGAAGCATAGCCGCAAAGTTGCAGTGAAGTCAGCACGGCAAATTCTCGCTTGGACCGGGTGAAGGGAGGTTTTTAAGAGAAGTTACGTTGTTACAACGAAAGGAGAAGGGTAAATCTAAAGTTCTGTCTCGCGAACTTTGTTTCATTAATTCAGGAGCCGAGGAATTGCTGCTGGCATTTGAGCAATAAACATACAAGAACTGTAATGCTCTTGGCTCGGCTTCTGAATCAAGTAAACAAAATCCGCGGGGCAGAACTTAAGATTTACCCTTCTTCTTTCGTCTTAAGCACATAGCTTCCCTTAAAAACCATCCTTCACCCGCACCGAGCGAGAGTTTGCCTTACTGCTTTCAGGGAAGCTTGGCGGCTATGCTTGTTTTGAGTTTCTGGTTAAAGCCAGTCTGTCCCCTAGATGAATGAAAACAGATCGATAGATATCTCCATCAAATATTCCACAAATTACCATAAAAGCTCTATTAAGCTCCAGGGGGCTTATCTAATTTCGGACCTTCCAGAGGGAGGGCGCTTATTAAGAGGGGGGCTTATTCGCACAATCAAGTGACAAGGATATATTTGGTAGCTTTTCAGTTCCTTTATCACATATTTTGTGGAATCAACATACGATCTTACTGCTCAATTACACATATTCGACACAGTGTTTATCCCAAACCATACTAAAATTAAGATGCAAGGTTGTGTAGCTAAGTAAATCGAAAGTATATGGTAGATTCTAGAATTTTGTATAAGTGGGGGCTTATTTCAAATTTTGAAGAGGGGAGGGGCTTATTAGAGAGGGGGGCTTAATAGACCGTTTAAAGTAACGCTAATCTCTTTTATTCGACGAGGGCAGGGTCATTCATGCGTAGTTTTCATGGCCATGAAAATTATGCTTGGATGACTTTGCTTTGTTTGGAAAAAGCAAGTTATGGAGGGGACAAACTGCCTCTCAGAAAATTTCTTTTGTCTACATTCGCTAATCACTTTGAATTGAGGTGTGAACCAAAGCAACTGATGCTATTGTATTACAATATCTCCTATTGTTGATTTGTTTCGAGTTGCCAATCGAAATGCCGCAAAACATTGTTATTGCAATGGAAAGGTTGATTAATGTATGGACTGTAGTGTCAAAGAACATACTGCATCGTAGTCCTTTATCTTTTCTGTAATCGTCTGTGTCAACTCATGTGGTATTTCCCTTTTATTTTCAGAGTAGCAATAACAATCATCCTGCTATGGCCAGCACTACTCAAGAGGAATCCTTGGACGGAGAGGCTGATTGCCCTATCCCAGTGTCAGCTCCAGTGGACACATCACGTCCATACGCAGCTCAGGGCGTGCGTGACAACAGCAGCCCAGTGTTTGGGAGAGGGCGAGGAAGGGGAAGGGGAAGGGGCCAAGCAAGAGTCACTCAGCCAGGTCAGCTTCCCGTCACTAGCCCTGCACGTGACCTTGGAGGTATTTGTATCGATCTGTTTTTGTCTCTGCATTATATTCTCAAAGGTTGTATCGGTATGTCGATATTAATGGTATCTTGATTTATGGAATTTGCAGAAATATAACTTTAAAATCTTCAAAATTTTGCGGAATTATGGTCACCGAGGTTTTGCTAAAATGGAGCTCTGCGTCAGTTGGTACGTCAAGATAACCTTCTTCCATATTTTAGTGTTAAGTTTGGTATAACTTTTCAAAATACTTGTGTGTTCTGATTCCGGAGCTGTCTCCACACCTCCTTTTAGATTCATGAAAGCTTCCACCGACAGTACGTATTCCAGATCCCCCGTTTTTTAGGATTTGGGAAATTCTCCACCCACCTCATTTATTCCAGCTTATTCCGGACTGAAGAGTACGTTAGATTTATGTTGTCATGATTTAGAAGTATTTATAAAAACTCTAATTTATAAATACTTGAGTGATTTCTAGAAGTTGACATGACTTTGTTGTGTTGCGTTCACGCTCAGGTTTTTAGGAGAATATAGAGAATAATTCTTAGTTTCTCATAAAAATTTGTCTTTTAACCGAATTTTTACGTATTCAAGAATGGTTAGATGTTGAAATTGCTAGTAAAAATATAATCCAGTCAGTTTCTGATTGATTTAAACATTGTTTGATTTGATCTCATCTATGCAATTTATTTTGAAAACCTGACAAAGATTTTCAAAGAATATTCAAAATTTCTCTTTCAGAGAGTCCTATAACTGAACTGACTGTAAATGACATTACAAAACTAGCAAAATACCTTGATCCAGACGGATGTAGCATCATAAAAAATTGGAATCATTTGGCTCTTTTATTAAATATACCTGAGCAAGAAAGAAGTGCGTTGCAAAGAACTTATGCTGGTGGTGGTAATCCCTCTTTGGCGTTTCTTCTAAAATTGCAGGTAAAGTCTTGATAAATATCGGACACTTTATGAATGACTTGAAAGGCCAACCATTAAAGTGGATTGCAGCGATCGTCAGCGATTGCCTCATTTTAAGCATGCGTAGTTCACTTTTTCACACCTTCAGGCCGGGTGCTGCGATCCAACCTGGGGTTCAAGCTGCTTGAACTTTCCAGCGATCGCCAGCAAACACTACGAGATTTTATTAAAGTTTTTATTCAATTTCTATTTTCTCGCTAGCGATTGGGCGAACAAATGGAGGTTGATTTTCCTGCGGTTCACCAGCAATCTCATGAACCAGTTGTTATAATTCTCTTTAATGGAGACTTGCCTTAACATATCATCATCATTCAAAACATTTACATTTATCCTTCTGCAACTTTGAACTTCGGCCTTGCTCAACGGAGGAAATAAAGATTTAGATAGAAAGATAAGATCTAAAAAGGCATCTCCGATAGAATGTATTACAGCTAAGGTTCTAAAGAACATTCTGATTTTCTCTTGCCACACTTTATCAGCACATACAACTCATATGTATCTGAAAGTTATTTTCCTAATGGATTGAAAACTGAGTACAGTGGAACCTCCATTAACGGACACCTCTATACAACGGACACCTCCGAACAACGGACAAATATTTTCGTCCCAAAATGCACTATGGCAGAAGGTGACACCTCCATACAGCGGACACCTCTCTACAACGGACGATAAAATTGGTCCTATAGGTGTCCGTTATATGGAGGTTCCACTGTATGCTCCCTCACTTTTTAAAAGAGATGATTTTTGGCAGGAAAAATTTCAGGCCGAATATTGTTCTGTCATCAGTTTCGAGATTTTTGAGCTATTCATGTATGAGCTAATATTTGCCCTTTGCTGAGTGCTTTCTATTTCCCCTGCTATGTTGTTTTCAGAATGGCTATGGTACTCAACATGCGCTTCTGAAATTATCAGAAACTAGAAAATAATGATAGCTAACGGAGGCTTTGCTTTGCTGGTGCACTTTTGATGGCACTTTCAAAATCCTTTCAAAATCACGAGCTGCTGTTAGCAAAATTGCATGTTTGTAGTTTTGCTGTTTGTAAAAAAGTTTATGATAACGAAACGAGAACGTGAAAACTCTTTTTTTCAAATTAGGTTGTTTTACCGTCTAGCTATGTACAGGGGTATTCGCAAAATTGGGATCAGCGTTGTTGCACAGGGTAGATTCTTGAATATAAAAATTTGATATCAACTGCAAATGCTATGCACAGTATGAATACAGAATATGGATCACTAACATTGTGGAATCAGACTTATTACTTGTGATTGTAAGCAAGTTGTGATATCTCAAAAATCTCTATTGTTAAAGGCTCTTATTCAACCAGCATGCTTCGCTGATGCCATCTCTTGGTTGGCCTTTGTCGTCACCATTTTCATGGGCGTTAAATTGGTGGCGACAAAGGCCAACCAAGAGGCCACATGTGCAAGGTATGCTGGTTGAATAAGAGCCTTTAAACTTCATGATCATTGTTTTATCGGCTATGAAAAGATTCGTGTATCTATGATTAGAAATTCCAAATGTTAGACCCTAGTTTCTTGATAAATGAAGGCTGCCATGGTTTGAATGTTTCGACACGTCCCTGATCAACGCGACCACTAGCCAATGTGCTACTGACATAAACAACAATCATGAATGCTATTTCTGTTAAGTTGCATAATGATCCATCGGATGTTTATTGTAATGCTTGTGTATCTGTCATTCAGCTTATCAATTTTTTTTTAAAGTTTGCTGGTATTCAAGCTAGCCTATCCACAGTAACGTTGCATGATTGATCAAAATCACCGAGAGAGCCACAAATGCTCATCTCAGGAAACATGAAAACTGTTTGACACATCCAGTTTGTCGATCTTGAAATTCATTTGTTTTCCTTCACCAGACCACACATGGCTCAGAACCTGTCAGTGGACTCACTGAATTTTGCAAGAAAATGCAGCGAAATGACGTTGTCAAGTATTTAACGTCGAACGTCTCTGGGCACACAACTATTGGACAAATTCCTAATTCAACTTTGGAGGTCCTCGCAGAGAAACTGGCTGACAAAAGAATAGCGGTAATTCAATGCTGGAAAAATCTCGCTTCATATTATAGATATTCAAATCAAGATATCCAAAGTCTTGCCTCTAAGATAAAGGAAAAAAATGAGTATAGCCCAACGATGAAATTGTTTGAAAAAATCCAGGGACAGTATAAAGATATGACAATCAACGCATTGAAATCACATTTGGGAAATATGAACAGGTACGATGTAGTCAGGTTATTAGATACGATAATGTCTGAAAAGTGAATATGGTTTGTTAAAATCAACTCATGGGAGAGGGGGTATGTAAACGTTTGTTCTCAGTATGCCCGTTTCAGCAAAATCCTGGATGCAACGAAATGAGTTCCGTTTGTTTCATCGGGCACTAATCATAGAGCATATTTTTCGGCATCTTCCGACAACTTCAGAGTTGGAAAAGGAACTAAAATCCCATTCTTTTCGAGCCATCCTTCTAAAAAAGGTGAACTGAAATCCACTTTTTTGTCTTTCTGTTTTTGATGGACTTCGAAGACATTTCTTTTATAGACATATTCGAGGACGTATTTCTTGCACTTTTCTGAAATTATTGGACCTAGAGCGTCGAAAGCCTTTTAGAGGTGGAGGCCCAAAAAGTCGCGAAGAGCCTAGACTTGCCCCAAGTCTTTTTCGTCATCTGTAATAAGAGACTTGGAACAAGTCTACAAAGAGCCTCACTTCTTGAACGCAAACGTTTACGAACCATTTCAAAGTTGAATGACAGAAATTTATTTTTTTTGGCTCATCAGAAAAAATGCTCTATTCCTCCTTCCCACCCCTTCCATTTTGAGACCTCGCATTCCTTTTGGACTTTCTCTGTGAACTGACAACGTCTACCGTTTTCATAAAGTGCACTGTTATGGCGATACCTGTCCATCCTCTGCGGTGTTTACCGTTTTCAGAATGCGTATCCGTTTCATAAGTTTCGGTTCCTGATCTTTTCTCTGCAGCCTGTTTTAAAATACTTCCTTTTTGTATTGAAGGAGACTTCTGCATAAATGAAATTCGAGGGGGGGGGGGGGCACTCGGAAAATGTACATACTGGGAGGTAAGTCCGATATTTTTGAGTCTGAATATTTCCAAAAGTGATATTTTTGGGTCCAAATAACTGAAATTATGGCCATGATGTTTTTTAGGCATAAAACATAGTCAAACTGACATTTCTGGGTTCTGTAAAGGCAATCCTGCGTCAATTTGCATTGTTTTTGTTGATTTTTATGTTCGTTTACAGGTTTCAAAGCATAAAAGTAGGCGACACCTTGGCTTGCAGTGACGCTGAACTGATATTTTTGGGTTGCCAAAAAGTTTCTCGGACTGACGCCCCATATACATATGTGCTGAGTGCCCCCCCCCCCGCCGGGAAATGAATACGCCCATCCACAAAACCAGTTGTACCAGTAGTAGTTGTAGAACAAAGTAGTAGTAGCAGCAGCAGTAGCAATTTGTTTTGAGTGGGCTTGTCTGGATTTCTAGGTACTTAAAAGCTAATTTACTTCTATGACGGTATAATGTAAACGTGATCTCAGTGAAACATCTAACCTGCACCAGTGTAGTTTATTCTGTATGCTCGTGAACCGCAACGACTTGTTTGAATGGCACCAGTACAGAGCATGGAAACGGTCTGATTTATCACTTGCTTGTTTGATATTGCTGTGCGATTTATCATACAATGTAGGATACATGTTTATGCTCACCCGTCAGTGAGTGCAGCGAGAGAATAGAAGTGCCTTTGACATAGTTAACCACCAAATTCTTCTTGGCAAATTTGAAGCCTATGGAGTGAAAGGAACCGAAATGATGTGGTTTAGGTCATACCTTAATGAAAGAAAGCAGTTCTGGAGGGTTAATAGGCAAAATTCCAAAACCATGAAAGCACTTTGTGGAATTCCTCAAGGACCCTGTCTCGGTCCTCTCTTATTTATCATTTGTCTAAATGACTTTGAAGATTGTCAACAATTTCCATCTACAAGCATATATGTCGATGATATGAATACAACAATGTCGTATATCAACAATATCTGCTAAAGATACTGAAAAGCTCGTTCCAAAAACAAAGATAGTGCTTGGAAATGTCTCAGAATGGATGAGGATAAATAAGATGAGCGCAAACCCCAAAAGGACCGAGTATTTGATCATTGGACACCCTTTTAGGACGAATAAGATTGCTGATCTTGCCAAGCTAGAAATAAATGGGGCAGCAATTAAGAGAGCATATAAAGTAAAGTAAAGATAGAAATCTTTTGGGCTGATTGTTGATGAAAACTTCCGCTGGAGCTACTATTTTGAACTTTTAAAGGGAAAGGTTGCTGCTGGTTTATCTTCCATGATACAACTTAAGAACATCCTTTCTCAGTCTCAGTTATAGAGCCCTAGTGGAAAGTCATATTCGATTTGCTGATGTCATTCGGGGTAACTTATCCCGGACCCTCCCGGACTACAGTGCAAACCATGCAACGCTTTCCAGGATTGAGCTTCGTCTTTAATAAAAAATGCAAGAATTGAAAATGGATGGCCAGGAAACTGGTTGAAAATCGAGGATCTCATTAAGTTTGACCAGGCGGTAATGATGTTCAATATCAACAACAAATTATGTCCGGAGAGCCTGTGGAATAAATTTCAGCAAAGATGTCAGATCTCGTAGGAACCTAGAAATTCCAAAAGTCAATTTAGAGAGAACAAAAAGAGGTTTTCACTACACCGGTCTTAACGGTTGGAATAACATCCCAATTGAAATTAGAGGGCTCCCCTTGATCGATCAATTCAAAAGAAATCTTAAAGAATTGTATAGAGCATGAAAACGAAAAACATGACTCCCTGGGTGAACAGCATTTACACATAAGTATCTTTGTATATATTCTTAAATTGATTTACTCTGTATTCAATTATGTATTCACTTTGTATTTAGTTAGCAGGTGTATAAATAACTGATTTTAAAAATGCGATTAATGTAACAAACATTAACACAACGTTTGTATATGACTTTCAAAGACCACTTTTGATGTACTGGTACAGTTCTGACTCGTTACAAAGTCGTTACAATTCAAGAGCATTTACAGTGCCACATAACAAATTGCTTCACTGAGATCACGTTTACAACCGTTACAGCCTTGACTCGCAACGAAGCTATAACGGTTCAAGAGCAATTACGGCAAAAAATGATGAAATCTCACCACACATTTGTTGTTGGGGAAATTTTGGGGGAAATGGACACGTTTCCCATAATTTCCCAAAGGGGGAAATGGAAATTTTCGTTTCCCTTAAATTGCGCATAGAAATTTATCCATTTCCCTTAAATTTCCATCAAAGGACTATGGGGAAATTTTGATATTTTTTGCTCGGAAGGCAATACTAGGGATAGGGAAGGCAAAGGGCACTATAGTATTTACTATTGCTAGTTTAGATTGTAAAAATAATGCCCTGAAAGCCTATGGAATATGTTCCAACAAAGATGTTCTAGATCACATAATAATTCGAGGAGTTATAGAGATCTCCATATTCCCAAGCTAAACCTTGAATTAACCAAGAAAGGATTAGGATTGCATCACTCGGGCAAAGGCTTGGAGCGTAATTCCAGTTAGTACCAGAGAACTGCCATCACTACGCCTATTCAAGAAACATCTGAAAAGGCATTTGATGAGCCGTGAAAATCAATTCAAGCCCCCTGAAGAACGACTCTCTGGAAGATCAGATTCATTAATTACTATGCTCATATTTAAGTTTTTGATTTTTCAAGTTGTACTTTTACTGAAGGGATATCATTGTAAAGGGAATTGTACCTTGTGTTGAAGATTTAATCTGCATACTCTTGTCCATTTTCAAAGATGATGAATAGATAAAAGTGAAGACAAATCCATGTGATCATTAAGACAAATCCATGAGACAAAATCCAAGTGGCTAAGACATAGCTTGATTAGTAAGGAGATTTTGGTCCGTCAGTATGTAGATTTCAGAGTTCAGCAGAGTTCAGTATGTTTAGTATGTAGATTATCGCAAGAATGAAAATACAGCAGCAACAAACAGTGTCCTCTTTGACAACACTACTCTGTGACCAACAGCGAAATTATAGCCGTAACAGTCGGCGACCTACTACGACGCATCGGCGACGTGTCCCCGATCAGTCGGCGACATATGGAAACGTTCACTGCTATGACCATATGGAAACCAGGCTGTAAACTCATCTCAACTCTTTCAATGCGTCCCCGTACTGTCCCCGTCTGATCGGCGACGTCGCTCAGAAAATGTTTCCATTAAAAAAATTCGTCGCCGATGTGTCCCCGAGCCTGCCTCGGCGACGCATCGCCGACCGTTGCGATCATATGGAAACCAGGCTTATCTCTTCTCGCCCCAATATTTTACTTGCGCCAGAATTCTTTGCACATCCCCATAGGGTCCCTACTTTTTAAAGACAATTGAAGTATTTTATGAACACACAAAGTATAGGTAAATTTGACTTTAACGAATTTTCATGGCTTCGATTGCCCGAAAAAAAGGCTGAAAAAAACTTGATAAAATGAACGACAAATTCCTCGAGCAGAACAATAAAGAAAGTACATATTTTAAGTGCGTAAGTACGTAGCAAGTACGTAAAGTACGCAAAGAAAGTACGTAAAGAACTATTTTCACAGATGAGAGATATCGTATGCACGTTTGTTGCCATGGGACTGAAAATCTTCACTATTTGTTGTAGAACCTATTTCTTTTATAACAAGTCTTGAGGAAGAACGCCTTTGCGCATTGCTCTAAGTGAGGAGATTGCTTATGATTTGATTTGATCAAGTGTTTTAGGCCCATTTTCAGGTATTTCGTAACCAAGAAATTTCGTTAAGTCGAGCTTACCTATACTTTTAGTGCTCTCGGGAAAGCGAAAAAAATTGCAAAAATCTCATCCGAATCAAATGTGAATTGCAAATTGCCAGCTCGTAATTCCATTACGTAATCTCATCCGGCCATTTCTGGGAAAGATTTTTACCAAACCTATACCCCGCCATTTTCTCTTCAATTTTGAAGGAATCTCGAGGACCATCTTTGGGCGAAAGTGGGGGGGGGCAATCGTCCCCCGACCCCCCCGTGGTCACACCACTGCCCCCCGTGATATCTAGTTTTGGGCAATCTCGTCCCCAGGGTGACTTCGTTGCTCTACCTCTACTCTGGGATAACAGAGGGTGCTCGGCTATTGGATTGGCTGTAACTCCGTGTTCCCCGGTAACTTGTGACTTCTCCAGGGTTATAGAAAAACATGCACCTCGATGATTATTATTATTATTATCAATTTCTTTTTCGTTGGTTAAAATAACAGATAGCTAAAAATATTTAGCTAATTAATTCCAACGCTAAAAATGTATGTTACAAGTGTAGTAAAATATTTAGAAAATTAAACTATTTACAATCCATCAAAGTATACAATAAAAACAAATTCTAAAAACATTATAAAAAGCCCAAATTCGGAATAAAAGTGCGACACAGCTTGCATGGACAATTTTCTCCCTTCCAATCTTTTATATTTGCTTTAAACTGAGCAATGGATTCAGAGTTTCGTATTGTTTGCGGTAATATTTGCCATAGTTGTGGACCTTTAAATCTGACGCTTTCTGTGCCATTTCCGACCGATCTCACCCTAGGTTGAACGAAATCGTTATTGCTACGCAAATTATAATGACTTTCATTTTTGATTGCAAAGTCCAACTTTGTAATCTAAGGGGGGACGCGATGTCAGTAAGAAAGTAAGAAAGAAAGAAAGAAAGAAAGAAAGACACGCTCGTTAAAGCAATTGATTAACGTTTTATCTCTGCTAATTGGCACTGAAATAAAGAAAGCGCACATAAAGCGCATACAAGACAGAAGTTTCCCGCGATCCTATAGCAACATTTGACGTCGGCTTATTTCATGTTAGACAGATTTGACACCATAAGATGGATAAATTACTAGGATGTTTACCCTGGCACAGCAACAAATTCACCCAGAATTGGCACGTTCTTGATGATGATTCTTGACGTTCCAGAATTGGCAATTCACCCATGTAGGCCTGAGTTAGCTCTTGTTTTTATAGCTATTTTGTATGTTGCCTACTTTAAATAAATCAATAATAATAAAATTGACTTCATTAGCAGCTTAATTATGTCAAAACAATCGTTTTCTAGGACGAACGAATCATTAGCGACTTATTGATAGTACTCATTATGCAAATAACTCAACTTTAGAGGATGATGTAACCGGCGGCCTGCACAGAGGCTAGCATTTGCAGCATAACCACAGGTAGAAGGACCCCCCTCCTACACAGCAACGGATGCAATCATCGCAGGTGAAGTTGAGACGAAAGGTGCAGAATCCCAGCAAGCAATGGCGCCATGGACTGGGGGAAGGGACGTGATCACACTGAACCAAAACATCTTCATGCATATCATTCTGCACAGAGGAATCTTCGTGACTGCTTGTCTCAAATTAGATGCCCGCGAATAGCAACAACTGAAACGTTCTGTAGGGTTCTGCATGGATAATTTTGCGTTATCGTAAATCTCACATGACATCTCATTTGACACAGATGCACCAATAGTTTTGTGCACGAACTATAATCAAACTAGGGGTAATGACTTTTGATTTTTGCGTATCATTCTCGTTTGACATAAAGACCAAAATATTGCCATTGACCTTGAGGCGATTCTTGTCCTTATACTAGGAGCAACACTCATCTCTCTGACTGTAGCAAAAAACAGAATCAACGATCATTTGGGGTTATGAAGAAATCAATAATCAGATATTCTTATGCTTGTTTAGCTCAGGACGGACTTTGTAATCATCCAAAAGGATCTTATGTTCTAAGAAAATTTCCTGCATGAAAGAAGGATTCAGGTCATTTCTGGTTTTGTACATCTCAGTCATAAGTAATTGAAGGTTCTTTGTATGAATAGTAACGGCACGGTCCTTTTCTAATAGTTCACTATAAGTAGATTCGGCATCCTTATAAGTTATTCTCAAAGCCCTTTCCTGTATTTTGTTAATTTTTTTGTTCAGCTGCCTGCTGTGAAACATCCAGATTAAAGGACAGTATTGAAATTGACTGGTAATAAAAGCCCTCATGAGAGTTCTTAATTTTTTCTGATCCATGTATGGTGATATGCGAGCAAGTGCATAAAGTTTATTGCTAGCCTTTTGGCACAGTTTGGAAACATGACTATCGAAGGAAAGTTTGCTATCAACTTGAACTCCGAGTAGCTTCTCTTCAGAGCTATTTACAACGTCAGCACTTCCAATCCTCACAGTAACAGGATCGTCACATCTCTGCCCAAGAACCAACAAATGGCATTTATCTGCATTTAATTTCATAAAGTTGTCGGCAAACCATTCTAAAGCTATACTACAATCATTTTCAAGCCTATGAACTATATTGTCAAGGTTCTTATTGCAGGTATAGATTGTAGTATCGACAAATGAGGATTTCTGAAAAGTACAGCCCTTGGATTACGAAACGCTAAAAGCGACTTTCAGCACTAGAACTTTTCTTTTTCCTTGATCAAAACACTGGTATTGTTTTTTCTACTTGGCTCATCAGTTAAATTCTTAAAAAAAAAATAAGCATGATAAAAGCCAACAAACGGCTCTTTGAAATAATTTGGATGGGCTAATTACTGCACTCAAATAATCAACGAAGAGGAGTGGGTTCCCTAGCAACAAATCTCATTCAATGAAAGGATCTGAGGATGAGACTTGTATCAAATCCAATGAAAGGGAAACTAGGGTATGATAAGTGGCAGCCACACAAAGTATGTTTTCCAACCTCAGCCAGTCGTCATCACCTTATTTCAAGATATTTATAATCTCATTTTAGCGCAAATCATAAGATAGGTATATTTCTTGTAACCCTTTAATCAAAGCTTCAGCAGGAGCATCATAATTCATAGCTGCTATTTGTGACGATAGACCACTTTCACAATTACTTCAATTCTTTTGAAATACTTCCATAAACATCACTTGCCTCGATATCTTGCATGTGGATCTAAATCTCAAAGCGTGCTTTGCTCTTAGCAACGCATGAAGTAGTTTTGTACGTGTCTTTGCAACATAATGACATGATGTAGATTTCTTGCTGTACAGGTAATCACTTTGAAACTGGTTATGGCACGCGAAAATCACCACAATTAGATAAACCAGGTTTTTCTCAGATAAACCAAGTTTATCTCAAGATAAACCTGGTTTTTCTGAGAAAAACTTGGTTTTTCTCCAGAAAATGCTAGTTTTTGAAAAACCAAGTTTTTCTGGATTGATTTTCTATTGTAAAGAATAGTTTTTGAAAAACCTAGTTTATCTGGAGAAAAACCTGGTTTATCTGATGAGCCTCGCTTTCGTTCAGAAAAACCTGGTTTTTCTGGAAGCTATTGTTTTTAGAAAAACCTAGTTTCTCACAGATAAACTAGGATTATCTGCTACATGGCCACATGTTTCAGATAAACCAGGTTTTTCTCCAGAAAAACTAGGTTTATCTGATTGTGATGATTTGCGCGCAGGGCCTATACCAGCTATGCCTGCGTAAGGGGGCGAAAAACCAAAACTTTCCGACGAAAAAACCATCAACAACAACAGCAACAACAACAGTTGTACCGATCTAACTCCGCGGTAACTAAAATTTGGCCACATTTCGCAATTCAACGTTGAAATCAACACAATTAGTTAATATCAATCAAAAACATGCCATAAATTCAATAATTTCTGTTGGAATTTATGTTTTTACACTAAAAAATTCATGTTTTTCTCCATTATTTCTCCTCAAAACCTCCAAAACTAGTTACTTAGAACAAAAAAATTCCGATAAGAGAGCAAAACTTTCCGACAAATGGTCTGCTGGGGGGCGCTCCGCCCCCCCAGCCCCCCATTGGCTTCGGCCCTGTTTGCGCGTGCCATACACTCTTCCAAAAAAGCCTTGGAGAGTTTTGAGGACAATAGGATTTTCAGGGAGTTTTCATTGGTTTTGCTTGAAAACGAAGGATGTTTTGCAAAAGGTGTAAGGGATTTTTGGAAAGTGATAAGTCTCTAGATGATCTGCACTTGATCTGCGGGACACGCTTCGTAAGAATGTCAAGATCACCTATATTTTAGAAGGGGTTTCTCTGAAATCGTGGTGGGTGGGAAGTGTCACAGAAAAAGCCTAACGAGGTGAACTTAACCCCACCAAGGTTAACTTTAAGTACCGCATGAAAGTTTTGTTGTCCCATTATGATCTGAACTTGTAAAGTTTGGAAAATTAGAAAGGACATTTGCAGAAAATGATATGGTTTCTCTTATGGCACCCGAAAATCACCACACTTTAGATAAACCAGGTCAAACTGTGGGGAGGTGTCAGATAAAATCCTGAGGTGATGAACTCAACCCTACAAATTTTCCCTTCAGTACTGCATGAAATTTTTATTGTGGAAAAGTAATATGGTTTCTCTGCAGGTAAACATCGTTTTCCCGACGGCCTCCCATTCAGCTAGATAACTTGGTTTTTCTGATGAGCTTCTCTTCCTGTTAGAAAAACTTGGTTTTTCTGGAGAAAAACCTGGTTTATCTGATGAGCCTCGCTTTCAGTCAGAGAAACCTGGTTTATGGGTTTATCTGATGAAAAGTCCTTTCTGGAGAAAAACCTAGTTTATCTGGAGAAAAACCAAGTTTATCCGAGAAAAACCTGGTTTATCTAATTGTGGTGATTTTCGCATGCCCTAATTTCAGATAAACCAGGTTTTTCTCCAGAAAAGTGAGGTTTCTTCAGATAAGCCAGGTTTATCTGGAGAAAAACTAGGTTTATCTGAGAAAAACCTGGTTTATCTAATTGTGGTAATTTTCGCGTGCCATAACTGGTCTATTCTAGCCGCACGATTCTGCAATTTTAGAAGCTTAACAAGTCGGGACTCAGTAAGCACAGTTCCCTGCACAGACCAGTTAAGTTTCGAAAATTTGGGGGACAGCTCTGAAAAGTATTCTGCTGATTCTGATCTGAAATTAGAAGCAACGTCTTGATTGCCACAGACCACAGTGCTACGGCTAGCAGTATTTTTACCGAGAACGGGGATCATGCTTTTGTTTCCCTTCACAAATTTACCAGATTTGGACGCTCGATCCATGCTTCTTTTTTTAGAAGTAAAAAAGAGGTCCTAGAGCGATAGCAGCTTTTTAAGCTGAGTCTGGTTACCTGTATCAATGAAGTTTATTATTATTACTATTAAAGGGAATCGACATGGTTAAAAGCTGGCCCGGGCCAGGTCAAAAATATAATCTATTGTACTCGACAGCTTTGGCGCATCCGGCTTCATTGTGTAGCTAAAGAAACAATGGATTTGTGGGCATTTCTTTAGCCTTATAGCGGCTACGAGATATAGCTATGTCTGTTCCCTTTAAAGTCGAAAATGGGACGGACCAGGACTCGCGAACCTAAGAACCAGGATCTCGCACATCCCGCACCCCCGCACCGCACACCGAACACCGCACAAGGAGCCCGGATCCCAGGACGAGGCATCAAATCGAAAACGAGGCTCTAGCAATATGGATGGGGGTAATGGCGGCAACATCGAAGCTTGATTATTTGAAAAAATACATGTCTAGTGGAGATGATAAGGCAGGATTGAAAAGTAAAAAGAAGAAAAAGCGTCTTAAGACCACAAGAAATCTTATGATCATTGACAATGATGTGAAATTTGATGATCGCAGCAAGAATGATAAGAGTGATGATGATGAATTTGATTTGGAAGAAGAGAAGCCGCAAGTTTACGTTGATGGAAATACCCTTTTATCAGAACATAACGAAAAGAAAGGGAAGGATTATAAACAGCGATGGGCGCCGGTTGCTAAATGGGGAGATACTCTATCAACGGTGGAATATATGAAGAAGGAAGGAGATCATGCTCAGAAAAGAAGGCATGATTCTGATGATGATGATCTTTCTCCAGCAAGATCACATGTGAAGCTTGAGTCTCCTGATCTATCTCCTAAACGATCTCAAAAGATAGATTTCTCAAAAGAAATGAGAATGAACAGAGTGGGGAGAGGACATGACTCCACTGACTCTTCTCCAGTTTACTACAAAAAGCAACATGGTCATGGTTCTCCTGATCTGTCTCCCAAAAGGTTGAATAAAAAGAGATATGATTCTCCAGATCTCTCTCCCAAAAGATCAAATAGAAAGAGGCATGATTCTCCAGATCTCTCTCCCAAAAGATCAGATAAAAAGCAGCATGATTGTCCAGATCTCTCTCCTAAAAGATCAAATAGAAAGCGGCATGATTCTCCTGATCTCTCACCCAAGAGACTAGATGATAGAAAAGAATCAATGTCTAGGAAGAAATACAAGGACCATGATAACCCAAAACGATCAAAAAATGTTCCTACAAAGAGAATCGATTCACCTGACTTGTCTCCAGTGAGACTTAACAAGATCGATCAGTCCCCTGATCTTTCACCACAGAGACACAGAGTCAGAAGAGCTCACTCCGAAGATCTCTCGCCTGTACGGAAAACTAACCGAGGAAATTGTTCTGATATATCGCTACAAAGAAAATTGAAAAAATCAAGTGAACAATCTCCAGATTTATCACCAAAGAGAATGAATAGATCTCAGAAGCAGAATATTCAAGATGCTGATAAATATGTAAAACATGAACAAATACAAAGCAAAAAAAGAAGCGGAAGCAGAAGAGAGGTATCACCAGAGATTGTCACATCAGGTCAGTTTTTTTATTCAATGTGAAAATTTACAAAACAAGGTATATTAGACTAATGAACTAATGAACTAACTACTGAACTACATAACAAGAATGATAACCTGCAGGCCTTTTCGTTTCACGCGGGCGATCGCCCTCGCCAGCGCGCTTCCAAAATTGTTTACATGGGCTATTAATCGCCTTTGTGAAATTGTATTTCGCCCAATGCTCAGATACAATTTTCATAAATATACTCTCGAAACGAAGCCCACTTCATTCAAAATTGTTCGTTCAGTCATCACTCTGTGTTTATACGATTTTACCAAATGATGCTCCAAGTTCTTTACGAAAGAAGAGCCTTTATGAAAGCCGACTGAGGTGAAGCAAACAAGATGTAAAAAACCAAAGCGAAACTCTGGATACTATGTTTTACGATTCATCTTAGCAAAATGATTTGAACAAGAATCTTCAAGGATTGCAAAATGCAGAGGAACTGGTGGTCTTTGCTGCAAAACATTTCTGCAAAACATTTCTCCATTTTAACCTTCGAAGCTCTCCTCCCAGACTGCTAACTTTGTCATCTGTGCAGAAGATCTTCCACACGCAAGTCTAGGAAGTACAATAAATTATTGTTTAAAACAATCACCAGGTGCGCATCTTCCATGCACACTGGCTCTCCTCTGATCTTTAGAGTAGGACAGGACTGTGTAGAGTTCTCTGATGAAATTTTAAAAGAGACTTGGTTGTTTCGATTCATCCGCTACTCTAATCCCTGACAACAGGAAATCGGCGGCAAGTGTAAAACACAGGTTGACAGGTTAACAGGTTTACAGGTTCCAGGTTGACGGGTCACCAGGTTGACAGGTTACAGGTTGACAGGTTACAGGTTGACAATTCTACAGGTTTTTTTTATCAAATGTTGGAAGATCAAATTGGAAACAACATTTAACAAAGACATGACATGATGAAAATAAGACAATGGAAAAGCGAAATTGTAAAGTAACAAAACCTTGGCCTAACAATAAGAGTCATATTACAATTATCAGCAACACATTAGCCACGTCCATTTGATGGAGAATTTGATGGAGAATTTTAAATAGACTTTTTCTTCAAAACTCTGATTAATTTTGAGACATTTACTATGCCTGTTTTATTCAAAATAAGGCTATTTTCACAAGAAACTAACTGCCATACCACCAAATTTTGAGAGGCTCTAGCACTGGAAAATGTTTTAACTTTGTCCGTGAATCTGAAATGCAATTCCACTATCAACAATTCAATTAGGTAACACAATGGAGTGATCACCCCTTGCAATTGATAAAATATCTGGTGTAAGAAACTTTTGGAACTAAATCATTATGTTGATTAAAGCCCTTGTGCTATTCTCACTGCAGAAATTTGACTGTTTCAGTTATATTCTATTCTTGCGTATTTTTCATTTCCTGTGAGGAAACTTATTGTATTCCTCGAAAAACATTTCACAGTTTTGCTGAAATTTTCCAAAGTTGCACATTGTACTCCAACCTGTCAACCTGCAATTTCTCCAACCTGTAACCTGTCAACCTGTAAACCTGGTAACCTTGTGACCTGTCAACCTGGAACCTGTAAACCTGTTAAACCTGTCAACCTGTCAACCTGTTTTTTACACTTGCCAGGAAATCGGTTGGCCTAAATGATTTGACCCCTTCCTAACTTTGGCAAAATAATGGAGCTACGAGGAATAACATTGCAAAGAAATGGAATAAAATCTTTCACAGCTTTGTATCTAAAAAGTTTACAGCTTCTTCAAGTAGGGTAATTCTGTCCTCAAAAGTCTGGTAACGCAAGGCAGTCCTCTATACATGAACAAGACCTTTTACAAATTCCATTGCCAATCAGTTAAACACAGCATAAACACAAGAATAGTCTATGGGGCGATCACCCTCACCGTCTTATCCACATGGGCGATAAGACACCCTGGCGGAAATTTCCTTATGAAAAGGTCTGCCTGGGAAGCAAGAACCCATGACTATCCCAAGGGTCATTAACATACCAGATGAGTCAAGAAAAACGCCTGGCGTTTGAAAGGCTACTGCTCCCTGAATATATAAGCAACGCTATTTTTCAATATCTGATTAGCTAATATGTTCAATTATTTTTAGAAATTTTCCTGGCTAAAATCGGTCACTCTGTTGAGATTCTGTAGGCAATTTTCTAAAATGAATCCCTTTGAGAAACCTTAAAAAAGGTGCTAAAATGACAAGCAAAAGTCCCTAATATGTTTACCTCACAGCAATGACTTTCAGCGCGCTTTAGCACATGCTTTCATTTTGGGTGGTTGAAAAGTCTTCCCCCTAGTGTGAGCAACTAATTCAGGGGGATCCCATTTCCCATAAAGACCAAATACATGAGCACATGCAAGAGTCATTATTGCTAGGAAGGAGAACAAAGGGAAATTTTGCTTGCTGTTTTCGCTCATTTTTGTAGGTTTTCGAAAGGGGCTTTCTGCAGAAAATCTCCTGTTTTGACGGGAAGGAATGACTGATGAAAGCAGGGTAAATTACTGAACCTAATTTGACATATCGGGGATAAAACAAGACAGTCTTCAAAATTATTGCTGTGATATTCAGGGATCAGGATTTTTTGAACGCCGGGCGTTTTTATTGACTCACCCGGTAGAACATTAAACTAAAAACTACATCTAAATAAACAATACAAAAAGTTACATATTATCGCTGTTTACTGACAAATACCAACAAACGAAAATGGAAACAAAACGAAAGGACTTTGAAACGCCACACAGCCTCAAAATACTTATTAAGTATTTTGTGGCTGTGTGGTGTGAAACAAAGATTTTATCTAAATTCAACAAATAGACCTGTTTTGTGAGTAGAATCTAAAGTTGGCTGAGTATATATTATACTTCTATTAACGCCCCTAGAAAGATTTTATCACTATATAGCAAAAATTATAGAAGAACATTGTTAGAAAGGCTGTTGATTTCAAGAAATAGTTGTAATGCAATCGACGTTTCTAAAACACGGAACAAGCCAGTAACAAGCGGAACAAGCAAGGAACAAGCCAGTAACAAGCGGAACAAGCCAGGAACAGGCCAGTAACAGGCCATTCCATCGGAAATTTCCAAAAATTGTTGCCGTGTGAAATCAACAAGTAACCGTATTTTCTTGTTAGAAGAAACTGGTTATGAGAAACAGATCGCCATAAAGTTAAGAAACTCCAACACTGAGAAAAATATAACGTAGTGACTTGCGGATTTTTCTTGGAAAGAGAAGGGTTTTTGCCGAAGTTGAACGGGATATTTAGAAAATGATACGTCCCTCGTAAGGTACTATTCATTTTGATAAAGAAAATCCAACATATTTTACTTTTATTGATTGACCGTGCACTTCTTCGCTATTCTGATTTTACAGTCCCCTTTCACTCCCAAGCTTATTGTTTTCAAGCAAACTCCATCAGAAATCCTTGATAATCCTTTATCAACACGGAATAGACCGGAATAGACTTGTTGGAAATCAAAGTCGAAAAAGTATGTCTTGGAGCGCGGCCGGCACTTCCCTGGTAGGCCCTGGGTACACTTACATGGAACAGCCCCCTACCCCGCCCTGTGCTACTTCCATTAGTATTGTTTCCCCAAGAATTCCTAGAAACCCTGTAGAAATCCTTTTACAAATCTTATGCGCTTTTTAGTGTTCATTGTGTTGGCTGAATTTGGAATTGAAGGAAATGTCAAGAGATTCACTTTGCTGTGTTTACTTGATAGCGGATTACCATTCGCATCGGACTGGTCAAATCGGTCTGAGCAATCCGATATGAAAAGCATACCGTTAGCCATGTGTAACCACCATACCAGCTTTTGAAAGACTATGCTTTCTATTTACAGGATGACGCTCCGCTACGCACAGCGAAATCCTTGGTGATTTTGAGGCGCATTTCCCTCCCAATCTGTTTGTTTTCAAGCAAACTCCGTCAGAAATTCTTAATAATCCTTTTGTTCTTAAAAAATCTCATGATTTTCCAGTGAATGAAATACCCTACGGTTCAATTCACAGCTTCTCGTTGTCAAATCTTTTGTTCTGTATTGCTTTAGAATTAATAGCAACGTTAATTCACCCTTTTGCATAAAAAGAAACCATAGGTAGTTAGACACAGTAGTTACGTTTCAGAAAAATGTTTCTGCGGAGGAAGAGTCATATGGACTGACATCAGTGAATTCTACATCTATTTTTAACATATTATCGTCAATAGCAAGATCCAAGGTTTGAACACAAAACAGCAACTTAACATTATCGTAAGATAAGGTGAGATAGTAGAGCACGTAATTTTGCGCCTAACGGATAACCAGAATTAAAGTATTCTATTCAAATATAACTAACCCTCGAGGTCGCATACGCGTATTTTCATAAGAAACTGCTTATAAGAAACTAACCCTCTCAGATCGCCAAAAAAGTAAGAAACTCCAGTACAGGGAAAATATAACTTAAGATTATTTTGGCAAAAGAAATCCTTACCATAGTTTACTTTATTCTAACACCATTCCTGTATCATATCACTTAGAAGGTACTTGAGTAATGCCTAAACATTTGAAAAACTTCGAAAAACATTGTTTGGAAGTTTTCTGCTGGGGAACAGGAAGTAAATATCCCCCCCCCACTTTTTCCGATTTTTCAGAGCTGGCGCCGCCACTGCGTGATTCCTGCTTTCTTGCTGTCTTTTTCTGATTGTATTATTACCATTTGCCGCTACTTGTTCATTTTACACAGCAACGTATTTTGAAATTTCCGTTGGAATGGACGGCCCTTTTCTTCTTATTGTTGCGGCAATGTTAACGGCAATCTCGTGGGGTTCAGCCATGTACCAATGCTGATTCCACGCTTTGTTTAATTCGTTACTGGCTTGTTCCGCTTGTTACTGGCCTGTTCCTGGCTTGTTTCGCTTGTTGCTGGATTGTTCCTTGGTTGTTCCGCTTGTTACTGACCTGTTCCTTGCTTGTTCCGCTTGTTACTGGCTTGTTCCGCTTGTTCCGTGTTTTAGTAACGTCGGTAACGCAATCCAAACTCCAACGAGAAGATCTCATCCTTGAATATCAAATGAAGGGCTATTGAAGGGCTTTTAAAGCACAAAAAAGTGTTCTGTGTTTGCTGCCACCATGGTGAGTAAAGAAAGGTTGTAAATTAGCAGTATATGGGTATTGTACAACATTGAAATGTTAATTTATCAGCCGATACATTAGATATGAAAATTTTGTTTGGTAAAATCACTTGACATCTTTCAGACCCAGAAACGAGGAAAATGCTTGTAAGGGGTTCAGACTGTAAAGTTTTTTTTAATGTACAGAGAAAAATTGTGTAGGAGGTGGGGGTCATAGGGACTGAGGGGTCCTCGTTTATAGCAATTTGTAGAATTGTTGTATGATTTTTGACAGTAATCATGGTCAGTGTTACAGTGCCTTTCTTCCTCAACGGTTTTCAAAATTCTCCATCAAATGTGATTCAAGAAGGCAAATTGCTACGAAATTTAAGATACATCTTCAAAAATGTATCCACTTTTGTATGATTTTGGGGAGAATCCTACAAATTTTTCATTTTTGCCTGCGTGTAATAATAATGATAATAAGAAAACACAACTGTAACTTTGCAAAAAGGTTTCAAATAAAATCTTCCTCAGTTTACTTTTCAATTACTGTGCGGACAGCTAGGTTTTTATAAATCGTAAACAAAATTAGAATTGCCACAAAATTTACATAAAATCAAAATTAAAATAGCCTTGATACATCCCAAACTAAAAGGTTACGATAATGCATACTGTTTACAAGGTAAACAAAATTAACATATTAAACTTAAAATAGAAACAAGATTGAAATACCCCAGACACATTCCAAACCATAGAGTTATAATAATACAGCCAATCTTTGAGAGTGTCCACCGTAGCAGTATCCTTGTTTCCAAGGGAACAGAAAAAGAGACTCCAGGCAGCAACCCTCCAAGGATTTGCTTAATTTGCTAAATCCCAAATGGCCCGATGGGGAATTCCACCCCAACACCACGTGCAAAATGCACGAAGTTAACCGGCCAGCATCCCCTGCCACTCCCTTGGGATCTAAGTGCAAAGGTAGAGGGATTAAGCACTCCCACAAGCAAACAAATCCAACTCGCTATCCGCCACCCTTTCATTTAGCCCCTTAGGGGACAAATAACCAATTTATATTGCCAAAAAAGCTCCTTTCTGCGGAGAGAATACACATCATGATTGAAGTACTGCTTCCTATCTTTGTTGTTTTTATCCACTCTCAGTTGCTCTCATTAACTATGTATGTATGTATGTATCTAAGTGCAAAGGTAGAGGTATGTATGTATGTATTAATTTGCCACATAAAAATATTTACAAGTTATTATAATAAATATAGAATGTTGTACAGTACATACTTTAAGGTTAAAAACGTAAAAGGAAAACACCCCTAAAGTGCGACCAAAAACTATGTAGAGTTAAAACGTTTTTCGATGCCATTTCGGCTCTATTTGCTTAATAGTAAAAGTTAAGGTCTCTTTCGAAAGAGGAAGAGAAGCGTAATATCCTTAAGCAGCATTTTCGAAATTTAAACTTACAGAACGGGGTTGAAATCAAGCCTCAAAAAAAGCAACTCTTAGCCCACGCATCCGTCGAGGTTGAAAAATATATGGTTGAAAAGCTCTATCTTAGCTGTATCCAAATCTGTGCTCCATTTATTTGTTAACTAAACACAATTTCGTCCATGTGCGAAGAAATGGCCAAGGGTTAGCAGATTTTGGAAAAGTTGGTTTTTCCAAAATCGGGGGAAGCAACAAGTCGCTACTGCAACGAATAATACAGACTTTATCACAGTAAGACTGTATCAAGCATGGAAGGTTATCTTAAGGGAGTTTAACCAAAAGTCACTTTCTCGTGATTATTGAAGCTTTCTTTGAAAAAATGTTCCATTTGAATTAGAGTTGTTCGGTCAAGCATCTTAGACAACAACTATTTCTTGCTAATCCCTTTATTGCTGAAGGGATTTTGTGTTTAAATAATTTAAAATGAAAAAAATGCACATGAAATGCATCGATTGTAATCTCCCTAGCGGCTAGATTCGCAAATGAGAAACACTGCGCTACTTCAAAGGTTCTTTCAAAAACTGTAGGGGTACCAAATTTAATTGTTTAGAATCTAAAAAAAATATTTTTTGAAAGAAATCAACAATATTTAGGAAGAAAAAGTGAATTTCGACTAAACTCTCTTGAGACAATCTTCCATGCTCGGTAGAGTCTTTTGTGATAAAGTCCCTGTTATTTGTTGTTGTAGGGACTTGGTGCTTCCCACGTTATTGAGAAAACCAGATTTTCCAAAATCTGCTAACCCTTGGCCATTTCTTCGTTTGTAGACAGAAACCTATTGGGTTGACAAATAAACGGAGCATAGATTTGGATACAGCTAAGACAGAGCTTTTCAGCCATATATTTTTCAACCTCGACAGATGCGTGGGCTTAGAGTTGCTTTTTTTGAGGCTTGATTTCAACCCCGTTCTGTAAGTTTGAATTTCGAAAATGCTGCTTAAGGATATTACGCTTCTCTTCCTCTTTCGAAAGAGACCTTAACTTTTACTATTAAGCAAATAGAGCCGAAATGGCATCGAAAACCGTTTTAACTCTACATAGTTTTGGTCGTACTTTAGTTACAGTGGAAGGTATAGCATTAAAGAGTCAAGCTGAACTTATTTCCGTAATTGTCCCCTTAGAGGTGCTGGTATAACAGAAAAAGATGAAAAAGAAAACAGGAACGTACTGTAGTTGTTATCAGTACAAAACTCCTCTCTATGTCCACCTTCACCAATTTAAAAGGTTTGACTTGGAGTTGTCCCAACTCAAATAAAAGTCTCTGTGTCCTGTTTGCAAAGTCAGGCATTCTGGAAACAAGAGCTACATAATTATATGTGTGGCACAGATACATATACTTGTCAGTCATGCAGTGCTCAGTGTAACTAGCTTACTAATTAAGGAAGAAAGAACACGTTTATTCCATGCACCATGTGCTTCCAAGGGTTTGTGTGCCTGCTGGGGAGGAGCATCTGCCTGTATAGTTCTCCAACAATGTCAAAATCAAGTAATGTTTTATAAAAGGATTTTAACATTATATTCCAATTTTTTCCACTTTGAAAAAACTTGACAGTGTTTTCTTTTACTGTTAATGAATAATGCTTTAAGTACTAAGAAAAACTTCAAAGGTAATGCAACACTAAAACAAGGTCTCCAAGTCTAAGTAGAGGTCTGACCTATGAAATTGTTAAAAAACTGAAACTATTGAAGCTACAGCTCCTCCACAGTAGGTGAACATACAAGGCAAACAGTTTTATGGGCACCCTGTAATTTTAATGAGGTTTGTATACCCAATGTCAGCTCCCGTTGAATTATGTCTTGAATTATCGTTAAATTGTGACTACAAAGAAGCATTTACAGAATTCACAATATCAAAATTCCATTTTGATCAGGGAAGAAAGCTGGATTACAGTCAGCCCAATCATTGCGTGAAGAAAATATTCGCAGAAAAGAATTTCAAGATATGCGAATCGCTGCTTTAGAAAACTCCGTATCAGGCAGAGGAAGTGGAACTGTTTATAGAGACAAGTCTGGGAAGAAATTGGATCTGGAAGAAGAAAGGAGAAAAAAGAAGGAATTGGAGGAGAAAAAAGCACAAGATAATGCTGTGTATGATTCTTGGAAAAAGGGGTATGATGCCGTTTGTCATATTTAAGCTGAAATTTTTATCAACGAAAATTGATTTAGCATGCCTTTTTTTATACAATTGTTATAGGAGAACTATAAATGGTGAGGTAGGATCAAGACACATGGTACAAGATTACAGTTGTGCCGCTGAAATTATTTAATTTTTGACGTGGCAGAGAAAACTGTGGGGTAGGGTAATATAGGATAATTTTCATTTACACAGGGATGTGCCCTCGCTCCAGAATCTTTCCTAACAAACGGTCTTTGAAAAGGTGAAAAGTAGGCTCCAAGATGCAAAAATTAGTCTGCAAGACATCGAAATGAGAACACTGGCTCTAAAAATGTACTGCCCCTTCTTTACAGCCAGCTCCCGAAAAGTTAACCGTTTTTGATACCCAGCACTAGAAAAGAAGAGTTGAAACAACGCCTTGAAAAATGGCACATCCCCATCCGTCAGTCAGAATACCAATTGCAGTCTTGGGAGAAAGCAGAGTAATGTTGAATTACTTTGCTGTGTCGAGATGCAAATGAGAAAAACTTCAGCATTGGACACAACCATGGGATTGCTGTATGAAAATTGTTAGACGTAAGGAGAGGTTCAGAAGGGTGCTTTACCAAAGACAATGTATAATGATCAGGGCCGTCGAGAGCCAGCTCGGGCCCCGGAGTGATCTATCGCGACGGGCCCTAGGGGGTTTGGGGGCGCAGCCCCCAAGAAAATTTTTAAGACCACGCCCTTTAGGGAAACGCCCCTTTTTATGACTAATTATTCTAAAAAATTGCTTAAACATTCCGTGTAAAGGCTATGCGAAAAATTGTATTTATGAATCAAGGACGTCGTTTTATGCTAGAAATGCCTTGTTCACACAAGGTGGTGCTAGAAGGAATGAGCGACTCAAAGGCCGAAAAGAATGAATGTGAACGGAAACTCAATGACCCTACGACACCTACGAGTGACTCGCTTAGAAACAGTTTCGATAGATTAAAAATATCGATACGACAGTTTGGTTTCGGACATGAAAACTGTCATCAAAGTCAACGGTTCTTGCAAATACCCTTTTAAAGCAGATCAATTGCCATAAAAATGCATTGAAGAGATATAAAGCAATAACAAAATTGTATGGCACAAAATATTTACGGGCCCCCTCGGGGTCCGGGCCCTGGACCTTTTACCCCCTCTTCTCGACGGTCCTGATAATGATAATGAACTCACAAAAAACAAACAGCAGAAAAACAAATGCAGTAATGCTGGAGCTCTGAATGTTTATTGTCCTAGAAAAAAGAATTTTGCAAACATCTTAACAACGCTTTAAATGGATGGCAATCTATATGTAGATTCAATTGAATGCGATAGGCTGGCGTAATCAATCTTTCTTTCACAGACTACATCAGCAAGATGAGCATGAAAAGAAGCTGAAAGAAGATATTTATGAAATGACAAAACCACTTGCACGATACAAAGATGATGAAGATCTTGACGAAATGCTAAAACAACAAGAAAGAGCTGAGGACCCAATGCTTGCTTTCATGCGCAAAAATAAATCCAAGTCAAACGAGAGGAAAAAAGGTATTATCATAATTGCTTTGAATCTTCTATTGACTTGTCTTTAAAGTAAGGCTGTTATTACCATATCCAGACCATTCTGAAGCATACTTTGAATAGCCTGTGTTCCAGACCACTTGGAAAGAAAAGTAAGTGGTCTGTGTAACTCAACGCAAATTCATGTTCAAACGATGAACTGAATTGCGAAATGATCAAAGGCAATCTCTTACACATCTGATTGGCTGCAATTAAGTCAGATCTCAACATAACGAATGTTTTTGCGAATCTGTAGGGTTTGAAACATTAAGTGTTGATAGTTATCACTCACAGCAGTCGTAAAAAATCAATACGATTAGCAGGCATTCGAATATCCTATTCTTTGTTCTGTAAGGTGAGTTTCCTGTAGCTATCCCAGGGGCGGGCACTTGTGAACATTTTATAGGGATGCTCGTGTCATTTTTTTGGGTTTGAATTTTACGATAATGTAACTTTTTTGGGTTTCGCTAAGTTGGCGTCATTTTTTGGGGTTGAAAAAATTGCCGTCATTTTTTTGGGTTCATTGAAAATTTGCGTCATTTTTTTGGGTTACTGAACTTTGTATTTAGAAAATTATAATCTCAATTAATGGAAGTGCTATAGGTTGTTGAAAAATTCTTTCTCCTCAGTTATGCTGAATCAGAAGTTTTACCTACTCTATGTGTCAATTCATTGATATAGTTTTTGGAAAGAATAGTTGGTTATTAACATGATGATTTAGACAAATTATAAGAGTTGCTGTGATGGTCTCCAAATTCAATATCAGTTTTACTATCTTGTGCAGAATTGTAAGGTGCAATTTTCTCAATTTAACTTGTTGTAAAAAGAGGATAGTTATAGGGGCTCGAGAATAATTCCGTCATTTTTTTGGGTTTGAAAGTTTTGGGCCTGTCATTTTTTGGGTAGATTCAGAATCTGTCCAAATGAGCATCCTTATCTTAAATTATATAGAGTGCCCCCCCCCTGGGGTAGCTATTCGCATGAGACAGGCTTTTCTTTTCAATAGCAAAACAAATAGTCATGATGCAACTTATTCATTAAATATACTAATTTTGCCTCAGATTCTGAAGAAAATTTCTGAACACGAATTTTGCGATCAGTTACACCGACCATTTACTTTTCTTGACAAGTTGTCTGGAACACAGGCTAACTATAAAGAGAAGCATGAAAGAATATGTGGGCATCCTGCCATCCTTCCATCCATTTGCGGGTTTATTTTGGGGCACTTTATTGCTACTATTCACTCGTGTTTGAAGTTAGACCTTTTTTTTGATCGTTGGGGGCAAGCTGAGCCGCTTCAAAGACAAGGTCAGATACCTGAAGGTGTTATGGCGCCGTGTTGTAATCCACTGACTTTGCAGCCAGAACAGTCAGGCGGATGGGATTTGAGTCCCACCAGCACCTTTGAGCGTCATGACAAGGGGTCGCATAGGGGTTACATAGGGATGACACAGGGATGACACAGAGGGATTACAAGGGGTCGCATAAGGATGACAAGGGGTTACATAGATGTTAATAATTCATTTCGCTAATCATTCGATTTAGATTAGTTTCAATAGAAGCTATAGTAAAATTGAATTGAAACAAGATGACAACAACAGCAACGATCGCGGACTCGATTAGCGCTTAGTCATTTCTGCGATCCCAGCGCTTGGTGCTGAAAACCGCAACTTCAACTTCACCTTCACCTTCGCAACAAAGTGGCTCAAAATACACTCACCAATAGGTAAAAGGACGATCAGATGGCTAAATCATCCAGAGAAAAAAACTATCGTGTTACTCTTGAAAGGTCCAAATAAGTTGAAAGCAACTCAAGTTTGGAAGAAAGGCAACCGAGATGCAAGGAGGCGACTCCCTTATTTCCTTCTGTTGCCAAGGCTGTCAGAATGGGCCACGCTTTCTCTAGTTCCTTTCTCGAAATTGCGAAAAGATCTATGTTCAGTTAGACTTCATGAGCAGAAAGCGGTCTGCAGTCCATCACTGCATTCTGAAGTTATGAGATCTCTTATCATTCACGATCAATTTAGACCCTAGCCTGCGTCAGGCTAATTAGACCCCAGATGACAGGCCTTATTCAAAATCCGTTTTGTCTGGATTTATGCTCTCTTTTAGAATAACCCGCGAGGAAAATTTAACCATATTAGTACAGAGTTAAACAATACAAACTTTTCCTGAATTTACCTCATAGTTGCTTGCACGACTTGTCATATGTGAGGGGTACCTTCTCCCGGCGATTCCTTTGTTTGTGTGACGTCATGGTCACATCTGATTGGCTAACGTGCAAATGTAAATATCCGATTCGGCTCTATTGAAAGATTATTTGCCTTGTCTGTCTGCAACGTAAAACTGCAATGTAATGTTGTTTTTTACAGCATCAGCTTCAATAGACTCCTTGTTTGTCATTTGAATGTGCTTCTCTTACGCAACTGGGAAATAAACCTGTTCAGTTTTTAAACTTTGAAATCTCATTCCTATCGTTCGGACTTCAGACATTTTGTCGTTCGGCCTTCGCAGTGAAACGAGGAGCCAGGCGTCAATCATTCTGCTTCTGGCATCAATTATCAATACATGTTTTAACGAAAGAGTATGCTTCGTAGGTAACAACTCAATGCAGTGAACAAAAGCGTCAGAAACATGGAGCGAAACTTGTGGAAAATCACTTTCGCAAATGAAACCATCACGCATAATTCACTGATTATAGTTATTGCAATTTTATAAAGAAAGCTTGTCTTTCCGCGAATCTTTGGTAGGTCTGCCTATCTTTCGAGCAAGCTTTCCTTTCGTTGCAGATGATAACCTTGGATGCTGTTAAGTCATCAAAACTCTTGACGTTCATTTCCATTCCTGTGATTTCAGATATTTGCTTTGTGAAACGTAAATAGTACATCGTCACAGAACCTCAGAATAATCCCAGGTCATAATATTTCTGTTCTGTTTTGCAGAAAAACCACGTTACAGAGGGCCTCATCCCCCAGCAAATCGCTTCAACATATGGCCGGGGTATCGATGGGATGGCGTGGATCGTTCTAATGGTTTTGAGAAGAAACGATTTGCGACTATCGCGGAGAAACAGTCTGTAGCCGTTGATGCATATAAGTGGAGTGTTGAAGATATGTAGAAAAGGCTGCTGAACCCCTGCAACAACGAATACCTCGATGGGAAATCGTTCCACGAAGATGAAGTGACTTATTACATTAAATTCTCAGCCGTTCGTCAGTTGTTTACTGATTTGCCAAATGAAGGCAAAACAATTTATCTTCTGTCTTCAAGATCACAGGCAATTCTGTTTAAGACAAGGCGATCAGATAGCCACAAGAGCAGACTTTCAACCTGTTTCCACGCATCCGACCATAATGCCTCTGTTTATTTTGATGTGATTGAGTGCACCCAGAGGTGTAAAATCTATTCTTCAGAACGGCGAATCGCTTTGTCCATGATCCTTTTGTTTTACAAAACTTGCTCAGAGGAATCAAACTTTAAAGGTAGAAAGACAGTAGTTTTGGTTTATTGATTCATATCATGGAATAAACTTTATTTACAGTTGTTCTCTAGTGCCAAAGAGGATTTGGGATTGATTTTTGTAAGGTTTTCAATTTAGTTGCCCCAGATGTAAGCAAAACACACAAACAAAAAGTTGTAATCCACTGACGTACTGCAGACTAAATGAAAATATTTTCCGTTAAAATTACATTGAAAGTGTACGTTTTTAACACGAAGAAACATAGGAAAATATTTTAAGATACCTGTGTAGTGAACTTTTGAGAATTTTGTTAACTTGTGAATAATTCTTACAGCACTGTGGAAAAACCAAGTATTTGAAAAGTCTATCTAAAGTAAGATAACAGGTGAAAATTTGCGAGATGGCAACGCGAAATTGCCCATGCAAAACATTTCAATTGTTCATAATCGCGAACATTTTTTCATTCTATGTTGTCTGCTATGCTCATACGTTGTCCAAATTAATGCATCGGCGCTTGCAAAACAGTATGATCATGAATTAAACACATGCCAATACTAGCAAAAATTTAAAGCAAAAAGGCTACCTGTGGGAAGGCTATACATGTGGGGAGGCTACCTACCTCAGATGAAAACAATCTATTATCCATCTACTGAGTGTCCCAAAACGTATACGCGTTTGAAAAATTCGTACGGAGGAGCCTTGGTTTCAAAATTTTATTTTAAGTCCGTAGATGAGATTTTTACATAAATTTGCAATCTCGCATGCCCAAAATGGCTATGCATTTGTAGAGAAGTTTACTGAACGAGGCAATTTTCTGAGGCAGCCCACCAAGACAGATGGTTATTGAATTATGCCACTACTTAATTATTGAGTCAGATCAACCATTAAACTTCCTATTCTCAAAAGTTTCTTGATCAATTAAACTATCCTATTGATTAGAAAAATGCTAAGAAAAGATGCAGTTACACTTTAAAGTTCTTAACGTAACTTTCTAGAACTGAAGGAACGGTGTCAAGGATCTACTGTTTTAAACCACAAAAGAAACTTTCGTGTCACCAAAGTCTCACCAGAGTTTCGCCTCAGTTGTGAGTCGTAAAAGTGAAAGGTTAATGCTTTTGAATTGGTGAGGGGTAATTTCACTTTTATAGCTCAACAAATTTCCAAAACAATGTATTGTTGAGTTGCCTAAGAACATTCCCAGGGGGGGGCACTCTATAAAATTTAAGATAGGGATGCTCATTTGGACAGATTTTTAATCTACCCAAAAAAATGACAGGTCCAAAATTTTCAAACCCAAAAAAATGACGGAATTATTCTCGAGCCCCCATAACTATCCTTTTTGTACAACAAGTTAAATTGAGAAAATTGCACCTTACAATTCTGCAAAAGATAGTAAAACTGATATTGAATTTGGTATTCATCATCATGTTAATAACCAACTATTCTTTCCAAAAACTATATCAATGAATTGACACATAGAGTAGGTAAAACTTCTGATTCAGCATAATTGGGAAAAAAGAATTATTCAACAACTTGTAGCACTTCCATTAATTGATTGAGATTATAATTTTCTAAATACAAAGTCCAGTACGCAAATTTTCAATGAACCCAAAAAAATGACGGCAATTTTTTCAACCTCAAAAAAATGACTACAGCTTAGCGAAACCCAAAAAAATGACGTTTTCGTAAATTTCAAACCCAAAAAAGTGACACGAGCATCCCTATCAAAATTTTCACAAGTACCCCCCTGGGAGAACATTATACAAATTACACATTTTTTCATTCATATAAAATAATTTCCAACAATGCTTCCGCTCTACTATACTTATCCAAAACTACTAGACAACACCACAGGGACAATGCCAAGGGGAGCGAAAAAACAACGACTACCCCATGGCCAAAAACATAAAGACACACAATATTAAGCTAAAAACTACAGCATACACTACTAGATTCTGTCTCACATTAGATGTCGGATCAGGGTTGGGATGAAAAATCTGGAAAGTCACTAACGGAAACTCGTCCTTGATATTAGCAAATTCCACATAGACTTGCACACAATTGGTTCAGTTCCTATCTTGATTATCGGAAGCAGTATTGAAAAGTTGATGACACAACCTCCTCCATTAAATGCATTGATGTTTGGGGTACCACGGGGGCTATACCTAAGAAACCTTCTTTTTCTACTTTACACCAATGACTTGCCATTTGCGCTAACGTAGGCCAAAGCAACTATGTATGCTATTTCATATCCTGCCGACAGAAGAGAAGAACTGGACCTAGTTATCAACGAGGTGCTGTCGTATATTGAAAAATGGCTTCAGGACAAAGGTAACAAGCTTTCCAATAACATTTAAAAATTCAGGCCATGATAATTGGTTCGAGACCAAAACTTAGTAAATCAAAAAGCAATCTTGGTACACTTCCTTCTTTTCAACTAGGAGGGATCGATATTGACCTCGTAAACAAAACAAAGTTTCTTGGAGTTATGATTGATAGTCAGATTAGGACTGTTAACCAAAAGATCTCCAGGGCTATAGGCCTCTTAAAGTATGCGCGAAACTTTGTTGAAACTAACACTATGGCCAATTTGTATAGAAGCATTGGGAATTTTGTGGTGCTACAAAGCCAAGTACTTCAAAAATTACAGAATGAATAGTCGCCAGAATAGTAACACGTAGCCCTTTCCATGCATCAGCAGCTCCCTTGTTACAGAGACTTAGTTGGCCATCCGTGAAAGATCTGGTCGATAAAGCGACACCATATATGGTTTACAAATATCTTAATCTCTTCTACCTCAGTATATCAGCAATCTTTTCGTAAGAGAATTAAGAAATGCACTACCCCTTCTGAGAATTGGAATGACAAAAAGGCTGTACATTTATATATTTGACGCCGCTGTTTGAAATGTGTCAATTCATGTACGAATCTTTTGCTTAGTTCCATTGCTTTTTATTATAAATTTTCATAGATACTGTTAATTTTGTCAGTAGTTTTCTTGAAGGGCCATTTATAAAGCGGTGTGTATACTGAAATTGTACCCTGGGTAGATGATTTTAAATTGAAATGAAAAATGAAATGAACAGTAGGCCTATCTGCATAGTTTGATAACCATCTGTCTTAGGCTGCCTCAGAAATCTGTCTGTTTAGGTAACTTCTCTGCAAATACAAAACCGATTTTGACATGCGAGGTCGCACAATCTAAATTAAGATCTTATCTTTATACCATAAAATTAAAACAAACAGTTTTAAAACTAAGGCTCCTTCGCAGCGACCGCTTAAATTTTTTGGAGCACCCGGTATGGCCAAGGCCAATTTTCCCAGGCAGCTATTTTGATAACTCTTGACATTACTTAAAATTGCTTGGAATAAACAAAATCGGCTAAGGTTTGTTTACACCCTTTTCAAGTCATGTGATCAATCCCTTGATAAAACTCCTTTTGATTTCTCTAACATATTTCGTGGCATGCAAAGTTAAGCCTTGAATGCAAAAAAGTAAATAGTATTGAAACTTCCCAAGAGTATGGTCACATGACTTGAAATGGGTATAACAAACCTTAGCCGATTAGGTCTATTGAAATAATTTCTACCCGTTTTCAGCGTTGATATGATCGCAGTTGCATAGCAACCTGTAGGCATTTACACGCTAGAGGCACATATTTGTAATCGGGTTTTGCTCAGTGGAATGACATGTTGCCCTCTTTTATTTCTTTAACAATGAAACTTGGGAAAAACGTTTGTTCAAAGCCTTATTCTCTTTTTGCATTTCATATTCAGAAATCATTTGCTAGCAAATAAGCCGCAAATCTAGGATGGTATGACCTATTTAGTGCTATGTATTCATCATTTTAGGCTTTCTGCAAATAAAATATGCATCCTTTTGGAATTCCCTTTTGTACACATCAAATAAGGCAGTAAACAATGTATTTTGAGCAGCAACACCCCTCTTCCTCCCACACTATTTTACGATCTTCCACGACGATGGTTGGTTTCTGCTATAACTTCTGCAGTGTCGAGCTGAATACGTAGTTGATTTTGTTGTATGCAAATGTACGGTAGTACACTTGATGATTTCTGTTATGCTGTGCTTTCTCTGCCGGCTTGATTTTGAATGTCTCCCCTATTAAAGATTCGAAGAAGAAATAGGGAAAGAAAATAGGTACATGACTGATGTATAGTTTTAATGAAAATTCAATTCATATTGCACAACAACCTTGAAAATACCCACGCTATTAAGACCATGAACAATGATGACCAAGAAATAAAAAAACTATTTCTAATACATATACATTTAGTCTGATCATGCGCAACTAGACTGCTCTTCTGCCTTTCCTTCAGTGACAACATTAGCCTCCTTTTCGACCAGAGCCTCTTCCTTGTCAGTCACCTCAGTATCACAGCCAGCTGGGGCCTGCCTTGCTGAACTATCTACTGACTTATTACACTGCTGACTGTCCTCAAGATCAATTTCAGGGGGTTCCGGTGTACTTTCTGACGACTTGGCTTCATCTTGTGGGTTGGAAACAACTGAAGCTTTGTCACTAGGGTTCTCGGTCTGCAAATAGACAAGATGAAAGAATAAAGCAGTGGTTCGGAAATGAAAGACTGCAATTTGGAGAGCATCATTAAAAAGGTTCAAATGGACAAAAAACACACACGTATAAACGATCCTTCAGGAAATTGGCTTTAGCAACGGGACCACAGCCACTCATTAGAAAGATTCAAAGACAACAAAAGGGAATATGTACCATGAGATTTTTCAAATTAGCCAATAGTTATTGCAAAACTTTTCAAGTAATAAATTAATTCTTTTTTCCGGTAAAGAATAGTCTTTAGTTTCAGTTCAGTCTCATTTGATCATCAATTTATACTACATACAATCAGCAATCTTTTCGTAAGGGAATTAAGAAATGCACTACCCCTTCTGAGAATTGGAATGACAAAAAGGCTGTACATTTATATATTTGACGCCGCTGTTTGAATTACATTACACAATTACATTACAAATAAATACAATGCCAAATTAATAACATTTAGTACAAAATTACAACTAAGCAAAAGGGAATGACATCACATGATTGTATATAGTATAGATTGATTAAGGAAGAGCTCTCTAAGTAGGTAAACTAATCGAGAGACAGCCCCTGATAAAAGCAAAGAAATAAAAATATATTGATTGTATAAAAGAAAAGGATGAACGAGATATGCCTCAAGGAAATGACAAGTCTTGATGATTGGACGAAGAGAGACAACAGACTAAACATAGGAGTCAAAATAATAAGCTTTCAATTTAGACCGAAAAAGTGAAAAAGAGCAAGCTACTCGTATAAAAAGTGGAAGAGTATTCCATAATTCAGAGCCAAAATATTGGATTGTTTGGAGTCCGTAAAGGGTGGTCCTTTCAGGGGAAAGAAATAGATCACCTCTGGTGGACAGACTAGTATCAATCCTATGAACAGATTAATTTGGAGTAAAGTAGTTATGAAAGCAGACAGGTGAGAGTTTGAGAATGGCTTTATAAGTAAAAATTGATATATTTAAGTGAAGCATGTCCTGAAGTTTAATTATCTTTAATGAATACAATAAAGGTGCAGATGGGGGCAGTAAATAGTTGGAATTTTATATATCTTGCAATTTTTTCTGTCGAAGGAACAGCTGGTTCAAGTAAGAGTCATAAGAGTCATAGTCTTAACCTTGATTTGTACAGCGCCTTAAGATCCCCAAGGTGGAGCTGGAATGGATCCAAAGGTGCTTCTTAACGTAGCTCTGCTTTCCACTCCAGTGAGCAGCGAGATACCGTTTCGCAAAATCACTCCCCTCAGAAAACAGTTAATTTCTTCAATGTTACTCGACCTATTGATAAGCGGTAAGAAGGATGTTGCTCTGTATAAATCGCAATGTTACCGTAAATGCTGGCTTCGCAAATCGTAGTTCAAATCTTTTTGTTGATTTCAGAAAAGTGCATTGATCTCCAAATCTCTCAAAAATTTTAAATTTTTTTCGCTTCATCTTTAGCTAGGTAGTTGATCTACAGCTTCGCCAAGTCTGCTTGAAAAAGCTACGCTAGATTTCCTGCAATTGGATTTTGTGTTTGTGTGTACTTTTGGACAGCGGAAGGGAGAAACCTTGGTCAACAGATTGCCATTTTATGAAGCACCCTGGCAAAAGTTAAGTCTTGAGGTAACTTTCAGAAAGGCTTCCATTGTTAAACCAATGCACGTGATCTCTTGGGAATAGTATAGGTGAAATCATCATTTGCATCTATCGATAAAAACTTACTGACTGTTACTGGGAACTTCGCAAAACCATGCTTTGGGTGTCTTTGGAGACTTTCATGAGCAGTCACAAAAATATCAACTTTTTAGAGTCCACAATTAGCATAGATCCAAAAATAAAAATTTTCAAAGACGATCAACTCCACCTGTGTTCCGTAATCTGCTGACCATCGCTTTGTCCCTTCGATGTCGAAAAGTAAACAGAGATGTAAAATTAGATTGCAAGAGATCTAGCCTAGCTTCGTCAATGAGAATTGCTAAAGTTGTAGTTCAACTAGAGGGGCATCCACAGTGATACAGAATATGGAAAAAATGTCAAAACAAAAAACCTTTCAAATGCAAAAACCGTTAAGCTCATCTTAAAGAAGACACTCTGAGCTATTCAGAACAAAAATCCGTATGTAAATCGGACCAACGAGTGCAGAGAAGTTACAGTTTAAAGTTGACCAAAATAGTTAGGTCATGTTTTTGTTTACATTTCCAGTCCATCACTTTTGAAATGGTCCCAAACCAAATATTTCAAATTTTCATTTCTCCACTTGTATTCATCCGATTTCGATAAACTTTTTTAAGATTAAACCTCAATGTCTGCACAATTAAACAACGTATGAGTTTTATGAATTTACGTCGATTTATGTCTTTATTTGGCACACAGTTTTCAAGGAGTGGTTTAGCAGTAAATCAGCACGGGACCCGTAAAATTCTTCTTTCCTAGTGCAAGCAAGAAAAGTGAGGAAAAAATAATCTTAGAAACTCATTTCCAACTAAACTTTAGGTTTCGATGAAGATTTCTGCCAAAGGGTTCGTTCAGATTTGTTCAGATTCGTTCAAGTAAAAATTTTATAGCAGATATAGAAAATCGTGTCATTTAAGCCCATTTGTGGTATTTTCTGTGATTTTCCGTCATGGAATTGTATATTTTGTAGGTGCTTCTACTGCATAATTTTTGGTTTCATTGCACAGTTGTAACAGGAAAGGCTTAAATCGTAAATAAAAAGAGGAATTATTTCATTACTTAACAAGCACATTAATATTTAACTGGGTCCAATGTGGTTTATGAAAATCAAGCCGACTAGCATTTTATATCTATGACTTTGGGGACACTAGGCCCTAGTCCAAACTCAACATTCGATCTATTAACTATAGTTCATTTGTTTATGATTGGAACAAGAGCTTCTTCTTGGTTTGGTACATAGATAGCCTGACACTTACAACCCTGAACTTGACACTTCAGAATGCATTCAGTCTAGCTTCGACTAAAAGCTGGTACAAATTTGATGAACATCCAAACAAAGATGCCATTGACATTTGATGACAACAATTTTTGTTGCGTTTGTCACAATTACTTTTTCCAAAGTTTCCTATGAACTTGTTCCACAAACTCTAAGTTTGATTGTTATCGAAAAGGGTTGCTTTTTAAGTCGCAGTTTTAATCTTCTCAGTTGCAGACAGTTTCAGACGATATTTTTCAGCCTGTGGCGACCCTGTAATCAGTTTCAACGTTAACCGAAAATAAATGTGAATTTTCTTGGGATTTAATATTTAGCTGAAGGTACGGACTGAAGAAAAATTGATGTGATAAACATGGAGCCTATGCAGTTACTGTAAATCCAAACGATTTATGATCACCATATAGTTTTTATGACTGCCCCCAACAAGTAATGAAGCAAAGATGAATGTTAATATGCTTGTTAAGTAATGAAATAATTCCTCTTTTTATTTACAATTTAAGCCGAAGCTATTACAACTTTGCAATGAAACCAAACATTATGCAGTAGAAGCACCTAGAAACAAAACATACCTTCCATAACGGAAAATCACAGAAAATACCACAAATGGGCCTAAATGACAAGATTTTTTATATCTGCTATAAAATTTTTACATGAACGAATCTGAAAGAACCCTTTGGCATAAATCTTCATCGATACCTAAAGTTTAGTGGGAAATGAGTTTCTAAGACTCTTTTTTCCTCACTTTTTTCGTTTGCACTAGGAAAGAAGAATTTTACGGGTCTCGTGCTGATTTACTGCTAAAAACACTCCTTGAAAAATGTGTGCCAAATAAACACATAAATCGACGTAAATTCATGAAACTCGTACGTTGTTTAATTGTGCAGACATTGAGATTTGATTTAAAAAAAAAATTCTCAAAATCGGATGAATACAAGCGGAGAAATATAAATTTGAAATATTTGGTTTTGGGGTCATTTCACAAGTGATAGACCGGAAATGTAAACAAAAACATGACCTAACTATTTTGGTCAACTTTAAACTGCAACTTCTCTGCACTCGTTGGTCCGATTTAAATACGGATTTTTGTTCTGAATAGCTCAGAGTGTCCTCTGTAAGATGAGCTTAACGGTTTTTGCATTTGAAAGGCTTTGTGTCTTGAAATTTTTCCATGATTTCTAAAGAGCTGGATCACAGTGGCATCTTCTTAAATGGTCAGGTATTCAAACAAAATCAGTTTGAAAATAAAGAAATGTACTAGGACTGGGCAGACCTCAAAGCTGACTTTGAACAACTGTCCACTTGTTCGTCTCAGATGATCAAACTGACTACAGTTAGAATTTGAAAGGACCTGGCACAAATGAAATCAACAACGCAGAAACTGACAACAAATTCAAGTTTACTATTTTACCACTATGTAGAGGTTTACGAATTTAACCATATGACTTCTAACAGTGTGGCTGACAGGGGAGTCATTGAGAGAATTTAGAATCCTTCGGCCGACCAATAGGGGCGAAGGTAGGCCAGTCTCAAAACTACCGAGATAAACCTCCGGGCTTCTTCAATGAAGAATATCTCCTCAGTATCACTTTCGTCACTGAATTTCTTTGAAAGAACATGTCAAGACCCTGTTTTGAAACGCCGCCCAAAAACTCCATGCTCTTGCCCGTGTTTCCTGCTACATGGACATTGAAAAATTGCAGCATTTAATGAGAGCGTTTCCGTTATCCCAGTTTAGCTACTGTGCACTTTTTTTTTATTCAATCAAATTTTACGATACAAGTTACTTATCTAACGCTTCTTAAGAACTACTTTACTATACTACAAGGACGAATACCACGAAGAGCAAAAATCTATGGCAACTCCGCAGCCTTAACATAGAAAAACAAAATTTATATGTAAAAGAAAAGACAAAAAAGAACTTAAAGTCTACCTCAAATTAGACGTCATAAATTTTACAAGAAGCTATCAAATTTGCTCCCTTGTGGAAAGTTTGCCTTGCCCTTTCACGTGTAAAGTCCAATTTAAGATTATATTCATGTCATGTGATTTGTAATTTATACTACAACTAAACATTGTAAATTTCTTCTTTGTTTAATGCATTTTAGATATTGTGAAAATTGCATAAAGTAAAACTCAATTGGCTGTAATTTAGCTATTGCGGTTATCTTATTAGCCTACTGAAAGCAAATCAATGATGATGGTGATGATGATGGTGGTGATGATGATGATGATGATGATGATGATGATGATGATGATGATGATGATGATGATGATGATGATGATGATGATGATGATGATGATGATGATGACAGCAAATTTCTGCGGCTTCTTCTAAACATACAGTAATTGTACTTTACACAAAGTCCTGAAGCAAAGAGAAGCAGAAAGGATAACAGCAAGGGCATCAATGCATCAACTACTCTCACATATTTCCACGTTAGGTAAGTGTTCTTAAAACATCATTTACGACGAGGATGGGCGGTATGAAACGAAAACAAAACGGTAGAAGCTCAGAAATGGCATTAGCAAATAATTTTAAAGTGCTTTCCTTCAAAATCCATACCAAAACTCCTTTTGAGACGAAGTTTTGCGGTGCGGTCAGATATGATGAAAAACGTTAGCCTACAATTTAGGGCGATGCTCCTCTTCCTGGCCAAAGATGGAATGCAAAAAATCAAAGTTTTTTCGAGTGATTTTAGAGATAAAGCCACAAAAAAAAACAATGGAAAACTAGGATATAATAAGGAGAGTTGCTTTTCTTCAAACCTTGAACGAAGAAGATCTTATTGTTTAAGCCCCAACTGGAGCAGAAAAGAGACAATCTCTTTTCCTTCTGTAACAATGATTTCTCAGCCACAAGTTCGTCGTTCCGATTTACGCTATTTGTGCTGCATTCTTGTTGCTTTTCTTGTTGTTTTCCTTGCAAAACAAAGGGTCCTCGTAATAAGTTCAAAGCTTACCTTATCATTAGCTTCTAGTTCTTTTTTAAGCTTCCTTCTCTCTGCCTGCAGAGCACGACATAACTTTTCCAGTTTTTCAATTTTGCCTTTTTGCGTCATAATTTCATTGTCTTTCTGTGTGCGCTACAAAACGAAGAAAATGTGACAGATCTTAAAATTCTTTGCAACTTTTAAAAAAATGTCCACTTTTTATACCGGGTGTCCCAGAAAAATTGTGCCCGTTTGCCTGAAGACTGCGACAAATCAACAAAAGATTCTCACTAACCTTTTCCATGATGTTGCTCTTTAGATGTTCAATTAAAGTTTGCCAACGTCCTCGTGATAATCCCTTGAAAAATGATTGAGCTATGACTTTCAGAAGACCAAATTTGCCTGTTGACTGAAACCAGCGGTCCGCCATTCTATCTTACTATTTTGCAACGATAAACAGCTTCGTGGATCAACTGAAATAGCAGCCTCTAATGTCATAGCTCTAGTGAAAGTTGCAATAATCATCAGAGAGTTCAACTATATTGTACCCCACGATCTTTGATGGAATGCCAAGATGAAGATAAGAATTCCCAAAGTAATAAAAAGTCAAAAGTTTACAGATTTCTTCCCTATTTTGTTACAAGCCATTGTTGATTTATTTCCAAAAACAATGAACTGAAAAAAACGAAAAGGGCAAGCGATTTTTGGAGCTGTATTTTCTTATTCTTAACTGATCAACAAGCTAAATAATTAGTTCACTCACTACACCTGCAAACAAAACGCGACCACGTGCTTATCATTACCGTTTGATTGTGAATTATCTTGGGATTCTTGTCGTAGATTGACATTCAATGAAGGATCGTGGGGTAAGAAATAGCTGAACCCTCTGATGATTATTGAAACTTTTGTGAGAGTTATGAAATCGGAGGTTACTGTTTCAGCTCATCCATGAAGCTGTCTATTATTGCAAAATAGTAGTACAAAATGGCCGACCGCTGGTTTCAGTCGTCAGGTAAATTTGGTCATCTGAACGTCATAGCTCCATCATTTCTCCGCGGATTTTTACGGGGATGGTAGCAAACTTTAATTAAACATCTGAAGAGCAACGTAATGTAAAATAATGGTGAGGACCTTTTGTAGCGTGGTCGTAAGCTTCAGGCAAACGGGGCACAAATTTTCTGAGACACCCTGCAGAGAAGTGTATACATTTATCTACGTGGTAAATGTCAATGATTCTCCAAAAGCAGCATGCATTTGATATCAAATTAAACATTAGGAAAATGATGGGCCAAATCTATGAATATGATTCCCCTGCTATGTTGATTACACTTCAAGAAATGATCAACTTTTCACCTGTTAAAAGTTGGCTCAAACAATCCGTTGCCAGAATTTTGGTAGATAAGAAGCTGAAAAATGGGCATTAGTAGTTTTACATATTTCTATGTATAATTCAAACAATCAACGGTTAGCTGCTGACAAGAGATTCACATTTAACTTTTTCTACATAGACCCTGACTACATAGACGTGAAGACCCTGCACTTCCCATGATCCTTTGCGCATGCGAATACCCAATAATAGGAGCATAAACAGCTACAGGGAACAAAGCTTAACCCTTCAATTATTTTTTAGGGATGTCTATTGTCTGAGTTCAAAACTGATGGCACGACAACGCTCTTCAAAGATTGAACAGACAATATAGCCGCATAATTACAAGGCCAAAACTTTTGTATATATTATGAAAATAAACTGTGATACTGCAAAGGAGTTTGGGTAGCAAATGACCCTAAATAGCCTTATTTCTGCAGGTTGTCAATAGGTCTGCCAGCCAGAAAGTTCCAAGCTGTTCATGGCTTGAACTAATCGTCAAAAAATGCCTTTGATGACACTGCACTGGGTGATTGCCAAATACGAGAATGTCAGCTAATGGCAACGGATACTAGCGTAGCTCAACCTGCCTTTGTTTGGGAGTGAGCACTACATTCATGTTGTAAATTAGTTATAAATGGTGAAAATAAGTTGCCTTTCGTGAATACCTCTTCAACCATTTGTATCAACGAGACGTTCGTATTCTCATATCGAGATTTCCATGTGTTAGACTCTTTTTCTAGCTTCCGGATCGTCTTTGTCATCTATAGGAAATTAAAATATTCTTACCAAACATCACGACAAAGCTACACTTACAGGAGGAAGAGAAACTCAGGTCGGAAGGTTGTTATTTACTTTCGTATTTTAAAGCTTTCTTCTGAGACTGCTGATGAAACTACGTGTGTCGTCATATTGGAAAAAGATAAATAGGAATTTCATATTGTGGCACAAAATCTGAAGATTGCTCTGGAAAGCACAACAATCATAAATATAGCTTGTGAACAGGCATGTTTTGTGCGTCTCTATTTTTGTCTCCAACTTTGCTTTGCCTGTCCACAGGAAGCATAAATCACTGAATTGCCGGTAACTCATATTGAAAGTCTTACTCCGTTCCACTAATATCCCAAGAATTTACCGAGAATTTTAACTTCAGCTCAAAATGATGATGTCATCTGCAAACATACTGTAGTAAGAAACAAGGACAGATTTTGTGTTGACCCAATCAGCGCGTTTTGTTCCATCTGTGAGATTAGCCAATTACACTACGTGATCTAGCATCATGCGACGTACAGTGATTATGCGGAAAGTCAAAGCTGTGGCGATGGATACAAAAATGTCTTCCTCCAAAAACGAGAGACGTGCAAGTGGAGTTTTGAGAGATCATAAATTTTTTTGGGGTTTTTGTGAGAATAAAAGCAGATCTAAACTTCTACCGCTTAGATTTTTTATCTTCAACTTAGATCAAAAGAAATTTAAAAGCAAGCTAACGGCTGATGTGTTAGGTTTAGGAGAAACATATTTCGCTGACCTACTACTTCAAACTGTTGCACAAAGGCTGAAAATATTGGTTTGTAGACATCATTAGACTTACCTCTATGAATTTTCGACGTTGCACAACAATCAAAAGGGACAGCATCTTCTATGACACCCTGCGCGATATCGTCCTCTGAAGCGCTACAGTCGCATCCAAATGGGCAAGCTTTCAGAGGCAATTTTGACGAGACAAGATAGGACAAAGTAAGACAAAATAAGGCTGCAACATGAGACAAGATAAGTCGATCGCTTTTCCAAATTTTTTCGAATTGTTAGAATCGGGGGGGGGGGGAGATAATTGCCACCAAACCCCTCACAAGTTTTGTCTTTGTTATTTAGGTCCTGCTCGTTTATTCCCAAAAAACCTCAATCAGACATCAAACATTTCTCACTTCAGACATCAAACGTTTCTCACTTCAAACCACTTCAAGGCTTTACCTGTATGAGCATCTATTACTGGACTGGGAACTTCTGAAAATCTTTTATAATCAAGGCAAGAGTAGTGTGACCGATTGAAATGGATCATGCGAATATCAATCGTATAACAACCGAATATTGATTTTGAAGAATCAAACCAAACCAATATTTTGATTCTATTGACGCTCCCTGCGCTGTGGCAGTTGGATAAAAGTTTAGCGCATGTGTGTGGGTAAGCAAAACAAACATGCCATTCAATGTGTTCGCTCTACTTTTTGTTTTTTTTTAAAGTAAAGTAAAGTTATTGCTTTTATATAGCGCCTTTACTATAATTCAATATTAAAGGGCGCTTTACAATTCCATTACCCCCTCAGCTCAGGCATTTTTTTCTCCCTTTGGGTGTATTTTGCACAGCGTGCAGCCTTACAGTTGGCGCTTCTGATGTTTTCATTGCCTTCATCACCGAGGCACCAAATTTACACCTTGGTGAGGTGCTGTACCTACGATACCGGGTGTTTCCAGGTGGTCACCCATCCTGGTAATAACCTGGCCCAACCATGCTTAACTTCGGTGATCAAATGGGAACCGGTGTATCCATGGTGGCAAGTCGTAAGTCAAATTTGTAGTTGAATTGCAAGTGGCATTCATGGTGAGGACCCGGTGACCTCGTGTCTTTCCTCGCAATGAATGTCACAGTTAATGTAGTTGTAGTTTTATTAGTAGTTGTAGTTTATCTTTTCAATTGATATAAAAAAAATTAAAAAAATGTGTTTGGCAGTAGGGCCACCTTACACCACATACAATATCATTATTCGAATTATCATTCGCAGAATTATGCAGTAATGATTGGAATAATGAAATATTTCAGGATTATGCTGGTCACACTTTTCTTTCCTTGACTGTAAGCAAGCAACAACCAACAGGTTTTGGATGTGGAAAGGGCAGAAGCATAAGTAATACAATATCCTACAATTGTAGGAGAATAAATGAGTTGCACATTTCACTTGACCTGACCCCTTCATCACAATGTATTGCATACTGTTGTCTTCTCTCGATAAACTGACAAAGAATTATCTTAGGATCGGAAATAAACTTTTTTATGCACATAAATGCTATTTTTCAGACATAACCGGTTTTGCACCATTTCAGATCAGAATTTGAGTGGAATAGACATTTCATAATCACTGTAGCGCAGTGAAGACTGTGCTGTTCAGACTTGTGGATATGATCAATTTGTTCTTGCAGAATTTGTTCGCAAGCAATCTGTGTATTTTTGGACTTATCCAAATTTTTTTCATGATAGAAATAAAGAATTGGTGAGTGCTTCGTCGCTTCATGTTATTGGTAGGGGCAAGATCTTGGTAGGGGTTTCTTGTCAAGTTTGCCTCTGGAAGCTTTCCTTTTCGGTGCGACGTAGTGCTTCAGAGGACGATACCGTGCTCGGTGTCAAAGAAGATACTGTCCCTTTTGATCGTTGGCCAACACCGAAAATTCATGGAGTAGTTTTTAACTTGTATATACAGTTTGTAACTTTCTATATGGAGGGCTTCTTGAAAATCAACCAGTTGGATGAAGGGTCTCCTTCCTTAATTAACTGAAATATGAAATATGAATATGAAATATCTTCTCAACCTAAAACATCAGCCGTTAGCTTCCTTTAAGGCGTCTTCTAAACATAACTTTCGATCGATCTAAGTTGAAGATCAAAAATTTTAAGCGGTAGAAGTTAAGATCAGTTTGTATTCTGACAGAAAATCTAAAAACATTTATGATCTTTCAAAACTCCATTTGCATGTCTCCAGTTTTGGAGGAAGGCATCTTTGTATCCATCCCCACAGCTTTTGACTTTCTGTAAAATCACTGTACGTCACATGATGCTAGATTACGGAGTGTCATTTATCATTCTCATAGATGTGAACAAACGCGCTGATTGGCTCAAAACAGAATTTCCCCTTGCTTGTAGTGGGAGATTTTGAAATATGGATATCCAAAGGGGTGTCAGCCGATACAAATTGCTGCTGACATACTTCATGACTCGGGAGTGTTTCAGGCCAATTAAAAGGAACAGAAAGAATGCAACACAGGATTATTTCGTTACCTTATCCATTTCTTTCTTGAATGTTGCAAATACTTCATTGCTTTTTGTCAACGTCGATTGAAATTCTACAAATTTTTCAGTGTACAGCGACAGCTATAAAACAACAACCACAAATTCACAAACTCAAAAGGACTGTAGCATCAGAATCATCATATGGATTAACACACAAGAATTCTTGTAATTTTTGCATAATGATGTTTCAACGATCTTCACTTAAGCCATATATCATTATGGATAACTTGATCCGGGTGACCTTGCTAAAACCCTAAGAAAACATCGAAATATAACCGTACTACCGATATTGAAACTGCTGTTTGTGCACGTCAAGGACTATAAATTTAAGAGATACTTCAGAAAGCGGAAGTGGCCTTACATTTGACATGAAGTAGACGAATATTTTAGCTTTAAATGACGAGTCTGGGGATGGTATAATTGTTGATAAAATAAAAGATTACACTGTTGTGAATGGTGTGTAATACTCCCTTCCAACTTTTCTCCATTGTCTCTGCGTAATTGCGTATTTCAATTTGCGAACTGAGCGAAACGAAGTCATCGTTACCCTGGGAACCAGAGCCTCAAAATTTAAATGAAAGGAAATTGGTAAGAGGAAAAGAGAGAAGGAAGAAAGGAGGCTCTGGTCAAATGATAACACAACCTCGTTTTGGTGCTGATCAGCGTGATTATGAATCAATTCGATCACCTTTTGCGCAATGATTTTAATCAATAAACACCTTCATTCATACTATTAATCACATACATATTTTGTTGTTATATGAGCTTTATTATTTTCCTAAACGATTGATGATCTGATTGCGATTCGAATGGCAAGAAAAGTTTCATTGTTGTGGAGCTGGATGTTTACTGAAGACTTCCCGTAATGCTAAATTCGTCTAACCACAATAACTGATTTCAACTGCTTCCAGCCTTTTGTAACTATCAACATGGAACTGAACTCTTTCTCGCGCGATTCAGGCAAAACATCCTAAATTCAGAACTACAGTACGAGTGATTTAACGTTTTTCGAAATAAGTATTTATCATAAAATATTGCATTGTACCGTCTGCGGTTGTTAATACACTTATGGGAAAACCAAGGTCAAGTCACTTATTGGATACCCTGGGTACCAGATACGGGGAAACCAAGGTCAAATCCAAATGTCATGTTGTGTAGGTATTTCTAAATTATATGATTGACAAATGTCTTTGCTCAAACAAACTTTTGAACAACTAAAGGCCTTGTCACAAACAAAAATCAGTTTCGCTGCGAAATGATCGATACAGGGAGTATTTCTTGGGTACCAGTAGGAAAAGTTTATCACAAGAAACTGGTCGAAGACAGAGAATGTCACATTTCGAGAGGAATCAATCTGAAATCCAATTCTTATCCTCGATATTTCAAGTAAACACAGATCATATCACATACAATAAGAAAGATAATAACGTTCCTACCAGTTTGGAATGCAGTCCTCATCAGCAAAGATTACTCCAGTGTGGCTATGATTTTCAGTAATAGCAATATCACGGCTAAATTCTCGAAACTGCTCTCCGCGTCCCTAGCCTCAACTGGGCCGAAACCTTCAACCAAGTTCACTGGGCGAATGAAAGCTCAACTGCAAACAGCAACGACTTTTCAGTGATCATGAAGTTATTGTCTCAAACTGTTGTGGAGTTAGGCTCCTATCTTTGCTGAAAAGCTTTCCAGTTCTCCACAGCTCCGCTCCCCTCAAAACATTCGCCATCGTTGTGAAGGCAAACTTGATCACAACCGTCTGAATCAATTTTTCTGACCACAATCGTAGTCTTGTCATGTGACTCACGCTATCCAATCAAATCTCACAGAATCTATATACCCGATTGGGTATATAGGCTTCTCATTGGTCAATTCCTACAATGGATGTCACCATTTGACCAGAGCCAACTTTCTTTCCTTCCTTATTTTTTCTTTTTATTATATTTTGGCTCTGGTACCCAGGGTAAGTCATCGTCAACAACCTCACTTAGCTTCCAACTGAACAAGGCTGCCCAAAATGTGTTGATGCTCACAGCACTGCTAGCCTCCTTATCGCGCACTCTTACAAAATACAAAATAGCGACTACATTTGGTCTAATTTATGGAAATCTTTCAGGTATCAATAGCAGTTAGACATTTCACAACATGGAAAGAACCTATCATCGGTGTTCGGCAGTAAGTAAGGTTGTGTTTGGCATTTATTTTATTAACTATGGACTTGCCTTTTAAAAACATCGATAACATCAATCAACTTCAGTGTTTAGAAAACAATTTTGGAAAATTACCTGTCCTTTTAATTCTGCTTCTTGTTTTACCAACATTTCCACTTTTTTCTCTTGCTCTAAAGATTCTTTTAGAAGCTGTAACGAGGATATAAATGATTTAAAGACACGCAGCAACATGGTTGCAAAGACTATCATGCAATTCACATCCAATGCATCTTTGCAATAATCCCAAAGACTTCAAGAAAGATGAACAATTCCTATGAAACACAAATCACAACATGGAGCACCCGATATAAGCAGAAAGTAAAAATTCTCATATGTTCTACACAGTGATTAGAGTCTGAAGAACATGTTTTGGCACTGACGGGCACGAGTCTAGGATTGATGATCCTTAAGGCTGCGTTAGTTAACTATCATTTCATTTTCATTTCATTTTAACTTTTTTATCCATGGTAATCCACTCAATAATAAATACTGCTTTACAGGGAGCCATGCAAAAACAAAATCTAATAATAACTAAAATATATAATATACCCTATTTACAATAAAAAAGGAAAGAAAAATGAGATGAGTCATAGTTTGGCTTTATAGTTTCTTCGAAAAGAGCAGAGCGACGACGATGCTTTGACAACACTATCTAGGTCACTCCAGACCTTAGCCCCTCTGTACGCAAACGATTTCTGACCAGTTGATGTTCTCAGTAATGGTAATCTAAGGTCAGTGTTAGAGTTCCTCAGCTGACGGTTAGTAGCTTCAGATACCTTTTGAAATATGTTTCGCAAGTAATCTGGGGCAAGAGCATTCAGAGATTTATAGACCATCTTGCTCGTCTCGAAATCAATCAGTTCTCTAATGGTAAGCCAGCCGAGACTCTTTATCAAAGGCAAAGCGGACGTGTCATAGGGGCTGTTCGTGACTATCCTAGCGGCTCGATTTTGAAGTTTTTGCAACTTATCATGTATTGCTCTTCTGTTTTTAACACATACACCTTTCACCTTTCAGTAAATAACGAAGCGATCATTGTTTTGATCGAAAGATTAAACATCCTGATCTCGTTCAAATGCAAATTAACTATTTCATGGCAAGCATTGCATTTACATTGCAACAACTCCTGTGCTACTCAACTATGGTTTCTTAACTCCAAAACTAGGCTCATTGTATGACTAGTTTCTTATAAGTAGGTCTCTTATGAAAAGAGAAATTTGTGAACTGCTGCCATACTCGAAGGCCAATAAACGAGAAAAGAACGTTCATAGCATTCTCCTGCCTCTGGTAAATGAAATAACTTGATAGAGCAAATCCAAGTGTTCACAAAACAGAGGCATCTATCCTTTTCGAGCTCTTTTAAAAACGCAACAACGGCGTTTTTTCATTTGCATTTATTCAGACTTTACGCAATGTTTACCGTCGTAGTCTTACGACTCGTGACGCCGGGGAACAAAAGTTGGTTCAGTAACCTGTGTCACATTACCGAAAGTTTGGTATTTGGGACAAAGACGTTATCAAACCACTGTTTTAAAATCGGTCTGCATCTCGGATATCGTTAGAAGAACTGAAAGTGTTGCTAATGTTCAAAAAAGCTTCAGAGTAGCTTAAGGAAATCATAGTTAGAACCTACTAATTTGCTCACAATTTTTTTCCATCAAAATCAAAAAATTTAAAACACAAAAATTCATTACTTTCTACTGTGCCATCCAAAGCAGGAAACGACACAAGGTCATATGGTCCTTACTTTGGATGGCACTTACAATCAAAATGCCTTAGGGGGAGAAGGTAAAATCCAAGGTAGCTTTCTACCAAATAATACAATCACCCTAAACTTTTTGAAAGTGGAATCCAATCATGTTTATAAATCTCACGGTTAAATTGACTATTTGGTACCAAGCTACCCTTCTAAAACTAACAATGATAGGGGGATAGGTCGCAGCTGTTTACTTTCTAACTATTCAATCAAAACGCTTTGTTGCATTGATGAATGAAATTGTTGCTTTTATGATGATTCTGTTTCAACTAAGTGTAGATCTTTGCTCCCAAACAGAAGCAAATTGCACAGCGTATCTGAATCCAATTCGTTATGTCTAAACCAGGGATGCTAAGTTGGCGAAAGACATCTCTATCAAGTCATAATACAACGATTTTTCACAACTGTGAGCAAACAGTGAAACAGCCCCCTTCAACATGATTTTAAAGTAGATTGTACAGTGTTTACACAAATGGTGTGTAGATCTTTGTTTCCTTACCAAATATATCTCGAAAAACAGAATAATGTCTACTACTGTTAAACGTAGAATACTTACAGCGTGTTTTTCTTTTAGATTATTTTGTCTTTCCTCTTGCAAAATTATAGTTTGTTGTTGTAGCTTTGCTTCACACAGTTGCAACTCCAACTGCTTCGCTTTCAGGACTTTTTCTATGTGCTAAAATGCAACACCAATCAAGGTGAAAATCAGATATAATGTGACTGGAAAGAAAAAGGTTGACCATGGTTGGCATGGTTGTCAACAATGCTACCGTACCAACAGGCCAAAATGAAATTTTCCTGCAGGGAAGCAGCTTGCGCTTAATGATGATTCTTTCTAAAATAGTTCACAAGAGCTATCCAGACCTTGTCTCCGATATTATCTAAACACCACTAACACAGACCAGAATTACAATACCCTTTGTATTTAAAAGAACAATGCAATGTATGATTTTCTTTCACCAAATTTGCATGCAATGAATGCTAACCATCCTTGAATTCGGTGAAGAATAACAATCATTTCATTTCAGTTTTCAGTTTGAAATGAGTAGCAAGACCCTCACCAAAAATGGGGTAACATGCCACAACTAAAGGTGATAAACCTACAAAATAGTAGAGACAACCAAAAATGAATTTCGCAAGGCTGAGTTAAGCACCTGTTTCTAATGTGAATGAGAACTGCAGTTGCATGATACATGAAACTTCTTAACCCTAATCCATCTGCGGGGTGTTTTCCTGCCCCCTCGCGGTTTTTCTCGCCGCATTTTTAAAGGAATTCAACTATATCCCCCAAAACCGCTCTTACTTTAACTTATTACCTATTAGCCACATTTCGACGGAAAAATTTTTAAACAATAGACTTAGAGCTAACAGGTCATGTGACATGCCGATATTTGGAAGCAGATAGCTTTGGGGAAGTCGTTGTCCTTCGCTCCCCTTTGCATCGTCCCTGTAGTATTATTGCATAGTAGCTAAATAGGTATAGTAGAATGTAAAATTTGTTGTAAATTTCTTATATGAATAGAAAGAAAACGGTAGCTGAAAAATCATTGTTTTTGACGATTTCAATGGAAAGATTTGGCTAAATCATTAAGTATTATATACCAAATGAAAATAGGAACATCAGGTGGAAATGGCAGTCTCACAATAAAACGGAGGGCATGTAAATCAAAACAGGGGGAAGCATGGAAAGGAAACGGCAAAAGGGAATAAACAACTAAATTAGAACAGCGCTAGGGGAATAGAGGGAATGTTTTCCTTTACTCATCGTTTTTGAGCGTTTTCTATGCCTTTTATGGTACCCTTCGTTACTGCCCTATTTAATGGCTGTTCACGTCCTATTTTACACGATGATGATGGACCTTGGAATTGGTTCGAAACGTTCTAATTAGAATTATGTCATTCGGATTTGTCAGATGGATTCGTCCTTATTAAGATCATATCACTTGTCAAATGGATTCGTCCTAATAAATATTTATATCACTTGGATTTGTCATCTTTGAAAATGATGTGATGAAATTAATGTTGTGCTGAAATTACTATGAGAACATGATTTTTTTGCCGTCGTGCTTGCTCTCTGTTTTATACCAAATGAACCAGTAAACGAAGGGCTTTAATTTGATACCGTAATTTCAGGAATTTGATGACGTCAGCATGTTTTGATAATGACGCCATTTTGAACGCCATTTTGGGCTAATTAGCAAACTTATTGAATTGTTTTGAAATTTTTTAATTGAACACACTCCAATAATCCGTTTTTAATAGGATATCACGCTTTTGCAGCTTCTTTTTGTCTATTTTACAAAGAACAAATTAACAGCAAATATGACATCATTAGACTTGGCTAACTTCTGCCGATGTATCAATGCAAAATCATCAATTTTGATAAAATGATATTTCTATATCAAATATGTAGCTAAATTGAACTATAAACTGCACAAAGATCATGCAAAACCTTCTTTAAATCAAAATTTAACTAGGAGGCCTGATTTTTACAGATTTTCAACTTCATGATATCACTGTGACGCGATAAGGCGTGGCAGCCACACTCAAATTACGTTACATACTACAAATTACTTGCTATAAAACTGTTCCAAGTTGCAGTGAATTCCGATGAAATCGAATTATTTTTCCAGGCATAGCTGATCTTGTAGTTGGTTTCAAAATAAGCAAGTCTAGCTCTTTACGGGCTGCCAGGTTTTGAATCATACAGCCAAGAAACACTGATGATTACAAGGTCAATTTATCTGAGCATGTTAAGCTTTTAATGTGGTCATAAGCTAAAGAAAGAAACGTAAGGGAAATAAAAGAAGGGAAATAAAAATCGGACAGTTTTTATCTTTTAGGCAAGATTGACTATTATGCTTAAAAAGGATAGCTCACAATTCGGTCTTTCAACGTGTAATATTTCACCTTGTAGTATCAAAAACAAACCATTTATCATGTTTAAACAATTTCTTGGTCATTAAACAATTCAAAAAGAAAATTTATCAAAGATGCGATAATCAATTTTTGGTGATTTTTAAAAAGGAGTGCTTTTTGGGATATTCAGTACCTCGAAATAAAAAAAGCAGATCTAGCAAAGATAGAATTCGTTGTCTTTCACTGACAAGCCAGAAAAACTCAATTAGCCATCACAAACAAACGGATTTCTGCTAGCAAACAGTCAAACAGCTATTGAAATACGTCATAGTGATGCCCTGAAAACGCCGAGGCACTCATTTTGCTTTCAACCTGAGATTGTTAAAAGATGTTGTCGTAGAGAAAATTTTTAGTTTTATTGTTCACTCGTAGGTATTCTATTGTTTATGATTTCCACTGTAACTGCCTTAGAATGACGGGTGAATGAAAAGCAATGGATACTTCCAGGTGCTCCAAAAAAGCTATCCATTCTCTACAGGCAATGATAAATCGTACAAAAAGCTGCTTTGGAAGAGTGATTATTCAATATCTACTCTGAAGCCCCAAATAATAGTTAAGTGTTAGTTGACGGAGCTAAGTAGCGGCAATCTATAAGTAGCATAAAGAAAACATCTACACGTGCTTTTGTTTTCTCTAGATAAACAATATCCGCGAAAGTTTTGAAATCATCAAATGCTATGTAACAGGGTTGACCTGATGAAGAGTGATACTCGAAATGTTGTGTGTATCATTTCTCACGTACAAAGTCGTATTTTATATAGAATTAATTGATCTACAATATGTAACAGGGTGTCTCAAAAAAATTGTTCGACGTTTGATTAATCATCGAAAATAAACCACGACATAGACTGGCTCTTCATTAACATTAATATGACACCAAGATCATGAGATAATTTAGAGACCATAATCTTTGAAATCCGTGGCCAGACTTTGGAACTACAACTTTGAAAGATCCGAAAGGTAAAACCAGAGGACTTCGTAAAAGGTTGATTTTCAAAAGAGATATTAAATTTCATGCATATTCCCGAAGTTTTCCTTACCTTCAAAAGAAACCAAATCGGATTTTTTACGAACTAACATCTTTATGTAACCCCTGTAAAAATGCATCGATGAATACAAACATTCCGAAAACCGATAGATCGAAAGTTTACCAGTAAGACACTACCAAAATCTTGTTTGAAAGTAGTACAATTTGAGATATCTGAACTACCTCTCATGGGAATCAGAAATTGCTTTACTGTATGGCACTATGAAGGAGAAGTATATATCTGAAAAGTGTGACTGGTTGAGGAAAAGATTCCATGGAGATCAAGAGAAGGAAAGCATCGAACATGTCTATTTCTACAGCTATTCAACAAAAAGGATAATTCATGAGTGAAACCCGAGAGATGTCTGTAGTAGTTTAGTGGCAGCTCCGGGCCGTTTACATAATGTTTCCATTTCTTTTCGTGCTTGCAAGCTACGTAAGATTGAAAATGCTAATACAGCCATGTTACAGCGGAGAAATAGCTGTCCAAGTCCAACATTTTGAATAAAGGGAGAAGCATGACATTTGACATCCCGCTTGTCCTTCGACCGTGGAGCCTTTTCTCCATTGTAAGTCAATGAGAGTCCACCAGTTTCAGCTTTCGTACAAACTTGATCTTTCAAAGCCTGTAGCTCCGAATTCTGGCAACGGATTTCACAGACTATGGTCTTTAAGATTACTTCATAATCTCGGGGCCAACTTTATGTTTATGAAGAGTTATTCGATGACATGGTCTGTTTTGAATAATTAATCAAAGGTCGTAAAAATGTTTTGAGACACCATATAAACTAATCTTTGGCATAAGCAAGCAGCTCTTGACTTATCTATTGACTACCGTCAATGAAGTTTAATGATTTGTGAAAGTTTGATGAAAGTGAAAGAGTGGTTTGAGAAATAATGAATTTCCATGTTTTTGAAACTGTTTTTTTCGGACAGGAAGAATATCTTACATTGACGAAGCAACATCTCAAAAGATAACGGAGCCTTTCAGCTACATGCTGATACCTTGTTTGTCTTCATAACATTTGCTTTTAAGAAAATATGTTCGATCTAGCTCGTGAAGGTTTTTTTGGGTCACCTTGTAGATTTGATTTTATCCCAGCTCCTTGATATTTACCTGCTCTCTAACTTCGTATTGCTCCACCAGACCCTTCAGTTTTTGTGCTAGACTAAGGAAACGAAAAAAATGAATCGAAAGGATGCAACAACTGTACATAGTTTTATCATTTCGTTGGAGTACGCCAGCATAATTTATGTATTTCGAACACTTTCCCACATAACACACCTTCTAACACTACCTATGAATCGGAACAAACTTTCGCCTGCTAGTGGACTGACCCCAAATCCCCTTCATGGAAGGAGTGTTACTAAATATGCAGTTACAGATAGCTACACATAAACGATCACCACAGATTACAGGTGGATACTGATGCCTGTTTCACGTTAGATACCAGACCTTTTTTAGGTTTAAGGTGTTTTTATCGGGAATAAGCATACTTGAATCCATATAAAATATCTTACACAGAGGAATATGTGCCTTGCATCAAATGTGAAACAAACGTAGAACAAAATGACAAAGAGAAAGAACAAAATGACTTAGTTACTTCGTGGCACAAGCAAAATTAAAATGACGCAAACCGACCAGCTTTGTGAATGAAATCTATAGTCAGCTTGAGTATAATTTTGTTGACGTCATCAGGGAAATCTTTATCGCCGTACAGTAAAAGTTGCAGCAGAGTAACGAGTTCACCTTGTGTCGAAGAATTCCATCTGTATACTCCAACAGACCCATTTCCAGTGCTCAGATTCATTGCTTGCACGTTTCAGATTTCTTCCTCTTCATAATCGATTATCGCAAGAATATAAAATACAACAGTAACAACCAGTGTCCTCTTTGACAACACCACTCTATGGACCACACAGAAATTATCCATTCTCGCCCCAATATTTTACATGCACCGGAATTTTTCGCACATCTCTGTAGGGTCAATATTTTTTCTTGAAACTGACATTCGGACGTTCCACAATGATATATTTGAGTAGCAAAGGGAAGATTGATCAATTAAACCATTTTCATTACTTGTAGATAGCATTGAAATTTGGGACAAATAGCAGTAACGTTTCGGACCGCAGGTCAGGTATATAGTACTCCAGGCTCTCTTCTTCCTTTCTTATCACTTTGAAGCCCGTCCACAGGCTAATACATCAACTATAAAAAGGAATTTTTGCTTCCGAGTTTAAAAAAATTGATTTTCGTAAGGAACTTTCCCGTTCGAGACATTTGGATGATTTAACCTAGAGTAATTCCAACCAATGTATTAGTTTAATGTAAGCAGATAAAGTGGTATAAATCGTAGTACAAATCGAATTTTAAGATAAATCGTACTTTGAATTGAGCAAGATCATATGACGATGTCGAGCTAAGCCTGTTATCAAGTTATCAATTCAGCACCCACTTACTCGGTATTATCTTGCTTAAGCTGTTGATTTCTTTTGTGATTTTCACCCATCTGTGTTGTAATATCGTTTATTGTTGACTGGAACTTTTGAGATAAATCCCTTCTCTTTCTGTCTTCTTCGTCTGCTCTTCTCTGTATTTCATCCTGTCAAATATAAGGTATCTGAGGATAAAATGGCTCAAGTGACTGGGGTTTAGAAACGCACCGCTTCTCAAAACATGGTTCTTTGAATCAAATGAAGAGCTAAAAAGCCCTAAGAATCTCTGCTCTTCCATATCTGCCCTTCTGGCGAGATTCCTCAAAGATTATATGTACAGAATTCATACCTTTATCAGTTTATTTTGTTTTTGCAACTCTCTACAAAGGCTCTCAAGTTTTGACTTTGCCATATTCACTTTCCCAAAATCAGCTAGTAGTTGTTCTTTTTCTCGCTTTATCTAAAAAGATATGTAAGGATTTCAAAGTTTGCAGCTATTTCTCTGAGGTAGAAATCCCTGGATTCAACAGGCAAGAGTAAATAATTCCATTCATAAAAAGAACGAAGAAATACACAAACACGCTCTCTTCTTTAGCTCGTGCATGTGTTAATAGTTTCCAGACATTCTCAATGTAGATTGAATATATATTTGTCCAATTTTACCCGTGTCGATTCCCTATACGGATAAACAGTCACCAACTTTGAAGCATTTTACATTACACACGCAGACATATCTCTCTGTCCCTTCGAATACCTTAACATTTTTTGATGTGCTACAAAATCAACTTGTGATAACGTAAGAGTCGTCAATATGAAATTTTGAATCAAATCATGAGCAACATTTACGATATCTCAAAGAGCATATGACTCAAAACATGGGCTTCAAAATATCATTTTAAATCTTTCACTTGATTTTGCACAATTGTTTCTCGTTACCATTAGCTTGGCCTTTGATACAGCTATGACACAAAATTGCAAAAGCAGAAAAAAATAAATACTTAATGTTCAGTTTACAAGAAAATTGTATGTAGGAAGTTCTTCAATAATGGAACTTGATCAGTGAATAAAACAATTAAGGCGAAAACACATCGCTGTTATTTGGGAAATCCAAGTACTTAGCTTGTTTGACCATGTCTCTGGAAGACCTCCATTTCCTAGCCTAACTAACTTGTTTATGAATAATGGATTAATAAACGGATAGTTGCTTATATTACACCTTTCTTCACTGCTCTGTGGTTTTCGAAAAGGTTGCAGTGCTCAACATGCTCTCGTAAGGCTCTTAGAAACATTCAAAGTTAGCCTTGATGTGGGTGTTCAGGCATGGGCCGTATTGATGGTTCTCTCCAAGGCATTTGACTGTATTAGACATTATCTTGATTGCAAAAATAGCATGCTTAAGGTTTTTCTCACGATACATTAACACCCAATAACGATTATCGTACAAACAGGCAACAACGAGTTAAGGTAAATGGTTCATTCAGTTCTTGGTAAGACCTAACACGTGGTGTTCCTAAGGGGTCAGTTTTAGACCCTCTGTTGTTTTACATATACATCAATGATCTTTTACTTTTTATTCAAAACTCAGATATCTGCAATTTTGCAGATGATACTACTATCTATTCCTGCGATAAGAACCAAGATAACATAACTCATAAGCTTGAAAATGACTGTACCGTGGCCTTAAAATGGTTTGCTGACAACTTTATGAAATTAAAAATAGATAAATGTCATCTTCTGGTTATGGGGCAGAGATGTGATGATCCACTTACTGTTAAGACTGGAAATGCTGAAGTCGTTAATGATTCCGAAGAGAAATGACTCGGAGTTCATATTGATAGTACACTCTCCTTTGACTATCACTATGTCTCGAAGCGTTGCCAAGAAGCTAGCAAAACTTTATGCACTTGACCGCAAATCCCCGTATGTGGAACAGACTAAAAAAATTTGATGAGGGCATGTGATGGCCAGTCAGTTTCATTATCATAATCTAATATGGATGTCCAGTACGCAGGTTTACCAAAAATCAGCAAAATACAGGAAAGGGTTTTGAGAATTAACAACAAGGACATCGAATCTACGTTTAGTGAGCTATTACATTTTTCATTTTCATTTTCATTTAACATAATGTTAGAGCTGCGTAATGAAAGCCTTTTTTGGTAAATTCAGTCCAATATCTAGGGATCTGGAGATCTTTACAGTGCCTCGTATTGTAGGTCGAGTGAAAAGATCTCGGTTGGAATTTATCCCATAGGCTTTCAGGGCATAGTCTATCCATAATCTTGTAGGTCATGACATTCCTGTCGTAACGGAACAGATTTTCTACGTTCAACCAGGAGGTCGACCAGCTATCTTTTATTCTTGCATTTGATATTATTGAATAGGCCCGGTCTTCAAGGCGTTGGAGAGCAGCTAGTTTTGTTTTAGACAGATTACCCCAGATAACATCAGCATAACGCAGGTGACTCTCAATTAATGCATAGTATACATTACAAAGTTGGGATTGCCGAACGACATTTTTCAATTTTTTTATAGCTGCAAGTCCTCCACTCATTTTACCTTTGGCACGCTTAAACTGTTCATCCCAATTTAGCTTTTCATCAACTATGTCTCCGAGGGATTTCGTCTTGTCGACTCTTTTTATGTCAGAGTTATTTAGTTTCAGCATTTCTGGCAGGTCTAGATTTCTGGTTTTAACCGGATGTCCGATGACCATGAATTCAGTTTTTTTCGGATTCGGGCTAAGTTTATTCACCCTCATCCACTCAGAGAGGTTGGAAAGCTCCTGATGTGCGTCCTCGATTAGTTTCGCTACATCATCCGATGCAATCATTATACTGGTATCGTCAGCATAGATGCTAGCCCGGAAGAATTTAAGACACTTTTCTAAGTCATTCAAGTAAATGATGAAAAGAAGAGGGCCTAAACAAGAACCTTGGGGAATACCACAGGTTACGTCTCTGGCTTTTGAATGCTGACCGTTTAGAGAGCAGAACTGTTTTCTATTATTTAGGTAGGATTCAAACCAGCCCCCAATTTTGCCTCTTATTCCATATGCACTAGCCTGCGCGCAGCCTCAACTCCTCTGCACGCAGGCTAATATGCACTTAATTTTTTTAGTAATATGTCGTGATCGACCGTATCGAAAGCTTTCTTGAGGTCGAGAAATATAGTGAGATTGACATTACTGCGATCTATGTTTTCGTACCAGAAGTCTGTGCTGCTTATGAGTGATGTTATCGTGGAGTATAACTTACGAAAAGCTGCTTGGTTGCATTTAATACTATTATTGATTTTCAGAATCTCAAACAGCTGATCGTGCGTTAGCCTTTCTAGTATCCTTGAAAACACTGAGATTGCAGAAATGGGCCTATAGTTATTTACATCAGTTTTTGGGCCTGACTTGTAAATCGGGGTGACCCTCGCTAACTTCCAAATATCAGGGAAAACACCATTTGCAAGTGATGAGTTATAAATCAGCATAAGAGGGTGAGCGATAAATTCACTCGCGTCTTTTACCAAAGTTATGGTAATTTTGTCAGGACCAGACGCTTTTCCGTTCTTTAGCTGATTGATAGCATTCATCACATACTTTTTGTCGACTGGTTTGAACTGCATTTCTTCGTTTACTGGTGTAATATGCTGCAAGCAATTATCGCTAGGTCTCGTTTCTATGCTTCTTGCAAGCTTTGGTCCAACAGATACAAAGTGGCAGTTGAAAGCTTCAAGCACACCATGCTCTTTTGTCAACGTTTTGCCGTCAATTTCAATACTGGAGAGTGTCGTGGATTTCGCATCTTTATCCAAGACCCTGTTTATTGTTTTCCACATTTTCTTTGGATCCCCTTTATTTTTCTCAATTAAACATTTGTAATAATCCTGAATAGAATATCGAATTTCTTTGGTTACTTTATTCCTCTGCTTTCTATAAGCAGACCACATTTCAGGAGATTTTGCAGCTATTTTTTTCAGTTTATCCCTAGTCTCCATCGATTTTCTAAGACTTGGAGTTAACAAAGGAGCCAATTCTGATCTTACCCTTCTTTTCTTAATTGGAGCATGTATAAAAGCACTGTGCAGTTATTATTCATACAAAGAACTTGCAAATACTTATGACTGAGATGCACAAATCTATAAATGAGCTAAAACCCCCATGTATGCAGGAAACCTTCCGTGAACATACAACTCGCTACGCTTTGCGAAATGATAACGAATTTACTCAACCCAAGATGAAATCCGTTCGCAACAGGACAAAAAGCGTCTGATTCAAAGGTCCGCAGCTGTGGCAAACTCTATCACCAACAATACGGAATTTAGAAACCCTTTGCTGCCAATTAAGATTAAGAGAAAGATCAAGAATTAGCAAGCAGAAAACTGTCCTTGGAAATTATGCCGCATCTTTATTTCCAATATCGTATCTAATACACCTTTTAACGTTAGAATCAATTAGCTACTTTTTTATTTTAGCTACTGTATCTTTATAATACAACAATAAATAAGTTGATAATAATAACAAGTAGCAGCCAATACTTGTTTCCATTTTTAGATGGCAGCACATGACAGCATAATTTCTGATGAGGCTGTGGAAGTTATTCAGCGGTGTAACTTCTTGACAGTCCTCTTTTGCGATTCGATGAGGCTTTCGAAAGATTAGGTAGCTACTTATTTCATTTCATTTTCATTTCGTTTTATTTCATTCAGGGAGAGTTGCCTTTCAACAAAGTTTTTTTTCAAGGGGCCCTCCATTAAGAAAATTTACAATACAAGGCCACATAAAATAAATAAATGGATTCTCATCACTAAATCCTCAGCATTTCATTAACTGGAAGCTGTTGACACTGCAATCCATTTTCCTGACCTAATTTAATGTTTCATGCAACAACTCAACAAGGAAATCCAACAGCAATTGCATCTTCGAAATTTGGTAATTTTTCAAACATCTGCCGTTCATTTGGAACACCTGGTAGCACAACATAGTAGCCGCTCCCTGTGGCATAGTCTCTGTTATATTTTAGCGTAGTTTGTAGATATTGTATATACTTAGCAGTATGCTTGTACGATTTTTTAATGGAATAAAAATGTCACAGTTCTCCTTGCAGCCTTTCTTTATCGATGGCATTGGACTTTTTAAAATGGAAATTCAAAAGGAAGTGAAATAAGATTTCTCCTTTGACATATGGTTATACGATGAGCCATGCACAAGGCCAACTTTGATGATTGACTATCTCATCCATAAGCAAAATTCTACATAAGTCTTAATGCAAAATACTATTTGGCAATTTTTTCTATTCTGTGGTAGCATACTTCCCCATCTAAAAAATAAGCAATTTCTTCAAAGTTATTGCCTTGGAAAAAGCTAAAATTGATTGAAAAACATTGATCAACTTTCGTAAAGATTGTTTGTACGTACAATGAAAAAACTATTACTTTTAACAATGTATACAACGACTTCATTGAATTGATCAAAAACAGATGTCTTTGGAATTGATAAAAGAAAATAGATACTAAAGTCATTTCCAAGAGTTTCCTTGTTGTTTCGTTTTGATCCAATTATAGAAATTTTGTTGAAATCTTTTAAAATTTTGCTGCTTCTGGACTAAAAATGTTCAAAATTACTCATAGCACCAGAGGTAGGGGTGGCTAAAACTTGAAAATTGACAAGTATATATAATTAGAAATCTTCAGTAAACACTTTATCATCAGTCTTCAAAATGGGCATAGGTACAATGTATCATGATAAATAAAAAATGGAGAATTTTTATGTTGCAACTGGAAAAAGGCATGAAATGGCCTCAACAAGAAGTCTTAGAAATAAAACATTCTTACATCTTTGTTCTTTCCTTCAAAATCTTCCAATTTAGTTTCGGTTGCCTTCATATCAGCAGCCTGGAGATGAGAAAGATAGTACGTTGAATGTGGTTTCAATGCCCCATCTTACCAGATGCTACAAAGTTGTGAATTTATTACATCTTTGATCAACAATGAAAACAGCAGCTAGAATTTGTAACAATGCCATAAACATTGATTTCATTTGCTTGGTAGTGAGGAATTTGATCATGAAATTAGAGAATAACATGGCTTGTAACGCATTCACAGTATTGTACTGGGTGAGTCAATAAAACGGGCCGCCCTTTGAGAAAATGCTGCTCCTGAATATCAAAGCAATGACATTGAAAACCGTCTTGCTTTATTCTCGATATGTCAAATTAGGTTCAGCAATTTACCCGGCTTTAATCAGTCATTCGTTCCCATCCAAATAGGAGATTTTCTGAGGAAAGCCCTTTTCGAAATCCTGAACAAATGAGTGAAAACACCAAGCAAGATTTCCCTTTGTTCTCCTTGCTAGCAATAATGACCCTTGCGTGTGTCCATGTACTTCATCCTCATAGGAGAATGGAATCCCCCTCAATAAGTTATTCACACTAGGGGGAAGACTTTTCAACCCACTAAAACGAAAGCACGTGCTAAAGCGTGCTGAAACTCATTGCTGTGATGTAAACAAATTAGGGAAACTTGCTTGAATTTTTAGCACTTTTTTCAAGGTTTCTCAAAAGGATATTGTTTAGAAAATCGCTTACAGAATTTGAATGGAGTGACCGATTATAATCTAAAAATAATTGAACATGTTAGCTATTCAATCAGATATTGCAAAATATCATTGCTTATATACTCAGGGAGCAGTAGCCTTTCACATGCCGGGCATTTTTTTGACACCCGGTAGTACGATTTGGTTTATGAAGTGCGTATGGTGACAAATGACTTGACAAGTATCAACTGTTTACTTTTTACTGAGTAACTCAAATATGTCCCCCTCTTTGAAAAATTATTGCAGCAAAAGTAGTTACACGATAGTTATGGGAAGTGATCTTTCTAACAGCTGAAAGGATTAAACAGTTTTGTACTTTTGGTATTGTTTCTTTGTAAATTTAAAAGAGTTAAAGCTAAGTCTTTCAGAGCAGCCTGAAAATGGCCTAAATGTTTGCTCAAATCTTGCAGGTCGTTTAAAATCTATTTGAAACCCTTTTGAGAAGTAGCGTCACTAGTAAAATGAAGAACTGAAATTAATTGATAGTTAATACCTATTAATTGCTCTGAAAAAGATTAGCAAAAATAGCAAAACTGACAGATCTCATTTCTTTTAGTTTCATATGACTTTGATCACATGTTTTAGGCCATTTTCTGGAATTTATCCAGGGCAAAATTTCTGAATCTGTCAGATATTCCATAGCACTAATATCTCGATAATTTGCAAAAATACAAAACAATACATCAATCGTTCAACTAACTGAGAAATTGGTTTCCATGATTGAAGCGCGAGTAAGTTTCCTGCAATGATTTCTTGAACAGGGGAGCATAGTTTTGAGTCAACAAGTATAGAAAACAAATCAATCAAACAGACACTCACCAACTGAATGTACTTTTTGGCCAGTGCTTCCATTTTCTTATCCGGTGTTTCAAGTCCATCAAATACATGAACAAGTAAATCAACTAAGAATAAAAACATGACATTTGACATTTACAATATTGTATTCAGAAATAACACAAGATTGCTTTGAAAGGTTGGATCAATGCGGGCACCTGAACAGGAGAGAATTTGGCTCTGCGCTAATTAGCGACTTTGTTTACCTTGGAAAAAGCCAATCACATTGCTTCATTGAACAATTGGAACAAAAGTGGTCTAAAATTGATGGGGTGCACTGCATTTTACGACCATACAAAGAGTATCATAAATTTTTCACAATATTAGTGGGTTAATCCAAGTTCTTATCAAGAACACTTCTATTATCTGCCCAAGAGCAGAGAAAACGTCAACAATAGAGTAGGCATTTTAAACAATGTTTGCTTAGGACCATCGTCGCGCCTTTGCTGGCGATGGTCATTTTCAGACACGTTCTTGAACATTTATCCGTGAAATATTCTGTTACACATCATTGAAAAGAACAGTATCCCTTTAAAGCAGAACGTAGTATTGCTTAGTTGAGCATCACAATTACACTTAAAACAGCTAAATTTCGGAGGTAAACTCGACGATAAACCCAAATCTATAATGTCACAAACAGGAAGTTAATATCAGAGGGTATTCACCACTTCTCCATTGTTGATGATGAGCCACTGGATAAGAACAAACAAACTTAGCAAGGACAAATTGAATTATTTCCGTAAGTTTCACCATTGGATTCTTGCCGCGCTACAGTGTTGATCTGAGGTATGTCATCGAAAATTGAACTGATATGGCGTTAAATTGACTAGGTCTGTGAAAATAGTCAATTTCTGATGATCCTCCTATGATTCTTTTTCATTTTGGTCGCTGAAGATCAGGTCGGATGAAATGTGCAACTCAGTTATGCTCCTGGCGCATTATAATATCTTGCAATCAATGGGATTACAGTGTAGAAAGTATGGGGCTGTGACAGGGTGATCATTCTTTGGTTGGTTCATCTTTTCCAAAAATTATGTGACGTTTTTGAGGTATACTTAGTTGATCTCGGTACATTTTAACGCAATGACAGTAATGCAAGTTTCAAGTAGGGGAGCATATACCGCAAAAAGAGGACAATATAAGTAGCTTGGGAAATCATTGGATGGAGAAACTTGAATCAGTACAGTATGCTGCTGCATTGGCAGTAACAGGAACATGGAGAGGCACTTCTCGGGAAAGATTGTACAATGAATTAGGATGGGAACCCTTAAGTTTAAGAAGATGGAGTAGACGGCTCATTCTTTTCTACAAATTTCTCAACGAGTTAACACCTGATTACACGAGAGACCCTATTCCACCTCTCAATGAAACTAGCTATCCTATTAGAAATAGGTCCGTTGTGGGGCAAATAAGGGCAAGAACGGAAAGATTCAAAGCCAGTTTTTATCCTCACTGTTTATTGGAATGGAACAAACTTGATCCTGAGATCAGAGCATCATCCGCTGTTGGCATTTTTAAGAAGAAACTGTCTTCACAAATAAGGCCACCTGCGAACTCTGTATATGGTATTCATAATCCAAAAGGGGTTGCATATTTAACTCAACTCAGGGTCGGACTGAGCAAGCTCAATTTCCACAAATTTAGACACAATTTTAGAGACACAATAAATCCAATGTGTCCAATCAATGATGGTGTAGAGGATACGGAACATTCTTGCTGCTTTGCGACTCTTATAAAGAACACAGATGTAATCTTCTCGCTGATGTTAATGCTGTACTACAAAATAGTGGGCATTCTGTCTGGAGCGACAGCTTTTTGCAACTTCTTTTGTACGGTGATCAGAGTCTGTCTTATGAGGCAAACAGATCAATTCTAACTTTGACTCTTACGTATATCCTCAAGACAGAATGTTTTGATTAAAGAATCTTTATATCATCCCAAGAAATTGTCCCGTTTCCTTCCAATTCCTTCCATTCTCTCCTTCTCGCGGTTACGTGTAGTGCTGTGTTCGTGTTTCCTGTTTGATGTTACCATGAGGTAGTCATTGTTTTTTGCTCCAAATGGTATTGTATTAGTAGAAGGGCATAGTATTTTGTAAGTAGTGTAGTTGTAATATGTATTGTAATTTTTTAGATTGAATGTAAAAAAAAAAGTAGGGGAGGGGGCCAACCATTGCAAAAATGGCCAAATTTTCCGACTCTGGTTTGTGTTAGGGGCCCAAAGCATTTTTTTGACACTGTCATCATTTTTGACACTGTTTCTAATCTTTGGCTAGCACTGGGGGGGGGGGCTGATCTCCCAAACACTCATTTATTTCTGCCGCTGCTTTTATGTCCTGCTCCCTTGGTCTCAAACACATGTCACAACCTCAAAAATTGCACATTGCATACCATTTCCATAAGTCTTTTTTACAAAAAGGTAGCCTTCGAGTACACCCATTATCCAAAACGAAAATCATCATCCTTCTTTCGGATAATGCCCGGGGGGGGGGTACAGGACTTGTGGATGGACAGGGTGCGTCGCCCGACTTCCAAAAGGCATCCTCTTCCAGTTACCAAAACTTGCCTTCCTATCTTCTTTTATGATGAATTTTGGCGGAAGGATACCAATTCTTAACCACTCTTTTGTGAATTTCAACCAAACCCACCCATGTTTATGGAAAATCTACCGATAAAGGACCCTTGTTTAGAGAACTTTGGGCACGAAAGCCTACCCTTACAGGCGGCACATACTGTACCCGTACCTTCAACAGCACACACTGTACCTTTTACATACCCTCTCCCTCTTCAGGATAATGGGTCTACTTGTAAGCTAGCATTGTCTTTTCTGGAAGCTGAGATCTTGTTTTACTTTGGGGAGCATATTGTCAATGAGATTTTAGATCAAGTGCCACTGGATCTGCACCCCTCCTCACACAAAATGATGGATCGTTTACATTTGTTTGAATTTTTAAAGGGCTCTATAATATTGACCTTTCTCAGACCACTAAAATGTCTATGGAACAGGTGGCATCATCTGTCTGGGAAGCCAAGCTTTTCAGTTTTAAAACCTATCCTGTGCGAAGGCGCACTAAGACACAGAAATACAAGGGAGCTGTATTCGAACAACTTGAGAGCAGTTGGGCCTAGGCACGCTCAGTTGAAGACGAAACAGAACAGAAAACAAGACAACAAAACAAGAAACAGGGATCAAAACAAGGTAAATAAATAATCAATTAAAACATCGGTGTCCTAACACCCTTGAAGTAACTATGTCCTCTACTGTAGACTCCTCCAATACATTTGGTCTGACCCCTTCATCAAAATCTATCTAGTTGTCTATTGGCAGACTTTTCACAACAAAGAACTTGAAAGGATTATATGAGGATCATCAGAAATCGACTTGTTTGCAACATTTACTATTTTCGTAGCCCTAATCAATTTCATACGGTGGCCCACAAGGCTCACTGATAAATATTTCGAATGTGAATAAAATATTTTAAAACGTGTGTGATTTCAGTTCAAAATTGATGCAAATGCGAGTTTAAAATTATTAAATTTTCAAAAAGGTGATTGCAACATAAAAAAGTTGATGCAAATGAAAAAGTTGCTGCAAATAAAAAAATTAGTGCAAATAAAAAAGTTGCTGCAAATAAAAAAGTTGCAGCAAATAAAAAAGTTGCTGCAAATAAAAAAGTAGCTGCAACTACTAGGTGTAGCCATAACGTGAAATCGAGGCAAAAAGTTGTTCGTTTGGCGCGAAGCTTGGAAACGAGGCTTGCATAAGCCAGATGCTGCAATCACACACGTTTTAAAATATTTCATTCACATTTGAAATATTTGTCAGTGAGCCTTGTGGGCCACCGTAATTTCATGCCATTTCAGTTCAGTATTGGATAGCATAGACCTCAGATAAACACGGTAGTGCGGCAAGGACTGCACTTGTAAAACTTGTGGAAATAATTCAATTTGTCCCTGCTGATGAAGCCTGTAGATTTGTGGACTTATCCAGTTGTGGGACATCATTGCGATGAAATGTTTACGTCCTGTTTGTGACAATAGGGATCCAGGATTCTCTTCGAGTTTGCTTCAAGAAATTTTGCTGTTTTAAGTGTAATTGTGGTGCCCAAGATTGCAGTACCATGTTCTGCTTTACAGGGGGATACTCGTCCTTTGAATGGTGTGTGACACAGGAAATTTCGTGAAGATATGTTCAACAAACGCACTTCAAAACGACCATCGCCACCAGAGTCACGACGATGGGCATAAGCAAACACGTTGAAAATGCCTATTTTATTGTTGATGTCTTCTCTGCTCTTGGGGCAGATGATAATCATTTTCCCCTAGATTAACTTATGAATGATGTAAAAAGTAGAGATACTGTTTATAGGGTCCTAAAATGTAGTGCATCCCATTGATTGTAAAGTCGGTGGTCTTACAATGAGATTCCGCGAGATTTGTTGGTAATCTGTGACGTCAAGACCATTATTGTTCCTATTGTTCGATGAAGCAATATGATTGGCTTCTTGTGAGATAAACAAAGTCGCTGATTGGCTTAAAACAGAATTGCCCCTATTTGGGCACCTACTGCATATTGCGAATCAAACGTATGCTAAATACTACTACCTTGATTATCGTTATTCAGGGCTACTACTTTAACTGCAATCGTAGCAAGCTGTCGCTACACCGCTATGGAGGAAAGAGCAAGGGCAGCTGTATATGCTTGCAGTACTCCTCTAGAGACGGAGAGTACTAGGGTAGGGTGGCCTGATGCGAATCTACGGGGTAAAGTGGGTCTATTGCACTTTTTACGAGAAATATCCTTCCTCGTCAAATCAAAGAAAGGTTTGCTATTTTGACTGTAATTTCTACGCAATAAGTGCCTTTTCATACAAAACATCCGTCTTAGATTTATCACAATTCATTCAAAAAAATTAGTTTACTGAACGGCCTACTGTGGGAGAATTTCATTGCCAAGGAAAACTTTCTCCTGCTATCGTTATTTTGTTTTTCTCTTAATAAACACAAGGCCAGAGTTTGCTCTTTTACAATGAAATAATGTTTATTTGAAAGTCATTGAAGTGATGGTCTTTTTATGTTAATATTTGTACCAGGTAGGGTAATATGGGCCGACTGCGAGTTCATCCATAACTCAACTTCGACGAAGCCTTGAACTGCTTAAAATTCTCTTACTTTGGGGAAAAGGCTTTAATGCTAGTATGGTTGCTTTCTTATAACCAGTAAATGGGAGTAAACAAACTGCAAGCTTTTTTAAATGGTCGTTGCTGTCAAATTCATGCCTTCCAAGTCGGAACGATGGAAGATCACCGTTTAAGGTAATTCATCTTTCTGTTCCAGCGAGCAACGAGTTGCCATTTCGCAAAACCACTTGTCTCAAAAACATTTAATTTTTCCAATACCATTCGGTCAATCAAAAAGCAACAGAAAGGACGTTATTCTACATAGTGATGGTAATGGAAAGACACATAAATCGCAATGTTTACCCAAAGGTTGCCTTCATAAACTATTTTTTGAAACTTCTCGTTGATTTCAGAAAGTGAATAAAAAATGTTTGGTTTTCTTTTGTCATATCTTTAGATAGGTTGTTGATGTATTGCATTACCAAGTCTGATTGAAAGGGCTGCGCTAGATTTTTTATTGCAATTGAATTTCAAATTTGTGCTTACTCTTCGGCAGTGAAGGGTAGAAACGTTGGTCAACAGATTAGCACTAAAAGAGGAAATAAGTTTAGCTTCAGATCTGTGTTTATTGTGAAGTCTGAGAAAAATATATATTCTGTGAATGCTAATGAAAGTCTCAAAGAACACGAAGAAGGAAGGTTGTGAAATTGCTGGTAAAATTCAAGAAATGATACTTTCACAAGCGACAAAGGAAATATAATGAGACTTCATGGGATTCCCAACAGATCACATTCATTCGTTTGCCAATGGAAACATGCAGAAAGTTAGTCCACGGCTGAATTTCTGAAAGAGTGAGTCACCGCATGGCACCAGTTGACCAAGTTTTCTACAATTTGCTGTAGAGAAGTAAACAGAAATATAAATTTCTTCGTCATAAATCTAGCCTAGCTTTTTAATCAGACTTGGTAAAGTGAGAAAAACAAAAAAACTTAGAGCAGTTTTGAAGATAAATCCACCTTTCTGAAATCAACAAGAAGTTTTGAAAAATAATTTGCAAAGCCAACATTAACGGAAAAATTGCAATTAACGAACTGTTCGATTGCCAAGACTATGCAGAGCTATACTTGGGGTGAAAAAGTATTAGAACGGTTGACTCAGAATAGCGCAGGAAATGCCATGTTACCCATCTGCCTCGTAATAAAACAAGCGGCTTTCTCTCCAACCAAGACCTCAAGTCAAACATGTTTGGCGGGAAATTATTTATCATTTCCATTTCTGTTCACGAGAATTAAAAGTTTAGTTGATATCAATGTTTTTCTGACTTTACAAGACAAATACTGCAGTGGTGCTTTGAAGGCAACCGAATTGATGCTGTGGTTGGTGGAAATTTGGATGGGATAATGTTTTGAAAGTAGGAAACATTGGATAAATGGCATTATTTTATCGATTTGTGCTGGACTTTCTACTTTCTGCAAGAAGATTTGAAGGACAACCTACAAATTTGGAGATATCAGCTTGTAAACCAAAATATGCTACAAACAGGTAAGAGAAGAATTTTTATCTATCAAGTGCAATCAATTTCGGGAAATATTTTCACCTAAAATTAATGGCTCAAATATAAAAAACTGAAAGCAATTCACAGGTAATTAAACACTTTTATTGAAACTAATTTTCATCTTCATCCTAGAAGTCATATTTACAAAAATTTTCCAGGAGAGCATGCTAGACCCCTACATTTATGCATTTCTGATCTCTAGCATCTTGCTGCACAACCTCTATATGGACAAATAATGGTGCTTGGCAATCAGTGAATAATCATGCTGTCCAGAGCATTAAAGATATTGTGTTTCATACTGTCTCTGCTCTCAAGACCTTGGCCAAACCAATTGACATGCCCTTTTGCCACACCCTTTTGACCCAAAACTGCAGTTTATAATGTTTTGTGCAGTGATGAAAATTCCTTCAATTAATGCCTGAAGCCAATGCACCAAAATCTTCTTCTGAAGGACATTATGATCCAAAAGGAAAAACAAGTAACAATTTGAAATTATAAAAGACTTAACCTGCTCCAAACACATTTAGGTTGCATAGTTGATATATCCACATTTGCAGGTTGTCCTTTGAGTCTTCTTTCAAAATAAAGAGTCCAACACAAAGTAATATATAAAATAATGTCATTTAACCAATACTTCCTGCATTCAAAACATTATCCAAATCTAAATTTCTACCAGCCACTTCATCGATTGAATTGCCTTCAGAGCAACACTGCCACTTTGAAGTATTTGTCTCATGAAGTCAGAAAAATATCCACTCAACCTTTAATTCTCATAAACAAACAAAGAAATGACAAATATTTTCCCACCAAATCTGTTTCATTTGAGGTCTTGGTTAGAGAGAACCACTTTTTTTACGAGGCGATTTGGTGACAGGACATTTATGATGCCATTTTGAATCAATCACCCTAATAATATTGCACCTCAAATGTTTATCTTTTTTATTGCTTTTCAAATTATAATGTCGGAGAAATCAACTGTTTTCAGAGGAGGGTGATTTCACTAAGGGCAACTCGCTGCTCACTGGAAAGGAAAGCAGAGTTACCTGAAGGATGGCAGTTTCATTTTTGTTGTTGGAACGGGATTGCATGTGAAAAATGGCAAATACTAGGACTTTGTTGAATAAAAATGATTGGAAAATACATTTCCATTGTTTTTTTTAACCCTTTGCATGCTGAATTGTTTCCAGGTAACTGTACTGTAATGCTGGACACTTTCCGCAAGATTGCGAACGTCTTGATCAGAAAATTTCAAACTCCTGTTTCATCCGGCAAGAAGTTTGTCAATTTGAAATTAAAGTATATGAAAGTTGTAAGGAAATAACTGAAGTTTTCTTTTCTTGCCTCTATTTCACTGCAAACATCTTAATTTACCTTATTTGGCAGTAGAATGACTTCTGAGTAGTTTGTGTTTTGTTTACGTTGGAGCTTCGGGCAATCGCCGATGTACTGGGTGAGCAAGAAAAAAGCTCCAACTTTTGAAAATTCATAGCACCAAGACTACTTACTTAACGGATTTGAATTATTCAAATTGAAGTTAAAGCTGAAAACTCAAAGTATTTTTTATATTTTTCTTGCTGTCCTACCAGTGCTAGAAGTATTGGTAAAGTTAAGTTTTGAAAATTTCATGGTTGCAAAATGACGGAAAAGGGCCTAAAACATTGATCAAAATGTAAGGACTCTATTCACACCGTACATTTCACCTCCCTCAAGAGTAAGACATCGATTTTCAAACAAATACGGAAGATTTTCAATCCCATGGCAATTAATGTCCGGAGGATATCTCTCACCCATGAGAAGTTGCATTTCCTTCAATATTCTGTGCGAGGAGTCATTTATGATTTGATCGATGTTTTAGACCATTTTTCAGTCATTTTGCAACCATGAAATTTTTTAGAAGTTAATTTACCCATATTTGTAGTGGTCGTGAAACAAGGAGAAAAATCACAAAAATTCTTCAACCTGTTGGCTTTTAACTAGAATTGGAATCATTCGAATTGTGGAAAATACTCTTGCTGTTATGAATTTTCAAAAGTGGGAACTTTTTCCTGGTTCACCTGGTAGGCCACATTTTTGACCTTGCTGCATCATATTGAGGTTACCCATATTACTAGAAAGAGGCTGAATCGAAACGGCAGTTTCCACGCTCTCGAAACGTGCCTTTTGGAGCCGCATTGGACGAGTAGAACGTATTTTATCGCAAGAAGGAAACAGATTGAAAATATTGAAACAAATTCAAACATTCAACAAATATCAACAAAAAACTTGCGATTTAGTTGCAGAAGCTTCTATCGGGTAATAACTTGGTAAACTTCAGTGAACCATGTTCATTTTTCACTGGAAACAAAATCCCATTGCTTGGGAAACATATTAAGCCTATTTTTCCCAGATTCGGGAAAGGAAGAGATCAAAACATGAGTAAAAGAAATTACAATCATAAATCGCAATTCTGCGACCTCAGCATGTGAGGGAGAATTAATCTGGTCGCAAATCTACAGCAGTTAAAGAGTTAACAATCTGCTGTTTCTTATTCCACTACTATACATATTTTGAACACCGACCCACTCCTCCCCCTCATCAGGATAAGTGGGCCTATTTTAGTTGGCGAATTAGAAATCTTTCAAAACATGCCTTAGCTGCCTTTATCAGAACTGTTGGGAACAAGAAGCATTGAATGTCAATAAAATAGAAATTCTGAATGTGTTTGCACTTTATGGTTGTTTTTCCAGCTATGCACCAGGCCCTGAAATGAGAGGCGCTCGATCGAGCCCATGCGCCTCTACATTCACCTCGAAAATTCTACTGGCTCGATTGTTCAATCATAGTCATAAGGCGCCTTGCAGATCAATGATGTAGTTGGTGTTTGTACAACAGTCTGGTGTTTCTTTTAACAATCTATAATTACGATTTGTAACTATACTTGAAATAAAATACTCAGCCCAAATCTTCCTCTTTATCTCTGGTAAACTACAATAAATTGTCTTTCCTTCTCTCCATTGACTCGTAAATTTTCACTCGCTTCCAAAGTAGCATTCACCACATTGTCTACACCATTACCAAGCTGCCTTCCATTCTATGCTGACTGCCACTACGATCTGCTCAACACACACGTTGAAGCAAAATAGCTGCAAGCTCTGCCAGTGCTGACCATATGGCAGAATCATCGCTTTTCAGCTCTTGGGAAAGGGCAGTGGGATCGGCCAGAAGTTAAAGTTATCAAAGAAGAGCAGCAGGTTACAAAAGTCTGGTGCAAACTTTGCACGAGACATTCCAAGGCTGTTCCATCTTATTCCACATGCAGCCCAGCTCAAACGGCAATGCTGGCCATTGTTAATTTTTTATTCGTTTTCAATGATTGATGTGATTCTAGCTGAAAATTTTCAGACAAAACAGTAACTGTTGCTCATTTTTCAAGAACTTTGCATTTGGTTTCCCTGGTTTGCAACAAAGACAAAATCAATCTAGAAGCTTGATCAAGCGCCTAAATGAACTGAGGAGCTTGATCAACCAAGCAGCTAACGTTTGCTCATTTCAAGGCCTGATGCACAGGGCTGCCGAGAGGGGGGCAGGAGGGGCAGTTTGCCCCCAGGGCCTCCGGGTCTAAGGGGCCTCATAATGGAAGACTTTTAACATTTTGACTGAAGAAAGTGCTTTGAATGCATTTTAAGCCAATCTAAAGAGCATGATTGAAAAAATTTTCCGCTCGCTTCGCTCGCAAGGGGCCTCTTTTCACTGTTTTGCCCTAAGGCCTCCAAAAGCTCTTGGCGGCCCTGGCTATGCATTTTGAGATTTTCCTCAATTCAGACCTATATTACCGCACCCTTCCCTACAATCACAGTTAAAGTAGAGTACCATCGCCCTGAATCGGCACCTTTCAGATAAATCACCAATTATGAGCGTTATGATAGGGACTTAAAATAATGATTTGCCATCAGAAGATTCTTCAGTTCATAGTGTTTACTGTATCACTTCATCAACTTAATCTTACCAATTTTTGAAGTACAGCCAGAACTTAAAGGAGCAACAGTGAAAATCGGCTTAAATGAATTATATCGCCCTGAACCGGCACCCCTCATTTTACCGCAATCAGCTATCCCGGAAGGAAATTGTACTATACAGTCAAAACAGCTAATAGTTATGACCCTAGCTAATAGTATTTTCTAGGGTCATATCCCCTATATAATTAATATTCATTGCATTTTGATCGGATGGAAAATTAAAGCATTTCGTTCCTCCCCAGTTTTAACCTCTCATACATATTACCGTCATTACATTATTCCAAAAATGCTCCTCTTCCAACCCCATGAAAGGTCAGCAAGTCAGAAATGTGTTCCTAGAATCAAAATATTATTTACTACCTGTTTTTACTCATAAAGTCGTCCAGAGGAAAGGGAAGAGGTCACTATGCACTACACCAGACCATTTTCACACACTACTATGCCGGTTCAGGGCGATTTTCAGCCAATCCACTCGCTTTGGAAAAGAAACCCCCTGAACAAAAATGGAAATCGACAACTTGAAGGACTTTTCAAATATTTCATTGAAAGGGGCAGAAGAGACTATTGAACAAGTTATTTGACCATTGCCAGTATTTTATCAACGAAAATGAATCAAAACAAAAACACGGCTTCGAAAAATAAATGGAGAAATTGACGAACGCTTACCTTCACTTTTCAGGTACGTTAAAAACTTTTTCGTAGCTTCTTCAAGCAAAGGAAACAAGCAAGAACAGTCAGAGAGCAAGAATATGGCGTCAGCAAACCACTCTCAGACTTTATTTTCATATACAAGTCCCAGACCGTTCCATTTTTAGAAGTTTGCATACAAGCCTCAATCTCGGAGAACGCGCAAGGGTGCCGATTCAGGGCGATGGTACTCTAGTAGTTTTGAATAGATCTAATTTCCATATCACAGTCAGACATTCACCACTGTATTTGAAATTCATTATATTTGCCACTGACATTCCCCCTATCACTGTCAGACATTAGTCATGGTATTTGAAAAAGAAAAACACATATACTCATAATCACCCAGCTTCTTTTCCTCAGCAGTTGACTTTTCTTTCTTCTTCATCTTCTTGTTTGTATTGGGATCCACATTAGGGGTCTGTACACTTTTATCCTCTAAAGGTGCTGCAATCGGATCAGCTTTATGAGAAGGGGATTCTGCTGTATTGGATTCTATTGGTGTTTCTAAGTTTCCATTTGCTATTTTTACAGTTTCTTCTTTCTCAGTTTCACATGATTCAGTATAGTTGTCCTCATTTGGAGCTATTTCTGGTGTGATCTGTTGTTCTGCTTCATCTGTGCTTACTGCAGTTTCTTTCTGATCAAGACCATTGTGTCTGGAACAGTTTTCAAGATCAGGCTCTGTATGATCTCTTTCATGATTAGGCTCTGTTTGACTTAGCTCCTTGTTTGGTTGTTCAGCTTCAGGTGCAGTGTTCTTGCCAGAATCTATTTCTTCTTCATTTGCCTGAACAGTATTTTTGGAGACAGAATTTTGAGCTCCCCTGCCTTGAGACGTTGATTTTTGAAGCACTGCATCTTGGGGTACTTCAGCGGCTTTATTTTCTTTTTCCAATGTATCTGCTGACTCTTTATTTTCACTTGTAGCCAAAGTTGAAGCCTGGTTTTCTTCACTAACTTGGGCTGTCTCTCTGTTCAACTGAGTCTCCTGCAATGAAATAAACAAGTTTGTATCATCCATGCAAGCCATTAAACTCAAATCATGAAATTCTGTGAGCACCAAAGCACCTTATAAAGCAAAGTAATGCAGTTGCTTTAAGAATGTTTGTGACTGTAAATATGTGGTACCACATAGCATGGGTTTACTTCATGAAAGCTGCTAGCAGGAAGGGCTAACCTATGAATAAAAGCTTATGGGCTATATACAAAAAGAATATGGTTTTATATCATAAAGATGTTATTCAAGATGCTAATCAAAGGAAAGAGAGTAATTGTAACCCTCTGGCAGGAAGCAGGTGTGGCTGATTCAAAGTCTTTTAACAACAGTATATAACTGTGTAGATAATATGAAATAACTATGTATTAATGTAATGTTATCTCTAAAATGATGCAACAGACCAATTTAAACAAAATAAAATTATAATTAAGGATGAATATAACACTTTCATGAACAATGGATGCTTCTACTAGGTAAAAGTTGGCTTTTTCTCTTTGAAAGTTCATACCAAAAAACACAAATTTTCCAGTCTGGCCTCATAGCATTTACAATGCATTATATAGGAAAGTTGCTATTTTTAGTGACAGATATTGTGGGTTGTGGAAGCAAGACAAACTTAACCTTGGCTCGAGTGGCAGTTAGGCATGGACCTCATCTGTTCAACTTGTCTAAATATGTCTGAATGCAAAATCAAAGAGCTGCATGATGACTTCACTGTGTGTGCCACAAAGGGTTCTCTGTCTGTGAGAAATATTTAATGGACCACCAAATTACATAACTAATGCTTACAAAAACTTTTCTTGCAGAAGAAAACCCATTCATTGATACTTTTGACTCCAGATCTTTCACATAATCCAAAGAAAATTTCACACCCATGATATGCTCAATGCTGCTGAAGATCAAAATGAAAATACCAATTGTTGGCACGACCTCCTATGATAGCATTTCATAGGCTAGTAGGTATTAACACTTTGTGAGCAGGTAAAACGTAGATAAAGCTAGCACTGTCCGACCAGACCTGTGTAATTTCAATACAATGTTTACAACGTTTAAAGGACAAGAGGCTGTTATTGGCGTCTATTGATGCCTCAATAGTTTATAGAACAATTCCCTCATTAGGCAATTAAAAAACAGACATGCCACAACTGCGCTATTCAACTAACAATCAAACGAAAGTTTTTACAGTCATAAGCTAAAATCAGGGCCTACCAATGCACAGTTGACTGCAGCCACTGCTTCGTTTTGAGTTCCAGATGCTTCCATTGTGGTTAAAATAAGTGTATTAGATTGCAGAAGTAACTAGTTGCAATGGATCTCCCTTGGCGACGTGGGGATGGCAAGTAAACTTGAGTATGTGAAGTTGAAGCGCCCAAAACGCAGTGATCGCAATTTGCTTTGGTTCGGCGACGAGAAAAAACACACTGATGCTCAAGCCTCTTATCCAATTTGAGCGCCTCGTTTGGGCCTTTCAGCCCTTCCAGCCTGCTCAGCCTGCAGCCTGGCAGCCTGGACAGCAATACAGCAATGCAGCAATGACGCAATGATATAGCTTCGGCGCTTCTGTATCATTGCTGGGCTAGATCAGTGGGGCAGGCTAGGCATGGGCATGATGGATTTTGGGGACCAGTTATTATAAATGGTGGGAGGGGGGCGGGGCGGAAGATATTAATGGAGGTCACCAATAATTTTTCTGCCTAGAAGGGGGGCCAGATAAAAAATCACACGGTGAGAGGGGGGCCACGAAAACACTCAGTCAAAATTGATAAGTATAATTTTAATCAGAAATAAATGACAGGACAGTACAGCTTTTACTGGTATTCCCTTGAATCTGATAGCTGATATAGCCAAAACGCAACCTGGATTATCCGCTGCTTTCAACTCTGTCTGTTTAGCTGAACTTAGCTTTCTAGAATTGCAAAATTAGAAGCATACTGTTACGATATGGGGGCCTTTGGCCCATGCTGAGTGTCCAAAGTGAAGAGAGCACGAACATTTCACGTGTGCACTTGGTGCCAAAAGTACTTTCGTGCAGTATTTTAACGTTACGCTATTGGTTCGGCCTAATGCCAAAACTCGATACTGTTTAGATATGATTTGATTGGTTCCTAGCTATTATTGTTCGTATATTTAAGCTTTTATTGGTTATTTTCTACATGATTAGACCATATTAGGAACTTTAGGTGTGCCTTGAGTTTGGCTATAAGGTAGCGTCCAGTGACTTTCTGCAAGAGACGACCAGACATAGAAGCAAGACGCAAGACCTGTCGCAGACCTCAAGCCGCCGAATTTGTCGAAGAACATAAGTTGTAGTAGTCGCCGCTAGTTAAGTTTAGGTAGCAGCCTTAATTGCCGTTTGTTGATCATAATATCGAATGAAGATTCGAGTCGTTCCTGTTGCCGCCCTAAAGCCGTTGCCGAATAGTTGAGGTCGTAAGTTTGATGTTTTCTATATTTTTCTGTTGAGACTGATTGTTGTAGAAGAACTCACACTCTTGTTAGACCTTTTCGAGCCGCGGTCTAACACTGGTACCCCGTGTGAGGAGCACATTACGTATTTTGAAGAAAGAGATTCCAGAAGATAAGTTTTTTTGCTATTTTCAGAAGATTTTATAGAAACATGCTATCTATAACTTTACAGTCTTTCGTTTGCTTTGAAAATTGTTTTCATTGGAGACTTGGAACGACCACAAGTTTCAGAAGAACTTTGATATTTGCTTGTTACCTTACCGCTGGTCGGTATTTGGTGAACTTTCACATTTTATTGGCTTTTTTTACATTGCATGACTTTTTCGCGTGCTGTGAAAACTGATCGGCACTTTTATGCAATATTGATACTTTGTTTCCAGTAACACGAACCATTTCTATGACACGAACAGTTGCAGTTCGGATATTTGATATCTCTTTGGAGTAACTTTGCATTTAACTGTTTTTCCTCGGGCATTTTTGTGTTGTTTTCTTTTTACTCTTGTCGTTTGAACTATTACCAATATGGCGGAGGAAGAAGTTATAGAAGAAGTTATAGTTAATCCAGACATGAACGCGACGGTAAACGAGTTGCAAACACAAATGACAGCAGTTCAAGCAGCCCTTGAGGGTACTGGACAGGCCAGTCTTTTTAAACCCCGACCATTTAGCGGTCTCCCTAGTGAAGACATCAATGAATGGCTCATGAAATTTGAACGATTTGCCAAGTTTTATAACTGGTCAAATGCGAAAAAACTTGGAGCAATGACTTTACTTTTGGATGGCCCCGCTCTTGCATGGTTCCACACACAGACTGCAGAAACAGTCGCTAATTTTCAGTCTCTCGCAGATGCTCTAAAAGCCCGTTTCGGAGCACAAACCCTAGAGTTTATATTTCGTCAAGAGTTATATTCACGAAAGCAAGGTCGAAACGAGCCACTCTCTGTGTATACCGCCGATGTTATCAAAATGTGCCAACGCCTTGGTATCGGAGACAAGGACATGATGAATATCTTTATTAATGGGCTGACAGACGAAATAAAAAATCACGTGATTCTTAACCAGCCCGATACATTTGCCAAAGCAGAAAATCTTGCCCGATTGCGTGATGCTGTCACGAGAAATTCAAGTGTTCGTGACTCGCTGACCGTCGCTCGTAATATTTCACAGGAAAATCGAATCAAGGAGTTAGAGGGGCAAGTCAATTTATTGGTTTCGATGGCATCCCAATCAAAAAGTCAAAAGGTTTCTGTTCAGCCAATTCAAGCAATTGCATCTGGCATTTCTGCTGATTTTTCGGTCAACCCGAACACATTTGAGTATGAAAGTTTGTCGCCCCATGCCTCTGCAATTCAGAAAGAACTCTCTGGGTTCAAAAAAGAAATGCTTGCTGCTATTGATGCTAAATTTGCCAGGGAGGGACAGAAACCTGAAAAGGGAAAATTCTCGCAGCAGCAAAGGAAGGGCTACGCGGGCTACGCGATTCCAAAAAGCGTTTTGAAATCGCTTTTTGGAAGATTGGTTATTGGGAATCAATAGAATTTCATAGCACGGTGGCGGACATCAAAGGGAACTTCGTTTGTTATGCTGAAGGTTTTGAATAAAGCGAAATAACAGCAAAGTGAAGCCAGTAATCATGGATAGATTGATACAGTGTGGTCGCGAGCTCGGGCTCGAAGGGAAAGAGTTACATCAGTTTATCGAAGCGCAGCAAATTATCGAGAGAGATGAACGCGCAGAGAGTCGCAGAGTAGAGTTGGCGAAATTGGAGTTTAAGGTTGCTATAGAGAAGGAGAAAAAGGAGATATTAGAGAAAGAGCGGATAAAAATTCAGGCTGTTTTGGAGCTGAAAAATGAGGGAGTAGATATGTCAATGAATTTCCAAGGCATAGAGGGTAGACAAAGGGCTAAGGGGCCTAAATTACCTACTTTTGTTGATGGGAAAGATGATTTGGATAGTTATTTGAAGAGATTTGAGCGGTTTGCGATAAGTAATGGATGGGAGAAACATGAGTGGGCGACAGCTTTAAGCGCCCTGTTAACAGGGAAAGCTCTCGATGTTTATTCAAGGTTGCCAGATGATACTGCGTTGGATTATGAGAAAGTTAAAGAGGCATTATTGATTCGATATCAATTAACAGAAGAGGGGTTCAAGAAAAGATACAGAGAATCAGACCCAGAAGAGGGAGAGACTCCTGATCAATTTTATGTGAGGATCGATGGGTACTTAGACCGTTGGGTTGAGCTATCGGGAACTGAGAAGTCTTACCAAGGATTGAAAGAGTTAATAAATAAAGAGCAGTTTATAAGCAGATGCCCGCAAGACCTAGCAATTTATTTGAAAGAAGTGGCCCCACAAGACCACGATGAAATGACAAAGAACGCACAGCAATATCTTAGTGCGCATGGGAAGCAACTTGCTCGCAAAAGGAATAGAGTTGGACATAACTCGGAATCTTCTAGCAGCCCAGGTCAAGTTAACATTAAAGCAAAGGATTATGGGGAATTCAAGTGTTTTATTTGCCATCAAAAGGGTCACAAAGCTTTTGAGTGTGATTCCATGAAGAAAGCAGAAAGGAAATGTTATAATTGTGGTGGCCTAAATCATGAAGCAAAGGACTGTCCGTCTCCAGGGCAGGGTAGAAAGAAACCATCCACAAAGGCTGCAGCATCATTGTCAATCAAACAAGAATTAGTTGATAAAGAGAATACTGAATTAGAGGCAGCAGCAACACAGGCGGATATTGAATCTTGTATAGTAGGAGATGAGCTTACCATAGGGTGTGGTAAGAGAATTCCTATTATCAAATCTGCGTGCATCAAGCCAACAGAGGGGAGTGAGGATAGCATGCCAGTGGTAACAGGGAGAGTAGGGAACAAATCAGTAAGTGTATTACGTGATACAGGCTGCAGTGGCGTTGTTATTAAGAGAGATTTGGTCACAGAAGAGGAGCTAACAGGCAGATTTGGTTACATGCTTTTGATTGACAGAACAATTAGAAAAGTACCTATTGCAAGAGTTTTCATAGACACTCCATATTTTACTGGAGAAGCTGAGGCTCAATGTTTACCGGATGCCATGTATGATGTGATTATTGGGAATATACCAAATGCTAGAGGACCGGAAGATCCTGACGCATCCTGGGAGATAGCATGTGCTGTTACAAGAGCTCAAGCAAAGAAAGGGCAAGTTATACCTCCACTTAAGGTACCTGATGCGACAAAATATGCAACGGTTACAAGAGAACAGCTCATCAAATATCAACATGATGACAATTTATTGGAGAAACTTAGAAAATTTACAGAGCCAAAGATAAAAGGAGATCAGTCAGTGCACTTTGAAGAGAAAGGAGGAATTTTGTATCGTGTTTTCAGCCACCCCAGGGTAAATGGAGGCAACGAAATACGACAAGTAGTTGTGCCAGAAAATCTGAGAAATCAAGTCATCGAGCTGGCGCATAGTTCGTTAATGGGGGGTCATATGGGATTAAGAAAGACAGGTGACAGAATTTTAAGTAACTTTTATTGGCCAGGCCTTAACGATGATGTTGCACGATTCTGCAGGACATGTGACATATGTCAGAAAACTGAGAGCAAAGGGAAGACAGCAAAAGTGCCATTACAAAAGATGCCCTTGATAGACACACCGTTTAAGAGAGTTGCAGTTGATTTAATTGGGCCAATTTACCCTTCTTCAGAGAAAGGTTATCGCTATATTTTGTCTATGGTTGATTATGCTACGAGATACCCTGATGCTGTACCATTAAAGAACATTGATACAGAAACTGTTGCAGAAGCTTTGCTTGACATGTACAGCAGGTTAGGTTTTCCAGAAGAAGTTTTAAGTGATAATGGTACACAGTTCATATCAGAATGCATGGAGGAAGTTTCCAGATTACTTAGCATCAGACAGCTAACATCAACGCCATATCATCCGATGTGTAATGGTTTAGTCGAGAAGTTTAATGGAACATTAAAAGCAATGCTGAGGAGGTTATGCAGTGAACAGGCAAAACAATGGCCTAGATATATCAATGCAGTATTATTTGCATACAGAGAAGTACCCCAAGAATCTACTGGATTTTCACCATTTGAGTTGTTGTATGGGAGAACAGTAAGGGGACCAATACAGATACTGAAAGAATTGTGGACCAAAGAAGTACAAGAAGAAGAAGTCAAGACCAGTTATCAGTATGTTGTAGAGTTGAGAGAGAGGTTAGATCAAACCCTAGAGATTGCAAAAGAATCATTAGAGAATTCACAAGTACGTTACAAGGAGTACTTTGACAAGAAAACCAAAGATAGAAGCTTTCAACCTGGTGATCAAGTATTAGTTCTGCTACCAACTAACAACAACAAGCTTCTTATGCAGTGGAAAGGCCCGTATAATGTGGAGAAAGTAGTAAACAAGAATGATTATGTGATCAAGATAGGTGCTAAATCAAAGGTGTACCATGCTAATTTGTTAAGAAAGTATCTTAAGAAAGAGGAGAAAGATGATGTAAAGGATGCAAAGAGTAGTGAATTACTGAAAGTAGCTGCAGGAGATGTAAGAAAAGATTCAGAAGAGGAAATGTTCAATGAGGAGAATTTGCTAGAAATAGGTAGTTTAAGTTCAAAAGAGAGTTACAAAGATGTTAAGGTGTCACCAAAGCTTGAAACAACACAGTCAGATGATTTAGAGTCATTGATTCAGAAATTCAAGCCATTATTCACTGACAAACCAGGATCTACCAGTTTGATAGAGCACACCATCAATTTGACAAGTGATGTACCAGTTAGATCAAAGCCGTACTCAGTGCCATACGGAGTTAGGGAATCACTTAGAAATGATATTCAAGAGATGCAGGACCTTGGTATCATTAGAGTCTCAAATTCACCATATGCATCACCTGTTGTTATCGTTAAGAAGAAAGACGGTTCAGATCGAGTCTGTGTTGACTATCGAAAACTCAACAAGTTAACAGTGTTTGATCCAGAGCCTATGGTAACATCAGAGGATCTTTTCAGAAGATTTAGCGAAGATAAGTATTTCTCAAAGATCGATCTGAGTAAAGGATATTGGCAGATTCCGGTAGCAGAGAATGATATTCACAAAACTGCCTTTGTAACACCGGATGGTACATATGAGTTCCTAAAAATGCCTTTTGGGATGGTGAATTCAGCTGCAACACTAGTGAGAGCAATGAGGAAATTACTTGCAGGTTTAGAGAATGTAGATAGCTACATAGATGACATCTTGATTCATACTAGAACATGGGAGGAGCATTTACAAGCTTTGACAGAGTTGTTTAGTCGCATGTTCAAATGGGGTATTACTGCAAGACCTTCGAAATGTGTCCTTGGTGAAGAGAAAGTTGATTTTATTGGACACAAAATTGGGAGGGGTGAACTAGGTTTACATGATGAGAACGTCAAGAAAGTTAGAGATGCACCAAGGCCAAGAACAAAGAAAGAGGTAAAATCCTTCCTTGGACTCACTGGATATTACAGGAACTTTATTCCTAACTATGCAGCAATTGCATCACCGTTGTCTGACTTAACCAAGAAAGGATTGCCAAATGAAGTAGAGTGGAGTGATGCACATGAGAAAGCCTATGGAACGTTAAGGAGGATGACTGTGACTAAACCAGTTCTTCGTTTACCAGAGATTTCAAAGCCATTTGTATTGACATAGTCACAAGAGAAAGCTATAGTCTGGAAGCTAACAATACGCTATTGTTTTATCTTTTTGTGCACCTTTTTTTAGTGCCCAGTCTACTTGAAGGTGCATCAAATTTTTGCGAAGGTGCAAAACATATGGCGGAAGGTACTCACGCTGCAGGATACGATCAGAAAATTGTGGTTTTATGACTTCAATGAGCTAACTGTTTAATATATGACTGTTTTACTTTGAGAAGCACTAGATTAAAGACAATATCTACTGTTAAACTGCCTGCAAGTCGGATGAATTCAACTCCAATCGGCGTTAGAAGCTACATCATGACGGACCCACGTTTCCGAAAATTCGAGAAAACAGAGATCCAAAAGCCGTGTTTATATTCAAGAGAACGTCACGAAGCAGACAAAATAATACTTTGTAAGTGTTGAAATTAAGATCTTTTAGACAACCTAATTATGCTAAGATTAATATGCCTGGAATTTGATTTAATTCACTTACTTTTTTTATGAAGAATTCGAAGCACTCTGTTGTGTGCTTAGGCCTACAATGGCCTACTGAACAAGCTGACCACCTGACCTTCATGCTTGTGCGTGACTGTCTAATATTTATCACTGAGTGCAACTTATTATTTTCTGGATTTATTCTAGATTCAGATCAAAGGACATTAATGCCAGAAGCAGTATCAACTCTGAATATGCTGGAAAGTCAATCACAACTCAACAAGGTGAGTAATTTTATCTTTTTTGATTCTGCAGGAAACTCTTCATCTAGAAACCCAGCTCTGGGTGTAATTGAAAAACTGGACAAAACTATAACACAAAATTTTTCTCATTCAAGGAAATCAAAAGAGATTTTCAATTCATTTTGACTGGTTTTTCTATCATTGTATTATTTGGGAAGCCTTGTCAAGTGATGTATTACAGCTGGCACAAGGTCTTAAAAGTTTTTGTCAAATGTTCAAAGTTCACAAGGGCGCAGGATAAAAACATCAAGAATATGATGAAATGCCTGAGAAAAAGTTAAGAACCTTTGAGGGCTCCATTCCTTAAAAATTTTACAAAACAATCAATGCCAGTTCAGTATCTTAATCTGAAGGTGTTGTGGCACCATAGTGGTGGCACAGTGGTGTAATCCTCTGACTTTGGAGCCAGAACAGTCAGGCAGACAGAGTCGCATCCCAGGAACAGCCCCACAAGTTGAGCATCATGACAAGGGACCTTGGACTTAGGTCTTCCCTATTTCTGCAATCCCAGCCCTCAGTGCAAAAACACAAGTTCACCTTCACTATCTTACATTAAAAGAAAGGTGGTATCTATATTATGCTCAGTACAAACAATTCTCATTTGTAAGTTTCCAATGGGATGGAAACTTTTAGATTTTGTTTTTTAAAATGTTTGTGTTGTGTTTTAGCTGCAGCCTGAGGAAAGAGCTATGATCAACAGATGATTCCATTGCAAAGAAGAAAATGTTGCAAATCCAACACAGTCACATGTCAAATGAAAAGAAGACAGTTGCTTTTAAGTCTGGGCTGACAGAGCAAAGACTGGATGGAATTATGTCCTATGGCAGTCTGACTTTTATTGAAGTATTTGGGTACATAAGCTCTTTGAAATGATAAACCAAGAAATTGAGGCCTAAAGAAGAATTATCAAGAGTTGCCTTATGTTGGGATCTGTTGCAGTCAGCTAGGGGGCCCTATATTACTTTTCATACATGCCTGCCCAGTTTCTGCTTTGTTAGGATCAGTTCTAAATTCCGTCAGAGTTTTATAATTTTAAGAAACTCTGAAGGAAAGAGCAGAAACTGGGCACACATGCATGAAAAATCATTAAACCCACTCCCTCCCCAGCTGCCTACAACAGATCCCAGAATAAGGCAACACTTGATATTTCTTCTTCAAGCCTCAAATTCTTTGTTTTGATTGACTAATTTTTGTGAGCTTGAAAAATTAGAAGAGTCAAATTATAAAGACAAAAATCAATGCTTCTGTAGTATAATTTACTTTGGTAATACACTTTTCATTTGAAATATCTTGTAACTCAGAGCCAAAAACTGAAAAGTTTCTTAACTCTGATAAGACCTCTGATCATTTCTGGTAGAGTTTCTTAATTCTCTATGAGAAACTACACAGCTTCTTAAGAAAAATGGATGTTTTCATACAATAAAGCTGGGTTCACTCCCATTTGATTGTTGTCAATTATTTTCCCATGTCAAGCATCCTGTGTGAAAAAGCTCTGAGCCTGATATACTGTGTAGAGTAAATAATTGTTGCAACTGCTCTGCCATGTTAAGTTGTTTTGAAAATAAGTCAAAATTTCACAATTTTGAAGAAGTTGTGCTACCATATCTCCACTGCTCAGCTTTTTATCAGTTCTTCAATTTGGGGCAAAAAGATTTTTCAAAAAGAAACATTTCAAAATATTAGAGACAATTGAGATGACAATTGCTATCAGTTACTTTGCCACAAGCCTCCTCTGCTAGACTTGCTACAGTATATTGGAAATTTTGCTTGCTAGCAAAGTTGAATTTGCCTGGGCTTGATATAAATAGGGCAAAACATGAATTGCCAGCTACATTCCTCAACAAAAAAATTTGACTGAACTCAATCTTTGCTCAATCTTTGGAATCCTCCTTCCTCAACAAAAAAATTTATAAAATATTGAAAACGTTTCGCTGCTTCTATTATATGCTTGGATGACAAATGTACAGTGTTCTTGTGCATAGAAAACACACCATCCATGTTCTTGTAATCTCAAGGCTCTTCTTTTAGCAGCGCAGTTTGATAACATTTCTCCGCCGTCAGTCAGTTTTGCAACTGAGTTAGCAATCATTCCTTTGAACTGCAATGGGTGCAGGACTAACCTGCTTTTGGATCTTTGCTGTTATATCTTCTTGCAGTATCTTCGCCAACATCCTCGGGCTTCTCGAACTTGGTATTCGTAGGGTATCATCGGGCACGAAAATGCGTCCTTTTCTTGTTCATCTTCAACCTAAAGCGAGAGTTTGACACACATATTACATGAGTAGAGTAATAGTCGTTATTTAATGATAAGAAATAACAAATTTGTTCCCGGTGTAATCTGGTTTTAGACGTAAAGCAGAACAAGTTTCCTGGCGATAAACTAAGCAAGGCCTAATTTTAGTCACTTCCATCATCAATGAACTGTCGTGCGATTTTGAAAGAAAGCGGAAAGAAATTAAATCAAAATATACCTCAAACACACCATCATCTACTTCAGAATTGATAGTTTCATCTTGCTCCAACAAATCCTTGTCAGCTAAACCAAAACATGCATCGAAAGAGACGACGAGACGGTAAACCTTCGCTGTAACTACGAGGATCTTCTCGCATGTTGTGAATCGATGCACTCTCACGGTCACGTGATAGCACGTTTCAACATCAGCGCGTGAACACAACAGCCAAACAATGGGTGATTGTTTAAGCTTCCAGACTATGGATCTCTCTTGTGACTATGGTATTGAGAACAGATGCATCAAACACAGGGATTGGTGCAGTGTTACTACAAGAGCATGATGGTCAACTATTTCCTGTTAGTTTTGCAAGCAAGAAGTTGTTAGAGAGAGAAAAAGCTTATTCGACAATCGAGAAAGAATGCTTTGCAATAGTGTGGGCAATAAAGAAATTTCAGCTTTATCTTTATGGAACAGAGTTCATTATACAGACAGACCATCAGCCATTAATCTACTTGAACAAGACTAAATTTGCAAATGACAGAATAATGAGATGGGCAATGTTCATTCAGAATTACAAATTCAAAATTCAATTAATCAAAGGATCAGAGAACGTTGGTGCAGATTTTTTGAGCAGAGTGATATAGAGATACAAAGAGAAGAGAGACTGAAAGTACATTCAGAAAAAGTGACATGCTGAACATAATGTTTAGTGTTTAAAGAAATCAAAGATTTCTCTTGAAGAACGGAGGTGTCACACATTTATGTTCAGTCTAGTATTGTGTTGTTTGTTCCTGTCTTTTGTTTGGTATATGGCATTGTCTTCTTGCATTGTTATTTGTTGTAAGTATTTGTTATATGTTATGGCTTTTGTAGTGAACGCTATCACTGATTATTGAGTAATGGCCCCAAGAGGACTGGACGCATGTTGTTGATTTGATAGAAGGTGTGACTTCGAACGTAACGGGTAATTAGGTTGTTGATCGTTTAAGTTGGTGTTGGTTAACGTGTTGAAAAACATGTCGTTCGTTTAGATTTATCCATAGTTCGGTTTCTTAGTTGCAAATCGCTTTAGGCCATTCATTCTTACTCGTGACAGCGGGTGCCCGTGGGCGTAATTTGCGTACTACAGATGGGCAACCCATTTGTAACAACTGCCAGAGAGTTGGTCATGTGGCTCGTTATTGTCGCTCACAGGTGCCACTACAGCAGCAACAACAACCAGCCGCATTTTTCCCGCAGCAGCAACAACAACCACAGCAGCCACAGTCATTTCCTCATAACCAGGGAGCCTACAACCAGGGAAATTATAGTCAGGGAGGTTACCCCCAACAAAATTTAAACGGGGCAGGGCCTTCCCAGTGGGGTCAGTGAAGGTCCAGGAGACAATAAGTAGCCCGGTACACCCCAATTTTTGCAGATTTGATAACGACATTGAACTTAATCAGTGGGCTGAAAAACGTAAACTTTCGAAACCGATTTCTACAGATACCAAGACTGCCCAATCGCATGATGATATCCAGTTTGTAAATAATGTGAATAATTCGAAGTCGACTGTTTCGGTGAAATCAACGCAGACTTTTAGAGAAACTGATCAAAGTTCTCAAAATAAACAATCGAATGTATCTGCCGAGTTACCTTGCACCCCCAACCAGGAGATTCCATCGATTTCGTCAAACCTTACTGATTCTCCTTCGACTACAGCAAACGTATTAGTCTGGGGAACTGTCGAAAAACAACCCTTTAAACTTTTAGTTGACACGGGAGCAGCTGTGACTGTTGTTAGCGATCGTTTTTATAATGACATTTTACGCGCCACGCATGGGATGCTGAAACAAGAAGAACTCGATAGCGTCAGAACCGCCGATGGAAGTAGTGTTCCTGTGACTGGCGCTGTTTCTTTTTCAGTATCTATCGGAAACCGTGTATATTTGTGTAACGCTTCAGTTGTAGTTGGACTTGCTTATAACGTTGTTCTTGGACGAGATTTTCTCCATGAAAATCATGCTGTAATCGATGTACGTGAAGAATTTGTGACATTTTTCGGAGACAATAAAGTTCCTTTTGCTGTAGGAAAGTCCTTTCCTCTCGTTTCTGAAGTTAGAGTAGCAAAAACGCTCGTTATTGACGCTCAGAGTGAAGTTATCATTCCAGCCCGTCTTGAGACTTCTCCATTTTCGCCTGTAGTTGGCTTAATTGAAGCAGTGCAAAAACTTTCTGATCGCTATCACTTAATTGGTGCATCTACATTGTCTTGTCCTAATAAGGATGGTGAAGTATCGTTTAGACTTTTGAACCCCTCGGACACGCCCATAATTTTGTATAAGGGTTCTAGTATTGCGAAATTTGAAGAAGTTTGTTCAGAGGATGAAATCGTATCATTGGAGCCAGAATCTAAATCTGACGTTTCTTCGATGGATGCGCCCTCGCAGGGACAGTCAGAAATTCCTAAAGCCAACTTTCTTCCTGGTTTTAAATCATTGCCAAGTCCAGCACTCTCATCTGCTGAAAACACTCGACTAAGCCATCTTTTAGAAAGTTATTCTGACATCTTTGCTTCGTCAAGTCTTGACCTAGGTCATACGACTTTGATTCAACATCAAATTGACACTGGTGATGCACAACCAATTAAGCAAGCTCCGTATAGAGTTTCTCAGGCGCAACGAGCTGAAATTGATAAGCACATTTCGAACATGCTTGACCAAAATATCATCAGTGTTTCTACGAGCCCTTGGAGCTCTCCCGTTGTACTTGTGAAGAAGAAAGACGGTACAACTAGGTTTTGTATTGACTATCGTAAGGTCAACGCTGTCACTCGCAAAGATAGTTATCCTTTGCCACGCATAGATGATGCTCTTGATGCACTTTCAGGCTCTAAATATTTTTCAACGCTCGATTTGCAGTCTGGTTATCATCAAGTAGCCATGCATCCAGATTCTAAAGACAAAACTGCGTTCATTTCGCATGCTGGATTGTATAATTTTAATGTCCTAAGTTTCGGGCTCACCAATGCACCTCCGAATTTTCAACGTCTAATGACCCGAGTTTTGCATGGTCTTGATTGGAAGATCTGTTTGATCTACATCGATGACATTATCATATTTTCATCTAACTTTGAGGACCATTTGAATCGTTTAGGCCAAGTTTTTGATCGACTGCGAGAAGCAAATTTAAACTCAAACCTTCGAAATGCTATTTTGCAAACTCCTCGGTCAACTTCCTTGAATTTGTTGTGTCATCTGAAGGAATTTTGCCAGATCCTAACAAGACTGAAGCAGTGAAATCTTTTCCAGTCCCTAAATCAGTTAAGGAAGTTCGTAGTTTCTTGGGACTTTGCAATTATTATCGCAGATTTGTTGAAGGTTTCTCGAAAATTGCCTCACCGTTGAATCGTTTAACACGAAAAGATGTGTCGTTTGTTTGGAGCCCTGAATGTGAAATAGCTTTTCAAACATTGAAAAATCGTTTGTGTTCGCCACCCATTTTGGCGTACCCTGACTTTAGTCAGCCTTTTCACTTATTTACAGACGCTAGCCAGTCAGCTATAGGCTACGTTTTGGGACAGGTTATTGATGGTAAAGAATGTGTGATTGCATTTGGTGGTCGAGAACTAAGCCCAGCTGAAACTCGTTACAGTACGACTGAGCGCGAAGCTTTAGCAGTTGTTGATGGAATTAAACGGTACGAGCCATATTTGTCGGGAAGGAAGTTCTATGTTCATACTGATCACGGTAGTCTTACTTGGTTAATGCGTGTTAAAGATCCTACCGGTCGCCTCGCTCGTTGGGCACTTCGTTTACAGCAGTATGATTTTGAGATGATTCATCGTCCAGGCACAGCTAATGGAAATGCTGATGCACATTCTCGTCGTAGCTATTCTGAGTCTAAATCTGATTCGGGTGAAAGTCAGTCTGAAATCTCTCTGCCTGTAGCCAGTATCGATCATCCTTGCCCCCCAGCACAGACATTGTATGATCTACAACGTAAGGATAGTGATCTCCATGCCATTATCGAATATCTAGAAACCTCTCAGTTGCCAGAACACGATCCAAAAGCCCGTGCTTTATTGCTTTCTATCGACTCATTCTATTTGGATGAAAATGGAATCCTTTGTCATCTCTGGACTCCAGGTAAACGTCGAGCTAAATCTCTGTGTAGTCAAGTTGTTATTCCTGCTTCACTTCGCCACGAAATTCTTGTTGCTTGTCACGATGATCCTACCGCTGGTCATCTCGGCGCAGATAAGACTTATGAGAAAATTCGTGCCAGATATTATTGGTCTGGTATGTACAAAGATGTGGAACATTGGTGTCGCTCGTGTGTTGATTGCGCAATGAAGAAAGCTCCTCGGGGTAAACGCAAGGCCCCCCTTTTGCCTATTCCAGTGGAAGGTGCATTCGATCGTGTTGCCATGGATATTCTTGGACCGTTTCCTGTCACTGATGACGGAAATAGATACATAATCGTTTTCTCGGATTATTATACTCGTTGGCCTGAAGCATTTGCTTTGCCATCTACGGAAGCCCCACGTGTCGCTCAGTTGTTAATTGATGAGATCCTTGCTAGGCATGGTGCCCCGCGTACGTTGCTGTCAGATAGAGGTCCAAATTTTTTGGCATCGATAGTGAAAGAAGTGTGCAAACTCATGAACACGCGCAAATCTAATACCACGGCATACCATCCCCAAACAGATGGTCTGGTTGAAAGGTTTAACGGTACACTTGCAGAAGGTTTATCGATGTATGTGAGCAGTCATCAAAAGGACTGGGACCGTCACATTCCCATGATATTGTTTGCATACCGTGTGTCGCCTCATGCTTCCACCGGTGAGTCGCCGTTTTTCTTGCTATATGGGCGCGAGCCTCGATTGCCACTCGATGCCGCTTTGCCGATGCCAGATTCGCAGCTGTCGCCTTCCGTTGCAGAACATCGTGCACGAATCATTGAAAACCTTGAAAACGCGCAAAGGATCGTTTCTTCCAACACACAACTCGCGCAGTTACAAATGAAGGAGCATTACGATAAAACCAGCCGACCCGTGCAGTATGAGATTGGAAGTAAAGTTTGGGTATATACACCAAAAACTAAGAAAGGTCTTTCGAAGAAGCTTCTGCACAACTTTCACGGTCCTTATCGTATTGTTGCCAAATTATCGCCAGTACATTTCCGATTGCGCACGCTTGACAATCGTCCAGTTTCAGTGCCCGTTCACGCCAATCGTATGAAACCATATTTCAATCCGAACGATCGCCCGATACAGCCACCGCCAGAGGCCGATGCGTCCCTTGATTTAGCGTACAGTGACTTGCCACACACTAGTTTCGAGGTCGACGGACATGGACCAGAAAAAGTTGCGATTTCTGACGATAACGCGCACAATGTTTCGCTACCTAATGAACCACAAATAACTAGACCAGAAGATGAACATGAACCTTTACTAATCACTAATCACACCGTTACATCAAACCAGGGGGTTTGATTCTAAGGGGGGAGAAATGTTACGATATGGGGGCCTTTGGCCCATGCTGAGTGTCCAAAGTGAAGAGAGCACGAACATTTCACGTGTGCACTTGGTGCCAAAAGTACTTTCGTGCAGTATTTTAACGTTACGCTATTGGTTCGGCCTAATGCCAAAACTCGATACTGTTTAGATATGATTTGATTGGTTCCTAGCTATTATTGTTCGTATATTTAAGCTTTTATTGGTTATTTTCTACATGATTAGACCATATTAGGAACTTTAGGTGTGCCTTGAGTTTGGCTATAAGGTAGCGTCCAGTGACTTTCTGCAAGAGACGACCAGACATAGACGCAAGACGCAAGACCTGTCGCAGACCTCAAGCCGCCGAATTTGTCGAAGAACATAAGTTGTAGTAGTCGCCGCTAGTTAAGTTTAGGTAGCAGCCTTAATTGCCGTTTGTTGATCATAAAATCGAATGAAGATTCGAGTCGTTCCTGTTGCCGCCCTAAAGCCGTTGCCGAATAGTTGAGGTCGTAAGTTTGATGTTTTCTATATTTTTCTGTTGAGACTGATTGTTGTAGAAGAACTCACACTCTTGTTAGACCTTTTCGAGCCGCGGTCTAACAATACGGCTTTGGCAAAGGAGCTTTGCAGCTTATCCACAGCTATCTAGATAGAAGGAAGCAGAGAGTTAAGGTCAATGGGTCATTTAGCACTTGGAAAGAGACTAGCGCAGGCGTACCACAGGGATCTGTCCTTGGGCCTCTCTTGTTTAATATTTACCTGAATGACCTATTCTTGTTTGTGTCGGACAGCAAAATATGCAACTATGCTGATGACACAACAATCTATGTCTGCGATCGCGACCATGAAAACATCATCAATAGACTAGAAAATGAAACCCTAATCCTTTCAGAGTGGTTTCAAAATAACTACATGCGGCTAAATGGCGAAAAGTGCCACTTGATGATTTTCGGTGAAAAAAGCAATAATTTATCAATAAAAATTGGCAACACAACGATCAAAGAAAGCACAGAGGAAAAATTGTTAGGTGTCACTTTAGACAAACAGTTTTCTTTTAAAACACACGTGCATGAATTGCAGTAATAATGGACGCCTAGCAATTGCCTTTGACGTCTTTGACTGTTGCCATTGAAAATTGGTTTCGGAAGTTTAGCTTTGTAAAATACAAGTTTCATGTAGCTGAATTTTGACATTTGTTACATCGATGACTGGTATGAAGCAGTTCAGCTAAATTCTTACCTTCGTTATTTCATACTTCTAAATAACACAGTAACAGTTTTGTTGATCAAAGATTAGCTAAAGATCACTTTTTCAGTAGCCTGATTCACAGACCACAGGCTAACTTTTCAGTGGCTTTCCGGAGATACGTGGTGCCCTTTAGTGAATCGTGCATTAGTAAAGCGAGAGTTGCGAGTTGCACATTACGGGTTGTGAGTTCCATTAAGAGCATGAGTTGTGCCTCAAAAAACGAGTTGCAAGTTACCACATTCAGCTTCAAATCACGAGTTGAAATCTTGAAAGTGCAAGTTGCAGGAAAATTTGCGAGTTGCCTGGGAACCAAGGCGCAGTTTCTTATAACAAACAATAACAAATATTAATATCTCATGTATATTCAGAAATATCCTTAGTGCTGAGCTTGTTGAGTTTTCTGTAGCTCAAATTTTTACCTTGTAAGAGATCAGGGTTCCTTGAGGCTACAAAAAGTGCCCCCTGGTACTTTCTCCACAAAGTATTGTCGTTTGAGTTCTGCCAACTTTATACATTACGTAGATAGAACCACAGCCTAATTTCGAAATTGCAGAATATATTCCGGTAGGCGGCAATCATGTGGGTGTTGGCTGGGCCTATAATTTTCAAGTTGGGGACGGGGGAGCTCAAACCAAACAATATGTAAAGGAGGGATGTGACATCATACATAAAAAGCGAGAACTTTGGGACGATCAAAGTTTCAGACAAATTTTTGTCCGCAAGTTTGATTGTCCGAAAGTTTTAACTTCTTATGAAATAGGAGGAAACAGATTCGTCTCGGCAAGAAAGAATTGTGGACCAAAGAAGTACAAGAAGAAGAAGTCAAGACCAGTTATCAGTATGTTGTAGAGTTGAGAGAGAGGTTAGATCAAACCCTAGAGATTGCAAAAGAATCATTAGAGAATTCACAAGTACGTTACAAGGAGTACTTTGACAAGAAAACCAAAGATAGAAGCTTTCAACCTGGTGATCAAGTATTAGTTCTGCTACCAACTAACAACAACAAGCTTCTTATGCAGTGGAAAGGCCCGTATAATGTGGAGAAAGTAGTAAACAAGAATGATTATGTGATCAAGATAGGTGCTAAATCAAAGGTGTACCATGCTAATTTGTTAAGAAAGTATCTTAAGAAAGAGGAGAAAGATGATGTAAAGGATGCAAAGAGTAGTGAATTACTGAAAGTAGCTGCAGGAGATGTAAGAAAAGATTCAGAAGAGGAAATGTTCAATGAGGAGAATTTGCTAGAAATAGGTAGTTTAAGTTCAAAAGAGAGTTACAAAGATGTTAAGGTGTCACCAAAGCTTGAAACAACACAGTCAGATGATTTAGAGTCATTGATTCAGAAATTCAAGCCATTATTCACTGACAAACCAGGATCTACCAGTTTGATAGAGCACACCATCAATTTGACAAGTGATGTACCAGTTAGATCAAAGCCGTACTCAGTGCCATACGGAGTTAGGGAATCACTTAGAAATGATATTCAAGAGATGCAGGACCTTGGTATCATTAGAGTCTCAAATTCACCATATGCATCACCTGTTGTTATCGTTAAGAAGAAAGACGGTTCAGATCGAGTCTGTGTTGACTATCGAAAACTCAACAAGTTAACAGTGTTTGATCCAGAGCCTATGGTAACATCAGAGGATCTTTTCAGAAGATTTAGCGAAGATAAGTATTTCTCAAAGATCGATCTGAGTAAAGGATATTGGCAGATTCCGGTAGCAGAGAATGATATTCACAAAACTGCCTTTGTAACACCGGATGGTACATATGAGTTCCTAAAAATGCCTTTTGGGATGGTGAATTCAGCTGCAACACTAGTGAGAGCAATGAGGAAATTACTTGCAGGTTTAGAGAATGTAGATAGCTACATAGATGACATCTTGATTCATACTAGAACATGGGAGGAGCATTTACAAGCTTTGACAGAGTTGTTTAGTCGCATGTTCAAATGGGGTATTACTGCAAGACCTTCGAAATGTGTCCTTGGTGAAGAGAAAGTTGATTTTATTGGACACAAAATTGGGAGGGGTGAACTAGGTTTACATGATGAGAACGTCAAGAAAGTTAGAGATGCACCAAGGCCAAGAACAAAGAAAGAGGTAAAATCCTTCCTTGGACTCACTGGATATTACAGGAACTTTATTCCTAACTATGCAGCAATTGCATCACCGTTGTCTGACTTAACCAAGAAAGGATTGCCAAATGAAGTAGAGTGGAGTGATGCACATGAGAAAGCCTATGGAACGTTAAGGAGGATGACTGTGACTAAACCAGTTCTTCGTTTACCAGAGATTTCAAAGCCATTTGTATTGACATAGTCACAAGAGAAAGCTATAGTCTGGAAGCTAACAATACGCTATTGTTTTATCTTTTTGTGCACCTTTTTTTAGTGCCCAGTCTACTTGAAGGTGCATCAAATTTTTGCGAAGGTGCAAAACATATGGCGGAAGGTACTCACGCTGCAGGATACGATCAGAAAATTGTGGTTTTATGACTTCAATGAGCTAACTGTTTAATATATGACTGTTTTACTTTGAGAAGCACTAGATTAAAGACAATATCTACTGTTAAACTGCCTGCAAGTCGGATGAATTCAACTCCAATCGGCGTTAGAAGCTACATCATGACGGACCCACGTTTCCGAAAATTCGAGAAAACAGAGATCCAAAAGCCGTGTTTATATTCAAGAGAACGTCACGAAGCAGACAAAATAATACTTTGTAAGTGTTGAAATTAAGATCTTTTAGACAACCTAATTATGCTAAGATTAATATGCCTGGAATTTGATTTAATTCACTTACTTTTTTTATGAAGAATTCGAAGCACTCTGTTGTGTGCTTAGGCCTACAATGGCCTACTGAACAAGCTGACCACCTGACCTTCATGCTTGTGCGTGACTGTCTAATATTTATCACTGAGTGCAACTTATTATTTTCTGGATTTATTCTAGATTCAGATCAAAGGACATTAATGCCAGAAGCAGTATCAACTCTGAATATGCTGGAAAGTCAATCACAACTCAACAAGGTGAGTAATTTTATCTTTTTTGATTCTGCAGGAAACTCTTCATCTAGAAACCCAGCTCTGGGTGTAATTGAAAAACTGGACAAAACTATAACACAAAATTTTTCTCATTCAAGGAAATCAAAAGAGATTTTCAATTCATTTTGACTGGTTTTTCTATCATTGTATTATTTGGGAAGCCTTGTCAAGTGATGTATTACAGCTGGCACAAGGTCTTAAAAGTTTTTGTCAAATGTTCAAAGTTCACAAGGGCGCAGGATAAAAACATCAAGAATATGATGAAATGCCTGAGAAAAAGTTAAGAACCTTTGAGGGCTCCATTCCTTAAAAATTTTACAAAACAATCAATGCCAGTTCAGTATCTTAATCTGAAGGTGTTGTGGCACCATAGTGGTGGCACAGTGGTGTAATCCTCTGACTTTGGAGCCAGAACAGTCAGGCAGACAGAGTCGCATCCCAGGAACAGCCCCACAAGTTGAGCATCATGACAAGGGACCTTGGACTTAGGTCTTCCCTATTTCTGCAATCCCAGCCCTCAGTGCAAAAACACAAGTTCACCTTCACTATCTTACATTAAAAGAAAGGTGGTATCTATATTATGCTCAGTACAAACAATTCTCATTTGTAAGTTTCCAATGGGATGGAAACTTTTAGATTTTGTTTTTTAAAATGTTTGTGTTGTGTTTTAGCTGCAGCCTGAGGAAAGAGCTATGATCAACAGATGATTCCATTGCAAAGAAGAAAATGTTGCAAATCCAACACAGTCACATGTCAAATGAAAAGAAGACAGTTGCTTTTAAGTCTGGGCTGACAGAGCAAAGACTGGATGGAATTATGTCCTATGGCAGTCTGACTTTTATTGAAGTATTTGGGTACATAAGCTCTTTGAAATGATAAACCAAGAAATTGAGGCCTAAAGAAGAATTATCAAGAGTTGCCTTATGTTGGGATCTGTTGCAGTCAGCTAGGGGGCCCTATATTACTTTTCATACATGCCTGCCCAGTTTCTGCTTTGTTAGGATCAGTTCTAAATTCCGTCAGAGTTTTATAATTTTAAGAAACTCTGAAGGAAAGAGCAGAAACTGGGCACACATGCATGAAAAATCATTAAACCCACTCCCTCCCCAGCTGCCTACAACAGATCCCAGAATAAGGCAACACTAGATATTTCTTCTTCAAGCCTCAAATTCTTTGTTTTGATTGACTAATTTTTGTGAGCTTGAAAAATTAGAAGAGTCAAATTATAAAGACAAAAATCAATGCTTCTGTAGTATAATTTACTTTGGTAATACACTTTTCATTTGAAATATCTTGTAACTCAGAGCCAAAAACTGAAAAGTTTCTTAACTCTGATAAGACCTCTGATCATTTCTGGTAGAGTTTCTTAATTCTCTATGAGAAACTACACAGCTTCTTAAGAAAAATGGATGTTTTCATACAATAAAGCTGGGTTCACTCCCATTTGATTGTTGTCAATTATTTTCCCATGTCAAGCATCCTGTGTGAAAAAGCTCTGAGCCTGATATACTGTGTAGAGTAAATAATTGTTGCAACTGCTCTGCCATGTTAAGTTGTTTTGAAAATAAGTCAAAATTTCACAATTTTGAAGAAGTTGTGCTACCATATCTCCACTGCTCAGCTTTTTATCAGTTCTTCAATTTGGGGCAAAAAGATTTTTCAAAAAGAAACATTTCAAAATATTAGAGACAATTGAGATGACAATTGCTATCAGTTACTTTGCCACAAGCCTCCTCTGCTAGACTTGCTACAGTATATTGGAAATTTTGCTTGCTAGCAAAGTTGAATTTGCCTGGGCTTGATATAAATAGGGCAAAACATGAATTGCCAGCTACATTCCTCAACAAAAAAATTTGACTGAACTCAATCTTTGCTCAATCTTTGGAATCCTCCTTCCTCAACAAAAAAATTTATAAAATATTGAAAACGTTTCGCTGCTTCTATTATATGCTTGGATGACAAATGTACAGTGTTCTTGTGCATAGAAAACACACCATCCATGTTCTTGTAATCTCAAGGCTCTTCTTTTAGCAGCGCAGTTTGATAACATTTCTCCGCCGTCAGTCAGTTTTGCAACTGAGTTAGCAATCATTCCTTTGAACTGCAATGGGTGCAGGACTAACCTGCTTTTGGATCTTTGCTGTTATATCTTCTTGCAGTATCTTCGCCAACATCCTCGGGCTTCTCGAACTTGGTATTCGTAGGGTATCATCGGGCACGAAAATGCGTCCTTTTCTTGTTCATCTTCAACCTAAAGCGAGAGTTTGACACACATATTACATGAGTAGAGTAATAGTCGTTATTTAATGATAAGAAATAACAAATTTGTTCCCGGTGTAATCTGGTTTTAGACGTAAAGCAGAACAAGTTTCCTGGCGATAAACTAAGCAAGGCCTAATTTTAGTCACTTCCATCATCAATGAACTGTCGTGCGATTTTGAAAGAAAGCGGAAAGAAATTAAATCAAAATATACCTCAAACACACCATCATCTACTTCAGAATTGATAGTTTCATCTTGCTCCAACAAATCCTTGTCAGCTAAACCAAAACATGCATCGAAAGAGACGACGAGACGGTAAACCTTCGCTGTAACTACGAGGATCTTCTCGCATGTTGTGAATCGATGCACTCTCACGGTCACGTGATAGCACGTTTCAACATCAGCGCGTGAACACAACAGCCAAACAATGGGTGATTGTTTAAGCTTCCAGACTATGGATCTCTCTTGTGACTATGCCAAATCACAGTGAATCAAGGATCTTGAAACCCTGTGAATCTACCATCCGACATCGCAAAACCTAGTGCGGGTGAAACACCAGTTTAATAAACCAACTCTAAGTTGAGTAAGAAAAGATAAGCCAATTAGGTCATGAATTCCGAAGACGGGATTTGCAGGGGGGGGGGGCGGACAATAGACGAGGTCTTCTTCTTAAATCATCAATCAATCAATCATAATTTATTTGTTTACGCAGGTTAAAAAGTGGCAGCCTCAAGATGGCTGATGTGGACCTGCAAAATTAAAAGTATACATAACTAAAATGGTAAAATTAGGAATGATTTAACACTGTTCTTACATTTGCTTTGATTTAAATTACGACTATCCTAATACAATGTGACATCTTTGGTTTAAAATTCTTAATAATATATATAATTTTTCAAATCCTTGTTCCTTGTAACTGTTGTTCCTTTAATGAAAGTTGTTGTTTTCAGTTCAGTTATTGCTTTATTCTTTAGTTCATATTTGAAATTTTGAATGTTCTTAGCGTCCTTCACAGTATCCGGCAGAGCATTCCACAGCACTGGCCCTCTAAAACTTAACATATTTCTCTCAAACTCTGATGTTAGTCTTTTAACTTGGAGTCTATCCTTTTTGTATGGAGACATTGTAAAATGATCTTTCAATGCATGCTCTCCTTCTCCTTTTATTATCTTGTACATCTCTGCTGCTACCTTTTTGTTATACATATATCCCAAGTTGTTCCAGCAAGCAACATCTAAGACATTGTTTGAATCAACTGTTCTAGGAATGTTCTTGATCAATTTTGCTGCTCTTATATGCTGACTCTCAACCCTTTCGAACTTGCTGTTTGTGCAGGTGCCCCATACAGTCATTGCATACGTGGTTGTTGGGATTACAGTTTTAAAGTAAATCTCCTCTAGTACTTTTGTTGGCAGGAATTTGACTTTTTTCAGCATGGACAATTTTTGTGAGAATTGCTTGTACACCTTATCTATGTGGGTGTCCCAATTTAGTTTGTTGTCAATATACACTCCTAGGAGTTTACTGTTCTCCTTATATTCAATGATATTATCTCCAATTGATATTGGTAATAGGGGCCCCGTAAACTTCTTTCTGTTGATTATCATAGCTTCGGTTTTCTTACTATTTATGGTCATCTTATTTTCTTTGCACCATGTGTTTATTTCTCTTGCAAGCAGATTCAGCTTGTTCACGCAATCATCTACTGATTTTGATGTGACGTATGCAGTGATATCATCTGCATACAAGTGCACTTCTCCATTGTTGACACTATCAGCTATATCATTTATGTAGATAGAGAATAGTCTAGGACCCAATAAAGATCCTTGCGGGACACCATACTTTACTTCTCTCATTTCTGACCTTACATCATTGATTTCTACATATTGCTTTCTTCCGTCTAAGTAGCTTTCAATTAAGTTGTACAATCCTCCTGTTATCCCTGCTGCAATCATTTTCTGCTTTAATATGTCATGGTCTACGGAATCAAACGCCTTGCTAAAATCCACAAAAAGTACCCCTACTACCTCTCCTTCTGTAACATGAGCTTTCCATTTTTCGCTTAAATAGAGCAAAACTGATTCTGTTGACGTCCCCTTTCTATATGCCCATTGATTTTTGTGCCTTGTCTTTTCTACTTGGTTGTCAAGTTGATCGCATATCACAGCCTCAGACACTTTGCTGGGTACAGACAGCATAGTCAAAGGTCTGTAATTTCCCCTATCTGATGCTTCCCCGTTTTTAAATGCAGACTTCACCTTCCCCTCCTTCCAACTACTAGGATATTCCCCCGGGGGGGGGGGGGGGGTACTTCACTATAAATTCATACGGGGGTGTGCGCCGCAAGGATTTCTGTTACGACCCAATCCCAGAAATTTGGTCCGATATTGATACCCAATCCCAGAAAATATGTCAGATATTGATACCCAATCGAAGAAGTAACAAAAGCAATTCGACGTCAAAAGGATAAGGGATAGAGGGCTGGGAACGGTTATTTTGGTTCCAAGTGGCCATTGGAACGAGGTTCTGATCTGAGGACGTTTTTCAACACAAAAATACTTGAAATCAGTTCACCTGAAACTGACCACGTGTTGCTCGAAAATTTATCCAGTTGTACTTTCATTCAACACCCATTACAGAATTTTGAGTAACCCCCAATCCCAGAAAATTCCGAGTGAAAGTATACCCCAATCACAAAAATTTTCCAGTAAAAGGATACCCCAATCCCAGAATTTTCAGGCCAAAAACTACCCAAAACTGGCGCACATCCCCGTCTTACCCAAAGGGAAGTACCCCCCCCGGGGATATTCCCCTTGCATGTACCCAATCCTACATATATTTGCTATGCTGTAACTAAGCTCTTGTGAAGCAATTTTCAGTTCCTTTGTTGTTATCCCATCAGGTCCACTGGCTTTTTTGGGGTTTAGTTTACTCATCTTTTCTGAGAACAGTTCATTCGTTATCCTTAGTTCATTTATCGTTGGTGTGACTCTGTAAATATACTCAACAGGTGTCTTAGTTACGGGCATTAGATTTGATGCTAGATTTTCTCCTACAGTAGCAAAAAACTCATTCATTGTTTCTGCTTTCATTTTTTCATCATACACCAATATCCCAGATTCGTTTTTTATAGGACCTATCCTCTTCTTTTTTGATTTCTCAGTTTTTGTGACTGTTCTTATTGTCTTCCAAAAATCTGAGCTTCCTTGTGATATTTCTTCTAATTTCCTTTTCCAATAGTTTGCTTCTGCAGTCTTAAGCTCTCTGCTTACCTTATTTCTCAGTTTCTTATACTCATCTCTATCATGTTGATCTTGTGTTCTGTTAAACTTTAATAGTTGTTTATAGCGCTGGTTCATGAGTTTTCTGATACAGCTATTCATCCAAGGGAGAGTTTTTGATCTTATTCTTACTGTTCTCTTTGGTAAATTTTCCTTTGCTATCTCTGAATATAACTGCTCAGTCATCCATAAATTATCATCTACTTCTTCAAAAATGTTACAGCAGTGCCATGGTGCTTGTCTTACATCTGTTCTGAATTTTACCTCATCAAATTTTTTCCAATCAATTACTTCCTTAAATTTTGGGGGTGGTCGTGGATTTTTGAATTTCAAAAGTGAGTAGACTAACCTATGGTCTGATATACCAGTATCAAGAACTCCTGCGTTTATGATCTTTTCCTTGTCATTTATCAATATGACATCAATGAGAGTTCTCGTATCCTCTGTTATCCTTGTTGGTTCTTTTATAATATTTTTAAGGTCATGTGAGTGAATCAGCAGTTTCAATTGTTTACCAAATCCTTCGTTGTGCTTGAGCATATCACTGTTAAGGTCACCCATTATTAGCAAATTTGTCCTCTTATCCCTGATTTTCTCTACTTGTTTTGCAAACTCATTGTAGAAATTTAACTGGTCAGGGGGTCTGTACACGACTGCAACTGCCATTTTTTGAGAATGCATTTGTGCATCTGCCCAGATGGTCTCAACTTCAATTTTCGTGTCTATTTGCAATTTCAGTTCAGTCATATTCAGGTTCTCTTTGTAGTACATTACAATTCCCCCACCACTGTTCCTATCCCTGTCCCTTCTGTATAACTTATATCCTTCGATCTCAATCTCTTCGTCCCTTTCCTTACCAAGTTTTGTTTCAGTGATCCCTAAAATATCCAGTTTTGTTGTTTCCAGTATCAGCTTTAATTCTTGCAGCTTAGCTTTTGTCAACAGCCCATTAACATTTATGTGAGCAACTTTTAATGCGCATTTCGGGTTTGCTATGCAGTTTTTAAGCTCTTGCAAAAAATTGTCATCTGCCTGCCCTTCTTCAGTTAATTCGTCCAGTGACACAGCGTTGTTATTATTATTGTCCTCTGGTCCAGACTGATCATAGCATTTCGGGCATTTCCATGTATGTACTTCTTCTTTGACGAGTTTCTTGTATGCTGCTACAGTAATATTTCCACACTTTGGTCCTATGTGACACTTGCGGTTACAATCAATGCAAAGGATTGCTCTGTGTGTTCTAGCAACAGGCCTTTTACATATCGAACATGGGTTTGCCACAGGCCCAGGGTTCGATTCTACATCTCCAGCGAGACAGATTTTCTGGCTTTCGACAACTGGGTCTCTTCTGAGTTGGAAACTGCTGCAAGAAGCATTGCTTCGATAGTAACTTATCTTCGCTTTTAAGAATTTTCTCCTTTTCCTCTTCATGCCTTCGCTGTTAGGCCCTCCAGTGGTAAATCGTAATCCGTTCGAATCTTCACAATCATTACTTTCAGCAGCCATCTTTCCATCTTCTACTGACATGTGATAGCTTCTCTTCAAAGTTCTTGTAGTAATTTCTGTTTTACAAAGCGACAAGATCAATAAAACTATGACTATATTTTGCAACGAGAAATAGCGTGACGCCATGTTGACACAACAACTGGGCCAGATGTTGCAAGGCAGATGTTGCAAAGACAGCGACAGATGTTGCAAGTCTAAGTTCAGGTTCAGTATCGTTCCATTCACACAGACAGTGAAGATAAAAGCTAGATTTAGATTTTTCCGTCCTTGCCATTATTCGCCCTACGACATGGGCCGACATCCCATTTGCGAAGAGAATAATGCGACTGATGAAGCCGAGGGATTGGATCCATTGTATAATTAGGGGCTAGATTATTCACAATCTTGTAAAACAAGGTAAAACGTCTGCTGACTTAGTGATTCCCAGCCAAGCTCTTCACTACAACTTTTGTCGCGAAGTTCCTCTCCATGCACCAGTAATAGCTAGAGCAGCAGAATATTGAACAGTTTGACTAGATTCGCATATTTTAGCCGGGATATGGTATATAACATCCCCATAGTCGAGGTCGCACATAGAGCTTATGTAGTTCATTTAAAAGATAATTGGAGAGATATTTCAGCAGGGCAATACACCCAAAGTAAACAACACATACGGATAATAAGAACGAACTGATAGCTAAGTCTGCTGAATATTATATTGTTTTTGAATATACCCTTTCTTGTTTTAGAAATAGTTAGTTTGATGTAGCAGAAAAGAGAAAGTTTTGATTCCAGGGTAATCGTTTACTTTTTTGACTGGAATATCATTAAACAAGACCACCGGAGACCACCGGATGATCAACTTCAGTTCTTTTCCTTGAATATTTTCCGCTTGATGCAGGCGTAGGCTACCATTAGGGAATGACAAACAAGCCTGAAAAGGTGATCAGACAGGACCCATTGGAAGGTTGGAAATACAGGCCATTTTAGGCGACTGGCGACTGATATTTACAGGCGACTGGCGATTTTTTATTGCAGGGAGGACACTTAATCATTTCCCTGGGTACCAGAGACTGAGGCCCCCTAAGGGGGGGTCCCTGGAGCTCTGGAGCCCGTCATTTTGACAGCATGGAGCCCTGGAGCCCATACAATTCCCATGGTGGAGCACTGGAGCCCACCGTTCTCTCCACGAGGAGCCCTGTAACTCAAAAACTTCATTTTATGAAAACCAAGCAAAAAATAGCTTGCATTTAATAAGGAAAACCACACGAAAAAAGTGTGGAACTATTTGATTTTGTTAATAGATCTGAAAATCAACTTTAGAATGAAATGTTGAGTTTCTTCGCGACATCATTTTTGCAAATCTCGCAATCTACCTATGACTGGGAATCTTTCAGTTTGAATTTCAGTATTTGTAACAAGGGGACAGTCCCCGTAAAGTCCCCGTAAAGTCTGATTTGAGAAAAGAAACAATGGCATGAACAAGACTAAAAAAGGGCGAATAACACTGGAAATGAGGAAGATCGTAAGAAATATAAGCAACAGAGGCATCTGATTGTCAGTATGAATTGGAAAGCATTACTGTAGACGTTAACGCTATTGACAATGACAACAAGTTTTGGAAAGCATTCAAACCAATCTTTACCAACAGAAACACAATGGGGGAGACAATCGAGGGGAAAATCACTTCTCAAAATAGGATACGTGATTTTTGTGATTTTAGAATCACATGATTTTTTTCCTGTGATTTTTTTGTGATTTTAGTGATTTTAGTGAGTTTTTTTGTCATTTTTCAGTAATTTTTCGATAATTTGTGATTTTTGATGCTTTAGTATGCAGTGGTGTAACGGAGCAACTAGGGGCCCTTAGTAATTTAGCTACGCAAGGGCCCCTGAGGCGGCAGATAGATCAACAAAAGTTTGCCAAATTCCCAACATCACTACGGTGTTCTTATCGCCAAAATCAACTTGAGCCCAGCACATCAAAACCCTCATAACCGGCGTCTATGGAAGTATTTCAATGAAGGCACATTTGCACAAGAGACATATTGAGGACAGTGGCTGAAACTGAATGATTGCAAAGCGAGCTACACTTTGGGTAGCCCATCGGGAAAATTTTTTCAACCATGCTCTTTAGAATATCAGAAAACGAATCTTTGGCCCTAAGGAGTTGCTCTAACCCCAACCACCGTGCGTTACGCCATTGTTTGTATGTGGTTTTTCTGTGATTTTGTGATTTTTGTATGTGATTTTTTCGTGATTTCAAGGAAGGTGTACGAAAAAAATTCAGTGATTTGCCCATCAGAGACAATCGTAATATATCGAGGAAGGCTTAGCAATATCAGAGGATAAAGTGAAAGCTGAATGCTTAAATTCCCACTTTGGATACTTAGTGAACATCACAGACTGCTTTTTGGTCCAGATCCATCATTTTAGGACGATGGGATTGATGTGAGTTTGGAAGATAAGGTAGACATGGCTACAGCATAGTATAGAATCTATCATCTTGTTGCTATAGAAAGCAAAGTCAAAATTGACCAAAGATTTGCACTGGATGTTAATTTGTTGAGCGTTATTGTTAAAATAGAAGCCTTATTAGATACTGGTAAGTAAGGTAGTGATAATATACCAACGAAAAGTATATACAGAACTTTTTTGGAGACTATGAATCCAAATTTGAGGAACATTTTGTTAAGGAGGAACAAAAGACTACAAATAAAAAGGAGCCTACAGAATTTCATGGTTGAAATCTAAAAATCAATAAACCATTTCAAACCATAGTACATGTTAGAATTTTTACTAAAAAAGTGCCGGTGCTCCCTAAAACCATCGCACAAAGGAGCTATTCAAGTTCCCCTGAATGAGTTGTCAGCGCCATGGAATAATTTCCCTATCCTTCAGAGGGACTTAAAAGTGTGGAATGCTCTTAGTGATGACCGAAAATTGACAACATCTCTGATGAAATTAGAAAAGAAATACGTTGCTGGGATGGTAACCACCGTACGTACTATTTTTGCATTTAATTTAGATTTTTTATCTTTTTCTGTTATATTATATGAATATTGTAGGGTATTGTATATTCTATATTGTATATTACCGCAGGACTATGCCTGCAGAGCAAGGGCAGATTTTGTAATACAATAGCATCAGTCGCTTTGGTTCACACCTCAATTCAAAGCGATTAGCGAATGCAGACAAAAGAAATTCTCTCAAGCAGAAATTCAAAACAAACGAAGACGCAAAGTTGCCCTGAAACCAGTACGGCGAACTCTCGTTTGGTGCGGGCGAAGGGAGGTTTTTAAGAGATGTAATGTGATCATAATGAAAGAAGAAGGGTAAATCTAAAGTTCTGTCTGTTGTTTATTTGACTCAAAGACCGAGCAGAGGGCATTACAATTTTAGCACATTTATTGCTCAGATATACGCAGTCACTGCTCAGCACCCGAATCAAATAAACAAAATGCCCAAGACAGAACTTTAGATTTACCCTTCTTCTTTCATTATGAGCACATTACATCTCTTAAAAACCTTCCTTCACCCGCACCAAACGAGAGTTTGCCATACTGGTTTCAGGGCAACTTTGCGTCTTCGTTTGTTTTGAATTTCTGCTTGAGAGAATTTCTTTTGTCTGCATTCACTAATCGCTTTGAATTGAGGTGTGAACCAAAGCAACTGATGCTATTGTATTACAAAATCTGCCCTTGTTTGCCTGCAGCCTTTGCTAAAACTGTCAAAATTGTTTTTCACAAATTTTAAGGATGGAGCCCTGGAGGGCTATTACTAAAATAGGGAATCGGGGAATCAGGGAATCGGGGAATCGGGGAATATGGAAACGGTAAGAGATATCGGTATGCAGTTTGTGGTATGATATACAACTACCAAATACAAGTCTATTCCCCAAAAATCAAGGGAATCCCCCATGGGATCTAGCCAGAATACTCAGTCAAAAGTACAGTTTCTGAAAAATTACTAAAATGGGGAATATGGAGACTAAAAGCTTTACAGAGGAAAGAAGCATATCAATCGATAGCTCTTGGTCTCCAGGTTTCAAAAATTCAACAATCTAACTCATATGTTAAACATGGATTCCACAATCGGGCAACAAAATCGGGGAATCGGGGAATCGGGGAATATAGAAACTACATAAGCTATGAGAAAATTTTGAAAGACAGCATACAGTTCTCCTTGAAATTAAGTCGATTTCCAAGTTTCGTATTTTTATCTTGGATAGTTTAGCCGTAGCAGAGCTCTGAAGTTTGCATTTTTTGTCATTTGGGAACATGAAGCTATTCAATTTATTTCTGCGCGGCACGACTTGGTGTCATGTCCTCGCGCAGCTTAGTTGACGGTGTTAATAGCATCTCTCGTGGGCTATGTTGAACAATGTCCAAGCCATTGAAAACGTCTTTTGTCCATGGCTATTGAAATCAACATGTTCCTATTGTACATTCATTCAAGCCTGTTGGGGCACTGGCTTCTTCAGTTTCACGGGGGCTTCATCGATTCTAAATCAATCGCTTCAATTTTGCTTGCACATGAAACCCTAAAGCCGATACTTTGAAGAAAGTGATCTCAAACTAAGTACATTTAGAATGGAATTCATGCATTTAGAAAATAGGAAACAAATTAAGAAGTTATGAGTATTAAAATGTAAGAACTTTCCTGTTGAATTAAGAACCTTTTAGCAGCACATTTTTCTTATCGAAGCGAGAAAGCGTACGAAGTGTTTTTTAAAGAATAGGATTGTAGAGATTTCTTGACATTTTTTGGCGTTTTGGTGTGTGAAATGCCCCTTGAAATAAAAGGTTTAGTTAATATTACAGTAAAAACCCGCGTATAAGAACCTAGTGATTAAGAACCTACAGGCTGAAAATTCTGAAATTAGACCCCAATATATAAGAACCCATTCAGCCTGAAATTTGAAATAGGTTCTTATTTGTGGAGATCATCAATCTAAATCAAACCTTTGTTGCTTTGTCATTGAGCCTATATGTACTGATTTTGCCATATGTGCAAATTGCAAAGAGCTCTAAAGATGCTTTGAAAGCTTTTCATTGTATTCTGAAAATTTCTGATTCTTCCAGGTACTGATGTTTTGAATAAGGCCTTATGAACTCAGCTGACAGCAAATGTCTCTCAACTGACAGTAAATAATGGGCTTGAAATTTCAATCTGAACAAAAGTAATACCTGGAAGCCCTGAATGAAATAAGAACCAATTTAAGAACCTGAACAGCCTTATTTCGTACTAATTACTCAATACATAAGAACCTAATCAGGCTGACTTGCAAAATTGTAGGTTCTTATACGCGGGTTTTTACTGTATTCAAGGACAAATGCTTAATGACACTGCAGAGGGAGCCCAGGAATAATTGGCAAATTCGAAAAAGATTGTCTGGAATTCTAGAATAGGAGCTGCGTAAGAAACTGCGCATTATTTGCGAAGCGTTTTGCGCAGTTCTTTTGCAACTCTTCGCGCTACGAGTCCTTTGCAGTTTCCTAAGCAGCTTTTATTTCAAAGCCTCGCAAATTCCTTGCAGTTTCCTACGCAGCTCCTATTCCAGAAAATATATTTTTGAATTTTCCCATTATTCCTAGGCTACACGTCTTTTTTTATAAGAAACTTGGATCAGGCCACAGTACTAAAAGTTCGTTGATTCAACATGAAGTTTTGTCCATTTTAGTACTAAAAGTTTCTTTATTGGTTTCTTATTTTTTGAATACATAAATTGTCAATATGGTCGCTAACACTGCTGCAGATCTGTTTCTTGATATCTAAAACATCATATAGGAATAAACAATGTTCTGTTATGTTGAAAACACAAAATGCTTAGATAATATTGCCCAATAATAAAGGTTCAACGATCTATTTGCTATAAAATTAATGCTTTTAACTTTGAAAAGTTTCTTAGTACTTCTCAGAAATAGTACTAGAGTTTCTTAAAATTTTGGCCATCTTAGTACTAGTTTCTTATAAACCAGTTTCTTATAAAAAAAAACGTTTACCTGTGGACACATTTGCATATTACCCTTGCTTTTAACTTGTAAAAGTTTCTTAGTATGTACTTCTCAGACACACTCCAAGTTCTTACATTTTAATACTCATAGCTTCTTAATTTGTTTCCTATTTTCTAAATGCATGAATTCCATTCTAAATGTACTTAGTTTGAGATCACTTTCTTCAAAGTATAGGCCTTAGGGTTTCATGTACTAGCAAAATTGAAGCGATTGATTTAGAATCGATGAAGCCCCCGTGAAACTGAAGAAGCCAGTCCCCAACAGGCTTGAATGAATGTACAATAGGAACATGTTGATTTCAATAGCCATGGACAAAAGACGTTTTCAATGGCTTGGACATTGTTCAACATAGCCCACGAGAGATGCTATTAACACCGTCAACTAAGCTGCGCGAGGACATGACACCAAGTCGTGCCGCGCAGAAATAAATTGAATAGCTTCATGTTCCCAAATGACAAAAAATGCAAACTTCAGAGCTCTGCTACGGCTAAACTATCCAAGATAAAAATACGAAACTTGGAAATTGACTTAATTTCAAGGAGAGCTGTATGCTGTCTTTCAAAAGTTTCTCATAGCTTATGTAGTTTCTATATTCCCCGATTCCCCGATTCCCCGATTTTGTTGCCCGATTGTGGAATCCATGTTTAACATCTGAGTTAGATTGTTGAATTTTTGAAACCTGGAGACCAAGAGCTATCGATTGATATGCTTCTTTCCTCTGTAAAGCTTTTAGTCTCCATATTCCCCATTTTAGTAATTTTTCAGAAACTGTACTTTTGACTGAGTATTCTGGCTAGATCCCATGGGGGATTCCCTTGATTTTTGGGGAATAGACTTGTATTTGGTAGTTGTATATCATACCACAAACTGCATACCGATATCTCTTACCGTTTCCATATTCCCCCATTCCCCGATTCCCCGATTCCCTGATTCCCCGATTCCCCGATTCCCCGATTCCCTATTTTAGTAATAGCCGCCCTGGAGCCCTTAAAAGCATGCAATGGAGCCCTGAAGCACAACAATTTTGCCTCTGGGAGCCCGGAGCCCATTGAAATATGTCCTGTAGACTCGGAGCCCGAAATCCCTTAGGGGGCCTCGAGACTACTTAATCATCCGCAGGGGCCCATTGTAAACTGGAGGCTCCCTGTGCATTTAGGCCATAAACATTTGCATTCATATTTAAAGGAAACATTTACAAATTAATAAGTCCGCCCAGAGCAAGCGTGCGTGCAGGCGTGGTGGGTGTGGCTGGGTGTCGCTGCCACTGTGGTGGTCGTTGCTCGTTGTTTGGCAAATCAGAAATGGCGTCCACAACAGCAAAGATCTTACGTGGCCTTGTAACTGGTATATTGGTTTTCGCCTTCTTCTCTGGTGGTGTTGTCAAGCTTACAGATAAAGTCTCTTCAAAAGTTCACAAAGAGATGGTAAATATTTGGTGACTTGCACCTTGGAAATTAAATAGAGAGACAGAAGCAGAAATCATTATTGTTTTCAGAAGTTAGGCCTACCCTCTTAACTGTCTAAGGCCTAGGCCAGTCCATAGTTGATAGAGGAGATCCTCTATCAACTATGGCCTGTCTAGTAGGTACAGCCAAAGAGATGGCAACAGCATTTTGAAAATTTCGGATAGTTCCCTAGTTTTGAAGAAGTGATGTCGTCAAACTGCTTGATTGTTAACCATAAGCTTTCGCCCTGTGAATCTGTCCAATACTGTGTTTCCTCACTCAGTTAGAGTCACCTCTGTCCTCTTTCGTCGAGTCGAGGCTCCATGATATTTTAATAATAATAATAAATAATAAATAATAATAATAAGAGAAATATTTATACAGGTTAAAGCCTTTTCAATGCCAAAAGGCACTGTTATCAATAAGGGTCCTGTTTTTAAAAAGTATATACATTGTTAAAAATGAAAGTAATTGCAGTTTGGGTTAGGTACAATGTTAAATTATCTAATCTTATCTTAAAATGTAAAACAAATAGCTAAAATCGTTTATAATGTACTTTGTAGTGAACTAGTTGTTCAAGAAATGTTCTTTCAAGTGATGTTTGAACTGAACCAACGACGTTAATTTCCGAATGTCAATTGGAATTTCATTATAACAAGAAGGACCTTGAAAACGAAATGATTTTCTTGCAGCCTCTGTTCTGACCTTTGGAAGGCGGAGCGTTGATGAATTTCCTCTTGTGTTGTACTTGTGATCCACTTTCTCTATATATGCGGCAAGATTTGGGATGGCAGTCCCTTGCAAACATTTGAAAAATCTGTATTGCTGCCTTGAATTTCTTTTGATTTTGTATGGTCATGAGTCCACACTCTTTGCAGCTCTTTGGTTGTTTATGAATGATCTTAATTGCGCTCCTTTGTAATCGTTCGAATTTATTCGCCATCGTGTCTGAGACTTTGAGAACAGGAGTTGAACAATATAATATTTTAGGAAGAACAATAGCTTCGTAGACTGATTCAGCCGCAAAATCTGACAGTGAATATCTCATTCTCTTCAAGAGCCTTATTCGAACGGCCACGTTCTTTAGGATCTTTTGTAGATGGTCATTCATGTTAAGTGATGGATCTAGTGACACTCCCAAGTATTTATATCCACTTACAAAATTGATGAGATGCTCTTTCAGTGAAACTTTCAAATTGCTTTGTGAATACAGCCTTTTCGCGGTTCCAAACAGCATTGATTCAGTTTTCCCTTTTTTTTAAATTTATTATTAATCTATTATTGTCTAACCATTTAGCAATGATTGACATCTCAGCAGTTAAAGTCTCTTCTATGACGTTTACATTTTTGTGAGAAAAAGATATCACTGTGTCATCGGCATATATTTGGATATTGCAATTTTTTACACTCATTGTCAAATCGTTTATATGGATCAAAAATAACAAAGGTCCAAGAATTGAGCCTTGGGGTACTCCATTTTTGACAACTCGAGATTCGGATTTTGCAGTGCCACACTGAACAAACTGATAACGATTTGATAGATAACTTTTTATCCACGCAAGTTCAGTGTCCTTGATGCCATAGAAAGGAAGCTTTGATAACAGTATAGAGTGTTCAACTGTATCGAAGGCCTTCTGCAAATCAATGAAGACTGCACCAGTCAGCTTGCCTTGATCCATAGCCTGGCGGATTTGATCTGTGAACAAAGTCACGGCAAGTTCGGTGTTATACCTTTTCCTGAATCCAAACTGACATGACGTTATGAGATTGTGGTGTTCCAAGTAGTTAGATAGTTGATCGTAGACAATTCTTTCGAAAACTTTCGACAAAGCTGGCAGTACTGAAATTGGACGATAATTTTCAACACTGGTTTTACTGCCAGATTTAAAGAGTGGGATAACCTTTGCAATCTTCATTTTCCCAGGGACTACAGATGTCCTAAGTGATAGATTTATTATGTGAGCTAGAGGTTCTGCTATCATAGTTGCGCCATCCTTTAAAAATCGTGGAGAAAAATTATCTTGACCTGGAGCTTTTGATGGATTTAGTTGAGCAAGAGCCCTTGACACCCTCTCCTTCGAGACTGATTGAAACTTAAAGGTAAAGGTCGCATGGCCTAAACCATTGTCATTTTGCCAGGTAAAATTTTGTTGTAGACTACCGCACAATTTTTCAGCACAAGTTGCAAAATATTTACAGAAGGTGGAGGCTATGCCTTGCTTTGTAGTTTCCAATTTGCCATCCACTTCAAGTGCTGACAAAACTGGTGATGTATTTTCTTTCATTGGATATAACTTTTTGATAAGCGTCCAAAATTGTTTCGGATTTTTTGCATTCTCCTCCAGCAGAGTTTTGTTGTAGGAGGCCTTACTTTTCTTAATGCTTGCGTTCACTTTGTTTCGGTGTTGTCTGTATAAATGCCAGTCGTTGTCATTGCCACTTCGTTTGGCCTTCCTGAGGTGGTAATCCCGTGTTCTTATTAACTTTAAAATCTCAGGGGTCCTCCATGGGCAGCTCAAACCACGAACCTTCTTCTGTATCATAGGCGCGATATTGTCAAAAACTTTAGCCAGAATGCTTTCAAATGCGTTGTATGCATTTTCTGCATCCTGTTCTTTGTAAACATGCTCCCATGGGGCGTTCAATAGATCTTGTTGAAGCTTCTCTTTATTATAGTTTTTGTAATTTCTGCATGTTATCGTGCGGGACTTTATTTTCAGGCTATTCAATTTTCTAACTGTACCTATCATTTCGTGATCACTCAGGCAGGACTGCAGGACGGCAGTCTTACAAATATTCTGCGGCGTGTTAGATAGAACTAGATCAATCAAAGATTCAGAGCCCTCAGAAAGTCTCGTGGGGGAATCAACTTGTTGACAAAAACCGTAACTTGAAATTATATTTTTCAAGGGGCGATTGTTATTCTGTTTACCGTAGTCACAGTTAAAATCGCCTAGCAACAGCGTTTCTTTGTCTTCGCAGCAAACCTTCGCAAGCATGGAATCAAATTTATCATTAAAATCATCAGGCAGGTACTTAGAACTGTCCGGAGGGCGATACAAATTTCCCACCAACACGGGTTTGGATTTATTAAATAGAACTTCAACCCAAACACATTCGATACTATCCTCTTCGAGATCAAATCTGCGGTGGTGGGTTAGTGATTCATTTACATAAACTGCAACGCCCCCACCAGCTCCATTTTTACGGTCATTTCTGTTCACATGAAAACTTGGTATTTCAATTTCACTGTCACGAATATCTTTGTGTAAATGTGTCTCACTAATTCCAATAATATGAGCTTGACCCAAATTAGATCGCGAGAGAAACTCATCCAAACCAAAAACCTTTTCAAAAACCTAATGAATTGTTTTCCTGACGCTTTGCCTGTCTTTTGTTAAAGGGGATATTTCTGAAATTATGATGCTTTTCAGGCAGCGCAGGCTATCTTCAGTGGATTTATTGTAATATTTCAAATCTTCCCTTCAGTTTAATGTTGATTTTATTTTGGCTTTAATGGGTTGGCTTGTATTTTTCCACCTTTGAACATTTGATATCCAGTTAACCCGTTTCACAGTTCATACCAACCTTTTAAGAGAAAATTCTAACATCTATTGAATTGCCGATTTATGAGTATTTTTCTATAAAGCATGATTTAGGCCAAAATTAAACTGAAGGTGAAGGTGAAGTTGCAGTTTTCAGTGCAAAGCGCTGGGATTGCAGGAGTAGGACCCTTGTCATGACGCTCACAGGTGCTGGTGGGATTTGAACCCCATCTGCCTGACTGTTCTGGCTGCAAAGTCAGTGGATTACAACACGGTGCCACAACACCTTGAACTGCAAAACTGCAAAATGAATAGCCATTTGAGTTGATTCTGATTAGGATATCTAAACTAAAAGAAAAAATTAAACAACATTCTTAAAAGTCAATTTGATAGTTAACTTTCGGGTTCACATGAATGGCTTTTAGTGTAATGTAGCGAAACGTCTTTTCTTTTACTGTACCAGAACATCTATTCGTTTGTCCTTCAAATTGCCCTTTAGTTTAATGTATCAAAACATCCTCTTGTTTTGCTATCGTCTATCCGTTTTGCCTTTTCAAATTGCGTTTTAGTTTAATGCATCAAAACATCCTTTTGTTTTTGCTGTACCAGAATGCAAGAATGTCTATTCGTTTTGTCCATGTTGTTGATTTTCAAGTTACTAATCATGCTCAGTGAACCTGTAAGTGATACTAAAATGTGTTCAGTCAACCCCCAAGCGAATGTAGTTATTAAAATGTCACTACCGCAGCAAATGTCCCTGAATGTTTGCTGGAGGATCAGCTGCCTATAGTGGAACATGCCTACGCAGTATCCTCTATTGCTTGCTACTGTAATTTTCCATTGATCACCCAGGGGTAGCGTGGCTGTCAGAATGGTATTAAAATGACCCAAGGGTTAATGCAAACCTTGTGTTCTGGTACAGCAAAATGAAAGTACGTTGTGAACTAAATTGCAATTTGAAAGGACAAAACGAATAGAGGTACTGGTACAGCAAAATGAAAGGATGGTTTGGTACATTACACTAAAAGCCATTCATGTGAACAGCAATTTTCAATTTTCCATTCAACTCAATTTGATTTTGGTAAACCAGTCAAGTCTGCACGCAGGCTAGGAATAGGCAACTCAGTCAGAAGTTTCCAGAGAAAGTTCCCCAGGTACCTAAGAATTTGGAGTAAAAAACTCATGGAATTTCAAAGGAATTCAACTTTTAACACAAATCAAAATCTTCAAGAATTGCTTTCGGAAAAACAGGAGTATCCTTGTCCCTTGAGACAGGATTATTTTAGGTATCTAGGGACTATAGACTTGCTCTGAAAACTATTAATTGAGTTGCCTATTCCCAGTTTGCAGTGAAACATGTTCCTCATTGTTTTGAAGATCTGAAATGGCTGTAAATCTATCCCCTGTTTCTGACGACTTTTTGAGGATTTCCAGCATGCCCTTTGCCTCAAAATCCTTAATTTGGGGAATTTACTGTGCCAAAATAATAACAAAAGGTATTCATAATGTAGGTTAGTCTTTTAGTGACAGAACAACGCTTGAAGCATTTCAGTCGGCCTCTTACTTATGTTTCTATGACAGATTGTGTTTGGTCACTTTTTTGGGTCACCCAGTATTACACTTCATTTCATGATATACACGGTAATACCATAGACATTTGTCTACCGTAGACCCCACCGTAGGCATACTCAAATGTTTTTATAGTCTACAAACCTGTAGCACTTCGATTAGTAGGAACGATAAGAAGCACTTCGATTAGTAGGGTGTTACTCTCGTCCACGCTTATCGAAGTTATATGTTCAAATGAACCACAAAACGTCTGCTGCCAACAGTAATTCCCACTGGTCTTAGTGATCATGAGCTGATTGCTTGTGTCCGCAAGTTGCACAACATAGGGACAACATAAAACAAAAGCCCAAAGAAATTAACTGAAATTTTGATCCGATCTATTCAGTGGCCTCTGTAAATATAGCATTGAAATTGTTCAATGAGATCCTAGCACAATGCATAGACAATTTGCTCTCTGAGTAGCTCAAACAAGAAATGAATATCAGGGACTAGCTCCGTCGCAGGGCCCGACGCACAGACACTGAATTAGACTGGTCAACATACAACCGCAACAGAAACATAGTGAACAATCTTGTTAAAAGTAATAAAGCGAGATACAACAAAGAACTATTGCGGGATAGTCCCGATTCTGCAGAGAATTTTTGGTCTGCAATAAAGAAGATATACCCTACTAAGGAAACTTCGATGACTACAACATCAATGATCGAAATGAATGGTCAAAAAACGACAGATATTAATGAAATAGCAAATGCGTTCTCCAAACATTTTGCAACAGTAGCCAACACCTTCAAAGTCAAAGCGCTATTACTGAGAAATATTATCTGGATGCCACAAAGAGCTTTGCTTCCACCGATGAAAAACACTACCGCTTCCAAAAAGTCAATCCAATGATGAGTTGAGACGTCTTAAACGTAAGAAAGCAGTGGGTGTCGATAAATTTCCATCTGGAATGATAAAGGATGCGGCTACTGTTCTAGCTGGACCACTGACCTTCCTCATCAACATGTCCATTGAAACAGGACTGGTACCATCCGACTGGAAAATAGCAAAAGTTATGCTGGTGTTTAAATCAGGAAACAAACCTGACTTGGATAATTATAGAGCCATATCAGTTTTACCAATTCTGTCAAAATTGTTGGAAAGGTTCCACAAACAGCTGATTGACCATTTGGAAAAGAATTGTATGCTGTCAACTTTCATTTTGGTTTTCGTTCCAAGCGCTCAACAGAATTAGCAGTGACACTCTTGACTGATCGTATACGAAAGGAAGTTGACAAAGGCTCCCTCACAGGAACCATCTTTGTCGATTTGTCAAAAGTTTTTGACACGGTCAGTCATTCAAGCCTCCTAACCAAGCTGCCTTCCTTTGGGATCCATGGTACTGAGTTAAACTGGTTCACTGATTACCTGTTTAACAGGAGCCAATTTGTTCAAAGTGATAGATGTGCCTCGGATATCACGCCAGTATTTTGAGGGGTACCACAGGGATCGATAATTGGTCCCCTGTCATTTATTATGCATTTTAATGCAACTCACACTGTTCTACGAAATTCTAAATCATAACATACGCTGATGATACAGTCATATTTGTGTCAGGCAATTCCTTAGATGAAGTTGAAGGGAAGCTAAATAATGATCTGCAACACCTAAAAGCATGGTTCAATGAAAATGATCTTCTACTGTAGTAAACTTGAAAAAGGGGAAAACAGAGTCAATGATCTTTGGCACAGCTAAGCGACTAGGTAAAACCGCGGGTAAAACAGAGAAAAAGGAGATGAAAGTTGAAGTAAATGGAGCATCGATTGCAGGGACAATAAGAAATTCTGGAAGACTGTACAGCCTTTTTTCTCTGATAAATTACAATCTAAGAGCAAAATAGTTATAATTGAAGATGAAACCATCATTTCCAACGATGTAGAGGTAGCAGAAACTATGTATGAATTTTTCGTCACTGTAACGAATTCCCTTGGCATAAATGAAAACTCTAATTACGGCAATGCTACTGAAGGAATCATAGATCCTGTTGATAAGGCTCTACACAAATTTTCGAATCATCCTAGCATTCTAAAAATTAAAGATTGCTAGGGGATTACTATCAAAATGCTGGTTCCTTTTATTGTCAGACTGTTACTCCTGATGCTGTTGATAAAGAGGTTAGGAACCGAAATCCTAAGAAAGCTACAACGCACAAAAAATATTCCTCATTAAATTCTTAAATCCAATTCTGATATATGTGTAAAACCCTTGACGAAAATATTTAAGGAGTGCATAGAAAATTCGTCCTTTCCCAATGAACTAAAATGCGCGGATGTCACATCTCTTCCCAAGAATAGACCAACCAACTTTAGGCCAATTAGCGTTCTGCTTACGGTCTCAATAAATTTTGAATGAATAATGGATAAACAGGTAGTTTCCTATATTACACCCTTCTTATCGTCACTTCTCTCTGGATTTCGAAAAGGTTACAGTGCCCAGCATGCTCTCGTAAGGCTCTTAAGAAAAATTTAAGATTAGCCTCGATTAAGGTGGAAAGGCAGGGGCTGTATCGATGGATCTCTCCAAAGCATTTGACTGTATCTGACATGATCTTTTGATTGCCAAATTGCATGTCTACCGTTTCTCTCGCGAAGAATTAACACTAATCAATGATTACCTCACAAATAGGCAACAAAGAGTCAAAGTATCTGATATCGCCTGTGATATTGATAAATTTTTCGAACTTAGGACCAGATATCCAAATAATCCCATAATCGGGTTCTTGAATATAGATAGTATTCGGTACAAAATCAACGACTTACGAGTGATAATTGAACGATGTCTTCCTGACATTTTTGTCATTGAAGAAACGAAGCTTTGTGAAACTTTTAAGACGGATGTATTTCTCATTCCCCATTACAAGAAACCCATGCGTCGTGATTCGGTGGGGGGGCGGGGGGGTTAATGCAGTTTGTCAGGGAAGGGGTTATTTGCAATAGACTTCCTGTTTTTGAAAGGTCCTCTCTTGAGCTCATATGTTCTGAATTTCTCATAAACAAGAAGAATTGGGTCATCTTTAGTATTTATCGGCCTCCAGATTCAAATATTGATACATTTTTTAGAGAACTCTCAACCTCCCTTAATTCTGCTCTGGATAAATTCGATAATGTAGTCATAATGGGTGACATCAACGTTGACACCCATGATCACCAACATCCTGGCTTTGGTAAATTGAGTTCTTTCTGTGATATTTTTGGGCTGAAAAATCTTCTATCTAGGAAAACTTGCTTTACTGGTAAACTGGTAGCCATGGTAGCCATAGTTCATCGATAGACGTCATTCTAACTAATCGCCCCAGGTCCTTTCAAGCTACCTCAGTGTTTGAAACTGGTCTTAGTGATTGTCATTCTTTTGTAACGACAACTATGAAGAGACGCATTCCCCGCCTTAAACCAAAAAAGTGAAGTACCGGTCTTACAAGAATTTCAATGAAGATAGTTTCTTAGCTGACGTTCGTAGCTTAGATTTTGGAAGTAGATTTGATGATGCTAATCAGTTATATGATAACCTCACACAGCGCTTTCGAAAAGTGATTGATAAACTCCCCTCAAAACAAGAATTAAAAGAGGAAATAGTGCCCCGTTAATGAATCGTGAGCTAAGTAAAGCTATTTATGTTCGGTCCAACCTGAAGAAGAAATTCAACAAGAATCCCAGTAAGGAGAACGAGCTGAAGTTCAAGAAGCAACGAAATAGATGTGTTTCTTTGTAGTCCAGTAAACGAAAGGCAAATTTTAGTCGGACCTAGAACAAATTGCAACGGAATTTTTTTTCATGGCAAACCATTCTACATCAGCTACTAAACAGCATATCAAAAGTGTAAGAAAATCCAAGCATCGGAAGACCATGAAATTAGACGTATTTTACCGGGCAGTCCACGTCGTTCCATCTTTTACGATATAGTTTTGAAGTGGAACCAAAGCTTGTCGATTTCAAACATTTGTATTGAAAATGCCCTGCGTATAAAATGCGGATCATTGGAAAGCTGGACCTTTGGTGTTGCTCTTCTGTAAAGATTCCGAAAAAAATTCCATTTCGAACAAAAATAATGCAGAGATCTCAATTGTTTGGCTTGCTCTAGACGTTTTGGATATTAAATAGCACTACTGAAACTATCAATTCTCTCAAATATAATTTTTGTTATCATTCTTCGTTTCAATCTCGATCTACTGGACTAAGACGAAGAAGCTACAAACAAATTATTCATGGGGGAAATGCTGCTGCAAAGGCTTGGATTGATTTAATGGGGAACGGGGACAGATCCAGCCTGAAGTTGAAGGAGGGGCAGCTGGCAGAGAGGGCGCCCAAATTTTGGTAGAAAGTAGGCGCCCCGAAGTTGCACGAAAGTGTCGGACTCTGATTGAGAAAATTCATTAGTTTTCTACTAAAGAAATGTCTTGATTTGCATTTTTGCTCCACATTTAAGAAACTGCCTACCAACCCCTGTAAATTTCATCTGAGAGCGTAGCCTACGAGGAGACCCATTATTCAAAAGAAGAGAGGGTCCAAAACAAAGAGCAAAAGATTGCTATTACGGTTTCCAGATTTCTGGAACTTGATTTATGTGACCTGTGTTGAGACACATTTCGCACATTAATTGAATAGGGGATTGAAATGATTTACACTAATTATTCGGGTGACCGTAGCAAGTTAGTGCTCCTTGTTTCATAGACTCTTTCTTCTCTTGATTAAGGGATTTGTTCATAGGCCATTGAAAGCATGATTCCTCCCGATTTGAAGTCAAAAACCACTTGCTCATGTAATTCGCACTGTTAACGTACCTCAACGGCAAAGGCTAACCCTAAAAGAATAATATCTTTCACTTATGAAAGCTAACAAGCACGCTAACAAGCCAATTTTTTTCTGAATTTTAAAGAACAGTATGTCCAATCATCACATGTTCCAGTAGTCCGCACTTTATATGGTACCGGATTTCAATACGGTTTTATGAAATTGACAAGTTTTGTTTCCGCTTCGCAACTGTTGTGTATAACATGGAACAGAGAGGATTATTCTTTAAAAATATGTCGAATTTGGTGGTCTTCCGATGCTCTGATTTTCTTAGACTTTTAGTATGTTGACTAGCACTGTTTAAGCTATTAGATCCCGCAAAATCATTTCTGTTGCAATTTGTTCTAGGTCAAACCCTAGATTTACTGGACTATTAAGGAGAAAGGCGATTAAAGCTCACTTCAAGAAGGCTACGGAAAATGGCCACATGTCGAATAAAGAATTTTGGAATCTTGTAAAACCTTTCCTGTCCAACAAAGGTGGGTTAGCTGAAAACGACATAATGCTTGTAACGGATGAGAAAATTGTCACGAATGAATTGGAACTTTCAGAAATATTTAACAATCACTATGTAAATATCGTAGAAAAAACAAGTGGTCGGAAACCGACCAGTTTAGCAAACACAATAGGTAGTGATGATGATCGGGAAATTGTTCAGGAAATTGTGGAAAAATACAAAGACCATCCAAGCATTGTAGCGATCGAGCATTATTCAAATCACTTTTTTGAACCTTTTTCGTTCCAAGAAGTTGAAATATATGATGTTTGGCAATTGCTAAGGGCTGTTGATTGCAGGAAGTCAACTGGGGAAGACCAAATCCCCCCTAGGCTTTTGTCTTTAGCAGGCAACGAATTGGCATTACCTTTAACTAATGCAATCAATACCTCAATTCGAGAAAGTAGGTTCCCGGAAAACGGAAAGCGCGCAGCAGTTTTTCCACTTAACAAGGGGGAGGTAGATCAAACGAAGAAGAAAAACTTTCGGCCTGTGAGCGTGCTAAACGCTTTCTCTAAAATTTTTGAGAAAGTAATTAAGAAACAGTTAATGATGCATCTTGATAAGACTCTTTCTTTATAGCTGCTTATAGGAAATCATATAGTACACAGCATGTACTAATTCGACTGGTGGAAGACTGGCGATCTAAGCTTGATACAGATCACGTCGTAGGCGCAGTCCTAATGGATCTCTCAAAAGCATTTGACTGCATTCCCCATGATCTGCTAATAGCTAAACTTTCTGCATATGGGTTTGATGAAAACTCTTTAGTTTATATCTATTCTTACCTCAAGCGACGCGAGCAGTGTGTTAGAATTAACAACACCTATAGTTCATTTCAGACCATTCTGTCAGGTGTTCCGCAAGGCTCTGTACTAGGCCCAATTCTTTTAAACTTTTACATAAATGACCTTTTGCTATTTATAAGGCAAGCAACTGTTTACAACTATGCTGATGACAATACCCTGGGCTTTTTTCAAAGAATATAACTGATCTAGTGAAAGTTTTGGAAGAACAGTCCAATGTTGCTTTGGATTGGCTGGCATATAATGAAATGATTGCAAATCCAGATAAATTTAATGCCATAATTGTAAAGAAGGACCGATCAGACACCACTGGTATTAACATTAGAATTAAGGGTCAAAACATAAAAACAGAATCCACTGTCAAATTGCTTGGCGTCAAACTTGATTACAAATTGAACTTTGACCCTCACATTTCCGATCTATGCAAAAAAGCTGCGAATCAGCTAAACATTTTAAAGAGACAAAAACGTTTTATTGGTTTCGAAACAAGGAAACTACTAGTTCAGAGTTTTGTGTATTCAAATTTCAACTATTGTCCGATTGTATGGCATTTTTCGTCTGCTAAATCTCTACATAAAGTCGAACGAATACAAGAACGTGCTTTACGATTTCAATATGATGATCACAACAGTTCATACCAAGAACTAATACAAAGGTCTGGTAGATGTTTTATGCATGTTTCTCGCTTACGTAGCTTCTGTATCGAAATCTACAAGACAATGAAGAAATTAAATCCTTCCTTCATGGAACAATTATTTCAGTTTAAATCCTCCATGAATGTGAATCGCTCAATGAGAAATCCGTACGATCTGAAACATCATAGACCGAATCAGGTAACCTTCGGCTCTAATAGTCTTAGGTCTTTAGGGCTACAGGTATGGAATAGCCTCTCTAATGAGATAAAATCAACTGAAATTCTCAAAACTTTTAAACAAATCATGAAGCAATGGAATGGAATACAATGTACATGCAATGTATGCCAGTACGATATGCCTTTGAGGTCTTAGGGTGGGTTTTGGCTGGGGAAACTGTAGTTATGTATTTAGCTTTGTTTAATTTAGCTTATAATTTTAGTTCATGTAAATATTCGAATTGGATTAGTTTCTTTCATTTTATATTTAAGAAGCTAGATTAATTTCGAATTAAAATAAGTTGACTAAAACTAAAGTAAATGGTTCATTCAGTTCTTGGAAAGCGTCACACGTGGTGTTCCCAAGGGGTCAGTATTAGGGCCTCTGTTATTCAACATCTACATAAATGATTTCAGTTTCAGTTTCATTTAATTTAAATTCTCTACATACAATTTATGATTCTACAGTATGTCACACCTTGTGATTAAATTCGCAAATCAGACCCCCCCCCCCCCTTAAGAGGAGAATCACATCCTGGACATGACGACGTACGGGATCTTGGCGATGGACCGTGGCGTAAACAACGGGGAGGTGGTGTGAACTTGGAAAGAAAAGTTTTTTGGTTTTTTGGGAAGTGGAGGAGGCACGAGGAGACACGAGGAGAGAAGAAAAAAAGAAGAGATGTTGCGCAGAAAGAAACTGGACGTTTGACTGTTGGAAACAGTAGATACGAGAGCAGATCGTATGATATTCGTTTGTTGGTTGTTTTGAAGAAACAATTTTGTGTTTAGGCCACCAGGAACCTTGATTTTCTAGATGATGTTGCGTTGCACGTTTTGTGTTTCATAGCTGTCTGTGCAACGAAATATAAGAAATAAACCATTGGAATGTAAACAAAAAGAATTCGGAATCACATATGGTGAGGCCCAAAACCGACCATTTGTGACATTTGGGGGCTCGGCCGGGAAAATCAAGGAAGACAAAAAAAAACTGTATGGGCGAATTTGTTTGTTGGGTGGGCCTATCTTCTGTTTGAGCAAACGTATATTTCTGTTAGTGAAATTTTTTTTTCAGGTCTTTAACTGAGTGATCACATTATTTTCAGGCAAATAGATATTAATAATTAAGTGGTGCAAGTGAGCATGACTGGTTTGTCTGATGGATGTTGATTTGTTTTGAGATTCTGAGGTTCATGGTCTTGAGGGTAGTAGGCTTACTGGAGACATGGATATGGATAAGTTAGTGGAGTTAGGGGAGAAATTGAAACTTTCAGGAAAGGATTTGACAGAGTTTATCAGGGAACAACAGAAAATAGCAAGAGAAGAGCGCGCCAATGAGAGGGCTGTAAGGAGAGAAGAGGAAGAAAGAACAGAACGTGAAAGGCAAAATGAACGACAAAAATTGATAAAAGAACAAGAATTTGAGCTGAGAGCAAGAGAACTTGAACATGAAAAAGCCATGATGGAGATGAAATTGCAGTTATCAGAAATGGAGGGCAAGAAGTCTAGTTATGATAGACAAGGGTATATGGGTAGTCCTAAAATGACAGTTCCAGCTCCAAGGATGCCTCCATTTAGTGCAGGGGAGGATTTAGATGCATATCTACTACGCTTTGAGAGATTTGCAAGAGCACAAGCTTGGTCACATGAGGATTATGCCACCAACTTAAGTTTATTTTCATCAGGAGAAGCACTAGAAGTATATTCTAGACTGTCTCCATAGGATTCTTTAGACTATGATAAGTTAAAAGAAGCATTATTGCAACGTTTTCAGCTTACATAAGAAGGTTTTAGAAGGAAATTCAGAAGAGGAAAACCGAAGGAGGGTGAAACCACTGTACAATTTCTGGCAAGAATTGAGAATTACTTAAAAAGATGGATCAATTTAGCAAAAATTGAGAACACTTTTGAAGGGGTTTATGATTTGCTTCTGAGGGAACAGCTGTTAAACACTAATTCAAAAGAATTAGAGATTTTCGTAAAGGAACATTCATGTGAAACAGCAGAAGAGCTGGCCCGTCTCAGTGACAGGTACTTGGAAGCCCATGGTGGAAGAAAACGAGCTGATTTTAGTAAGCGTTTCAGTCGTGTTGGGGAAAATCAATAGCAAACCAATACCAAGCCAGGTGCAGACAAAGATGGTAGCAGTAGAGAGCAAAATAAAAACACATTTATATGAATGTTTTCTCTTTGGAAAAAGTAATCACAAAGCAAAAGATTGTTGGTCAAAGGGGAATAACAGCAGGGTTCACAAAGCTCAGGCACTACAACAAACAGAAAGTAAAGCAGACTCTAAAACTCTCCAAGGACAGGAAGCAAGTGCTTGTATGGTTAAGTTGATCAAAGCAAGCAGTGATAAACAGATAGAACTAGCTGGAGGGGAAAAGATTCCAGTGGTGAGTGCAGCATGTCAGGATACCGGAGAAGGAAAGAGAGAGCATTTGGTTCTGACAGAAAGGATGCCAGTCAAAGAAGGGAAGGTAAATGGGCAGTCTGTGTCAGTTTTGCGGGATAGTGGTTGTAGTGGTACAGTAATAAGGCGTTCATTGGTAAGAGATGAACAACTCACTGGGTTGCAACAGTTGTGTGTTTTGATTGATGGAACAGTTAGGAGGGTTGATGAAGCAGAAGTTGAAGTGCAAACACCATTTTTTTCTGGAAAAGTGAAAGCTATGTGCATGCAGAAGCCAATCTATGACCTTATAGTTGGAAATATTCCAGGTGTAAGAGGAACTTAAGTGATTGGAAGTAACAAGGAAGGAGCAAAGCCTCATAAAGAGAAAGGAAGACAAGGGGATGTCAGTAAAAATAATTCAGGGGAGAATCATAAGGATAAATTAGATTTAGATGAAAAAGAACCCCAAAGTGCTGAACAGACAGAAGAAGTGGGAGCAGTTCAGACAAGGGCCCAAGTAGCAGCTGAACATCAGAGAAAAGGGAGACCTTTGAAAACACCTGAAATAAAGGTAAAAGATGTGTCACCAGAGCAATTTAGAAGAGACCAGAGAGAAGATGGTAGCCTTGAAAAATTGTTTGAAAAGGTAGAATTTGAAAAAGACATTGAGAGGAAGGATGATGGATATTTTGTGAGAGATGGGGTATTATACAAGGCCAATAAACTGGGGCAAGAGGAAGACAGTTGTGTGGTAGTACCAACCATACATAGAGAAGCCATTATGCCAATTGCACATGACTCTATCATGGGAGGACACTTGGGGTACAAGAGAACACTTGATAAGATCAGGGCACAATTTAATTGGCCTGGCATAACAGCAGATGTAGAGCGGTATTGCAAGTCATGTAATGCATGTCAGCGCACTATTCCAAAAGGGAAAGTGGCAAAGGCTCCCCTAGGAAACATGCCGATAATTGAAACTCCCTTTCATAGAGTGGCAGTGGATCTGGTTGGACCTATAGTACCAAAGTCAGATAAGGGCAATTGATACATATTAACTCTGGTAGACTATGCCACAAGATTTCCAGAGGCAGTAGCATTAAAGACAACAGATACTGAGAAAGTTGCAGAGGCCCTGGTAGACATGTTTGCAAGGGTAGGAATACCAAATGAAGTTTTAAGTGACAATGGTCCCCAATTTATTTCTGATGTCATGAAAGAAGTTGGAAGACTTTTGTCATTGAGACAGCTCAAGTCAACCCCATACCATCCAATGTGCAATGGGCTTGTTGAAAAATTTAATGGCACGCTTAAGTTGATGCTGAGAAGGATGGCTGAAGAGAGACCCAAAGATTGGGACATATACATTTCTTCTCTGCTGTTTCCCTACAGAGAAGCCCCACAAGCAAGCACAGGTTTCTCGCCTTTCGAGTTATTATATGGAAGATCAGTGAGGGGTCCTTTGTCCATTCTAAGAGAAATTTGGACCAATGAGGAAACAGAAGCTGTGACAAAGACAACATACCAATATGTTCTTGATCTGAAGGAAAGATTAGAAACCACATGCAAGCTGGCATATGAAGAGCTCAGAAAGTCTGGTGAAAGGTACAGAAAGTATTATGACAAGGGAAGTAAAGAAAGCAAGTTAAAAGTAGGAGACAATGCTCTCATTCTATTGCCCACAGATAACAACAAGTTGCTGATGCATTGGAAAGGCCCATACGTTGTAACTCACAAACAGAGTGATAAAGATTTCACGTTAGATATCAATGGAAAGACAAAAGCATTCCATGCAAATATGCTGAAGAAATACGTTGAGAGAGAGAGATTAAAGCTGATGAAGTGAAAATTGGGGCAAGCCTGATGGTAGACCAGACAAAGATGCAAACTGAGGATAATAGTGAGATATTAACATTCCCTATTGATGAGCCAGATGAAAAGGCTACAGTTGCAAGTACATTGAACAAAGTGGAGAGAGAACGAATTCATGAAGTACTACAAACGTATGACCATGTAGTAAGAGATGCACCAGGTCAAACATCTATTACAGAGTGTACAATCAAGCTTACGAGTGATGACCCAGTAGGAACTAAAGCCTATCCCATTCCACATGCATTGAGAGAAACATTAAACAAAGAAGTAGAAAAGATGCTAGAGGCAGATGTGATTGAAAAATCAAGCTCACCTTATAGCTCACCAGTAGTTTTGGTAAAGAAGCCAGATGGAACAATCAGATTCTGCGTGGATTATAGGAAGCTGAACAGAATTACTGTTTTTGATGCTGAGCCAATGCCATCTGCTGATGATATCTATGCAAAATTGTCAGGAGGCAAGTATTTTTCAAAGATTGATTTGCTCAAAGGCTACTGGCAGATCAAAATGGATGCTGCTTCAAAGGATAAAACAGCATTTGCAACACCAGATGGTCTGTATAACTTCCAAACAATGCCTTTTGGCCTTGTCTGTGCTCCTGCCATCTTTAGTAGACTAATGAGAACATTGTTAAGAGGTTTAAAGGGAGTTGACAACTATATTGATGATATTCTGATACACACTGAGAGTTTTGATGACCATGTGAAGTGTCTCGATGAGGTTTTGCAGCGTCTCTCTGAGGCTAACATGACTGCAAAACCAAGCAAATGTTTCTTTGGCTTCGAAACCATTGAATTATTAGGCCACAATGTGGGTAATGGATCTATCACACCAATTACAAGAACACTGGAAAAGATAGAGGAAGCGGAAAGACCAAAGACAAAGAAACAAGTCAGATCCTTTCTGGGACTAACTGGTTACTATAGAGATTTCATTCAAAACTACAGCACAATTGCAGCCCCTCTTAGTGAACTAACTAAAAAAGCAAAACCAAATAAAGTTATCTGGGAAGAGAAGCATGAAGACTCTTATAATCAACTGAAGTCAGCGTTGAGTAAGGCTCCAGTCTTGAGGTTGTCTGATTTAGACAGAGAATTTGTGTTGCAGACTGATGCATCCGATGTAGGCATTGGAGAAGTTTTGATGCAAAGATATGATGGAACCTTGTTTCCAGTGTCTTATGCTAGTCGTAAACTTTTGCCAAGGAAGAGGAATTATTCGGTGGTTGAGAGGGAGTGTCTCGCTTTGGTTTGGGCAGTTCAAAAATTTCATGTTTTGGTGTACGGGAAAGAGTTCACTTTACAAACCGATCATGCTTCACTTGCTCATATAAACAAAGCTAAACTGACTAATTCCAGAATCTTAAGATGGTCATTAGTCCTGCAAGAGTATAGATTTAAAGTCGAGGCTATCAAGGGAACCCTTAATGTTTGTGCAGATTATTTAATTCGGCTAGATTAGATACCTATTTATCTGATGTGGGATACAGGACGGCGAAAGCTAGAGTCCTTGAGAGTAATACCACGGAGGGTTGGTGATATCTAATGTTCATATTTAATCTATAAGTTGTTTTTATGCTAACAGATCTAAGACTGTTCGCTTGAATGGGGGGGGGGGTAGTGTCACACCTTGTGATTAAATTCGCAAATCAGACCCCCCCCCCTTAAGAGGAGAATCACATCCGGGACATGACGACGTACGGGATCTTGGCGATGGACCGTGGCGTAAACAACGGGGAGGTGTGAACTTGAAAAGAAAAGTTTTTTGGTTTTTTGGGAAGTGGAGGAGACACGAGGAGACACGAGGAGAGAAGAAAAAAAAGAAGAGATGTTGTGCAGAAAGAAACAGGACGTTTGACTGTTGGAAGCAGTAGATACGAGAGCAGATCGTATGATATTCGTTTGTTGGTTGCTTTGAAGAAACAATTTTGTGTTTAGGCCACCATTAACCTTGATTTTCTAGACGATGTTGCGTTGCACGTTTTGTGTTTCATTGCTGTCTGTGCAACGAAATATGAGAAATAAACCATTGGAATGTAAACAAAAAGAATTCGGAATCACATATGGTGAGGCCTAAAACTGGTGAGGCCATTCTTTCAATCGTGGTATCGAAGGGGCAGGATATGTCAATCAGCAAACACGATCGATCCTTTTTATTTTCAAAAACAATGTCTGGTCGGTTATGCTCCAGTCGATGAATGTCTGTATGGGAAAATGGCAATAACCTTAAGTCTTCTGTTAGGATCACACTTTCTAGTTTCTACTGTATGTTTGTACCATCGATCTCCATGGTCTAACCCTAATTTTTGACATAGCTTCCAGTGGACAATGTGAGCTACCTTGTCATGTTTCCAGCCTTTATATTGTACTTGCGCTAGCTGTTGACACTCAGATACAATGTGCACAATCGTTTCATCCGCTTTTCCACATAGTCTACATTCTTTTGATACATTTTCTTTGTAAATGATGTTCTTTACGGAATTTGTTCCCACTGCTTGCTCTTGCGCTGCAAATATAGTACTCTCCGTTTCTTTCTTTAATCCTGCATGTTTTAACCAATTCCAGTTCTTATCCTTGTCCATTAAATCTTTTGTAGCATCAGTTGTTTGCCTATGTAGCGGTTTATCCATCTAACCATTCTTATGCTGTTCTTTATTCTGTTGTTTCCATATTTTGGGGTCTTTGATTTCTTTTGATCTCAATATTCCTTCCTTTTCGATCAATCTCATTATTTCGTGGTCGTTGTTCATCACATACAAGCCAAGACTGTTCTCCTCACTTCGTACAGTCTCTTCAGCTCCGATCAACCCCTTCCACCTTCCTTGTTAGATACAGTCTATTCACATTGCTTTTTGGGTGGAACGCTCCATACATGGTCAGTTTCTTTCTTGTTTTTCTATCAAGTTCTTGTATTTCATTCTTGGTCCAGTTTATCAACCCAGGTCCATACCTAAGCAATGACAAAGCCCACGTGTTTATTGCAATGATTATATTCTTTCCATTCAGTCTTGATGATTTAAGAATCTTTTTCAACCTTCGTAGGTATTCCTTTTGTACAAGCTCTTTCATAGTTTGATTCATAATCTCATCTATCTCTAGCATACCAAGATACTTAAATCCTTCTTCACCGACACTCTTGATTGATTCACCGTTCGGCAGCTGTATCCCATCGCTTTTCACAACTTTTTCCCTTTTCATTACAACCACTCCACACTTCTGTACTCCAAACATCATACCTATTTCCTCACTGAAAACATTCACAGTTCTTACCAGTGAATCGATCTCATTTTCATCCTTTGCAAATAACTTCAAATAGTCCATAAAAAGGAGGTGATTGACCTTCTTTTTCCCCGTTCAAGTTGATATCCAGCCTTGCAGTTTCTAAGCACAATCGACATTGGCAAAAGACAAATCACGAAGAGTAGCGGGGACAGGCAGTCACCCTGGAAGATTCCTCTCTGAATAGTTACTTCACCTACTTCTTCTTTCCCAGAGTCCAGAAAAAGGTCAAACCTTCCTCCGGCTGTCAAATTGTATAGGCTGAACCTTCCTCATTTTAGAAAATCATAATAATGAGATTTTCGAACTCTTTGCATTGTTTTTAACCACAAATCTAGACACCACTTTCACATCTTGTGGCAATATATCAATGGTTATAATATTAATGGTTATTCATATCAATGTTACATCAATGCTGCGAAAGTGACTCTCAACATCTTTTAAAACCGTGTCTCTGCAAGTCTTGCTATAAAATATGGAATATTCCTGGGCGAGGTCAGGTATGCATGCCTCTGGCTGGCCTTGAATCCCGGATAAAAAGATAGCATTTTGATTTGTTATCAAATTAAAAGTCAGGTTTTACCTCATCCTTTCATTGTTGAACTGCATTGAATTCGGAAAGAGTATCAAATTTCTTAATTTTTTATATGTGCATTAAATTCATTTAGAGTGTGAGCTGAATCAGATTCAGCATTAATAGTTTCTATTTCTCCCGTTTTCCTTTTCTTTGCCCTACTGCCAGCCTTGATCTGTTGGAAACTGCCTATGATTTCCCTTGATGATGGAATAGAATCAACAGGTTCTTCTGTTTTCTACATTCACATCAGTTTTTCACATCTGTCAACGTGGCTTGTCCAAGAAGCAGAAAAAATTGTTTCTTGCTGTTGCGAGGGTTCAGGCTTAAAGTTTGGTGGTTTTTGACCCTCCATATATTTGGACCAGAATGGTTGTCCATGATGCTTTGTATTTGAAATTTTTTGTGGTCATCTTTTCTACACTCTTCTCTACAACAGATACTTATCTTTTGTTTGTTCAAAATAGTTCAAAACAAACAATACGATTCATGTGTTGCCCGACGCCCGCCCATCGTTCCTCAGCCCCGCCCCCGATATTTCCCGCCAAAAATTGTCTCGTTTACATGAACGGAAAAGAGGCCTGGCTTGACAAGAAACAAAACAATGTCATGGAGGCAAAATGGCGAATGGCAAGGGGCGTTTTGAGAGAACAAATTATGTGATGTGTTAATTTATCATATTTGCATTATCATAAACCAGAAGTACACCAAGATGATAGGATTATGTCTATGAAATTAACAATGGAGTCACCAGAGGATGAGTTTACTAAATTCTAATTTTAAAGAAGAAATTTGGTGGCAGCCTGGTGGATCCTCTAGAGTTCATCATTCATGGCCTGTTTTCATGAAATCATTTGAAATCATTTGGTTTGCTTGCTGAAAGCATATGCTGAAAGAAAAACAGCTAACAGATGAAGTTCTAACCTGCATACAGAAGGTTGGCTAGTTTCTGCTAATTTACGGATAATAGATGGGTGATGAAGTTTAAATTATTACTATTTGTGATGCTGACTGTCACCCATGAAATCAATCAATGATGCTGCATGAAATTGAAATGAAAGTTAAGATAAGAGATCCAGACTCCCACAGAAATAGATTGTACCTGACAGAATTGATTGTTTTAGAACAGTACCTAACCTTGGCAGATAAATGGACTTCTTAGGCCTAGTAAGTGCTAGGCTTTGGCACTTAGTCTTAGAATTATACAATTTCATAACATATTTGATTTCCAAAGCTATAGAAAAATGGATATGCACAACTATCTTGTGGACTTATGCTGGTGTCTTGCAATATAAAGTTTATATGGCAATAACCATGAGAAAAATTAAGAACCAGGGACCATTTAGGGACCATTGAGGGACCATTATGGAAACAAGGTCTTATGGACCTTTTTAATGCTATCCCTGCCATATTTAACCTGGGGTGTTTTTAAACTTCATTTTTAACTTTTTGCCTGTAAATATCATATTCCTGTAAATCAGATCACTTTCCTTTTATCAATTTATATTGTAATTTTTAATTTTATGGCAAAATTATACATACATACGTAACCATTAAGTGGAAAAAATGCAGGATTCACACAACAAACTTCACATTGCAAGTCCCCCAAATACAGGCCCACCAGATAGCTATGTGATTCCAAATGGTGTCCTATTACTATGAGAGTCAAATATGCCTTGAAACTGTATAATGAACACTGTATTTTTGAGGAAAATATATATAGTTTAAATCACATATCTAACCCAAAATTTTTCTTAGCTTTTAACAAAAATGACTGACCCTTCCTCAGTCAGATGCGTCATATGAACTGAAGTTTTCCTCAAACTAGATTCTTAATAAAATTAGTAAACCTTCCTCAAAAATGACAGTAAAAAGCAAAACCTTCCTCCGGCTCACAGCCGTGGAACCGTGACTTTTTCTGGACTCTGTTCTTTCCTTGCTGTTAATATCGTTTTCCAACTAGGCATGCTTCTTACTACTAGCTCTTTGACGTTGTCTGCAACTCCAATCATTGTCTGCAACGAGAAACACGAACAGAAGCAGACAGAGAAGACACGATTGGAAATGATAATGATAGTATTGGAGGATTTGATCTTAGGAAAGATGTTATGTTGAGTGAGGAAGAGACGGAATAGCTGACTATCATATGTACTTTTTATAGGGATAAGAAACAACCACCAAAGGTAATATTTAAAACGGTGAATAAGAAGAACATACAAAGTGAAATAAAAAAGCTGGAAAATGTTATCAAAAAGGTCATTACACCCACCATATCCGAAACAAACAGATTTATTATTGCATTGATATGGTCTGTAGCCCATAAAATAGGCCTGAAAGAAAGAGAAAGACCAAAGAAAGATCCTTGGTGGAAGCGACGTATTAACAACGATGTCAAGGAATTGAGAACAGTGTTAGTAAACTTGAGAGGAGACAGATTAATGAAATGCTCAGGAATGAATGAAATATATCGATAATAAGTACAGGGTTAGAGAAAAAGGAGTTAGCGTAGTGATAGAGGAATTGAAGCAAAGGATAGTGGCGAAAGCTGCGAAGGTTAAGAGGTAAAGCCAGAAATGAACAACAGCATCAAAACAGATTATTTGAAGTAGATCAAGGACGATTATATCAGGAATTAGATGGAAAAGATAAAATGAAATTCTTATCCCGGATGCAGATGAAGCACGAAGCTTCTGGAGCTCAATATGGGAAAAGCGAGTAGAGCACAACACTCAGGCTGAATGGCTAAAGGAAATCAAAGAGGAGATGGCTGGATTAAATCGTAAACAAGAAGACATAGAAATTGGAGAAGGAAAGGTGAAGGAGCAGTTAAAGAAGTTCAAGGCCCCCGGGCCTGATGGAGTGCAGTGCTTCTGGATCAAGGACTTGAATGGATTCCACGACAGAATCGCTGAGCAGCTCAATGAAATAATTAAAACTGGTGTTGTACCAACATGGATGACAACCGGCAGTAAAATTTTGTGTGTGAAAGACATCAGCAAAGGTAATGCTGCTAGCAATTATCGACCGATATTATGTCTACCACTTATGTGGAAAGTTTTGACGGGAAATGCTGCAGATCAGATTTCCACATATATGGACGAGAGAAAGCTATTCCCAGATGAGCAAGAGGGGTGCAAAGGAAAGGCAAGGGGCACAAAAGATCATCTACCTTTTGATAAAACCATTATAAAGAATTGTAAAAGAAGACATGCAAATCTCTCCATCGCATGGATTGACTATCGTAAAGCTTTCGACATGGTACCCTGCTCCCTGAATGTATACAAGCAATGATATGTTGCAATATTTGATTAAATAGCTAACATGTTCAATTATTTTTAGAAATTTTCCTGGCTAAAATCGGTCACTCCGTTCAGATTCTGTAGGCAGTTTTCCAAAATGAGTCCCTTTGAGAAACCTTAAAAACGTGCTAAAATTACAAGCAAAAGTCAATGACTTTCAGCACGCTTTAGCACGTGCTTCCGTTTTCGCCAGTTGAAAAGTCTTCCCCCTAATGTGAATAACTTATTCAGGGGGATTCCATTCTCCTATGAGGACAAAATACATGATCACACCCTAGAGTCATTATTGCAAGGAAGGAGAACAAAGGGAATTTTGCTTGGTGTTTTCACTCGTTTTTGCAGGTTTTCGAAAGGGGCTTTCGGCAGAACATCTTCTATTTCGACGGGAAGGAATGACCGATTAAAGCCGGGTAAATTACTGAACCTAATTTTAATTTGACATATTGGGGATAAAACAAGACAGTTTTCAAGACTCACCTGGTAGTATTCTATTTCGTCCTATTTGCTGTAGTCCAAAACTTTTCTAGTTATTCTGGCAGTACCCAACAAACAAGCTTTGAGGCCCCCTAAGGGGGGGTCCCTGGAGCTCTGGAGCCCGTCATTTTGACAGCATGGAGCCCTGGAGCCCATACAATTCCCATGGTGGAGCACTGGAGCCCACCGTTCTCTCCACGAGGAGCCCTGTAACTCAAAAACTTCATTTTATGAAAACCAAGCAAAAAATAGCTTGCATTTAATAAGGAAAACCACACGAAAAAAGTGTGGAACTATTTGATTTTGTTAATAGATCTGAAAATCAACTTTAGAATGAAATGTTGAGTTTCTTCGCGACATCATTTTTGCAAATCTCGCAATCTACCTATGACTGGGAATCTTTCAGTTTGAATTTCAGTATTTGTAACAAGGGGACAGTCCCCGTAAAGTCCCCGTAAAGTCTGATTTGAGAAAAGAAACAATGGCATGAACAAGACTAAAAAAGGGCGAATAACACTGGAAATGAGGAAGATCGTAAGAAATATAAGCAACAGAGGCATCTGATTGTCAGTATGAATTGGAAAGCATTACTGTAGACGTTAACGCTATTGACAATGACAACAAGTTTTGGAAAGCATTCAAACCAATCTTTACCAACAGAAACACAATGGGGGAGACAATCGAGGGGAAAATCACTTCTCAAAATAGGATACGTGATTTTTGTGATTTTAGAATCACATGATTTTTTTCCTGTGATTTTTTTGTGATTTTGGTGATTTTAGTGAGTTTTTTTGTCATTTTTCAGTAATTTTTCGATAATTTGTGATTTTTGATGCTTTAGTATGCAGTGGTGTAACGGAGCAACTAGGGGCCCTTAGTAATTTAGCTACGCAAGGGCCCCTGAGGCGGCAGATAGATCAACAAAAGTTTGCCAAATTCCCAACATCACTACGGTGTTCTTATCGCCAAAATCAACTTGAGCCCAGCACATCAAAACCCTCATAACCGGCGTCTATGGAAGTATTTCAATGAAGGCACATTTGCACAAGAGACATATTGAGGACAGTGGCTGAAACTGAATGATTGCAAAGCGAGCTACACTTTGGGTAGCCCATCGGGAAAATTTTTTCAACCATGCTCTTTAGAATATCAGAAAACGAATCTTTGGCCCTAAGGAGTTGCTCTAACCCCAACCACCGTGCGTTACGCCATTGTTTGTATGTGGTTTTTCTGTGATTTTGTGATTTTTGTATGTGATTTTTTCGTGATTTCAAGGAAGGTGTACGAAAAAAATTCAGTGATTTGCCCATCAGAGACAATCGTAATATATCGAGGAAGGCTTAGCAATATCAGAGGATAAAGTGAAAGCTGAATGCTTAAATTCCCACTTTGGATACTTAGTGAACATCACAGACTGCTTTTTGGTCCAGATCCATCATTTTAGGACGATGGGATTGATGTGAGTTTGGAAGATAAGGTAGACATGGCTACAGCATAGTATAGAATCTATCATCTTGTTGCTATAGAAAGCAAAGTCAAAATTGACCAAAGATTTGCACTGGATGTTAATTTGTTGAGCGTTATTGTTAAAATAGAAGCCTTATTAGATACTGGTAAGTAAGGTAGTGATAATATACCAACGAAAAGTATATACAGAACTTTTTTGGAGACTATGAATCCAAATTTGAGGAACATTTTGTTAAGGAGGAACAAAAGACTACAAATAAAAAGGAGCCTACAGAATTTCATGGTTGAAATCTAAAAATCAATAAACCATTTCAAACCATAGTACATGTTAGAATTTTTACTAAAAAAGTGCCGGTGTTCCCTAAAACCATCGCACAAAGGAGCTATTCAAGTTCCCCTGAATGAGTTGTCAGCGCCATGGAATAATTTCCCTATCCTTCAGAGGGACTTAAAAGTGTGGAATGCTCTTAGTGATGACCGAAAATTGACAACATCTCTGATGAAATTAGAAAAGAAATACGTTGCTGGGATGGTAACCACCGTACGTACTATTTTTGCATTTAATTTAGATTTTTTATCTTTTTCTGTTATATTATATGAATATTGTAGGGTATTGTATATTCTATATTGTATATTACCGCAGGACTATGCCTGCAGCCTTTGCTAAAACTGTCAAAATTGTTTTTCACAAATTTTAAGGATGGAGCCCTGGAGCCCTTAAAAGCATGCAATGGAGCCCTGGAGCACAACAATTTTGCCTCTGGGAGCCCGGAGCCCATTGAAATACCTCAGCTTTCTGCAGAGGACCTAATCCTGGTTTGAAGTCAATCTTTTCAAGATATTTTGCAACATTCTTGGTGACTATTCCTAAAGCACCAATGAGAATTGGTATTATGTATACCTTTCTATTGGTATTATTACTATTAAAAGAAATAAAACTGTTTTTTCGTAACGTTTCGATTTAAAATCTTCATCGGACTAAAACTTTACTGGGCAGCCGAGAATTCATACACGTCAACGTTGTTTACATGAAAATGCCATACTGACAATTAAGAACAATAAAATTACAAGCCTCTTTACAAAATCTGTTTGTCACTCGTAAGTTTGAGAAGGGATTGGAGGCGTTTCAAAGTTCTACTGAATCCTTAGAGGCTGCGCTAACAACTCTGTAGTTCCCCCAAGTGACCCTCCGAAAGATTCGCATGCTGTTAAAACTTTTATTAGCAATAGCTGAATCCCAGATAGCTTGATAAGGATTTCCACCTTACCGCAACCACAAAGCAGACGCCAGCACAAACTCCAGAGACCATCAGATGCAGTGGCAGGACCTATGCCGTTCCGCATGCAAATATGTCTAATTCCACGTCTGCAGCTTTCTCATTGAGACCCTTGGGTGAAAAAGTTTGAAGTCGATATTGCCAAAACAACTCTTTTCTACGAAGTGAAAGATCATCATCTGCCCCGTCTATGATTTTAGGCCCCGTTTACACGATACCGTTTTCATCTCATATCGGATTGGTTTCATATCGGATTGGCGTTCTGTTTACACGATACCGTTTTCATTCCATATCGGATTGGCCTCCTGTTTACACGAGAACGCACCAATCCGATATGCTCCATACCGTTTTCGCGTTTTCAAATGAAAACGCGAAAACGGTACATATACCTCGGTCACATTCATAGACTTGAAGAAAGCTTTTGACACGGTGAACCACGAAATCCTAATTAACAAGCTAAAACTTTATGGAGTTGCAGGCAAAGAGCTACGCTGGTGTCAATCATACCTTTCTAATAGGAAGCAGTGCTGTAAGGTAAACGGGAAGCTTTCTGACCTGGGAGAAGTAACTTGTGGAGTTCCGCAGGGATCATGTTTAGGCCCCCTACTTTTTATCATCTATATAAATGATCTTCCCCTATCTATTAAGCACTCACAAGTTAATATGTATGCCGATGACACCAGTTTATCTTTCTCCTCAAATAGCATTTCCACAATAAATGAAAAGGTTAATGAGGACCTAGAATGTCTAAACACATGGCTTGCAGGAAATAAATTGTCACTTAACGTTGCTAAAACAAACAGCATTGTGATTGGAAGTCGGAAAAAGGTTAAGGATATTCAAAGAACATCAGCTATAAAACCGTCACTTGTCATTCGCGACGAGGAAATTTCGATGATAGAGCATACAAAATACTTAGGGGTACATGTGGACCAATACCTTAGTTGGGATGTTCACATAGCCGAAATGATGAAAAAGATTTCAAGGGCGTTAGGTATGATACGCCATGCAAAACAGTATCTCCCTTTAAGCGTACTGTAGACCATGTACAGAAGTATGGTTGAGCCTTATTTCCGTTTCTGTTGCCCTGTCTGGGGTGTTTGTGGCACCACAACACTCAACAAGCTTCAGAAGCTCCAAAATCGTGCAGCCAGAATCGTGACAAATAGCCCCTACAGAATGTCTGCACCACCCATCATCAAGCAGTTGGGATGGCTAACGGTGAACGATCTCATAGAAACTGAAACATTGAAAATGGTCTATAGGTCTATTAACCATGAAGCACCTGAGTATCTTACAGGACTGTTCCAAAGGTTATCTGATACCAGCGCTAGACAGCTTCGTAATACCAGCACTGACCTCGATGTACCTTTTCTAAGAACTGCGTGTGGCCAAAAATGCTTCTCTTATAGAGGAGCTAAACTTTGGAATGATCTAACTAGCGAGCGTAAGATGGCAAATACTTTCACCCAATTCAAATCGTCACTGAAAAATGACAAATCCTGAGCACTGTCTCACATCTCCTTTTACTTTACTTTTGTATACAAATTTTTATCTTGAAATTGTAATTTTTATAGCTTATTTTCTTTTGTAACAGGGCAGTTTGTAAATCAACTTCACTTTTTGTATTGAATACTTACCCTGTATAAATATTATAAAATGAAATGAAATGAAATGAAAGTGGCATATAAACGGTCGAATCCGATATCAACTCAGTACGGAACCTCAGTATCAATTCTACTAGCCTCGAATCAATTAGGGGAGCTGCGCAGAATGCGCAGTGGAACCATTACCGAATATGGTGAAACCATTACAGTGCAAGGCGAAACGCAATCGTGTAAACAGAACCTCGATCCGCTATGAAATGAAAACGGTATCGTGTAAACAGGAGAAACTTTCATATCGGATTGCCTTACCCAATCCGATATGAAATGAAAACGGTATCGTGTAAACGGGGCCTTAATCCCAACCCGACAATTCCCGTTGTGTCCATTTTCAAAAAATTGACTGAAAAAACTTGCTTGTGGAACCGGTTTCCCTTTATCGAGAGAGTTTTCATCATGTTTGCGTGCATACGTTCTGAAATAGGATTTGTAAACATTAAACCTTTGCCGAAATTTCGTCTTAGTACTGCCAACGTATTTCTTGTTGCATGATTCACACTGCAACAAATAAACAACATGATCAGAGTTGCAATTGTATCGCCCCAAAAAGTTTTTGAAAGACTTAGTTGAATCGAAATTATGAAAAGTATCTCCCTCCCTCATCAAGGGGCAAATCTGGCAACTCCTTCTGCCATTGCGTCTGAAATTCCCTTTTTCCAACAACTCTGCATCGATGCTTGGCAGCTTAGCCCTAACAACTTTATCCTTCAAGCTTTTTGCCCTTCTAAACGATACAAAAATTTTATCCTTAAAAGCTGCCTCGTGCTCTCTATCTACCAGCAATAAGTTTTGGTTCTGGCGAAGGATGTTACATACTTTGTGCATGGCTGGGTGATATGTCAGCACTAAAGGTATTTTCCTATCATCACTTTCCTTGAGTTTGGCATCTAATAAAGTAGCACGATTTTTGTCCCGCACCCTGTTAATTTGACTATCAACCTCGTTTCCACCGTAACATCTTGCTAAAAGCCAGGTTTTTAAATCTCCTACCCTATCTATAAAAAACTGTTCCTCTGAGCAAATGTGACGAATTCTAAGAGCCTGGCTATATGGAATTCCCTTTTTGGTATGGTTCGGATGACATGAAGCTCGATGCAACAGTTGATGGGTATCAGTAGGTTTCGTAAACAAATCTATCATACCTAGAAAACAGATGGCAGTACTGTGCCGCCAATGGTTATGAGTTAAGGCCTAGGACAGTTACATGTGGTATTCCCCAGGGTTCCTGTCTTGGCCCTGTTCTCTTCATAATCTACCTAAATGACTTTGAAAAATGTTTGAAAGTTTCTAAAGCTGGTATAAAAAGTGATCTGAAGCCCACGATGTCTTGCATTGTAAAATGATCTTTGAATATGTGACAGATGTCTTTATCAATGTATTTCCGAATGCAAGTCGTTTGTTGGCTAGCTTGCGCACATACTTTTCTTCTGTTGCGGAGGAATAAGGGACAAGGATAAGTAACTTATGCCTCCACAACATAAGTATAGTCTTTGCGCAGGCTGTTCGTTGGCATTTTGGCTCCATTTTTATCATTTTAAAAGTTAAGGTCTGAAATTTTACATATGTACAGTACATGTATTAGTACAGCCGTATTACATTCTACAGTTTGAAAATGAACCACTTCTTTTTTCAGAGAACTGCATTTGTTCGATTTGCGACAGTGCACCCAGCCGTTTTGTTTGGATTTGAAATAAATCCTGAAAAATATATGAAGCAAATTGGCATGATTGAGATGGCAGGAGCTACGTTCTTGTTGTTTGGACCAAGACCTTTGAAGTTGTTCAGCTGTTTGACTTTGTCGTCTGTTATGGTTGGTGCTATGTACACGCTGCATAAATTGGATGAGCCGTGGGTCCATATAGTCCCACCTGCGGTATTTCTATTTCTCCTGTTCTTGAGATTGCATTTCCTGTTGATTGGAACGCCAAAAAAATCGGAAGACAAGAAGACAGAAAAAACTGACTAGGTTTCCAAGGAATGAATGTCATGAATGAGTGAACACTGTCAGGAACTGTTGTCAGGAACATGAAATCGCAACTGATGCTAAATATCACAGGAGACCCGTACAAGTCAATATTGCTAAGTCCAGCAATACTCTGGCCATACCATTGCCGTTGTATTACTTTTATGGTAGATGCAATTTAGAAGCACGACAACATAACATGATTTTTGCACTGATAACTGAATCTGGTACCTCTTTGTTAACGTTATTAGAATTCTGAACGATAGCCGTACATAGTAGAAATAAAGAAGCTGAGAGAACTTCTTTTCACGTAACTGTAAAGTTTCCCTTTGCCGATGTACATAGTGCTGCTAAACTATTGCCTGTCTGTTTCGTACAGGAAAGCATAATAAGCAATGATTCAAGAGCTTGGTCAATGGTCAATATCCCTCTCCTCTTCCAAGCAAGAAGCTGCATAGCTGGAGGTACATAATTGTCTGTTTACAAGAAACAAAGAATTTGAGCGAGTTCTAAAACTTTCTATAAATTGACAGATTTTGAGTTCGCAGGGTTTCTTGTAAGTTTCTTAAAGGTTCCATAACAGTCTACCTGCTCACTACATGTGCTCTCGTGAACATTTCTGAATGAAGTTTTTGAAGCCTTACTATTGTTTTGTCATTGCTCAAAAGGTCTTACAAGTAATATGATAGAAAGCTAGTGAAAATAATATAAAGATATGCTGATGACTTCCTTCATTGAAATTAATACCTGCTGCGCGAAAATAAACTATGCACTTTTGACAGGCCCCGATAAATCGTCTACAGGGCCGATTTGGGAGATTTATGAGTTAATCTTTAGCTAGGATCCTCAATTAGGCGCCAGTATATTTATAGACTAGCGCTATATACCGGTTTAGTCAAAAAAAAAAACGCCCGCCGTTTGAAAGGCTACTGCTCCCTGAATATATAAGCAATGATATTTTGCAATATTTGATTAAATAGCTAACATGTTCAATTGTTTTTAGAAATTTTCCTTGCTAAAATCGGTCACTCCGTTCAGATTCTGTAGGCAGTAGGCAATTTTCGAACATGAGTCCCTTTGAGAAACCTTTAAAAACATGCTAAAATTACAAGCAAAAGTCCCTAATGTGTTTAACTCACAGCGATGAATTTCAATAGCACGTGCTTTCGTTTGGGTGGGTTGAAAAGTCTTCCCCCTAATGTGAATAACTTATTCAATGGGGCTCCATTCTCCCATGAGGACATAATACATGAGCTCATCCAGGAGTCATCATTGCTGGGAAGGAGAACAAAGGGAAATTTTGCTTGCTGTTTTCGCTCGTTTTTGCTGGTTTTCGAAAGGGGCTTTCTGCCGAAAATCTCCTATTTTGACGGGAAGGAATGACCGATTAAAGCCGGGTAAATTACATCGGGGATAAAACAAGACAGTTTTCAACATAATTGCTTTGATATTGAGGGATCAGGATTTTTTCTGACGCCGGGCGTTTTTATTGACTCACCCGGTATCTCAATTCATTTACTTTAAAGTTGATTTCTTAACAAATCTCTATGTAGTTTTGATGCTGAATCCGAAAATCAATGTCTCCAAGCCAGGAAGTTCCAGGAAGCATCGATTTCCGGCATGCATTGATGCCTTTGATGCAATGATGATGTCAAAATCACAAAATTTACTACGTTTGCTAAAAGATGCAGCTCTTAGAGCGTAAATGCTATTTTTGATTTGCTGAATTCGATGAATGACGCTCTTAACCCAAATTTCCCCCCAAAATTAACCCAAACCCAAAAGTTAACTCAGATGGGAACATGATTTGTTTTATTCAACACCTCAAAAATATTATTTTCGCTCCAAAAGCTGCATTTTTCAGTAAACATAGTAAATTTCGTTATTTTTACTATCATGGCGTCACAGGTGCATCAATTTATGCCTCAAATCGTTTTTTCCGAGGATCTTTTGCTTTGGAAACATTGATTTTTTCGGATTCAGCATCAAAAATTGCAAAGGAACTTGTCACGAAACTGCTGAATTTTAAGATAACAATTGCACGGGACTTATCTCCAGTGGCGGCTGGTGAGGAAAACATTTGGTGGGGCAATTTTTGAAAAATTAGGGGAAGCCCTCACAAAAAATTGTATCCACCACGCCCTTCAAACGCTCGCAAAATGTTGGCGACGCCCTTATTGATCTATTTTTGAAACTTTCTGTGGAACATTTTTGCATATGGCTTTCGTTCCTCTTGTGCTTACTTATGGCGGAATGCCTGAAGAGATATTTTCTTGCCTTGATCGAGTTCAAACTTTGCTTTCAAATTTTTGTAAAAACTTGTTTATTTCTCTCTGAAGAATGCTATGAACATCTGAAAAACACAACAAAGTGGACATCAACTGGTCCTCGGCTTTTTCTAACAAATGTTTCCAGTCGCTAACACCGGACTGTGTCCCAGCTTTTACTCGTTAAGTCTCGCTAAGCAAGGAAACAGGTCTTCTCAGACTTGCTGCAACTGCAATGTGTACTGTAAGCCAGTCTTACCGTGCATACACGCTCCTTGCAAATCTACGCTATGGTGACTTCATCAGCCATTCCGGGCGATCTGGCCACCAATGTTTCACTTCTAATTTCCCTTCTCATGACTTTGCCCATCACATTTCATGCGATCATTCCTTGACAACAACTCTTAGGCCTGCGAAATGTTGCTGTTGTTGACTGGGAAGGGTAAATTGATTCTTGCCCAAATTTTACGAAAATTGACCAATCAGCTAACTTCATGGCATGACGAAAACGACGAAAACGCTATACTGCGCATGACAATTCCAGCCTGAGAGGGGCAGAAAAATCTTTGCCCAGAAACTGCAGAAACAAAGAGGAGGAAGTTCATAAAAGGTCATAGAAATCTGATAGCCTCAAAAGAGGCCGATTCTATCAATATCAATAGAAGAACGACGCCTACACTTTTGATAGGGCTCAAACAACAATTCTGAATACAATCCCGATGTTTTATTCAAATCACACAAAATTATTTACCGATTTTTAATGATAATTTTCTTCATAGCAATATGATTCTTTTTTACTTTTCTTTGAGATTTGCAGGTGGGGCACTGCCCCAAGTGCCCTATAGCACCAGCCGCCACTGCTTATCTCTCTGACATTTGGATACGTGTGTAGTGGTGTTACACCAGATACTTTGATCTGTAGGCACAATTTTCTTGTATTTTATTTACTGCAAAGGACATTTTAGACATGAAATGGAAACTTGAAACTGTTTTATATGTGTTTTGTACTCCTGAGCTTCAACATGCAATTTACTTTTTATTGGTAGAATAGCAATTAAATCCCATGAAATTTTTTTGTCATTCATTTTTGGACATTCTGTATGAAAACTGTTGCTCTATCACGTTGCTAACATAAAGAGTTCGTTCATCCTTTATCCCGTTTTATTGACCAAATGAAAAATTTTCTCGCTGATTTGCTAATAGAACATTTTCACAATGACGTCAGTTCTTTTGAAACGCTTTCAGGAACATCATTTGCCTTGATATATTGTAGATCCAAATCTTAAAAGCGTGGACTGCTCTCAGCAACGCATGAAATAATTTTGTACGTGTAGTTGCAATGTATTTGATAAGGTGTAGATTTCTTGCTGTATAGGGAATCACATGTTTGCCTCGAACTGAATTTAATTGTGAAGTTGGTCTATTCAAATTAGTACACATTTTTTATTCTTGTCCCCACGTGTTGGGAAAGTTTGGATTTGGTTTTCTGCCCACATTTTGAAAAGGGAACATTTTTCGAAAATATCACTGTCACCTGGACCAACATGTAAAGCTCAAAGGAACGATACCGTGGCGAGACAAAGCCGACAAAACTATGCCCTTGGCTGGTGTAGAACCATGAAAAGGTTAATAGCAACACAACCTTTACCGGTTGTCCCAAAAAAAGAGAGATAGATTTGGTTGTAGCCTGCGATGAGAATTTAACTTTGATCCCCTAGGGGGGTGGGGGTAACTTCAATAGGCGGGTGACAGGAGTGTGCCATTTGACGCCTGAAATCACACCCTAAAATTTATAGGTTTTGGCGAAGACGATATCCTAAAATTTACAGGCCGTTGATAATATATACCCTAAAATTAATGAAATTTGATCAAAATCAATACCATAAAGAAATATTTTCTAAAATGACACCCCAAAATTTATGACTAGCTGAAACAGCTCAAAATAAATGTATCAGGTTCTGTTTGAATCTGAATAATAGAGCACATGTAGGAATCAAAGAATTCGAAGATATAAACTGGCTCCTCATAAAAGAGAGATTTGAGCAATGCGCTGCTACAAATGTTTTCAAGTTTTTTTATAACTCAGCCCCTTCCTATATGTCAGAGATGTTCTCACCAGTTGGCCAGGGCCGGATCACTCGAAGATCTAAAAACAAACTAAATCTACCGTTTCGAAAGACTAAAACGGGGCAAAATGGTCTCTCCTATGCAGGACCCAAATTTGGAACAGTCTAAAGTCGGGCCAAAAATCTTCTAATAATGTCAACAGTTTCAAGCATAACATCAAGGATAAATTCTTTAATGATCTTCAGAATCGAGAAAATAGCCCTTATGTATATTATTAAATTTCTAAAAGCTTTGACAGAAATTATCCATCAACAATATCAAAAATGCAGCATTACTGTCAACTTTTCAGCAATAAACATTTTCTTTCTGTTCTTTTGTGAAAACTTTTCTTTCATAGACACCTCTGGGGGGGGGGGGGGGACAATTATGGAAACAAGGTTGTGTTGACCTTTTAATGCCATCCTTGCCATTTTTAAACTGGGGGTGTTTTTAATCTATATTTTGCCCTTTAAATTTTATTATAGTGTACATTTGTAATTAAATTTTTCTCTTCTTGTTTTCCTCTAAGTTTTCATAATCTTTTAGTCATTTTTTATTAATTTGATGGCAAATTTTTACTTACTACCTGTGATTTTAGCAAAAATGATGCCCCAAAATTTATTTTCTGCTCGAAAAAAGGCACCCCAAGAAATGGCACATCCCGTACGTGCATATATGGTAGTTATCCCCCCCGTGCTTTGATCATGAGCGATAAGACACTCAATGTGTAGCAGTTTTAAATTTATATCGGAGGCAAACCACCTCAACTAAGTGTTTTGAACTTATTTTTACTTGGTATGCAACCATCTCTCACTGTTTCGTAATTCTGAAATTTTCGGTAGCGAGCCACCATCCCTTAAGTGTAGATCCACCTGAATAGAGCTCCAAACGCTAATCTTAAGAAAACCCAAACTCTAATCCATAAGCCATAGGGTAAGGTAGGGTAATTCGGGTCTAAAATGGCCATTTTTCGAAATAAATCGAGCACCCTCACAAAATTGTTGGCTATATTGAAGATCTTTTTTCGTTTTACATACATTGAATCTTTTGTCGTTCCTGGAAACTTGTCCCCGTTCTTTAATTTGAAGTTTGAATATTTTATTTTGAATTTTTTACCGTTCTCACTTTCGCCTGTAATTTCAACCTGTCGGCAGGAAATTGGGTCTATTCGAGAAAAGCAGTATCTATTTCATCAGGTTTGGAATGGTTTTACGGATAACTGTGATTAAATTTTCAGAGTTGCCCTGCCGCAGAGTTGAAAACTTGCACAGAGAAAAAATGAAAATAAATCGTACCACCATCAGGGCACATTGCTAAGCCTAGGCCCATTCTTGAAAGCCGAAATGTAAGCAAAGTTGCCTCCGAAATAAAGTCAAGAGAAATGAATACTAAAACATGAATGGAAAAATGTACATCATGCTGTTTGCTTACATTTCGGCTTTCAAGAATGGGCCTAGGCTTAGCAATGTGCCCTGATGGTGGTACGATTTATTTTCATTTTAATAAAATCCCAGTAGACCCAAATTACCCCACCTTGGAAAATAATCAAAATAAAATCTACCAAATCGCAAACAAATTCCGAAAAACTTTTAGCACCTTTCCAATGAACGTGAGACTGATAATGATTTGTTGACGAAAAGAAGTCGCAAGTTGGCATAAATCGAAAGTTTTCTAAGGTGTCTGATCATGATAAAAGTTTAGGCCGTGGAAAATCTTGAAATTGAAGTACTAGAAATTATCAAATAATTCTTCGACACCACTTAAACTACTCCTAAAAGTATAGATTTTGACACCCACGAAGTCATGAATCGAAATTTTCAACTTGAGATCAGTTAAAAAGCGAAAAAGCAAATAGACCCAAATTACCCCGCAAACCCACATTACCCCCACCTTACCCTAACTGAGACTAGCACAAGCGGGACAAAACATAAGATAGGAATCAATTTTCGTTTTTTGCCGATTTTTGCTCGTGGCCCATGGCCGGAAGCCTCCAAAGCCTCATTTTCACCGACCAATCAGACGGCGAACTAACAAAGAGGACAGAAGGATCGTGTGAAGATTTTTCTAAATTTTACCTACCTTCATAAAACGCAACCCGGACAAAAAACTGCTGGAAGTTTCCCGAATTTTTTTGATGATATCTTCTCGCCAGATGTTTGGGTATCCAGGTTTGGATAGAAATCGAAGGGGCATTGAATCTTGAACCAAAGAAACTGCAGTGGAAGGACAATGGCAAGAACAATTAGAAACGTAAATATTTGGCGTTCTGGGGTCGTTGTTCTTACAACCATCACTATTCACTGTGATCCAGCTCTTTAGAAATCATGGAATTAATACCAAAAAATGAAAATTCGAGTATGAGCTATTTGATAATTTTATCATATAGAAGAGACATGGTACTATTGGACAAAACGAAAATTTTTCAAATCGTAGTTGCGAGTCCAGAGTTACGATTTTTCAAAGTTGGCCTACGATGCCAAGTTTTGTTTACATTACCATTTCCGGCCTAATGTTTGTGGCATCGATGAAAACATACAAATTGAAATTACTATATATCCTCAACGAGAAGGCCGATTTTCAAAAACTTTTTTATATTTTACAGATACATATCTACTCTTTTCGAAAATGCAAGTTAAATTATTAAAACCTCACGCTGAAATAGACTTTTTTTAAAAATTGAGTCTGGCATTTTAAGGCTCAAAAACAGTGGAAAACATCTGAATTTTGTCTTTTATAATGTAAACAAAGAATCTAACTATATCTAACTCTTAGCAAAAAATATTAGAATTAAATTTGATGTGTTGGGAACATCTTTGCCAAAGGATTCGTACAGATTCATGCAGAAGAAATTTCCACGGCACTTTGAAGATTCTTGGCCCTATTCGGGTTTAATGTTCATTAATTTACGTAAGTGATAATGTTGGGAATGGCGATGAAACTTTTATGAGAAAGTCTTTGGTCCGGTCCCAAAAACTTGAAAATTACTTGCCATGGGCATGATAAAAGCAGGAAATCTACTTCTTTGCATCAACTTATCATCTAATCTCTTTGGGAGTAGGGCTGACTTTTGATGGTTGTTCCAAATTACCGAAATAAGGGAATAAATTAAAAAAAAAATGAAACTTGTAAAATTCAAAATTATACTACATGGTATTAACAAGCATACTTTGAAATTCATAATTAAACAAATTGCAGCAAAATCGGACTTCTAGATGCAGAGATATGACATGTTGAAGTTGGAAGAAATTGATCAAATCGGTCAATGCAATTTCCGGTCGAAATTCACATTGTTGGCAGAATTTTCATAGCTTTAAGGCAGAATTTTATCCACTTTCCGAGCTCCAATTGCGGCCAGTTTTGTTTCGTTTTGTAGGTTGTTGTCTTTATTTAACTACTAACTATTCATTCATACAATTTGTTGAAGGATAGTTTGTATTTTTCATGTTTATTAGGCTATGCTGTATCTCCAAAAAGCTGAAGAATTCTGACTTTGAGGCTAAAAACAAAAAGCGGGCGGAAAAGGGCGGAAATGTCACCTATCCCGTATGGAAGTGTTGTTTCAAATGGACATTAGTGCCAAAGGATTCGTGCAAATTTGTACAGATAGGAGAGCAATGCGATTTTGAAAGATATCACTCTGGCTACTTGATTTTAGTGAAAAGTCAGTGCTTTTTCATAATTTTGCATTTTCTTTGCAATAATCCCATTCTAAGTGTTTTTACACTATCCTTGCTACTTCAAACTAATCTAATTTATTTTTCTCCATTATTCTTATGAGCTTTAACCTGCAACAAAACTATTTTTTGAGTCCGATTTCCTCGCTAAATCGTCAAGCATGATCGTACATAGATTGTACAATAGCCTCTGCCTTTGTCAAAGGACGCTCCTCAATTCTCTTTTGGTGATTTGCCTTACAAGTATGGAGATGACTGGTGAAGATGTAACAAGCATGGTCGAAAAATGTTGCGAGTGTTGTTTTGGATAGAAGTTTGCCTTACCCTACACCCTGCACCACTTCTGAAACTTTGGGAGTCCGCTCTCGGACCAGACGGCCATTGGCTTTCCTTCTAGAAAATAAAAAAATACCCCCGAATATGTGCCAACATTTGGTGCACTGAGGGACTCATCTGTACCCAAGGGAAGTCATTTCCTCATCAGTCATCTCCGAAGCCATAAGCATCCTTGTAGAGTGAAAATGCCAATAGAAAATTGAGGAGCATCCGTTGATAGAGGAAGAGGCAATCATACAATCTATGTACAATAATGCTTGACAATTTAGTAAGGAAATCGGACTCAAAATATAGTTTTGTTGCAGGTTAAAGCTCATAAGAATAATGGAGAAAGATGAATAAGATTAGTTCAAAGTAGCAAGGATGGTGTAAAAACATTTAGGATGGAATCATTACGAAGGCAATTCAAATTATGAAAAAGGACCGATTTTCACTAAAATCAAGTAGCCAGAGTGATATCTTTCAAAATTGCATTGCTCTCTTATCTGTACGAATTTGTACGAATCCGTTTGCTCAAATGTCCATTTGAAATACCACTTCCATAAGCGATAGATGCCATTTCCGCCCTTTTCCGCCCTTTTTTTGTTTTTAGCTTCAAAGTCAGAATTCTTCAGCTTTTTGGAGATGTAGTACTGGAAAGAACATAGTTTAATACACATGAAAAATACGAAATATCCTTCATCAAATTGTACGAATGAATAGTTAGTAGTTGAATAAAGACAACAACCTACAAAACAAAACAAAAATGGCCGCAATCGGAGTTCGGGAAGTGGATAAAATTCTGCCTTAAAGTTATGAAAATTCTGCCAACAATGTGAATTTCGACCGGAAATTGCACTGACCTTTGACCTAATCAATTTCTTCCAACTTCAAAATGTCATATCTCTGCATCTAGAAGTCCGATTTTGCTGAAATTTGTTTTATGATGAATGTCAAAGTATGCTTTTGTTATTACCATTGTCTCTTGTCCAGAATTTCTATTGTTTAAGGTTTAATGCCTCATCGGTTTTAGAAAGGCCATACCTCCGAGAAACCATGAGATGTTTAAATGGCATCCAAATCTGGATACCCAAACATCTGGCGAGTACATTTCTTCGAAAAATTCGGGAAATTTCCAGCAGTTGTTTGTCCTGATTACGTTTTATGAAGGTAGGTAAAATTTAGAAAAATCTTCACACATTTCTTCTTTCTTCCTCACTTATTCGCGGTCTGATTGGTCCTTGAAAATGAGGGTTTGAGGGTTTCCGCCCATGGGCCACGAGCAACGATCGGCTAAACCATTGTGAACCTTGGAACACTCACTCTCACACCACACACATGCCTCTTCAACTCACCTCACAACAACACAACAACACAAAGAAAATACAAACTGTCAGGAACGAGGCTCATTTGCATTGGAATTTGATTGGAATGTGGTACTAAATACGCATGCGTCATTTGTGGTGCTTTCTTCGACAAGAGTAGTGATATTCGCAATGATGCAAAGAACATTTACAAGTAAATTCGAAACAACAAAACACCTTGCCGATTTGAGACCTGTTGATGGAAACAATACAATGAATATGGTGCCATGCTGACATTCTCCCAGAAGTTACAAGAAATGCTGGTCTCCCAAGCTTAGAGATCGGTAGTAAACAGCCATTATTGGCTAGGCCCAAACAGGCCTGTCACAATAACATCTCTGTTCCGTCAACTGCAAGAACTTTGCAAGGAAATGGCAGGCCTTGGCAGGGGCGATGGAGGCCCTGGAAAGCCAACAAGGCCTGTAACAATGGCAGGAAATTTCGCTGGAAGTCAGCATACTGTCAGAGACATACGACAAGGAATGAAGCAGCTCCAAGTCGGCAGTGGACAATTGCAAAGTAACTTCGTTCAACAAAATGAGCAGCCAGCTGCAAATGATACACCAACCTCAACCCCTTGGACTGTCACAAATGTACCACAAGATAAACGCTCAACTCGGCATGCAAAAGCTTTGATGGAAATTAGACACAGTTTACAGAACTATGAACTGAGAGATGATGTTGACAGAGTTTTGCTTGAGAAATGCATTTCATATGGCTTTGATGAGGTGAGCTTTGCAAGACCTGTATTCATCTAAATTGTCCAGTATGGAAAGTACGGCACTTTTCGATGAGATCTCGGGTGTGCACGAAGAAAATTTGAAGTGTGCAGTGTGCAACGGGTAGCATTTAGCAAGTGGGCACTGCAAGTGTGCACATCTTGAAACTTTTCAAATCAGATGAAGTTCGTTGATTTTGTAAGTGAAAAAGGCTGTAACAGCTAAGGTAGTAGGAATGAAGATTCTAACTCCCATTTATTCGAGGAAGCTACCAGTATCTATCAAAAGTGCAATATCTTTTGATGTCATAGAAGTCTAAAATTCAAAATTTTCAAAATTTGAAAAGTCTCCCATTAGTCATGATCCTTTTTGTTTCCCTCAATGGCACATTTTCCAAAAATGGGTTGTTTTCCAGCAGTCTAAAGGGCGGGATCATGGAAAATTTTCCCAGGGGCAAGCCCCCGGACCCCCGTTTTTTGTTCCCTTCACTTGTGTTTCTTTTCAGCCCCCCAATATGAAATTTGTTCCAACAGTCATAGAAAGTTCTTTCAAGCCACTGCCAAATCAAATGTCTTGAGTACTTTTTGTTCCTTATCAGTATTCCTAATGGCACTCTTATTCTTCTTTTTTTCCTCAAATCTTAGGTCGATCTATGCATCTATGCTGTTCTATGTATCCCGTGATCATCATCATTTCAGCTATGGAAAGGGGAGCTCAAAGTTCAAATTTTCACCCTTCCGCACACAGATCCTGCGCGGTTGTTTTGTCGTAAATCACCTAGGTGTGCAACTAACAAGTCAACCAAAAATCTCGGGTGTGCATCTGCCATACTTTCCATACTGGTAAATTGTTGGTCATATATTGATTCTTACAAATTATTAGAAGTGCTCTTTCTTTGCATGGATGTTCCATCTTTGCAAAGTTTGATAACAATTTGAACAGCTGCATGAAACCCGTGCTGTATTTTCCAGTCTAATTCGGAGAATTTGCTTTGCATGGTCAATTTCTCTGCCACAGACTCAAAATTTCAGCCGTGGTTCCAGATGCAAAATTTTCATGCAACAAGAGAAGAAAACAATAGGTCTACTGTTTAGTGAAACAAATGCAGATGCTCAAACCATTGAGATTAAGGAGAGAATCTTTCCTTAATCCAAATGGTTTGAATGCCTGGATTTGTTTTAAGATAGGTCCCTCTCACATTCAATGAACTTTCCAATGTGGTTTTTCAGGCTGGAAAACTTGCATCCACTTGTAAATACAGTACTGTACATGAAAACTTAGCATACCACTAGAATCCTTACTGGTTGCTGAAGTACAGGGAAGTCATCCAATTTCATGGTATTCAGCCAATCAAATCACTGCTTTCTGACCCTGTGATATCAAATTGGTCTTCTGAAGTGAATTCTGGAGTACTCTCACAAAAATTGAAATGGGTAGTAAATCACACAGCAATAATGAATACTAAATGCCTGGCCCCCACGTATAGGTTGATCTATAGGCATAGTCGTAGCAACCGGGGGGCACTGGGGGCATGTGCCCCCCAGATTTTGCAATAAACAAAGAAGTGCTCTTTTAATTTTAGAAAATGCCCCTTTTTTCTTAAGGAAAAAGTGCCCTTGAAGCTTCATGCCCCCAAGTTTGAGATTCTTCCTGTACGTCCCTGTCTATAGGCTTGAGAGATTTTCTCTGAAGTTTCATTATATATAATTTTTGTTGCAATTGTATGTTGTGGTGTTTTGGCCTAAATGTTGGTGCCTTCTAAAATCACTTCACCATTCACCAGTATCCCTCCTCATCATCAGCTTGACAGTTTACTTCAAATGAAGTAAAATCAAACTCACAACTATTTCTTCCTTTTAGCTTTTCTACTGCTTTCAGCGTAAAGACTTCCACATATTCAAACAACCAATAACTTGGGTTCTTTTACAGGTGGCATCTGCCATTTTGTCAACCGCCTGATCATGACCTGTCTTCTGATCCACTATCATAAACCAGTTTAACCAGAATGACAAAAAATATAACAGGAAAAGCAAGAATATTGAGATCAAGAATTTTGAGAATATTGCTGCTTTCAAGACTTCTACTTCTCCATCTACACCAATTTTTTCTGAATTTAAGATTCTAAAGCTGTATGATTTACTTGATTTAAAGTTGCTTACTTTGTCTATGAGTCTGTTAACAGGATATCTCCTTCTTATTTTTTCAGTTTATTTCAAATTTTGTCAGATCCTCATCAATATGATACAGGAAGGCGTGTAAAGGTGATGTTTTTATGACACAGGAGAACACATTGCAATATGGTTTACCATCTGTTAGATATGCTGGTACAAAATCCTGGAACAACATTCCCTTCAACATTAAGCAAGCTCCCTGAGCTATGAGTTTCCGTCACCAACTAAAATTTAATCTATTCTCTACTAAATACAAACCCTAGTTCTTTGAAAAAGACAATTTTTGTCTCCAATTTCTAGTAATCTGTCAGCAATCAATTTACTTACTGCTTTTACAATAGGGGGTGCTCTCTCAACGATTGGTTCATCTACTGAAAGGGCTCCTCCTTTAAAAATTCCGCTGCATACATACCCTAATTATTTCTTTTATCTACTCGTTGTAACTTTCATTTGTCATTTTTTGCATTTGTTGTATCTCAGTTTATTATTTTTATTTATAAAGGATGTATGTAGTGGAATTTTAAAATTCAAGTGAACTGAATTGATGCTCTCCTGGTGTATCATTTGTGCATGAAGAAGTCCCACTTCTGTGTGGAGCAATAGTGGCATGCAATTTTTTATAAATCAGTAGAAGGGATGCCCCTCTACTGTGTTCAGTTTGTAGCAAGCATGCTTGGACAAAGAGCTCATTTGGACCTGAAATTACATTTATTTTCCAGTTGAAGAGTATATATTGACCTTCATTCAAATATCAACAAAAGTGGCTACAAATACAGTAAGATACTGTATAAGGGTAAAAATCTCAGCAGTTATGGATATTGTCCTAAGGAATAACCCAATACACTTTCCCTTCAATTAGAGCTCAAAATTTGCAATTTTCAGCAATTTCTGCTTGAAGTATCATCTTACTCTAAACCTCTTACCAACAGTGGCGTCGCCACAGGGTGGACTGGGGTGGACATGTCCACCCCAGTTTTCCCAGAGTTCCATTTTCTAATTTCTCGAAATCCGTTGAAAAAACTTTGGGAGTGGGGGGGGGGGTCAATTTTCATTCACTCAGAACATTCATTCTCTTCAATCAGAACATTCATTCATTCCCTGATTTATTCAAATTTCAAATTTTCAAGATCATTGCCACATTGCCAGTAACAGTAGCATCTTGCGAAAAAGCACACAGTAAAGTCACAATATGATAAATACATACCTGTGAGCTTCAATGTCAGATGAACGCTTGGAACATCTCATTAAAGTTAGCAGTAAAAAGAGATATTGCCGATAAAATTGAACTGGACTTACTCTGGACAGCCTATTAAAACAATTCAAATAGGAAACTTACTTTGTAAATTAAAGTGAATGACTTCGACACCAAGAAGTGAAAATTTGCGATGAGTCAATAAACTGATACTGTACTAACTAATCTTTCTTATTTACTAATCTGATACTATACTTTCTGATTTCTTACTTACTTTACAAATCTTTCTTATTTACGCAGATCTGACGGTAGAAAACCTGCCTTAACTGTGATGGTTCCCACAAACCTTGTTTGATATCTGATTTCGAATTCAAGTGATATATTTTCCTTCCTCGTAAATAGTTACATGGATTATATGGTGTTGTACTTCATTATTTGATTTTCGTTCGTGCAAAAATGTCAATTGTTACGAAAAATGCTGCTTGCAAAGCTGCTGTTCCAAAATTTTCTAAATAGTACAGAAATGCTGAAAAGGGCTTTGCCCCAAGACCCCCTCGTTTTTCCACCCCAGTTTTTTCGGGCTGGTGATGCCCCTGCTTACCAATCATTCATTATGGACCCAAAAAGGCTTAGTTTGTATTCTTGAGCTGAATGATCCACTTATTAATGACTCAAGCATCAATTTGACCTCACTTCCCATGTAACTGTCTCCAAATTGTGTTTGAAACATCCAGTCTTGAGCAATTTCTTGCAAATTTGTTTGGTTCTGTATTTACAGCAATAAACTTGCTGTTTTCTGACAAGAAATTACATCAAAACTAATGATTTCATCATGCGCATGCACTGTTTTATTGAAGAAGTCAAGTGTTCTGTTTGATTTTTTTGCAATACTATTTGCATCAAACATTTTGTAAGGGCTATGTATTATGAAATTATATTGTAAACGTAAAAACATACAACACAAACCAAAGACTAACTGGGTTTCAAAAATTTGCTTACAGATATTGGGTCAATATGATCTGGTTTTCAACAATGCTATTCAATTGAAAATAATACAGATTAGTTAAATGCAACTAGCTTATATGGAATCAGAGTGAGCTACAGGGTTTGCTAAGATAAACTATACATTTTTGACTAGCCACGATAAATCAAATACTGGACCAATTTTGAAGTTTTATAACTTAAATCTTTATAGTGCTGAGATCCTCAGTTACATGATAGTCTTGTGCATTGGATTATAACTGGTCAGTTATCAATGTGAAACTTTTCTCTCTTTGCTCATTAATATCAAGTCTTTAGAAGGTTTGATCAACCTTTTTAAGCGTTTTCAGTGTTTCGAAAATGAAAATTTTAAGAGACTGGCTTATAGCTCTGTAAGAAGAAGACCTTTTGGAAAATCATGAAATATATTGCAATAAAACTTTCCAAAAACTACAGTGGCATAATGATTTCCTTGAGAATAATCAATTTTTTGAACTTCCTATTTTTAGTGTTTTTCAATACCTCAGTAAGATACTTCAGCAAAGTATTTTTCAGTTCCGAGAAGACTGCCACTGAAATCTGCCTTTTGATTGATCGATCACCAATGACAACTCAAAACAAACATTGACTTTACGTATTTGTCATTAGATACATAGTTGAAATAAGTATAACACCGACCTGGTCAGTATCACAGACCAAATGGTTTGATTTCACAAAATGTGAATGCAACTAACCTTTTTTTTAATTAATTTATTTAAAGTAGGCAACATACAAAATAGCTATAAAACAAGGGCTAACTCAGGCCAGCCTTTAATACAACATGCTCCCAGTTTGTGCTGGGACCACAAAAGGTAGGAAATTTCCAAAATGTTTCTGAATTTCCAAAAATTTCCAAAGTGGAGCTCCAATATAACTTTTGTTGAAAAATTTTCTCCAAGCCACTCCTTTCCTGTTCATTTGTGATCTAGACTAATTGGAGGGTTATGTGCTTTCTGTGATAGAGCTACCTTGTCCAAATGCATGCCCATAACAAGTAGAATCATGTTGTGTACGCTACTACAACATTTAAGAAATACTTTTAGGCTGGTCGGAATTTTTCAAGTTTCGGGTTCAGGTCTCGGGTTTAATGTTTTGGGTTCAAGGTTTCGGGTTTTGGGTTTTGTAAAATGCTGGTTGTTTTTACCTCCATGACCACGTGCAATGTTGAAGAGGGGTTGAAGAATGCTCTGAGTACGAGTATGACTATGTGTCTATTGCGTTTTTTTTGTTTTTCAATTTGTTTTGAGTGGGCTTGTCAGGATTTCTAGCTACTGAATACTAATTTAGGCCCACTGTGCATGCTGCATCCAGGCATGGGACCCCTAGTTTAACGTCCCTTCCGAAGGACGACGAGGTGAGTTGTGAGGTCAGGCCTCCGAGGTCACCCATCCGGAGTCTGACCTCACTCGACCAAGCTTAACTTCAGTTACCTGACGAAGACTGTATATGCCGCTCGGCCACTCACCCCATGATCTAATGTATTGCATTCGTCATGGTCTTCCTTACTTTATGCTTGATTTGTCACGTATATTGATGCGTTGTACTTTAACTTATGAAACAAAACTGTCTTTTGACTTAATTCTACAGACAAAGTCCAGTTGAATTGGCCAATATAACTTTTTCAAACGTTGATGTAGAAGTGCAAAACTTGTAGGTATACTAATACAAATTCATTCACTTACCATTTATTCACAGCCCACCACGCATTTATACAGAAACAATTTGGTATAACTGCATTTCTTTCGTGAAATTAAGATCTTTGGAAAGCTTCATGACAGTTTCGTAGTTTGTTACTGTACCAAGTAGCTAAGTTATACATCGAGAAGTAACAACCAGATGACACTATATGAGTAAATGAAAGGCAGCGCAAATAACTTCTAACAATTTGTTGAGTCTAATGCAGCTACAGTTCAAAATCTGAAAAGTTTCATGATAATTATTGAGTAACATAAACCATGCCATGGCCTCGTAATGATTGGAAATTAGCTCTTTTTGAGTGGTTTGAGCATTCAGAACAAATAGTGATACCACACTAAAACTGATAACTTTGAACCCGAAACCTAGAACCCGAAACCCTGTCAGGGTTCCTTAGAATACTGTGTGCCTGCGAGCGCAGAAGCGAGTATGCAATGTGCCTGCAAGTAAAAATCAGATGTCGTATATGGTCAGATAACGATAAATTGCACGTCTGCCTTTAGTCACTGGTTGTGCTGAGTACTGTAAACACTAACATACCTCTGTCACAAGCAAACATGATCTACAGAATAATCATTAACAACAACTGCATGTGAAACCGTACAGATGGCATGGCCATCCCGAGAGGGATTAAAACAATAAAATCTACATAAACAATGTGTTCTCTTATGGTGGATCATCTTGTTAGTCTTGGGGTATTTTATATTTTATCAAATGAGGCTTTCACATGTTTATCAATCCACTGTAGTTGTGAATAGGGTTTCATTTCGTAAACATGTGTCGTAAGGATTGGACGTTAAATTAGTTTTTTTCAGCTCAAAGGACATATGTCACATTAGCAATTGCTTAATACTACAAAGAAGTTTGGAGTGGAATTCCATTGTTTTGCGACCTTTCACTTTTACTTCATGAATTTTCACTGCAATGAAAATTCAGCTTCGATCCTGTGCTTTGTAATAAACAATAGAGAGAATTGTATTGCGTGAACCAATCAGGTTCATGACATCTGTCCTTTAAGGTTACAAGCACATTTGCCGTACAAAACCTATCCCCAACAAACTATATCAGATTATTTGTGAAATTCAGTCAACATAGTGACATATCAAGAAATCAAAATTTAATTTCATATTCCGTTTTTTAGTTGTGAGTTTATCATAATTATCAAACTTTGTCAATTTTTGAAAGTCAAACAAGCTCGACATCAATCCCACATAAAGTTTTAAAATGTCAATTTGTCCATAATTTTACCACCTTTGGTGTTAACATTCTGAAGATTAAACGATAGTCATGACATGAATGACAGTTTTGGTTGTGTGTGACTTTTTGACGCAGTAAAGTCGTTTTATGTTCGGAATTGGGGCCATTTACAGAAATCATTATCTTGAGTTCTACTCTTTCCTTTGAAAACAGTCTCCTTTTCTTATTTGTGCCTTCATAAAAAGAGGCGATGGATTCAGTGACTACCTCAACCGACATCCTCTCAACAGCAATGCTGTGAATAATTATTGGTACACTAACATAATGTTTGAAAGTAATACTCAGGAATGTCTTTATCAAATTTAATTTGCTGAGACGACACAGCTACGTGGAACAAATATTTTATTTTGATGAGGAAAAGCCTCATCATGTCTCTGTCTCTATGGTTATTGTGGTGACTTCTTGCATCAAATTATTGTCAGTGGAAGGTTGTCTTACATTGAAATATTTTGGAATATCTTTTCATCTTGGCCAGAAAACCAGTTCTGTGGACTAGAAAAGAGTTTGTTTTTGCATTCAGAGTCTTCAAGTATCATAATCTTCACTCAGTGGTCCATGCCTGTTTTACATTGCAGATGAAAGGCTTGTGTTTTTAAAGATGGTTTTACTTTTCAAACTGATCTTCCAAATTCGTACCAGTGGAAGACTTTTCGATCGGTGAACATTCTGAAGCAATGCATTTGCCAAGTTGCTTTGCTGGCAGATTATGAAAATTTATAGCTTTTGAAACAGGAACGGATTTGAAGATCTACCTGAAGAAGTATTGGACAGATAATTTTACTATAGAACCTGACTAATCTTTGATTATATGCTTGGTTTCTTCAAAATTGACCATGGGCATTCAAAAGTAATTTGGAATCATTTCGTCTTTTACTGGAGAGTACCAAGTGACCAAAACACTTTGCAAGCTAGCTTCCTTGCTGAGACCACACGTTTTCAGCAAAACGTTTCTTTCATTATTTAGTTCAAAAGTACAGCTGCCCCTTGAGCTGTTGCTTGGTCAATAAAAAGCATATAATAATAGCTTGTAAAGGCGATCTGGTCGTGAAGTTTTTTTGGGCCACCTTTTGTGAAAATCATAGGAAATGAGCGATCATCTGTCATCTGTGTAAAATAATCCTTAATCCTTAATCATCGAAACATTATTGAATGCGCTGTTCAGTTTCGCTTTTCAGACAATACTGTTTGCATAAACGATATCTTTTTGAAATGAAGGTGCTTTTGTCTCTTTGCGATGGTTAAGTGCTTCTCATATGTACGGGAAGGAAGTTCTTAAAAAACAAGTACGGTCCACTAGTTTCAAGAAGAAGAACACTGGACTTCAGATTCGAAATTTCCTTTGGTTACAATCCATTTTCCCATAAATCTCGCAAAAAACTGTCGCAAAAAAATCTCGCATGAACTTCAAAAAATACTTCATGAAGATCTCGCAAAAAAATCATCATTTTGACCACTTGATGAAAGAAATTACCTGAGTTGGTGCTGTTTTACTGAAAGCATGCACTGCATAGTATTCATATCAAGCGGAAATTTCTCATGAAAAGTCCTTGCACTACAAAATTGCGCTACATAGTGACAGGTAGCGAAAACATCATCAGAAAAATGGAACCATTTCACTAACAATAAACGATTACACTAAAGATGGCGGCAAGGAACTTTTTACCAAGATGCATTGTCTTCTTTATTCGAATTCCTATAGAACGTTAAAAATTCGCGATTAAAACGCCATGCAACTTGGTAAAACTTCCTCGCCGCCATCTTTAGTGTAATTGTCTATTGCATTTGTACCACACTACTGCCCGTATTGTGTTATCCTATTGCAATAAAATGAAGTTTTAAGATCCAATTTTTGCCACATAGAATTAGAACTTCCATAAGGATAAAACAATAGATCCAAAATTAAATCGATTGATTGCTGTTGATCTCTGCTAGTTTTTTACAATGACCTCCATGATTATGTGAACCTTTTTATCAATATTTTTCTCTCATTAGCCAAACTCGCTTGATTTGCTGGCTAATGGCTTAATATGTTTGGTCATGCTTGTTTATTCAAAAAAGACAATCCCCTTTTGAAACAATAATGTCGAAAACCGTCTTGTTTCATTGCCGGAACGTCGAATTAGATTAAATGATTTTGCAGCATAGGGCTCAAATCTTTAAAAGGTTGGGTGTAAAATTCTGTCACATTTTTCTTTGATTTAAAGTTATTGAAAGCAACTTTAGGTAATTTGCTGTAAATCTGGTGTGGCAATTTTTGATATCTTGATTATTTTCAAAATGGCGGCATCTATCAATTTCGAGGTTGTGACGTCATCAAATTTCTACCGGGTGAGTCAGAAAAAACGTGGGGCGTTTGGCGGACTGTGACGCCGCACTTAGCCATCCGATTGACGTGAACTAAATTTTTCCGTGCAGCCAAGAGTCCAACTTAGATCTTGAACTTTTCCCCATCGAAATCGGTCATTCGATGCATTTGTTGAAAAAGATTTTCTTCATAAGACCTTGTATGTAAGTCTTGCAAACTGATGAAATCTTTAGCCAAGCCCCTTCAGCATTTTAGCCTTGCCAGAGTAGCAGGTACATGTGGTATTGTCAGGGGATACTGAGATATTTGGACCTAGTTCACACTACTAGGTTGTTTGGGTCATTGCAGTCGTGCAGACAGACGCAAAAGACAACAACTCGGAGTTTGATGCACAACTCTAAGGACTCTAAGGCTTTAGGGAAAAGTGTTGTTTGCAAGCAGTCCCATTGCGATTTACAGAGCGTTGATCTGCTTGAAGAAACCTCTTTGCAAGACAAGGAAGTGTACATTATTTGAGTGCTTACAGTCTTTCAAATGTATTCTTCACTCGGGGCAAGTTATGATAAGACATCCCAGGGGAGAAAATATCCTCTATATTTCATTTTCCCCTGATTATAGCACGTCTACCTGTAAACCTTGCCAAGATAAAATGCGGAAGGGCATTGGCAAAAGATTTCACCACTTTGCAAGACTCCCATACAAAGTCTTACGAAAAAAAATCTTTTTTAACAAATGCACCAAATGACTGGCCTGCGTGCAGACTTTGGTTACTGGGGAGGAGACAAAAGAAAGAAACTAACCAAAGTCTGCCCGCAGGCTACAAATGACCGATTTCGACGAGAAAAGGTTTATGATCTAAGTTAAACCTTTGGCTTCAACGAAAAATGTTGTTCAAAGCAATCGGATGGCTAAATTCAATGTCACAGTCCGCCAAACGCCCCACGTTTTTTCTGACTCACCCGGTATATAATTAACCAGAAGAGCTACAGATTTCTGCTAGCCACCATATTGTAGACCTACATAAACTATGGTTTTCATGAAGATTCTATCAATTTTCCTCAATTGGTTTAAGACTTACGATGTTTTTGATATTTTCAAAATTTTTGAGGAATTCTTACAAGGATAATGAAAATGCCGCCATTTTGAAAATAATCAAAATATCAAAAAATTGCCACGGCAGATTTACAGCAAATTACTCGCAGTACCTTTTAAGCAGTTTAAGTCAAACAAAAATGCAAATGAATTTTACACCCGCCTTTTCAAAGATTTGAAAGATTTGAGCTCTATGCTTGATTTTGCTGGGTTTAATTGGTCATATGTTTTGACCTCTTGGGAGAGTGGAATCTCCTGAATGAGCTTTTTGTACCAATGGCAAGGTTGCTTCCTCACAAGGGGAGAACACGTGCTGAGTGCTTTCAAGTCATTGCTGTAAAATGGGAAACTTGTGGTCTAGATTTCAACACATTTTAAAAGTTTCTCGAAGGGACTCTCTTGAGAAAATCCCATGTAACTTCTGAATGGAGTGGCTAATTTCAGCCAGGAAAACTTCTAAAAATAATGAAGCATGTTGGCTATTCAATCAGATAATGCGTAATAATATTGCTGTTATAACCAGGCGGCAGTGGCCTTTCAAAACTGGGATCACAAACTGGGATTTTGCTCACCAGTTTAAACTAGGTGTCAGTGAATCATTTAGCGGCCATGAAAAATTGTATAGAAGTTTATCGAGGGAATTCGCTCCAAGCCATCTAGAAATTGGTTTGGTATAACCGAAAAGATATTATAATTGACTACGTAGTAACCGGGTCAGTGTATAATGCTTTGTAGCGACAATATCTCGGGACTCAGGATTTGTAATGTTACTGTATGTTACTGTATATCCGAAAGCACGCTGTCACTACGGTGTGACTAGACTGCACTCTGTAAGGCTACCAAAACTGCCAAACTTTGAAGTCTATTTGTCAGTTGACCATTATTTACAGATTAAGTTGAATGGTATACCGGGTGTATAAAAATGTACCAACCTTTCAAAGCTTGTAGTTGTCAAACCATTTTTCAGCTTCTTATAAACTGACGATTCTTCTGTAGCTAATATGTCCAGTAAGATCATGCTTGGATAAGAGATTTGAGTTTTTGAAATCGGTCTAATCGTTCTTGTATTACAAGTGATTTCATGAAAATGCCGCAACACAAAATCGTTGAAAGGAGGCATAAAATTCTTCATCAAATTTGCTGTCCTGCCTCATATCATACAAAATGGACAAAATGGCTGAATGACAGTGTGCAGCTGGTTAAGAGTTCACAGGAATCTGACAAATGGTTTGAGAGCTACAGATTTGCAAATGACGATATACGTACGTTGATTGAACTGATCCGACATCATGATTTCATTACTTCAAAATACAGTATAGTCCCGCCTTTAAGAAACTGCATTATAAGAAACTCAGGCCTGACTTTATAGGATAATGTACATCTCTGCAAGAAACTAGCCGGTCTGACTTTTGCTCAGTTTCTTTTAGTTAATGGTAGATAGTAGTATCATATTGCTTATATAGTTGAACTGTCTCCAATATGTCTCAGTAATGTCTCAGAAATGCCTCAAGAAGCTTTCACTACTGGTTCAAATTCTTAGTTTCTTTTACAGTTGTGAATGTTCTTAAGAAAAATGTTTCTCAACAGTTATGGCAGATGTTTGGAAGATGCAAGTGTTTCTTAAACCATGGTATACACACTCTGTTTTGAAGAAGTATATTTCTACATAAGAAACCAATCAGGCTTTTTTGTCAGATGGGTTTCGTAAAGGCGGGACGTAACTGTAACTCAGTTAACCATTGTTATTTGCTGACATTTGCGATCTTCTTTCCAATCGTTCTTCCTTAGCTCATAGTCTTGAATGAATTCATTTCATTGATCACTTTGTGTTTCTTTCCAATCAGGAAGTTTCTCGTGAAACTCTTCGAGCTAATCGTGGCAAAGAATTTGGCGTTGTTCTTGCAACTCTGATGTCTCTTACCGAACTATCCGGACGAAAGGCTGTAAGGAATATTGCTCCAGGAAGTTTACAATATGCCCGAGGCAGCCCACCAGTGCCTGTAATGAACCTTTCTTCTCGACCTTCGCAAGTTAGAAACGACCAATCTGCACAGAATCCACCATACTACGGAAACCCTGTGACATCAAACTGGAATGCAGTCAGTCAGAACACAACAGGTGCAAATAGTGTGTATATTAAGAGTGCAGCTCTACCTCCGGGCAGACTTCAAAATACGAATCAATTCCTTCGTAGAACAGGGCCTGATGCTCATGGCAAAGCTGTGGGCAGTTCTGGAAACGACCCATTGAGAGTTGACAGAACACAATTTAATATAGGCGAAAGAAAGATCTCTGACACTTCTTTGAATAATTACCCAGAAGTTAGACTGAGACAAAACAGGCCAGGTAGTAGAGATTCTCAAAAACGATGGTCAGCTGATGTGATCCAAAAAGCTAAAGCAATGGAAATGGCAAGCAAGAGGAGTTCATTAGCGTTTGAGGTTGGGGATAGAAGGTCAATGTTTGATGTTCCCAATAAGCCACCACCGCCATACCCAGGATTTGGTCAACCGGACATGCGACCAGATCAGTGGTCAGGGGTCTCAAGCATGGCTCCATCAAATGCAACTTTAAGGCGAATTGGAAGCATGGAGACTGTTGCGAAGATAGGTACCGAATCACCAAGATTAAACAGTCCTGTTACTATAGCACCTGATAACAGAAAGCCGTATATGAATAACCCTGATATGAATCTGGCAAATTTGCAAGCACAGGTTCCAGTGAGTGCCATGCAGCCACAAGATGTAGCATCATACTCAACCATGCAAGTTAATAAACAAGTGCCATTTCGCGACCCACCTCCTTATCATGCTGTACCCCATAGGCAGTTACAACGAACTTACAGTCCTGCTGAAAGACCTACCCCTCCTTCAACATCAAGACTTTATTCGGCAACTACTGTAGTATCGCAAGGCTATGCATATGCACAACCAAACAACCCACATGTAAACAGTCAACACATGCCATCCACAGAAAATGTAGCAAATTTATTTGTGCCGATTCGCGCTGAGCCAGCCGGGGATAATGTTTACAACAGCGGGCAAGATGAGAATCGCCCATCTCGTGGCTCCCCTCCACCGTATCCAGGATTAGATGCTCAACTAACATACAAAGAGAAACGGTTCTCCTATGCTTCAGATGTTGACTCTGGGACTTCAAGCAAACGTACATCTGTTATTTTTGCTGATGGATCGACCACTCAGTCTGACTCCTCTGGAAGCACCTCACCCACACCTGAAGCGATTGAGAGTCGTTGCTCGCCGCTGCCGATGACGAATTCCCCTTACCATACTTTGGTAATCCATCCTGCTGACAGGACCACAAGAGACGAAGAAGAAACCATAAAATCAGACGATGAGCCTGTTAGCTCTCGACTTAAAAGTTGCTCGTCACAAGCCTTCAAGTTTTACATGGAGCAGCATGTCGAGAATGTTTTGAATTCAATAAAACTCCGAGAAAAACGAAAGAAGCAATTAGAGATAGAAATGACGAGAGTTGGCCTATCTGAAGAATCACAAACAGAAATGAGGAAAATGTTAGTGCAGAAAGAGTCAAATCATATTCGCATGAGACGATCGAAGATGTCCCGATCCATGTTCTCAAAGGTGAAGACACTAGGCATGGGTGCATTCGGCGAAGTAGCGTTAGTTCGCAAGATTGATTCAAATGCACTTTATGCTATGAAAATCCTTCGAAAAACTGACGTATTGAAAAGGAATCAAGTCGCACATGTCAAAGCAGAACGAGATATATTAGCAGAAGCAGATAATGAATGGGTAGTTAAACTGTATTACTCATTTCAAGACAAGAATAATCTCTATTTCGTAATGGAGTATGTGCCAGGTGGAGATCTAATGGCTTTACTTATTAAACGAGGAATCTTCAGCGAAGAATTAGGAAGATTTTATACGGCAGAACTAGTTTTAGCCGTTGAGTCTGTTCATAAGATGGGTTTTATCCATCGTGACATTAAACCGGACAATGTCCTCATAGACCGCAATGGACACATTAAACTTACTGACTTTGGTCTTTGCACTGGTTTTAGGTGGACACATGATTCCAAGTACTATCAACAAGATCCTAATCACGCGAGACAACCAAGCATGGAGCCGGAAGGAGGATGGGAACAAATGCTAATGGATGGGCCATGTGATTGTGGTGATGTTATCAAAAAATTTGATTTATGCAAGCCACTGGACAGAAGAGCTGCCAGACGGCACATGCGATGCCTTGCGCATTCATTGGTTGGAACCCCTAATTACATTGCACCTGAAGTGTTGTTGCGAATACCATATACGCATGTTTGCGACTGGTGGTCAGTTGGTGTGATTTTGTATGAGATGCTGGTTGGACAACCTCCGTTTCTTGCGAGGTCACCAGCAGAAACACAAATGAAGGTAAGGAATGATGACGCTTGATAACACTTTCAATGCATTGGTTGGGTGTTAGGAGTTATGCATCGATTTGAATGAATTGCCAATTATTTTGTAGCCGAAAGCCTGACTTACCGACACGTGGAAATATGTCTTGCACCAAAATTGGTCAAAATGGTCTTAAACCACGGGAGTGATTTTAGATATTTTTTAAATAGAAGTAGGACTTTCTATGCTATTTTTTCATGTTTCAACTTCGAGAAACGTGAGTGAGCATGATCATACTCCGTGGAGCAAGACCTTGTCACCTACATCTAGATGTACAGAGGACGTTAAGATCCTTCAAAGATAACATAACAAATCTTGGAGACGTGCGAAATCGCTTTTCGTTTGTTGAGAAGATTAATGTTTCGTGATGCCGGTTGATACAAATCATTGGCGAGCTGCGATAGCGTCGTTCCGTTTATCCCTCAACACAAGGGCTAACGTGCATCTGCAAATCAAACCTTTATCAACGTTTCTTTCAATCTCCAAATTATACATATTTTGCTGTATTTTTGTTTTGATCTCGATTCCTGTCTTGCCACTCACGTTGGTTGTGCAAATCGCAGCAAATTTTTCGTTTTATCCAAACATTCGTTTCATGCACGTGTTTGCCTGGTTGTACTCGTCTGTCAAGGCAATAGTCTACGTAATTTTCGAGCTAATTAAACGCTTCCCATTTTTGTTTCTTGATCCTCACAAACGCACGAGCTTGAAATTTCTACTTCTTCGATACGCTTACTTTTATGCAATATGTTTAGCATGTTATACGCTTCACTTACAGTGGACAACACACAAGGCAATTATGATGAGTGGCGACGTTGAGACCAACCCTGGTCCAGACCATAGCACTTTCAGCTTTTGCTCCTGGAATTTAAATAGCATTTGTGCACACGACTTTGCACGTGTTTCTCTAATTGAAGCGTATAACTCAGTTTATAATTACGATTTGATTGGTATTGTTGAGACCCACCTCGACGACACTGTAGAAGTTAGAAATTTAGATCTCACTGGTTACACCTTCATGAAAAGCAACCACCCAGATAATGTAAAGCGAGGAGGTGTAGGGCTTTATGTCAAAGATTCGTTTCCAGCAAAAAGTAGGCAAGACCTCGCGATCTTGCCAGAATGCATTGTGTGTGAAGTTCAGCTTGATAAAAAAAAGTATTTCTTTGCAATCCTTTTCCGTAGTCCCAGTCAGAGCCAAGCTGAATTCCAGGACTTCATGAATAATTTCGAACTCATGTTGTCCAAGATGTCTAGCGAAAATCCTTACTGTGTAACTGGTGATTTTAATTGTCGTGCTACCAACTGGTGGGAAAATGATATCGAAAATGATGAGGGAAAACTCTTCGAACCACTTACAGCCGACCTTGGACTTCATCAATTAATTAATGAGCCAACGCACTTAATTGGAAATTCTAGATCTTGCATCGATATTATTCTCACTGATCAGCCTAATCTATTCCTCGAATCTGGTGTCCACCCCTCTTTACACGAGAACTGTCATCACCAGATTATCTTTGGTAAATTGAGCGCAAACAATTTGTCTCCACCTCCGTATAAACGTAGAATTTGGTATTATGATAGAGCAAACGTCATTGCAATCAAAAAAAGTATTGAAATGTTTCCTTGGAGTGATACCTTTTCTGAAGTCATATGCCCTGATCTTCAAGTTAAAACTCTAAATGAAATTTTATTGAATATCTTTTCAAACTTCATACCAAACAAAATAATCACAGTCAGATCTCGCCAGGCACCTTGGATGATGCAGTCAATTAAAAACTTCATCCAGAAAAAGAATAGGGCTTACAATACCTTCATCAGGAATGGACAACCGGAGGACAGGCTGGAGGCAATCACTAGCATGATATCCCAAGGATCCAAATTAATTGAGGACGCTAAGGACAAGTACTTTACGAAAATAGGTAGAACACTATCTAACCCTGACACTGGAAAGAAACTGTATTGGTCCTTGATTAATAAAATCCTGAACAAAGCTAAGATACCCATAATCCCCCCTCTGTTAGAAAACGATGTATTTGTCTTGGATTTCACTGCAAAGGCAGAAATTTTCAATGATTACTTTATACAGCAGTGCACCACAATCAATACTGGTAGCGAACTTCCACCGATATTAGTGCCCAATGCTCCACTGCTCACTGACGTTTCCATTTCTGATGAGAAGATCTTGAATATTATTCGATCATTGAATCCAAATAAGGCTCATGGCTGGGATGATATCTCAGTGCATATGATAAAGATATGTGATGATGCACTCCTTCTACCCCTTAGTATAATATTTGAGTCGTGTATGAGCCAAGGTGTTTTCCCTGAAGTGTGGAAACAAGCTAACGTAGTTCCCATCTATAAGAAGAACAGCAAGGACTTGAAACAAAACTATCGTCCAATTTCCCTTCTTCCGATCTTTGGTAAAATTCTAGAGAAGCTGATCTTCGACTCCCTTTATCAACATTTAAACATGAACAGTTTATTAAACCCAAATCAGTCGGGATTTCGCCCAGGAGATTCAACTGTTAACCAGTTGCTGTCAATCGTCCATTCCGTATTTACAGCATTTGACTGCAACCCCACACTAGATGTCCGCTCTGTTTATCTCGATATTTCAAAAGCCTTTGACAGGGTCTGGCATCGAGGTCTCATATACAAACTACGCCGTTGTGGAGTCTCTGGTAAACTACTAACACTAATGCAAAGCTTTCTTGAAAACAGAAAACAGCGGACTGTCTTGAATGGTAAAACATCACATGGAGTACCATTTCAGCCGGTGTCCCGCAGGGTTCTATCCTAGGTCCTCTTTTCTTTCTTATCTATATCAATGACTTGACTGATGGCTTAAAGTGCAATGTGAAACTATTTGCCGATGACACATCAATTTTCACAGTCGTTCATGATCCACATACAGCTGCTCTTGATATGAACCATGATCTGAATCTCATCAAGCTGTGGGCACACAGTTGGCGAATGTCCTTTACCGTAAAAGCTCTATTAAGCCCCCGGGGGGCTTATTTTATTTCGGACCTTCCAGAGGGGGTGCGTAATGGAGAGGGGGGCTTATTAGAGAGGGGGGGCTTATTCACAAAATCAAGTGGCAAGGATATATTTGGTAGCTTTTCAGTTCTTTTATCCCATAGTTTGCGGAATCAAGGTACAATTTTACGTCTGAAATACGTAAGTTCGACACAGTTTTTATTCCAAAATGTGCCAAAATTGACATGGAAGGTAGTGTAGCTAAATGAATGGAAAATATTTGGTAAATTCTAGAATTTTGTATAAGGGGGGCTTAAAAGAGAGGGGGGGGGGCTTATTTCAAATTTTGACTCACAGGGGAGGGGCTTATTAGAGAGGGGGGCTTAATAGAGAGGGGGGCTTAATAGAGCTTTTACGGTAATCCTGACCCAACTAAACAAGCAGTTGAGGTGACCTTTTCCAAAAAGAGAATTCAAACGAATCACCCGTCCATCTTTTTTAATGGTGCTCCCGTAATGAGGGTCCAAGAGCTAAAACACCTTGGTGTCATACTAGATTCTAAGCTGTCTTTCGCGAGCCATATTCAGTCAGTTATTTCCAAATGTAGACAAGGAATGGGATGTTGAGATTCCTCTCGAAATATTTGCCCCGACACACGCTTAATGAAATGTATAAGCTATGTGTTCGATCGCACCTGGATTATGGTGACATAATATATCACATTCCCCAAAATATATGTGAATTTAGTCAAACTGTCACTTTGACTAATTTAATGGAAATACTCGAATCGGTTCAATATTCCGCTGCTTTAGCTGTGACCGGCGCTTGGAAGGGCACATCTCGTCAGAAAATCTATGATGAACTTGGTTGGGAATCGCTCAACTTCCGAAGATGGAGTAGACGCCTTGTTCTTTTTTATAAGATTATAAGTAATTTGACTCCAGACTACACAAGGAGTCCTGTACCTCAGCTTCAGGAATCTGACTACAGTCTTCGCAGAAGAGCTGCAGTAGGGCAAATACGTGCGAGAACGGAGAGATTCAAATCAAGTTTCTATCCTAACTGTTTGTCGGAATGGGAAAAGCTTGACCCTGAGATTAGACAATCCTGCTCAGTGAATGTTTTCAAGAAACGACTATTAGCAATGATCCGTCCACCTTCAAAAAAGGTCTATAACATTCACGACCCAAAAGGTTTATCAATTGTAACACAACTTCGCGTTGGACTCAGCAGGCTGAATTTTCACAAATTCAAACATAACTTCAGCGATACTTTAAATCCTTTGTGCCCGATAAACGATGGTATTGAGGATACGGAACACTTTTTGCTGCTCTGCCATGCTTATGACCAAGAAAGACGTGATCTTCTCAACAGTGTGAATGCGATACTGCGCCCCCCACGGATTAACAAACCTCACAAATGAAACCTTACTTCAAATCCTCCTGTATGGCCACGAAAAGTTATCCTTTGATTTGAACACAAAAATTCTTGAGGCAACGTTAAACTACATTCACGCCTCAGAACGGTTTCAATGAGTCCGTAAGTTTGCTGTCTCCTCTCTCTTGTAACTTGTACTTTGTTTTTTCGTACATTTATTTTTTGTGATTTTTTTTGTCGGAATTATCTGTAATTGTTGTTTTCCTATTTGCCTTTTGTAATATGTTATTTGTAATATTTATATGTAATGTCAATTTGAATATCTATGTTAAATGTTATGGTCACAGGGTTGCTATGTATTTCCATGCTCCTCGTGGCATCGTCTTGTAACCTTTGTTTGTTTACTGTAAAATTTTATTGGAATATAAAAAAAAAGATAACTGATTTTTTCCTGGTCAAAGCTGAAAACAAGACGATTGTGGTCATTATCTCATCTTTTCTCAGACGTATAAGGACGGGTTTCAAGTAGATTTGTCCAGAACTTGAGAATGATCTGACCGATATTAGTGAAATGAATTTGTATATCTAAGTTAGTCTTTCAGCTTCAAATGGTTGGTTTTTCATTAATATCGATCCAAATTCATCAAGTTTATTTTGCTATGGATGTCTGTTTTCAGGCATATTGTTCCCTCAAGTAATTTGGAATGAAGAAACTTTCAAAATGATACATTGAAAGCCAAAATTCGGACGTAAAATACTGAACATGATTGAAAACATTGGAGGATGTTTTTAATTTTGAAAATTTGGATAGCTTCTTGGAAACTTGAATGTATGCAAATTGTTTGAGAGTGAAAAAAGTAAAACATTTCATAGTCTGTTGTTTGCTAAATATTCATCAGATGCCTTAAAGCTGGCATGGTTACCATTGTGTACAGGGTGTCTCAAAAAAATTGTTCGACGTTTGATTAAATACTAAAAAATAACGATACGCTGAATGGACGTTTGATCAAGTCACCCTTGTCCTGAGATTTTAAATTAATTTTTGACACAAGAATCTTGCAAATCCGATAAAAATTCATGGGGTTACAAGCTTTTGAAGTTCAAGTTTGTGCAAAAGCTGAAACCAGAGGCCTCGAAATGGCATTTTTGGTAAAAGTCCCATAGGCCGTCGTTTCTGTTATTTCTCAATTGTTTCAGGGCGAAACAAGTGAGATTCACAAAGGTATTCGATAACCTAACTGTCAAGCATATGGATGCTTCGATGAAACAGATTCAGTCTCTCGCCGATTTTGTTTTAAACCACTGTTTTTGGACCCATGCAATGTTAGGGAATTTTGAGAATGATCGCAAGAAATAATTTGCTTTAGAAGTCGTATTTGGTTTGCTCTGATATCAACAAGAGGTATGACATTGGATAAGCTTCTCTTTCCTTCGTCTTCGAGCTGTTTGCAATACAAGTAATCTGGGGGGTCTCTGGTTTCAGCTATCGCATATTTTTGATATTCGAGAGCTCGTAACTCAGTGAATTTTCAACCGATTTGCACGATTTTAGTCTCTAAAATTATTTCATAATCTTGGGAGCAGGGTTATCTTTCCATGAGCCTGTTCATGTTGTCCTTATCTTTCGATATTTAATCAAACGTCGAACAATTTTTTTGAGACACCCTGTATGCAAGATGCCAGCATTGATAGCAAAGCGTACTTTGTTGAAATTAGTTGTATTGTTTCCTAGTCATGAGCAATTCTACAAATTATTCGATCTCAAAATTCTCCAAAACCAGCCTCAGATCCTTAATCAAATTTGCTGACAAATCAGCATGATGATATTAAAAGCGTTCTTGAAAATGGCCAAAGGAAATCCCAAAGTGAAGGGAATTTTTTTGGGCTGGCTCTGTAGCTACACGATTGCCGGCTGAGAAAATAAGATGCCCTCGTTAAATGTCATTTTCATCGCTGTGGAGAAGTTTTTGGGCCTGTTTTGAATGATTCTGTGATAAAATTCTTTGTAAAATCGTTTTTAAACCTAGCAAAATGTCATCGATTTTAATTAACGAAATTTACTTTCCCAGCTTGACATGTTAGCCTCACAGTGTTGTCCGTATTAAGGAATCTGATGAATCGCTAGCAAACTACGGGATGGTAAACGCTTCACCCTTCGTTTTTATTCGTCCGGTACAGAATAGCAGGATATTTCAAACTTCTTGAGGACCTGTCCAGGTGATGCTCCATTGTGGATGCTGTCATTCGAAATGAAGTATTTTATTGTCCGAGTTTTCTTTCTCGACAACATTTGAATTAAGGTGCAACGTTGTACTAGTATTCGTAGACATTTGTCTTGGATTTATTAACATTTTGAATTTAAGAGGAATTCTTCTCCAATCCGTCGAAGTAAGGGTAAAATTGAAATCTGCACTCTTTATTTTTTCACAGTTAACTTGTAGAATTGTTCCTAAATTGTGAATCGAAATGTGAAGAAGCAGTTTTAATTGAACCCTACTAAAAGAGACAGAATGAGTGAATGAATAGACGACGGTGATAACAGAAGCAAAGAGTTTTGCGCTCTAGTGCACTTGCTGTATGACAGGGGTAAATGCTGTCGCAAAATTGTTACTCGATAACCAATAAACATGGTGACTGTGCACAGCTCTAAACGCACTCAAACTGGAAAGTGGATATCTTTCCCTTCAGCTCTAATTTTCTGCTTTAGGTTCAACATATCCTGTCCAGCATTCTTTTTCACTCTTTTGGCTATCATCGCCTCTTTCTTTTATTCTTCTATCAGTTCCCCTCATTTCATTTTCAACCGTTGTTTAAGTCCTCTTGAGTTCGAAATATTTTACTCGATGCTTTATGAATAAAACAGAAAAATGTCGACCCCTGTTGCACGATTCAATGCACTGAGCTGATTCTTCTATGAATGTAACTGTATTTCGCGGAGAGCTTTTCGGTCCCTTGCCTTTTGAATATTGAAAAGATGTGAGTTTTTTTGCTGCTATAGTCTTTTAACCCATAAATTTTTCTGGTTTCCATATAAGTGCTCAGATTCGTTCGGGTTTGATACGTAATTTTCTCATGCAAGGTACATGTATTTGTTCTTCGTAGGTTGTTCATTGGCAGAGTACTCTTCGGGTGCCACGTCATTCAAAGCTGAGTCGTGAAGCAGAGAGCCTAATCCTTAGTTTATGTACCGGTCCGGAGAATCGAATAGGGCGACAGGGCACTGATGAGATAAAGAAACACCCTTTCTTCAGTGGTGTCGACTGGGCAGGCTGTTTAAAATCAGAGCCACCACCTTACATACCAAAGATTCGCCACGCAACGGACACTTCAAATTTTGACCCGGTACCTGAGAAGGAAACAGAAGCTGAACCGGACGATGTTTATGATGAAGAGAAGCAAAGGATCATGGACAAGGCACCCCAACACGCCTTTTATGAATTCACATTCCGGAGGTTCTTCGATGAGGGTGGTCACCCGCAGGCTCTGAGTTTCGAAGAAGACACACGACCACCCGTTCAGCAGCAACAACAACAAAATGGTGTCGTTATACAGAATAACAAACGAACCGTTACAACAAGTGATAAGTCAGTTCCAGTGCCAAGCAAGGTAGCACCACCACCATTAAACCAAGGGAAATTGGAGGATAAAGCACCGGTCTATGTATGACTTAAATGTACTTTGGATGTCGAAGGACTGCTGTGCGGCAGGTAGGTAATTTCCCAAGGGTGAGGTCGGATTCTCTGTAAAATTTTGGACAGGGATGTTCGTCATTACTTCTACTCGAAAGATGATATGCCTTTATGTCTGACCCAAAATAATGACGGAAGGGTCTCGACCGCCAAGGGTAACAAGTCAGTTTTGTGGACGCCCAAAGAATAACAGCGATGCTTGCTGTATGGTGATAAAAACCTTACTGATGACGTCAATAGAAGTATACTCGAGCTGACTCTCGAATTCATCCACCGAACAGGTCGGTTTGATTAAGATAACTCAACTCCTAACTTTTGCGATGCGCCACAAAGCCATAGACAAAATCGGCTAGGGTTTGTTTACGAACATTTCGATTCATGTGATCAGTCTCATGTGATGATTTCTCCAACATATTCCGTGTCTTGAAAAGTTGTGCCATGAGTACAACAGTTGAATAATACTAAAAATTTTCCAAGAGTTTGGTCACATGACTCGGGATGGGTGAAGCAAACCTTGGCCGATTAGGTCAATTAATTCCCCTCTTAGTTAGACGTTCTTTATTTTTTGTAGTAGTTACGTGTAGTTTATGTGCCATCTTTGTCTTTCAATGTCGTCACGTCTAGTGCTATGTTCGTGTTTTTAGTTTTATGTTGCCATTTGGTAGACGTTAATTATCGCTCCAAATGGTATTGTTTTAGTAGTAGGGTAAAGTATTTTTGTAGGTAGTGTTATTAGGTAATATGTATTGTAAGTTTTTAGTTTGATATGTAAAAAAAAAGTAACAGCGATTTCGTCAGATCAAAAGAATAACACCTATATTGTCCAAGCGCAAACAACTAACATCAAGCCAAATTTTAATCGCATGAAAGTAGCACGAGCATCCTTGTTCAAACTTTCACAAGTGCCATGGGCGTAATCTCTTTGCACCATCTGTGCGAAAGGTTGCATCATGCAAAGATTGATAAGTTGTACTAGTTGATTGCAGACTGTGACAAATCTGCCCGTAAAATCAATCGAGAAGTGCCTCATGGTGAAGAATTCCGTTCAATGCAATCAGCTGTTCTGAGCCAAATATATGAAGTTGACGATATTAAAAGTTGTCCATCCCCGCTGATAAGATCCTGATGTATTAGGGAATAAGTTTTAGGACTTAAAAAGGATTAACAGTTGAACCACTACATGTGAAAGCTTGATTCTCGGACCATTCAATTTCAACTTCGTTTCAGCATGACAAGTTAGAGGAGAGTTTTTGTCAGCACTTACAGTTGGTTAAGAACTGCGTGTTGCTTCCAAGTCAGTTGGTAGTATCAGGGTGTGTAGGTATTCTGCATAATCACAAGTGGATTATGAATTGATACCGCAAGTCCCCGCATTTTTTCATTCAACTTTCTTCAATTTAAAAATGTTTACCCTAGGATACAATTCAGTTTAAAAATTAAATTAAGTAACTACTTTCCAATTGTCCCAGCAAAGAAACAAAAAAGGTTATGAGAAATAAACCTATTTACAATAATGTCTAATTACATGGCTACAAAACATGAAAAGGAAATATAAAGATAACTCTTTCAATGCAGATGCTTTCCTTGAATTCTGCATTCAGTGATCTCAAACTTTTAAATCACATTGTATAGTTTTGCATATGGGGGCATATGTAAGAGAATGTCTTTGAAAGAGGCTGGCTGATACTTGACCAGTCGAAAAGAAAACAATTTGGCATGCCATGCCGTCTTTTGTACAAATAGCGATAGCTTTCACATTTTGAAACCAGATAGCGCACTGAAGGCGAGATACTTTAGAATAGAGAGTTTACGAAACCACGACGGCAACAGCAACTGCAACGCAATGTTGCTTTTGTTTCAGAACTTCAGATTCAAAAGATTCCTTGCTTTCTGTTCGGATTAGCTTCCCTTGAGAGTCTCTGAAGTTGTCCTGTTCAATTTCACAACTTGGAAACCCTATTTCTGTCGTTCCGTACTGCAGGTCTAGACCTCCGAAGTAAACTCAGTCTTTTTGAATGGTTGTCTTCAAAGAAAAAACTATGGTTTTCAGGCATCTTTGAGTTATAGGAGGCCTCATTTTGGCCTTTTGGATGATATATTGAGGGTGGCATACGAAAACAATACTTCCTTTCCAGAAGATGAGATAACGTTCTGGCTGGCGTTGCCGTCCAAGTTTCGTAAACTCCCTAATAGCTCCATCTGAGGAAGGTGTGAAACATAAAGACATTAATATCTGAAGAGTGACATATGAATTAACGTGGGATGTTATGAACGACTGGAAAATATGTTAACATTTAATTGAAATTTGCTTTCAGATTGTCCGATGTCTTATGTAGGGAAAATATTACATTTAATGGCAGGTTGTAGTGTAGTTTATATATTTCAATTTCAATATGCGGGGACTTGCGGTATTTGGAGCCTATGGAATTTCTAAAAATGCAGTGATGTCAGCCTTTCGTTTCAGAAACTGCAGCGAAGAAGCCATTTCAAGGGAAGCGCAATTGTTTTCAGATCAGAGCTAAGGGAAATTTTGTACATCGTATCCGTTTTCATGGCCCAAGTTGCTACCTTGTTCATAATGCAAAAAGTTGATTTTCAGTTGTATGCCCCCCCCTCTGTTTAAGAGATATATTTGTAAACTCGAATATCATATTCCAATGGTAATTCTACTAAATTCTATCCAGTCTTTGGAGAATTCTTGTTTTCATACTGGGATAAACATTGGTCCAAATTATCGTTGAACAGTAACTCACAAGGCAACATCTTGACGACAGTTCAGTGCTTAGGTATACTGACACTGCTTTCTTGCTGTAAATTCTTAGGAAATTCTTTGGGATTCTTCTTCGAGAATTCTAGCAGTCTTTCATATCTTTGAACAATGTTTGTCTGCACTTAGATCCTCTTTATGACTTTCAGGAGAATTCTTGGATGTCGATAGCGTTGTTTTTTGAATGTCTGAAACGAAGCAATATTAGTGGACTCCCAGAATAGACCACTTTCACAATGACGTCAGTTCTTTTGAAATTCTTCCAGGAACATCACTTGCCTTGATTTAATGTGGATCGAAATCTCAAAAGCGTGCATTGCTCTCAGCAACGCATGAAATTGTTTCGTACGTGTAGTCGCAACATGATGATATCACAGAATAAAAATAAAGGCAGAAGGGAAACTCTATTGTTCCGACAGCGCGACACTCTTAGAACAAAGGAGATCATGGAAACGAGGTTAAGTAAGTTAAATTCGCTTCCACAGTACGGGCGGCTATTGAGGTATCTCCTTCTAACTGGAATTTCAGAGAAAACACTGAGAAAATCAAAAAGAAAATCGCATTTTCGTATATACAGACATACATTCCACATTAAATAAGTAAAAAATGCTGGTTTCTACATCTTTCTTAGTCGTTTTCGCACCGATCACTACTGGCAGGTAAAAGCCAAGGTCGGCCCGTTCTCTCCAATTTCATGGCATGCAGGTATTTTTATATATTTTTCTTTTGAGCTATCGGCCTTCATAAAAGTTGTAAAATGTATATATATGTACTAAATTCATATTTTCTGCTACTGGTGGATTTTTATGCTAGATTTCGATACGGCATTTTAGCAAGGCCCATCTCCCCGTGGTTAGACTGAGAGAGTTCGCGCAAACGTAGTAAAGTACCACAGCTTTATCTGAAATCTTGAATACTTATTAAAGATATCAAAATGCATTCATAATACCTTGAACTTGTTGTAACTGTTACAGAATCTTGAAATTAACAGAAATATACTAATGTTTCAATGGTTGTCTTTCTGTCCTGCTTGCGCCGCTAGATCGGCCAAGAACCAGGCCTGCCTGCATGCATCGCAGTTCTTGCCACAGCGACCAGCCAAATAATCTCTGAAATGAGTTAGAAGAAATAATCGAGTATATACCTTATGATGAATGTGATAAACATTCGTAACGACAAGCATAAAATTTTTCCTGGTTATGGTAGGAAAAGTCGTGACTTTAAAAATGTTACAGAGCAGGTGATGCTCGAGAGAGAACCAAGTCGCGTTGCATCTTCCTCAATATTGAAAACCACCCTTTGCTGAGCTAGTTAGGCTGCATGTCTATATCACAATCTCTGGGAGGAGATCAACAGAATAATGACTTTTGAAAATAAACGGCTTAGTAAGAAGAAATAATAACAAAAATGAAGCTTACCAACATGAATTTCCAGACGAAACGTCCCACAACTTCAGTTTCTTCCTCCTCGATGTTTTCAACTCATGATATCGGCTTTAGTTCCCACTGTTAGTTCCGTGTGATTGTTTCCTGCTAAACCTCGTTGTAAAAACGAGTTTAAGTAAGCATCCATTGTTCTCATGGGCTAGCCTCGTTTGAAAACGTGTCGCAAAAAGATCAAAGGATCCGACAGGAGTTGCCCTTCTGCCTTTATTTTTATTCTGTGATGATATGATGTAGATTTCTTACTGTACAGGGAATCACATCGTTTGCCTCGAATTGAATTTAATTGTGAAATAGGTCTATAAAAATGTGTATGACCGTAGAGCTGCCACCCTAATTTCAAAATACTGCAACCAGGTATTAGTCGAAAAAGCTTGGCGAATAGAACTTGATTCATGTAAGGGCCATTGCATTTTGGTGACACACGGGGTGGAATGTGGAGGGGGGGGGGGTTGTTCCCTGAATTTTCAGACTTCCTATATCTCAGTCAAAAGGATCGGTCTCCACAATAGTAACTTGAAGTTAGAATTTGTATACAGTCCCTGATTTAGCCTATACATTCTCAATTAAATTGAACCAAATTATTCCGGTGCTAATGGTTTCAGAAGGGACAACCCTTGCGCTATTATGGATTTCTGGTCACAAGAGAATTCTTTTCTCAAAAAGCGAAATTTAGTTTGAGAAACAGAAAAACAAAAACCTCGACTAATTCCTAACAACCCTCCCATTTGACGCTCCAAAATTTTTGTCCATTCGCTTCAAGTTTCACTTGCTACGCACGATCGGTTGATACGAGGGGCAAATCACTTCTCAAAATAGCGTACGTGATCCTCGTCATTTTGAAATCACAGATTTCTTTCTGTGATTTTTTGTGATTTTAGTGATTTCTAGTGATTTTTTCGTGTGATTTTCAGTACTTTTTTAGTGATTTGTGATCTTTGCTTCTTTCCGTATGTGATTTTTCTTGTGATTTTGTGATTTTTGTGTGTGATTTTTTTGTTATTTCAAGGGAGGTGTACGAAAAAAAAATCAGTGAATTGCCCCTCAGGTTGATACCTAATTTGAAGTATTTTGCAATTGAGTGGCAATTCTCTGTAGAGAAATTGTAGAGGATATCTTTCTTACATGAATATAGGATTCCTTGACAAATCCTTAGCGCTTGATTCATCTCGACTCACTACGGGGTCCTACTTGTTCCCAACTTTGGAACAACAACAACAACAACAACTTCAGTACCTCTTAAACTAAAATGTTTTTTTCACTGTTCGAGCCGTCAAAATCGACCTTGGAAATAGAAATGAAACATTCTGCAATGCCATCAAACCTGATTGTTCCAAAAAGTCTTTCAAACTGACTTTGGTGGAAATCAGGGGGGGGGGGCATGTTTCATGCCACCTTTTGACTGCCCGCCATGGAAGGAGGTATATTCGGCTCCTTGCTAGTTGCATTGATGTGTATGACAGGAGTGACAGATTTTTCAACAAACAATCGCATCATATGGTTTGGCAAGTCTCCGCCCCCTCCGTGTCGATGAACGAGTCTCGTCGTCCTTTAAACATTTCGAAACTTAAAACCAGCCCTCCTTGTGTATAGCTGTATATCCATATCCTTAGCATTGTTTAAAAATAAAAAGAATGGACTGTACAGACATAATCTAAACTATTCTGCAATTTGTGTATCCCCGATTTGTATAGAAGTATCGTTATCAACGTGATTTCTGGCAATTTTCAGCCTGGTTTCCGTGTAGCTGCTAGGGGGTGCGATCCAGTCGCTGGATTTATTACACAGTACAAATTAAGTTGAAGTACTCCTTGTATTTCAAAACAAGTAAAATTGTAGCTATTTTATCTTGCTATTTGAGAGATGAGAAGCACGACTGTGAACATGGCTATATGGAAACCATGCCTTACGGAAATTTCAAGATTGTACTTGAATTTAGTGTAAAGATTTTGATAGAAATTGCTGTAAATTTTAGACTTTTGAGTTAACTCACCGTCGTTTAAGTATCAAAGCCCTCAAAGGCATTGAGTCCGTATACATAGCGTTCTCATGACCAATATCAACTTCTATTCAATCATGAAACAAGAGTTGACATTTAATCCCTATTGAAATTAAACCAAAGAAATTCCTTAAGATAATGCAAGGACTAAGAAGCCTTTGGTCTCCACCACTAATGACTTTAGCACTATTGTGCGATAACAAAAGGCCGTCAGCAGTTTGTCAGCAAAAATTCAGGACAGCGTTAACGCTCAACAATTTATGTGGACTCAATTCCTTTAAAGGATTAAAAACGAGGACGGCAACTGCAACTGCACCGCAAGGTTGCTTTTGTTTCCAAACTTTCGCTTCAATCTACATCTGTCCAGATGCTATAAAGGTGTCGTTTTCAAACTGGCCAATTTAGAATCACATTTCTAGTGTTCTGTATTTCAAATCTAGGTCTGCCAGGTAAATCCCAGCTATTCTTTTTTGTGTACGAGGAAAATAGATGGTTTCAAGGTACTTTAGAGAATGTCTCGTCTTATCATTTTGCATAAACTGTAGAGGGAAAGGGAGCTTAGAGGTAACGTATGGACAAAAATGTTTTGCTTGTATTGTACCGGATGTCTTAAGAAAAGTTCCGATGTTTGATTCAACGCAGAGAAAAAATGCTTGAATCTGGCAATTTCTAATCATTCTAGTTACTTCCTAGACATTTCAACTTACAATTTGGCATATCGTATGAAGACATTAGTAATCTAACTATGGAGTTATGAGCTCTAAAATTTCATGTTCGTGTTCAAGGCAAAACAGAGAGATTATGTGCTTTCCTCCCTTCAACATCGCGGTGAAGGGGAATCTCCGGATGAGCAACACTGGATTCACACTTTGGATCATTAAGCCGGATTCACACTTGGTCGTTTTTGGGTCGTTAAGGTCGTGCAGAAAGACCAAAAAGACAAAGACTCAGAGTTTGAGTCCTTTGTCTTTGGATCCTTCTGGACGACTCTGACGACTCAAAAGACCTCGTGTTAACCAGGCTTTCCCTTGACGACGAGCAAGAGTTCTGCTCATTGAGCACATGCAAAGCATGGTCTGAAAAATCGACTTCAGCGGGTCTAGGGGGAACATACTAAGTTTGTACTTTTTACCACTCAATTCGAGCTTCACGAAGCCGGAAAATGCACTCTTGCGTAATATGGCGCGTCGAGAAGAGAACTGAAAACTATTTTTAGTTAAAGAAACAAAACCGTGGAACAGTCAAATTCCCGTTTGAAATTTTGCTGTCGGCATAATGCAACAATGACATCAGCAAATTGTTTGTTCCGAGACAGTCCACGAATTTTTTTCGAGCAGGTGGAATTCCACACAATCAAACAGAGTAAAAAGCTAAATTGCATTCAATTAAAAAACGACGCTTTGTCTTGTAAACAGAAGATTTTCTGCACCCTTGGAAAATTTAACTTACTTGAAAATTGCCTTTACTTTGAATATGCTCAGTGAGTAGAAACCTTGCAAGTTGTCAAGGTAATGAACGCATCGTCAATTCAGTGTTTGTGTTGGTCTTTGAGGGCGTCCCCTTTTACCACCATGAGGTAGGACGACGTACAAATCTCTCTGGTTTTATCTCGAGCATGAAAATGAAATGTTAGAGCTCATAATTCCATTTTAGATTACTGATTTCTTCTTACGATATGCCAAACTTTAAATTGAAATGTCCAGCATATAGCTAGCGTAAATAGAAAGTGTTTGGCTCAAAAACTTCTTCTCTGTGTTCCATCAAACGTCGGAACTTTTTTTGGGACACCCGGTACATAAGATGACGTTGTCGGTGGCGTTGCCGTCCTGGTTTCTGTTATCCCCCCGTTGCTACTGCGTGTCCCAAAAACGATGCGAAGAGATTTGAGGAGCAGTGTGATGAACACGGCAAGTTCAACGTTTTCAGTTACCGCTCAGATTTTTCGGAGATATGAGCCTTTGACCATAACTGAGACCAGGCTATTTCAAGTTAGGTAAGTGTGCCTCTAATGCAAAGATTTTCATCTTTAATTTCATGTTTAGCGATCAACTTCAAACGAGAGATTTGTCAACGTGTGTGAGTGAATTCTTTGGTAGCTGATACATTTACGATTAGGGGTATAAATGGAGTGATTGCTGTCAAGTTCGTTCTTGTTAAGGTGAGCAAAAAAGGAAGTTTGTACTTGCAAATTTAGCCAACCATCAACTGCTTACATTTGGTCATAGTTCCTTCTTGCTAAATTTCTGGTTGATCCCATATTTTGTTAGAAAATTTAAACGTAAGATTGCGAGATCTCAGATAGAGATCTCCTCCCGGTTTCCTATCTGATGTGCCATTGAAAGTGAAATTTTCACCCAGTTATGATAAAGTGTAAACAAACCAGTTTGCAGAAAGAGTGTTCACACTTTGATCGAAGCAGTTCTGTTCATTATCTCCAACGATTTTCTTGAGGGTTATATTAAAGATTTAACTAAGGATCTCAGGAATCAAACAAATGGTATTGTACTCAAATTAAAAGGAACGTCGTGAAAATGTTTCATCTCAATGCCCTCGGCAAATCATTCATCAAAATTGCTGATAATCCAACCAGACTGTTACAAAAGCTAGGTAAAAATTGGAAGAAAGTGCAAAAGTGAATCAAATCACAAAATGCAGTATGCTCTTTGGACGCAACAAATTGTGTGGCAACACGATAACTGGATTGTGTAAAATATTTAATTTAGTTTTAGTGTATCTTATTGCATGGCCCACTGTAAATCAGTTTTCTCTAACTGAGGGGCTACCATGCCTAAAAAAATTGAAAATGAAGTGAAATTGGAAAAGCTACGTTTTAAAGAAATATGGTCAACGATTGTAGCAGACCTGTTTGATGGACGCTGTGATGGAATGTTTTAGAAACCGCTCGCAACTTTGGAGAGAAGTCAAACCACTTTGAATGAAGTCGGAATATATCCAGCTGAATGCTTAAAAACTATAGGTTCACATATCACAAACGCTTTAACAATTTTTTGACTCTCATTTAAGTTATACCTTCTATCGGTTGTCCCGAACGTACTCTACAGTATCCAAAATAGATTGTTCCTTATGTGCCGTTGATGAGTCCCTCGCATATAACGAAGCCAATTTTTACACGAGATATCAGTTTATCAAAGTGATGATAACATTGAGTGGTACATTTGTACGATTTTATATCTTCTACACAGATGAGTGTAACGCATATGCAATTTTAGCATTTTAGTGTTATTACTTTTTCTACGATGTGAATTTAGATACATATAGGTTCTACGTATGTTATAATATTGTATAAGCAATTGGCACGGGCCATAAATATCCTCAAATAGCAATTAAATGGCTTGGTGAATATCATGTACTCTTTTAAAAATTCGTCTAATTTTTTTCACCAGATCCTCTTTCCTATACTTACTAAATGGGACCTTACGGTTCGCCATACTGTCTTCTTCACGATTATGTTGGCACTCAATTTCACGATATGACACTTCATGTTGATTTGGAGTGGTATCGGAATATATGCGCTACAGATAGCGGCGAGAAACATTTTACCAAGATGCACTGCGGTCAAAATACGAATCTTTAACGATTTGATTAGGGGACGCAGTGCATCTTGAAAAAGAGTTCTCACCACTACCTTTAAAGCAATCCTTTATTACCGGGTGTGCACAGGGTACACAGGGACTCGAGTATTGCGTCTATCTCCTACGCCGCTGGTTGGTTATCGTTATGGCAGCAACGGTTTCTCGCACTTGAATAGGGTTACGGATACGTTGAGGCACATACTACCGAGATACATTGTATTTTGTAATGAAATCAACCATGATTCTATGTGAATTCAACTGTTAAAACGTTGATGCATGTTAGTCCAATCCTAGTGCACTATTTTTTGTATGTATATGCACTATTGCGCTACCTATTCCATGATACCATTTCATCATCTACTCTCTTTGATGGCAGCGATTGGTAGCTGCCAACAAAGTATCTTACGTTGGATTGGTCTAGCTGCCAATCAGAGATGCGAAAACCCTATACACGTTTTTTTTATAAGAAACTAGGATCAGGCCATAGTACTAATAGTTTCTTAATTCAACATGAAATTTTGTCCGTTTTAGTACTAAAAGTTTCTTAATTGGTTTCTTATTTTTCAATGTAGAATTATCATTGTGGTCGCTAACACTGCTGCAGATATTTTTCTTGATATTTAAAACATCATATAGGAATAAACAATGTTCTACTATGTTGAAACACAAATGGTTAGATATAGATTGCCCAAGGTTCAACGATCTATTTGCTATAAAATTCATGCTTTCAAGTTTGAAAAGTTTCTTAGTACTTCTCAGACATAGTACTAGAGCTTCTTAAAATTTTGGCCATCTTAGTACTAGTTTCTTATAAACCAGTTTCTTTTAAAAAAAACGTGTACTCTCCTCCTCAAATCTCTAAACTTCCGGTCACGTGATATGACGTCACAGTACTCAGAATACCATACCTGTGGAACTTCTCTCCAAAATGACTTTTCGTTTGCTTTTTAACGATAGCAAGACTATTCTATATCTACAAACTCGTTCAACTAATATTCATATTCAAAAAACGTTAAAATCTTGGTTGGTAATGTGGTCAGCTGCCTCTTTGTAGGCGTTTATAAATCTGCTCGGGGAAGCAATCTTGACCCTACATAATGGATCTGTCTTAACTGCAACCATGTTTTCTCCAAATCATATCTCCAGTATATATCTATCAGTGTTTCTGCATATAATGGTAACGTAGTTGGCTTCTTTACAGAGAAACTCTACGCTTCTTTGGCAAAGTGGCCTTAAAGAGAGGTCGATGATTTATCACCTCTCTCGTATCTCTGCCAAAAAAAGTTTTCTTCTGACATTATTTACTGTCTGCAGTCTCGGGTAATGATATTGGCATAGAAACGTATCGCTCCAATGTCAAAAACATTTCTTGGCTTAGTTCTGCTGCGTCTCCGAGGGTTTCAAATGTACCTTTAAACTCACTACAGTATTTCAACATTCTCCAGTATACTTTAATTCCTCTACGAAAAACATGATTTACCCGTAAATATTTGTGAGCCAATGAGTGCCTTTTGCTGCTGGATCTTAAAATCATTTGATGGTGTGTCGTGTGTCGTTCTTTCTTTCTTTCTGGATGCCCTATCAATTAACATTGTGATACCATCAAGTTGATAGGCAAATGAAGAATGACTGATTTGTCGTGAGGCAGGTCTGTCGTGCTTTCACTAGTGCTGCCAGCTTCGTATCTGCTTCTTCATCATCGCTTCGCATTTCATCTGCAATGGTCACCACGACAAAGAATCTTACTTTGCTACAATAAGCCTTGTTTGAGAAGAAGATTATCCATTCTTGTGAATCTTCAGTCCTTTCGATTATTGTTCACGTTACATTCCAAAACACGGCAAATGGTGTTATTCTCAAAACAGTTAAGGCCAAGCTATTTGATGGTGTATTCGATGACTTGGATGAATTGGAAGTAATTGAATTATTCTGTAAATTAGTTAAGTTGTTGTTATTACTTGGTGAACAGACGTGCTTCCAGTTGCTCGCTTGAAAAATGTCAGATTCCGGTGAAAGTATCGAACATAATGATGAATCTCTGGTAAAAAAGGTCATTGAAGCAATACAGAACGTAAAGAAGAGGCATGGAGGCCAGTATATTGAAAATGTTGCTCGCGAAAGCGAAAAAACCTTTGGATGGGATAGGCTCAAAACGACATTGGCCTTACAACACGCTACGGAAAGAAATCTTATCCGTGCGGTCCAAGTGGACAAAAAGATATCGTACAGGGAGAATGATGACAAGCCCAAAAACATATGCATTCGTGATAATGTGAATACAGCTGCTAGCCAAACGGACACACCTGCCTGCTGTGATAGTGATATGACAGAAATCCAGTGTACTATCAGAACTTTGGCAACAGACTTCGTAGACTTTAAAAAGCATGTATGCGACGAATTGGAAGCTGTGAAGCGAAGGCAAGATAACCTCAGTACAGACGAAACACGCGCGAATGTGGGGATAAAATTATGAGAAGGCCCTAATAAAAAGTTTGGAAAACAGGATAGCGTCACTTGAAAGATCATTACAGCAAAAACAAGAAATTATCGATCGACAACTTTTTGAAAAACAAAACATCATTGAAAAATTGCTAATAAACAATAACATCCAAGCACAGGCACAATTGACACCTTTACTAAACAATGAAGAACAATCAACACAAAAGAAACAAAGCGATGCCAAAACAACAAGCAAAGACAAAAAGGAGCCTGAAAGAAAAGAAGAAAACAATGAGAAAGCAAAAAGCAAAGAAACCAACAAACAAAGAGGGTACTCAAACCAAACCAACAAACAAAGAGGGTGCTCAAACCATAGCAAATAATACAAGGCAAGATCCGAAGGAAAAGCCAAACAGGAAAACAATTTTCCTTACTGGTGACTCTCTATTGAGCGGAATAAGCGAAAATGGTTTACAAAGTAAACACAACGTGAAGAGCCGACCACACAGTGGGGCCTCGTCAGAGGACATGGTTGATTTCATCAAACCATACCTCCGAAAGAAACCTGATGCGATTATACTGCACTGCGGCACGAATGACCTGACTAAAGGTGTAGATACGATTAAAGACCTTGAAGAAATCGTACAGAGAGCGAAGACCGAGTCTGAAGGGACAGAATTAATTATATCTGGGTTGGTGACAAGGAGAGATAAGTCAGGCATGATCAGAAAAGTCGCAGATTTAAATAGTCGAATGAAAGATTTCTGCAGAAACCAACAAATTAAGTTCATCGACAACAGCAATCTGGATGCTGCTTGCCTTGCAGCGAAGAAATTACACCTCAACAAACGAGGTAACTCTTATTTAGCTAACAATTTTTTAAAAGCAATTAGCGAACTCTGAAGGGGTGAAACTCCACCATCTCATCATGTAGATCAAGATTACGACAGTGGTAACAGCCACTTTGCAATTACTTGCAATGATGAAGATAAACCTAATGCCTTCGAGAAAATGAAGACACTCCGGTTAAAGTATCCTAATAATATAATTATATCATACATCAACATCAACTCAATCAGATACAAATTTCAAAATTTTGCTGATTTGGCTAGTCAATATCTTGATGTAATCATAATAGCAGAGACGAAATTAGATGACACATTCCCTAATAGCCAATTTCATATACCTTGCTTTAAAACCCCATATAGACTCGATGTCATGTCAAAATCTGGTGGCCTTTTGGTCTATGTTAATGAACAAATAATATCAAGGGAATTGAAGAATTTATCGTTGCCAAAAGATATTCACGCTATCCCGATTGAGTTGAACTTTCGGAAAAGTAAGTGGCTGTTACTGCCGTTATATCGACCTCCTGATCAGGACGAGGCTTACTTTGTGGAGCAACTTCACTTTAACATGATCACTAGTAATCCTATACTTTCCTCTTGAGAACAATGGCATGTATAGTCTGCTGAAAACTCCAACCTGTTTCAAATCTAGGCCAGGACGGTGTATTGACCTCATGTTGACCAACATGAAGCACAGTTTCATGCAAAGTCAGTCTTTCGAGACTGGCTTCAGTGATTGCCATCATCTTGTTTATACCATCTTAAAAATATGACACACAAAGTTGCCCCCAAAACGGATACAGTTTAGGGACTATCGAAACTTTACGAAAGAGAATTTTGAGGCGGATTTATTTAGTGCTATTGCTGAAAAAAGTCCACATGATCTCCAGGAGTTTGAGAGACTCTTTGATGAAACCCTTGGAAAGCATGCTCCTTTCAAAAGCGTAACTATCAGGGGAAACAACAAATCCCACATGACAAGGACTCTACGAAAAGCAATGATGCTTAGGACCAACTTAAAAAATACGGCAAATAAAACGAAGGATCAAGAAGATATCCGGAAGTACCGTAAACCTTGTTGTCAAGATGAACAAAGTCGCAAAGGGTGAATTTTATACTTCTCTCGACCCTAAAAAAGTTGAAACAAACAGGAGTTTTTGGAAGACTTTTAAACCATTGTTCTCAAACAGTGAATCTAGGGAAAAAGTTACACTAATTGAGGATGGTAAGATCATAATAGATGAAGCATAGCGGACAAATCTTTTCTTTTGTCCAAAGATCCCGAGGGGTTGTCAGTCACGCTCTGGTCAGATCACAGTTTCTCCTGATATTGACCAATCAGGTGCCGTCGTTGTGTTTACTTCCGCGTTTTGCGACGAAGCTTAGGCCATTTTTGACCGTTTTGACCACCATCCCGAAAAAAACATTGCAGGCTCGCCTATGTCGGTTTTCATCAAAATTTCAACGGGAGAAGATTCTCCATACCTCGGACCATAAGTGTTGTCGGCATCGCTATACGATCGCTAAAATTAGCCGATTTGTGGCATTTTGAAAATCATTGCAGCCATTTTTGCGTGGCAAATCCTACAAAATTGAGCAAAAGGCGAGCACAAACTGATAATCTAAAGTCTATAAACCTACCTTAACTGTTTTGAAGACAAATATCCACATCTCAACTGGAATCCACTCCCAGATGCACCATAAATCGCTCCCATGGCTATGCGCCTTTTTCGATAAACTGTGCCCCAATCCTTCTCCCAACTCCTGCAAAGATTGTAGGAGTAGAAACCGACAATGTCAACCAAAATTTCGGAAAGTTATGAATCACTTCTTGCATAAGAGCACAAGTGATGATAGTGTGGTTTTACAGTAGAGTAGAGCGTGTATTTGAAATAGAAATGAACTGAAGCTGTGTTTAAACGGAGGAAATGTACAATTTGTTTTAATCACGAAAAACTATTTAGCATTTTAATACTACTTTTCAAAGCTTCTCAAAATCAATTTCACATCTTGTGCAGGTATCATAGAAGATCTCTTTAGCCCTCCAGTATGTATTAGGAAATCATCCCTTGGCAGTGAAACAACAAGGCAGCATGAAAGCAAACATACTCATGGAGGTACACATGTATTTTTTGAGATACTGAAACTTTGATCAGCGTCTCAGAATTCTTATTTTATCATCTCAGGTGAGAGAGTTTCTTATAAGTGAGGGTTTCTTATAAGTTCTTTCAAATTTCCATTGATAGGGGCCCCTCAGATTTCCATTGGTATTGGTGTAGGGTCTCTAGGATCGGGATCCCGCAAGAAACTTGGAGTAAAAGAAACAGGCTAAAGATGAAATGATTTTGTTCTGTAAACAATGATCTGTAAGAAACTGCCTGTAAGAAACTCTGTGTCATAAGACTCAGAAGGTTGAGTAATATCCAAACACTGACCTCGAAAACTTTTTTTAGGACAGTTCACGGCAGGGCACAAGAGGCAAACCCTTAAGAGTCTTTCCTTACTCAGAAAATAACAAAAATTTTGAGAAGCTATCGATACCAGATCATAGTTTTAGTATCTCAAAAAATGCATGTGTAGGGTACTTCCATGACTTTACAAAATGTAACACTGATGTTTGCTTTGATCCTGTTTTTTTTGTTTCACTTCCAAGGGGTGATTTCCTAATACGTTCTGGAGGACTAAAGATATCTTCTATGATACCCTCACAAAATGTGAAATTGATTTTGAGGGGTTTTGAAAATAGTTTTTAAAAAGTTCAATGGTTTTCGTGACGAAAACAAAATGTCAATTTCTTCCGCTTGCTGTCTATTTCACGTACCTGCTACACTGAAAGGCGACACCGTCTTCTCTTGTGATGCAAAAGTATGGACTGTGAAAATATATGCGACATTTTGGTTGATATTTTCGGCTGCCACTCCTTCAGACTTGCAATCATTGCAGGAGTTGGGAGAAGGGAACTGTTTATCGAAAAAGGCGCAAGCAATGGGAGCGATTTGGTGGCGCAACTGGGAGGGGATTGCAGTAGAGTAGTGGATATTTGTCTTCAAAACAGTTGAGGTAGGTTTAAAGACTTTAAATTATCAGTTTTTGCTCGCCTTTTGCTAAATTTTGCTGGATTTGTTACGCAAAACTGGCTGCAATGATTTTCAAAATGCCACAAATCGGTTAATTTTAGCGATCGCATAGCGATGCCGAAAACACTCATGGTACGAGGTATGGAGAATCTTCTCCCGTTGAAATTTTGATGAAAATCGACATAGCCGAGCGTGCAATGTTTTTTTTTGGGATGGTGGTCAAAACGGTCAAAAATGGCCGAAGCTTCGCCGCAAAACGCGGAAGTAAACACAACGACGGCACCTGATTGGTCAATATCAGGAGAAACTGTGATCTGACCAGAGCGTGACTGACAACCCCTCGGGATATTTGGACAAAAGAAAAGATTTGTCCGCTATGCTAATAGATGATAAATCTATAGGTCAGTGTCTTAATAATTACTTCGCCAATATTACAGACACGCTCAATATACCTAGGCCAGTAGATATAATGCCTAATGAACAATCTGGTGACCCTATAATTGTTGCAGTTGAGAAATACAAGACACATCCTAGTATTGTAATGATTAAGGAGAAGACGAGGGGCCAAACATTTGAGTTTTCTCATATTGACCCAAGTCTTGTCCTTCACGAAATCAATAAAATAAGGGAGCGGTCATTTTTAATCCTGGGTACCGGGGCGGAGGATTTTTCGCAGGGGTATGAAACTTTTCTCCATTATTTTGCGGGGGTACGAAAATTTTAAGAGCAATTCTTATGGGTTACAAAACTATTTTTCTTGAAAAAATTTTGAATGAAGTCACCGATCAAAGATTGAAAGAAAAGTTAACAGATGTCTGGAAATGATGAATCACTTGACCAGTATACCGGGTGTCCCAAAAAAAAGTATCCGGATTTGGTCGACCCTAGCGATAAGAATATAGCTTGAATCAATCCGAAATGATTTTCAAAACATACCTCGATAGCCAACTTGAACATAGATACCTCGTTTGTTGATATCGGTGCACTGGGAGTGAAGATATTAATCTTCAAAGGACAAATTTGCCTCCACCACCAAACCAGAGCTTTGGCGCTTTGGCCTAAGCAAATTCTTGAAGCAGAGTGAAAAAAAATCAACAAGATTTGAAGACGGCACACCAGATGTGTTTTCCAAAATACGGTTTATGTGAGACCTATCGTCAAGGGAGCTCCGAAATCAGCTTCATTCATCTCAATATCGAAGATTCATTCAACACTTACTATTCACCGGTAGTACTCCCTTGAGCATCAACACACTTTTGACATCGTCGAACCATTCCTTGATAAGAATTTGTTATCAGATCTCTCGAGATCAGGTTGATCATCGCGTATCTTCGAAGCTGATTTCCCTGGTGGGTCATCAACAAGAGAGGAGATATCTTTTGGCCCCCAAAAGATCTCCAGACCTTCCTGTCGTGACTCCCGAGAGATCTGATGAAGAATCCTTTTCAAGGAATGATTTGACGATTTCAAAAGTGTATTGATGCTCAAGGGAGTACTTTCATCGGTGAATAGTATGTGTAAAATAAGTTGTCGATATTGAGTTGAATGAAGCTGATTTCGGAGCTCCCTTGACGATAGGTCTCACATAAACTGTATTTTGCAAAACCCATCTGTTGTGCCGCCTTCAGATTTTGTTGATTTTATTCACAGGGCTTCAAGAATTTGCTTAGGCCAAAGCGCCAAAGCGCCAAAGCTCTTGTTTGGAGGTGGAGGCAAATTTGTCCTTTGAAGATTGATATCTTTACTCTCAGTGCACCGATATCAACAAACGAGGTATCTATGTTCAAGTTGGCTATCGAGGTATGTTTTGAAAATCATTTCGGATTGATTCACGCTATATTCTTATCGCTAGGGTCGACCAAATCCGGATACTTTTTTTTGGGACACCCGGTAAATGAAAATCGCCTGGAACAACTTGCTATCTGTCCATATATCTATGCAGGACTTCTGGATGGGGTACTAAACCATTTTGCTGAAAGGTGATGGGGTACGAAAAACTTTTTCTATGTTCAAGATGGGGTGTGAAATTTTCTCTAATTGTGCGAAATTATTCTCCGCCCTGGTACCCAGGATTAAAAATGACCACTGCCTAAATAGTGCCAAGAAAACGAGTGGCCCAGTGCCAGTTGATAAACTGAAACTCGTTGCTGAGTCTTGCTATAAGGAGATCTCTTACCACATCAACAATGCAATAGATGAGAACATTTTCCCTGATAACTTAAAAAAGGCCGATGTATCGCCTATTTTCAAAATTGGAGACTCCCACATCAAAAAAGAACTTTAGACCTATCAGTGTCCTGTCAACGCTCTCAAAAGTCTTTGAACGGCTTATGTTATCGCAAATGTTACCCTTCATAAGACCTAGTCTTTCAGATTTACTTTGCGGTTTCAGAGAAGGCTACAGCACCCAGCATGCATTGATACGGCTGGTAGAAAATTGTCGTGCAGGACTAGATAATGAAAATATAGTGGGGATGGTGCTTATGGATCTTTCTAAAGCATACGATTGCTTGCCACATGATCTCCTTATCGCAAAACTTGAAGCGTATGGATTTGGGATGAAAAGTCTACGACTGCTTTACAGTTACCTAACGGCGAGAAGACAGCGTATCAAAATTAACTCCACTTATAGCTCATGGCTCGATATCACATCAGGTGTACCACAAGGTTCCGTTTTAGGACCACTTCTATTTAATATATTCATTAATGACATGATTTTCTTTCTGAAGAGATCAAAGGTCTGCAACTTTGCAGACGACAACACCTTATATGCAACCAGTAAGCAGTTACATGAGGTTCTGGCGTCCCTGGAACTTGATGTTAATGGAATAACATTTGGATTGGTTTGAAACCAATTTCATGGTGGCAAATCCATCCAAATTCCAAATCATGTTTCTTGGATTGCATCAACCACACAAACTGTGCCTTGAGATCAACAATCAAATCGCTCCCTCCTCAGATACAGTCAAATTATTGGGCATAGATATTGACTCTAAACTGAGTTTTGACAACCATGTTAAGGCTGTATGCGCCAAAGCAAGCAGGAAGGTAAGCGCTTTCTCTAGGGTTGCAAACTGTGTTACCTTCGAACAGGCCAAGCTTCTATACAATTCCTTTATCATGTCAAATTTTGGATATTGCCCCCTGATTTGGATGTTCTACGGGAAAACTGCCAATGAAGAGATCAACAGAATCCATAAGAGAGCACTTCGCAGGTTGTATAATGACTTCAACTCCAATTTCGAAGAACTTTTGGCCAGATCAGGTGAAAAAACGGTTCACCTACAAAATCTTGAAAAGTTGCTTCTGGAGGTTTTCAAGTCCCTACATCAAATTAATCCTGCATTTATGTGGGAACTGTTTGAGAGGAAGGAAGTAAATTACAACCTTCGCAACAAGGATCTCCTACGAATACCAAAATTCCAAACGATAACTTATGGGGCAAACTCTATTTCATACAGAGGTAGCTATCTTTGGAATAGCATGCCTGATGTGGTAAAGAGCTGTGAGCGTGTCCTCTCCTTCAAAAGAAAACTAAGAGAGTGGAATGGAAGGACATGTACCTGCAGAGTTTGTAAATGGATTTTAAGACTATGTAAAAGAATTTGGTTGTATTCGAGTTATTTTTGTAGATTATGTAAGTAGTTGGTATAAATTAGTGCACATCTTTGATGTGAACTACACATGTAGACTACCAACTTTGAATAAATAGTTTATTATTATTATTATTATTATTATTATTATTATCATTATCATCATCATTATTATTATTATTATTATTATTATTATTATTATTATTATTATTATTATTATTATTATTATTATTATGTACATTTGTTGCTCACTAAATGTCAGTGGTAGTGTGTTCTCGGGGTTTGGCATCAACAAGATTTCTCAAATCTCGAGAACCTTTCTCAGAATCCTGGCAGAATGTAAGATCACAGTTTTCTGCAACTCAGTAACCCTTGTCTCTATTCCAATGTCTTCCAATCTCTTCTTCAGTTTCTTTGGTGTTGTTCCAAGTGTTCCTATGACTATTGGGATGACTATCACCCTCATACCCCACAGCTTTTTTATCTCTCGTGCAAGGTCTTGATATTTTTCGATCTTTTCTACCTCCTTTGAGATTACTCTCGAATCATAGGGAATGGCAAAGTCTATGATTTTAGCAAACTTTGTTTCTTTGTCTATCACAATCATATCAGGACGCCTAGCCTCAATCACATGGTCAGTTTGGATGTTAAAGTCCCACAATATCTTGTATCTCTCATTTTCATGTACTGCTTCTGGCTGATGTTCGTACCACTTTGGCTTTACTTCGATCCCATTTTTACGACACACCTCCCAATGGATTCGTTTTCCAACCCAGTCATGTCGACGCTTGTACTCTTTCTGAGCCAACTTGCTGCATTTGCTAATGATATGGTTAACTGTCTCGTCTACCTGTGCACACATTCTGCATTTACTTTCTTCTTGTGTTTTTTCTATCTTTGCTTTAATGACATTTGTGCGTATTGCTTGTTCTTGTGCTGCCATTATCATTGACTCCGTTCCTCTTTTAATTCCTGTATTTCTAAGCCAATTCCATCTATCATTGCCTGCTTCATTTTCTGTCTGTCTTAAAAACTGCCCATGTAAGGTCTTTTCCTTCCAAGCTTGACATCTTTCATTCTTTTTCCGCAACTTATATTCAGTTTCGCTATCTCCTTCATATTCATTTGCCGCTCTAGCTGCTGTTAGTAACCGTTCATTACTGTTACATACATATCTCTCGAGACCAATAACTGCGAGGTTTATGACATCTTCCACATTAAGCAATCCTCTTCCACCTTCTTTTCTTGGGATGTACAATCTGTCAACATTGCTTTTTGGGTGCAGTCCCCCGTGCATTGTCAATAGCTTTCTTGTTTTTCTATCTAACTGATGAATCTCTTCCTAGCCTAGAAATGCTGCAGAATATCTCAGCAAAGGTATTGCCCAGGTATTTATCGCATTAATAACATTTTGTCCATTCAGCTTTGTTTCTAGTAGCTTTCTAACTCTTAGAAATTATTATTATTATTATTATTATTATTATTATTATTATTATTATTATTATTATTATTATTATTATTATTATTATTATTATTAAGAGCAAAATCGGCATCCGTTGTACCGTAAAAATTACGAAACAAATTTTGTCGAAACATTTCAGGCCTAGAGGCACATGAGGACGATGCGTTAAGTACGGAAAAAAAAACAAATTTATCGCCATGAGATACATTCGTTGATGTTGATAAAATATGCTCTCATAAAGATGGATATGCACCTACGCAAATCCCCTCTTACTTTCCGGCATCTAAAATACGCCATACTTACGAAAACGTCAACATAGTAATGAAAAATTCAACCAATCCACCAAACTTGGATATCATAGATTGTATGACTCATACTGATTTAAGTCTCAGAAGTTCCTGAAGAATCTCAAATGAAAGTGGGTTGCGTTTTATCTGAAACAACCTGCAGTTTCTCGGCCTTGCGGCTGCCATAAAGAGCTTTGCGGTTGTAATGGAAACAACAAAACAGCTTTCTTCCAAGATTTTATCATTCATTGCACGATTGCACAAAGTTGTGTACATTGTTTGCGATACCTATCCTAAGCACAGCATTAAAGGCCGAGAGGGAAAAATCCGTAGTGAAGGCGAAAGATTCCTTCTAGTCAATCTAGAAATGAAGATCGCTTCAGGCTACGGAGCTTTCCAGCGAAATGATGAAAATAAGGAGTCCCTTTCAAACTCATCGAGATATCAAGAATTTAAAGAAAAGAAGATTTTCAAGAATGAATAGTCTTCTTCTCAATCATTGCAGCAATAAAACATCTCGTGACATGACCATTGTAGATTGGTCCCAAAGCAATCATGAAGAAGCAGATACGAAGCTCATAGCTCTTGTAAAAGCGGCAAAGACCTGCCTCAGGATAAATCAGCTGTTCTTCCTTCTACATCCTGTAAAATTGATATCTTCATGCTTTTCGTTGCCTATCAATTTGATGGTATCACAGTGTTTATAGATAGGGTACCAAGAAAGAAAGAAAGAACGACATATGATATATCATCTAATGATTTTAAGATCCAGCAACAAAAGGCACTCATTGGCTCACAAATATTTACGGGTAAATCATGTTTTTCGTAGAGGAATTAAAGTATACTGGAGAATGTTGAAATAACGTATTGAGTTTAAAGCTACATTTGAAACCCTCGGAGACGCAGCAGAACTAAGCCAAGAAATGTTTTTGACATTGGGGCGATATGTTTTTATGCCAATATCATTACCCGAGACTGCAGATAGTAAATAATGTCAGAAGAAAAGTTTTTTGGCAGAGATACGAGAGAGATGACAAATCATCGATCTCTCTTTGAGGGCACCTTGCCAAAGAAGCGTAGAGTTTCTCTGTAAAGAAGCCAACTACGTTACCATCATATGCAGAAACACTGATAGATATATACTGGAGATATGATTTGGAGAAAACATGGTTGCAGTTAAGACAGATCCATTATGTGGGGTCAGGATTGCTTCCCCGAGCAGATTTATAAACGCCTACAAAGAGGCAGCTGATCACACTATCAACCAAGATTTTAACGTTTTTTGAATATGAATATTATTTGAACGAGTTTGTAGATATAGAATAGTCTTGCTATCGTTAAAAAGCAAACGAAAAGTCATTTTGGAGAGAAGTTCCACAGGTATGGTATTCTGAGTACTGTGACGTCATATCACGTGACCGGAAGTTTAGAGATTTGATCTCTAGTCATAAAACTTATCGTCAAGCATGTTACTGATGTTTTCCACTGATTTATGGTTGGTAGATTAAACAGATTCTTAGGCCCCGTTTACACGATACCGTTTTCATTTGATATCGGATTGGGTAAAGCAATCCGCTATGAAAATTTCTCCTGTTTACACGATGCCGTTTTCATTTCATAGCGGATTGGGGTTCTGTTTACACGATACCGTTTCGCCTTGCACTGTAATGGTTTCACCACATTCTGTAATGGTTCCACTGCGCATTTTGCGCAGCTCCCTAATGGATTCGAGGCTAGTACAATTGATAATGAGGTTCCGTACTGAGTTGATATCGGATTCGACCGTTTACACGATATCGGATTGGTTTCATGCCACTTTCAGAGCGTTTTCATGTGAAAACGCTAAAACGGTATGAGGCATATCGGATTGGTGCGTTCTCGTGTAAACAGGAGGCCAATCCGATATGGAATGAAAACGTTATCGTGTAAACAGAAGGCCAATCCGATATGAAACCAATCCGATATGAAATGAAAACGGTATCGTGTAAACGGGGCCTTAAACTTCAGTGATTTCACGTTTTTAGGTGAAAACGAGGCGTTTTCGTGAAAACGAGGTTGAAGGCCCCGGAAATTCGCCGTATAACATAGATTTTCGTAATCAGCGTCCCAGAATTGACCAAAATCACTCATCCACATAAACTCCATCTCTTTTTTACCACAACCCCTTCTACCGCCCGGACTAACATTATTTCATTACTTGCACCACATATGTCCTAGCTGCTGTCCCTGATCTCAAAATCTTGAAAATCACCTACTGAATGTACAAGTTTTCTCGATTTCACTCTCAGTAAACTCTAATTCTTTATAAAGGATATCGACCAATTGTTTACGAAAAGAGAAAGTTTGGCTGAACAGCTTTCAGAGCAAGCTTGCTTGTTTTTTGGTGGATCTTTTGTTTTGTTGCAACTTTCCCCAGACTGACACGGTGTGAAAATACGTTGTTCTGGAAAAACCTATTTGAATATAGCATTCAAAGATGATTTCAGGAGGAACAGTAAACATTTTGCTCCAACATTGCAAGGGAATTAGGAATTAACACTAACTAGGCAACTACGAAACGCTGCAGAACGAAAAGTTCTGGGAAACAAAAATTCACTTTCGGCCATAAAATGGGGATATCAATACGATTTTTACAATACAATAGCCGCCGGCAAGAACAATACAGCAATAGAATAGCCGCCGGCAAGAACAATAATCACTGTATAAATAGAAGGTAATAACAAGACAGGTCTCTCCTATTATCATTGAAAGATCCAAAAACATGGTATCATTGTTGGTGATGACAGAGCAGAAACTGCGTAAAACGACGTCATCGGCCAGTCTGAGATAAGGAAGTGTTTGAAAAGATAGGCTTTTTGAAATGATAAATCAACAGTTTAAGGCCCTAGGAAGAAAATATCAAGAGTTGCCGAATTTCGGGATCTGTTGCAGGGAGCTAAGGAGGCTCAAAGTTATGAGTTTTTACGCATGCGTGCGCAGTTTCTGCTCTTTCGTTCGGGATACTATCAGTGAAAGTCTTTCGGATTTTTCTCCAGAAGATCCAAACGCCCGTCGAACCACTTTGGAGTCAGCGCAGTATCGATCTCAGGGTCATTGCTCTTCATCCTTCCTTTGTGAAACTGCGCATGCCCCAAAACGCTCTCGTCCCATTGACCAGCGAGCCAATCAGAGTTAACGTCTTTCCTTTGTGATTTACAAAAGGGGGAATTCGCAGTATCCCAAACAAATCAGAATTGAAGCTTTCTCCTGCCTATTGTTGAAATAACGTTTAAAACGAGGAAGAATGAAATCCTGAAATTCAGGGTTGCGGGAAGATGAATGGTGTAATTGAAGGACTCGCATTATATTGTACCGCTAAGCTACGGTGGCTAAGTTACTTGTTGAAATGGGGTGACAAGAGAACATGTGAAGAAAGAAGAAGAAATCGTCATCATCATCAGTATTCGTTCTTACAAAGACTTGTTAAGTTGTGGTAAGAACACTTCTTTTTGAAGATAACCAATAACCATTAACCATGAATAGAGCTTTTCTTTGACGAATGCTCTATCCATAAGGGAGTAAATGGAGTATGTTTTAAGTAAGGAGGGCAAAATGAGTTTTGTCAAATCAATGGATTTCTCTGTATCGAGTTGTCCCAAAACAATTGCTCGATGTCTGATTATATGTTAAAAACTAACGATGAAATGAACAGGCTCCAAGGCAAGATAACCCTGGCAGTTAACAAGCATTTGAAGTTCCCCTTTGTGTGAAAGCTGAAACCAGAGGCTTCTCAAAAGCATTCGTAGTTAAAATAGCAAAGGGCTGTCGTTTTGTTTCTCGTTTATTTCAGAGCAAACTAAATGGAGATTGGAAAGGACCTTCGATAACGTAAATAACATTAAATCAAGCTGAAGGATGTTTTGACAAACTCTTTTGGGCAAGGCTTGAAGTGACCCAGTCTCTCATAGTTGTCAGTTCTTGTTTTTGGCTACTTGCATTCGAAAAGTGAATAGCCAGAGGGACATCATAGATGACATCTCATAAGTTCATGAATAGCCTATTGTATTTGACAATCCAGCGCATGACGCTGTGTTTATGTCTTTCTTCGTTCTTTCCATAGATTATTATTATTATTATTATTATTATTATTATTATTATTATTATTATTATTATTATTATTAATAATAAACGTAGTTTATTTACTACAATGTGAAGTTTGCAGCAAAAAATATGTAGGTAGCACCAAAACCAAATTTCGGCAAAGATTCAACGTGTACAAATCTTATTTTAGATCTTACGCACGCATACATAACGAGGGATCACTGGACAGGGGTAAATCAATCCCACAAGCAAACTTTTTTAGTCATTTCTTTGAGGGGAATCACAATGGTAAGTTTGAGGTTAGAGTTAAAATGATCGATGGGGCTGATAATGTTTTTTCATATAATGTAAGGAATTATTTTGGCAAATACAGACTGGGAACTTTTCTTCCCAAGGGTTTGAATGAACGGGCTGCAGATGTGGAACTCGATATGTTTGCGTGTGGCATGGCCTAATTCCTGCCATTGTATCTGGTTTCTCTGGGGGATTCGGTTGGCAGTGCTCTGCTGTCTTCCTATTTGGCTTCATGTTTTTTTGCATGTGGCGTTGGGGTGGAATTCCCTATCAAGCCATTCAAGATTCAGCAATTTGCGAATCATTGAAAGGTCAAGTGGGAGGGCCGTGGGGTTGCCGGCTGCATCCCTTGGAGGTTTGCTCTGTGATCTATTTGATCCCACGGGGTAAAAGGACATACGGGAGGGTCATATGGGAGGGAACATTTGCTGATGTGCCAGTTACGTCATTTCTTGTTTACGCTGAAGAAAGTTTGAATTTAAAACGTGATTTTAATTCCCATTGGGTCTTAAATTTGGGGTCAGTCATGTTTACTAAGCATAGGGTTCTTTGTAATGAAATGTAATTTTAGTTTATTTTTAACTGTATTGAAGTTGTTTACCACGGAGTATAAATCCTCGGTTGTCCAATTAGAAAAGTATTGCTGACGAAGATTTTTAATCGAAACGTACAGAGTGTTAACAGTTGTGTTTCTTTTTATTTTCTTTTTCTGTTAATTTTTGATGATGGTTTTGTTTCTTATATTATTATTATCATTATTATTATTGTCCTTTCTTCACGCCTTTTTGTTGTTTGGCGGCTTTTTCTGGGCAGCGGATTGAATCCCTCAATCTTGGGTGTCCAGGGTCCTTCTAATTATCTTCGCCGTGCCAAGTACACAAGTCTTTTGTAATAAAGCTGTCATCTGTCCCATTTCAAGTTGCTCAACATATCTCTTAAAGTTTTTGCTCAGCGTACCAAGAGCTCCGATGATGATTGGTATTGTCACCACTTTCCTGACATTCCATAATTTTGCCACTTCCCTTCTAAGATCTTCGTACTTTTCCCTCTTCTCCTCTTCTCTTTCGATCACTCTTCCATCAAACGGGCATGAAACGTCAATGATTTTGCATTCATTTTTCTCTTTATCGTGTATTACGATGTCAGGTCGGTTGTGATTCAACTGCTGATCCGTTTGAATTCTAAAATCCCATAAGATCTTTGACTTTTCATTCTCTAAAACACCTTCTGGAATATGATCATACCATCTCTCTGTACAATCGAACCCATATTTCTTGCAAAGCTCCCAGTGAATTACTTTCCCAACTCTATCATGCCGCCAATTCTTGTACTGGCTATGGGCCAATTTTTCACATTCAGCCACTACATGCGCAATAGACTCTTCTCTTTTTCCACACATTCTGCAAACAGGTGAAACATCCTGTTTATCTATGCGGCTCTTTATAGCATTCGTCCTCAACGCCTGATCTTGGGCTGCCATCAACATCCCCTCTGTCTCCTTCTTCAGCGTACCTTTCCTCAGCCATTCCCATGAATCAGAACTTCTTATGCCTGCAGTCAACTTCTCATACTGGCCATGTAGAACCTTCTCTTTATAAGATTCCATTCTTTTTACCCTGATTGCTTCCTTTGGCATTCCAGAGCCCAACAAGTTTTCTTCCCTTACTGCTTTTAAAAATGGTTCTTTGCTCAGATCTATATAGCTATACAAACTGTTTACCTCAATCTCAACGCAATCCTCAACACTGATTAAGCCCCTGCCACCGTCTGCTCTTTTGTAATAGAGTCTGTCAACATCCGCCTGCGGGTGCAATGCTCTATATATTGTTAGCAACTTTCTGGTTTCCTATCGACGGCTTTCAGCTCATCTACCCTCCAGCTAATTATTCCCGCACCGTATCTGATGATTGATACAGCCCTGGCATTTATTGCTTGGATGATGTTTCCACCATTCAGCTTAGATTTCAGTATTGATCTAACCCGCCTGATATATTCCTTCTTGAGTTTCTCCTTCATTTCTTCGTGTTTTACGTTGTCGATCTCTAAAATTCCTAAATATTTGTACCCCTCCTCTTCAAGACCTTTCATAATTTCATAATTATTATTATTATTATTATTATTATCATTATTATTATTATTATTATTATTATTATTATTATTATCATTATTATTATTATATACATTATTTATACACGAGGAATCCCTTCAGCAAAAACCTTAAAGTACATAAGCATAAAAAATAGATATATAAAAATTCAATGGATGGGGCTGATCTTCCAGGGAGTCGTGTTTGAGTTTAATTCAGCTCCTCAAATGTATCATGAGGTGTTTTTTGAATTGTTGTAAGGTAGAGAGTTCCCTGATGGTATTGGGGATTTCGTTCCAAGCTTTTAGGCCCGAATAGTGAAAGCTTTTCTTTGAGTACTCAAGATTGTATCTCGGAAGTTGAATGTCCGTGCAGTTTCTTGTTCTATAACTTGAGTACATATTTCTTGTTTTGTATGTATCCCAAAGGCTTTCAGGGCAGATCTTATTCATCATCTTATAGGTCATAACCGATCTGTCAAAGTTTATTAGTTGTTCTACAGTTAACCAGTCTCCAGACCACTGATCTTTGATTTTTGCCCTTTCTATAATGGAATGAGCTCTATTTTGAAGACGTTGAAGGGCTTCTAATTTTGTGTTGGAGAGAGACCCCCATACAACATTTGCATATCGCAAGTGACTCTCCACAAGAGCATGGTAGATATTAACCAATTGGGATTGTGGAACAATTTTCATCAACTTTTTCAGAGACCATAGCCCGCCAGAGACTTTCCCTTTAACTTTCTTGTACTGTTCATTCCAATTCAATCCCTCATCAACAATTATACCCAACGACTTTGTCTCCTTGACATGCTTAATTTCTGCGCCATTCAACATAAGTGGCTTATGGGATAATATCTTATTCGTTCTTCGTGGGTGCCCAATTATCATGTATTCGGTTTTTTGTGGATTAATGCTTAGTTTGTTAATTCTCATCCATTCCGAAATATTCATCATTTCTTCCCGAGCGCTTTCAAACAGTTCTGCCAAGCTATCTGATGTTAGAGTCACGTGTGTATCATCTGCGTACATACCCGCTTTAGAGAGCACAAGACAATCTTCAAAATCATTTAAGTAGATGATGAATAAGAGCGGACCCAGACAAGATCCTTGTGGGATGCCACATGTAACCAAGCTTTCACTGGACTTTTGATCCCCTAAAGAGCAGTACTGTTTCCTATTACTCAAGTAGGAGGCAAACCAGTCCCCTGCAATACCTCTAACACCAATGGCGTTCAATTTCTTAACCATTATTTGGTGATCTACAGTATCGAAGGCTTTCTTCAGATCAAGAAACAAGGACAAATTCAATTGCTTTTTGTCGATGTTTCTGTACCAGTTATCAGTGCAATTTATTAAGGATGTAATCGTTGAATGCAGTTTACGAAAAGCTGATTGAGTCGGTGTCAAGATGTTGTTTGTTGATAGGAAATTATATGGCTGATCGTGTACGATTTTTTTGAATATCCTTGCAAAAACGGAAATGATTGAGATGGGTCTATAATTGTTTGCGTCGCTTTTGTTGCCAGATTTGAAAATTGGGGTCACCCTTGCTAATTTCCAAAAATCTGGGAAACTCCAGATTCCATGGAGGAATTATAGATCATCACCAAAGGTTTACAAATAAGTTCCGCTGCATCTTTGACAAGCATTGTAGAAACTTTGTCAGGTCCGGGTGATTTTCCATTTTTGAGGCTTTTGATGGCCTTCAGGACAGTGGCACTATCAACTGGTGTGAAAACTATATCATTTCTCGATTATTCACTTGAAGTAAATTTAAAGGTTCTGTTTCATCCATCATGCCTTGCACGTGCCGTGTTCTGGTTTGCCCTTGTTGCCGCCATTTTCATGGGCCATGAAAATGGCGACAACAAAGGCAAACCAAGGGACGACACGTGCAAGGCATGCTGGATGAAAGAGACCCTTTAACGATGGCTATCAGAATCAGATTACGAAGTTCCATTAGTTCTCTTTGATACTAGCCAGAGGTATGACATTGGATACCTTCTTTCACCTCGATTTTGGAAGGTTTTGTGTAAACTTGATCTTTCAAACCCTCGCAGCTCAGTGAATTTTAAACAGCTTTGAAAGAATCTATTTTCCAAAGTTGATTTAAGACATTATGATCAGAATTATCTTACCATGGATCCGGGAGGGGGTGTAATTGACTAGGGAAGTGACGGGAGTGTGTGGCAAAGCTTTCCACACCTTGTACCCTTTCGCATAAAAAATGGCCCAACAGTATACCCTGTCGCATAAAAATTTTGCCAAAATCCATTGTTTCAAGGGAAATGTCCACCCACATGATACTGTCGCATACCTTTCTTATCAATGGTAATACCTGTCGCATAATTTTTATCAGAAAAGGACACCCTGTCGCATAATTTTTACCGTAAAAGGCCACCCTGTTGAGCGGCACATCCCGTCAAGTCCAGTATGGGAGTACCCCCCCCCCCCAGGCCATGGATCTCTGTCATTCTATCGCTATTCTTCAATATTCAATCGAACGTCAATCAGTTTTTGGGGCATCCTGTGCATTCGATAAAGACTATCACCTTTGATCATGTATGAAAAAGTCTATTGTTCACAACAAGGACAGCGAAAAGTGTCACCCTTATCAAATTGCTCTCTGTGTAAGATGTCACAAAAATAGCTACAATACTTCGCTTGAAATGTAAACAATCACATTATTCATTTATCTATCCTTATGTACCAAACAGGCAAACATCTTTAGCACAGCACACCCTGTCTACACAAGACACCGCTATTCGGCATTAATGGAACAAAAGTGATTTGATAATCAGAAGTCTCAGGATACTGGTTGGTTTATAATTTAAAAGACGGCTATGAATTGTAAAATACAGGAAATACATTATATTTATCTACGACATACTTTAGCAACTCTATGATACACACAACGCTTTGGCCGAATTCAAACAATCCAAGTAAACCATGGGTGATAGGAAACATAGTGTTTATTCTTTAATAAATGAATACTCAAATCACACCTGCGTCTTTATCGTTGCTTCTTTCCACATTTCCTTGCTGCACTTTGCAGCCCTACCTTGTCTCAACTCGTTGATTCAAGTTTGCAATTGCCTGATTTTAGTTTTTCTGTAAAAGCAAGGTTGTCCTCGTGTGAGGTCGTGGAATCACAAAACCGCAAACGAGGACAGACTCGCGTTTACAGATAAACTGAAATTGGCCCATTGCAAACTTGAATCAAGGAACTGAGCTAAGGTAGGGCTGCAAAGGAAAGAAATGAAAGACGGAAAGAAACAACAATAAAGACGCAGGTATGATTTGCGTATGCATCTATTGAAGAATAAAACATTTTGTTTCCTTTCACTCATTCTATAACAATGAAACAGGGAGACAATTCAAAGACAAGATTCACTATTTGCGTTGAAGATTTAAATGGGCTAAGGTTACTGCAAACGTTTGAAGCACAAGATTGGATCTTCTCTCGCCAAAAACAAAGTAGTAGCGAAATCTGGTTAAACTATTCGATGCGTAAGAATTTCTGGATTCAGCCATATCAAAATGATTGGAAAATGTTGTTTTGGAAAAAACTCTAAAATGCTACCTTCCAAGCAAATTTATCGCTTAAAGGGACTCAGAGCGTAAAAGTGGTTGAGAGTTAATGCTATCCTGAATTTCTGCTGACAAACTGTTGACGGCCGTTTGTTATCGCACAATGATACAGAAGTCATTAGTAGCTGAGACCAAAGACTTCTTAATCCTTGCATTGTCCATTGGAATTTCTTGGTTTAATTTCATTAGTGCTTAAATGACAACTATCGTTTCTTAAGTGAAAAGAAATTGATATTGGTCAGGAGCGCGCTATTTATACACCATCTTCTAAAGCTATTTTGTACTCTTGCAGTTGAGGTAACAAAATCTAACCTACACAAACGGAAAGTGCGGATCTTGGGCTACCAAAATTGGTCTCGGAATTCGCGAATTCCTTCTACCTTTGAAAGTATACGTTGTCAAATTTGTGTATATCATTTCTCTGCCTTTCCAAGGTCGTATTTAGCTACAGATGGGCCAGAGGACATTTCACAATTCTGAGATAACCTTTGAATGTCCGCGGGCTACTCTAGCAGTGTGCAAAATTTACGGTTATTCGACTGGTTCATTATGTACAAAATACCTCTTTCGTACCTGTACCGAGTGGATTTTTCAGTTTTCACGAAGAGACTTTTTCTGTTATCACATCATACTGTACAACCTCAATTTAGCGCCTCACCTCTGAGCCATGACTTTATATAAATCTCTCTATACATATATGTAGCACTATATATATTATATTATATATAGTATATATACATTATATATGTAGCACTAATGAATATCAAATCCCCCACTTACATCGAAGTCCAGAAATTACCAAAGATCTATCATTTCTTTAGCAGAACAAGTTAGCATGTTGATTTTGATATGGTTTGAGATAAAAAGCTGCGTCGAATTTATGCATTCGACTCTTATAATTGTACGTCGAATGCGCTAAATATGCAGTGAAAGAACTGAGAAGCTATCATACAAAATCCTAATCATTTGATTTTGTAAATAAGCCCCCTGCTCTTATAGTCCCACTCTGGAGTGCTCAAAATTAAATAAGCCCCCCCCCCTCCGGAGTGCTTAATGGAGCTTTTACGGTACACAATATGGTTTCATCTTTGTTTAAAAGAACTAGAGCGGCTTAGTAGGTCAAAAGCTAGGATTAACACTTGATCCACATCGAAAAATGTCGAGTGAAAAACTGTAGTTTCTTTCTCTTAATCAAGATTTATCCCTGTTCAACGCATCTGATTCTTTCAAAGATAACATCTTTGTGTTTCTGAAAAGCGGGGCTGGTGAGATTTGAAGAAATCCAACAATCGAAATTTTTGGCCTGCAAACGTTCAACATAACCTTACAGTCCTCAGTCACTAAACCTCTGAAATAGAATAGAGGCTGATACCACGATTTTAGAGCTAATTCACAAGTAGCGGAGAACGATTTAGTAACGCAAGGTGAGCCAGAAAAAAGTACCCACTTCTGAAAATTCATAGAACGAAGTGTATTTGATGCATGGGAATGAACCTAATTCTGCTTGATAGCCTAGGGATTAAAGTATCTTTGTCTTGCATTTTTCTTGCGTTTCTATCACCATTGGAAATATAGGCAAATTCGACTATACGAAAATTTCATGGTTGCAAAATGGCTGAAAAAAGCATAAAACATTTGATCAAATCATTAAGAAACTCCTCCCACATATCAATAAAGAAAGCGCAATTTTCACGAGTGAGGGATGTCGTCTGCACTTTAATTGGCATGGGATCGAAATCGTTGGTATTTTCGTTTTAAAATCTATTTCTTATAACTCCTGAGAGAGGTAAAATGCTGTTGCCCATTTGTCTGTGTAAGGAGATTCCTAATGATCTGACGAAGTGCTGTAGGCCCTTTCCCTGGCATTTTGCAACCAAGCATTTTTCGTGAAGTCGAATTCACCAATATTTTCAGTGCTCAAAATAACGCGAGAGAAATCATCAAAATAGTTTTCTTATTCGGCTTTCAACCAGAATTTGAATGATTTAAATCCGTCAAGTACTCTTGGTGCTATGAATTTTCAAACGCGAAACTTTTCTCTGGTCAAAAATTTGATAAAATCTAATCTTACCTGCCAATTAATTGTGTCACATTTTTCCAGTATGTTCTCTCTATCGGCTGAACTGCAAATTTTATTCTATTAGGCCCAAAATGGTGTTGTGTTGTTGCAGCTGTATTAGAAAACTTTTTTCCACGAATATAAATTGTGGTGTAACTGATACAGAGAACATAAAGAAGCAATGTGAGACAGTCAACTGGCAGGTAAGATAATGTTCTATCGACTTTGTAACTAATACTGAATTATTCTCCGCCACCTGAACTCAGTTTTTTATCGATTTATCATTTTGATCTTCCGTCTCATACCAAGACGAAATCCCCCGAATCTTTCTATTTTGCAAATAGAAGTGACTGCAAGAACAAGCAGTTGTCAAACAGGCCTTGATCTTGCAATTCCATCAGAGAGAGCCTATGACCAGAACCAATATGTTGGAAGGCCAATATACTTTGGGGGCATAATTCGCACACTTTCCATCCTTGGTACACGGATGTAAGGACCTTCCTCGAAGCGTGACTGTTTCAAATCAAATCTATCTTGTCCAGAGGGCCTGGTGGTTTTCCTTCCATTATGATGTTGAAGCTGCTATAATGCTTAACCATACTTTCTGCAATCTGCTTGTCAATGTGATACTTTTCCGCAATTTTCTCTACAGTCCATTCATCTGGGACACTCTGTCTTTTAGCAAACAATTCTAGAATTTGACTGGATGTCAGTCGTCCAGGCACTATTCGCTTTCTGTTATCATTCCGCGCTGGAAGATCTTCGCCATATGCTGCTTGTTTATGCCGTGATTCTACCTTCGGTGATAAAAAGATAAAATGGGGAAAATGTAACGTTGCAATTATATGTCCATGATAATAATCGGACCATATGCTTTTTTAAACGATGCTTGCATCAAGCACTGCAAAATTTTCACCAGGCTTAAAGTAGAACCAAAAGTAGTGTAGAGTAAAAATTTGTTCGATGCCATTCCGTTGTCTTTGTTTGATAGTAAAAGCCGATGTCTCTTGCGAAGAGAAAGAGAAGCGTAATATTCTCACTAAACTTTTCGAAATTTAAACTCGTAAGGGTGTAGATTGAAATCCAAAAATGATTCGAAGAAGGCAAAAAGTCGAAATGTCAATGCAAAACGTCAAGGCAAAAGGGCAAAACGTCAAGCTAAGCAGCACTGCTCTAGTTGTAACAAGATTTGTGCTCCGTGTATTTCTCACCAAATAGATTTTTATTCATATACAAGAACTGGCTGAAGACCTGCAGATTTTCAAAAATCTGTTTCATCGATGACGGGGGGAAAGCCGGAAAAACAACAAGCCATTATTAAAATGAATAACAGAAGCTCTACCTTATAGAAACTTTATCGAGCATGGAAGAGATTATCCCAAGAGAGCTTAATCCAATGTTATTCTTTAATGGCAACTGGTTTTCATTGAAATAATGTTCCATTCAAACATTGACTACCGGGTGCCTCGAAAAATGTCCTCCTGTTCGATAAATCATTGAAGCAAAGTTTACTTGCACTATGATCATCAAAATTGATTGTTCTAATAGATACAAGATTGAAATATTTTTTGTATATTTTGCAATTTTCAAGATGGTAGTCCTGTGGTAAATTGAAAAGATTCAAAAATTGATCTTATATAACATCCAGAAAATGGCTTGAAACGCATGATCAAAGGAAACTCCAAACACAAGAAACTTATCCTGCCAGTTTCACTATTTTCGATATTCCTGTTTATTTTCGATATTCCTTTTTATCAGAGCAATAAATACGATGTCGATTTCAGTTTCTCTTTCAGTTTACGCTTATGACTTTATTAGTTATGCTAAAACTTCAGAGCTCTGCTATAATACAAGGATTTGAAGTTAATACACCTACCGAGCTGTATCAAGTTTAATCCACTGTTTTACCCCCGATTAGCCTTAATCAGGCTTCGAGCAACGCTCTGCAGTCGGAGTTAAAATTTTAATCGCGGATTAAGTATTTTATTCTCAGATTAACCCTAATCGGAGTTTTGAACAACCGGGCCCAGGACTTCAAATGGATTTCAAACGACCTGGAAGATTTGACCCGGCGCTAAAGGCAATTTTCCGCCTGTTCTGAAAGACCGACTGAAGTCCTTTGAATTTTCCAAGAGACTACGACTTGAAAATTACGACAGAAATTCAGAAAAATACTTCAATTCCCTGGTAGACTTGCCCCAAGTCTATTTCGTCAATCAAAAAAATTGGGAAAGGGAAATTAGGAAAGGGGAAAGCGAAATGTTTCGTTGTTCACTGTATCAGGCAGACTTATTACAGATGACGAAATAGACTTGGGGCAAGTCTAATTCCCGGGCTACTGAAAGTCAATTCCAAAATTATCGTGTAGCTACATTTGCTGCAGCCGATGATTTTCAAGTGGAGGGAAACTTTTTTGAGCCATCCGGTATTTAGACTGGCACCTTTCTAATTTTTGAGACAACAGTTTCAGTTTTTTCCTCGTGGTGTTTTTCTTTTCTCCACTTAGCCACTTGAGAAACTGAAGTCGATATATTTCAAGTGCTTTATCGAGAAATGGTTGATTCAGCTGTTAACTCGAATAGTTACAAATTTTCAGGGAAATCAGCAATCAACAAAATCTGATCTATAATCTAAGAAACCCAAATTGTTACGAAAAATCTGCTGGAAGAACAATTCGATATTTGAACTCGCATTTCCAAAATACCATATCTGAATGGAACCTACTTGAGAATAAGGTGAGAAATTCTCCTTCGATACCCCACTTTAAAAAGAATCCGCTTGCTATCTTATGGCTAATAAAAAATCCTAACTATAACATTCGTGACATACTGCGTTGAACTAGTTTCACTGGTTGAAGCCTAATGTGTGTCTGCGGCACTGATAAAGAGGACAATGAGCATTTTCTCCTGCACTGCCCTCTATGCAGCATATTGCACCAAGATCTCTTTCACCAGCTCTCAGATATTGATGGATTCAACGTTACTGGCGTAAATGCGAAAGAAATTTGTCTTTTCTCTTATTTGGTATCAAGGTTTGGGTACAGCTGCAAACAGAATCATATTAGAAGCAACCACTTCCTTTATCAAAGCCTCAGCACAGGTAAATTGAAGTCGAAATACAAAAAGCAGCACCCCTCCCCCGCGGGGGTTAATCGAGTTTTGGGATAACGAGGACGTGCCACCCAACATTTTTGGGGAAGAACTATATTTAAGGTTTTACGGTCGAGTTTCATAACCATTTTAAAGGATTTTAGGGGGCAAAAACGGTTGAAATTCCCAGGAATCAAGTTTCATTTTACTGTAAAGGTATGTTCATGGAAGATAAGACTACCACGAATCCCTCTTCTTGAGAATGATTACGATGTTAATCCACTAAAAACTATGTTTAATTTCCACGTTATTGACACCTTTCAATTAGGTAAAGTTTTTGGCAAATTGAAAACATCAAAGGGATGTGGGAATGATGGTATTGCTAGCTGTTTTCTAAAAATTGCACTTCCGGTTATTTCAGAATCTCTTTGTGATATTTTCAACCTTTCAATTGCTACTGGTTGCTTTCCAGATAGCTGGAAAATTGCCAGAGTAGCACCCATTTTTAAAAGTGGCCAACCTGATGACCGATCTAATTACCGACCAATATCTGTTCTGCCTGTTTTAGCTAGGGTCTTTGAAAAACTTATTCATAACCAATTATACGATTATTTGGACAGAAACAAACATCTGTTTTCAAACCAATCCGGCTTCAGAGCTCTTCATTCTGTTGTCACGTGTCTTCTTAACAACACAGATGACTGGTATGTGAACATGGACGATGGCAGATACACTGCAAATATCTTCATTGATCTCAAAAAAGCATTTGATACTGTGGATCACGACATTTTACTTGCTAAGTGACACTGTTACAATCCATATTAAAAATCTCCAAAAACTGATGCTAGAAATCTTTAAGTCAATGAACCATCTAAATCCATCATATATCTGGCACCTTCATGAATGGAAGGAGATTCAGTATGATCTCAGAACTAAGCATCTGTGCAAATTGCCGATTACGAGGACGATAAAATTTGGCATGGAGTCACTCTCATTCAGAGGAAGTTTATTGTGGAACAATCTTAACGATGAAATAAAGGAGCTATCAACAGTTGCAAGCTTTAAAAGACAGATCAAAACCTGGACGGGTGAAGCATGTAATTGCAAAATTTGTAAATAGCCTGCCCATTACGTTGTGTAGCTTGTATATATTTCTTAGACATACTTGTAAATTACATTGTAAATAGTTGGCATTAATTAGTTTTTCCTAACTACGTTACACCAACTGCAAAGATTTTTATCTTATCTTTTTATCTTATCTTAATTAAGTTGAGGAAATATGGCGTTGAAAATCTAGAACATTCTTGGTTTACGTCTTATCTAAGTAACAGAAAGCAATTTTGCAAAGTTAACGGGATATGTTCCAAAACTAAAGATATTCATTGCGGTGTGCCCCAGGGTTCTTGTCTTGGCCCTCTTTTGTTTTTGATTTATATCAATGATCTTCCGTTCGCCCTAAAGAAAGGCAAAGTGACGATGTACGCAGACGATACGAGTATTTCTTATTCCTCCTCAAGTTTAGTAGACATAGAACAAACTCTAGATAGTGAACTGAATGATTTGAAGCTATGGATGCAAGGTAATAAACTCTCTTTGAATGTCCTAAAAACTCAGGCTATGGTTGTAGGCTCCAAGCCCAAAATTAAGAAAATTACTGACAAAATTGTTGATCATCCAAAATTTTTTATTGGTGGCTCTCAAGTTGAAAATGTAGACCGAGCAAAATACCTGGGTGTGATAATCGATAAGAACTTAAATTGGGAAGAGCACATTAGCAATGTCCGTACCAAAGTGTCTCCTGCAATTGGGTTTCTGAAATACTCCAGGAAATTTTTACCTCAAAACACATTGAGTAAAATGTATTCCGGTATCGTTGAGCCCCATTTTCGGTTCTGTTGTTCGGTATGGAGGTGCTGCGGGGTGACCAAGCTGCAAACCTTACAAAAGTTGCAAAATAGAGCTGCTAGAATCGTTACGAAAAGCAATTTTGATACCCCTTCTATAGATTTGATACAAAGTTTAAATTGGCCTACTGTAAGCGACATCATTAGAGGCGAAACCGCAACTACAGTGTACAAATCGCTAAACGGTCTCGTCCCGGAGTACCTTTCCAGCTTGTTTGAAAAGAGGTCGACTCGAAATGTCAGGGAACTCAGAAACACCGAAACTGATCTTTCGATACCTTTACGAAAATCTAACAATGGGCAAAGGGCTATATCTTTTCGTGGACCTAAGCTTTGGAATACTCTTGAACTTGATGTTAAACAGGCACCATCTCTTGCCACCTTTAAGAGAAGAATCAAATCGTAAACTGGTAACGTTTGTGCCACGGCCCCCTGAAAAGCAGTTCTCATGGACTGACGGGGCTACCGTGCCTAAATAAATAAAAATGAATGAATAAATGAATGAATGAACGAACCAATTTCCAAAACTAAGACCAAGAAAATCCAACGATAAAAATAGATATCTCAAAAAGTTTTCGTTACAAATCTAAAAGTTACCCATATCTAGTGGAACAGGTACATTTTGAGACGGATAAAATCGTTGCTGTACATATGGAAGTTAAACCCTGGGACTCCCCCCCCCCTCACTTCTCTCTACTTAGTTTTATTTTATGATGTAAACTTTAGCTGCAATGTAAGTAGCATTCATGGTGAGGACTCGGTGACCTCGCATCTTTCCTCGCAATTAAATTCACAGTTCAATGCAATTGTAGTTTGTAGTTTGATAATTGTTGCTTTGAATAGATAGATAAGCATCAAATCGCACAAAAAGTAACTGCTATTCTTCGAAAAGATTAAACAAAATCCACAATTCAGATCTTTAGATTTATCCTTCTTTTTGACGATACACGCAGTGTAGAGTCTTTAATTTCGGCTGAATGTCAGAAACTCGACTTTCCCGTGCTACGTAAGCAATTGTTTCACCCGCGGTTTGCCTCGGGTTTTCAATGTATGACGTCAATGACAGTGAAGAACAAAAGAATTCTTAATCCTTGTTGTTCTCGCCAGTTGCTCTCATTCTGACAAGCACAGTTGAGTCTTTCATCATGAAACAAAAGCTGTTATCTGATCGATGTTGAAATGATGACTTTAGGTACACGTTTTTTTTTAAAGAAACTGGTTCATAAGAAACTAGTACTAAGATGGCCAAAATTTCAAGAAACTCTTGTACTATGTCTGAGAAGTGCTAAGAAACTTTTCAAAGTTGATAGCATGAATTTTATAGCAAATAGATCGTTGAACCTTTATTATTGGGCAATATTATCTAACCATTTGTGTTTTCAACATAACAGAACACTGTTTATTCCCATACGTCGTGTTTTGAATATCAAGAAACATATCTGAGCAGTGTTAGCGACCACATTGACAATTCATGCATTCAAGAAATAAGAAACCAATTAAGAAACTTTTAGTACTAAAATGGACAAAATTTCTTGTTAAATTAAGAAACTTTTAGTACTATGGCCTGATCCTAGTTTCTTATAAAAAAACGTGTACTGGCCCCGGGGGCTACTTGACTTTAAATTGTACGGGGGTGTGCACTCCAAGAAATAACTTTTTCACCAGGCTTTAGAATTTTTCCCTCAAAATGATAGCCGGCTTTGAAAAAAATCGGCGAAAAGTATACTCAAAAATTTGCGAAAACCGAATTTACGAAAATTGCCTTCCTCCGATGCCCGGTGTTGAAGGTGCATGTATGCTGATGATACGACTATTTCGCTCTCTTCAAAAAGCATTGCTGACCTGCAAAATGACTTAAATTTAGATCTTCTGAAGCTACAGGATTGGCTGCATGCAAACAAACTTTCTTTGAACGTTGTCAAAACGCAGTCGCTTATCATAGGTTCTGGTCCAAACATCCGTAAGATAGATAACCAGTCTGATGCTCAACCATCTTTTTCAATAGGTGATCAGGAAATTGAGATGATTGCCAATACAAAATGCTTAGGTGTTCAAGTAGACAGTCAACTAAACTGGGACAAACATGTCGATACTATCAAGACCAAGGCTAATCGAGCCCTTGGACTTATTAAGTATTCTAAGAAGTACCTTCCATCTGATGTACTCAACAAAATGTACAGAGGGATTGTGGAGCCCCAGTTGAGTTACTGTTGCTCTGTTTGGGGCTGCTGTAGTGAATCAAAAATTAACGTCTTGCAAAAAATTCAAAACAGAGTTGCAAGAATTGTAACAAATAGCCCATACGATGCTTCTGCTGCTCCACTAATTCAGAATCTTGGTTGGCCGACTATCAGTAATCTTATAAGAAAAGAGACCGCCACGCTAAAATATAAGTCTTTGAATTCGCTTGCCCCAGCCTACATGAGAAAACTCTTTACAAAATATTCAGATGATAGCGAAAGGTCGTTCCGTTCAACGGAAACTGATCTTAGGTTACCGTTGCTAAAAACTGCCAATGGCCAAAAGGCCTTTTCATATCGCGGTGCAAAACTTTGGAACAGTTTGCCAAGAGAAGCAAAATTGGCACCTTCCCTAAAAACTTTCAAGGAACGAATATGGAGGGTGGTGTAACTTTAATTTCTCTTCATGTCTGTTAGATTTTATTGTAAATTAGGTATTATAGTGTATTACATTGTAAATTAGGTTTATGAAATTCTTTTGTCCTTAGTTTAGCCTCTTTTCCTTTGTTTTATTTTAAACAGGTCAGTTTGAAAAACATGCATATGAAACTTATTACCTGTATAGATATTTTAAAATGAAAATTTTAAAATGAAAAATGAAAATGAAGAAAGGCGCAAAAACGATACCCGGGAAGGAATGCACATCCCGTCAGCAAAATATACTAAGTACGCCACCCGGGGTACTAGCCCAAATTCTTCGTTTCTCATACAAAAAAATACGCGTAAATTATATTTGTTTCAATGGAAAATTTCAATGAGACATCCCCTATCCAAAACATTTCCATACTCGTATTTCTTTATAAGAAACTAAGAATCTGGGCGAGTACTGAGAGTTTCTTGAAATTATCAGATCTTGAGAACTCAGAGTTTCTTACGAGTTTCTCAAAGGTTACATAACAATCTTCATGTTCATTTAATGCTCCTGTCTGAATTTTCAAAACAATGTTTTTTTTAACAACTTTCCGATGTTTGGGCATCACTCAAGTACATTGCGAGTAATATGATACAGAAAACAAGTGAAATAAAGTAAAATGTGTCAAGGATTTCCTTTGTTAAAAATAAATAGTTTCTTAAGTTATATTTTCCCAGTACTGGAGTTTCTTAATTTTTTGGCGATCTGACAGCTGAGTTTCTTATGAGCAGTTTCTTATAAAAAAAATACGTGTATCGTCTTCAAGCCGTTCGGCCTCTTGTTTGCTTTTAATCATGACTTCTCTCAAAAACCACTTTCGCATGCAGAAGGCAAAAGTTGTCCCTACTGGTTTCAGGTCATCTTTACAGCTTTATTTGTCTTGAACTATTGGTCAAGAGAATTTCCTTTGCGGACACGATTTTTTTAATGGCGGGAAATCCGCCATTTCGAAAGTCGAAAAATCACGAAAATTAGCACTAAAAATGAACTTGCGTGAAAATTTGGTCAAATATGTACTTGAACAGACTTAACAAGATAAAAGTAGGCGAGATTGTGATCATGATATCTTCGTGAACTCTTAAGGCCCCGAAAAGCAGCTTTTAGTTAGAAATGAGCAGTGTATGGGCATGTTAGTTGCCAAGACTAGAATTGTAGGAAATTTTTGAAAGTAACCCAAACTGACAGCACTTTTGCAGCTTTCCTGTGCCCACAGCAGTTTTGCCAATTGCTTCTCATTTGTCCAACTGACAAGAGGGAAGTAGCTGGAGAGCAAATAGTCCGTAAACATAAGTCTTCTAACATCCACAAAAATCTTTAAGATCAGCTAGATGTGTTACAGAAAATTTTTTGTGCTCCTTTAAAAATATTCGAAAACCCATTAACATACTACAATTGAGAGTGGCTTAGGAGCTTAAAGTCTTCAAGAATTTCAAGTAGCTTGTAGCTCAAAATTTGTACAGAGCTTAGGTGTCCTTCGAAGGTGTTCTTCAAAAGTGTCCTTCAAAGGTTGCTCACAGTTACAGGGAGAAATGAAACTGTCAGTTAACCCTATCAAGCCTAGGGGGGCCGGCCCCCTAATTTACTTCTGTTCTGGATAACCTAGAGCCTTGAAACTTTGGATGTGTATAGAACAAGTTATGATGAACCCAAAAATGAAATCTATCTTTAGATATGTCACGTGACCTTTCCATGACGTCACATTATTCAATTTTCAGAGTCAACAGGGTTCAGTACTAAAAATTTTCAATCGTTGATTGTGAGAAAACAAAAACCATTAAGGACATCAGTCCAATTTCACTGTATTCCTTGTCTAAATAGTATTTGCTCTGTGAAGAAAAATTAACAAAAAGTGATGATGTCATCACACAGGGATGCAAAGAATGTGCGCATGCGTAGTGCCAAAATCCGCAAAACCATACGTTCAAATTAAAAATTAGCTAATTCATTGCATAGAGCATCAAAAGTAGTATGTATTCCTACCTTTTCATCATTTTATCACATTAGCTGTAGATTTTATTAGGAATTATTCAAAATTTTACACATACATCTCTTGAAAACTGGACGCGATTACCCCCTGGAATGAATTTGATTTTTTCAAAAAATTAATTTTACATCGTAACAAGGATAAAAACGAAAAATCAGAAAGTTTCAGTGTTGTAAGTGCACTTGGTAAAAATCTACAGACAAAAAACCGCTAGGGGGGGGGGCTGATTCGAATCAGCCCCCCCCTAGGCTTCCTGGAGCATCAAATACCCTAGGCCTGATAGGGTTAAAGATGAAACTTTAAATCAATTAGATTAGAAAATTGGCGAACAGTTAGTATGTTTTTGGCAAAGCGGGAAATCCCTTTGCTCATACATAGGATCACTTGCTACAGAACAGCTCATTATTGGTTAAATCAACTTGAAAATTCATTCTTTAGATCCATCTCCACAGTAACTAACGTAGTAAAACACTCTTTCCGCTGGAAATATTTAGTCACGGAAGCATTTCTTCTATGTTTTATATAAATGAAAAATCCTTGTTTTGATAGAAGGACTCTTTGCTCCAGCAGTAGCCTTGCGCTTATCACATGAGACACTAAGATTCTCGGAAATTCGAAGATAGCACTGATTTATTGTTGATTATAATAATGAGTAGGTTAAGATTGAGCCGGGAAGAGGTATGATAATATTACATCTCAAGGACTAATGCTCATTTGGTTCTCTATTTGAATATCTCACGAAGCAATGGCACCAACAATAGAGTCTTTAGTCAACTTGCAATGTCTGGCAGACAACATATCAGCTTCAGATTCATTCATTACTGAAAAATATTTTTTGCTCATTTGATCCAACAATTCAATGACTTACCAATTACATAATCATGGAGAAACAATAAAAGTATAAATTTGTCAAAATATTCGACTTTGTACAAAGATAATAAGTTAACAACGTTTCGAGCTTAACTCTTCATCAGGTCCACCTGTATAGCGTCTTTGTAGCCGAAGTATATGAGCACCTACGTACATGCCTAGCTGGTAGACATCTTGGGTTTATTCGCACGCCGCCTGTGTCACGTGACACACTTAAATATACGCTTCTACTTACGTCACAACTCTACATCACCCCCCTTAGACAAAGTTCTGTTAATCAAACTGAAATTGAAACTGTTTTGGAGTGAATAAGAGTCTTCTGGCTCAACATAACAACTGATTAAGAATAAAAGGAAATAAGGTTGTCACTTACGTTTCCATGATGACTTACCGTCCAGTTCGAAATGTCACACACTTGTTTCATGATAGTAGTTTGGTCGAGCAGTGATCCTTCTGTGATATCTTCTTACTTGATCATTTGCCTCGTCTTCTTCTTTTTCTTCTTCTCTTTGCTCCTGATGAACTCTATAACCACTGACACCATTATCACTATCATCATCTTTTCTCTCTGATTGAATCAAACTGTTCTTTATTCTTACTCTTTTAAAAAACGAAGCATTCCTTGTAATACTCTTTCCATCTCTACTTGCAGTAATCATTGTTCGCTTCCTTTGTGTGATAGTGTACGGTTTTGGGTCATATGGAGACATAGCCTTGTTTCTTTGTCTTCGTTTTACAATAACTCTTTCTCCCTACTTTAAATCTGATTCTGAAGCATGATTCTTTTCATCTGCATATTCTTTCATCTTTCTCTTCTTCATTTCATCTCTATCTCTTAAATCCTTGTTGACTTCAATGTCTGTGTGCTCTGGTAATTTTGTTCTAATATTTCTCCCCATCAAGAGCTTAGCAGGGGGAATCCCTGTTGTGGCATGTGGAGAGGCTCTGTAATTTCTCACAAAAATGAACACTTCTTGTTGCCAACTTTTTCCTTCAATGTGAGTTGCCTGGATAACTTTGTTCAAATTTCTCATGAATCTTTCACACTCTCCATTTGCTCTTGGCCATTCTGGTGTAATTCTCCTGTGAATGTATCCACTTTGTTTAGCAAACTCTTTCATTTTTGAGCCATTGAAAGGAGAACCATAGTCAGACTTCATTATGACAGGTATTCCATGTGTGCTAAAGATCTTTTCTAACTTTGGTATAACACAGTTCTCACTAGTGGAAGGCACAATTTCAATTTCTGGATATCTGGAAAATTCATCCATGCAAACTAAAATATACTTGTGATTCTCTCCTATGGGCCCCTTGAAATCTACTGCTATTACTTCCCATGGACCATTTGGCAGATCTTGCATCTTAAGTGGCTCTAGCTTGTTGTCTTTGATAGTGGCTTGGCATGCAATGCATGATGTTGTCTTGTTTTCAACCAGCTTATCTATTCTAGGGAACCAAACTTTTTCTCTTGTTAGACCTTTTGTCTTCACTATACCCAAATGTCCTTCATGTGCTATCTCTACAGCCTTCTCTCTGAGAGCTTGTGGCATCACAATTCTTGTTTCCCTAAGAACTATACCATCTTCTGTAACAGAGAGTTCTTTCTCTATTCGTTTAAATGCTTGCAGATCACTGAAACAATAATTTCCTTGAAATTTCTCCTTGTCTTGATTTAATATGGACCACTTTCCACTGTGTAAACATTCTTTTAGCTTCTGCATTGTTAAGTCTTTGTTAGTTTCATCTCTAACTTCATCTCTTGTCATTGCTTTTGGAACTGTATTAGAGGAAATGAAATTAACATACTCCTCAGCAATTGATTTAGATTTTGCAAGCTGCACTGGGTGTCTGGAAAGATAGTCTGCTGGATTATTAGATCCTGGCTTGTAACATACAGTGAAGTCATACTCTTGGAGTCTCATTGTCCATCTTTCTATTCTAGCTTTTGGTCGACTACCCGGCATGTTAAACAAAAACTCTAGTGGCTTATGATCAGTGACTAAAGTGGAACTTTTTCCATAGATATATACACAAAACTTTTCACAGGCCCATACCAAGGCAAGGGCTTCTTTTTCAATCTGGCTATACCGCTGCTCAACATCTGTCAAGGCTTTGCTTGCATATGCAAACTTTTGAAGCTCTACTTTTGAAGAACTGTTAATCACAGATAATTCAGTCTCTATTCATCAACGGAATCTGCAGTTGCTTGTCACCGAAATTTACCGAACAAGGATGAATCTAAGTCCCCCATTTATGAAAGAAATTTTCGTAGAAAGAGAAATACAATATAACTTAAGAGTTACAAACAACATATATGCACGTAAACCTAGGACTACAGCCTATGGATTAGAAAATGTAAGCTTCCTAGGGCAAAATCTTTGGAGAGACTTACCATTGCATATAAAGGAGTCCCTAACTGTAAAACATTTTAAAAAGTATATTAAGTTTTGGAATTTTACATGCAACTGTAGATTATGTAAGACGTACATTGTAAATTTAGGTTACATTTAGGGTGGCTATGCTGTCCGCTGTAGTGGGTCGCGGGCTGCCGTCCTGCGGGGGCCGCCCTCTTTGGGGGTTTTCTGCTTCTCGGGTGCTGCTCGGCCTGTTGGGGGGCGGTGGGGCGGTGTTGTGTTGCGTGGTCTCGGCTTTCAAAGTTTCTTCTATTGTCAGGACTGTGCGGAGCGGCCGCCTCTCTGCTGCTTTTTCGGCGGGCTGGGTGGGGCTCAGGGGCGGGATGGTCCCTGGGGGTGGCTTTTCGCTGGGCGGAGGCTTGCGGCTTCGCGGGGGCGGTGGGCATAGTCACCTTAATATCTATTATATTAATTTATTCTAGTTTCATGCTGTTGTAATTATGGTTGGCATTAATTAGCCTAGTGCTATCACCTACGCCAACCTTAAACAAAGAATTTATTATTATTATGCAATTGCTGAAATTTTCTCTGTTCCATCTCTTAACCTTTCCTTTTGACATAATAAAGCGCCGATTCCAACAGGACTAGCATCTGCAATGTCTCTGTATCTTTGAAATGGTCAAAATATGACATTACATGACTGCTCATAATAGCTTCTTTAATCTTGAGAAATAAGCTCTGTTGATCATCTGTCCATGTCCATTTTACATCTTTCTTTGTTAGTTTTCTAAGAGGCTCTGTCAGGGTGCCATAATTTAGAATAAAACGTGATAGGAGCAGGGGTAAATTTTGTAACAATAGAAATTTCAGTTTGTTGACATTTTGCATCATAGCAAATCAACGAGCTCCATTTTAATCACGTGATCAACAACTTCCCGTGTCGATAGTCGTAGCTGTGGGGAAAACCATAGGAAAACTACCCTCTCAACGTTTGGTCGCCGCGAAAATGTACTTTTGAAGAACCTTTAGAAATTTTAAATTTGTGTTGTCAGATAAATTTTCTAACCAGGGTTGCTTGCCCACTTGTCTGCTCTACCTGGTTTTTGTGCAATAATTTCTTGAAACGACGTCATTTCACGGACCTCTCGTTTCCTTTCAAGGAGCTGAGGTCCAGCGCAAGAAAACTAATCTTTGCCTTCAGGAACGACAAAATGGCACTATTAACGGCTAACATCAGTTTCAGACTGGAAACTAAAATCACAATACCTTTAATTTTGATTTACGCGAATTAAGTGTTGCAGCAGCTTATCCTATATATTCTTACACTGCCGTCAATTGGCCGCAGCAACAAAATTTGCAGAACAAGAAAAATCAGCAAGGAAGAGTTTCTCTTCTGGGTGTTTCTTGTTTTGACGGGTGTTTTTGTCAATTCATGGACTGATCAGAGAGTAACATGACGAATCATTTGCTGGTTTCTTCGGAAAATAAAAACACTAGGACAACACTAAACAAGACTTTGGCCAGTGAACTGAAAGAGTAGACTAAGAAATCGTTACACAACAGAGTTTTGCAACAAAGTTTTGTGTTATTTAAATTTGGATTCTCCAAACTTAATGATTATGATAAAGTTTCTTTTCGATGAATGTTGAAAGAATACACAAATATTTGTAAGAGACTAATAACTTAGTCTAGTATTGAAGGTTTATCAAAATTATCAGATTTTTGGTCAAGAATCAAGTTTGTTACGAGTTCCATAAATATCACTATTACCCTCGAGAACATTTCAAAACAGTACTTTTATGTTTACTCAAGTAGATACCTTCCGAGTAATATGAGATAGGAAACAAGTGAAATGAATATTCTTTCTTTGCCTTTAGGAACGGCAAAGTGGCACTCTTAACATCTAAAATCTGAAATGATTATATAAGACTTTCCTTGACTAAACAGGAAATTTCTTGATAATACTGCCAGTTCTTGAGTTTCTTAGCCTTTTAGATGCTTCCGACCCAGGTGTGTAAATTCAAATTCATAAAATCGGAAATAGTTATATTTATAAAGTTCTTCATTCTCCAATTTTATTTCAAGGCGAATTTAAATCCGATGTTGAACAAGACATGAGTTATGTGATTCCTCATTTTGCAAATTGATCCACTTACCTTTCAAGACTGACTTCTTTTAACTTTTCTGCTCCCATCTATTATGTCACTCGTTGGGTAAACCTTCGTCGCCGTAGAGCTTGTAAAATCAAGATGTCAAAAACAACTTTCTATTACTCCTCGACGGATAAATTGTGCGAACTCTTCATGATCTTATCTTCTATTTTTCCAGTTCTGCTGCCAAACGGTGCTAAAATCTTACTCAGTTTTGTCCCAAGATTTTCATCATTTATCGAAGCAACCAAATAATGTTTCAGTCCAGTTTTGAATAACAAGCGGACGAATAGACAAAACCCCCACCAACACACTCACAAGAGAAACCTTTACATGCTGATTTTTCTTGTTATGCAAATTTTGTTGACATGGCCATTTAGGATAAGTTGCTGAAAAACTTCTGTTGGGTAAATCAAAATTAAATGTATTGCAACCTTAACTCCCAGTCTGGAACTGATTTTAGATTGCCACTTTGCCGTTCCTAAAGGAAAGATTAGCTTTTATGCGCTTCCTTCAAAGGAAGTGAGAGGCTCCGTGAAATGACGGAGTTTCAAGGAATTATTTTGCAAAAACCAGGTATAGCAGACAAGTGGACAAGCAACCCTGGTCAGGAAATTTATCTGACAACACAGATTTAAAATTTCTAAAGATTCTTCAAAAGTATATTTTCGCGGCGACCAAAAGTTGAGAGGGTAGTTTTCCTATGCTCTTCCCCGCAGCTACGACTCTCGACGCGGGAAGTTGTTGATCACGTGATTAAAATGGAGCTCGTTGATTGGCTATGGTGCAAAATGTAAACAAACTGATATTCCTATTGCTAAAAAATTTATCCCTGCTCGTGATAGCTAATTTGTCATACCTAGAAAGCTTCTGACTGGATTGTCTGAATTGCTTTAATCTTTTGCCGACTTGGTGCAATACCACCATAACTAAAATGGTACCCAAAGAAATCAAGGTTTTTCTTGTTAAATGCACACTTGCTCAAATTTGCTCTCAAATTTTTCTGTCTGAACATTTTCAATACATTTTGGAGAGCTGCATCATGACTTTCTTGATCTTTTCCAAAAATGAGAATATCATCGCTTATGTTCAGTGCTCCTGGCATTTCCTCAAGACACTGCTGTATTTCATGCCGAAAAATTTCTGCACTGGAAGATAACCCAAAATTTAATCTGGTATAGCAGAAAGTCATTTGTGAGTGGCAAAGGTGGTTAGATGTCGACTGTCTTCATCAAGTTCAAGCTGATGATATCCCGATGTAAGATCCAATTTTGAAAACACTGCTGCTCCCTTGAGCTTCTCAATTATTTCTTCCACAGTTGGAGAAGAGTGTCGTACCCTCTCCACAGCTGTGTTTACTTTTCGCATGTCAACACAAATCCGCAATTCTTGTGGATTCTGGGGCTTTGGAAAAACAACCAGGGGGCTAACCCATGGGGTACTGACACTCTCTGGTACTCTTTCAATGATTCGCTGCTCCTCAAGTTCTCTGAGCTTCTTTGTCAATGATTTTCGAATATGGAATGGGACTCTCCTTGCTGATTGTGCCACAGGTGGAACAGTGTTGTCAACCGTAATCTTTACTTTTACTCCTCTTAGCTTCCCAATGCCCTTAAAGACATATTGATAATCATTGACAACTTATGGAAAATCTCTTGACTTCACTTTCATTTCACTTTGCTCATAACTGAGAGACTTCTGCTCTTTGATTGCATCAACTTTTAAGATAATAAGCCCTAAATCACTGGCTGTATCATAGCTGAGTAGACATCCACTGGACCCTTGTACAACATAAAATGTTGCTGTAGCATATCTCTTTCTTGTTTCAATCATTGTTGTAAATTTTCCCTCAAGGAAAAGACTGTGGATAGTTGGCTGAATGTGTCCATGTCCATGATATTTACACTAGCACCGGAATCGATGAGCATACTAATCTTCGATTTTCCAATACTGATGGTTGCTTCTGGTTTTGGTCTTCGTGCATTGGATTGGGTATGTCTAGTAACTGTGTAAACAAATTCATCATCAGAGCTGGAGTTAACTGTATTCTCCTTGGAACTTGCTATATGATGCACTTTGGATTCATCATAATCACTCTTTCGTTTCCCTCTACAAACTTTACTGAAATGATCATATTTCTCACAATCATGACATTTCCTTCCTTTGGCAGGGCATATTTTCCAGTCTGAATGGGGGTACAACCCTCCACAGTTGTAGCATGACTTGGTGGGCTTTTCATGGCCTATTTTCTTTGGATATGGGGCTCTTTTCCCAAGTCTATTGACTGATTCTGCAGTATTACTTTCAATTTCGGATGCTTGTCTATTTGATGATTCCATGGCCCTTCCAAGAAACAGGATATCAAATAATGTCATTGAAGGCTCTCTGAGAATTCTTCTTCTTAGGGCTCCAGATGAACAACCTTGAATTATTTGGGTTATGATTTCTAAATCTACCTCTGTAAACTGGCATGTCGGTGATAAATTCCTTAAAGGGAATATAAGCATATATAAGTGGCTCCGAGCCACAAGGCTGAAACTGTCAATCAAATTTTAACCAATCAGAAGAAGCTATTTACTATTTCACGTGATCACTTTCACTGCGGCCCGCACGCAACGGGCGATCAGTTGGACAAGGAAGTTGCTTTCCTGTCAACCCGCCGAGAAAGGCAAAACAGACAAGAAATGGAAAGAATTGTTCCCTGTCCATTGCCTGAAGTCGATGGTAACATGACAAACACAGCAAATCTCATTGTGCCTAAACGTATCTTGGGACAGGGGACTCATCACCAAAGCTAACATAACGGAATCTATGGACAAAAGGCCAGTATTCCAGAAGAAATGTTGATAATAAATCGCATTCAAACATTCAACAAAGCAGCCGGGCCTAATTTTCAATGCAGGATCGATCGCGCCATTGATGGCAATGGCAAACAAACAATACAGTTGAGGAAGTGAAGCTAAATTACGTGTTATTCTTGTTATTATTCTGTGACTTCAGAATTTTGAAAATTGGGAAGAGTGAATCTGGCCCGTCGTGAAGCCACAGTGCACAACAAAATCGAGGTTCTCGTCCCACCACAGATTTGCAGAGCTCACTTTCACGTGCACAGTTACGAAGCGATGATTATACGCATGCTCTCGTGTATCTATTTATAGACAGCTCCTGATATATGCTTCTATTCCCTTTAAACGTGTGTGGAAAGCATCTAAGATTTCAGCAGAATCTTGCTGCGCCTGCCTGAACATGTAACGTTCACACTCTTTGTTCTGTTTTGGTGCAAAATAACCAGTGAGTTTCTCGACGGCTTTTTCAAAATCTTTGGGCTCTCCAGTATCGGGAAGTGTTTTGAAAGTTCTATAAACTCCCTCACCTGCAAGATGTAATAGCATGGCTCGCTTTCTTGTGTCATCTTTGATATTCAACGCCAGTAAAAAGTTCTGAAACCGTTCAATGTATTCTTGCCATCTAAGTTCAACCCATGTTGATCTCCTTCCACATCAAAAGCAGGGAAAGCAGGCAAAGCAAGTGCCATCGTTGACAACTGATTTATAACCTGGAAATCATAATTTTTGTGTATCTTCATCGCCAGATATAGCGTCTTTGTAGCCGAAGTATATGAGCACCTAAGTACATGCCTAGCTGGTAGCCATCTTGGGTTTACTCACATGCCGCCTGTGTCACGTGACACACTTTGATATACGCTACTACTTACGTCACAACTCTACGACCTGATGAAGAGTAACTTATTATCTTTTTACAAAGTCGAACATTTTGACAAATTCATACTTTTATTGATACAATCGACGTACAACACGCTCAACAATTTTATTTTCTAATGGAGAAAACAAGATCCAGAAATTCAATTTATCTCTCTTCTGAATAGTAACCACACTAACACTTGAAAATGGAACTACAATTTCAGATATCAATTTAGTTTAGATAGTCAAAAATGGCAGTTTTCTGCCAATCACAGAAACATATCCTTGTATGCCATCGCTAACCGTTTTGAACAGCCGTTTCAATCGAAAGCAGCTGACGGTATTGTGTTACAAAATCTGTCCTTGTTTGCTTGATGATCTTTCCTTATTTTTCATGGATAACTAATGGCAAGTGATTTCTTTACGGTGGTCTCTCCAACAATACGTTTTGAAAATCGCATTTCTCTGCAAAATCTAGCCAATATCTTTCAATGGGTGTCTTTTACATTGCATTTTGTGCAGCCTAAATTTTGTCAAAATCTTGCTATCAGAAAGCTGAGAAATATTTTAATCTTATGGGATGCTCTAGCCAACCCAGCAAAAAGGAGAATAAACAAAATAAGAAACAAGTGAATTGTTATTAGGTTGTTGAATTAGGAGGATAAGGCAATAGGAGGATTGGAGTTTTCACGTTCTTCAACATTGTTCCAAGAAATGAGAAAAGCATTCTCAAACAAAAGGGTGTAAATACCTCTGGATCTGTGGAGTCAACTTTGACGTCTTTGAGCATCTTTAGGTACGCTGCATCTTCAAGCATGTCAACTTTCTGTAACATTGGATTTTCTACAGAAAAAATAACAGTCTTGCAAGATCTTTCAGATATCACACAAACATAGAGTAATATGGTATTTAATGAGTATCACAGTGGTACAAACCTTAAAGTAGCATTGGAAAAGTAGGTTGATATGACATATCCCCTTTTAAACCTCCGACCCATTACATCTTGCAATAGGTTCCAAAATCTTTTATTCACCACTCGATGTGTGAGGGCCACACAACTGATTCAGTTAAAACCTAAAAATCAGTCCTTGACTTAAGACCTGTTTACATCTGGCTGGTAAATGGGCTGGCTTGGTAACATGGAGAAGCGAGTCAGTGTTAAAACTTCAGCGGAACTTTGGCTTCTAAAACAGTTTAATAGCGACAACTAAATTCTATCACATCTTTTTAACCATTCAACGAAGCGACGAAAAGATGTGATAAAATTTAGTTTTCGCTATTAAACTCTTTTAGAAGCTAAAGGTATGCTGACTTTTTAACAGATTATGGGCCCACAGTGCTTAGAATTGTTTTGTGGGCTACAACAGCCGTGGCAGACGTGATATTTGTTTGTGTTCGATGGAAAACAAACTGTTTTCATTTCATTTCATTTTCACTTATTTAGGCACGGTAGCCCCGTCAGTCCATGAGAACAGCTTTTCGGGGGGCCATGGCAAAAACATTTAAAAATAAGAAGATAGATACTACGAAATAGGAACAGTCATCATAGTTTGTTTTTTATTCTTCTCTTAAAGGTGGCAAGGGAAAGTGCCTGTTTGGCATCGGGTTCAAAGTGATTCCAAAGGTTAGGTCCACGAAAAGAAATAGCCATCTGCCAATTGTATGTTTTTCGTAATGGTAGCGGTAAAGTATGAAGGAGCATGTCGGAGATCACGAAGGTTGAGCCGTTGAACGGAAAGAATTACCAGTCGTGGAAATACAACATGAAGCTTGTTTTCATGGAACGTGGCTTGTGGGGTTTTACTCAAGAAGGGCAAGAAGTACCTCCAACAGCTTCAGCTGCCGAGAGGAATGCTTACAGATTACATTGGGACAAGGCGTACTCATTGATTGCTTTAAGTGTCGAGAAAAATTTGCAAGTGCATATTGCCTTAACCGTCAACCCAAAGGAAGCGTGGGACATTTTACAGAATCATTTTGAATTTGTATCGGTGACACAAATTGTGGGTTTGAATCGTAAATTTTATGCAGCCAGCATGAAGGAAGATGATGATTTGATGGAGCATATTACGTATATGACTTCCCTTGCTGAGCAGCTACATGAAATGAAAGAAGATATTTCTTCAAAAATTTGCAACTGTTATCCTTGGTAGCTTACCCAAGTCATACGATGATTTCATGACGAGTTTAAATGAGCGAAATGCAGAAGAAATAGAGTGGGAATTACTGGTTGAAGAATTTATCAAACGTAAAGAGAAGACAGAAAAACATTCTTTTGACGATGCTTTATTTGTCAAAAGAGGTGCAATCTTTAACAGAGGGAGAGGTCAAGCACGTGGTGGTCGAGGAAATAATTCTCCTAGAGGCTCATACGGTGATAAACCATTCTCATCGGGTGCAGTTCAAGAGCAACAGCATCATGATGATTCGAGAGATGCAAAGGGGCCCAAATGCTTCAAGTGCAATCAATTTGGTCACATTGTAAAGAACTGTTCACAGAATAAGAGAGATGCTGCAAAAAATGAGCATTCAAACATTGCCGGAAATAGTTTATCTGATGATGAAATATATGAAGATGTGGCATTACTTTCGAGCACAAAAAATCGTACCAATGAATGGTTTATTGATTCAGGTGCAACCAAACATATGACGTTTGATAGAAGTATCATAATAAACTTTGTTAAATATGAGCATCCACTGAAGATATACTTGGGTGATAGCACAGTTGTATTGGCTCAAGGTGAAGGGAAAGTAAGGCTGCCAATGTGTGATGGCTCTGATGATGTTTTCTCGCCTTACATAAAGTATTGTTTCTACCCACATTGACAAAGAACTTATTGTCAGTACCAGCGATGGCTCAGATTGGAGCAGAAGTTTGTTTTGATAAAGAGAAGTGCACTGTCTTCAAGGATGGTAAGAAAATTAACATTGGACATGTTAATTTGCTCAATTGTCAACAGCATCAAATTTACCATGATGAAAGTATGGCATGAGAGATACGACTATGTTAATCAATTGGCGCTGAAGAATCTTGTTACTGGTATGAAGATTGATGATAGTATTTCTATGGAGAATTGAGAAGAATTGTGAATCGTGTGCCCTTGGGAAAATGCATAAACAGTGTTTTCCGAAAAAGAGTCAGAATAGAGCAACTCAACCAATGGAGCTTACACACACTGACATATGTGGTCCAATGCAGGTTGAATCTACGGGTGGTAGTCGATATATATTGATGTTTACAGATGATTATTCGAGATACACTACCGTTTACTTTCTGAAGAGTAAAGATGAAGTCCTATCGAGATTCAAAGAGTTTGTTAATTTGGTAGAAAACCAGACAGGACATCATGGAAAGCAGCTTGACATTTTTGCTACAATCTACGATCTACAATATTAATCTCCAAAAAGGCTTAGCCCATAACGGAGATACACGATACTCACACTACAACACAGCTACGTTACCTAACAACATATAACTACACACGATATTGGTTAAAGGTTAGTAGTTTTGGTGGAAGGGCACTTGGTCATTATGTTTTACTTTTGCTGACAAAGGAAAGGATAATGTCAAGGTTATTCGAAGTGACAATGGAGGAGAATACACTTCAAAGAAATTTGCTGAGTATTGTGCAGAAAAAGGGATTTCTCATCAGTGTACGAATCCTTATAGTCCTCAACAAAATGGAATCTCTGAAAGATTAAATCGTACAATCATTGAAGCAACATGATCAATGATTCATCATGCAAAATTGCCATTACACTTTTAGGCAGAAGCAGTTAACACATCAGTTTATTTACATAATCGAAGTCCTACTGTAGCATTGAAGGATTAAACTCCTTTTGAATGTTGGTTTGAAAGAAAACATGACATTTCTAATCTACGAGTATTTGGATGTGTTCGTTACATGCATTTTCCAGATGGTCAACATCGAAAGTTGGATCTAAAGTCGAGTAAAGGAATCGTTGTTGGTTATCCTGAAGGTACAAAAGGATACAAATTATATGATCCAAGGAAGGAACAGTTAGTTCAAAGCAGAAATGTTTTGTTCTATGGGGATAAGTTCTATTAACCTGATTCAGAAGCTAAATCAGATGATGTTACAAGATTCAGTTCAGTTTCAGTTCAGTTCAGTTTCATTGATTTTAAAATCCTCTTCATACAAATTCAAAACATAAATTAACTAATTGACAAATTAAATATATACTACAGAATACAAATCAAGATACAAAGATACAAATAACACACAGGAAAAAGACAGATACATGACAGGAGGATTTGCATGAAGGGGAATTCTTTTGGAGGAACTCTCTCAGTAGCTGAGCTAATCGAGGAGAGAGCACCCCGAATTGAAAAAATCTGATTAATTTAATAGAATTGGAACGAAACTATTAGTAAATGGTGACTATGGATGCACTGCTTTAGTAGCTATTTTTGAACAGGAAAGCTTTGAGTTTCTGACGAAAGATACTGACAGATGACGACCTTTTTATATCAACTGGGATGTCATTCCAACATTTTGCACCAAAGTAGCATACAGATCTGAGACCATATTGCTTGGTATTTTGCTGAGTTAGGAAAATATCACCTTTATTAGCTTGCCATATACCATATTGATGAACACAATCTAAAGTTTCGAAAAAATTATGAAAACAAACAGGAGAGATTTTATAAATAGATTCACATACAAAAATTAATAACTTGAGTTGAAAAAGATCTTCCAACTTTAGGATTTTCAAATCCGAGAAGATGGGAGTAGAAGGGGCAGTGAAAGTTTCAAATGCAATTGCTCTTTATAACCTTTTTCTGCAATAGAAACACTGGATTAATGTGAGTTTCATATGTAAGACCCCACACTAAAATACCATATTGCAGAAAAGGTGAGAATAAAGAGTTGTAGAGACAAATTAGAACATTAATAGGTAGGAAGTGTCTAACTTTGAAGAACATGCCACAAGCAACCTCGTTCCCAGGGCCGCCATTGTCTTCCTTAGGTCATCGATGTCGGCCCTGGTACCGGTTGCCGCAAAAGTGGCCATTTGGGCGCCATTTTGTTTTGCATAAATTATCACCTGCAGACTCATTACAAACTCGCTTATGATTCCTATAGTCAAAATGTGTTAAACAGCACAAACCATATGCTGACAGCTTTTGATGCATAAATTACTATGTAATAAGTCCAGAAAAATTTTGAGGAAGTATGAAAATGTGACGAAAAATGACCGATCCTCTTCCACCGATGCAGCAGTATATAATGCGAGAAACTAAAAACAAATTCCTTGAGGACCTTCATTTAGCCCTTTTTAAGGTATTTTGACAATAATCTGAGGTTAGCAAGTGCATTTAATAGGAAAACGAGCACGATTTCTTTGGAGTGAAAATGGGCCTAAGTTGGAAAATCAAGGAACTTTCACCGCAGCTTCCACAAGGAATGGCTCGTTATTCTTCGAATTTTGAAAATAAATAGCAAATTAAAGTTGGGATGGGTAAAGAATGGGGTTTTACGTCGATTTTTGGCATCCCGAAGTCACTTGCCCGGCGCAAACCTGAGATAGCGCGCAAAAAGGCGCGGGCAAAAACTTTACCCCATTTTTGAACCCCCTCACGAAGCCCCTGGAGGCAGTATCGTACCCCCAAATGGTGGCAAAAGACTCCCACATGGTCGGTCTCTTGAAATCTTTTTTCCGTCCTTAAATCGGTTCAGTAACCATCGAGTATCAACTCCAAACGTAACGTCAGGTCGAAATAAATCATGATTTTTCTTTGACCCCCATTTATGACGTCATAATGACCCCCTACTTTCTTGAAACCCCTAAATTCGAAATCTCCATGGTCTATTACCCCTTTTCAAATCCTCATCAACCCTACACATGAAACACATTTTTCTCAATAATCATCTGAAATAGGACCATTTTTGAATGGGAATCAATAGGAATGATCCCCAAAATGACCAAAAATAGCTAATTTCTCCCACATGTGCAGACGGATAGGGCTCAAACCCCGTCAACTGGGGCACATACATGACATTTAAGTATACCAACGATCCTTTTTTCAATCCTTTGTCCTGTTTTCCCGTGACAGCGATCCAAAGTTTACCAATTTCTCACCAAGTCAAGCAATAACTCTTTGGAATAATTAGTGAGCCTTTTGTTATCGAATAGCCAATCAAATTGCGAATTTGACCTGACCGGTACCAGGGTCAGTACTGACGTAGGAAGCTGGCCCTTGGAACCAGGTTGTGCCACAAGCTCTTGCCAATTTCTTCGAAAGTTCTGTCAAATGATGTTTACGTGAGAGATTTTCATTCAGAAGAACTCCAAGAAATTCGACATAACAAGTCCTTAGACTGGAAGGTTACCAATTCCAATATTGACAATGTTAGAGGAGGAACTTTGCGAAGACTTAAAATAATGAAGTTAGTCTTATCAGTATTCAGTGATAGTTTGTTAATGTCAAGCCATACTTTCACCTTTTTAAATTCTTTGTTAACCACACGTTGAAGTTCATCAAGATTTTCAGCTTCACAGTAAATATTAGTATCATCAGCAAATAAGTAGAAGGCTAGTTTAGAAGATGAGTGAGGTAAATCATTTATGTAAATCAAAAAAAGGAGAGGGCAGCATAGGTTTCAAATCTTTAAATCTACGCAAAAAGGCGGGTGTAAAATTCAATGACCTATTTCTTTAAAATGAATGACTTGAAAGAAACTTTAGCCACTTTTCTATGATTCCACCGTTGGACTTTTCAGAAATCTTGAATAGTTGTCGAAATTACAGCCTATTTCATATCCAGCACATTTTAAGATGTGACGTCATCAAATTTCTAAATCACAAACCAGGAGAGTGAAAGAGTTTTGCTTGATACCATATTGTAGGCATCCATAAACAATGGTTTTCTTGAAATTATTTGATCTTTTGTCAACAGGTTTAGAAATTACGATAGTTTTAAGTTTCTTTCGAAAATTTTCTTGAATTCTTAAAAAAGAAGAAAAACACTGTAATTCTTAAAATATTGAAGATTTCAGAAAAGTTCAATGGCAGATTTACTGTAAAGTAGTTCAAGTTTCTTTGAAGCCGTTCACTTCAAAGAAATAGGTCATAGAATTTTACACCCAGCTTCTCAAAGATCTGAAACCTATGTTGGAGAGGGCCAAGAACGGAGCCTTTTGGGACACCACAAGTAACATTGAGACAAGTAGAGTTAGATCCATTTATTGAGACATATTGCTTCCTGTCTCAAAGATATGATTTAAACCAATCTAAAGACGTTCCCCTAATTCCATAATGTTCAAGCTTCATCAGGAGAAAGTTGTGATTGACTGTATCAAATGCTTTTTGCAAATGAATGAATATTCCACAACCAAAATTCCCATTGTCTAATGAGTTTTTGATGGCTTCTGTTAAACTCACCAGTGCATAGTCAATTGAATGACTTTCACAAAATCCAAATTGCAGAGTATATAATATTTCATGCATTTGTAGAAATTTATAGAGACGTTCGTACATAGCCTTCTCAGTGATTTTACTGAAGACAGAAAGAAGAGAAATTGGTCTATAATTAGATTCTGTAAGTGGGCAACCTTTCTATAAAAGTGGTATCGCTTTGGCCAATTTCATCTTGTCTGGGGATGTCCCTGATTGGAATTGATTCATTTATGATTTGAGAATTATTATTATCATTATCATTATCATAATTTACAGTGCAGACAGACCATATCATCCAAGCAAGACGTCCAGACATGATAGTCATTGATAAAGAGACAAACAAGGCTCAGGTAATAGACTTTGCTATCCCATATGACAGCAGGGTGGACAGCAAAGAGATGGAGAAGATTGAGAAGTACCAAGATCTCGTACGAGAACTGAAGAGACTGTGGGACATGAAGGTAGTGGTAATTCCTACAGTATTGGGGGCACTTGGAACTACCCCAAAGACACTGCAGAAAAGAATGAAGGACATTGGCATTGAGACCAGAATCGGTGAACTACAGAAAACTGTTATCCTGCATACAGCAAGGATCCTTAGAAAGGTCCTTGAGGTTTGATGAGTCTTGTTGACATCAAACCCCAAGAAGAACAATCCATTGACTAGAACAATGTGCGTTATCTTTCAATCATTATCATTATTATTGTCATTATTATTATTACTATTATCATTATTATTATTAAATAAATAAACTAAACCACCACCATTGATAACAGAAAAGTAAAATAAAAAACAACACAGTTAAAAGCTTCAACGTTTCGATAAAATCTTCATCAGGAATAACTTTTGATGCGAGCAACCGAGTATTTATAGATATTTTACAAGATAAAAAGATCCAAGCTACATAAAAATAAAGGCTTAAAAGGCTTTTTGCCTTCTCAGAGTTTCAAGCCTCTCCGGGGACATTGACCAAAGATGTTTACAATAATCTAAAAAATATAAATTTTGTTCTCTCGAGGTGCAGCAAAACATGCACTTTTTCTTTAAGCTTACTTTTTTACTCTCACCGGGCATGGTAATCTTTTGTTGACACTTGCAAAATTAAGTTTTAAGCCTTTATTTTTATGTAGCTTGGATCTTTTTATCTTGTAAAATATCTATAAATACTCGGTTGCTCGCATGAAAAGTTATTCCTGATGAAGATTTTATCGAAACGTTGAAGCTTTTAACAGTGTTGTTTTTCATTATTATTATTATTATTATTATTATTATTATTATTATTATTATTATTATTATTAAATTCTTTATAGTTGGTATTTACCATAGCTTAAATACAATTAGCTAATTCAAACCAACTATCTAAAAAGGAAACATTTACAATAATATAAAGAAAATAAGTATATTTACATCGATTTACATGATTTACATAATTACTGTTTGCGGAGGGATTTCCAAGATGTTGTTCTTAACAGCAATTTTTGCATGTACAATTTCACCCTTCCATTCTTTTATCGATCTTTTGAAATATAAAACAGATGGTGAGCTTTTTATAGCGTCAGGTAGGCTGTTCCAGAGAATGCTACCTCTAAAGGTCAACGAACTGGTCCCATAAGTTGTCGTTTTTGCTTGTGGCAGCATCAGCAGTGAACCTGATCTTAGATTATACCCAAGCTCTTTTCGCTGGAAAATATTCCACATAAAGGAGGGATTTTCGCACGATAAGCACTTGTATATTTCTACCATCAAGTTTCGTAGATTTTTTACATGGACCCTAGTGTCATCAATCTTTTGAAGAAGCTCATAGAAGCTCGATGTATAGTCTTCAAGAAGTATTCTCAAGGCTCTTTTGTGAACTCTATCTATTTCTTTGTTTTGCGTTTTACCACAAAACATCCAGACAAGTGGACAATAAATTGAAATTTGACATTATGAATGTATTGTACAGGATCTTCCCTTTCTTTTCGTCGATGTAAGGTGCGACCCTTGAGAACGCACTGACTTTTCTGCTAACTTTTTGGCACAGTGTTTTCACGTGCTTGTCAAATTTCAGCTCATCGTCAACACTTATCCCAAGTAGTTTGACAGACCTTGTCACATCAATTGATTTGTTTTCTATTTCTAAGAAAAATTCTTGATGCTACTTTAGGCCAAGAAACATTACTTGAAATTTTTCGGGATTTGCCACCATTCTGTTATCTTTGAACCAGTCAAGAGCTCTAGAGATGGCATCCTCAAGTCTCATTGCCACTGATTCAACGTCTTTGTCACATGCATACACGGTATTATCATCTGCAAAATTGCAGACATGGGAGGACTTCATAGCGAAGATGAAGTCATTGACAAAGATATTGAAGAACAGTGGAGCAGATATCAGTGGACACAGGATTTTCAGAATTTTCATAGATATTTCCTGCGGGAACTGAAGGTGCCATATAAAAAGAATTTCTTGCTCGGTCACCCATGAAATTCAACAGTGACCTGTCTGTTCTTGGTATATTTTTGGTGATATTATGAGAAACATTAACGAAAAACATATTAACCCTATCAGGCCTAGGGTATTTGATGCTCAATAGGGCTCAGTACTAAAAGTCAATAGGGTTCAGTACTAAAAATTTTCACTCGTTGATTGTGAGAAAACAAAAAGCATTATGGACATCAGTCCAATTTCACTGTATTCTATGTCTAAATAGTATTTGCTCTGTGAAGAAAAATTAACAAAAAGTGATGATGTCATCACACAGGAATGCAAAGAATGTGCGCATGCGTAGTGCCAAAATCCGCAAAACCATACGTTCAAATTAAAAATTAGCTAATTCATTGGATAGAGCATCAAAAGTAGTATGTATTCCTATCTTTTCATCATTTTATCACATTAGCTGTAGATTTTATTATATTAGGAATTATTCAAAATTTTACACATACATCTCTTGAAAACTGGACGCGTTTACCCCCTGGAATGAATTTGATTTTTTCAAAAAATTAATTTTACATCGTAACAAGGATAAAAACTAAAAGTCAGAAGTTTCAGTGTTGTAAGTGCACTTGGTAAAAATCTACAGACAAAAAACCGCCAGGGGGGCTGATTGGGCCCCCCTAAGGCTTGATAGGGTTAAAGAGATTTGCAATAACAACAGAATCTGAGGTAATGTTGCCAAATTAGAATCTTTAAGCTTCTTAATAACATCGATATCATTTGATTCTTTTATATTTATTTTATGACAGATTTAATCCCTGACCATAATTGTTTCATATTATTACTTTTCTTTAAAAAATAGTTATGAAAATAGCTGGCTTTGCTTTCTCTTAGAGAAACTGAAACCCGATTTCTAAATTTTTTGTAAAGATCTTTCACAGATTCATCATTATTCTTTCTAAATTTTCCAAGTAACCTATGTGCATCATTTTCTGTATCTTGCTATTTATCCATGGTTTATTTCTGAATTTAATGTCACTCTTACTAAGCTTTTTCAAAAGGGCATGACTCTTGACCAGTACATCAAAGATAGATAACAGCCTGTTAAATTTACTATCTAAATTGAAAAATTGTCATCCAGAAAGGCAAAATCAAGGTCCCTAAAATCATTCAGCAAAGTTTCTGCATTCAACAGAGAGAAATCATGTTTGGTAATATGATAAATTCTTATATGATATGCCTTCATGCTTGACAATCAGAAATTGGGGGAAATGATCTGTTATATATGTCAGAATGTTCGCACTTACTGTTTCATTATCAGAGATGTTGGCAAAAATATTTTTCAATGAGAGAAGACGGGTGATCAGATACCTGTGAAGATCGTTTTTCCAGAAAAAGATGTTGATATTGAAAGCATAATAGAACATCCTATTGATATCGAAAATTTGTCTCAGGTCCAAGAGGATGATATCGAGCCAGTGGGAGAAAGTAATGAAGATAATCCTATGAAGGTGACGTATGAAGAGAAATATAGGAGCAAAGAGAGAGAGCGAAAGCCTCCAAGAAGATTGTTTGAAGATATTTCAAATTATGCTGAACATTGTTTTATGACAGAATCGTTAACATCAGAATCTGATGAACCAAAGTCTCCTAGTGAAGCTTTGAATGGTGAACACTCTGATCAATGGAAGGAAGCTATGGATTCTGAATATTCTTCTTTATTGAAGAATGAAACGTGGGAATTAGTACCACCAACTGAAGGAAAGAACATCGTAGGGTCGCACTGGACTTTTAAAAGCCAAGGGTAATGCATATGGCTCATTAGATCGTTTTAAAGCAAGACTTGTCGTTCAAGGTTACTAGCACACCAAAGGAGTGGATTATGATGAAGTTTTCTCACCAGTTGCAAGGTATCCTGCTATAAGATCTTTACTTGCATTAGCAAATATGCACGATCTTGATGTACATCAGATGAATTCAAAAACTGCTTTTCTCAATGGATCAACAGAGTCTGAGATTTTCATGACACAACCAGAGGGGTATGTTGATGCAGATAAACCAAACTCTATGTTGTAAACTAAACAAGAGTACTTAACACCTAAGCATTATGTGTACTGGAACAATTTTAAAATGATAAGTTGATATAAAAACACTGTAGTGGCACCTTTCGGACCCTTGGACCATACTGGAAAGCACCTATTTTACGCCGGAGATGTCCGGCATGGAGAAACGTTGAAAAAAATGGTAGAACAGTAGGTCTATTGCTTAGAAACAACTGGCATGGCGTAAACCTCTGGCGTGGCAAAAACAAACTTTCCATCCAGGCCCTCGGAATGTTGGGAAATGTATGAACGTTCAGTACCAACAGAGAGCTTTACATCCTCCATTGTCATGCTATAGGCTAATGAGCATTTATTTCAAGCAATCAACAAATTCCATGACTTGTGCCCTTCTCTCTGCATTTTAGCCACCTTAACCAATGGTAGGACTCCACTGGAAGGATTCCCAATTAATTGACCAATGAAATCACTAGAACCTTTGGAACCCAGGTTATCCCCGTCAGCGGCATGGCCAGGGTAAATAAAGTGGGGGAGCAAAGGACAGAGGGGGTCTGGAGAGGGAAACTTTTGGGGCCATGCCCTTTACCTTGGCGTAGAATGCATCTTCTAGCATCATGTTCACCATTAGCGATCAGGAAACTTTCATAATTTTGTGGCTTATTCTGTAAATCAAAGCACGAGGAAAATTATTCGAAGAAAAATCTTTTGATTTGGTGCAGAATGCATCCACTGATTCCACATTTACCAATGCTAAAATGGAAGGTTTGACAATTTGGTATAAAGTATCTTATATCTCAGCTAATATATGCTTCCCAGCTATTTTTTCTTTTCTATTCTAATGCAGACAATTATAATAAATGCATTCAGGGAGAAGAGAATTTACAATGCCATCTATGTCGTACATTTCCTGATAACCAGTTTTTTACACAAACTACATATTAGAGTACCTTTGGGAGAGCCAAAAAGTTCCCACTCTTGAAAATTCAAAGCACCAGAGTAAGTGGTTTAGAATGAATCAACTTCTGCTTGATAGTTGAGAGATTGAAGTATTTTATGAACACTGAAAGTATAGGTAAATTTGACTCCAACAAAATTTCATGGCTTTGATGGCCCAAAAAAGGCTGAAAAAACTTGATCAAATGAACCACAAACTCCTTTAACAGGACGATAAAGAAAGTATGATTTTCACAGATGAGAGATATCGTATGCATGTTTGTTGCCGGGACTAAAAATCTTCACTATTTGTTTTGCAACCCAAGTCTTGAGAGAGAATGCCTGTGCACATTGCACTATGTGAGGAGATTGCTTATGATTTGATCAAGTGTTTTAGGCCCATTTTCAGGCATTTTGCAACAAAGAAATTTCGCTAAGTTGAGCTTACCTTCATTTTTATGTGCGAAGAATGAGCACATTATGTGATGGGGGAGAGTTTGTATAGGAAGGAAGCGAGCTAGGTAGCCAGGTAGCTAGCTAGGTAGGTAGGTAGGTATCTACGGACGCTTTTCGTGCCAAAAGTGTAACAATAGGTAGGCATACCTAAAATAGTTTGACCATTGAAGTAGTCATCAGAGCCTCAATTATGCTAGATAATTTTGAACTTTTATCTGGCAACTTGACAGCGACATTTATGATGAAAATTAGCTGTTAATAAAGTTAAGTGAGTGCAGCTCAGAACACTTAGATGGAAAAGACAAATCGTTTGCCAACCTGTACTCACTACCATTCACCAGGAATTTGAATGATTCTTCTCACTTGAAATGATATGCAAGTGCAATTGTTTTCCTTCCGGATTCATTAAGCGGTTTTACAAAGCAACTGCTTGAAAATTCCACTACTCCTCCCAGCCTTTACTCTTGAAAAGAGAGGAAATTTATCTGCGGGAGGAGATTGCTAATAAGTTGCTCGAGGGGGCTTAGGCCGCTTTTTGAAGCATGTCAGAGCAAAGAATTGTCTGGAAATTGTATGTTTACTAAAGCCGATATTTTAGGGTAGAAGTTTAGTTCCCCATGTAAACGATGAGTAACTAGCTGAGACAGAAAAAAACAACTGATTTGTCTCACATCCTAATAGTTAACATGATCACTGGAAGTAACGAGTTCACTTTGCGTCGAAGAATTCCATCTGTATACTCCAAACACCCACTTCCAGTTCTCAGATTCATGGCTTTCACCTCGGCTTTCACATTCCAGACTTCTCCCTCGATTATCAAAAGAATATGAAATACAACAGCAACAAACAAGCAGTGTCCTCTTTGACACCACCACTCTATGGAAAACACAGAAATTCATTCTCGCCCCAATATTTTACATCCACCAGAATTCTTCGCACATCCCAATAGGGTCCCTTTTTTCAGTGCTCTTGAAAAAGTGAGAAAAATCACAAAAATCACATTCGAATCAAAGGAGAATTACAAATTGCCATCACGCAATTCAATTAAAACGTAATCTCATCCGGCCATTTCTGGGCCAGACTGCACTCGCTGTTTCTTGTGCGGGGAAGTGGGTGGGTGAAAATAATGGTTCAACAATAGACTATTGTTTTAGCGAAAGTGGCGTGGGGAAGATCTTCCAGAGAAACAGCAAGGAATGCAGACTGGTTTCGGGGAAAGATTTTTACCAAACCTCCAGTATGGAATGGCCCCTTTCGCCCAAAGATCTTTGGCGGACAGAGTCACTCTAAACAATAAAAATGACCAGAGAACAAAAAGAAAATGGCATAGAGGGGTGTCAAGCCCATTTGTTTGTTGTGAAAGTTTCAACAATGTTGTCGTCAAGGAATCAAGGGGTCATCCAAAATCCACTTGTGATCGCTTAGCGTTATTGGGCCACTTAGGGGGGAGGGGGTTTCATCTAATCTGTTGAGTGATCATTGGTGGAACGTAAGGAATCCTGATCAAGAAAATTTATGTTTATTTTCAATTTCACATGCCCTATACGATGATTTTAGGAAGCTTTTGCTGCCATTGCTTCAAAACATCATGCAATCTAATGTGCAGTCGATTTATACCCATAATAATCGGAGATGACTGGAAGTTTGCATCATCAGAATGATGGAATAGACAATACATAAGTCTGCTAAGGAGGGGGAGAGAGGGGGTTGAGAAGTTAATGGCCAAATGCCATTAGCGATTACAAGTGGATTTTTGGATGACCCCACCAAGCAAAAGAAAATTGTGTGACAAATAGTGAAAGAAAAAATGGCGCATACTTTAAATCTCAGGTGAGCTTCTTTGTGCACTTGTCCCTCTGTTTGTGGACGGAATTTTAAGAAACACAAACAAGAAAAAATTTAGCCTGGTGGATGGGCAGGGTGAATCTCTTCGCTGCTCTGCGCCAAACATTTTGGAGCACAGCAACTTCGTGCGCCAGTGTGCGCCAAAGAATAATTGATATCTATTGTTTGATACGATGGGGCATTGAATTCCCATTGTTTTATAGCCCCTTTCTGCGCCAAAATGTGCGCCAAAAACCATAGGTTCTTTCTTTGCTCCAAAGATCTTCTGGAAATAGGCACTCAGATTCACCCAGTATGGAATGTGTGATTTTTGTGCGCTGGACGGAGATCTATACCGAACGTTGTGTGCGCCATGAACTTGGAGATTTATACCTAACGTTGTATCACGTCAGCATAAAATCGCATTCTGTGCTCCAATTTGTGCGCCATCACCTAATGTCGGACATGTCCAACGCACACACCTTTCATTCGATATACTGGAGATTCACCCTGGGCGGATGGGCAGGGCCAAACTTTATATCCCGCCATTTTCTCTTCGATTTTGAAGGAATCTCGAGGACTATCTTTTGGCAAAAGTGGGGAGGGAGCAATTGCCCCCCATACCCCCCGTGGCCACGCCACTGATCCCCGCCAATGATGCGCATCATGATAGCATGCTAAGCCAATCAAATTCGATTTTATCTTACTTCCATCAGGCTCAGCTCAGCAGCAGCAATCCTACAACAGTATACAGACTGGGTCATTCCAAATAAGCACAACAGATGCATGTCAGGTGACATTCTCAAAAGTCCTTCTAATTTTAACCATGGGAACCCATGCATCTAAGAACCCCAGAAAAAAATTTTCAGCAAGATATCTCATTTGGTTCAGGTTTTATGCCCGATTGAATATTTAGCTAATTAATGCAAAAATGTGTTTTTTCATGAGATGGCAAATTCAAGCTCAAATGAAAAACAAAATTTCCTATCCCAACTCAATCTGCATTTACTGATAGTACACTATGAATGACTTTAGAAATTTAAAGTTTTGCGTAATTGAAGACCAACGTACTTGTAGAACATTGCTTCAAAGTTTGAACCAAATTTGATTTTGCCCCAAAATGTGTCTGGGGAAAGGATTTTGGTGTTGGCTTTCTGATTGATAAAAGCCATGATGCTTTTCGATTTTACGGAATAGAATACTGATCTACCCCAGATGCTATACTTTAATCAACCGAATGCCCTTCGCAAAATTCCATTGTCCAGGGGGTCGCAAAATCTCTCAATTTTTGCCGAAAAGTCTATTTTTACATACTTTCAGACGGTACCTTGCAAAAATCCTGCAACACTTAAGATAGCTATTTATATCATCAAAATATGCACATGCAGAAGTTCTGAAAAAGTGTCAAAAACAATTAAATTTTGTTCTGACATGAGAACAATAGCTCTGTTAAATTGGATGCATGCTCAAAATGGTCAAACTTGGCCAAGTTCAACGGGCTAGAAATCTTGTGTCCCAAGGTGGTACATTTTTGCAATTTTTTACATGGACTCCTACACCTTATAACTTATTTGCCTACAAATATGGTGCGAAACAGAGTCTGGAAGGGTGTCAATTAGCAACACTTGCCAGAACGGGGGGTAACATGATAACTAAACGGTTTTTTGGACAGATTTTTTTAAGGTGCAATTCATTTGCACTTTGAGGTTTGTAGCAAGAGTTGAGAATCCTATTCAAGGTGAGTTCTCTTCCAGAACTTCTTTGACCACTCCGAAAATCTTAGTTTTCTGAAAAGTGGGGGACGACTGCACATTAGCGGACCAGCTTTATGTCATATCTCTCAGGAACTAACCCTAACCGGGACGACTGCACTTTAGCGGACCAGCTTTATGTCATATCTCTCAGGAACTAACTCTAACCTAACCCTACTAACCCTAACTTATCCTAACTAACCCTAACCCTAAACTAACCCTAACCCTAACCCTAAACTAACCCTAACTAACCCTAAACTAACCCTAATTAGGGTTAGTTTAGGGTTAGTTAGGGTTAGTTATAACTAACCCTAATCCCCATTTCCAAAGCTTTACTCTGACCCTAACCCTTACACCATGACACATAGTGTGCCGATTTTGAAAGCTGGTCCGCTAAAGTGCAGACTAGCCCCTAGCCAAAAGTGGTCTGATAAGGGCGATAGTTCTCTAGTCGACTCACCTACCTTGTATCATTTTCTCGAACGCTTTCTCTGTCGATGGGTGTCTCGGTGCTTGCGATGGCTTTTCCTTGCTGATTTCTTTATGCATTCGTGTTTCATTTCGAACTGTATTTGCTAGGGAGCGAGCAATCGTTGATCTCGCAGCTCCCATCCTGTTCGCCGAAATGCGCCGTTCGAGTTTGGCCTGACCTCGAGTTCAAAGAGAGGTAACACTGTTGCTTAGGAACCAGTTGTATTTAGTTGGAAACTTTGCACCAACAGTTCAGTTGCAGTGCGAGTGCTCGCCACGGACGCCACGACAGGCAGTTACATAAAAAGAGAGTAAAGCTCCAGATTGGGAAAGATATGGCAGCAGCATCATTCCTTTCACTTTCAACGCCTGGTAAGTAGAGAAAATACTAGCCTACCAAAACAGTAGGCGACGAGAAAGAACTTTAGCGTTTTTAGCCGCCAGGAGGTTAGGGTATGGGTATCGGCGGTAAATTCCGGACGGTTAAGGTTAATCATAATCATAAACTTATTTACAGTTGGTTTGTTAGTAGCTAACAACAGCTAATTTACACCGACTATCTACAAAATATACAGTATAACAGAATATATAAAACCCAAAATTAAGTGCAAATGTAGCACGTGCAGATGTTGCCATCTCAGCAACCTATTTCTTGTTTGAATTTCACGAGAGAAGTTGTCAATTTTAGGTCATCACTAAGAGCATTCCACAACAGACTCCCTCTAAAGGACAGGGAATTTATTCCGTAGCGTTGAGAACTCACCGAGGGGAGCTTGCATAGTTCCTTAGTCCGAAGGTTGTAGGGAACATCTTTCTTGACAAAAAAATCCCACATGTACTCAGGATTGAGATGGTTCATTGATTTGTAGATCTCCACCATGAGGTTTTGTAGATTCTTTTTATGTGTTGTCTTTGTATCACCCCTATCTAAAAGTTCCTCAAACGTGGATTCATAGTCTCTATATAAAGTTCTCAGTGCGCGTTTGTGGGTCCTATTGATTTCATTGTTTGCAGCTTTGCTACAAAATAACCAGATCAGAGGGCAATAGGAAAAATTCGACATTACCACGGAGTTTAAAAGTAACTTTGACTTTTGTTCTCCTAAAAATGGTCTTAACCTTCCAAATGCATACAATTTTTGGTTGACCTTCTTACATATCTCTTTCACATGTGTTTCAAACTTCAGTGAGTTGTCAATGTTTACACCCAGAAGTTTTACATGTTCGCTTGATGGAATCAGTTGGCCGTTCATGTTAAGGCATAGTTTCTTTGCTCCCTTTAGCCCCAAAAACATTATTTGGAATTTTGAAGGATTGGCACACATGCCGTTGTTAGTAAACCATTGCATTAATCCCTGTAGGTCATTCTCTAATCTAATCATGACTGCCTCCACATCTGTATCGCACGCGTAAATCGTCGTATCGTCAGCAAAGCTACATATCTCCGATTCCAGTTCCATATAGAACAGGTCGTTTATAAAGATGTTGAAAAGCAAGGGCCCAAGAACAGACCCCTGTGGTACCCCAATTAAGATATGCTGTGGTGAGCTATATGTGGAGCCTATTTTGACCCTTTGTGTTCGGTTTGTCAGGTAACTATAAACCAGTTTGAGAGCATTTTTCTTGAACCCATATGCCTCTAACTTTGCAATTAGTAGATCGTGGGGTATGCAATCGTATGCTTTTGACAAATCCATTAGGATTGTTCCTACTATACCCGACATATCTAGACGCTTTTTCCAAGTCTCCACTACTCGAAACAGAGCATGTTGTGTGCTATAACCTTGTCGAAAGCCAGAAAGCAATGAAGATAATATACCCACAAAAAACTGATTTATTTGCTCACTCATGATCCGTTCAAAAATTTTGGACATGGCTGATAGGACGCTAATAGGTCTGTAATTGACTTTTTGGCATGTATCATCCTTTTTATGGATTGCACAAACGTCCGCTTCCTTTAGTTTGTCTGGAAAGCAACAGTTGTCCATAGTTGCATTTATGCAATCAGTTACTGTAAGTATGGGCAAATCACCTCTTTCGCCTCCTGTATAATTTTTGTTGGAATGTTACCACTGTTTGACTTACTATTGTCTAAGGCTTCTATTTTAATCATAACGTTTAACAAGTTAACATTACTAAATTCAAATTTTTTCTCAATCTGGACTTTACTTTCTATAACAACAATACTTGGGTGGTTTTTGTATTTTTCTGTAGCTATGTCTACCTTATTTTCCAGACTCACATCAATCCCATCATCCTTAAACGAGGGATCTAGACCAAGGGAGTCTGTGATGTTCACAAAATGTGAATTTAAGCATTCAACAATCACTTTATCATCTGATATAACCTCGCCTTCTTCGATAAGGACGATTTTCTCCCCCATTGGGTTTCCGTTGGAAAACATTGGTTTGACTGCTTTCCAAAATTTTTTGTCATTGTCAATAGCGTTAATGTCTACAGAATGGTAAAAGTCACGCTTTGCTTTTCTGTTCATACTGACAATCAGATTTCTCTGTTGTTTATATTTCTTGCGATCTTCGTCATTTCCAGATTTATTCGCCCTTGTTTTGAGTCTTGTTCTTGTCATTATCGCTTTTCTCATATCAGACTTTACGTGGGGCTTATTATTCCCCCTAACCATCCTTTGTTTCAAGGGGGCATGTTTCTGTAATACACTCTCGGTGACAGAGTGTAGTGCTTGATAGTCAGTAGGAATGGTGTCACGCAGTTTGATATCCAAGTCTCTTTGGAACTCTTCAGCGCAGAAGTTTCTATACTCACGGTACCTGATATTTCTTGGGGGCAGTTTTACAAAGGTTGATTTTAATATTGTGTATATCAGATGATGATGATCACTGAAGCCTGTTTCAAACGATTGGCTTTTCATGAAGGAATGCTTTTTATTGGTGAGTATGAGATCAATGGATTGCCCTCTGGATGTCTTGAAACATGTTGGTCCCTTCAAAAGGTTAAATAAGTGATAGGTATTAATCAAAGGACTAAGTGCCCTATCACCTACCTCCATATTAAAGTCACCAATAAGCAAGACATTTTCTCGCGAGAGGGCATATCCATCGATAATCCTGCACACGTTATCAACAAAATAACATGGATCTTGTGTAGGGCTCCTGTATATCGGTAATAACAGCCATTTCTGTTTTCTTATATTGATCTCAATGGGAATAGCCTGAATATCCTTAGGTATCTCAAGACCCTCTATCTTCCTACACAACATATCTTCTCTTGAGTAAACCAGAAGTCCTCCACTGTTCCTAGTAATGTCTAATCTAATTGGTGCTTTAAAACCATTTATTGTAAACTGACTGCTCGGAAAAGATGAATCAAGTTTTGTCTCTGCAATAATTAAGACATCAAGCTTGTCTCTTATCATCTGAGAAAAATGCTCGAATTTGTTCCTTACAGAGTTGATATTTATGTAGCCGACTATAACATTTTTTGAGTATTTTAGTCTTAGCGTTTTCATCTCTTCAAAGCAATCAGTATTTGTATCAATACTGGTTACAGGTTGGGGCTCTACATAGCCCAAACATTGATAAGATTGGTCTTCTCTTTTCAAATTCAAATTATGTTCACTATTTTTAACATGGTAAGGAAATACTTCTTCATTTAGGATGACATACTGTGTTCAAAAGTTATCTAAAAATTTGACGAAGTTGCGTGCAAGGGTGGAGTCACCTTTTCTATTCAGGTGCAATTTACGTGCACTCAAGCAGGAAATGTCAATAGTATTATTGTCGATTATCGGGATACCTTGTTCATTAGCTAGCTTCTTGAGAGATCTGTTTAATTCATTAACTTTGTTACTCATACCTTCATGGTCTCTTCTCATCGTAAGTGACGACAGAACGATGGTCGTGTGCGGAGATTCATCCTTCGCCTCAGAGATGATTTCCTTGATTGTTTCGATCGTGTCAATACCATCCTTATTGGTTAAATCATTGGTTCCACAGTGTACTAGAACACAGTCAGGCTTCCTTCTCATTATTGGCCGAATGTGGTCTTTAATATCCAAACTTGTTGCCCCACTGTGGGCTCGTATTCTCACATTATGTTGTTTTCTCAATCCTTGTTCACATAGGCCATTTAAGATAGAGTCTCCGATAATCACAACATTTTTTCGCTCATTCTGCTTCTTATCATCTTTTTTACTCTCTTTTTCGTTCTGCCTTTTGCTGTTTCTTGCCACTGCAGTTGTTTCTTTCTCTTGTGTTCTTGTTTGTTTATTTGGATCTTCGATTACACCATTGTCTCGCTTTGAATCGGGATTTTTTGGTGGTTCTTTCAACCTATTGTCGTCGATATTCTTTGCTTCTTTTGTTTTCAGTTCTTTGCTCTTGTCAGCGTATTCTCCCCTTTCCCCCATGGGGGAAGCTTCCTTACAATGGTCGGGTTTGTTTACGTATGGGCTAGGCCCACGAATTAATGCTTCAATTATGCGTTGCTTGTCCTCAAGTTGCTTTTCCAAAGATGTTATGCGCTGTTCGAAGCTTCTCAGCAATGGTTTCAGGTAGGTATCATCTCTTTCAATTTTACATTTTTTTCTGTATGATTCCCGTTGGATGTTTGGGCCTTCAGCGACAGGATTTCACTGTGTGCGAAGCGTTTAAATTCTTGCAAGTCGTTTTGGATATTGACAAATTCCCTGTCATCTGTGACTGTTGTTGGTTCAGTTTGTGTTTCCACTGACTTAACATTGTCCTGGATGATGATTCCTTGACTTTTTATCCTGTATGAAATTTTGTTGTTACTTGGCGCTGTGTAGACGAATCCAGCCTGAATCGCGTGCTCCAAGACTGCTTCGGTTTTGGTTTGATCCTATTTGTACTCTTTTTGGCAAAATTCTGTAATATATTCCAGATACTGACCAATGTGTCGTTGTTTCAGGTTATCTAGAGTGTTAGTTATCCTCTTTATATCAGAATTCGCATCCATATTTAGTGTAATAAACTAGAATTTTCGCTTGCAGCAAAAGCACGTCTTACCACTCCACGCTACTCACAACAACTCACAACTCACAACTCACAACAGGTTCAGAGGTCTAAGGAGCCGAAACTTTCCTTCCAAATTGAAAAACAGAATTATCACGTTCAACTTACATTATTTTGTGTTTCTCTTCTTAACAGTTAACAATTTTTTGCATCTTCCTGTGATTCCTGCAGCTCTTCTTTTCCGTGGGTTGTTTAGGCCTAAATTCTCGCGTGGCGGTATATTCCGGACGCAAAGTTAATCGTCGATTTGGCGTGAAAAACCTTACGTTTCGTTGGCGATTCTTTTATATTTTATTCTGCTATCTCTTGAAAGTTATTTTGTTAAGTTTTCATCGGCATCACTCAGCTTGTCTTGCATATCTGACAAGTTGAACACCATTGACCAGTTGATTGCAAAAAAGAACGTTGAGACCATCTTTTCGAATGAACGCAGGGGCACTGTTCGTTTATGAGGGATTTACAGTTAGCAGAAGTTTATCAGAAGTTTATTTCAAAAACTCAAGATATGCGAAAAGATCAAGTAATAGATGGAGAGCATGAAAACAAGATGCAAGTTTCCTTTGCAATTAAAGGATTTTGTGAAATGGGTTTCATGTACTGATTGTCCGACAAATACCGCCGTCCGGAATTTACCGCCGATACCCTAGCAAAGACCTGTTGTTGTGTTGGAATGAAAACTCTTTTGATATTCCATTAAAAATTCACAGTACCTACATGATAACTAACCTAGACACCTAACTCTATCCTACTAGAGATGATAACCCCAAGGAGCAAAACATTTTGTCCACCCCGGGGGTCATAATAACATGAAAAAGAAATGAATAAAATGACAAACAGCTAGCTATAGAAGTTAATAAGGCTTCTTGCAGGAAAATAATGATAGGCAATGAAAACTCTGTTTGGAGGTTTAACTACCCTAGGTATTGGATATTAGTATCTCCTGTTCTGTTCTGTTGATGTGTTGTATTGTAGATAGAGGAGTATCGCCCTTTTGGAACACTCTGTTGAACTAAGTAGATTTTTGTAATTTTAGTTACATCGCAATGCTTACCGTTATTTTAATCCTTTGTTATTCATATCACTTTTCTGAAAGCTACGTGTCTGATTGTCGCTCCATCTTTCCATGACGTTAGTTTTAGTGCCGTGAGGTCTGAGCGGCCTAATGTCCAGCATTCGCCCATTTGGACGCGGGCAAAATTGTTGCGAGAGCGCCTTGCGTGAAGCATGAAAAGCCAATGCTAATTTAATTCATGCGCAACGTTAAAAGGCTATTATTTTCTTTGTGATCTTACCCCTCCCCCTTACCACCCTCAAGTGCTTGGATTAACATGCTTTTGATATTCCAACATCTCCCGTTGCCTCCACCCAGTTTCCTACATGGAAATGACGTTTGAGCATATGTGACACAACAGGAAGTCACCTGGAATGCTCGAGCGGTCACAGGTGCACCATGAGGGCAGCTAAAGTAGCTATGAAATTGATACATCCGGTGCCTGAACTGTTCAAGCAATTGTTCAGGAACCCACAGAGTTTTCATTTAGAAGGCTCAATGTCAACAACCGGGCCATGCAGGTTTACTTATTGCCGAAAAGTTTCAATGAAGGGAGTACAGAAAACAGACTTTTAGAAAGGCAGCTTGAAAAAATGAAGACACTTTCGCATTCATTTCAGGTCGGTACTTTATCTTCAATTTGCGAAGCAACGAAAGAAATATAACAACAAATACAATTGACAAAAAAGAAGATGGTGTCACCAAACCGTTTTTGCGCGCTTTTTGCGAGAAACTAGGCCAAGTCCCCGGCCATAGCAAAGTTTTGCTGTGTAGTCAAATGTGTCAATATTCCAGAGTGTTCCAAAAGGGTGATACTCCTCTACGCCTAAATAGAAAGTATTGGCACTTGCACACCCAAAAAAACAAAGTAGTATTCAAAACAAACAATAAATGAACAAAAGAGGACCCTTCTTGCACACCCGAGGTCTAGGCGAAAATTGACCTACTTTTGATACTGTTAGATAAGTTACCCGCAAATGATCTGTGGCCAAGGTCAGGGCCATCATTGGCTTTGTTTAGGTTAGAGTACTATCACCCTGGTCAGACCGCTTTACAGAAAACCAAGATTTTCGGAGATGTCAAAGAGGTTTCAGAAGGGCACTTACTGTACCTTGAAAAGGCTTCTGAACTCTTGCTATAAACCTGTATACCATTGGTTTCCTTGTTGACATGGGGCAACCGCACAAATACAGACAGGTCTGAAACGCCGTAGGCTGTATCGCCCTGGTCAGACCACGGCAGAAGAACAATGATTCTAGCACGTCCAAAACTTTTCAAGGCTGTTGTCAGTTCACCATAGTGCTTTTTGCTTTCCCAGAAAGCCAGAAAGTTACACGACACATTCTAATTTGATTGAGAATGATATTTCAAAATATTGTTAATTTCATTCCCGCTTTTAACTCTCTTATCTTTGACCTCAGTCAACTCTAACCACGCGATGCATTCACGTGGTGGACACACCCGGGGACATAATGTCAGTTACAGTGCTCTTCCAAAAGGAGCCTTTTAGGTCTCACAATTTGGGTGCGATTCTCAAAATTTCTTTGGATATGAAATGAGAAGAGTTGAGGAAACATTCCTGAAGACTATTCTATTTCAAGTGAAAGGCATTTTAAGAAACGATAAAAAATAGACTTGTTGTGTTAAAACATCAAAAGAAATGTGAATTGTACTTATACCTTTGTTGCAGGTACCCTCAGCAAGGTGTTTTAGTTTGTTTGGAGCATGCTTCAAGCTTGATACTGACTTGTTTTGAGTATGATTTGGGTATGTTTGAGAGCTTGATTTGAGTAAGAATTTTGCACCACTTGCGCTTGCTTGCAGCATGCTTCTTTTGACTGGAAGGCAGTCTCAATCAAGCTTGATTGTAGTATGTTCGAGAATGACGTCGAGCATGTGATCATTGTCAAGCTTGATCAAGCTCTAATCATATGTGCAAACTGGCCAAAATTGTAAACGCACTCATTTCAAGCTCCTTCAAGCCAAAATCATACTCCTTTCAAGCTTGCGCAAGCTTGTTGCAAGCTGAACTTTTTCTTATGGGTAGGTCAACTTCAAAACTTTATTGCAAGTCTTCTGAGCAAAGCAGAACAGAGAGCGAAGAAATATCAAATAGATGACATCAGCAAACAACTTTCCCGTACTTTTTTGAGCTAGGCCCAAGCTCCCTTTGATTTTAATATTTTATTCAAGGCTGTTGCACAACATGGAGTCGATGGTGGTCTGACCGCGGCGATATTACTCTATATTTATCAAAGTCTATGTAAGATTAAGATGACATTTGTTTTGTGTATTAATAACACCTGTTGCCTTACCTTGTTTCAAGTATTCCAAAGAGCCATCTCTAAGGAATGATCTTTTACTGTAGCATGGGGATAGGGGATAAAATGATGAAATATTTGCATATTTGCATGGGGTGGCTGCTGCGTCTCATCAGCATCTTGGATTCAAAAAAGGTATGGTGATTGCATCTCTTAATGTCAATGGTCTTCGTAGTCACCTTGATGAGGTTCAATTGCTTTTGAATAACCTAGGGATCCAAATTCTTGCCCTAAATGAGACCAAGCTTGACAGTTCCATTGCAAAGGAACTGACCAACATTTCAGGTTACCAACAAGTACGGCTTGATAGGACTTGCAATGGGGGTGGTGTATCCATATACATTAGAGACTCTGTAAGATTTAAGCCCAGAGACGATGTCCCTGTAGATGATCTTGAGCTTATTTGCATTGAGATAGAACCGCCAAAATGTAAGCCATTTCTTGTTGTTGCTTGGTATAGACCTCCAAGTAGTCCTGTTGGCACCTTTGAGAAGCTGGAAAAGGTTCTATCTTTTCTGGATAAAGAGGGCAAAGAAATGATCTTCCTTGGGGACACAAATTGTGATCTCACAGAGAAGATAGCTGACCAGCCCATAGACAATGATTCCAGGCATATGTGTAATCTCTATGGGCTGTTCAGCCTCAAACAGCTCATTGAGGAGCCAACAAGGGTTACTTTGAACACTTCCACCATCATTGACCATATTGCTACAACATGTGCCAGAAACATTACAAAATCAGGCGTGCATGAAGTTTCTTTGAGTGATCACTTTATGGTTTACTGTGTTAGAAGATTTAATGGCGCAGTAGAAAAAGGCCACAAAGTGATAAAAACTCGCAATATGAAGAATTTCAATGAAGAAGCATTCCTGGCTGATGTTTCTGGCATATGTTGGGAGCAAATGCTCAATGAAACAGATGATATAAATGTTCTTGTCAACAATTGGTCCAATTTGCTCTCTCTGGTTATAGACAAACATGCCCCAATAGCTGAAATGCGTGTCTCTGAAAAATTTTGTCCTTGGATTGATAAGGACCTTAGAAACCTTATGGTGACTAGAGACAGGCTTAAAAAGGCTGCAACCAAGAGAAAATCCCCAGTCCTTATGGACTCATACAGGCAGGTACGCAATAGGGTTAATACCCTGAACGTTCAGCTTAAGAAGGAATACTACACTAATAAGATATCTGCTTGTGAAGGAAACATGAAAGAATCATGGAAGACAATAAATGAGCTTCTCAACAAGAGGTCTAAGTCAAGTAACATTGACTGCCTTAAAGAGTCTGATTCAGAGACTGTTTGCAAAAAAGAAATTTCTAATAAAATGAACTCCTTTTTTTGCTCGGTAGGCAAGGATCTTGCTGACAAAATTGACCCGGTTTCAAATCCCCTCCTTTCAGGTGACTACGAAGTCAACCCAGATAAGGATGAATTTCACTTCAGGACTATTGAGGTTCAGGAAATCAGGGATGCATTTGCCAAGGTCAAAACAGCAAAGAGTTTTGGGACTGACAACATCTCTAGCTACTTTTTGAAACTTGCATTGCCTTTCATTGAAAACTCGCTTGCTTTCTTGTTTAACACATCCATTGAAACAAGTCAGTTTCCTGACTCATGGAAGGTAGCTAGAGTCACTCCAATTTTTAAAAATGGAGCAAAGACTGATCAGTCTAACTATCGACCAATATCAGTCTTACCAGTCATCTCAAGGCTCTTTGAAAAACTTGTGACCAACCAGTTGTACCAACATATGGACAAAAACGGTCAATTTTCCAATGACCAATCAGGTTTTTTGCGCCTTCGGTCCACTGTAACTTGTTTACTTAAAAATACTGATGATTGGTACAATGGGTTAGATCTCGGTAAGCTTGTGGGGCTAGTATTCATTGACCTTAAAAAGGCATTCGATACCGTTGATCATGATATTCTCTGCAAAAAGCTTGCCCACTATGGTGTCCAACACCGAGAACTTTCTTGGTTTAAATCTTACCTTACCAACCGTAAACAGTTCTGTAGGGTTAACGGTGTTGACTCAGACTTTGGGGATATAGAAGTTGGTGTGCCACAAGGCTCATGTCTTGGTCCCTTACTTTTCCTGATCTATATCAATGATCTCCCACAAGCTGTCCGAGATTCCACAGTGTCCATGTTTGCTGATGATACCAGTATATGCCACCAGTCCAATGATTTGACTCAGCTGACTGAGGCTATTAACAACGATCTTAGACAACTAGACACTTGGCTCCAAGGCAACAAACTTTCTTTGAATGTTGCAAAAACTCATGCCATGCTTGTTTGCACCAAACAGAAACATGCCACTCTCAAAAGTCGGAATGAAGACTTGAAATTGAAAATTCGTGAAAATGAGCTTCCAGTTGTTGAAAAAACGAAATACCTTGGTGTACAAATTGACTGCTCTTTGGACTGGAAAGAACAAATCAAGGCGGTCTCTGCCAAGGTTTCCAGGGCAGTAGGCTTTTTGAAGCATGCCAAATCATTCCTACCAAGAGAATCGCTGAAAACTCTCTACACGGGTATTGTGGAGCCCCACTTTCGATACTGTTGCTCTGTTTGGGGATGTGCAGGTTCAACTGAAATTAATCAGTTGCAAAAACTTCAAAATCGCGCTGCAAGAATTGTAACAAACAGCAGCTTCGACACCCCAGGCAGACCACTTATCGAAAGGCTTGGTTGGAAGACCATTCAGGAACTCATTAAAATTGATTCTGGAACAATGGTCTTCAAATCCCTCAATGGGTTGGCTCCGCAGTACTTGAGTAGTCTCTTCACAAGAAACTCGGCATGCTCCTCCCGTATTCTCCGCAATACAAACACGGACCTGAGGTTACCTTTGAAAAAAACAGCAAACGGTCAAAAATGTTTTTCTTTCAGAGGAGTGCAGTTATGGAATAGCCTCTCAGCTGAGTCAAAGCAAGCACCCACCGTTAGCTTATTTAAGCAGACGATATAGGGTTTCTTCTTTTTTTTATTTTTTTTTTCTTTTTAAATGGACATTAGATATTGTAAATAGATTTTTAGATTGTTAAATAGGCTTAGGTTTTTAGATTCCGAAGTTTTTATATTAGTCATTTTTGTAATTTAGTTTAGTTTTAATTTATGGGAAGGCCCCTTGAAAATCAGCACTTCTGCTGAAGGGCTACCCTCCCCGTTAGATAAATAAATCAAATCAAATCAAAATCAAATCAATAAAGGGGGCCGCATGATAAAATTTCTATCACTTACAAAAATTTTGCCTTAATTATGACCAATTTCTGCCCAAATTTTGCCAATTTTTCCATTTTTGAGAGGGCTGCACCCCAGCCTCCTTTCTCCCAGGTCTACTCCTTTCCTGTATGTCCGTTAGGACCCTTTGCCAGCTCCCAATTTGTGTTTTGAAATGATGCTGTTAAAATTGTTGTCCTGAATATGCAGTTTTTGGTCAGTTATATGAAACTGTCTGAAACATATTGAATAGCTTTTGTTTGATAACTAGGCATCATATTGGCTCATATCCTTGTCAGAAATTTTTGTAATATCCCATATATGTGAAATTTTAGAACTGCCCATTGTTGCTTAAGAGCTGCTATAACTGAGCTACTGTAGGACTGTCCATTTTGAAATGGAAGGCCTTATGTGATATAATCCCAATATCTTGGCATAAGATGACTCTAAACTTTATATAACCTTTGGACATCTTCAAAGCTTTCTATCACCTCAGCTTAGAATTTTGTTGTTTCTCTCCCATCTTTGTCAACAGTGTACTTACCTTTACTACCTTTACCAAAATCAGCAAGCACTCTGAAATGTCAACAGATAGGTCCAGTCATTGCAAATGTTTTCAAGGGTCATTTTAACACCCTTGGCCCTGGTAAAGCCCCACTGTGGGCCCCTCTGGCACCATGCCACACATAAGAATAGAGTACTGACCTTTAGCAAAATATTGAGTATGTTTGGAGTATGCTTCAAGTTTGATACTAAGTTTTGTTTTGAGTATGATTTGGATGTGTTTGAGAGCTTGATTCAAGTAAGGATTTTGCCCTGCTTGGGCTAGCTTGCAGCATGTATCTTCTGCACTGGAAGGCATATACTCACTCAAGCTTGATTGGCGTGTGTTTGTAAATAACTTTATCATGTATTCATTGTCAAGCTTGATCAAGCTCTAATCACACAAGTAAACTGGCGAAAATTATGTAAATATACTCATGTCAGGCTCCTTCAAGCCAAGATCATGCACAAGCTTGTTGCAAGCTATTTTCTTAAGGTGATATCTTATGCTTGTTTTCAGTTCCTACCACAAAAGTTTCATTTGGAACAGCCACAGACAGGGAATTACTACCTTTGAAGCCACCTCATACAAGGGCAGGGAATGAATTAGGTCTAAGAGGTCAACCAAACATTGCTCCAGGAGCATATGAAAATCATGAGGTATGTTAAATAATCCACGATGTGTGCCTTACCATCATTGTCCTCTTTTCTAATTTCCTGAGGAAGCTATTACAGCTCAGTCCTTTTGTAACTAAAATCGTTACATATCACTATATTACTCTATATTTGTGCAGTCGGCCCAGTGTTTAAAATATGCTCCTCTCTGAATGTCAAAGCAGTAATATTGAAAGCTGTGTTATATGTCCAATTAGGTTCCAGCCCAGACCACTCCCCTCTCCTTATTATGATCTACGACTGCCCCCCCCCCTATCCAAGAATTTTTGGAAACTTTTTTGCCCGCATTACAATCTGACAGTCTGTCTCACATTGGGTGTCACGCGAAATTTTCCCGGAACGATACAATCATAGTGTTTTCCGTTATAAATTTCGCGTTCTCGCAAATCTCGCGTGGTATCTGGTTTGTGATAGACTCCCATGGTTGTTATGGGTTTTCATTCTTTACAAAATTAGGTTGCTCCCCTGTCAGTTTCCTTATCGTATTAGAGCGTTGAAAAATACTTTGATTTCTCCCCTGACAATGAAGAATTCATTAGGAAATTATACACCCTCGCCCCAAATGAATTTGAAGCACATGGGTTTTCTTTGTCTCGCGCATGAACAATAAAAATGATTCCAATACAAACAAAACAACTGTACAAAACAACAGTTCCATCAAAATTTTACACCTCACTTTTAATTTCCACTGTTTAAAGATGTATTTTGCCCATTTTACCCCACTGTTGAATTGCAACCTTTGTATTAGATTCTGTTTGTGTCGTATTATTTTCAGATGTGTGTGTTCTTGTTTGTGGTATTTTTGTTTAGTTTATAGCCCGTCACTTTGTGCTTGCATTGTATCTGCCTGTCCCCTAAGACCAGTGAGAAGGTTTCCCTGCGGCGATGCCGGTTGAGGTCAATCAGTGGAGAGCAGCAATAGGATGCATCCGTGCATCTATGCAAAACTTATCACGGCTAAGCAGAATTGTAAGGCCACTTTCCATTCTCTTTCAAATCTTGAAGTTATATTTTTTTGTTATGGGTTTATCGCAGTCTCGATCCTTGTTCTGCCATTTACACTGACAGTGCAGTTTCTTGCAGTTCACTCAATCGCACCAGAGTTATGTTTTTTGCCTTTGTTCGCCCGCATGCATCTGTCTGCAAAGATAGCACTGCACGTTTCTGTAGAACTTTTAAAGCGAATCCCACTAGGTGTCATTGTCATTGGTCGATATAAGTACTTTCCCTCTCGATATGCTTACTTCTACACAGCATGCGTAGCATGTTGCTCTCTTCATATGCAATGGTTAGTTTTCAGGGTCATTCTGCTGAGCGGTGATGTAGAAACTAATCCTGGCCCTGAAACACTTGATTTTTGCACTTGGAATCTAAATAGTATAATTGCGCATGATTATTACGAGTCTCTCTCATAGAGGCTTAAAATTCGGTATATGATTATGACCTTATAGGTATCGTTGAAACCCACCTTGACAGCACGGTGGAGGAAGATAGACTGGCACTAAATGGCTACACTTTTATCAAAAATAACCATCCTCAAAATGTGAAGAGGGGTGGTGTTGGTTTATATATCAAGGATTCTCTTGCTTCAAAAAACCGCTCTGATTTAGTGACCCTTCCTGAATGTATTTTATACGAAATTCAATGTAATAAGAAAAAGTACTTCCTCGTCGTAATTTATAGAAGTCCAAATCAGAGCCCGGAGGAGTTTGATAACTTCAAAACAAACTTTGAGTTAATGCTATCCAAAATACATGCCGAAAATCCATTCTGTGTTATAGTTACTGGTGATTTCAACTGTAGATCAACTCAGTTGTGGGAAGATGACATCGAAAATAACGAAGGAAGACTGTTTGAGATACTAGCATCCGACAATGGCCTTCATCAGTTGATTTCAGAACCTACCCATTTAATGGGTGATTCAAAATCCTGTATTGATTTGATATTTACTGATCAACCTAACCTTATTATTGAGTCTGGTGTGCATCCGTCACTGCATGAGCAATGCCACCATCAAATTGTTTACGGTAAATTATCTGTTTCAAACATAGCACTACCTCCGTACACACGCAAGATTTGGTTTTACGACAAGGCAGACTTTATAGCTATTAGGAAAAGCATTGAAATGTTTGCCTGGCACGAACATCTCGACAGTTTGACATGTCCTAATGAACAGGTGAAACTACTCAATGAGGTCCTTTTGAACATTTATTCTAATTTTATTCCTAACAAAGTTAAAACAATTAGGCCTTGCCAAGTACCCTGGATAACGCCAGCCATCAAGAACTTTCTTAGGAAAAAGAATCGTGCATATAAAAGTTTCGTGAGGAGTGGCCGGCCAGATGACAAGCTCGAAGGTATACAAAGGATGATAGCTGAAGGCGCAAGGCTGATTGAAGAAGCTAAGCGGAATTACTTCTTTAAGGCCGGGAAAACATTGGCTAATCCTGGGACCAGTAGTAAAACCTATTGGACTTTGGTAAACACTGTCCTTAACAAAGCTAAGATCCCCATGATACCACCCTTGCTAGAGAACGGGCTGTTTGTAACGGACTTTACGGAAAAAGCACAGATCTTTAATGATTTTTTTATACTTCAATGCACAACCATTGACACAGGTAGTGAAATTCCACAAGATATTCCATTAACTACGACTCTGATAAATGATTTTGCCATCTCCGATGAAAAGATACTTAATATTCTTAGATCACTCAATCCTAACAAAGCACATGGCTGGGATGAAATATCTGTGAGAATGATAAAATTGAGTAGTGATGCATTGGTTCTGCCACTCAAAATTATTTTTACAAACTGTTTGCGGCGTGGTTTATTTCCCGAAATATGGAAACATGCAAATGTAGTCCCGGTTCATAAGAAAAATGAGAGAAATCTGAAGGGGAATTATCGTCCCATTTCCCTGTTACCAATTTTTGGGAAAATACTTGAAAAACTCGTATACGATTCTTTATACACACATCTCGTATCATGTGAGGTACTAGACCCAAATCAGTCAGGTTTTCGCCCAGGAGACTCAACAGTCAACCAGTTACTGTCAATAACACATACAATATTTCAAGCCTTCGACTGCAATCCCCCACTTGACGTCCGGTCTGTGTATCTTGACATTTCTAAGGCATTTGATAGGGTGTGGCATGATGGCCTAATTCATAAGTTAAAACGATGTGGTGTCTCAGGACAACTTCTTCTTTTAATCGAAAGCTTCCTTAGTGGTCGAAAGCAGAGAACTGTACTGAATGGACAGAGTTCTAATTGGGGAGATATCTCAGCAGGAGTGCCCCAGGGCTCTATTTGAGGACCCTTGTTTTTCCTTGTGTATATAAATGATCTAGCTATAGGCTTGAGGTGCAATGTTAAGCTATTTGCCGATGATACGTCATTATTCACAGTGGTAGAAGATTCAAATACAGCTGCCAGTGATATGAACCATGACTTGGACTTGATAAGTCAATGGGCTCACACTTGGAGAATGTCCTTTAATCCTGATCCGCAAAAACAAGCTGTTGAATTGACATTTTCAAGGAAAAAACTTGAAATCGATCATCCAGTGATCCTTTTTAACGACATACCCGTGAAGAAAGTAACTGAACATAAACATTTAGGAATTATCCTGGACTCAAAACTGTCTTTTTCAGCTCATATCAAATCTGCTATCTCTAAAGCAAGAAAGGGCATCGGTTTACTGAAATATCTCTCCAAATATCTGCCCACGCATACTCTAAGCGAATTATATAAGCTGTACGTTCGACCCCATCTGGACTATGGTGATGTCATTTATCATATCCCTGCTAAAGTATGTGAATTCAGTCAAAATATCATTTTATCAAATTTAGTGGAAAAGCTAGAGTCTGTTCAGTATTCTGCTGCTTTGGCTGTAACAGGAACATGGAGGGGAACATCTCGAGAGAAGCTGTACACAGAACTTGGCTGGGAGTCACTAAGTTCCCGAAGATGGAGCAGGCGGCTTACCTTGTTCTATAAGATTATAAATAATCTTAGCCCTGCGTATACAAAGGATCCAATCCCACCACTTCATCAATCGCAGTACTCACTTCGCTGTCAGGATGTCATTGGGCGATTGAGGGCAAGGACAGAAAAATTCAAGAGTAGCTTTTATCCTAACTGTTTGTCCGAATGGAATAAGCTTCAGCCTGAATTGAGACTTGTACCTTCTGTTGCTATTTTCAAAAAAAAGTTCTTATCAATAATCCGCCCTCCAGCGAAATCTGTTTTTGGAATTCACGACCCAAAAGTATTATCCTATCTTACGCAGCTAAGAGTTGGTCTCAGCAAGTTGAACTTCCACAAGTTCAAGCATAATTTTAGGGATACAATAAACCCAATGTGCCCAACAAGTGATGGCATTGAGGATACGGAGCATTTTTTGTTGCTCTGCCCTTCTTTTGATCTTCAGCGTCGAGACCTTCTCACTGGAATTGTTGAATTATTACGACCATTTGTGTTGAATTATTACGACCCAATGTGTCCTACCAACGATGGCATTGAGGATACGGAGCACTTTTTGCTGCTCTGCCCTTCTTTTGACGTACCACGTAGAGATCTTCTCGCTGGTGTTTCCGTTTTATTACGACCACTTGGACATACCAATCCTTCAAACGAGTTTCTAATGCGGATTTTATTGTACGGTGATAAAGATTTTCCCGCTAGTCTCAATAAAGATATACTTCTTTTAACGCTCCGATTTATTCATGAAACTGGTCGTTTTGATTAGAAATATTTAGATCTCAGCTATAAGCCATAAAGCCACCAAGTTCTCTCTAAGTAAACGTTTCTCTTTTTTTTCCCCGTGCAGTTAGTAACGTGTAATTCCTGTGCTATCTTTGTCTTTCTAGTCGTAACGTGTAGTCCTATGTTCGTGTTTGCTGTTATTTGTAGCCATGAGGTAGACGTAGTTTTCGCTCCAAATGGTATTGTTGTAGTAGTAGGGTATAGTAGTTTGTAAGTAGTGTTATTAAGTAATATGTATTGTAAGTTTTTAGTTGAAATGTAAAAAAAAAAAAACCATTTGTGGAAATCACCAATCTTTCAAATGATGCTTTGATGCAACTTTTACTATATATAGTGATCAATACCTTTCTTATGACTTGAATAGAAAAATTCTCGAATTAACCTTACGGTTCATTCACGAAACTGGTCGGTTTGACTAAGATCTGTTGACTCTTCAGTTACGTACAAAGCAGCCACTAAGTCCTCTTATGTAATGTTATTTTTCTTTGTAAATTCTGTTTCACATTAAGTGTCAGGTCTTTCCACTCCAAACAACCCACGACTTACGCTCGTGACATTTTAAAATTATCGCAACCTGTCACCTAATGTAGAACAGAATCGTTCGTATTTTGTTGTGTTGTAGGTAGATTAACTTGCTCGTTTTTATATATTGGCCATGGGGTAGTCATTGTCTTTCGCTCCCCATGGTGTCGTCCCTGTAGTATTGTAAAGTAATTAGGGAAGTTTTGTAGAATGTAACATATGTTGTAAAATTTTTATATGAATAAAAGAAAGGTTCCAGTAATTTACCTGGCTTTAATTGGCCATTCCTTCCATCAATATGGGAGGTCTGCTGCAGAAAGCTCCTGTCAAAATCCTGTAAAAATGAGTGAAAGTAACAAGCAAACTTTCCCTTCATGTTTTCCTGCCCAGCAATAATGACAGTTACTGTACATGCATTTGTATTTTGTCTTCTTTGGAGAGTGGAATCCACCTGAATAAGTTAGTCGTACCAGGGAAAGACTTTGCATCCTTCCTCAAGGATAGCATGCCCAAGTCATTTGCTTTATGGTAAACATATTAGGGAAACGTCACGTTTTTCCGTTTTCTCAAAGGGACTTCTTGCAAAATCTGAATAGAATGCCCACTTTAAGCCTGCAAAGATTCTAAAGATATTTACTTTACATGTTAGTTACTCTTACGAAATACACAATTTCCGTGGCCCATGAGCCTGATCCTATGAATGACGACGTTGAAGGCACAGAACATTTTTCTTCTTCACTGCCACTGTTATCATCTGCAGAGAGACGGTCTCTTCATACTTGTTCAAGAAGTTTTTTGATTTCATACGGTTTTTCGAACCTTTCCAATGAGGAATTAGTTACATGGTGATGAAAAGTTGCGTTTTTGAATGAAATATAACAGTCATTGAAACAACACTAGAGTTCATCGAATCATCAAAAAGGGATTTCATTCTAGTGACATTTTCTTTCTGCCTACGACCTTTGTATCATTGTATCTCTTTTCGTGGCTTTATGGTGTAATATTCTGGTTAATGTATTACTTTCTTGTAAATGCATTTTATGTTAATGGTTGGCGGTTGCAATTTATTCTCGTTTCCTTGAGGTATCGTCTTGTAACTATTTTTCTGTTTTTATAAAGTTCAGATTGATGTAATATAAAAAGGAACTTTTCACATGTTAGCTAAAAAAAACTCTCAGAAACTGGTCAGCTCTCAGAAATTCTTAGCATGGATGTCTCCAATTTCGATGATGATTTGTTTGCTCACTGATGTTGTATGGAAATTCTGAACTTCCATACGTTGTCAACAGAATGATTCTTGAAGCTACATTGGAATACATCAAATCATCCAGGCGCTTTGCTTCTGATAGCCCTTGAGAATAGGAGCTTCGTGATCTTCATCCGTCCGTGTGCGTAGTTTTTGTTTTGGTGTGTGCTTGTGTGTGCTCGTGTCTGTGTGTTTGTGTGTTAGTGTGCGTAGCTTTCTTTTTTCGTTGGAACATAGCTGTAGGAGGAAGATGGCCTGGAGACACTACTATTTTAATTCTCGATGGATTTTGCTCGAGCATGGAACTCCAACGGTGCATGCTCGTTGCTCGTTAACCTCAAGCGCCGAACACAATGGCGAATTGTCAAATTGTCAGAGCCATACATAGTGGGGACTCGCTGACTGAAAGTCCTTTCCCACTATGGATGGCACGTAGTTAATTAATCTTTTTTTTATAGTTTGTTGTTTTTTTAAATGAATAAAGAAAAAAGCTAAAAAACAGCGTGGCAGGATGACCATAAGAGGAAACTTTTATTCAATTCGAGACTGAATTGAATCCGACTTCTGGTTCAATTCTCAGTAGATCGTATTCTATAGATCCACCTTAACCTACGGTAATGTATTCATGCGTCATGATTTATTTCACCATAGATCACCTCATTTGTTTATGAAAATGACAGAAAACCTGTATCAAAGAAAGGATACACACTTGGTTCAAGAACAGCACCTAGATTTGACAAAGAAGCAATTAATGTAAGCATTTCTGTAGCTGTGGTATCCCGGGGAAGCATAACGTCATAATACAAAAAATTTTAGAGCCATTGTGAAAATTTCAAACTCTAAATTTTGAATTAGCTCTTCAGAGAGATATTAATGAAAAAACCATGTAGTCAGGTTATATCACCAACGAATTGAGAAAAACGTGAGAGTGTGTATAGTTTTTATTTCTACTCTTTACACCGATTTTAGACGATTTCGAAGAGGAGGGTAATAGCAGCATTTTCTTCAGGTGTCACCCATTATGGTCGAGAAGCAAACAAGTTACACTACTGTACGGTGAAAAAAGAGAGACAGTTCTTAGTGCTATTGATAAAACTTGATAAAAAAGAAGTCAACGAAGATTTTTCGCGCAATTGCAAATTTGTTACTTGTCCCCTGTCCCCAGAAAATTAGTGTTTTCTTGCTGATCGTCCATAACGAGTGACACTACTCTAGCTTGCTTTCAACAAGAACTCAACCACCCACTGATGCCCCGTTCGCACTGCTACGTTATAATATGAAAACGGAGTAAAACTTCTCCGTTCTTTCCTTGCGTTCACATCGCTCCTCTGTGAAAATGGAGCTTTTTCGAAAACGCTAATGAAAATGCATAAATTTGAAAACGGTGCGATTTGAAAACGATCCGTTTTCAGTATTGTAATGATGTAATGGAGTAGGTCCCAGGCCCCCTAGGGCGTAACCACTTCATGTACACGTGTTGATTTATTCGTTACTTTGATTTGCTTGCTGTAGACACGTTCCTTACTCTTGCCTTGGCCTTCCACCTCGTTAGTTACAGATAACTACAGAAAATTACACTGGCGACGAGTAGAAAACTGACAAACAAGTATGTCGAATGCTATTTCACTCCAACCTGTCCCTGGATTCAACCCAGACAGTGGAGATGTGGGTGCAAGTCTTGCTACACTGTGGAAGAAATGGCTCACCGATTTCGAAATGTTTACTGTCGCTGCTGGAATCACAGACAAGACTCGTAAGCGTGCTCTGTTACTCTACCAGGCTGGCTCCCGAGTGAGAGAGATTTTTGGACAACTCGAAGCAACAGGAGAAGCCGATGATTATGATACAGCCAAGAAAAAGCTCACTGAGTACTTTGAGCCTCAGAAGAATCGCAGATATGACGTCTACTGTTTTCGACAGGCCCACCAAGAGCCTAATGAGACGTTGGATCAGTACCATACTCGATTGAGAACACTGGCTGTACCTTGTGAATTTGGAGATAATCTTGCGTTTGAGCTAGAAGAGCAAATCATTATTGGGGGAACTTCCTCTCGCATACGGAAGCAAGCACTTCGTGACCTCAAATACGACCTGAAAGCCATGCTCCTGGACGGTAGAAGGGATGAAATTAGCCAATTTCAGTCCAAGGAAATTGAGTCACAAAAACCCGAGCGACGAGCAGAGGAAGCGAATCAGATTGTTGCTGCAAAATCCACACAAAAATGCCGAAATTGTGGAAAAGCCTCTCACCAAGGCACTGTTTGTCCTGCGAAAGGGAAGGAATGCAATGAATGTGGGAAACTCAACCATTTTGCTCGATCCTGTCTTTCGAAAGCAACCAAAACAGGGGAAAATCCCAAGAAAAGGTCAAACAAGCACAACAAGGGAAACAAAAATATTCGCCCACTTGCCCACTCAGATTCCGAGTCAGAAGGGGAATATTTATATCCAGTCAAAACAACGGAAAAGCGTAGGCCCTACACAAGAGTCAAAGTTCTGGGTCATTCTTTCAGTGCCATGGTTGATACTGGAGCTTCCATAAATGTGATAGATAAAGAAACATTTGCAAAATTACCTGAAATTGAGCTGGAAAATACCAAAACTCGTGCTTTTGCCTATGACACTAACAAACCAGTTAAATTTATTGGAAAATTTGATGCAGTAATTGAAACGCGAAAACGGTATGCAGTTGCGACATTTTATGTTGTCAATAACAATACGTCTGGAAATTTGATTAGTGCAGACACAGCGCAAGAATTAGGATTAGTGACATTGCATTTGAACAAGATTTCATCACATAATAAGCCTTCAACACCCGTGACGAATGATGGAAAGCTGAATAAAGTCCTTGAAAAGCACTCTGCTGTGTTCAAAGGGTTAGGAAAACTGAAAGATAATGCCGTGAAACTGAATATCGATGAGAATGTTATTCCAGTTGCGGAGCCACAGAGGCGCATACCGTTCCACATTCGTGAAAAAGTGAAGCGTGCCATTGAAAACCTTGAGAAAGATGACATTATTGAAAAAGTGCCCGGTACACAAGCTACACCATGGATCAGCCCAATCGTTGCCGTGCCTAAGAAAGATGATGACGTACGCATTTGTGTAGACATGAGGAAACCAAATCAGGCCATTCAGAGAATAAGGCATCTCATTCCTACGGTAGATGATGTTAATTTAAAGTTAACTGGAGCAACAGTATTCTCGAAGCTCGACATGTCTCAAGCATATCATCAGCTGGAGTTGCACGAGGACAGTCGATACATTACAACTTTCAGTACTCATGTTGGACTGTTTCGCTATAAAAGATTGAATTACGGTACCAACGCTGCCGCAGAAATTTTTCAAAATGCTCTGCAAACTGCTCTTGAAGGAATTCCAGGTGTTTGCAACATAGCCGATGACATTGTCGTGTTTAGTGTAAATCGTCAGGAGCATGACAAGGCACTCAATGACTGTCTTCAAAGGCTATCAGATAAAGGTCTCACCCTTAATGCATCCAAGTGCAAGTTCTTATCAACATCATTGTCCTTCTTTGGCCAGATTTTCTCAGCCACTGGTACACGCCCAGATCCTAAACACGTTCAAGATCTTCAGGATGTACAAGTGCCCAAAAATGTGCATGAAGTACGAAGCTTTTTGGGAATGGCTAATTACAACTGTAAATACATTCCAGATTATGCTACTATCAGCGCTCCATTGAGAGAACTGACCAAGAAAAACGTTCATTTTCAATGGAAGGCTGAACACCAGCAAGCTTTTCAAAAGCTGAAGAATGCTCTTACGTCTGTACCAGTGATGGCCTATTTTGACACGAAAAAGGATACTGTTATCACAGTTGATGCTAGTCCCGTTGGTATATCGGCAATCCTTGCCCAGAAAAGGCCCAATCATGATGACTGCCGCATTGTTGCTTATGCCAGCAGAGCATTGTCTCCAGTTGAAAAGCGTTATTCGCAGACAGAAAAGGAGGCACTGAGTATAGTTTGGGCAGTTGAACATTTCCACTTGTTTATCTATGGAAAACCGTTTCAACTAGTAACCGACCATAAGCCATTGGAAGTTATCTATGGCAACCCTAAGTCGAAGCCATCCGCTCGCATCGAAAGATGGGTATTACGTCTACAGCCCTACCGGTTTACCGTACAGTATAAGCCCGGTGTAGACAACCCCGCCGACTTTCTATCACGTCATCCAACAAAGGAAAGTGCTTCCCGACAAGAAAAGATGACTGAACAATACATCAATTTACTCACCAGATCAGCAGTTCCAAAAACAATGACGATTGCAGAGATAAAGAATGCCACCGACAGTGACAAGACACTGCAAGGCTTACGTGCTGCTATCAGACTGAATCGTTGGGACTGTGATGTTGTAAAACCATTCAAGTCAGTGCGTGATGAGCTAACAATAGGAGCTCACAACCTGATTTTACGCGGAACCAGAATTGTGATACCGAAATCACTCCAAAAGAAAGCAGTTGACCTCGCACACGCCACACACCAAGGCCTAGCCAAGACGAAATCGCTGCTGAGAGAAAAGGTCTGGTTCCCGGACATAGACAAAATGGTAAAAGATACCATTGACCATTGTTTACCCTGTCAAGCTACTGGGAGACCAAACCCCCCAGAGCCCCTGCAGATGACAGACATGCCCGATGGCCCGTGGCAGAAAATTCATGCTGACTTCTACGGACCTTTGCCATCAGGAGAGTACCTACTCGTGGTGATAGACAGATATTCTCGATATCCCGAGGTAGAAATCGTTCGTTCTACTAAAGCTGCAAGTGTCATACCCAAGCTTGATAAGATGTTTGACACACATGGCATACCAGAGACGATGACATCTGATAATGGTCCTCCGTTCAACGGTGATGACTATCAACGATATTTAACTGCCCTCGGAATCAACAAGAATCCGTCCACTCCGAAATGGCCCCAAGGGAATGCAGAGGTTGAAAGGTTCAATCAGCCATTGGGAAAAGCATTAAAAACTGCTACGATTGAAGGAAAGGTGTGGCAGCAAGAGATTAATCGCTTTTTACTGCAGTATCGCACCACCCCTCACAGTACTACGAAAGTATCTCCTGCAGAGCTTTTGTTCAACAGAGTAGTCCAAGGGACATTGCCTTCATTGAAGAAGAATGTTGTTGTTGACAGACACAGGGAGGCGAGAGAGAATGAACTTTCCAGTCAAAGATACAATAAACAGTACGCAGACGGAAAGCGGAGAGCAAAAGCAAGTGACTTGAAAGTTGGAGATAATGTACTTGTAAAACAAGACCGACGAAACAAACTGACACCGACATTTAATGAGACGCCATACATTGTGACCGACAGAACCAAGTCACGTGTGACTGCTAAGAACAAACATGACCATACAGTTACAAGGAACGTCTCACATTTGAAACGTATACCGAAACCAACAAAAAGCGACAAGGACGATATACGTTACGAAACAGACTCCACAGTGGGAAACAACAAAGACATAAACGAGAACGAGACTGAAGAACACCAACAGCCCTTAAGGCGATCTAGTAGAATTGTAAAAGAGCCACAAAGGTTTGGGAGTTCATTGCCCTCGAACTTTATTAGAAAACTAGCTGCTAAATAAAGGACCTTAAAAAAGGGGGAAGCAATGTAATGATGTAATGGAGTAGGTCCCAGGCCCCCTAGGGCGTAACCACTTCATGTACACGTGTTGATTTATTCGTTACTTTGATTTGCTTGCTGTAGACACGTTCCTTACTTTTGCCTTGGCCTTCCACCTCGTTAGTTACAGATAACTACAGAAAATTACAAGTATGAACACCAAAAATGGAAACATTTGAAAACGCTTCACATTCCTTTGTGACTAGGCTGTTGATTACAATCAGGGAGGTAAAGACGGGAGAGGAAACGCCTGCTGGCGCTGTCTGCGATGTGATATACGACTTCGTTTCCGTTTACGTAGCAACGAAGCAGCGATAATCAGGCTTGCCTAGCAACGAAATATTTGCTGTGGAGAACGACCAGGAAGAAGACACAGATGGATTTGAAATATATCCATTTAAGGTTTCACAGGATTTCAATTTTCTTCACTATTTCATAAACCGTTCGACTCCCATTCGATTGATCGAAATAACACGAAATTGCGAAAGTTTCGAATCGGTTGCCATCTCTGAGAGTCGTTGAAGCGTGAGAATGGGCCTAAAGCAGAACCGCTGCTAGTACCCCGAAAGAAAACAAAATATCGCGTGAGTCTCATACTATCTCAGAAAAATTTTTTGCATGATTTATTGCCAATAGTCATCCAAAAGCATCTTCGATTGCTCAAAGTTGGGCGGGGTTGGGCAGAGTGAAATTTTCACAAGTGCGTGCTTCGAGCGTGACGAAGAGGTTGAACTGGCCTAAGCTACCGCTGAAGAAACTTAGCCAGTGCAGCTAATTAATGATTTCTAACGGCTAAACGAGTCTCGCTATGCAAAGATAAAACATTCAAAAGTCACATGAATGTCTAAACTAGCCTAAAATGCTTACCATTGTTGTAGAAATCCAATCCAAAAACGAGATGCACTTGTCCGTCCAAACTTCAGTTTCCATCTTGATTTCACAGCAAAGTGCGCGATCCGCTGCGAAGGAGGCGCATATCACATTGCAGAATGCAACTCAATGCGCGATTCCTCTCCCGTGTATAGCTCCCTGATTACAATGGCATTCAAAGTCGCGATTGGCGCCCTTCGGATACCCTTGTATGCCGGCTACTTTCTGACAGCTATTACCAAAACGCTTTGTTTTGGAAAAGGGAAGGGGAAAGGCGCCTTTCTGGCAGCTATTACCACAACACCGTTTTGCTGGAGCAATGTGAACGGCTATCGTTTTCATAGCGTATTTGTTTGGAAACGGAGCAATGTCAATGGGCAGCGTGTTGATCAACAAATCCGGATAGAAATGAAAACGGAGCAGTGTGAACGAAGCCTGAAATAGCATTACTATTTGCTTAGATATTGGGAAATTGGTATTGAAACAGCACTTAGCTGGCCTACGCGTAGACCAATTGTTCCAAAAGAAGAAAGGGTCTACGAAACAAAGAGCAAGGGCTTGTTGCGAGGTTTCTAGATTTCTAGAAACTTAATTTATGCAGCCTTTGTTTAGACGCGTTTCACGCATAATTTGAAAAGAGGATTAGAATAATTGATTGGGCCGCCGTAGCAAGCCTTTGCTCTTTGTTTCGTAGACCCTTTCTTCTTTTGGAATAGTGGGTCTACGCGTAGGCAACACTTTGTCAATTTTGCTGTTGTGCCCATCATTAAGCGTGAACATACTCTGGGCTTTTTTATAAAACAAAGCACAAGTGTGAATTAAGCAAATAAATTCATTTTGAACAATATAGCTTTTTCTTCAATTTTTGCAGGAGCAATTTGTTTATAAGCTTACTTAACTTCTTAGTGATTACGTTTTTAGGCTAGCAATCCAGGTCCTCCATCTTATCAGGCAATCATCAGCAAAAATAGGGAGTTCATTCCATCCTACCAACCATTCCTGTGCGGAGCTCCAAAGTTACCACCATCAAAACATGACTCTACACCAGGGTAAGTTCATTTCTGTAGTTGAAAACTGAATTATTTCTCGAGAGTTGAATCTTGCGATGACAGGAGGGTTACATTACATTTGTTCTTTTTTGCATGTCCATATTTTCAAGTGATGCCATTGGATTGCTTTTCTCTAAAGTTTGGTTCTTACAACAGCAAAGCTTGAGATCAGTCTTAGTGTGATATGAAGCAGGCTTTTGACAAATCTATTAAAAACTAGTTTACTTATAAAGCGGGGGTGAAGGGCTAGAAAACTCAATTATGATTATCAGACATCGACTTGCCTGTAAGTCTTTTCGCTTCCTTTGTGATGCTGCCGACTTAGGTTTTGTTAACTGGGTATCAAGGGTCCGTGAATTGCACGCAAGATATGATATTCTGCCAAGTGACAATGTCTCTGCTATCAAGTCGAAAGTTAGGCGCTTCTTTGAAAATTACACCTTGTCTAATATCAATGAACATCTAGTAGTGCAGGATAAAAAACTGTGTACTTATGCGCAGATAAAGTCAGTTTTCAAATTCGAAGCATATTTAGATGTAATAAACGACTTGAAAAAGAGACAATGCTTCTCAAAGTTACGAATGAGTGCACATAACCTTGAAATAGAAGCTGGACGGTTCGGTAAAAATAGAATACATAGATCTGATAGGTATTGTAAATACTGTCAGTTTCTTGGGACACAAGTTCTTGGTGATGAAGTTCACTGATGTGCACACAGTTTCATGAGGACAGGAAACCTCTCAAAATCAAAATAGTAAATTTTTTCCCAAATGTAATCCAACTCAGCGTGTGGACAAAGTTGTCTGAATTTGGTGGCAAATTTCTTATTAAAATGTTTCAGATTGAAGTCTGAATCTTCCTTGCAGTAAACACGCACCACTTAATGTTTGCTGTCCATAATCAACACCATGTAGATTATCGTTATTTTATCTTTATCAGGACAATCGACATTTTCCTGTTGCTAATTTCCTACTGTTGTAATTTAGTTGATCTTGTAGTTTTGTTCGTTCTTATTAGGTTAGAGGCCGTCTTGGCCTAGATACCTTCTAATTAAAAAATGATCATTATCATAGATTCTCAATTAATCTAGACCCGGAACATATGAACATGAAGTTGCAAGAAACAGAAAAATACAATTTCATGGAACGTTTGGTGGACCCCAATCACTGCGAACGTCTATAACAGTACTGTGCCATAATGGAGAACCAGACACGGTTTGTCTCTATTATTTTGCTTAGAATGTACGGGTTTTTTGTTTTAAGAGCCAATACAAACCTTTAGTCGAGCCTTTTTCACCGTTGTATCTCACACCTTTATCACAAACTCTTGAACATGTGCCAGAACACATACGCTTTCGACAGGCTATGATAAATCGTTTAGCTGGCCTATCTTTACGACTAAAGATTTAATCTGTTCTCAAGACTCAAGTTATACTTTGCCATTCTTTGTAGAAAGCGATCTATCGAAAATTATTGCTTTTGAAGTGGAATCAACGTCGTTGAAATCATATAAAGCGAAATTCGTACAACAGATCATAACTAATGCATTTTAAATTCACAGACAAAGTCGCAGAACTTAGAAGAGTATTAAGTAAATTCTTTGTTATTCTTTCTTTAGAAAACTGTATCTATGCATTTAATTGATTCCAATTTTAGACAAAGAATTTTGGAGAAGAAATCGCTAATAATGCCAGAAGGGCTGTATTCTACTTCAAATTAAGAATTGCCTTGATACGAATTTTAAGGACACCAATTCTTTTACAGTTATTGTCTCTGAAGATGAATTTTTCTCAGCACAGTTTTTGTTACAAAATATTTGATTTTACAGTGTGCATCATGCAACAAAGTGCCAAATGGTGATTATTACCGGAGTAGATTCAATGCATTATGTAGAGACTGCTATCTTGAAAGATCAACGCAACCACGACCAAAAGGATTGAAAAAGTAACTATGTTTCTATTTTACCAATGGATGTGATTTGTTAGACATGTGAACTAAGCCTTAATTCTTATTGCAATTACCTTGGCATTAATGACCTTACCTACATGGCATGGCCCAAAAATAGACAAGAAAAGCCTGCCTACTAATTTATTTTGACATAATTTTTGGTAAATACATGGAATACATGGAATACATTTCATGCTTTTTATGGACCTTATCATTGCGTGGTTTTCCTTTCGAAATATATACAGTAGTTTTCCGCATAAGAAACGCTAGCCTGTTAATCAGACCCGATTTAAAGGAAATAGTTTCCATTGAATTCGGGTCTGGTTAACAGGCTAAAGAAACGCAAATTTAAGAAACACAGACACTGACTTTGAAATGATACGCCATTTTATAAGAAACTGGTGCAGGTCAGAAAAAGCTTATTTCGTATTCAGAAACTATAATGTATTAAAACCTTTGAAAAACGTAACAAAACTAATCTGAATAAGCAAAAAATACCTTTCTGAAATGATTGTATCATTTCCTAGAAGCGAAAATTTACAAGTACAAATCAAAATAACGTGTTTTGTATCATAGTCATGGAGCTAATGTTTGAGTAGTTGGTCGAGTGTACATGACCTCTCTAATGAGAAGCTTTACCCTGACCTAAAGTTTATCTCATTTTATATGAAACGCATCAGACCTGAAAAAGTTGTTTCTTATATACGTGACGCTACTGCGCATTAGTGTTCACATTGTCCATGCAGATGTTTATTTCTCAAAATAAAAAACAATACGAAATGATGCTGGGTACGCCAAACTAAGACAAGACCATCCACTTTTGACAAACCACGATAAAATCGTACACTGGACCGATCTTGAAGATTTATGAATTGAGCTTTTGCAACAAGCCTCAGTTAGATTCCAGGATGTTTTTTGCAAATTTTCGTTGCCTCTTTTTACTGCAGACGATAAAGAATGTCTATCAAATTTTCTGCAAACTTGGCATGAATGGACAAAGAGAAAAATTTTCCTGGGGATTTCCGGATTTAAAAATCGATTTGTTTATTCTACTACGTGAGCGTTTGTTCAACAACTTGCCTGTTGCAAAATATTGTGGAACTTGCAGTGAAGTGCTACGCCAAGACGTTCACCGTATCTTATTTTCAACAAAACTCCATGCTTGCTTGACATCATGGCGTTTCCCTTTTTGTCTCTTTAACGCCCTTGACACTTGATTGCAGCCTGCACCCAAGAATAAATTCAATGAAACGTCTTAAAAAAGGTACCATTACAGTAAGTTTTGCATTTTTGCCATTATAGAGCCAACGCCCGTATAACCTTGTTTGATTTCGATATTCTTATAGGAAAAAGGAAGAATTTACCAAGGTTCGTGATTGCAGAGATATACATGGACATGAAGGAACAAATGCAAAACTACGAGTAAGTTTAAGCCGATTGGTTGAAAAGATAGGGTAAGAAGGGGTAAAGTGAAATATTTTGAGGTTTTCGTCCAACTAAATGTCATTATTATGACGAAATTATCGAATCTGATTGTGCACGAGTGAAACGGTGACCTTTTCTGCAATATTAATGCATGGTTTTAAACGTCAAATGACTTAGTTCTACGCATCGGTTTGTTTTGGCTGGCAGTCGAGTGGTTCACTGTACCCAGCAGAATTTTGAATTGGCATTTTGAGACATCTATGTATTTGCAGATAAAAGCTAGTTTGGATGGAGCTGAATGGAGATTCCTAAGGTCGAAGGAGAGATTTTTGGAAACAAGGTTACTCCAAAGATTTTTAATCGAAAAGTTCACAGCAGAAGGGAAGTTCAGAAAACATTCCGATCTCTTTAATGTTTTGTAAAGTCCTATGGCAAAGGATAATTACAATAAACGACGGAACAGCTTGGTATTATTTATGCATGCAATAGCAGGAACACTGCTAAAAAGTGCGAAAGAAAAGACGGAATATCTTCTAGATTAACTATTGATCTAAGATTAAGTATTATATAATTATAGTTATAATTATATATAAGTATATAATTATAGATTAAGTATGAGAGCTTATATTTTTCAAAGGTTTACGAGTGAGAGGTCTCTTCAGAGCTCTTTTTCGAGGCAAAATATAAGCTTTTATATTTGTATAAATATAATCAATGTTTAATTTGAAAAAAATAGTAGTCTTTTCTTTCGCGTTCTTCGGTGTTCCTGCTTTAAATTATTTTACACCTCTCTTCATTGAAAGCATCTGCATCCCAGCAAGGTCCGACGTACAGCCTGCCATCGTGGCTTTTTCTCGATACAGGTGACAAAATATACTTCGAATGATGTGTGAAGAATGCTTTTCAATGTGTATTTGAGAAGATTTGCATGAGCAAGGCAGAGAAGTTTAGGCCAAATGCCGGGAGGAGAAGGGGCACCTGATGCAGGTGATACACGAGTTGAGCACCATAGGAGAAGGCCTATACCTAGAGTTAACCCACCAAAGTCAGTTGATCTTTCAAGAAACAGGGAAGAAAATTTCAAATTGTTCAAATCTCAATGGAGAAATCATAGTATTTTGACAAGATTAGAAGAATACCAAGTCGCTTTATTGTTGTATACCATTGCAGATAGCTGTGCAAAAATCTTTGAGACTTCGTCGGTAACAGAACGTACAGTAAACGCTGTCATTGAAGTTCTAGAAGCTCATTGTGTTGGCGATACCAATATTGTTTTGATTTAAGTTTAAAGGCTCTTATTCAACCATCATGCCTTGCACATGTCATCTCTTGGTCGACCTTTGTTCTCGCCATTTTCATGGCCCATAAAAACGACAACAACAAAGGTCAACCAAGAGAATACACGTGCAAGGCATGATGGTTGAATAAGAGCCTTTAATAGCAGAAATCAGAATAGTGATGAAGATTTTGATACTTACTTGGCAAATTTGAAGCAGCTTGCTGCAAAGTGCAATTTCAGAGATCTTCATGATGAGTTAATTAGAGATCGTGTAATTTTAGGCCTACAGGGTGAGGATACCAGACAACGTCTATTGTCGACGCAAGATCTAACATTAGAGAAAGCGATTCCCATTTGTAGGAATGAGGAGACAGCAACAGCAACGATTAGGGACATACAGAGGCAGTCAACAGATGTTGTTCATAAGATTATTAAAACTGGGAAACAACCAGCAGTTAAAGATTCAAGTTCCAAACCTGATGCTAAAATTATTCAATGCAAATTTTGTGGAAGAAAGCACCAGTGTAGGAAAGAGTTATGCCCAGCCTATGGAAAGAAATGTAAGAATTGTTGCGAAAGCAACCACTTTGCCAGTAAATGTACAAAGAGAGGAAAGAAAACACACCAAGCTGATGATGATACTGATTCAGCTGAGTCGGTAGATATGGTAAAGAGTGAACAGCTAATTTATACCATCAAGAATATCACGATATTTGCTGATATGATGATAAGGTCCACAACAAAACAAGTGTCTTTTCAAGTTGATACCGGTTCTTCAATGAACATTTTGCCAATCAAGTTCATGGCGAAAGATAAAGAAATAGGCAAGACTACCATCATACTGAAATCATGCACTGGCAACAGAATAACCCATGTAGGTTCTGCCAGAATAGTCATTGAAAACCCATCAAACAGCAAGAAGTACAGGTTTACATTCATCATTGTTAAGGAGGATCTTACAACAATCGTAGGATTAAGAGCAAGTGAAGCCATGAATTTACTCACAATAAATAATGATAATTTCAAGGAGGCAAGAATCAATGAAATAACAGTACAGTCAGAGATGGACATAGTCATTAGTTTTCCAACTGCATTCGATGATGGTATTGGCAGGTTACCAGGAGAACAGCATTTAGTTGTAAATCAAGAGATAAAGCCAACTGTAAATCCAGTTAGGAGAGTTCCTCATTCACTAGTCAATGATGGAGGATGACAAAGTCATAACAAAGGTGTATGAACCAACCCAGTGGGAGAGTAGTCTTGTGACCCCACACAAAAAAGAAAGTGGAAAGTTAAGAGTATGCATTGATCCCCAGAAGTTGAATACAGCATTGCTGAGAGAACGATACTACCTACCAGTTATGGATGATATTCTTCCAAAGTTACAGAATGCAAAAGTATTCTAAGTTCTTGATTTGAAATCAGTCTACTGGCATGTGAAATTAGATGAAGAATCCAGTTTCCTGACAACATTTAATACCCAATTTGGAAGATATAGGTGGCTGAGACTACCATTTGGATTGAACGTATATGCAGAAATTTTTCAGAGAAAGTTACATCAATTCTTAAGTGACATTGAAGGAATTGCATGCTTTGCACATGATATTATTGTCATAGGAAATGGAGATGATGTTGAAGAAGCTACCAAAATTCATGATCAAAGGCTTCTGATGTTACTCAAAAGATGTGAAGATGTAGGAATAAAGCTTAACAAAGCAAAGATGCAGTTACGCAAGTCTTGGTGAATGACCTAAAGATGATCCGACGGAATCTGTTAAGGGGCCGATTAAAATGCTTCAAACATCGTTCCATCACTAAAAGACGAGCCAACATTTTGAGTATTTTTGCAAATTTTTTTCAACAAGGTCAATTTCCCAGATTAGGTATTTCGAGGAAAATGGAATGCTTGAAATCCTCAAAAAGGTGTCAAAAACAGAAGATCGATTTTATAGACATTTCAGATCCTCAAAACAACGAGGAGCGTGTTTATTTGAGGCAACTCAGTCAAAAGTTTTCTGAGCAAGTTCATAGTTCCTAGATACCTAAAATATTCTTGTCCCAAGGGACAAGGATACTTCTGCTTTCCTGTATATCTTGAAGATTTAGAATAGCGTGGAAAGTTGAATTCCTTTGAAATTCCATGAGTTTACGAGGAACGTTTATTCCAAATTCCTGTGTACCTGGATACTATAAACTTTCTTTGGAAAATTTTGGCGAAGTTGCCTATTCCCAGCTTGAAATAACCACTCTCCTCATCGTTTTGAAGATCTGAAATGGCTATAAATCGATCCCCTGTTTTTTACGACGTTTTGAGGATCTCAGGCATGCCCTATTCCTCAAAATTTTTTTTGGGAAATTTCCCATGACGAAAAAATTTGCCAAAAATACTCATAATGTTGGCAGGTTTTTTAGCGATAGAGCAACTAGAGCATTGCCATTGGCCTCTTACTTAGTTTTCTACCGGGTGCGCCAAAATGAACTATGAACTTTTGACAAGCCACGATAAATCGCATACTGGACTGATTTTAATGATTTATGAGTTAATATTTAGCTAAGATCCTCTATTGGATGCTAGTATTTTTGTACAGTTTTTGCTGCGAAGCAGTCACCTATTCCTGCGCAGTGGCTTCGCTAGGCGTGATCGATTCTCGATGCTTGTATGTTTTTCTGTCGGTTTTCAACAATTTTAAAAAGTGACTTCGGTCAGCGGCTTTTGAAAACACCTTTGATCAATGAGAATGCACAAAAATGGAGGTTTTTGAAAACGCTCCAATATCCAACAATGAACTTCACAAAACCAGAGCAATGTGAACGCGCAAGAAAGGATATCTTTGGCTCCGTATTCGTTATCAGGCAGATCGATGTGAACGCACAAAAACGGATGTTTTTTCCTCCGTTTTTGCACAAAAACGGAATAATTTGAATTGGTAGCTTTGATGCAACAAAAACACATCATAGAAAAACGGAGCAATGTGAACAGGACCTTAAACGTGAGTATCTAGTGCTGAAAATTTAATTCTTACATTACATTGTAATACACTGAAATTGATTTGAATTAAAGAAAAACCGAGAAAGGCTACAAAATTTCTCAAATATAGACTGGGAAAAGGAAAACTTTCATTGTCATGCATAATACTGTTAGCTCATTGATCCCGGTTGAAGCAAAATCTCGACTAAGTTTGTGGATCTTTGTAAATATTGTCTCAGCCGACCAGAGAAGAAATACATGGTATCTTCTTTGAAATGATCAGAGCTTTACTAAAGAATTAATTTCGGCTTGGTGGCAAAAATTAAGACCAAAGATAGGGGACCAAACCTGTAAAGTACAAATTGTCGAGGTTGTTTTACTGGGGATATTTTGCAACAGCAGAAAGAAGTCCTCAGCAAAATATTTAAATTTCTATTAGACAAGACAACGATGGCAGAAAACCGATGTCAAAGACAATGGAGCCCTTAACAACAGCACATCAAAATAACAACGTCGCACTGTGAACAACGCCAAGGAAAAGAGCCGAACCGAAATCAATGAACAGGGTAAAGGTTCACAGATGGCTTAAGATTCAGGAAATCAGCCACTGGCCAAGAAGCAGTGAAAATAAAATTGAAAAAGCGAAGCTCAGAGAGCGATTGAAGGAGATCTGACCTCAAATGACAAAGCACAAAGAATGTGGTAAGAGAACCGACCCCTACAGTGACAACGACTCAATTGAAAACAACGAGATTGAAGTCAACAACGACTACAACATGTCATAAGAACTTTTTTTAATTTTATAAGGAGAAAATGACACTTGTATATAATCAACCTTATATGGACACACAGTTTACCATTTGTAAAGAAAGGCCGATACTTCGAATTGATAAGTTGCTTTGAAGATGCCCTAGTGGGCGAATCTAGTTTGCAGATAACTGAATAGATTGGAAACTGCGCAAAAGATCGACTCGGTGCCTGCTTTCTGAGGATGTTGTCCCTCTTCTTCATCGTTCACGAAATATGTTGTCCCTCTTCTCCATCGTCACTAAGTAATTTTTCTATGAGCATATATAAAATTCACTGAGCGTAAATCATGCATTTTTTTCACATCCTTCTTCCAGAGGGAGGCGTTAATGCTCTTAGTAGTTCACTTTTCCCAGTAGTCCGCCTTGCCCTAGCAATTTTATGAAACGGTACTTTGAAATGTTGCATTTTTTTACCGTAAAAGCTCAATTGAGTCCCCCTCTCTAATACGCCCCCTTCCCTCTGAGCCAAAACTTCAAATAAACCCCCTCTCTATTAAGCTTCCCCACTTATATCAAGTTCCAGAAATTAATAACTGTTTCCATTTATTTAGCTGAACATGTTAATTTTGATAGTGTTTGGGATTGAGAATGTGTTGAATCTATGTATTTGACTCGTAAATTTTTACATTGAATCAGCAAAATATGGGGTGCAAGAACCGAAAAGTTATCATTTATATCCTTATCATTTGATTTTTTGTGAATAAGCCCGCCCCCATATAAGCCCCCTTCTGGAATGGAACAATTTTACACGACCATTAGAAGTCGATAAGGGAAGACCTTTGCGGTACTGGTTAAGTAACAATTATTATCTTGGACATGAAGAGTAAGGCCCCGTTCACACGAGAACGAAACGGAACGGAACGGAGCGGAACGATATGGAACTTCCAGAAAACAAAGGAATGTTTGCTGTTGTTCACACGAGAACGACTAGAGACGTTCCGTTCCGTTCCGAAAAGTGGGCGGCTCTGAAAAGTGAGCCTTAAAATGGAACGGAACGGAACGGAACGGAACGGAACGGAACGGAACGGAACGGAAGGAAACAGAACGATTTAGCTCTCGTGCGAACATTTTTTTGGAGCGTTCTGTTCCACTTTGCGGACTTTTTTCATGCAATTTTTACATGAGGTAATTCTTAAACTCCAAACAATAGGATTGTTTACGCATAAAATGGAAAAACTTATTATTATTTTTTTTTTATTATTATTTGATTTATTTAAAGTAGGCGTATAATTGATAGCATAAAATAAAAGCTAATTCAAGCCTACTACAAAGTAAAATTGATTCAAAATAAAAGAAAGAAAAAAAAATAACTACATATATATCTAACATAAAGAATAATCCGGTATAATACATATATACAGATTTTTACAATGTTTTTACAGAAATTTTTTAGTATTTACAATGCAACGCATTTATCCTTTTAAGAACCCAACCTGAGCCACGAAAGGTCTACACAGTCTACAGTTGCATCCCTCTCCTTTCCAGGTTTTTATTCTCCTTTTAAAGGTGGAGAGGGAATCTGATTGTTTCATGTCATTGGGAAGTGCCTGTCATAATCTACTCCCTAGAAACGAGACCGTCTCTAGGCCATAGCACGTAGTGCGCGCTTGTGGCAGCAGCAGATTATGGCAGCTTCTTAACCCGTACGTACTGTGCTTTTCAACAAAGATCTCCTTCATGAAAGTAGGATTGAGTTCCCATTTTGTTTTATAAATTTCTGTCATCAGCAACTGCAAATTTCTTATGTGGATTGTGACCGCATTGTCTCTGAGTAACATTGTGTCAAAATCTGATCTCATATCTTTGTAAGTTATCCGCAATGCCCGTTCGTGAATACGATTGACTTTGTTATCAAGTTTTCTATTGCAGAACATCCAAACAAGAGGACAGTAGTTGAACTGGGACAAGATGAATGCCCTCATTATTCTCTTTAGTTGTTCAGTGTCAAGAAAGTGAGAGATTCTCGAGAGAGCATGTAGCTTTTGCCCAGCCTTCTTGCAAATGGAGCTTACTTGCTGTTTAAGGCATAACTTTTTGTCTAGAATCACTCCAAGCAACTTTTCTTCGTTGCTCTCTTTTATCCTCACACTTCCGATATTTAAGGAAATATCATTACTTTTATCTCCAAAGATCATCAGATGGCATTTGTCCTCGTTCAACTTCATACAGTTGTTCGGAAACCATTCTGCAATTTTAAGGGCATCACTCTCTAATGTTTCAATGATACTTTCAACATTGTTGTCACAAGCATAGATAGTCGTATCATCTGCATAGTTACATATTTCAGCATCATTCACAAACATGAAGAGATCATTGAGGTATATGTTAAACAGAAGAGGTCCCAAGACCGAACCCTGTGGCACACCTATCGTTGTGTCTCTCCATGTGCTGAAGGATCCATTCATCTTCACCCGCTGCTTCCTCTCATTGAGATAGCTATGGATCAACCGCAATGCACTCGTACTGAAACCGTAAGCACTTAATTTTGCAATCAAAAGCTCATGATTTAAGCAATCAAAAGCCTTTGAGAGATCCATGAGCAGTGCTCCAGCAACACCCCCTTTGTCTAAGGTCTTTTTGCAGGTTTCTATGAGTCGTAAAAGTGCATGTTGGGTTCCATAGCCCTCTCGAAATCCACACAGAAGAGGAGAGAGGAAGCTAAGGGCATGAGATTTTATTTGACTCTCCAAGACTCTCTCGTAAATTTTGGACACATACGATAAAACCGTTATAGGTCTATAATTTTTCTTGATAAAAGCATCAAGACTTTTGAACAGGGACGAGACCTCACCAGCTTTCAGTTCCTTTGGAAAATAGCATTCAGACAAATTCGAATTGAAGATTTTCTGGATGAGGACAGCAAAAATATCTGCATTCTGTTTGAGGATCTTAGCTGGAATGCTGTTTAACGGAGATGCCTTTTTTGAGTTCAGTTTTTGAATCTGTAAAAGTATCTCATTAATAGTCACAGGTTTGAATTCAAATTGATTTAGTTCGCAGCATTCTTTGATCTTTTTAATGCTGGGATGATTTGCATATTTTTTGATAGCTTTTTCCACTGGATCATTTATCCCATTAGTTGGTGAGAGTAGTGTCTGGTCTTCGGAAATTCCCAAACTCTCTGTTATGTTTGTGAAATAATGATTAAAAATTTCTGCAATTTTCAAGTCCTCGGTTATCATTTTTCCATCTTCCATTAGAGTCACAGATGAATTTGTTTGTACTTCATTTGAGAAAACCGGTTTGACAGTCCTCCAAAATTTACGGTTATCCGTCAGGTCTCCAAGGTCAAGGTTCCGATAGTAATCAGATTTCGTCTTGCGCAGGAGTTTCACACAAAAATTTCTTTGCGTTTTAAAAGCTTTAAGATTCTCCTCAGTTCTACTCTTGATGTATCTATTGCGTAATTTCTTGCGATGCATCATTAATGGCAAGCATAGAAAATTTTTATCTCTAGGGAGGAAGATATTAACACTTCAATGCCATCCATTGCCGTGTGAACACCCCTTAAAAAGTTCCGTTCCGTTCCGTTCCGTTCCGTTCCGTTCCGTTCCGTTCCGTTCCGTTCCGTTCCGTTCCGTTCCGTTCCGTTCCGTTCTCGTGTGAACGGGGTCTAAGATTCATTTCAAAGATTCCAAATAAACTTGTATTGTTTGAGAATTATGCATTGATTTGGCAAGCTATGTAAGTCTTTTCAATATCAATTAATGTCAGTAGTACCTCTTTATTTCAGCTAATGACCGAGAAAGACATGAAAAAATTACGAACACGTGAAGCCTACATGAGTCTTTATTATTGAAAGACATTTACTTTAATTTTCTAGATTTATATATCATAAACTGTATTTACACGATAGGGTATCAAAAGTTTTCTTTTTGCTAAGTTCAATTAATCCTCTAATAGAGACTTTGCTTATGGATGCAGAAATTGTACATTGTCTATGCTTTGAATTCTTACACATGGTAATTTTTTGTGGGTCCACAAGCAACAGGATCAACAGTTTCATTCGTGTGAATCCAAACATCAGTATGTAGAATGAGAATCTAAATATTTACCTTTGGTTATCAACATGTCTTTTCCCTTGCTTTTGTGTGTTTCCCAAGCCTGGGGGGGGGGGGTAACTTCAACATATGGAGCAACGGGTAACCTCGAAAATCCTTAAAATATGGGCCTCAGAATTTAAATTTTCCACTAGAAATGGGTAGCTTTTGACTTGCAACGAAAAGGTTGTCGACTTTAGTATTTACAACGTTGCAACGTGCTGACTTCTCCCTTCGCAGATTGCTCGCAAACGCTTTAATTCAGCCCCATAGCCGCATATCATCCATCATTTAAAAATAGCCGCATATCATCTATCATGAAAACATTTTACTTAACGCTTGCTAAAACTTTGGGTATTTGAAGCTGTGCTTACCATGATGAAACTGTTATATGTTGGCATAATGCTATTGGACGCAGTGGCGGCGCCACGGGGGGACTGGGGGGATTCGTCCCCCCCCCCAAAATCCCAAAAGTCAGCAAAGATTGTCAAAGAAAAATGGCATAAAATTAGTTGGGTATACCTTTAGATTGAAAAAATACGTCAAAATCACCCCCATTTCTCTCGGATTTTTCAGAGCTGGCGCCGCCACTGATTGGCACGGCAAGGAATACCGAAATTTCTCAATGGTTTTTGCATGGAAATTTAGGGCAAACGGACAGTTTTCTCTTGGAAATTGAAGGGAAACGGAAATTTCCATTTCCCTTTCAGGAAATCGATAGGAAGGTGTCCGTTTCCTCACAATTTCCAACTAAAAGAACATGGGGAAATTTCACCATTTTTAGCAGTGGGAAGCATTTCATTTGAGACAAAACTTCCTGCTTAGCTTGATTTATGATAAATGCGTGAGAAACGGTACTGTAGAGGTATACAGTTACACGCAAATAAGGATGTTAAAAATTTAATTAAAGCAAATGGCGATATTTAATAATAAAAACAAAATTTGTTGAAAAGCTAAAAACTATCTCTTGAAAATTATTGGGGGGCTAAAGCCCCCTCAGCCTCCCCGGCTCCGCGGTCCCTGGTCAAACGCTCTTTCATCCCCTGTAATACGAAGGATAGATGGTACTGACCTTTTTTTACAAGGCAACAGATGAAGAATTCCGCAAATCCATAAAGTTTCTAGAAAATTCCGTATTCCGCTTGTCATTTTCGAGAAAATCCGCGGCCGGTAGGGGTGGAGAATTCCTTCGTTTCACTAAGAAATTGCTGGAATTCCGTTTTCCGCGACAAATTTTCTTCAGATGCCGCTGTTCTGTAAACCCTGATGATCTCCACATTGAATAAAAGTTATTTTATGGTGCAAATTCCACTAATCCAGAAGTGGGAATATACCTCAATGCAATTGGCTATATCATTCTGATCTTGCTAAGAAGTCGTGTCCATAAGTAAAAGTGAAATCGTAGATCAAACGGAAGACAACATTACAAGTTGGCAAAGCCTCCGACTTTAGGATCAATGAAAGTGTATGGTAAATTATGCACTGTAGGGGGGGGGGGGGGTTCTTTCATAGTAAAGGTACCTGGGGATGTGCCGCCCACAAGGGTATACTTTTTTGGATCTCTGGTCTAGGCAAGGGTAAACTTTTTTGCAATTTTAGTCGAGTTTAGTCTAGGCAAGGGTATGCGTTTTGGCAATGTCGGTCAAAGAGCTGTAAAAGTTCGGTAATTTCTTAAAAAAACCAAATTCAAAAAAAATTTCTGTCCTGAGAATGCGAAAATTTGGCAAGTTTTGTCTAGAAAACGCTCTTTCAGGGCCCTTTTAATGGAGAAATCAGTCTAGCCAAGGGTATCATTTTCACAAAAATTGGTGTAGCTAACGCAACGGTTTCATTTTGAAACTGTGGGCGGCACACCCCTACCCGAAATTTAGCTGACAACCCCCCCCCACCCCCCGTGAAATTCTGTATCCATCAGTGAAGATTTGTAACGGTTGGTGTTATCATTTGGTTCAATGTCGATTCAGGTTGATTTTTTAGCTTTTCAGGCCGAGGAAAATTGCAACAATCTCACCTGAGAGGAAGGTAAACGAGAGAAGATGCCCTGCGAAAATGATATGCACTTTATTCATTTTTCATAGCCAATCAATTAAGCAATTATTGTTACGATAGCTTTGAAATTTTGATTGAAGTTGATCGACCTTTCTCTTCCTTTTTCACGCATTTCGCCGAAGCAATTTGCAATCAAAATCAATTATGATTTTAGAACAGCGAGACCGACTGCAATGAAGAGATTTTTCACGTCTAAACTAGCTCAATGAAAACCTCAAATAAATTATTGAAAATAGAATAACCCCTTCACTAACATATGATCTACGAATTAGTTGAAATTGAAGGCTCTATCACTAAACAACTCGATACCTCCCTTAACTCAACAAGAAACAGATAGTTGACAGCTACGGGCCATAGTAGAGCCGTGCGCTTCCACCTTCCAGGTTTATCAAGCTGTGCTTTTTGTAGCCTTGGACTGCAATTTGTCTGCAGTCAAAAAGATTTGTAAAAGTCCTAGCTGCAGTCCAAAAAATGCTCTTTTACGACTCCCCTGCCAGTAAAGTCAAGCGACATAAGATAAACATTGAAGATTTTCTTGAAATCAGTTCGCATCTTATCAAGTGAGGAATTTATTCAGCAAAGGCCTAGTTGAAATACCCGTAATGAGGCGAATATCTGAAACAAACCAAGGTAACAGGTAGTCAGTGAACATGCGTATGTGTTTAAAAATTCATTACTCTCTGGTTTTTCCACAAGTACAGAAATGATCAAAGTTGCTCTCGCTGTTTGGTAATAGATCTCTCTGAAATCAACTGTTTTCTACTTCACTCTTGGCGGTTAGTTGGCGATTCAAAATTTAATTAGCTGACCAACTGTCGCAGTAGCGGTTGCTGTTACTGATTCTCATATACTCTGCTGGAAACAACATAATGGCTGAAAGCTTAAGCCATCGACTCAATGAATATCTTCGAAACGGGCAAGAAAATGAAGAAATTCATGCACCCCATGCACGATTTGAAGGTAGTCAAGAAACCATACAGCTAGGTAAGCAAGCTGAGCTGAACGACCAGAGAATGAGAAATCACGACCGACGCTCTAGCTCTACAAGGTCAGTAAAGTATCTTGTTTCTATCTAGGGATGTTTTGCATCTGTCATCCCCCTTCAATCTATATCAAACGAAGCCATCTGTGCGAGATTGTGATATTCTTTCTGCAACTCTCTATTTCCTTGGTTCTAACCTAATTTTGTACGATGAGAAAAAGATTGTTATGCCGGCAAATGTGTTAGGATCTGCATGAGAAACCTGGCCTAGAATTGTTTCTTTTCAAACTTGAAATGATCTCTGCCGAACTCATATCAACTGGTACCTGCTTATAGAAAAATTCAAATGACTGTGTTGCTGTTAGAAATAATTTGATATAGCTTCTTCCATTTTACAAAATTTGATCATCAAAGGAATCTTGAACATTTCAATGTCCATCTTTTGAAGTTTCAGGCAAGTTTCGTGTTTGATGGGTTAAGAGAACAGCGACATATTTCGTTTTTCAAAACAACGATTTACTCATGAATGATTGATAGGCCAAAAAGGCTACTTGATGTTTTAAAAACCACAAGAGAACTTTTCACAAATGAATTCTAAGGCTTTCCCCATTTGTATAGGATAATTGCTTATCATGACTTTACCATCAAATTGCAAAACATCTGGCAGACAAATTCTTTTCACACTCTATTTTTCGAGTAAGGAATGATCTCAAGCATCACGACTATGTTTAAATCAGAGATAAAGAAGCAGTATGCGCTGTTACCTTTGTGTATTTGAACAAGACATCAGCTTTGATACGAGGCGATACGAGGGTCCTCTTAAAAATTGAAAATACTGCAGCTGCTCTAAAAAGTTCAATACAGTGTCGAAATGCTTCTGCAGATCTCCTTCACATACCCAGTCAAGAGGAGTCCTTCACATTTGAAATGAAAGATTTGAAATAAAGAATTTCAAATAATAAGCTTTGAAACGATACATTTAATGAGGAAACAACTTGTACCGAGTCAAAAATAACCTCAATTCGATTAAGCTACCTATCGTTGAATTTGCTCTTCCGTAGTTCCGTCAATGATCCAATAATGTTATTTTAGCTGATCGTTATATTTGTTATTGAAGAAGGGACACGACTTACTTACGACTTACTTACGACTTTCTTACGGCACAGGAAACTATATTTTGAGACATGGTATTTGCGTGACATTTTTTCAGAAAGCTATGAGTTTGAAGCTTTTTTATGGAGGTGTGAGTTTTACGAGGCAAAGAGGAACCAATTAATTAAGTGAAAGCACAACATCAAAATTCCGTTGGACAATCAGTTCTTTTTTTATTTTCTAGTACGCCCCGAAATCAGGTAGCTCCTAAAGGAGAAGTTCTGACAAATTGAGAAGCATTCATAGTCTTTGTAATGTGTGCCAACTTAAAGTTTTCCGCGAATGAGCACCAAGAAGTGTACGTGATTGACCCCTAAAGTTATGAAATTTCGATGATTTTTCAAAAGAACCATGTGTAAAAGGACTCGGTCTATCTGTATGTTGTTCTGCGTGCGCTGTTTGGGCCAAGAGCGGTCTTTCAAGAAAAGCACACGGCTTGAGCGTTCTTCCTCGTGATCCTTATATACTCTCTTTAAGAAACAAAGCCAAGACCAGTCTTCTCTGGTGGAGCTCGACAAAATCCACCCAAAATACAGTGATAACAATACAGGGCCTAAATGCTGCAGCCTTTCTCAAGCACTGTACAAATAGCCTGGAACAATTTGTGCCATATCCAAAGGCAGCGAACACGAAAAAGAGCTTTCAAGACGACAAGAGCTTTTGCAAGCCTCTCGCGCCTGCATCCTCGACTGGGTCTTACAAAGCCATCACCGTTCTGCTCTTTTCTCTTCCTCTCCTCTCCTAATCCAAGTGACAACTATTTTCTCATACCGGGTGAGCCAGAAAAAAGTTCCCACTTTTGAAAATTCATAACACAAAGACTAATTCACGGATTTGAATCATTCAAGTTCTAGTTAAAAGCCGAAAGATCAAACTATTTTTGTGATTTTTCTCGCTGTCCTACTAGCAGTACAAACATAGTTTAATTCAACTTTACAAAAATTTCCTGATTGCAAAATGACTGAAAAATGGCCTAAAACATCGATTAATGCATAAATGACTCCTTGCACAGAATAATGAAGGAAATGCAACTTCTCATGGGTGAGAGATATCCTCTATGCATTAATTGCCTTGGGATTGAAAATCTTCCGTATTTGTTTGAAAATCAATGTCTTATAACTCTTGAGGGAGGTGAAACGCCCATGGCCGATTGTTTGATTTGAATAGATTCCTTACGATTTGATCAATGTTTTAGGCCCTTTTTCCGTCATTTTGCAACCATGAAATTTTTATAAACTTCAATTTACCAATACTTCTAGTGCTGGTAGGACAGCGAGAAAAATCACAAAAATACTTCGATCTTTCGACATTTAACTAGAATTTGAATGATTCAAATCCGTGAATTAGTCTTGGTGTTATGAATTTTCAAAAGTGGGAACTTTTTTCTGGCTCACCCGGTATATTCTGAATGTAAGGAAAAATTACTTTGAAGTAAAACAAAAGGCTTTTAAGCAATGACTGTGAATGACGCATGTAAGAGGGTATGTTCCTTTTAATGGGGGTGATAAATCCTACGCTAGATACCAGAGGGGTACAACCCAGGATATGAGTCATGTAGAATAATGGATGCCGGTGTTGAAACATTCCTGACGCATACGGCAGCTTAACCCAATGTTTTCTGTAATTACATGCACAATTACAAAAGTGCCCGAACAGTAAAAACATGAATGAATGAATTCCGTACCTGATACATGCTTAATGGGCCTAAGCTTGAGGGAAAAATTTACAATATCACACATGTTTTCAATCAAGCCGGGTAATATTTTTTCATTACTTTGGTCCAATGGAGGGCTATTTTGCCCCCCTCGCTCCCTGTTATTTCAGGAACGAGAAACGGCATGAGGACGAAAATTAGCACACTGAATTGGGGACCTAAATGGAACTGAGAAACAGCAGTCAATAGTAATTTGTCACGTGATTCGTTGCAAGGCAACTATAAACTAAAACGAGTTTCATTCGATCTATTCAGTTGAAATTATTCGGCAATGACATTTTACACACCTGATCACATGGACCACAGGAAGTTGTATAACCCCACCCCCTAATGATAAAGAGTCCTTCCTCTGTAGCCTCCTTTGTGATTGCGAGGCTAAGTATTAAGTCATAGCTTAGCGATTACAAAGAAGGCTACAGAAAAAAGCCCCTCTATCATTGGGTGGGGGTGGGGTGGGGTTTATACAGTGCCGCATTTACCCATGGGCCCACTGGGCCCGGGCCCAGGGGCCCCCTAAAATTCTTAAATTTAAGGGGCCCCCGAGCAAAGTTTTTAATAGCCTATGAAGTGCTGTTGATTTCAGCCTTTTGTTTGCATTGAGTACTCGCAACATCTCTACCTAACTTGGTTCTTTCATATATTGACAAAACTGTGAATCATGCAAGTTGAGAAATGCATTGAAAGATGTGTATAAATGACGCCAAATTTCCTTGTTAGTTTTTTGAAAAGTTTCATCAGTCATTGACAAAGATTCTTAGAGCGTTGAACTGCCTTTCGTATGGTCTTTAGCTACATCATCGGTGGTACTATAGTACTATACAACATCTGTTGTCCATGAATACCGGGCAGGATGCATTTTTAAGGAAAAGGTAACTGGGCAGTTGTATTCTCAAATAAATTCATGAGGGGCAAGCAGATTTCTTTGCAACAAATTTTCTCCGCCGGCAAAGTAACATGATAAATTTTCCGTTGTCCCTAATGGCAGCAACTTTTGATATCCTTAGCATTTTAAACCCCAAGAAAATCATCAGAAATTTTGTAGCTGTATGGTCCAGAAGAAAGACATCAGCGTCACGAACCAAGGCACAAGGGTAGTTTTCTTGGGATTGTACCGAAATGTATATATCTATACCAGTTGCTTGATTTGTTCGATTTTTCCCAATCAAATTACATAATAAAGTTAGCTTTCAATTTGTGCTGTTATGACTGAATTTTGGGACCTAATCTATGAAAAGTCATACTAATATGGTACTGAGTACAATGCACGTGAAACAAAATTTTTTTAGATATATTTTAACCGGCCCTAATCATCAGTTTTGGGCCTAGGGCCCCAACAGACTTAAATGTGGCCCTAGGTTTATACAACTTTCTGGGGTCTCTGTGACTTGATTTTAAAGTTTTGCCAAGATCCTTGTTCTGGGGATCTTGAATGATCACAGCTCTTCTGAATTCATGTACTTTTTGTAGCTTTGCTGATCTCTACGAAAGAGCAGTGAGGAACTTGCTAAACATTCGACCACTTTTCGATTCACCATTAGAGATCTTTGGGCAAAAGAACAATGAAACCAGCACCCAAGCACATAATGTACAGGAAAATCCAGCGCGGTCACAAAGGCATGAAGTAAGCTTTCAATCAGATAAAAGCGATAACACAGGTGATAATTCTCGAAAAACAAACTACAAATATTCCGACATTATAAGGCCATCCCAATCAGACTACTCATCCAGAGCAAATGAGCAATCCTCAAATGGATTCTTTGCACAAATGCTCTCTGAGCATGCTCGCCATATCCAGCCAAGACATCACCAACAGAGAACTGGATTTGGGTTTGGCCACACTGACAGATACAATCAAAGAAACGGTGGATTTAGGCCCAATAATAGTACGGGACATAATGGTCTTGGGTACTCTCAACAACAGTATGCTGCTCGGGGAGAAGTGCATGACAGTCAAAGAGAAGTGCATGCTGGCCACAACAGATTTTGGTCAACACATGTCGATCATGGGTATCGTCACAAACATAGGTTGATTGATGGCTTGCGATATCACGCAAAATTAACATTGTCTTCTGAAACTACGCCGAGAAATGATTCGAATGATCCGATTTCGAATACGCAAGCTGATGAAAAAAGTGCTGCGAAGGAAGAATACAATGATACTCAAAAAAAAGATGAAATAGAAGTGGAAAATATGGAAGAATCCGGAAAGGAGATGAAACTGACGGAAAAAGAACAAATGGATTTAAATCGAGAAAGAATAATAAAGGAAAACCAAAAACTTAAATATAGACCTTACAGCTTGAGGAGTAAGAGAAACGGAAGAGAAATTTTCAAAAGCAGCAAAAAGAAATCAAAGAAACTTAAAATAAAAAAGAAGAAGATAAAGCTTAGAAATCTTTGGAAGCCTTCAACTCCACAAGAAATCTTTTTAGCTGTATTTGGGCTGATGAAAAACGTCAAAGAACCGAATTTGAAGACAGTTGAAACTGAAGAACGGAATGAAAAGCAGACATAAGATATTGTTTTTATATTGGGTATGTTCAAAAGGTACCTTGATATCATTTGGAAGAGATAACCAACCAACAATGAGTTTAGAAAATGCATTACCCCAAGGCTAAGCGTAACTATGAGTTGCACTTCCATCGGTAGAATAAAGTTTGTTCAGATTCTACAGATCATCAAAAAGGTGGAAATTGATTTGCAGTCACCTGGCATTTGTTTGCGTGTTTCATGGCATTGCAGCAAACCACTTGTGTGGTATTCATCAAATGTAGTAAAATCATGTAAAAATAAGTGCAAAATTTGACAGTTTAAATTTTTTGGCAAGATCTTCATATCAATGGATTCAAAACGAGAACGATTGCTATGCTTCAGTGGACGTTTCTGCGAGAACGGCAAGTTTATATGAAAAAACCGATTCTTTCTCTGGGCTGTGTTACTTCGACAATGTACATACTACTGGGTGAGCAAATAATAGCTAAAGCGTTTGTCAAGCTACAGGATACCCACTACGCTATTGATATTCAAAAATGATATGTTGACCTATCAGTTGAAGGCTATGTGAAAATGTTAATTGGTAAATCAATTATCGTTTAGACCCAGAAATAAACAAGATGCTGGTAATGAGTTTGTATCGGAACGAGAAGTCCACGTTCGATCCGTGTCCCTGATTTACTTGCTATCAAAAATTACTTCAATTTCTGAAACAACAATTGCATTGAATTTGAATGGTAAGTAAATCATAGACAGGATTCGAAAGTTGGATCCTCGTTCTTTTATTAAACACTTGCCAGCATTTGCCTACCTTCTTGCGCCTAAATGATGCTAAGTGAAGTGATTTTGCCAAACGAAATTTTTGGATCTAAGTTAGCCTTTGAGAGGTGGATTAACACTTGCGTTTAGAATATCGGTTGCATATTTCTTACTCTACAACCCGCCAAAATATGTTAATTCTTTTGACTCACTTGGTAGAACAGATGTAGCTGTTGTATTTAAGAAAAAGGCCTTGAACAAAGTTAAAGGGAAAACATAAGCAGCAAAAAAGTTAATTAATGTTCAGCTTCTAAACTAGCCACTAGCCAAAAATAAATGCCGATCATATGTTTAGCTTTGGTTAATTCATTTCGATAGATGTTAATGCTTTCCTACAATAGTCTCTTGTTAGGTGCAGCAAGAAGTTGGCCAGTAGCCACAAATTTTTCAGGCAAACCTCTCAATTTGGTTTATCTTCGTTCGAGATTGAACAAAATTGCCTCAAATCTGTGCAACAGCTACTAGCTTTGTGTTGATTAAAGAAATCTCCTTTGTCGATGAACATTGATTAATGGAGATGCAACCTCATCTACTTATGCCGAGTGACCTAAAGAGAAAAAAGGATTTTACGAGCTCGATCGCACCTGGCTTCCTTAAATAAATTGCTATGGAGAAAAATTTGCTGGCAGAAGGCAGCTAAAGGATTTTTCTACGATATGAGAAGGTTAGTTTAAGCTTGATTACCTTCTTGAAAGCACGGCTGAGCGATCGCCACCTTTATGGTTCACATTGTTGAAAATGTAGTTGAAAATAAAGTTCTCTTGAAAGCACGACATTTGGAAAAGAACTGAAGAACAAACTCCTTGCAAAGAATAAATTCCCCTGCAAGCTCCCGAGAGATCCATCTCTATGTTGAATCCTCAAAAAATATAGACTGGAATAAGGATGGCGATTACTTCCGTCAGATCAACAAGGGCAGATTTTGTAATACCATAGCATCACTTGCTTTGGTTCGCACCTCAATTCAAAGCGATTAGCGACTGTAGACACAAGAAATTCTCTCAAGCAGAAATTCAAAACAGAAATAGTCGCAAAGTTGCCCTGAAACCAGTACGGCCAACACTCGCTGAATGCGAGCAAAGGGAAGTTATGTCCTTATATCGAAAGAAGAAGGGTAAATCTATAGTTCTGGGTGGCGGATTTTGTTTATTTGATTCAGGAGCAAAGGAGTAACTTTTTACATTTGAGCAATAGATATGCAAGAATTGTGATGCCCTATAGTCGGCTTCTGAATCATGTAGACGAAATCCGCCAGACAGAACTTTAGATTTACCCTTCTTCTTTCATCTTGAGCCCATAACTTCTCAAAAAAACCTCCCTTCACCTGCACCAAATGAGAGTTTACCGCACTGGTTTCAGGGCAACTTCGCGGCTATGTTTGCTTTGAATTACCGCTTGAGAGAATTTCTTTCGTCTGCATTCGCTAGTTGCTTTGAACCAGGGAGCGCCGAAGGCTGCTTTGAACTGAGATGTGAACCAAAGCAACTGATGCCACTGTGTAACAAAATGTGTCCTTGTTAGTCAGATCTAGAAGTACAGAAATTGCAGAAATTATGGATGCGATGAAACAATTCAAAGTCTCGCTGTTCTCATTTTCTGCTGAAACCAGGGCGAAACATTGCTGATTCCTGATGGTATTCAAAACTACAAATTTTCACTGAATAGCTCCTAAGATCCTGCGAACTTGAATTTAAGTTAGAAAATTCTCTAATTTATGATTCTTAATTTTCTTGTCCTTGTCACTTGGAAACAGGAATTCCTCAAGAGACCAAACATATGAAAGAAATTCAGTAGCAAATGGGTACCAACTAGGTTGCTGAATTAGTGTTAGGTAGCTACATAAAGCAGGAAACTTGTTGGTCTATGTTAGATTATAACTTCAAATCAACCAGGTCACAGCATCATGTTTACAGAGGGAGAAGTGTTTGTTGAATGCCAAAATGATGAGAATGTGTCTTTGGAAAAATTTTTCAGCTTGCTGGATTTCCGAAAGCAATTTTGAATTATACCAAGTGCCCCGCTGAGATGACAGAATGGGCGTAGTCATATGGATTTCACTGTTAAGTCTGATACGGAAGGATCTGTAAATTTTATTGTAAAATCATGTTTATAAGTCGTGCTTTTTTCCTATTTTCTATCTGATAATAGGAGTGCCTTTCGTATGATGCAAACAGTTTGGACCCAGAAGATGATGAATCTTACCCCGCTATGGAGTAACAATGGGGTAATAGTATATTCTGAAACGCTCAACCAAAACAATCGAATGGACAAAAATATCACATCTCAGAAAAGTATCACATCTATGCTATTTCCAGTTATTTCCCTTGCTGTCCTCTGCTGAATTAGTTGCATGGTTAAGATTGGTCTCAGGTCATCAACAATGCCTCAGGCAACTGGATATAGAATTATCTTACTCATAACGGACAGTAACAGTCTAGCTGCACAGTGCAATGATTGAATTGGACTCTGACTGAATGGGTAATGGGCAAGGGGTCCATCTTGTTGGATCTTTATTTTGATTAACGTTGATTTAACTGCCATTTGGATCACGATTAAGTGGGGTAAGTTACTTTTAAAACTAAAACATAAATCTTGCAGGTAGTTTATCAAGATTTCATAAAAGATGGAGCATCATTGAGGCAGCAATGAAAACGAAGATTGGCACAATGAATTAAAATGTATAAGCACTATACCAATGCAGTAAAGACAGCTTTTGTGAAAAATTGTCACTTCGTGACCGTTCACATAGACATATACAATACTGTATATTGTCGGATGCCGCTCAAGGAGTTTTCGGTATCCACGAGATTTTTTTCCTTGGCCATCTAACTGAGATTTAAGGTGCAGCGAGTATACGGGGGCAGATCACAGGTTGGTTTGAAGATACTGAAGGGTCTACAAGAACTGTAGGTTGGTAATGGACATATTCGACTCCATAGCGACAGTATGGCTATAAAATGAGCCACATTAGGCCTTGGAGCATATACGTTGGCCAAATTTATTATTAGTCCCAAATTTACAATATAAGTGATCAGAATTCTCTATTGTGATGCCAACAGAAGCTGGTTACCATGTAGCTTTGATCAATGATTTGACTAGATCTGCAAAGTACATTGTTTCAACCAGTTCATGTACTGTACCTATTCAACACAATTTCTATGTTGGTTTTGAGGTGCACATTGCGCTCTTTTGAAGCGCAAGAGGCACGAATATTAAATATAAGTTTGCATTTGAAGTAATACCATTGAGACAATTTACGGTGTAACAAGACACAAAAAATTATTCGGGCTCCAGAAGTTGCAGATTCTAAATTATTGGCGAATATGTCCGTCTATTTTTTTAGGTACGCATTGAAACAAAACCAAAAATTTTAACACTGACTAAACTACGACAGGATATTCTATCTTCAACATTTATACCCATTGAGAAGAAATTTTACTATTGAGGAGCATGCAGCAAAATAAAAATTTTTTTAAAAAGTATGTATTTCGTAAAATTCTACGTCAAAGACAAATTCTTTGTATGTTTTGAGGTACGTATACCTGCAGATTTGTATCGAGAACCAAATTTATTCGATAGATAGCTGTTATCTTTGTTCCTTTGAGAGAGAAAGTACAAAATAACACCATGAAAAACCATGCATTCAGCAATGTTATGCCTCTGGTTAATCACTTCTGGAACCAAAGTATCCAAGCGACATTTGAGAATTGTAAGTTTGTTTCTGCCATGCCTGTCAGCCTGAGGCACGTAGCTGGAGAGTCTGTCAAAATGAGCAACTTCCATATGAAAGCTAGCAATCATTTTCATTCTTGAATTCGATACAATTTAGACATACATTTTATGGTAAATTTGTTGTTTAAGTTTAGAATATGGTGTTTTCTTCTAATTCTAATTCTGATACTACAAATGCATGATGTCTTATAACACTACTTTCGCAACTGTTAAAACAATTTGAGAATGATGGTATTGAAAGGAAAACGAGATTAGTAATAATTCCCGTATGACCAAAAGGTAAGTCCAAGGAACATATCATACTCTCTTAGCAGCAAGATGCGGACGTCTTTGAAAACGCATCTATTTTTTATATTTAGAGCATTCTAATGTTCAAGCCTTTTCCCTCCTAGAAAGCTGCTCACAGACAGACAAATTCCCCAAGAACAGTTCGCATTCTCACATTTCCATCATTTGTGAATGTGCTCATATTGCATTTTCCTTCCCTTCTCGACGTCCTATTTTTGCAGTGCGGCCTTCAAAGTATACTTTTCAGGTTGTCAGTTTCAGAATAGAACGTACTATAAGTCTCTCGAGACTCGCAAAAGCTTTGAAGCTGATTTCACTTTGTAATTCACATCCTCGAACAAAAGAATTATGCTGGCGCCTTCTTGATTCGCATCTTCTTAGGCTGTTTTAGCAAGAAGACGCAGGTCAAGAAGATGCCAGCATAACTCTATTGTTCGAGGATGTAAATTAGAAAGTGAAATCAACTTCAAAACTTTTGCCAGTCTCCAGAGACTTATTGTACGTTCTATTCTCAAACCGAAACCCTGAAAAGTATACATTCGAAGGACGCACTTGCAGGATTGCAAGGAAACTTTGACAAAGGCTCAAAATGTATACTTAGAGATTACGGTCCATTAATTTCCCTTAATTGTCATTTAGAGATGAATTGTTAGCAACTTGGATTGGTTTGTTACATAACGAGTTAATATTCTAAAATCGTTTTCGGTCTTAATTTTGCTTGGCAGCATTTCACTCTTGCTTGTACAACATCAAGTTTAAAAATCGCTCTTTGTCCACTGTGTAGCTGCTCTTGAAAGTCAAGTTGATCGTTCGCATACTGATGAAGGAAAATTAATGTGGCGCTTCTTCTCCTTGATTCTTGTAATAAGATTTTGTCAAAAATAGCCGAAAAGTGGAAAGCAACGTTAAAAAACGTTTTAATGGGTCCTACTCCTTATCATGCCTGATATATTGTTAGTTTATAGGTTAAAAGGAAGTATCGATATCTCAATTTCTAGTTATTCTTTTAAGAACTGTCATTTTGTTTCGTTTTGCTTTATTGTGGTTTTACGACTTGCCAGTATCATGGCTAAGTTTCAACACTTAGATTTCAATTTCAATTCCGATCTGCAGAATACACAGAAGCTTTAGACATTAAAGCGACTTGCGCTCTGGAGCCAAGCACGGTAATTAATGGTACTGTCGAGAATCTATACTTATTTTTTGCAAGGAGAGCATTACTTTGTTCAGGAAGCGTCACAACTAGCCCCTGTCTCCCATATGCATTAGTTAATCTAAATGAAATGGGCATACACATCAACACAAGAACTTCGATCGTCATTATTAAACTCTTCACTATTCATAAGATCTTCGCCATACCACACCCTCAGCTTTAAATCTGGATTCACATACAATGGGTCGTCCATTCGATTAAACACAAGTTCCTTTGAGTCGCCTTTAAAGAGGGTCGAGGAATACCAAGTGGTTCGCACATTACCATGTGGATCATTTCCTGTTCTGTTAAAAAGAATCTTTCGATCATCATCAGTGATAAACACACTCAGTGGGTTTCGAGTATCACGGTTGCATCCCCAATTGCTTCTGTAATGCTCATGCACTTTATCACACGTCACCTTTCCATAGATGTGTTCCAATTTGATGCTGCCGACATATCCTTCGTATGGGCTGGAAAAGATTCCAGGTGACTCGTATCGAGAAAAGAAGCAAACTGGGTCTCCATCATTTAGGCGAGTCCAATAACCTACGGCGAAAATATTGATATGGGTGAATTCATATTGCAGTGTTGCTCTTTGACTCTATTCTCATGGGCTTTGAGGTGAGATTTCAGGTTGGGGATTTGCCCTGTTTCAGCCCGCAGGTTTCGTGTTTTATGTTTTGCGCAGTGATGGACTTTGAAGTGATTCATGAGCTGGCGTTTTCTTCTTGGAATCAAGGTACTATCTTAGATCAATAGGTTTTTTGTCTTTCCACTTCAGATCGTATGTGTAATTGACTGAGATCGCAAAATCGCAATGAGGACGAGCCACCATTAAAAAACAATTGAAAATGATCGAAGAAAATTTCTACAGGCGAAAATCAAATTCATTCGTCATTGGTGGCGTTTTGGATTGTATTTCATTTCAAAATTTGCAGCTTTCGAAAACCTTGATCTAGGTTTGCGGTTTTGTGGAACCCTTTCATTTCATTTTTTTCATTTTTAAATATTCATACAGGTTTACAGATTTCAGCATAAAATAACTGTTTCATAAATCGACCGGTGCAAAAACAGAAAAGCCTAACTTAAAAAGAATTACAATGTACAGTAGAGTAAATGCAAAAGAGCACAAAAGAACTAGAAATTAAATTAAAATGTACCTCTCATATGGATTTTTTAAAGGTAGCCAGGGACGGTGCCAATTTAGTTTTCTTATTCAGCTCATTATTGCTGCTCGGTTTGGGGTCGTTGCAGTGAAACCAAACTTAATTCTCTCCAAAAGATCCAGAAAAGAGTTGCAAGAATAACTACAAATAGTCACGGGGGGGGGGGGGGGGGGTTCTTCCATAGTAAAGGTACCTGAGGATGTGCCGCCCGCAAGGGTATACTTTTTCAAACTTTCTAGTCTAGCCAAGGGTATACGTTTTGCCAATTTTAGTCCATTTACAGGGTGTCTCAAAAAAATTGTTCAACGTTTGATTAAATATTGAAAAATAACGACAACATGAACAGGCTCATGAAAAGATAACCCTGTTCCTAAGATTATGAAATAATTTTAGAGACTAAAATCGTGCAAATCGGTTGAAAATTCACTGAGCTACGAGCTCTCGAAGATAAAAAATATGCGATACCTGAAACCAGAGACCCCCTAGATTACTTGTATTGCAAAAAGCTCGAAGGCGGAGGTATGAGAAGCTTATCCAATGTCATACCTCTCGTTGATATCAGAGCAAACCAACTACGACTTCTAAAGTAAATTATTTCTTGCGATCATTCTCAAAATTCCTTAACATTGCATAGGTCCAAAAACAGTGGTTCGAAACAAAATCGGCGAGAGACTGAATCTGTTTCCTCGAAGCATCCATATGCTTGACAGTTACGTTATCGAATACCTGTTAGAATCCCACTTTGTTCGCCCTGAAACAATTGAGAAATAACAGAAACGACGGCCTATGGGACTTTTACCAAAAATGCCATTTTGAGGCCTCTGGTTTCAGCTTTCGCACAAACTTGAAGTTCAAAAGCTCGTAACCCCATGAATTTTTATCGGATTTGTAAGATTCTTGAGTCAAAAATTAATTTAAAATCTCAGGACAAGGGTGACTTGACCAAAGGTCCATTCAGCGTATCGTTATTTTTTAGTATTTAATCAAACGTCGAACAATTTTTCTGAGACACCCTGTAGTCTAGGCAAGGGTATGCTTTCTGGCAATTTTAGTCGATTTTGGTCGGAGCAAGGTATGCTTTTTGGCAATTTTAGTCGATTTTGGTCTAGGCAAGGGTATGCTTTTTGGCAATTTCGGTCAAAGAAATGTCAAACTTCGCTAATTCCTGTAAAGAAACCCGAATTTTTTTCAAATTTTGGTCCAGAGAATGCAAAATTTTGCAAGTTTTGTTTAGAAAATGCTATTCATGGCACTTTCGATGTAGAAATTAGTCTAGCCAAGGGTATCGTTTTTACAAAAATTGGTCTAGCCAACGGTGCCATTTTGAAACTGTGGGCGGCACACCCCTACCCGAAATTTAGCCAAGAACCCCCCCCCCGTGCAAATAGTCCTTACAGTGTTTCTGCTGTCCCTCAGCTACAAAATCTTGGCTAGGTTGCACTATCTGCTTTTGGTCGAAGTGTCGTCTGCAAAACAGTTACCTGAAAATTCTGGACGCTTTGAAAACAACTGGGTGAGCCAAACAAAGGATCCCCGCTTGAAACCACAGCTCAATGGATATCATGACAACGAGAGTGTTCTAACAGAGGCAGTGCTTCCACTTTTGGAACATAGGGTTTCCTTCCAATGTCCTTTTCTTCGGCAAAATTTCCTTCGAGACAGGTTACTTTTTCCTTCAAATTTCCTTCCATCTAAAATTGTGCAAATACTCCAATTAAACTCTTCATTTGTGCATTAAACCTTCGGTATTATTTCTCTTTTGCTACTTCTTTTGTGATATATTTAACAGATTTTGAGCCATTTTGAGCAACCTGTGGCAGAATCCTCGACAGCGACAACCTATTTGAAAATTTATTCCTATAAAACGTTTGCCTGCGTGCATTAGCCAGTGTCCCAGACCCCAGTGTGCAGAATATTGATAAGAAATTGAAATGGGGGAGAAAAGTAGCTTTTCTCCCTCTTGTCACTTTTGTATGAAGAGTCTGTACGCAGGCTATTTAAGGTCCAAAGTAATATTCTTTTCAAACACTCTTCGCCACTGTTGTTGACGTTTTGAAAAATACACCATCTATGGACTTGCTCCAAAATAGGTGCTAATCTTAGAGCAGAGTTGATATTTCTTTGGCCATAGAATATGACCATTATTTTACGTGCAAGTAAATCAACTAAAATGGGCACGAGCTTTCTTTGACAGGAGACTGGACTCTAGTCTATGTAGATAAGATAAGATGGCGAATAACTCAATCGCACCTATCTTTTATTTACCTTTTCACCATTTCCATTGAATTAGACTGCTGTCTGAAGATTTTTGAATAAAAAACCAATGGTTTTTCTAATAAAATGTATATATTTCACATTTCCTTCAAATTCCTCACTTCATCATCAAATGTCCTTCTGATTTCCCTCAAATTTTCATTTCCTTCTTTTTTCCTTCCAATTGCCCGACAGAGCAGAAACTGCGCACGCATGCGCAAAAACTCGTAACTTTGAGCCTCCTTAGCTCCCTGCAACAGATCTCAAAATTAGGCAACACTTGATATTTTCTTCCTAGGACCTAAAACTCTTGATTTATCATTTCAAAAAGCTTATCTGTCCAAAAACTTCCTTATATCAGATTGGTCGATGACGTCATTTTACGCAGTTTCTGCTCCGTCCAATTGCCCAGATTTCCTTTCGGAAGGAAATTTCCTTCCAAGTGGAAGCACTGAACAGAGGAGCCCAGGAGCCTAGAGCCCAGGAGCCCAGGAGCCCAGGAGCCCAGGAGCCCAAGAGCCTTGAGCCTAGTACCTGGGTACAAGAGCCTCAAAATTTAGATAAAAAGGAAATTGGTAAGAGAGAAGGAAGAGAGAGAAGGAAGAAAGGAGGAAAGGAAGAAGCTTTCTTTCCTTCCTTATCTTTTTCTTTTTATCATTTTTGGATCTGGTACCTAGGGTATGAGCCTAGGAGCCTGAGAGCCCAGGAGCCTATCAGCCATAGCGGCTAAAGGGTGTCAGGAGCCCAGAGGCAAGCTGCCTTTCCATGACGAGAAGTAGGCCAAATTTCTTTTTTATATCGTCAGATGCTGGCCAATGTGTAATTCAGTTGTGAACATGCTCAAATGTACCCTAAATGGACTCAATCTGTGGACAGGAGGGAAGGACTTCGTAGTTTGATAAACACCTCTTCCAAAGATTAATTGTTTATTCTCTTGCAGGATTTAGCAGTTTTCCTTCTACTTAAACTTTATTTTAATTGTTATTCTTTTACAGGAGTTTGTTGTGTGTTACGATTATTTTGATTTGGCAACAAAGGCTTCGATCTTTGGCGGCTATTGTTTGAGTCCAGCCAATCGTTGCCTTGGATGTTGCTTTGGATATTCTTTGGGTCGTATTGTGTCAAAGGGGTCTGTTTGCATCGTTCATTGGTTCTTTAGCACAAACCGAACTGACGAGGGTGCGACGAAACGCATTTTAGATTATTCAACATCGCTCTTTATTGCAGATATTGACATATTTCTTTCCTTTTAGGGTTTAAGATTAATTCGCTTTTCTCTTACAGGATTCAACAGTTATAGGTTGTTTTAGTTGTTGTTCTTTTACAGAAGTTGACTGTTTTATATCAAACTGAAAGCAGACATCTTTGGCTCGGAACCTTTCCATCTTGTTCTCAAAAGCTTACCTGGTTTGGCACTTGCCATTCTTGTTTTCATTTGCATCATTCTCTTTCCATTGGCAATGCATTTTGCTGTTGTTTCTCCATCAACAATTGATATCTGACTAATTGAAGCCATGGCAATTACAAAAAGGCAATACATTTCCTTGAGCATGGCAGCTGATCTGCAAAGCAGTTAAAATTTGCTCAGTTCACACAAGGTGTCCCTAAAGAATCGTGCTTCCCCCTTCGTGTGGCTGTTATATAGGAGATACAGTGCTATATTCTCGGGGGCCGGGGGTAACTACCAGATTTACCGGTACGGAATGTGCCATTCTTGGCATGCCTTTGTCCGGACAGAAAATAGATATAAGGGTGTCATTGTTGGTAAAATCACAAAAGGACATACATTTTTGGGTGCTATTCAAAAAACTCTTTAGCGTATTGAATTTCATCAGATTTGTATATTTGGTTAAAATTTTGGATTTTTGTCACAATCGTATGGTATATATTTCATGCTATTGTGAAACCAAGGTGGCCTTAAAGAAAGGCCTTTGCAGCCAGTTTACTCTGCACTCCGAGTATTTAAACAAGTAATTTTCTGTGGTTTTGTCCCCAGGCTATTTTGTGCCTAATATTCTCGAACAGTTTGCTGGACAATGCTTTCATGAAGTTTGTTGACAAAACTTGTTTGCAACAGCAAACAAGTCTCAATGGTCTCTATGTGTATGTGGACAGTTGCAATTTTTCCAGAAAATTCCTAGTAGTTCGGGGAAAATTTCAAGACTGACGAATGAAATTAGATCTCATTTTCGAAATGATTTGGGCATAAGTAGAAACGTTGTGGTGATAACAATAACAGCTGGGTAGATCAAAGATGCCTGTTATGAAAACAAGATGGAACCGGTATGACAGGAGAATTAAATGTTTGATTCAATATGTGCTGAATTAGTACGTTAATTGACATAGTATTCTTTCCCCTCTCACCTAAGTGCCTGCTCCAAAACCATTCTTTTGGACATTGGGTTGTACTAGTTTTCTAGGAACATGGGTTTCTCTTGGATCATATGAATTACGACACAGGTTCCTCGTTCAAGCTTCCACTTCAACTTTGGGGAAATCTTTGGGTAAATTTGACAAGTAACTTGGGATTTAAGAATGTTAAGGAAACTCAATAACTGATGACTGCCTCTAACCCTCTCTGACACAAACAGTACTGCTGTTATTCACCAAATCAATGATCAAGTGAAAAATCAATTGAGAAACAGGTTCTTTTTAATTGTAACGTTAAAGGCTATAATTAAATGAAATTTATGATTAAATCTTTATGTAATCTTTTTAGCACTGTTCTTGAATTTGCTTGGTACCCTTGTAGTTGTTCAGTATGGTTGTCGGAGTTGCTTGAGTTGCTGGAACATTTGTTTCCAGTTTCAACAAGGTCGTGTGAGTCGATATCAGTATAAAACAAACTCAAAAACAAAGTAGGAACGACAACACAGAAGTAAAATAAACTTACCTTGGGACAATGAAGCTAATTTTGGTAAAGCCAGTTGACTGTGAAGGAGAATCCTTCGTAATACTGAAGTCTTTGATTCTACGGAGCTTGATAAATGAATGAAAGCCGATATAAAAGGATTATCGCAACAAATTTTTATCAGGAAGTTGTAGGTCAAGAATTAGTTCTGTATCAAAATGAAGCTGTTTGAGTCTCATCTTGCGTCATGTGACCAGGGCTTTAATCGCTCTATGGCTGTGAATGTGGTTTAAAATGACTTGCCGGATCAAAGATCCAAGGGTGTGATGTGGAGTAACATGAAGCAGGGAGGGAAACCATCACATCAATTAAATTCCGCAACCAGTAACAGGCAACTTGCGCATTTTGTATCCATGCCATTTATTTCGCAAATTCTATTTTGGAAAATCATTGCATAGGGTACCTTTGCAGCTCAGATGAGAATACTTTTTTGGTCGAAATCAGGCTTTACGATCGGTGGCGTCGTGGCTAGGGGAGCCATAGGCCCCTTATGAAAATTTTGTCGGAAAATTCGTCAGTTTTCCACTCATTTCCATTCTTGTCTGAAAATTGAAAATTGAATTAATCAATTTTCCTTTTATGGTTTTTTTATGCCAAGCGAAGTGCACGCATAAGACATCACTTTTTTCAATGGAAAAACTTTGCTCTTACTGAAAAAGAGGCTTTTCGGTAGAAGCAATTAGGTCTTTGTTCGATTAAGCAATGTCTTTTGAAAACAACTAATTTTCCAGCCAAAAGAGTCGGTTTTCTGGCAAAAGACCCGTTTGTGAAAAAAGCTGGGGACTGGAGAGAGTACGAAGCGTATTTAGATTTTGACGTTTATCCATAGTGTTTGATAGTTGCAAACAGTAGTTAAGACGGTTTGCTTGGCAGCAGAGAGTACTGAGCAATGGTCGATTTGGGAAAGGAGTAGGCATGGCGAGAGACACAACAAGGCTTATTTGAAAATACGCAACATTTCCTGTTGGAAAAAGCAGGTACATTAAGCGCAATAAGTTTCGGACGAATATATTTCAGGAAAATAGTTTGCTAAGAAATCTTGGACTTGTTTACAGAAAATTTAGACGTTTTAGATAAATTTTGGTGACTAACAGACGAAAGATTTACTATTTGTTTTGCTTGTTTCACATGTTTTGCTTTGCCGAGCAACATTACATAATTATGATGACGATAACACTCTAGCTTATATTTCCAAGACGATCAAACTTGATCAATGTACTGGGAGAAGAAGCTGGCGTTGCTTTGACTAGGCTAAAACAAAATCAAGTAATAGCCAATCCAGAAAAATTCCACGCACTCATCATTAGAAAGGATCGAACAAATACTCTGGAGAGAATTTTAACATCCAAGGAAAACTGATCAAACCAGAAAAAACAGTCAAATTGCTGGGTATTCAGCTCGATTATGTAAGTGTTTTTTCTCAACTTGGCAAAAAGTGTCCTTTTACTCAACAAATTTCTAGACGCAATTTGAGTGGCAAAGCAAGTACTTGCCACATAAAGCCCAAGTTTTATCATGTTAACGAAAGATTAAATATTCCATGCTTTTTTCCCGATTTCAAAAGCAGTTTCTGATCGTAAGTTATGTAGGTTTGAAGTTAGGAGCCGCAATGGATGGAAATATTCCACTGGTGGTATTATTGAAATATTCCATATGATATAACTTTTCATCATGTGGTGCTCTTTTCATGAAATATTGTACACTTGTGTCGGAAGCAGTTGCCCACATTTTGACGCAAAAAAATTTTGGATTGGAGCACACAAGGAAGACTTATTCCTCTTAACGCATCATATTTAACTGTACCAAAAGCACCCAGCTCATGAGATTCATCTGTATTGGAAGTCACAAGAGTGGCAAATTTTGTTTTAGTAAGACGTATCAGTGCAGAAAAATATTGATTTATTCCCTTTAGATCCATCAAGGATGCCGTAATTCCAATCAAATATAACACATAAGAAACGATCGTATGATTTGCCGTTTTCATCTAAAATCGTATTCCTTCGTTTGAATACCATAATGAGCCTTTGAAAGAATTCAAAACAATAATAACATGAATTGGGAACAAATTGCCAAAAGAATTAGCTCTTCTGGAGCCTTAGAGGATGCGTTATTCCAGTTTTTCTTTTAAAGCATTAACACGAAATTAGGAATTTCAAATCATACAAGGCTTGGGCTTTAATCATTTGACATTACTAAACTACAGTAGAAGGTCCAAACTTGCTCGTAAATCAAAATTTTGTGTAAAAAAGGAGCTCCAAAGAAGTAAATATTCCATTGAAATCAATGAATTCTAAAAGTTAGATATTGTTGTCTTTTCCATTGAATTTGATCGAACTAAAGAAGCAGATTTTGGAATCTTTTATCAAAAATCGCTCTTGAAACGTATTCTTAAGCCTCAAGTCATTTAAGTTCAGTTTACAAGCATTTATATCATCTTATATTTGCAACATAATTCTCTTAAAAAGTTCTTTAACTATCTACAGGGTGTCCCAGAAAATTTGTGCCCCGTTTGCCGGAAGATTACGACAAAGCGGCAAAAGGTTCTCACCATACTTTTACATGATGTTTCTCTTGAGATGTCCAATTAAAGTTTGCCACTGTCCCCGTGAAAATCTGTTGAAAAATGATGGAGCTATGACGTTCAGAAGAGCAAACTTCTCTGATGACTGAAACCAGCGGTCGGCCATTTTGTATTACTATTTTGCAACGATAAGCAGCTTCATGGATGAGCTGAAATGATAGCCTCCAATTTCATAGCTCTCGAGAAAGTTTCAATAATCATCAGAGAGTTCAGCTATTTCTTACCCCATGTTCCTTGATTGAATGTCAAAACGAAGACAAGGATCCCAAGATAATAAACAATCAAAAGGTAATGACACACATATGGTCACGTTTTGTTTACAGGTGTGGTGAGTGAACCAATTGTTTAGTTTATTGATAAGTTCAAACTGAGAAAATACAGCTCCAAAATTCTTTTGCCCTTCTTGTTTCTTTTAGTTCATTGTCTTCGGTAACAAATAAACAGTTGCTTGTAACAAATAAAGGAAGAAATCTTTGTAGGGAAGGCGACAAATTAAATTTGAAGTATACTGTTGTCGAGACGTTTGATTTTTCACTACTTTGGGAATTCTTATCCTCATTTTTGCATTCTATCAAAGATCGTGGAGTACAAAATAAGTTTAGCTCCCTGATGATTATTGAATTTTCATGAGAGCTATGACATTGGAGGCTGCTATTTCCAGGGACCGCGGAGCCGGGGGGGCTTTAGCCCCCCCCAATAATTCTCAAGAGATAGTTTTCAGCTTTTCCACAAATTTTGTTTTTATGATTAAATATCGTCATTTGCTTTGTTACATTGATAACGCTCTTATATGCGAGTGTCTGCATACCTCACCGTACCGTTTCTCATGCATTTATCAGAAATCAAGCTAAGCAGAATGTTTTAAAAGGTTTTGTCTCAAATTAAATGCGTCCAATAGCATTATCCCGAGATATAACAGTTTCATCATCGTTAGCACGGCTTCAAAAACCCAAAGATTTACCAAGCGATAAATAAAATGCTTTCATGATATGCCGCTATTCTTAAAGCGACTTTCAGTTCTTGAAAGATTGCTGATGAGGTGACTTCTCCAAACCTGTAAATCGCAGAATGTTAACCCGGCAACGAGCAACGAGTGCGACGATAAATTTTTTTTGCAAGACGTCTATCAACTCAGCTTCGCTCTCTGGAATGTCCAAACAAGTATAATTTAGCAATTCTTAATACTCATATGAAGAGCACAGAAATTATAAACTCTATCGACGTTCCAACTAATTTTTATCAAAAGACCCAACAACGGTATACAAAATTTTCGAAAATATGAAAAAAATCATTGGATTTTTCTGTTCTACAAAATTAAAAACTGAAACAGTGTTTAAGTTATTAGGTTCTCTATGTATAAAATGTTTGCTTCTGAAAGTAGAGAGACAGTGTTTCCATATCATCATTTTTGGAGATAATAATTCCACGAGATTGTGAAAGTTTTTTTTAACTTTAGTCCTTTCATTCTAGGCTGAGTCTTTTCGCTATGGAAAATAGAATGTAATACAGTCCATCCCTTTAAATGATGCTTTCTAATTTGATTTAGTGATTGGATGTGCTGAAGATAACTGTCGAATTTGCCTATAGAAAGGGGCGTTGGTTGCATTTATAGCCAAAGTAGAGGGCGTGGTCATAGAAAATTTTTCTGGGGGCTTTGCCCCCAGACCCCCTCAAATCCTCGTTTACTTTTTAGCCCCCCAATCCAAAATGTGCTCCGCGGTCCCTGGCTATTTCAGTTCATCCATGAAGCTGTTTATCGTTGCAAAATAGTAAGATAAAATGGCCGACCGCTGGTTTCAGTCAACAGACAAACTTGGTTTTCTGAAAGTGATAGCTCCATCATTTTTCAACGGATTTTCACGGGAATGGTGGCAAACCTTAATTGAACATCTGAAGAGCAACATCATGGAAAAGGTTAGTGAGGATCTTTTGCTGTTTTGTCGCAATCTTTAGGCAAAAGGGGCACAATTTTTCTGGGACACCCTGTATGATAAAAATCAACAAAACTTCTGCAGAAATGAGCATTCTATTTTATGGAATTCGCATCCTTACATGCTCCAATAGCTTTCAATATATGCTTTTTGGATTTTTCACGGTATTACAACAATATGATTATCTTTTTAAATAATCCAAGGTTATATTTTAATGATAAAAATTTCTTTGTCGTTCATTGTGATTTCCAGCGGAATCGTTCATCCTTTGGTGCTCCTCGGACCAGATTTTGAAGATTCAGGCATCTTAGATAGTATTTCAAAGATAAAAAATTATCAAAACAATTTTGAGAGGTCCAGAATTGAAATTTTGTAAACTAAGGTATTTTGGAATATAGAATCCAATTACGCTCCTCCCAATGACGTAATATTCTAAAGTGCCACAAAACCTGTCTTTGTCGAGAGATAATATAGTCCGTTAAAGTCAAAATTGATCTTTTTAGAACAAAAAAACTGATTTTCAGATTTTTCGAATGGACACTTTTTGCCAAGTTGGAAAAAAACACTGACTTATGAGCTAAACTTTGAACAGCATATCTCTGAACTTTGCAGAAAAGCTGCATCACAACTCCCCACAATTTAATGTCTCGAAAAGACTCAAAAAATTTATTAGCTTTAACGAAAGGAAAAACCTCTTCCAAAGTTGTGTATATTCAAATTTTGGTCATTTTTCCCTCTTGTGTGGTACTTCTCATCAGCTAGCGCTTTGCAAAAAATGGAAAAGATTCAAGAACGTGCCCTTAGATTTTTATACAATGATCCATTTACCTCTTACAATCACTTACTTTTGAAGTCAGAAAGGTGCACTATGCTTGCTTCTCGTCTGAGAGTTCTTTGTATAAAGGTTTTTAAGACAATGAACGGTATAAACCCATTTTTCATGCAAGGTGAGGGAAAATTGTATACCGCTGAAAGACGAGGGAATACTGCATTTGCCATACGCAAATCAGCACAGGGAGTCCAGGAAATAACAACTATGCGGTCTCAACTCAGATAACAACTCAGATTACGTTCTTTGGTTATAGCTCTATTTTCTGCCCAAAAAATATTTTAAGAAACTAACAGATCTAACCAGTATCTATTGGTGATGCCTCAAAGCTCCTTGAATATCTCATGCCGTTACATGGTGTAGTTATTTTTCTATCATTTTTCGCGATGAAGGCATTTCTCACTGAGTGGCTCTAATTGGGGCCCTTCCCATGCGGATGGCAGATTGCATTCAGCGATTACAGCTCTATTTTCTACCCAACAAATATTTTTAGAAACTAACATATTCAACACGTATCTACCTTAGTTATGCTTCAAAGCTCCCTAAAAATTTCATGCTGTTACATGGTGTAGTTATTTTTCTCTAATTTTTCGCAATCAACGCATTTCTTATGGAGTGGCTTGATAAGGGCGCTCCCGATTTGGAAGGCAGATTGCGTTGATTGATTACAGCTCTATTTTCTACCCAACCAATATTTTTAGAAACTAATAGATTTGAAAAGTATCTACCTTGAGTATGCCTCAAAGCTCCCTGAAAATTTCATACTGTTACATGGTGTAGTTATTTTTCTCTAATTTTTCGCACAATAAATAGCGTTGGCAATGTCAGCTCCTTTCTGTGGCCTTGTCGATACTAAAGGCTTTCAATAGCTGTAATTAAAAATCATTTTAGTTAGTGTTAAAAACGGAATTTAAAGTGAATTCTCTGCTGAAATTCAATGCCTGCCTTTTTCTTTGAAGAAGCTACGTATTGGGGGATAGCAAAATGAATGCATGAAACATGATCCTGTTGAGGAAGCTTCAATATTTTCTGGTCTTCGCCACGGGGCACTTTGGTCAGCGGTATACAATATTCCCTCATCTTATATGGCACAATGACGGATGGAAATTGAGGATACCGCATAGTTGTTATATCCTGGACTCCCTGTGCTGATTTGCGCATGGCAAATGCAATATTCCCTCATCTTGACTACAGCAATACAACAGTTGAGCACAACAGTTACCATAACAACTCACTGGAAAGTCTGCCAACATCCAACAATGAGGGACAAAGAAAATGGAAATGCAAAAACGGACAACCAAAGATCGAGTATCTCGAGACCAGAAGAAAAACAAGGTGAAAAATCAAAACAAGGGAAAACAAGGAAACAAAGTTAAACTGTAAGAAAAACTATAACGATAGTCGGAAATTCAATTCTCAATGGACTGGAGGAGGCAGCAATGCAACATGACCATAATATGAAAGTAAGAGCACATTCAGGAGCAACGACAAGGGATATCGTAGACCACATAAAACCAGTCGTTAGTCTTGACTCATTTGTCAACTCTGTTGGCAGTTCAGAGAACGGGCTTTTCCATAGTAAATTTGGAAGAACTTGATATTACAGACATGAAATGGAAAAGCATTTATCTATTTACTGGGCAGTGCAGTTCCCAATGATGTTCCTTTCCAAGCTCCTCCATTGTCCAACTTCCATATTTCCGATTAGAAAATACTAAGGATCATCCGATCATTGAATCCCAATAAAGCTCATGGTTGGGATAATATTTCTGTGCGAATGATAGAAATGAGCAATGAGGCCCTAGTTGTTCCACTAAGACTTATTTTTTGAACACGACTGCAAGAATAAAGGCATTTTTCCACAAACTCGGAAACAGGCTCATGTTGTACCAGTTCACAAGAAAAGCAGCTAACAATTGAATCGAATGGGAAGGAAAATGCAGATGAGATCTTTAACGACTTGCTCGAATTGAAAAACGAAATTATGTGTACACTACCTTCATGCCATGTCATAATGTCGATGCCCACACCGCGAAAAGACAACTTGAAAGCCAACGGCAAGGTAAAAGTTCTGAATCAGAAAATAGCCGCCCGTGGAATGGAAAGAATTAACAATAACAACATTGTTGACACTGACCTTGTTAGGAAGAAACTCCATCTTAATATGAAAGGGACTGATAAATTAGTTAAAAATATTAATAATTTACGGACTCTTTGATGAGGTTCCTCGGACCAGACAAGCTGATGGAGAGGCAGGCAAAGGCTATTGTCATCATCCATTGAGTTTTAAGAAAGGCCTGATCATTGCATCTCTTAATATAAATGGGCTTAGAGGACACTTTGATGAGCTTCAATTGTTTTTACAAAGCTCGGGTATTCATATTCTTGCTTTGAACGAGACCAAGCTTGTCCCTGAATACCCCAGGGAACTCACTGCGGTGGCTGGCTACCAGCAGAAACGCCTTGATAGGACTTGCAATGGAGGAGGTATCTCTCTTTATGTCAGGGACTCTGTAAAATTCAAACCTAGGGATGATGTCCCCGCTGATAATCTTGAGCTAATTTGTGTAGAGATTCAGCCACCCAAGAACAAGTCTTATCTCATTGTTTCCTGGTATAGGCCACCTAGTGACCCTGTTGGTTCCTTCAGTAAGTTGGAGAAGGTTCTTTCCTATCTGGATGAAGAAGGTAAAGAAATTATTCTTCTTGGTGACACAAACTGTGATCTCGCAATAACAGCCCCTGACTTTCCTCCTGGGAATAACTATAAGCACATCGGCAGTCTCTATGAGCTCTTTAGCCTCAAACAGCTTATCGAGGAGCCAACCAGGGTCACACTTACTTCTTCTTCCATCAAAGATCATATTGCCACAACGTCTGCCAGGAACATCGTTGAATCTGGAGTGCACAAGGTTTCTATGAGTGATCACTATATGGTTTTTTGTGTCCTCAAGTTGGAGGGTGCGGTAAAGAAGGACCATAAAGTGATCACAACAGTGGCGTGCTGGCCGGGGGGGCAGGGGGGCAACTGCCCCCCCTGCGAGTGAAATATGAGGGGCGCCAAAACGACAATCTCAAAACATGGGTGCCGAAGGTGCCCTTTTTGTAGTGCTAATCAAATAGTTTCTAAATTTTCTCCAAGGATTCTTCTTCAAACGTGAAACGTTTTTCAGGAACACACAAATAGAAACGTGGAGATGCCTGAAAGTATCAAACTTTGGGAAGAGAACAAGAATATAGGCAGATGGGCGACTTTTGTCGGATTATGAGTGACTTCTACCCTGGGTACCAGAGCCTCGAAGTTTAGGTGAAAGAAAAAGTGACTTCCTGCCACCCTCAAAAACTTCGAAGCGGAAATGAAACGGGGGATAAACTTTTTTTCAGTCTTGGAAAAAGGAGAGAGAAAAGGAAACAATTTCGTTGATTGGAGGACAAGCGATAAATGTTAACTCCATGCTTGAAAACAAAATTATAGCTCTTTCCAGCTTCGTAAATTGTGCAAGTTTTCTTATCATTTATAAACAATGCCAGAAACAGCTTCCACGACAAATAGCTCACAAGTTCTGACCATGAGTTAGAATTTAACTCAAAAACTTCTTGGTGATGCTAAACAATATTATAAAATTGTTACAAAATATATTTTAGCACTGGAAAACATGGTAATGGTTTGGAGACGTTTTGAGACAGAGTAGAGGGTGCGTCCTCAAAAATTTTCCTGGAGGCGTCGCCCCCAGTTCCCTTCATTCTACTTTTCCCTTGCCATTTCGCTCCAAATTTATCAGCATCTTATAACGTGACTTTTAACTTAATGTATCTTTACTGCAGTAAAGACCGTTGAAGGCGACTAAATCCACGAAAAACATGCGGTAGGAGAGCTATGCAGAATGCATAAAAGTGGGAATTTGAGCATGTTTTGAGCAATAACTAATGAGGGGGCGCCATCTTCACATTTTTCCCCCCTTGCTAAATGAGCCCCAGCACGCCACTGGATCACAACTAGATCTATGAAAAACTTTGACAAAGATGCATTTCTTGCTGATGTTGCTGGCATTTGTTGGGAGCGGGGATTTGATGAAGCAGATGATGTTAATGTGCTTGTCACCCAATGGTCAACCCTTTTCTCCTTGATCATTGACAAGTATGCTCCCATCAAGACATTGCGTGCTTCTGAGAGGTACTGCCTATGGGTGAATGAGGACCTTAAGCGGCTAATAAGAAGCAGGGATAAACTTAAAAAAGCTGCTGTCAAAAGCAAATCTGATTCTTATGAGCTCTTATAGGCATATTAGAAATAAGATTAACAAAGAAAAATTCTGAGTTGAAAAGGCAGTATTTTTCGGAGAGACTTGCTCAAGCTAAAGGCAATATGAAGGAATCTTGGAAAACGATCAACCAGGTGTTAAATAAAAGATCTAAATCCACAAATGTTGATCTTTGAAGGGACCTGGAGGAGAAATCGTAAATAAGCAGGAAATCTCCAACACTATGAATGATTATTTCTGCTCAGTAGGTAAGGATCTCGCTAGCAAGATTGAGGATTCCCGTAACCCCATGCTTACAGGGGAATATAATCTCAAGCCTGATAATAGGCGCTTCAATTTTAGGCCAATTGTAGTTCAGGACATCAAAGATGCAATTGGTAAGCTAAAAACATCCAAGAGCTTTGGAAGTGACAACATATCTAGCTACTTCTTAAAGTTAGCAACTCATTACATTGAAAACTCCTTAGTTTTCATGTTTAACACTTCTCTTGAAACAAGTCAGTTTCCTGATTCTTGGAAAAATGCCCGGATTACACCAATTTTAAAGGACTGGGATAGGGCTGAAAAGTCTAATTACCGCCCAATTTCAGTTCTTCCCGTCATATCAAGGCTTTTCGAAAAACTAGTGTTTAACTAATTACACCAATATCTGGTTAGGTATAACCTTATTCATCCTGGTCAATCTGGATTTTTAAACTCCATTCTACAGGGTGTCCTAGAAAAATTGTGCCCCTTTTGCCTAAAGATTGCGACAAAACAGCAAAAGATCCTCACTAACCTTTTCCATGATGTTGCTCTTCAGATGTTCAATTAAGGTTTGCCACCATTCCCGTGAAAATCCGTTGAAAAATGATGGAGCTATCACTTTCAGAAAACCAAATTTGTCTGTTGACTGAAACCAGCGGTCGGCCATTTTATCTTACTATTTTGCAACGATAAACAGCTTCATGGATGAACTGAAATAGCAGCCTCCAATGTCATAGCTCTCATGAAAATTCAATAATCATCAGGGAGCTAAACTTATTTTGTACTCCACGATCTTTGATAGAATGCAAAAATGAGGATAAGAATTCCCAAAGTAGTGAAAAATCAAAAGTCTCGACAACAGTATACTTCAAATTTAATTTGTCGCCTTCCCTACAAAGATTTCTTCCTTTATTTGTTACAAGCAACTGTTTATTTGTTACCGAAGACAATGAACTAAAAGAAACAAGAAGGGCAAAAGAATTTTAGAGCTGTATTTTCTCAGTTTGAACTTATCAATAAACTAAACAATTGGTTCACTCACCACACCTGTAAACAAAACGTGACCATATGTTTGTCATTACCTTTTGATTGTTTATTATCTTGGGATCCTTGTCTTCGTTTTGACATTCAATCAAGGAACATGGGGTAAGAAATAGCTGAACTCTCTGATGATTATTGAAACTTTCTCGAGAGCTATGAAATTGGAGGCTATCATTTCAGCTCATCCATGAAGCTGCTTATCGTTGCAAAATAGTAATACAAAATGGCCGACCGCTGGTTTCAGTCATCAGAGAAGTTTGCTCTTCTGAACGTCATAGCTCCATCATTTTTCAACAGATTTTCACGGGGACAGTGGCAAACTTTAATTGGACATCTCAAGAGAAACATCATGTAAAAGTATGGTGAGAACCTTTTGCCGCTTTGTCGTAATCTTCCGGCAAACGGGGCACAAATTTTCTGGGACACCCTGTACACTTACCTGTTTACTTGAAAACATTGACGATTGTTATAGTGGGTTGGACACTGGACAGATGGTGAGTACAGTATTCATTGATCTTAAAAAAGCGTTTGATACTGTAGATCACGACCTTCTCTGCAAAAAGTTAGAGCACTATGGCGTTCAACAAAGGCAGCTTTCTTGGTTTCAATCTTATCTTTCCAACGGAAAACAGTACTGTAGAGTGGGTGGAGTCGATTTTGAAACTGGGGAAGTGGAAACAAGGGTCATGTCTTGGACCACTCTCTTGTGGATCTACATCAGTGATCTCCCAAGTGCTGTCCAGAGTTCTGTGTCCATGTATGCTGATGACACTAGCCTTTGCTTAAAGTCAAAAGATATTTCTCAGCTGAACGAGGCTATTAATGTCGATCTCGAGCACTTAGACTCATGGTTGAAGGGCAACAAACTCTCGCTAAATGTTGCTAAAACACAATCTATGTTAATCGCGACCAAACCGAAGCACCGGACGATCAACAAATGCAGCAGAAAAACTGAATTTAGAAATTCGTGGCAGAGAACTGGACGTTGTCAAGAAGACCAAATATCTTGGTGCTCAAGTTGACAACAGTCTAGATTGGAAAGAACATGTTAAAGCTGTATCTAGCAAAGTATCCAGAGCCATTGGATTTCTAAAACACGCAAGGAATATTCTCCCAATGACTTCTTTGAAAACTTTGTACTCAGGTATTGTGGAGCCCCATTTTCGATACTGCTGTTCTGTATGGGGTTGTTGTGGCACCACTGATATCAATCAGCTCCAAAAGCTTCAAAATAGAGCTGCTAGAATTGTAACGAATAGCAGCTATGATTCCCCGAGTGGACCACTGATTGGGAGCCTTGGTTGGAAGACCATTCCGACCATTCGTGAGCTTGTCAATGAAGAGTCCCGATCAGTGGTCTACAAGTCGCTCAATGGGCTTGCTCCACAATACATGCGCAATCTTTTCACTAGAAACTCTACTAGTAACCCTCGTAGCCTTTGAAATACGGCAAGGGACTTGAGGCTGCCAAAGAAATCATCTGCAAATGGGCAGAAGTGTTTTTCTTTTCGCAGAGCTAGACTATGGAATAGCCTCCCAGCTGAGACCAAACAGGCATCCTCTATAAATATTTTTAAACATTGATTATAGTGGACTGACTGTTTTGTTTTTAGGTACTTTTCTTTTATTTCTATAGATAGGATTTTTTGGTTAGTTGTATTCCTTGTAAATAGTTTTTAAGCGGATTTTAACTTGTTTAGTTTTTGTAAGTTTTATATGGAGGGCCCCTTGTAAATCAACCAGTTGTTCGAAGGGTCTCCCTCCCTAACAAACTGAAATATAAAATATAAAATATAAATATGAAATAGATGTAATATACTGAAGCAAAATTATCGTCCGATATCCCTACTCCCAATTTTTGGAAAATTTTTAGAAAAGTTAATGTTTGATAGTCTCTACGAGCCTAGGGTATTTGATGCTCTAGGAAGCCTGGGGGGGGGGGGCTGATTCAGCTTCCCTTAAGTTATTTCTTTGCCTGGACAACCTAGAGCCTTGAAACTTTGCATGTGTACATGTGACCTTCCCATGACGTCACAATGTTCAATTTTCAAAATCAATAGGGTTCAGTACTAAAAATTTTCAATCGTTGATTGTGAGAAAACGAAAAGCATTAAGGACATCAGTTTAATTTCATTGTATTCTATGCCTAAATCAACCTCGTCCCCAGGGCCTTTTGTCATATTTGGACGGAGACGAAAAGGCCCTGGGATTGGCTGGTCAGATGACCATCAACACACCCGCTCTCCGTGGATGTCATGAATTATAGAAATCGTAATGTATGCAGTACATTCGTTAGGCCACGGCTGTATCAAGGTTGCAGAGTAGTGGAGAAGAGGAAACAGGATGCTACGAACAGCTCAGATTTCTGTCACGTTTTGTCGTTTGATCAAAGTTCTCGATAAAATAAAAGCGTATGCGATGGTTTGAACTGGTTCAAAGTCTGATCACAATGGCTCAGATGTGATCGCAGTCTTGCCGAGTGGTTTTGGAAAATCTACCTGCTTCTGTCCACTTGCTGCCGATATTCTCCCATCGAATCGAAGTCTACAGGCAACATCGAGTTAGTTGTGACAGAAATTCCGCAAGTTGTTATTGCATTTTTTCCTACAACTTTTCCCTTCCAATTTTTGATAAATATGTTTTTCATTCGCTTTGTCTCGGTCACACTTCCAACATAGGCCTACACATATTGTATTTTGCTTTGGTAAGAATGACTCCTATTCACGGACTGTTTGAACGAAGCCCAAGGAACTACCAATCCAAAGTAGCTTCATATTTGCGAGTTGAGAGAAATTTATTTGTTATTTCAATTGTTCGCCAGAAAGATTGTTTCTGTTGTGATTCTAATCCACCTGGTTCTACTTTCCCAAAACTACTTTTTTTATATCAATAATCATTACATCACACATTACTCATTACATTACTTACAAAGTCACTCTACCAATTACGCTACTTACAAAATTACTCTATTACACTACTAAAAACGATACCACAAGGAGCACAATGCTCTTTCTACCCTGCGGCCATTTAACGTAAAGATAAAAACTACAATCAAATATGACGGGAAGGAGAGAAAAAGAAAAAAAAGAAAGAAAACCAAACAATACATGCAAGTCCCCGAACAGGTTGCAGCAGCTAAGTTTCAGTAGCATCATTTTATTCAAAACGTTGTGTTGCGTATATGTATCTTAAAGTTGCTTTAAGGATTTCAGAATTAGAATCAACGGACAACCTTTCATCACCACACAGTATCAATTTAAGCATTAGAGCATTTGAAAGATTTGGCAAATCATACGGTTGCAATGTTGAATTTACACTATCGAGAAGATCTGTCCTGCATGCATCGTAAGAATGGCAGTGCAGCAAAAAGTGTTCCGTGTCCTCAACACCGTCGTTTGAGGGGCACATTGGATTCAATGTGTCTCTAAAATTGTGTCTGAACTTGTGCAGATTAAGCATACTGAGACCAACGCGTAACTGTGTAAGTATTACATACATACATACATACATACATACATGGCTTTTATGAGCATATCCACAACTAAAGTGTGGCTCTTCAACTCTAGCTAAAAAGGTTTTGTCCCTATGCTTACAATTACAGTAAAAGAATAGTAAAATTGAAAATAAAAGAAATGTAAAGCGTCAAAATGAATTGTTAAGAGACTTGAATAAAAGTTAAGCGGCCAGTCGTTCGTTAGCTTGCATAAAGAGTTCTTTCCGCAGGCTGTTACAGAACGAAGGCAAAGTTGCTTCGTGTCGAACAGTAGATGGCAGTCTGTTGAATTGTTTACTGGTTTGGTCTTGGAACGTTCCTTTTATCATCGAAGACGTTAACTTTAGGTCTTCACTACTCCGAAGTATGCGTGCCGTTGTTTTGATCTCTATTTGATTGATAGTTGGCCAGTTTTCAAAATGAATAGCTTTGTATGCGAGCTTCATGCAATTAAATACCCATCTCTCTTCTACAGGAAGCCAGCTCAGTTTTGGGATATCTTTTGTGGAGACGTATTTGCCGAAAACAAAACTCGCAGCTGCTTTCTGTAATCGTTGCAGTTTGTTAACTTGTGCATTGGTCAAGGGTGAATAGATGTGATCATTAAAGTCTATCTTTGATAATATTAAGCATTCCGCAAGTTGCTTTCTCAGCTTAAAAGTTGTAAAATTCTTTAGAATTTTTAAGACCGAAAGTTTTCCGTAGCAGCTTAATATGATTTCTTGCAAGTGATTTGACCAGTCTCAGTTTTTATCTAAGTAGGTGCCAAGTAGACGTGGATTGCTTTCTAGGTCAAGAAGCTTTTCGCCCATTGATAAAGAAACTGATAAGTTACTCAGATGATGTCGATTTTGCAGTTGTTTAGACGAACAGATGAAATACTTGGACTTGATAGCGTTGACAGCCAGAGAATGATCGCTTGACCAGGTTTCTAACTTTTTAAGAGTATCATTCAATTTATTTACAGCGTATTGGATGTTGGAAGGTCTGCATGATTCGTAGATCGTAGTGTCATCTGCATATTGAATCGACTTCGATGGAAGGCATTCTTTAAGATCGTTCACATAAAGGTTGAATAGCAGCGGGCCTAAAATGGAACCCCGTGGAACACCAAAATATGTTGTCATAAATGCAGATTTCTTAGAGTCAAGCTGCACATACTGTCTGCGACTACTGAGGTAGCTTAGTGTCCAGTGAAGAAATTCTCTTGAGAAACTGTATTTGTGCAGCGTTTTGATTAGGGTATCATGCGAAATAGTATCGAACGCTTTGGAGAAATCAATGAGTACGATTATTGATAGTTCACTCGTACTCATTGCTTTCTTGATATCATCTCTTAGCTTTAGCAAAGCAGAACCAGTCGAGAAACCCTTCCTGAAACCAGTAACTGTATCTTTATACAAATGTCGTTTGTCTATGAATTCCATGAGCTGGTTGCAAACAGTTCTTTCAAAAATCTTAGAAAGGGCTGGTAAAATAGCAATAGGCCGAAAATGAGATTGTTCAGTTGGTGTTGCCACTTTGTTTATTGGGACAATCCTTGCAATTTTCCAAAGGGTAGGAAATTTGTTGTGTTCTATAAATGCATTGATGATGTGCGTCAGGGGAGAACAAAGGATTTCGTCTACCATCTTTACAAATCGAATAGGGATCTCATCAGGACCAGTCGATATATCATTGCGTAACAGTTTCAATTGCTTTAGGACATTCTGATAGCTAGTACGATGGAGGTGAAAGCAATCAGAATTGTCATCTTTTTGAGTTTCTGGTAGACTGTTGATAAACTGGCTAGTTTCATTTCTTGGAATAGCCTTCTTTTTAAGTGTGACACTGGCTATAGTTGCGAAATATTTATTAAGCTCAGCAGGGTTGAACTTAACGCGTTTTGCAGGTGGATGCAAGATACCATGGATTATTTTCCAGACCTCTTTCGGGTTGTTTTTCGAAAGAGCCTTGCGATAAAAGGTGGACTTGGCTCTCCTTACAGCCTTTTTTATTGCACGTTTAGTTTCTTTAAATTTGTCCCATATCGATGGATTTTGTGACTGATGGGCTTCAAAGCGGCTTATGTCTCGTGAATTTTGCAGTTTCTTGATTGCAGGATCATTCATCCAGGGGGCAGGTGGTCTGGTAACCTTTATCCTCCTGATTGGGGCATGTTTATTGATTACGTCGAGTAGAAGATCATTGAAGATACTCAACTTTTCATCAGGATCAGAGACACCGTAGACTACGCTAAAGGGGAGGCATTTTACGTCTTTAACGAATGATTCTTGATCGAAAGACTTCTCATTCCGAATCAGCTTATATCTTGGCTCGTACTTAGGCAGTCGCACGTTAAGGAGAGCGTAGGGACCGTCGTGATCACTGACGTCGTGACAGGGCAGGATATCGGTGTATTTTACAAGTTCTGGATTGCTTATCAATATGTGATCAATTAAGGTAGCTGAATTTTGAGAAATTCTGGTTGGACTTTTTACTACCTGTGTGAGATTGAATTGCTTTGATAAACCTTGGTAATTATGGCAATTTGTATCTGGCGAAAGTAGGTCCGAGGGGCAAATCACTTCTCAAAGTAGCGTACGTGATTTTTGTGATTTTGAAATCACATGATTTTTCTCTGTGATTTTTTGTGATTTTAGTGATTTCTAGTGATTTTTTCGTGTGATTTTTCAGTAATTTTTCAGTGATTTGTGATTTTTGGTGCTTTCTGTATGTGATTTTTCTTGTGATTTTGTGATTTTGTATGTGATATTTTTGTGATTGCAAGAAAGGTGTACGAAAAAAAAATCAGTGAATTGCCCCTCGAGTAGGTCGATGTTCATGTCCCCTGTTATCATTATAGGACCGTCCCAGGTAGTTTTTACATATCCAATTGTATCCTCGAACTTTTCAAGCCAATCGTTGAAAGGAAGCAGCTTTTCTGAACGATAAATGACACCCGCTAAGAGCCGACTGTTTTTATTTTTCCCAGGTAGTTCTACCCACAAATGTTCCAAATCAGGCATTTTATTTTCAATGTCTTTCCTGCGTTTAAATTTTATTGTGTCCTTTATATAAAAACCGACTCCTCCACCTTGCATGTTATCACGGTTATTATATAGGAGTTCGTACCCTGGTATCTATATTAATATTTTATGAAGCAAATTTTGTTGCACGTAAAACTAGAGCACAGTTGAACCAATCCCCGCGAAACTTTCCAGATATCTTCGTCTACACTGTACCTAACGCAATAGAGATTTCGTTTTTTCAAATTCACCCTAAATGCGGGGTAATGGGGCAAAGCGGCAAAGTCAAAGGATCGAGGGACTCCCCTTACGAAATGGAGGCTACAGAAAGCGAGGAAAGCGAGGAACGGGATAAAACAGGACTTGCAGGAATTAGTGGAAATAGTTGATAACTTGAATAATGCTGAACTAATCCTCACGAAACTTTCCAAATAAATCTTTTTCTTCCCGCTAGATACTTCAATAAATATCTTTTTCTTAGGGAAGGGCCAGATAAGACCTTAAGGTGCCTCAACGATAGGGGGTTTCCACTGCAAATAGAGAGAAAACACAAAACACAAAACTTGATATTGTTCTTTCCTTTGCCTCTAATCTGAAAAACTGTGCGGTGAATGGCCAGGAAACTGACTCATTCATTTCAAAGAATCAACGATCTGTTTAGTCACCCATTTGGATAAGGAGGATAAGGATTTGGCTGGTGGAAATCCCACAGCAATTTCTTATTTCCAAATTAAAAGGCTCAATTTAACTTTTCCAGCTCAAAGTTCCTTATTTCTTTGGTCATTTGAATTGATCAATTTCTTATAGAGTTCCCTTTACCAAGATACGTTCATTTATTCAGTTGAATAAGGCTTTGGCCTTGGTGAAGGCCAACTATTCCTCTTCTTTTGAAATAAAAAACAGACCTTTATACTATAAAGGTCTGTTTTTTATTTCAAAAGAAGAGGAAAGAGTTCCCATTGATCTACTTAAGTCTCAATTGTATTTTGAGTGGGCACTGAATGTTTCGGGGTAAATTCCATAGAAATATTTTTCAAAGTTAACAAAAAGGCCTAGGCCTATGGGCTACAAGAATTTCTTTGTAAGAAAATGAGATTTTCAGCCTACTGAAAGTTTCTTTAACTGATCAGATTTCCAAGGTCCATGACAGTTCTGATGGACTGACGGGGCTACTGTGCCTACGGAGGTTACAGAAATGGAAGCAGGCTTCACAGCTACACCAGAAAGACGGGTTGGCAACTGCCAGGTGATACTCTCCACATATGTTAAGTCCTGAAGTAAGCCCCCTTTGGGCCTATTTTGCAAAAAACAATTTGGGGTGAGGGCTTATTCGAGGGAGAGGGGCTTATCTAGCAGCAACCAAAAATCTTACCAGCACTACGCGTATCTCTTTTATGAGAAACTAACAATCTGGGCCAGTACTGAATGTTCCTTAAATTATCGGATTCTTAGTGCTCGAAGTTTCTTATGAGTTTCTTAAATGTTTCATAGCAGTCTTCGTATTCACTTCCTGTTCTCTCATGAACATTTAAAAACAATGTTTTTGAAGCTTTTCCAGTGTTTAGATACTATAATTAAGTACCTACTGAGGAATATTAGACAGGAAACAAGCGA